>CM056728.1:0-1495000 GCA_029844215.1 Przewalskia tangutica
TCTAGAATCGATCGACGGTCTCGATTGGCCTAAAATTCACCCAGTCTATCAAAAATAGGTTGGTGATCGACACCAATAACTTTGTCATAGCCAACGTCACATATTATTGCATTTCTAAGCGTAGAAACTCAAATTCGTGATTTTTTTGCACTTTCGGTGGATATTAGCACATGAATTTTCTAGAATCCGGTCGACGGTCTCTGTTTAGCCTAAAATTCACCCAGTCTATCAAAAATAGGTTGGTGATCGACACCCATAACTTTTTCATAGCCAACGTCACATATTATTGCATTTCTAAGCGTAGAAACTCAAATTCGTCATTTTTTTGCACTTTCGGTGGATATTAGCACATGAATTTTCTAGAATATGGTCGACGGTCTCTAATTGGCCTAAAATTCACCCAGTCTATCAAAAATAGGTTGGTGATCGACATCCATAACTTTGTCATAGCCAACGTCACATTAAATTGCATTTCTAAGCGTAGAAACTCAAATTCGTGATTTTTTTGCACTTTCGGTGGATATTAGCACATGAATTTTCTAGAATCCGGTCGACGGTCTCTGTTTAGCCTAAAATTCACCCAGTCTATCAAAAATAGGTTGGTGATCGACACCCATAACATTTTCATAGCCAACGTCACATATTATTGCATTTCTAAGCGTAGAAACTCAAATTCGTGATTTTTTTGCACTTTCGGTGGATATTAGCACATGAATTTTCTAGAATCCGGTCGACGGTCTCTGATTGGCCTAAAATTCACCCAGTCTATCAAAAATAGGTTGGTGATCGACACCAATAACTTTGTCATAGCCAACGTCACATATTATTGCATTTCTTAGCGTAGAAACTCAAATTCGTGATTTTTTTGCACTTTCGGTGGATATTAGCACATGAATTTTCTAGAATCCGGTCGACGGTCTCTGTTTAGCCTAAAATTCACCCAGTCTATCAAAAATAGGTTGGTGATCGACACCCATAAATTTGTCATAGCCAACGTCACATATTATTGCATTTCTAAGCGTAGAAACTCAAATTCGTGATTTTTTTGCACTTTCGGTGGATATTAGCACATGAATTTTCTAGAATCCGGTCGACGGTCTCTGTTTAGCCTAAAATTCACCCAGTCTATCAAAAATAGGTTGGTGATCGACACCCATAACTTTGTCATAGCCAACGTCACATATTATTGCATTTCTAAGCGTAGAAACTCAAATTCGTGATTTTTTTGCACTTTCGGTGGATATTAGCACATGAATTTTCTAGAATCCGGTCGACGGTCTCTGTTTAGCCTAAAATTCACCCAGTCTATCAAAAATAGGTTGGTGATCGACACCCATAACTTTTTCATAGCCAACGTCACATATTAATGCATTTCTAAGCGTAGAAACTCAAATTCGTGATTTTTTTGCACTTTCGGTGGATATTAGCACATGAATTTTCTAGAATCCGGTCGACGGTCTCTGATTGGCCTAAAATTCACCCAGTCTATCAAAAACAGTCTTGTTATCGATACCCATTACTTCGTCATGGCCGATGTCGCATTTTATTGAATTTCTAAGCCTACGAACTCAAATTCATGAATTTTTACACTTTCGGCGGTTATTAGAATTCTGATTGACCTAAAATTCGGTTGACGGTCTCTGATTGGCCTAAAATTCACCCAGTCTATCAAAAATAGGTTGGTGATCGACACCCATAACTTTTTCATAGCCAACGTCACATATTATTGCATTTCTAAGCGTAGAAACTCAAATTCGTCATTTTTTTGCACTTTCGGTGGATATTAGCACATGAATTTTCTAGAATATGGTCGACGGTCTCTAATTGGCCTAAAATTCACCCAGTCTATCAAAAATAGGTTGGTGATCGACATCCATAACTTTGTCATAGCCAACGTCACATTAAATTGCATTTCTAAGCGTAGAAACTCAAATTCGTGATTTTTTTGCACTTTCGGTGGATATTAGCACATGAATTTTCTAGAATCCGGTCGACGGTCTCTGATTGGCCTAAAATTCACCCAGTCTATCAAAAATAGGTTGGTGATCGACACCAATAACTTTGTCATAGCCAACGTCACATATTATTGCATTTCTAAGCGTAGAAACTCAAATTCGTGATTTTTTTGCACTTTCGGTGGATATTAGCACATGAATTTTCTAGAATCCGGTCGACGGTCTCTGTTTAGCCTAAAATTCACCCAGTCTATCAAAAATAGGTTGGTGATCGACACCCATAAATTTGTCATAGCCAACGTCACATATTATTGCATTTCTAAGCGTAGAAACTCAAATTCGTGATTTTTTTGCACTTTCGGTGGATATTAGCACATGAATTTTCTAGAATCCGGTCGACGGTCTCTGTTTAGCCTAAAATTCACCCAGTCTATCAAAAATAGGTTGGTGATCGACACCCATAACTTTGTCATAGCCAACGTCACATATTATTGCATTTCTAAGCGTAGAAACTCAAATTCGTGATTTTTTTGCACTTTCGGTGGATATTAGCACATGAATTTTCTAGAATCCGGTCGACGGTCTCTGTTTAGCCTAAAATTCACCCAGTCTATCAAAAATAGGTTGGTGATCGACACCCATAACATTTTCATTGCCAACGTCACATATTATTGCATTTCTAAGCGTAGAAACTCAAATTCGTGATTTTTTTGCACTTTCGGTGGATATTAGCACATGAATTTTCTAGAATACGGTCGACGGTCTCTGATTGGCCTAAAATTCACGGTCAATCAAAAACAGTCTTGTTATCGATACCCATTACTTGTCATGGCGATGTCGCATTTTATTGAATTTCTAAGCCTACGAACTCAAATTCATGAATTTTTACACTTTCGCGGTTATTAGAATTACGATTGACCTAAAATTCGGTTGACGGTCTACGATTGGCCTAAAATTCACGATCTATCAGAAATAGGTTGGTGATCGACACCCATAACTTTTTCATAGCCAACGTCACATATTATTGCATTTCTAGCGTAGAAACTCAAATTCGTCATTTTTTTGCACTTTCGGTGGATATTAGCACATGAATTTTCTAGAATATGGTCGACGGTCTCTAATTGGCCTAAAATTCACACGGTCAATCAAAAATAGGTTGGTGATCGACATCCATAACTTTGTCATAGCCAACGTCACATTAAATTGCATTTCTAAGCGTAGAAACTCAAATTCGTGATTTTTTTGCACTTTCGGTGGATATTAGCACATGAATTTTCTAGAATCCGGTCGACGGTCTCTGTTTAGCCTAAAATTCACCCAGTCTATCAAAAATAGGTTGGTGATCGACACCCATAACTTTTTCATAGCCAACGTCACATATTATTGCATTTCTAAGCGTAGAAACTCAAATTCGTCATTTTTTTGCACTTTCGGTGGATATTAGCACATGAATTTTCTAGAATATGGTCGACGGTCTCTAATTGGCCTAAAATTCACCCAGTCTATCAAAAATAGGTTGGTGATCGACATCCATAACTTTGTCATAGCCAACGTCACATTAAATTGCATTTCTAAGCGTAGAAACTCAAATTCGTGATTTTTTTGCACTTTCGGTGGATATTAGCACATGAATTTTCTAGAATCCGGTCGACGGTCTCTGATTGGCCTAAAATTCACCCAGTCTATCAAAAATAGGTTGGTGATCGACACCAATAACTTTGTCATAGCCAACGTCACATATTATTGCATTTCTAAGCGTAGAAACTCAAATTCGTGATTTTTTTGCACTTTCGGTGGATATTAGCACATGAATTTTCTAGAATCCGGTCGACGGTCTCTGTTTAGCCTAAAATTCACCCAGTCTATCAAAAATAGGTTGGTGATCGACACCCATAACTTTTTCATAGCCAACGTCACATATTATTGCATTTCTAAGCGTAGAAACTCAAATTCGTCATTTTTTTGCACTTTCGGTGGATATTAGCACATGAATTTTCTAGAATATGGTCGACGGTCTCTAATTGGCCTAAAATTCACCCAGTCTATCAAAAATAGGTTGGTGATCGACATCCATAACTTTGTCATAGCCAACGTCACATTAAATTGCATTTCTAAGCGTAGAAACTCAAATTCGTGATTTTTTTGCACTTTCGGTGGATATTAGCACATGAATTTTCTAGAATCCGGTCGACGCACTATTAGGGGCCAAAAGTTCTACCGGTCTATCAAAAATAGGTTGGTAATCGACACCAATAACTTTGTCATAGCCAACGTCACATATTATTGCATTTCTAAGCGTAGAAACTCAAATTCGTGATTTTTTTGCACTTTCGGTGGATATTAGCACATGAATTTTCTAGAATCCGGTCGACGGTCTCTGTTTAGCCTAAAATTCACCCAGTCTATCAAAAATAGGTTGGTGATCGACACCCATAAATTTGTCATAGCCAACGTCACATATTATTGCATTTCTAAGCGTAGAAACTCAAATTCGTGATTTTTTTGCACTTTCGGTGGATATTAGCACATGAATTTTCTAGAATCCGATCGACGGTCTCTGTTTAGCCTAAAATTCACCCAGTCTATCAAAAATAGGTTGGTGATCGACACCCATAACATTTTCATAGCCAACGTCACATATTATTGCATTTCTAAGCGTAGAAACTCAAATTCGTGATTTTTTTGCACTTTCGGTGGATATTAGCACATGAATTTTCTAGAATCCGGTCGACGGTCTCTGATTGGCCTAAAATTCACCCAGTCTATCAAAAATAGGTTGGTGATCGACACCATAACTTTGTCATAGCCAACGTCACATATTATTGCATTTCTAAGCGTAGAAACTCAAATTCGCGATTTTTTTGCACTTTCGGTGGATATTAGCACATGAATTTTCTAGAATCCGGTCGACGGTCTCTGTTTAGCCTAAAATTCACCCAGTCTATCAAAAATAGGTTGGTGATCGACACCCATAAATTTGTCATAGCCAACGTCACATATTATTGCATTTCTAAGCGTAGAAACTCAAATTCGTGATTTTTTTGCACTTTCGGTGGATATTAGCACATGAATTTTCTAGAATCCGGTCGACGGTCTCTGTTTAGCCTAAAATTCACCCAGTCTATCAAAAATAGGTTGGTGATCGACACCCATAACTTTGTCATAGCCAACGTCACATATTATTGCATTTCTAAGCGTAGAAACACAAATTCGTGATTTTTTTGCACTTTCGGTGGATATTAGCACATGAATTTTCTAGAATCCGGTCGACGGTCTCTGTTTAGCCTAAAATTCACCCAGTCTATCAAAAATAGGTTGGTGATCGACACCCATAACTTTTTCATAGCCAACGTCACATATTAATGCATTTCTAAGCGTAGAAACTCAAATTCGTGATTTTTTTGCACTTTCGGTGGATATTAGCACATGAATTTTCTAGAATCTGGTCGACGGTCTCTGATTGGCCTAAAATTCACACGGTCAATCAAAAACAGTCTTGTTATCGATACCCATTACTTCGTCATGGCCGATGTCGCATTTTATTGAATTTCTAAGCCTACGAACTCAAATTCATGAATTTTTACACTTTCGGCGGTTATTAGAATTCTGATTGACCTAAAATTCGGTTGACGGTCTCTGATTGGCCTAAAATTCACCCAGTCTATCAAAAATAGGTTGGTGATCGACACCCATAACTTTTTCATAGCCAACGTCACATATTATTGCATTTCTAAGCGTAGAAACTCAAATTCGTCATTTTTTTGCACTTTCGGTGGATATTAGCACATGAATTTTCTAGAATATGGTCGACGGTCTCTAATTGGCCTAAAGTTCACCCAGTCTATCAAAAATAGGTTGGTGATCGACATCCATAACTTTGTCATAGCCAACGTCACATTAAATTGCATTTCTAAGCGTAGAAACTCAAATTCGTGATTTTTTTGCACTTTCGGTGGATATTAGCACATGAATTTTCTAGAATCCGGTCGACGGTCTCTGATTGGCCTAAAATTCACCCAGTCTATCAAAAATAGGTTGGTGATCGACACCAATAACTTTGTCATAGCCAACGTCACATATTATTGCATTTCTAAGCGTAGAAACTCAAATTCGTGATTTTTTTGCACTTTCGGTGGATATTAGCACATGAATTTTCTAGAATCCGGTCGACGGTCTCTGTTTAGCCTAAAATTCACCCAGTCTATCAAAAATAGGTTGGTGATCGACACCCATAAATTTGTCATAGCCAACGTCACATATTATTGCATTTCTAAGCGTAGAAACTCAAATTCGTGATTTTTTGCACTTTCGGTGGATATTAGCACATGAATTTTCTAGAATCCGGTCGACGGTCTCTGTTTAGCCTAAAATTCACCCCGTCTATCAAAAATAGGTTGGTGATCGACACCCATAACTTTGTCATAGCCAACGTCACATATTATTGCATTTCTAAGCGTAGAAACTCAAATTCGTGATTTTTTTGCACTTTCGGTGGATATTAGCACATGAATTTTCTAGAATCCGGTCGACGGTCTCTGTTTAGCCTAAAATTCACCCAGTCTATCAAAAATAGGTTGGTGATCGACACCCATAACATTTTCATAGCCAACGTCACATATTATTGCATTTCTAAGCGTAGAAACTCAAATTCGTGATTTTTTTGCACTTTCGGTGGATATTAGCACATGAATTTTCTAGAATCTGGTCGACGGTCTCTGATTGGCCTAAAATTCACACGGTCAATCAAAAACAGTCTTGTTATCGATACCCATTACTTCGTCATGGCCGATGTCGCATTTTATTGAATTTCTAAGCCTACGAACTCAAATTCATGAATTTTTACACTTTCGGCGGTTATTAGAATTCTGATTGACCTAAAATTCGGTTGACGGTCTCTGATTGGCCTAAAATTCACCCAGTCTATCAAAAATAGGTTGGTGATCGACACCCATAACTTTTTCATAGCCAACGTCACATATTATTGCATTTCTAAGCGTAGAAACTCAAATTCGTGATTTTTTTGCACTTTCGGTGGATATTAGCACATGAATTTTCTAGAATCCGGTCGACGGTCTCTGTTTAGCCTAAAATTCACCCAGTCTATCAAAAATAGGTTGGTGATCGACACCCATAAATTTGTCATAGCCAACGTCACATATTATTGCATTTCTAAGCGTAGAAACTCAAATTCGTGATTTTTTTGCACTTTCGGTGGATATTAGCACATGAATTTTCTAGAATCCGGTCGACGGTCTCTGTTTAGCCTAAAATTCACCAAGTCTATCAAAAATAGGTTGGTGATCGACACCCATAACTTCGTCATGGCCGATGTCGCATTTTATTGAATTTCTAAGCCTAAGAACTCAAATTCATGAATTTTTACACTTTCGGTGGATATTAGCACATGAATTTTCTAGAATCCGGTCGACGGTCTCTGTTTAGCCTAAAATTCACCCAGTCTATCAAAAATAGGTTGGTGATCGACACCCATAACTTTTTCATAGCCAACGTCACATATTATTGCATTTCTAAGCGTAGAAACTCAAATTCGTGATTTTTTTGCACTTTCGGTGGATATTAGCACATGAATTTTCTAGAATCTGGTCGACGGTCTCTGATTGGCCTAAAATTCACACGGTCAATCAAAAACAGTCTTGTTATCGATACCCATTACTTCGTCATGGCCGATGTCGCATTTTATTGAATTTCTAAGCCTACGAACTCAAATTCATGAATTTTTACACTTTCGGCGGTTATTAGAATTCTGATTGGCCTAAAATTCGGTTGACGGTCTATGATTGGCCTAAAATTCACCCAGTCTATCAAAAATAGGTTGGTGATCGACACCCATAACTTTTTCAAAGCCAACGTCACATATTATTGCATTTCTAAGCATAGAAACTCAAATTCGTCATTTTTTTGCACTTTCGGTGGATATTAGCACATGAATTTTCTAGAATCCGGTCGACGGTCTCTGATTGGCCTAAAATTCACCCAGTCTATCAAAAATAGGTTGGTGATCGACATCCATAACTTTGTCATAGCCAACGTCACATTAAATTGCATTTCTAAGCGTAGAAACTCAAATTCGTGATTTTTTTGCACTTTCGGTGGATATTAGCACATGAATTTTCTAGAATCCGGTCGACGGTCTCTGATTGGCCTAAAATTCACCCAGTCTATCAAAAATAGGTTGGTGATCGACACCAATAACTTTGTCATAGCCAACGTCACATATTATTGCATTTCTAAGCGTAGAAACTCAAATTCGTGATTTTTTTGCACTTTCGGTGGATATTAGCACATGAATTTTCTAGAATCCGGTCGACGGTCTCTGTTTAGCCTAAAATTCACCCAGTCTATCAAAAATAGGTTGGTGATCGACACCCATAAATTTGTCATAGCCAACGTCACATATTATTGCATTTCTAAGCGTAGAAACTCAAATTCGTGATTTTTTTGCACTTTCGGTGGATATTAGCACATGAATTTTCTAGAATCCGGTCGACGGTCTCTGTTTAGCCTAAAATTCACCCAGTCTATCAAAAATAGGTTGGTGATCGACACCCATAACTTTGTCATAGCCAACGTCACATATTATTGCATTTCTAAGCGTAGAAACTCAAATTCATGAATTTTTACACTTTCGGTGGATATTAGCACATGAATTTTCTAGAATCCGGTCGACGGTCTCTGTTTAGCCTAAAATTCACCCAGTCTATCAAAAATAGGTTGGTGATCGACACCCATAACATTTTCATAGCCAACGTCACATATTATTGCATTTCTAAGCGTAGAAACTCAAATTCGTGATTTTTTTGCACTTTCGGTGGATATTAGCACATGAATTTTCTAGAATCAGTCGACGGTCTGATTGGCCTAAAATTCACCCGGTCAATCAAAAACAGTCTTGTTATCGATACCCATTACTTCGTCATGGCCGATGTCGCATTTTATTGAATTTCTAAGCCTACGAACTCAAATTCATGAATTTTTACACTTTCGGCGGTTATTAGAATTCTGATTGACCTAAAATTCGGTTGACGGTCTCTGATTGGCCTAAAATTCACCCAGTCTATCAAAAATAGGTTGGTGATCGACACCCATAACTTTTTCATAGCCAACGTCACATATTATTGCATTTCTAAGCGTAGAAACTCAAATTCGTCATTTTTTTGCACTTTCGGTGGATATTAGCACATGAATTTTCTAGAATATGGTCGACGGTCTCTAATTGGCCTAAAATTCACCCAGTCTATCAAAAATAGGTTGGTGATCGACATCCATAACTTTGTCATAGCCAACGTCACATTAAATTGCATTTCTAAGCGTAGAAACTCAAATTCGTGATTTTTTTGCACTTTCGGTGGATATTAGCACATGAATTTTCTAGAATCCGGTCGACGGTCTCTGATTGGCCTAAAATTCACCAGACTATCAAAAATAGGTTGGTGATCGACACCAATAACTTTGTCATAGCCAACGTCACATATTATTGCATTTCTAAGCGTAGAAACTCAAATTCGTGATTTTTTTGCACTTTCGGTGGATATTAGCACATGAATTTTCTAGAATCCGGTCGACGGTCTCTGTTTAGCCTAAAATTCACCCAGTCTATCAAAAATAGGTTGGTGATCGACACCCATAAATTTGTCATAGCCAACGTCACATATTATTGCATTTCTAAGCGTAGAAACTCAAATTCGTGATTTTTTTGCACTTTCGGTGGATATTAGCACATGAATTTTCTAGAATCCGGTCGACGGTCTCTGTTTAGCCTAAAATTCACCCAGTCTATCAAAAATAGGTTGGTGATCGACACCCATAACATTTTCATAGCCAACGTCACATATTATTGCATTTCTAAGCGTAGAAACTCAAATTCGTGATTTTTTTGCACTTTCGGTGGATATTAGCACATGAATTTTCTAGAATCTGGTCGACGGTCTCTGATTGGCCTAAAATTCACACGGTCAATCAAAAACAGTCTTGTTATCGATACCCATAACTTCGTCATGGCCGATGTCGCATTTTATTGAATTTCTAAGCCTAAGAACTCAAATTCATGAATTTTTACACTTTCGGTGGATATTAGCACATGAATTTTCTAGAATCCGGTCGACGGTCTCTGATTGGCCTAAAATTCACATGGTCAATCAAAAACAGTCTTGTTATCGATACCCATTACTTCGTCATGGCCGATGTCGCATTTTATTGAATTTCTAAGCCTACGAACTCAAATTCATGAATTTTTACACTTTCGGCGGTTATTAGAATTCTGATTGACCTAAAATTCGGTTGACGGTCTCTGATTGGCCTAAAATTCACCCAGTCTATCAAAAATAGGTTGGTGATCGACACCTATAACGTTTTCATAGCTAACGTCACATATTATTGCATTTCTAAGCGTAGAAACTCAAATTCGTGTTTTTTTTGCACTTTCGGTGGATATTAGCACATGAATTTTCTAGAATCCGGTCGACGGTCTCTGATTGGCCTGAAATTCACCCAGTTTATCAAAAATAGTTTGGTGATCGACACCCATAACTTTTTCATAGCCAACGTCACATATTAATGCATTTCTAAGCGTAGAAACTCAAATTCGTGATTTTTTTGAACTTTCGGTGGATATTAGCACATGAATTTTTTAGAATCCGGTCGACGGTCTCTAATTGGCCTAAAATTCACCTAGACTATCAAAAATAGGTTGGTGATCGACACCCATAACTTTTTCATAGCCAACGTCACATATTATTGCATTTCTAAGCGTAGAAACTCAAATTCGTGATTTTTTTGCACTTTCGGTGGATATTAGCACATGAATTTTCTAGAATCCGGTCGACGGTCTCTAATTGGCCTAAAATTCACCCAGACTATCAAAAATAGGTTGGTGATCGACACCCATAACTTTTTCATAGCCAACGTCACATATTATTGCATTTCTAAGCGTAAAAACTCAAATTCGTGATTTTTTTGCACTTTCGGTGGATTAATACATGAATTTTCTAGAATTCGGTCGACGGTCTCTGATTAGCCTAAAATTCACACGGTCAATCACAAACAGTCTTGTGATCGATACCCATGACTTCGTCATGGCCGATGACGCATTTTATTTAATTTCTAAGCTTAAGAACTCAAATTCATGAATTTTTACACTTTCGGCGGGTATTAGCATTCTGATTGGCCTAAAATTCGGTTGACGGACTCTGATTGACCTAAAATTCACACAGTCTATCAAAAATAGGTTGGTGATCGACACCTATAACGTTTTCATAGCTAACGTCACATATTATTGCATTTCTGAGCGTAGAAACTCAAATTCGTGTTTTTTTTGCACTTTCGGTGGATATTAGCACATGAATTTTCTAGAATCCGGTCGACGGTCTCTGATTGGCCTAAAATTCACCCAGTCTATCAAAAATAGGTTGGTGATCGACACCCATAACTTTTTCATAGCCAACGTCACATATTAATGCATTTCTAAGCGTAGAAACTCAAATTCGTGATTTTTTTGAACTTTCGGTGGATATTAGCACATGAATTTTCTAGAATTCGGTCGACGGTCTCTGATTAGCCTAAAATTCACGATCTATCAAAAATAGGTTGGTGATCGACACCTATAGCTTTTTCATAACCAACGTCACATATTAATGCATTTCTAAGCGTAGAAACTCAAATTCGTGATTTTTTTGCACTTTCGGTGGATATTAGCACATGATTTTTCTAGAATTCGGTCGACGGTCTCTGATTAACCTAAAATTCACACGGTCAATCACAAACAGTCTTGTGATCGATACCCATGACTTTTTCATAGCCAACGTCACATATTATTGCATTTCTAAGCGTAGAAACTCAAATTCGTGATTTTTTTGCACTTTGGTGGATATTAGCACATGAATTTTCTAGAATCCGTCGGACGGTCTCGATTGGCCTGAAATTCACCAGATTTATCAAAAATAGTTTGGTGATCGACACCCGTAACTTTTTCATAGCCAACGTCACATATTAATGCATTTCTAAGCGTAGAAACTCAAATTCGTGATTTTTTTGAACTTTCGGTGGATATTAGCACATGAATTTTTAGAATCCGTCGACGGTCTCTAATTGGCCTAAAATTCACCCAGACTATCAAAAATAGGTTGGTGATCGACACCCATAACTTTTTCATAGCCAACGTCACATATTATTGCATTTCTAAGCGTAGAAACTCAAATTCGTGATTTTTGCACTTTCGGTGGATATTAGCACATGAATTTTCTAGAATCGGTCGACGGTCTCTAATTGGCCTAAAATTCACCGGACTATCAAAAATAGGTTGGTGATCGACACCATAACTTTTTTATAGCCAACGTCACATATTATTGCATTTCTAAGCGTAAAAACTCAAATTCGTGATTTTTGCACTTTGGTGGATTAATACATGAATTTTCTAGAATTCGATCGACGGTCTCTCGATTAGCCTAAAATTCACACGGTCAATCACAAACAGTCTTGTGATCGATACCCATGACCGTCATGGCGATGACGATTTTATTTAATTTCTAAGCTTAAGAACTCAAATTCATGAATTTTTACACTTTCTGGTATTAGCATTACGATTGGCCTAAAATTCGGTTGTGGACTCTGATTGACCTAAAATTCACCGATCTATCAAAAATAGGTTGGTGATCGACACCTATAACGTTTTCATAGCTAACGTCACATATTATTGCATTTCTGAGCGTAGAAACTCAAATTCGTGTTTTTTTTGCACTTTCGGTGGATATTAGCACATGAATTTTCTAGAATCCGGTCGACGGTCTCTGATTGGCCTAAAATTCACCCAGTCTACCAAAAATAGGTTGGTGATCGACACCCATAACTTTTTCATAGCCAACGTCACATATTAATGCATTTCTAAGCGTAGAAACTCAAATTCGTGATTTTTTTGAACTTTCGGTGGATATTAGCACATGAATTTTCTAGAATTCGGTCGACGGTCTCTGATTAGCCTAAAATTCACCCAGTCTATCAAAAATAGGTTGGTGATCGACACCTATAGCTTTTTCATAACCAACGTCACATATTAATGCATTTCTAAGCGTAGAAACTCAAATTCGTGATTTTTGCACATATTAGCACATGATTTTTCTAGAATTCGGTCGACGGTCTCTGATTAACCTAAAATTCACACGGTCAATCACAAACAGTCTTGTGATCGATACCCATGACTTTTTCATAGCCAACGTCACATATTATTGCATTTCTAAGCGTAGAAACTCAAATTCGTGATTTTTTTGCACTTTCGGTGGATATTAGCACATGAATTTTCTAGAATCCGGTCGACGGTCTCTGATTAGCCTAAAATTCACACGGTCAATCAAAACCAGTGTTGTGATCGATACCCATGACTTCGTCATGGCCGATGACGCATTTTATTTAATTTCTAAGCCTAAGAACTCAAATTCATGAATTTTTACACTTTCGGCGGGTATTAGCATTCTGATTGGCCTAAAATTCGGTTGACGGTCTCTGATTGGCCTAAAATTCACCCAGTCTATCAAAAATAGGTTGGTGATCGACACCTATAACGTTTTCATAGCTAACGTCACATATTATTGCATTTCTAAGCGTAGAAACTCAAATTCGTGTTTTTTTTGCACTTTCGGTGGATATTAGCACATGAATTTTCTAGAATCCGGTCGACGGTCTCTGATTGGCCTGAAATTCACCCAGTTTATCAAAAATAGTTTGGTGATCGACACCCATAACTTTTTCATAGCCAACGTCACATATTAATGCATTTCTAAGCGTAGAAACTCAAATTCGTGATTTTTTTGAACTTTCGGTGGATATTAGCACATGAATTTTTTAGAATCCGGTCGACGGTCTCTAATTGGCCTAAAATTCACCTAGACTATCAAAAATAGGTTGGTGATCGACACCCATAACTTTTTCATAGCCAACGTCACATATTATTGCATTTCTAAGCGTAGAAACTCAAATTCGTGATTTTTTTGCACTTTCGGTGGATTAATACATGAATTTTCTAGAATTCGGTCGACGGTCTCTGATTAGCCTAAAATTCACACGGTCAATCACAAACAGTCTTGTGATCGATACCCATGACTTCGTCATGGCCGATGACGCATTTTATTTAATTTCTAAGCTTAAGAACTCAAATTCATGAATTTTTACACTTTCGGCGGGTATTAGCATTCTGATTGGCCTAAAATTCGGTTGACGGACTCTGATTGACCTAAAATTCACACAGTCTATCAAAAATAGGTTGGTGATCGACATCCATAACTTTGTCATAGCCAACGTCACATTAAATTGCATTTCTAAGCGTAGAAACTCAAATTCGTGATTTTTTTGCACTTTCGGTGGATATAGCACATGAATTTTCTAGAATCCGGTCGACGGTCTCTAATTGGCCTAAAATTCACCCAGACTATCAAAAATAGGTTGGTGATCGACACCCATAACTTTTTCATAGCCAACGTCACATATTATTGTATTTCTAAGCGTAAAAACTCAAATTCGTGATTTTTTTGCACTCTCGGTGGATATTAGCACATGAATTTTCTAGAATATGGTCGACGGTCTCTAATTGGCCTAAAGTTCACCCAGTCTATCAAAAATAGGTTGGTGATCGACATCCATAACTTTGTCATAGCCAACGTCACATTAAATTGCATTTCTAAGCGTAGAAACTCAAATTCGTGATTTTTTTGCACTTTCGGTGGATATAGCACATGAATTTTCTAGAATCCGGTCGACGGTCTCTAATTGGCCTAAAATTCACCCAGACTATCAAAAATAGGTTGGTGATCGACACCCATAACTTTTTCATAGCCAACGTCACATATTATTGTATTTCTAAGCGTAAAAACTCAAATTCGTGATTTTTTTGCACTCTCGGTGGATATTAGCACATGAATTTTCTAGAATATGGTCGACGGTCTCTAATTGGCCTAAAGTTCACCCAGTCTATCAAAAATAGGTTGGTGATCGACATCCATAACTTTGTCATAGCCAACGTCACATTAAATTGCATTTCTAAGCGTAGAAACTCAAATTCGTGATTTTTTTGCACTTTCGGTGGATATTAGCACATGAATTTTCTAGAATCCGGTCGACGGTCTCTGATTGGCCTAAAATTCACCCATCTATCAAAAATAGGTTGGTGATCGACACCAATAACTTTGTCATAGCCAACGTCACATATTATTGCATTTCTAAGCGTAGAAACTCAAATTCGTGATTTTTTTGCACTTTCGGTGGATATTAGCACATGAATTTTCTAGAATCCGGTCGACGGTCTCTGTTTAGCCTAAAATTCACCCAGTCTATCAAAAATAGGTTGGTGATCGACACCCATAAATTTGTCATAGCCAACGTCACATATTATTGCATTTCTAAGCGTAGAAACTCAAATTCATGAATTTTTACACTTTCGGTGGATATTAGCACATGAATTTTCTAGAATCCGGTCGACGGTCTCTGTTTAGCCTAAAATTCACCCAGTCTATCAAAAATAGGTTGGTGATCGACACCCATAACTTTGTCATAGCCAACGTCACATATTATTGCATTTCTAAGCGTAGAAACTCAAATTCGTGATTTTTTTGCACTTTCGGTGGATATTAGCACATGAATTTTCTAGAATCCGGTCGACGGTCTCTGTTTAGCCTAAAATTCACCCAGTCTATCAAAAATAGGTTGGTGATCGACACCCATAACATTTTCATAGCCAACGTCACATATTATTGCATTTCTAAGCGTAGAAACTCAAATTCGTGATTTTTTTGCACTTTCGGTGGATATTAGCACATGAATTTTCTAGAATCCGGTCGACGGTCTCTGATTGGCCTAAAATTCACACGGTCAATCAAAAACAGTCTTGTTATCGATACCCATTACTTCGTCATGGCCGATGTCGCATTTTATTGAATTTCTAAGCCTACGAACTCAAATTCATGAATTTTTACACTTTCGGCGGTTATTAGAATTCTGATTGACCTAAAATTCGGTTGACGGTCTCTGATTGGCCTAAAATTCACCCAGTCTATCAAAAATAGGTTGGTGATCGACACCCATAACTTTTTCATAGCCAACGTCACATATTATTGCATTTCTAAGCGTAGAAACTCAAATTCGTCATTTTTTTGCACTTTCGGTGGATATTAGCACATGAATTTTCTAGAATATGGTCGACGGTCTCTAATTGGCCTAAAGTTCACCCAGTCTATCAAAAATAGGTTGGTGATCGACATCCATAACTTTGTCATAGCCAACGTCACATTAAATTGCATTTCTAAGCGTAGAAACTCAAATTCGTGATTTTTTTGCACTTTCGGTGGATATTAGCACATGAATTTTCTAGAATCTGGTCGACGGTCTCTGATTGGCCTAAAATTCACACGGTCAATCAAAAATAGGTTGGTGATCGACACCAATAACTTTGTCATAGCCAACGTCACATATTATTGCATTTCTAAGCGTAGAAACTCAAATTCGTGATTTTTTTGCACTTTCGGTGGATATTAGCACATGAATTTTCTAGAATCCGGTCGACGGTCTCTGTTTAGCCTAAAATTCACACGGTCAATCAAAAATAGGTTGGTGATCGACACCCATAAATTTGTCATAGCCAACGTCACATATTATTGCATTTCTAAGCGTAGAAACTCAAATTCGTGATTTTTTTGCACTTTCGGTGGATATTAGCACATGAATTTTCTAGAATCCGGTCGACGGTCTCTGTTTAGCCTAAAATTCACCCAGTCTATCAAAAATAGGTTGGTGATCGACACCCATAACATTTTCATAGCCAACGTCACATATTATTGCATTTCTAAGCGTAGAAACTCAAATTCGTGATTTTTTTGCACTTTCGGTGGATATTAGCACATGAATTTTCTAGAATCCGGTCGACGGTCTCTGATTGGCCTAAAATTCACACGGTCAATCAAAAACAGTCTTGTTATCGATACCCATTACTTCGTCATGGCCGATGTCGCATTTTATTGAATTTCTAAGCCTAAGAACTCAAATTCATGAATTTTTACACTTTCGGTGGATATTAGCACATGAATTTTCTAGAATCCGGTCGACGGTCTCTGTTTAGCCTAAAATTCACCCAGTCTATCAAAAACAGTCTTGTTATCGATACCCATTACTTCGTCATGGCCGATGTCGCATTTTATTGAATTTCTAAGCCTACGAACTCAAATTCATGAATTTTTACACTTTCGGCGGTTATTAGAATTCTGATTGACCTAAAATTCGGTTGACGGTCTCTGATTGGCCTAAAATTCACCCAGTCTATCAAAAATAGGTTGGTGATCGACACCTATAACGTTTTCATAGCTAACGTCACATATTATTGCATTTCTAAGCGTAGAAACTCAAATTCGTGTTTTTTTTGCACTTTCGGTGGATATTAGCACATGAATTTTCTAGAATCGATCGACGGTCTCTGATTGGCCTGAAATTCACCCAGTTTATCAAAAATAGTTTGGTGATCGACACCCATAACTTTTTCATAGCCAACGTCACATATTAATGCATTTCTAAGCGTAGAAACTCAAATTCGTGATTTTTTTGAACTTTCGGTGGATATTAGCACATGAATTTTTTAGAATCCGGTCGACGGTCTCTAATTGGCCTAAAATTCACCCAGACTATCAAAAATAGGTTGGTGATCGACACCCATAACTTTTTCATAGCCAACGTCACATATTATTGCATTTCTAAGCGTAGAAACTCAAATTCGTGATTTTTTTGCACTTCCGGTGGATATTAGCACATGAATTTTCTAGAATCCGGTCGACGGTCTCTTATTGGCCTAAAATTCACCCAGACTATCAAAAATAGGTTGGTGATCGACACCCATAACTTTTTCATAGCCAACGTCACATATTATTGCATTTCTAAGCGTAAAAACTCAAATTCGTGATTTTTTTGCACTTTCGGTGGATTAATACATGAATTTTCTAGAATTCGATCGACGGTCTCGATTAGCCTAAAATTCACCACGGTCAATCACAAACAGTCTTGTGATCGATACCCATGACTTCGTCATGGCGATGACGCATTTTATTTAATTTCTAAGCTTAAGAACTCAAATTCATGAATTTTTACACTTTAGGGGTATTAGCATTACGATTGGCCTAAAATTCGGTTGACGGTCTCGATTGACCTAAAATTCACCTGATCTCTCAAAAATAGGTTGGTGATCGACACCTATAACGTTTTCATAGCTAACGTCACATATTATTGCATTTCTGAGCGTAGAAACTCAAATTCGTGTTTTTTTTGCACTTTCGGTGGATATTAGCACATGAATTTTCTAGAATCCGGTCGACGGTCTCTGATTGGCCTAAAATTCACCCAGTCTATCAAAAATAGGTTGGTGATCGACACCCATAACTTTTTCATAGCCAACGTCACATATTAATGCATTTCTAAGCGTAGAAACTCAAATTCGTGATTTTTTTGAACTTTCGGTGGATATTATTAGCACATGAATTTTCTAGAATTCGGTCGACGGTCTCTGATTAGCCTAAAATTCACCCAGTCTATCAAAAATAGGTTGGTGATCGACACCTATAGCTTTTTCATAACCAACGTCACATATTAATGCATTTCTAAGCGTAGAAACTCAAATTCGTGATTTTTTTGCACTTTCGGTGGATATTAGCACATGATTTTTCTAGAATTCGGTCGACGGTCTCTGATTAACCTAAAATTCACACGGTCAATCACAAACAGTCTTGTGATCGATACCCATGACTTTTTCATAGCCAACGTCACATATTATTGCATTTCTAAGCGTAGAAACTCAAATTCGTGTTTTTTTTGCACTTTCGGTGGATATTAGCACATGAATTTTCTAGAATCCGGTCGACGGTCTCTGATTGGCCTGAAATTCACCCAGTTTATCAAAAATAGTTTGGTGATCGACACCCATAACTTTTTCATAGCCAACGTCACATATTAATGCATTTCTAAGCGTAGAAACTCAAATTCGTGATTTTTTTGAACTTTCGGTGGATATTAGCACATGAATTTTTTAGAATCCGGTCGACGGTCTCTAATTGGCCTAAAATTCACCTAGACTATCAAAAATAGGTTGGTGATCGACACCCATAACTTTTTCATAGCCAACGTCACATATTATTGCATTTCTAAGCGTAGAAACTCAAATTCGTGATTTTTTTGCACTTTCGGTGGATATTAGCACATGAATTTTCTAGAATCCGGTCGACGGTCTCTAATTGGCCTAAAATTCACCCAGACTATCAAAAATAGGTTGGTGATCGACACCCATAACTTTTTCATAGCCAACGTCACATATTATTGCATTTCTAAGCGTAAAAACTCAAATTCGTGATTTTTTTGCACTTTCGGTGGATTAATACATGAATTTTCTAGAATTCGGTCGACGGTCTCTGATTAGCCTAAAATTCACACGGTCAATCACAAACAGTCTTGTGATCGATACCCATGACTTCGTCATGGCGATGACATTTTATTTAATTTCTAAGCTTAAGAACTCAAATTCATGAATTTTTACACTTTTCGGGTATTAGCATTACGATTGGCCTAAAATTCGGTTGACGGACTCTGATTGACCTAAAATTCACACAGTCTATCAAAAATAGGTTGGTGATCGACACCTATAACGTTTTCATAGCTAACGTCACATATTATTGCATTTCTGAGCGTAGAAACTCAAATTCGTGTTTTTTTTGCACTTTCGGTGGATATTAGCACATGAATTTTCTAGAATCCGATCGGACGGTCTCTGATTGGCCTAAAATTCACCCAGTCTACCAAAAATAGGTTGGTGATCGACACCCATAACTTTTTCATAGCCAACGTCACATATTAATGCATTTCTAAGCGTAGAAACTCAAATTCGTGATTTTTTTGAACTTTCGGTGGATATTAGCACATGAATTTTCTAGAATTCGGTCGACGGTCTCTGATTAGCCTAAAATTCACCCAGTCTATCAAAAATAGGTTGGTGATCGACACCTATAGCTTTTTCATAACCAACGTCACATATTAATGCATTTCTAAGCGTAGAAACTCAAATTCGTGATTTTTTTGCACTTTCGGTGGATATTAGCACATGATTTTTCTAGAATTGGTCGACGGTCTCGATTAACCTAAAATTCACGGTCAATCACAAACAGTCTTGTGATCGATACCCATGACTTTTTCATAGCCAACGTCACATATTATTGCATTTCTAAGCGTAGAAACTCAAATTCGTGATTTTTTTGCACTTTCGGTGGATATTAGCACATGAATTTTCTAGAATCCGGTCGACGGTCTCTGATTAGCCTTAAATTCACGGTCAATCAAAACCAGTGTTGTGATCGATACCCATGACTTCGTCATGGCCGATGACGCATTTTATTTAATTTCTAAGCCTAAGAACTCAAATTCATGAATTTTTACACTTTCGGCGGGTATTAGCATTCTGATTGGCCTAAAATTCGGTTGACGGTCTCGATTGGCCTAAAATTCACCGATCTATCAAAAATAGGTTGGTGATCGACACCTATAACGTTTTCATAGCTAACGTCACATATTATTGCATTTCTAAGCGTAGAAACTCAAATTCGTGTTTTTTTTGCACTTTCGGTGGATATTAGCACATGAATTTTCTAGAATCCGGTCGACGGTCTCTGATTGGCCTGAAATTCACCCAGTTTATCAAAAATAGTTTGGTGATCGACACCCATAACTTTTTCATAGCCAACGTCACATATTAATGCATTTCTAAGCGTAGAAACTCAAATTCGTGATTTTTTTGAACTTTCGGTGGATATTAGCACATGAATTTTTTAGAATCCGGTCGACGGTCTCTAATTGGCCTAAAATTCACCTAGACTATCAAAAATAGGTTGGTGATCGACACCCATAACTTTTTCATAGCCAACGTCACATATTATTGCATTTCTAAGCGTAGAAACTCAAATTCGTGATTTTTTTGCACTTTCGGTGGATATAGCACATGAATTTTCTAGAATCCGGTCGACGGTCTCTAATTGGCCTAAAATTCACCCAGACTATCAAAAATAGGTTGGTGATCGACACCCATAACTTTTTCATAGCCAACGTCACATATTATTGTATTTCTAAGCGTAAAAACTCAAATTCGTGATTTTTTTGCACTCTCGGTGGATATTAGCACATGAATTTTCTAGAATTCGGTCGACGGTCTCTGATTAGCCTAAAATTCACACGGTCAATCACA
Organism: Przewalskia tangutica; assembly: GCA_029844215.1. Lineage (NCBI taxonomy): Eukaryota > Viridiplantae > Streptophyta > Magnoliopsida > Solanales > Solanaceae > Przewalskia > Przewalskia tangutica. The sequence goes on from CM056728.1 coordinate 21,214, forward strand.
AACAGTCTTGTGATCGATACCCATGACTTCGTCATGGCCTATGACGCATTTTATTTAATTTCTAAGCCTAAGAACTCAAATTCATGAATTTTTACACTTTCGGCGGGTATTAGCATTCTGATTGGCCTAAAATTCGGTTGACGGTCTCTGATTGGCCTAAAATTCACCCAGTCTATCAAAAATAGGTTGGTGATCGACACCTATAACGTTTTCATAGCTAACGTCAAATATTATTGCATTTCTAAGCGTAGAAACTCAAATTCGTGTTTTTTTTGCACTTTCGGTGGATATTAGCACATGAATTTTCTAGAATTCGGTCGACGGTCTCTGATTAGCCTAAAATTCACCCAGTCTATCAAAAATAGGTTGGTGATCGACATCTATAGCTTTTTCATAGCCAACGTCACATATTATTGCATTTCTAAGCGTAGAAACTCAAATTCGTGATTTTTTGGCACTTTCGGTGGATATTAGCACATGAATTTTCTAGAATCCGGTCGACGGTCTCTTATTGGGATAAAATTCACCCAGACTATCAAAAATAGGTTGGTGATCGACAGCCATAGCTTTTTCATTGCCAACGTCACATATTATTGCATTTCTAAGCGTAAAAACTCGAATTCGTGATTTTTTTGCACTTTCGGTGGATATTAGCACATGAATTTTATAGAATTCGGTCGACGGTCTCTGATTAACCTAAAATTCACACGGTCAATCACAAACAGTCTTGTGATCGATACCCATGACTTTTTCATAGCCAACGTCACATATTATTGCATTTCTAAGCGTAGAAACTCAAATTCGTGACTTTTTTGCACTTTCGGTGGATATTAGCACATGAATTTTCTAGAATCCGGTCGACGGTCTCTGATTAGCCTAAAATTCACACGGTCAATCACAAACAGTCTTGTGATCGATGCCTATAACTTCGTCATGGCCGATGTCGCATTTTATTGAATTTCTAAGCCTAAGAACTCAAATTCATGATTTTTTACACTTTCGGCGGGTATTAGCATTCTGATTGGCCTAAAATTCGGTTGACGGTCTCTGATTGGCCTAAAATTCACCCAGTCTATCAAAACTAGGTTGGTGATCGACACCCATAACTTTGTCATAGCCAACGTCACATATTATTGCATTTCTAAGCGTAGAAACTCAAATTCGTGATTTTTTTGCACTTTCGGTGGATATTAGCACATGAATTTTCTAGAATCCGGTCGACGGTCTCTTATTGGCCTAAAATTCACCCAGACTATCAAAAATAGGTTGGTGATCGACACCCATAACTTTTTCATAGACAACGTCACATATTATTGCATTTCTAAGCGTAAAAACTCAAATTCGTGATTTTTTTGCACTTTCGGTGGATATTAGCACATGAATTTTCTAGAATTCGGTCGACGGTCTCTGATTAGCCTAAAATTCACACGGTCAATCACAAACAGTCTTGTGATCGATACCCATGACTTCGTCATGGCCGATGACGCATTTTATTTAATTTCTAAGCGTAAAAACTCAAATTCGTGATTTTTTTGCACTTTCGGTGGATATTAGCACATGAATTTTCTAGAATTTGGTCGACGGTCTCTGATTAGCCTAAAATTCACACGGTCAATCACAAACAGTCTTGTGATCGATACCCATGACTTCGTCATGGTCGATGACGCATTTTATTTAATTTCTAAGCCTAAGAACTCAAATTCATGAATTTTTACACTTTCGGCGGGTATTAGTGTCACGACCCGACCCCGGGACCGCGACTGGTGCCCTACCTGGGCACCCTTACAGGTAAACATCAGAGAAAATCAGCGGAACATACATGAAACTTATAAATGAAACATCGATAATCTGACAAAGTTAGCCGATAGGGCTACCTTCGATACATATATAAAAAAACAGCAGCGGTTGCCTCGCTTTCTTTTACAAAGCGACCACAATATGTGACTCAGGACCTCTAAGAGTGTTAACATAACCATTGTGGCGGGACAAGGCCCGCGTACCCACTGAATATACATAGCCATGACAACTCGGAACATTGGAGCCATCTCAAAATCTTTGAACCAGATCCTAAGCTCGCGGATCCATAGCTGCGTACCTAAACTGCGGACATGACGCGGCCACGAAGAAGTCGATCTAACAGTGCGAATATGGAACAGAAATAACGTCTGATGCAGATCATAAGCGTACAAAAGAATGACAAGGACAAGTATAAAAATACATACGGATCTGCGTGTCATTACCAACATGAACTTAATTTCACATCAATATCTTTTTCCATTCCATTAAGAGTTATAGCCATATCTTACGTACTTACTTAGGAGAAGTCATTAAGTTCATTTCTATCTAACTTACTTATCTTTCATAACATAGTCCGCCCACTACGGAGGGACACATATACTACCCGACCCAATGGGGCGATCGATCACGCGATATCAAAGCATGCGTGGAATCCCCATCACCGCCGACACTAAAAGTGTAAAACATAACCATGGGTCTCGCCCATAAAATCAATCAAAACAGGTGGTATAACGTGCGGGGCTTGCCTCATTTATACTCTTACCACGGAAGGTGGTAAGCGAGGTATAACGTCTTGGGGCTTGCCCTCATTTATACTCTTACCACGGAGAAGGTGGTATAACGTCTTGGGGCTTGCCTCATTTATACTCTTACCTATCTCGAGGTCGTCAAATAACCCATAGCGGGTGGTACAGTCTTGAGGATTTACCCTCACTTATACTCTTACCACGGAGAAGGTGGTATAACGTCTTGGGGCTTGCCTCATTTATACTCTTACCCTAACTCAACCGCCATCATACATAACATAAGCACTACCGACTTATCATACATAACATAAGCCTTCTACATTATCATACATAATATAAGCAAGTTAAGAAATCCCTAACTTCTTATTAGCTTGTTCATATACACTCATTTTTGTTTACTTAAGGCACTAACATGTCATTATAAAATCAGAATTTAACCCAACGTACTACGTGCCTCTACTCCTTTAAAATGATTCTCTTTCAAATAAAACTTCCAAGATACTAATAACCGTAGTATCAAGTCATATCTACTTTTCCGACAAGTCACAATGCTTTTTAGAAATACAATTATAGGCTTCTAAATCAAGTGACTTCTTTCTTTAAAACCTTAAGCAATTGGTACCTTTAAAACAATTTTGCCACTTTTATATCAAATCATTACTTTGCTTACAATCTTGAAGAAAACCATTCTTTTAAATCTTCCATAAAGTTGTTATAACCAACTTCCCATAAAGCCGTTATAACTCTTTATTTCTTAGGCGAATTCATTCATTTGATAACCAAGAAACTTATACTTCAATTCAAATCACATAGCTTTCAAAATACTTCAAGTCTCTTAACTTTTAGGAAAACCGGTTTCTTAACTTAGAATGGCAAGAAATCAATACTTTCCAAATCAAGTATTCTATACCTTTAAATCAATTCATTTCTCCTTTAAGAATCAAGTCTCATAACTTGAAAAATAAAGTCCTTAACCTTTTAACAATTTGAGGTCCATAGTCTTAAAACTTCATACGTAAATTCTTATAAATTAAGTAACATATACTTGTGCGTTGTGAATAGGTTATACTTATTTATAACTATCTTAATCAAGTAGCCATGATCTAGAAAATGTAATACAATTTTGTCTTATCTTAGCTTCTATGCGGATGGAGAATTCTACTTGTTTTAACACAATTAATTGTCATTACATTTTCCTTTATTAACGCTGATGGCTTGTTCGATACTTATTCTTATTTGTGCGTAAATTAGCCAAGTCAACTTGGCTCCAAAATACCTCTAACGACTCTTACCAACATCCCCATAAGACTTGGTAAGAACTTAGGATAACTTATACATAACCTTTACGTGAGTAAATCGACATACATACCTCTTAACTTCTAAGAGTAGAAGGAATCATGAAATAGTACTACATGTATATTCCATACATAGAATCATGTCAAAAGAAGGAAGAGGTTCACATCGCCATGACGATTATCGACAAGTAGCAAAAAGCTCCAAAGTACTTCCACCTTGAGCTATTCCATTCTTCAAGTAGGATCGCTATACTTAGTACATCAACCTATAATGGTCACCATACGTCCATTAACCTCTTACTTCATCGTAGAATATTCTAGGTGCTAAGTCGCTAAATTCTACGGAAAATCGGACAGCACCTCCTTTGTTTTTACTAACTTTGCCACCTTTTTCAAGGCCGAATACAATAACCAAACAGCCTCAATTGGCTCACAACAATATAGAAGGTATTCGATGCAAATGAATAACTAAATGACCCAATTGGCTCACAATTTAGAAAGTAGTTCAATACAAATGAATAACAAACTAAAAGTCCAAATTCGGCCACCTTGAGTTCAACCATACCAATTCTTATCAAATTTCCATTTCAATCCAAATTGGTAACATAACATGATATCAAGTCGCATTTGATTATAACAATCCATAATCTCTAAGTAGGTAACATGCGACGATTTCTAATAAACGACCAATTAGTAATCCAATTTAACATGACTTACATTACATTTCGGATTTTCAAGGCTACAATCAATCCATAATCCTTATAAACTTCAACACATATACTTCATGCTAGCAACAAGTAAATCTAACAACAATATAAATAATCTTGTAACACTTTCAAAGAACAAGATTATACCTCAACGAATCTTAATCAAATCTTCAAATCCGAAGTCGCTCCTTAGTAACTTAGAGCCTCTTCAAGACACTTCAATCCTACTTGAGACCCTTAGAACCATACCAACAACTTCCCTTCAAACTTCCAATCCAAAACCTAGAAAGCCACTAGGTTTTCACTTTGCGACTAATACGAAAACTCTCTTTTTCCGGGATTTTTCTATTGAGATATGCTTACAATACACATAGGAACCTTGGTTTAAAGTGGGAAGATTATTGGATAACAAACAAATTTTTTCCTTCTTGTTGGACCCCAGGCAAGAGCTCTTGCTCTATGTTCTTCAATTTTGTGTAAATTTGGCTAAGTATGGAACTAGTCTCACTACTAGTAGTATTATATAGTGTAATGTAGGGTCAAGATGCAAACAATTGGGGGGTTTGGATGGTCTCTTATAAAATATCAAGGCTAGTGGGACCTTTGACTTTGGTCAAGAAACTCAAGCTCATTAATTGGAAGACTTTGTCATCTTAAGACTATGGTCAATGACCATATTGGCCATGCCAATTTCGTCCAAGGCATCTATAAGGGGGGTGACACGTGTCGTCCCATTAAATCCTAATAATACGTTTTTCGACAAATTCCAATATTTCCGATAACTTTTTTTCAAGTCTCAAATCTTAACACTAGTGAGTTCTTTCGTACGTTCTTAAAACATGTCCTGTAATTACGGGGTGTAACAATTAGCATTCTGATTGGCCTAAAATTCGGTTGACGGTCTCTGATTGGCCTAAAATTCACCCAGTCTATCAAAAATAGGTTGGTGATCGACACCTATAACGTTTTCATAGCTAACGTCACATATTATTGCATTTCTAAGCGTAGAAATCAAATTCGTGTTTTTTTTTGCACTTTCGGTGGATATTAGCACATGAATTTTCTAGAATCCGGTCGACGGTCTCTGATTGGCCTAAAATTCACCCAGTCTATCAAAAATAGGTTGGTGATCGACACCCATAACTTTTTCATAGCCAACGTCACATATTATTGCATTTCTAAGCGTAGAAACTCAAATTCGTGATTTTTTTGCACTTTCGTGGATATTAGCACATGAATTTTCTAGAATCCGGTCGACGGTCTCTGATTGGCCTAAAATTCACACAGTCTATCAAAAATAGGTTGGTGATCGACACCCATAACTTTTTCATAGCCAACGTCACATATTATTGCATTTCTAAGCGTAGAAACTCAAATTCGTGATTTTTTTGCACTTTCGGTGGATATTAGCACATGAATTTTCTAGAATCCGGTCGACGGTCTCTGATTGGCCTAAAATTCACCCAGTCTATCAAAAATAGGTTGGTGATCGACACCCATAACTTTTTCATAGCCAACGTCACATATTATTGCATTTCTAAGCGTAGAAACTCAAATTCGTGATTTTTTGCACGTTAGGTGGCTATTACATGAACTTTCTAGAATCCGGTCGACGGTCTCTGATTAGCCTAAAATTCACACGGTCAATCACAAACAGTCTTGTGATCGATACCCATAACTTCGTCATGGCCGATGTCGCATTTTATTGAATTTCTAAGCCTAAGAACTCAAATTCATGAATTTTTACACTTTCGGCGGGTATTAGCATTCTGATTGGCCTAAAATTCGGTTGACGGTCTCTGATTGGCCTAAAATTCACCCAGTCTATCAAAAATAGGTTGGTGATCGACACCTATAACGTTTTCATAGCTAACGTCACATATTATTGCATTTCTAAGCGTAGAAACTCAAATTCGTGTTTTTTTGCACTTTCGGTGGATATTAGCACATGAATTTTCTAGAATCCGGTCGACGGTCTCTGATTGGCCTAAAATTCACCCAGTCTATCAAAAATAGGTTGGTGATCGACACCCATAATTTTTTCATAGCCAACGTCACATATTAATGCATTTCTAAGCGTAGAAACTCAAATTCGTGATTTTTTTGAACTTTCGGTGGATATTAGCACATGAATTTTCTAAAATCCGGTCGACGGTCTCTTATTAGCCTAAAATTCACACGGTCAATCACAAACAGTCTTGTGATCGATGCCCATAACTTCGTCATGGCCGATGTCGCATTTTATTGAATTTTTAAGCCTAAGAACTCAAATTCATGATTTTTTACACTTTCGGCGGGTATTAGCATTCTGATTGGCCTAAAATTCGGTTGACGGTCTCTGATTGGCCTAAAATTCACCCAGTCAATCGAAACTAGGTTGGTGATCGACACCCATAACTTTGTCATAGCCAACGTCACATATTATTGCATTTCTAAGCGTAGAAACTCAAATTCGTGATTTTTTTGCACTTTCGGTGGATATTAGCACATGAATTTTCTAGAATTCGGTCGACGATCTCTGATTAGCCTAAAATTCACACGGTCAATCACAAACAGTCTTGTGATCGATACCCATGACTTCGTCATGGCCGATGACGCATTTTATTTAATTTCTAAGCCTAAGAACTCAAATTCATGAATTTTTACACTTTCGGCGGGTATTAGCATTCTGATTGGCCTAAAATTCGGTTGTGGTCTCGATTGGCCTAAAATTCACCCGATCTATCAAAAATAGGTTGGTGATCGACACTATAACGCTTTCATAGCTAACGTCACATATTATTGCATTCTAGCGTAGAAACTCAAATTCGTGATTTTTTTGCACTTTCGGTGGATATTAGCACATGAATTTTCTAGAATCCGGTCGACGGTCTCTGATTGGCCTAAAATTCACCCAGTCTATCAAAAATAGGTTGGTGATCGACACCCATAACTTTTTCATAGCCAACGTCACATATTAATGCATTTCTAAGCGTAAAAACTCAAATTCGTGATTTTTTTGCACTTTCGGTGGATATTAGCACATGAATTTTCTAGAATTCGGTCAACGGTCTCTGATTAGCCTAAAATTCACACGGTCAATCACAAACAGTCTTGTGATCGATACCCATGACTTCGTCATGGCCGATGACGCATTTTATTTAATTTCTAAGCGTAAAAACTCAAATTCGTGATTTTTTTGCACTTTCGGTGGATATTAGCACATGAATTTTCTAGAATTCGGTCGACGGTCTCTGATTAGCCTAAAATTCACACGGTCAATCACAAACAGTCTTGTGATCGATACCCATGACTTCGTCATGGCCGATGACGCATTTTATTTAATTTCTAAGCCTAAGAACTCAAATTCATGAATTTTTACACTTTCGGCGGGTATTAGCATTCTGATTGGCCTAAAATTCGGTTGACGGTCTCTGATTGGGTTAAAATTCACCCAGTCTATCAAAAATAGGTTGGTGATCGACACCTATAACGTTTTCATAGCTAACGTCACATATTATTGCATTTCTAAGAGTAGAAACTCAAATTCGTGTTTTTTTTTGCACTTTCGGTGGATATTAGCACATGAATTTTCTAGAATCCGGTCGACGGTCTCTAATTGGCCTAAAATTCACCTAGACTATCAAAAATAGGTTGGTGATCGACACCCATAACTTTTTCATAGCCAACGTCACATATTATTGCATTTCTAAGCGTAGAAACTCAAATTCGTGATTTTTTTGCACTTTCGGTGGATATTAGCACATGAATTTTCTAGAATCCGGTCGACGGTCTCTAATTGGCCTAAAATTCACCCAGACAATCAAAAATAGGTTGGTGATAGACACCCATAACTTTTTCATAGCCAACGTCACATATTATTGCATTTCTAAGCGTAGAAACTCAAATTCGTGATTTTTTTTGCACTTTCGGTGGATATTAGCACATGAATTTTCTAGAATTCGGTCGACGATCTCTGATTAGCCTAAAATTCACACGGTCAATCACAAACAGTCTTGTGATCGATACCCATGACTTCGTCATGGCCGATGACGCATTTTATTTAATTTCTAAGCCTAAGAACTCAAATTCATGAATTTTTACACTTTCGGCGGGTATTAGCATTCTGATTGGCCTAAAATTCGGTTGACGGTCTCTGATTGGCCTAAAATTCACCCAGTCTATCAAAAATAGGTTGGTGATCGACACCTATAACGTTTTCATAGCTAACGTCACATATTATTGCATTCCTAAGCGTAGAAACTCAAATTCGTGTTTTTTTTGCACTTTCGGTGGATATTAGCACATGAATTTTCTAGAATCCGGTCGACGGTCTCTGATTGGCCTAAAATTCACCCAGTCTATCAAAAATAGGTTGGTGATCGACACCCATAACTTTTTCATAGCCAACGTCACATATTAATGCATTTCTAAGCGTAAAAACTCAAATTCGTGATTTTTTTGCACTTTCGGTGGATATTAGCACATGAATTTTCTAGAATTCGGTCAACGGTCTCTGATTAGCCTAAAATTCACACGGTCAATCACAAACAGTCTTGTGATCGATACCCATGACTTCGTCATGGCCGATGACGCATTTTATTTAATTTCTAAGCCTAAGAACTCAAATTCATGAATTTTTACACTTTCGGCGGGTATTAGCATTCTGATTGGCCTAAAATTCGGTTGACGGTCTCTGATTGGCCTAAAATTCACCCAGTCTATCAAAAATAGGTTGGTGATCGACACCCATAACTTTTTCATAGCCAACGTCACATATTAATGCATTTCTAAGCGTAAAAACTCAAATTCGTGATTTTTTTGCACTTTCGGTGGATATTAGCACATGAATTTTCTAGAATTCGGCCAACGGTCTCTGATTAGCCTAAAATTCACACGGTCAATCACAAACAGTCTTGTGATCGATACCCATGATTTCGTCATGGCCGATGACGCATTTTATTTAATTTCTAAGCGTAAAAACTCAAATTCGTGATTTTTTTGCACTTTCGGTGGATATTAGCACATGAATTTTCTAGAATTCGGTCGACGGTCTCTGATTAGCCTAAAATTCACACGGTCAATCACAAACAGTCTTGTGATCGATACCCATGACTTCGTCATGGCCGATGACGCATTTTATTTAATTTCTAAGCCTAAGAACTCAAATTCATGAATTTTTACACTTTCGGCGGGTATTAGCATTCTGATTGGCCTAAAATTCGGTTGACGGTCTCTGATTGGCCTAAAATTCACCCAGTCTATCAAAAATAGGTTGGTGATCGACACTTATAACGTTTTCATAGCTAACGTCACATATTATTGCATTTCTAAGCGTAGAAACTCAAATTCGTGTTTTTTTTGCACTTTCGGTGGATATTAGCACATGAATTTTCTAGAATCCGGTCGACGGTCTCTGATTGGCCTAAAATTCACCCAGTCTATCAAAAATAGGTTGGTGATCGACACCCATAACTTTTTCATAGCCAACGTCACATATTAATGCATTTCTAAGCGTAGAAACTCAAATTCGTGATTTTTTTGAACTTTCGGTGGATATTAGCACATGATTTTTCTAGAATTCGGTCGACGGTCTCTGATTAGCCTAAAATTCACCCAGTCTATCACAAACAGTCTTGTGATCGATACCCATGACTTTTTCATAGCCAACGTCACATATTGTTGCATTTCTAAGCGTAGAAACTCAAATTCGTGATTTTTTTGCACTTTCGGTGGATATTAGCACATGAATTTTCTAGAATCCGGTCGACGGTCTTTGATTAGCCTAAAATTCACACGGTCAATCACAAACAGTCTTGTGATCGATGCCCATAACTTCGTCATGGCCGATGTCGCATTTTATTGAATTTCTAAGCCTAAGAACTCAAATTCATGATTTTTTACACTTTCGGCGGGTATTAGCATTCTGATTGGCCTAAAATTCGGTTGACGGTCTCTGATTGGCCTAAAATTCACCCAGTCAATCAAAACTAGGTTGGTGATCGACACCCATAACTTTGTCATAGCCAACGTCACATATTATTGCATTTCTAAGCGTAGAAACTCAAATTCGTGATTTTTTTGCACTTTCGGTGGATATTAGCACATGAATTTTCTAGAATCCGGTCGACGGTCTCTAATTGGCCTAGAATTCACCGAGACTATCAATAATAGGTTTGTGATCGACACCAATAACTTTTTCATAGCCAACGTCACATATTATTGCATTTCTAAGCGTAGAAACTCAAATTCGTGATTTTTGCACTTTCGGTGGATATTAGCACATGAATTTTCTAGAATCCGGTCGATCTCTTATTGGCCTAAAATTCACCCGGACTATCAAAAATAGGTTGGTGATCGACACCAACTTTTTCATAGCCAACGTCACATATTATTGCATTTCTAGCGTAAAACTCAAATTCGTGATTTTTGCACTTTCGGTGGATATTAGCACATGAAATTTCTAGAATTGTCGACGGTCTGATTAGCCTAAAATTCACGGTCAATCACAAACAGTCTTGTGATCGATACCCATGACCGTCATGGCGGCGACGCATTTTATTTAATTTCTAAGCCTAAGAACTCAAATTCATGAATTTTTACACTTTCGGGTATTAGCATTACGATTGGCCTAAAATTCGGTTGTGGTCTCTGATTGGCCTAAAATTCACCCGATCTATCAAAAATAGGTTGGTGATCGACACCTATAACGTTTTCATAGCTAACGTCACATATTATTGCATTCTAGCGTAGAAACTCAAATTCGTGTTTTTGCACTTTGGTGGATATTAGTGTCACACCGAACCGGGCAGTGATCGTGCCTACAGGCATCCTTCTACCTTAACAACTAAGTACATAACGGAAATTAATAACAGTCTAAACAAAACAGGAGACATGTATGATAGCCAACCTACAGTACATAGCACATAAGCAGTCATATCAAGTCAGGGACGCAGGCCCTCAAAGTCACTACTCAAATATAACTATGGGTCTCACGCCCATAATATCAATCGTGCCCGTGGAATCCTTCCTCACTGCCGGCAGTCCAGGATATAACATAACACCAATAGGCATACATGAACACCAAGTCCACGTGTTCTAAAGCATCGGGCGAGTAGGCAAACGAACAGGTGGTATAACGTCTTGGGGTTTACCCCTCATTTATACTCTGACCCTGAAGGAGGTGGTAAAGCAGGGGGTATAACGTCTTGGGGCTTGCCCCTCATTTATACTCTTACCCTGGAGAAGGTGGTATAACGTCTTGGGGCTTGCCCCTCATTTATACTCTTACCCTATCTCAACCGGCCGTCAAACAACACATAAAGCAGGTGGTATAGCGTCTTGGGGGTTTACCCCTCACTTATACTCTTACCCTGGAGAAGGTGGTACAGCGTCTTGGGGGTTTACCCCTCACTTATACTCTTACCCTATCTCGACCGACCATCCAACAAGACATAAGCACTACCATGTCTTCTATAAAAATCCGGGAATTTAACCCAAGTACTACAAGATGCGAGCATACAGTGGAATCCCACATCACTGTCGGTACGTCCCAGTAACTTACAACAAGACAGCCGACCCTTCAACCGAGAGTCGCGGCAACTTAATAAAACATAATACTTGCACTCAAAGGCTATTACCAGCACATATAGGCAAGTTCTCAATTAACCAAGCCAAAGTACTTATCAAGGCACACATAGGATAATTCTCATTTAACAAGCCAAAGTACTTATCCGGGCACAAATAGAATAAATTCTCATTTAACAAGTCAAAGTACTTATCAAGGCACACTTAGACAAATTCTCAATTTATCAAGCCAAAGTACTAATCAAGGCATACATAGAATAATTCTCTTTTAACAAGTCAAAGTACTTATCAAGGCACACTTAGACAAATTCTCAATTTATCAAGCCAAAGTACTAATCAAGGCATACATAGAATAATTCTCTTTTAACAAGTCAAAGTACTTATCAAGGCACACTTAGACAAATTCTCAATTTATCAAGCCAAAGTACTAATCAAGGCATACATAGAATAATTCTCTTTTAACAAGTCAAAGTACTTATCAAGGCACACTTAGACAAATTCTCAATTTATCAAGCCAAAGTACTAATCAAGGTATACATAGAATAATTCTCTTTTAACAAGTCAAAGTACTTATCAAGGCACACATAGATAATTCTCAATTTATCAAGCCAAAGTACTAATCAAGGCATACATAGAATAATTCTCTTTTAACAAGTCAAAGTACTTATCAAGGCACACATAGACAAATTCTCAATTTATCAAGCCAAAGTACTAATCAAGGCATACATAGAATAATTCTCTTTTAACAAGTCAAAGTACTTATCAAGGCACACTTAGACAAATCCTCAATTTATCAAGCCAAAGTACTTAGCAAGGCATACATACATTCTTTTATAAAAGACTCCTTTCTATGTAAAGCCCCAAGAATACTAACACCGTAGTATCAAGGCGTGTCTATTTTTCAAGGTAAGTTACTACACTTCAGAAAACTCATTTCAAAGCTTGAAATCAAGTAACTCCAAATTTTCACAATCTAGGCAACTTATGCCGATTTAATCAAAATAGACAACTTTCTAAACCTTCCATAAAGCCGTTATAACCAACTTTCCATAAAGGGTTATAACTTTATGGTTTAGGCAATATCCATTCCTTGATAACCAAGAGACTTATACTATTAAAACCAAGTATCACATACTTACAAATCAAGTTCTTAACTTTCAAAAATACTTCAAGTCTCTTAATAGTTAGAAAACAAGTTTTCTTCTACTTTTAAACCTCAAGTAACTTCACCCTTAGCATGAGTTACTTCTCTTAAATCATGTCATTTCTCCTCTTTTAAATCAAATAAGTAAATCACTCCTTTGACTCCCTAAAGTCATTATAATGACCTTTAGGTTTTAGAACTAAGGCACTAGCCAAAAGATTTGGAAATCACTTCCTTTTAAGTTTCTATGTACTTTAAGAAAAATACCTTCACTTTTAAGAATCCAAACTTCCTAAGGAAATGGATTATACTACTTACAATTTAAACATCAAAGTACACTCGGAAGTACATAGAACAAATTCTATTTTAGGCAATCCAAATACAAGCAAGGAATGGATCATTTAAGGTAGAACTTACTTTCTTTATTCTAAGGAATCATGCTAGAAGAGGAGATAGTTCACATACCTTTTTTCGCTAAATCCACAAGCTAAGCCGAATACACACGTAGAAGTGTCAACCTATAATGGTCACAACAAGGCTATCAACTTCTAGTCTCTATGTAGAATAATACTAAGTATTTAGTCTCTAATTCTACGGAAAATCGGGCAGCACTTCCTTTGTTTCTACTCACTTTGCCACCTTTTTCAAGGCCGAATACAATAACCAACAAGCCACTTTTAAGGCTCCAAACAACAACCAAACAAAGGGGATTACACGCCTTACAATACGTGTAATATTCCGCCCCACAATTCATACCAAAGTAGTTCCACAATTAAAGCCATTCTCGGCCAACTTACAACCAACAACACTAAGTCTTTTCCAAATTCCAAGTTCTTAGGTCTAACATGTTATATAGTCTAAACAACTTCAACAACTACAATTTCCTTCCTTTTTACAACATGCGACGACTTTACTAATAATCGACTTGAATTGTAGTCTTAAGGCTAACATGCTAGTTTTGGATTAGGGTTCAATAACAATATCCTTATCAAAATTCATACTATATATCTCAAGCTTGCTAAAAACAATAGCTACAATCATAAGTAAGCCTTAACTAATAAAGCGACAAAATTTATACCTTTCAGCCCTTAAAATTTCCAAGATCCAAAGTCGCCTTAGAAATTCTTAGCTCCTTTCCTTAAGTTCCAATCCGCTCAAGCATTCCTTAGAGGCCTATGAAGAACCTTCTTCAAGTTCCAACTTCAAAGTTGAAGAACTCCTTTGTTTCCGCTTCGACTAACGTAAAAATCGTTTTTCGAATTCTTTCTATTGAGATAACCTTACAATACCCTTGGGGACATTGGGTTAAAGTCTTGTGACTAATGGATCAAAACTACAAAATTTTCTCTTCCTAAAGTAGCCTTGGCAGGAGCAACTATAGAAGAACAAGAGTTCTCTAATTTTTTCTAAGTGTAAAGTGAGCTAGTCTTGCACTAGTATGATACATATAACACATTGGAGGGTCTAGATATCAACAAATGTGAGGCTAGGATGAATATCACAAGGATTGAGCCTATGTGGACAAGTTGACTTGGTCAAATATGTCAAGCTTGCAAGACTTATCATCTACATAGGTCAAATGACCATTCTACCCCTTGCATAAATTTCGACCAAGCCATGTGGGGGTGCCACGTGTCGCCCTCTCATTCGTCCATAAAATTCCGTAACCCTCGTGGGCCCCAAAAAAAACGTAAAATTCCTCGGGTGGGCCCCACGTGACCAAATCCGCAAAAATAAATTTCCATAAGGTTAAGAGTTCCATACTCTTCAAATAATGCCTTTTGAGAATCCAATTCTCAACAACGAACATTTTTCCTTTCCGACGTCCGGAAGACTTCCCGTCGGAAAAACAATCCTTCCTTTCGTACTAATTTCCAAGTCTTGTGTTCCTTGCGTACATTCACTTACACATGTCCTGAACTTACGGGGTGTAACAATTAGCACATGAATTTTCTAGAATCCGGTCGACGGTCTCTGATTGGCCTAAAATTCACCCAGTCTATCAAAAATAGGTTGGTATCGACACCCATAACTTTTTCAAAGCCAACGT
The DNA here is from genome assembly GCA_029844215.1 of Przewalskia tangutica. Lineage (NCBI taxonomy): Eukaryota > Viridiplantae > Streptophyta > Magnoliopsida > Solanales > Solanaceae > Przewalskia > Przewalskia tangutica. The sequence goes on from CM056728.1 coordinate 36,519, forward strand.
CACATATTAATGCATTTCTAAGCGTAAAAACTCAAATTCGTGATTTTTTTGCACTTTCGGTGGATATTAGCACATGAATTTTCTAGAATTCGGTCGACGGTCTCTGATTAGCCTAAAATTCACACGGTCAATCACAAACAGTCTTGTGATCGATACTCATGACTTCGTCATGGCCGATGACGCATTTTATTTAATTTCTAAGCGTAAAAACTCAAATTCTTGATTTTTTTGCACTTTCGGTGTATATTAGCACATGAATTTTCTAGAATTCGGTCGACGGTCTCTGATTAGCCTAAAATTCACACGGTCAATCACAAACAGTCTTGTGATCGATACCCATGACTTCGTCATGGCCGATGACGCATTTTATTTAATTTCTAAGCCTAAGAACTCAAATTCATGAATTTTTACACTTCTTTAGGTATTAGCATTCTGATTGGCCTAAAATTCGGTTGACGGTCTCTGATTGGCCTAAAATTCACCCAGTCTATCAAAAATAGGTTGGTGATCGACACCTATAACGTTTTCATAGCTAACGTCACATATTATTGCATTTCTAAGCGTAGAAACTCAAATTCGTGTTTTTTTTTCCACTTTCGGTGGATATTAGCACATGAATTTTCTAGAATCCGGTCGACTGTCTCTGATTGGCCTAAAATTCACCCAGTCAATCAAAACTAGGTTGGTGATCGACACCCATAACTTTGTCATAGCCAACGTCACATATTATTGCATTTCTAAGCGTAGAAACTCAAATTCGTGATTTTTTTGCACTTTCGGTGGATATTAGCACATGAATTTTCTAGAATCCGGTCGACGGTCTCTAATTGGCCTAAAATTCACCCAGACTATCAAAAATAGGTTGGTGATCGACACCCATAACTTTTTCATAGCCAACGTCACATATTATTGCATTTCTAAGCGTAAAAACTCAAATTCGTGATTTTTTTGCACTTTCGGTGGATATTAGCACATGAAATTTCTAGAATTCGGTCGACGGTCTCTGATTAGCCTAAAATTCACACGGTCAATCACAAACAGTCTTGTGATCGATACCCATGACTTTTTCATGGCCGATGACGCATTTTATTTAATTTCTAAGCCTAAGAACTCAAATTCATGAATTTTTACACTTTCGGCGGGTATTAGCATTCTGATTGGCCTAAAATTCGGTTGACGGTCTCTGATTGGCCTAAAATTCACCCAGTCTATCAAAAATAGGTTGGTGATCGACACCTATAACGTTTTCATAGCTAACGTCACATATTATTGCATTTCTAAGCGTAGAAACTCAAATTCGTGTTTTTTTTCCACTTTCGGTGGATATTAGCACATGAATTTTCTAGAATCCGGTCGACTGTCTCTAATTGGCCTAAAATTCACCTAGACTATCAAAAATAGGTTGGTGATCGACACCCATAACTTTTTCATAGCCAACGTCACATATTATTGCATTTCTAAGCGTAGAAACTCAAATTCGTGATTTTTTTGCACTTTCGGTGGATATTAGCACATGAATTTTCTAGAATCCGGTCGACGGTCTCTAATTGGCCTAAAATTCACCCAGACTATCAAAAATAGGTTGGTGATCGACACCCATAACTTTTTCATAGCCAACGTCACATATTATTGCATTTCTAAGCGTAGAAACTCAAATTCGTGATTTTTTTGCACTTTCGGTGGATATTATCACATGAATTTTCTAGAATCCGGTCGACGGTTTCTTATTGGCCTAAAATTCACGGACTACCAAAAATAGGTTGGTGATCGACACCCATAACTTTTTCATAGCCAACGTCACATATTATTGCATTTCTAAGCGTAAAAACTCAAATTCGTGATTTTTTTGCACTTTCGGTGGATATTAGCACATGAAATTTCTAGAATTCGGTCGACGGTCTCTGATTAGCCTAAAATTCACACGGTCAATCACAAACAGTCTGTGATCGATACCCATGACTTTCGTCATGCCGATGACGCATTTTATTTAATTTCTAAGCCTAAGAACTCAAATTCATGAATTTTTACACTTTCGGCGGGTATTAGCATTCTGATTGGCCTAAAATTCGGTTGACGGTCTCTGATTGGCCTAAAATTCACCCAGTCAATCAAAACTAGGTTGGTGATCGACACCCATAACTTTGTCATAGCCAACGTCACATATTATTGCATTTCTAAGCGTAGAAACTCAAATTCGTGATTTTTTTGCACTTTCGGTGGATATTAGCACATGAATTTTCTAGAATCCGGTCGACGGTCTCTAATTGGCCTAAAATTCACCCAGACTATCAAAAATAGGTTGGTGATCGACACCCATAACTTTTTCATAGCCAACGTCACATATTATTGCATTTCTAAGCGTAGAAACTCAAATTCGTGATTTTTTTTGCACTTTCGGTGGATATTAGCACATGAATTTTCTAGAATCCGGTCGACGGTCTCTTATTGGCCTAAAATTCACCCAGACTATCAAAAATAGGTTGGTGATCGACACCCATAACTTTTTCATAGCCAACGTGTTATACCTCGTGGTTCAGGCCGTGCGTATGGGGCCATGCGGAAGGAGTTAGGACTCGAAATCAGAAAACTTCGGTCAGGGGCCTCGGCGCGGGAGCGAGGCAGCGCCAAGGCGAGAAATTCATGGCGGCGCGCGGAAATCGGGCATGGCGCTAAAGTTCCGAGTGTCGCGGGAGTTCTGTGCCATGGCCCGGGAAGCGAACATGGCGCCAGGCGGAATTTTGGGCGGAAAAACTTAGAAAGTCTGATTTTTGTTTTAAAAGAGGCCATGGGAGGGTGACAAGTGTCCCCCCCCATCTGATTTTCTGCTACATGCATTATATTGACCAAGGCTTGGTCATTTCATTCAACTTTTCATCTTTACACTCCATCTCTCTCTAAATTAAAAAGCTCATCCTTCTCTCTAAATTCCCAAGAGGAATTCTAGCCTAAGGGAAAAATCTGAAAAGTGTAATAGGAAGGAAAGGTTATTACAAGCTTGTGAAGACTATTGTGGTGGTGTTCTTGGAGAAAAAGGCTAGCAAGGTGTTGGATTAAGTTTGGCTAAAACTCAAGGTAACATTTCTTCTCTTGTAGTTGGAAAATGCACTTAGAGTAGTTGCATGTAAGAAATGGGGTTGATTATGAAAGAATTGGTTAGGGGGATATTATGAGCATGTTGTTGCCTAAATACTACATTAGACTTGTTGGGTTAGTTGTTGTAACTTGTGGGGCTGAATTTTACACACCAAAGTTTAGGTGTGTAATCCCCCTTGGTGTTGGTTGGTTGTTGAGCCTTAAACATGGCATTTGAGCGTTAAAAATCGACCTTGGAAAAGGTGGCAAAGTATGTAGAAACAAAGGAAACGCTGCCCAATTTTCCGTAGGAAATTGGTGACTTTAACTTGGAAAAATTCTGCATTGTAATTAGAGCTTGATAAACGTATTGTGGTCATTTTAGGTTGACATACTACGTGCGGTAAATTGGACTTAGCTTGTGGATTGACCGAAGAGGTATGTGGAGCTTTCCTATCTCTTGAGCATGATTAGTTGTACCTATGTAGTACGGTAGACGTACATGATTTGGAAATCTTCGTTTGTTATAAGTATTTGATACTTGCTTCGTTTAAAAGAAAAGTATAAAAATCCCTTGGACTTAAGGGAATGTGTTTAACTATTTTTTAACTCTAAAAAACCGGATTTATGGGAGTTGGTTATATTAGTTTGTGAAAGTTTAATGGAGAAAGGTTTTGATGATTTGAACTTGTGGAAGGAAAATGGTTTTAAGGCATGAATTGCCTAAGGTTTTACAAGAAATGAAGTCACTTAATTTAGAAGCTTGAGATAGTTTTAAAAGGAAATGTGACTTGCTTTGAAAAGAAATCGTAACTTGATACTATGGTGATTAGTATCTTGGAATTTTTGTATAAAAGAGTTATTTCTTAAAAGGTTAGAGGTACATGATACTTGGGTTAAATTCCCGGATTTTTTACTAAAAGACATGATCGTGCCTTAGGTATACTAAAATGAGAGGATGTATTAATACTATTAATAAGAAGTTAGGTGATTCTTAACTTGCTTAAGTTATGATAGGCCGGTAGTGCTTATGTTGTGATGTGATAGGCGGTAGTGCTTATGTTATGTTTAATAGCGGGATGAGCTATGTTATATATATTTATATTGTTCGGGTAAACCGGGTTATTATTTATGCCATGGATTTGCTACCCGTGATGCGAGTGCGGCGCTTGTACTCGTGCGGATCTGGACCATAGGATCCATGCGGGTGAAATAGTCCCGTGCGATGCAGCGATGGTACTCATGCGGATCCACGGGATCCATGCGGGTGAAATAGTCCACGTGCGGGTGAAATAGTCTATGGCGAGGCGGATGACCTCATGCGGGTCCACGGGACCTATGCGGGTGAAATAGTCCCGAGTAGGATTGCTTAATGATCTACAGGCGAGGTACCTGTTTTGATCGTGAGCCTCCTATTTTTATGCTATAAAACTTATACTTGTTACTCTCATTGTTAGTAAGGCACGGTCTGAGTAAACTGATTTTAAATCTATAACTCCGGCTTATATTTTGACTTATGATATTATTACGGTATTTTCGGTTTCGCATATTTGGTACATGTTATCTTGACCTCGCCGAGTGCGTTCATCTGCGCGAGTTGAGGTTCATAGCTTGCTGATCCGCACTCTTAGGATCACGGTTCGGTTCTCGGAAGGCTCCATTTCTCCGGAGGCCTCGTCTTTTGGTACGATTCCCTGAGGTAGTAGACTTTTGTACATTCAGGGGGTATGGCGGGGCCCTGTCCCGTCATAGTGTTATTCATTCTTAGAGGCCTGTAGTCTTGTCAGAACTTGGTTCGTTAAGGATGTAACTGTTTGGTTTATGTACTTTTGGGTTAGCCATTTTGGGCTAGACTATTCTATATCGTAATGGTTGTTTATCTTGAGTTTATATTCCGCTGGTTTTCTCTGATGTTGTGTCACTAGGGTGCCCGGGTTAAGGCACCGGTCACGGGTCCGGGTTCGGGTCGTGACACAACGTCACATATTATTGCATTTCTAAGCGTAAAAACTCAAATTCGTGATTTTTTTGCACTTTCGGTGGATATTAGCACATGAAATTTCTAGAATTCGGTCGACGGTCTCTGATTAGCCTAAAATTCACACGGTCAATCACAAACAGTCTTGTGATCGATACCCATGACTTCGTCATGGCCGATGACGCATTTTATTTAATTTCTAAGCCTAAGAACTCAAATTCATGAATTTTTACACTTTCGGCGGGTATTAGCATTCTGATTGGCCTAAAATTCGGTTGACGGTCTCTGATTGGCCTAAAATTCACCCAGTCTATCAAAAATAGGTTGGTGATCGACACCTATAACGTTTTCATAGCTAACGTCACATATTATTGCATTCCTAAGCGTAGAAACTCAAATTCGTGTTTTTTTGCACTTTCGGTGGATATTAGTGTCACACCCCGAACCCCGGGCCCGTGACTGGTGCCCTACCTGGGCATCCTTCTACCTTAACAACTAAGTACATAACGGAAATTAATAACAGTCTAAACAAAACAGGAGACATGTATGATAGCCAACCTACAGTACATAGCACATAAGCAGTCATATCAAGTCAGGGACGCAGGCCCTCAAAGTCACTACTCAAATATAACTATGGGTCTCACGCCCATAATATCAATCGTGCCCGTGGAATCCTTCCTCACTGCGGCGATCCGGATATAACATAACACCAATAGGCATACATGAACACCAAGTCCCACTGTGTTCTAAAGCTGTGCGGGCGAGTAAGCGAGCGGGTGGTATAACGTCTTGGGGTTTACCCTCATTTATACTCGACCACGAAGGAGGTGGTAAGCGGGGTATAACGTCTTGGGGCTTGCCCGCCATTTATACTCTTACCACGGAGAAGGTGGTATAACGTCTTGGGGCTTGCCGCCGTTTTATCTCTTACCCTATCTCGGCCGTGATCAAACAACACGCAGCAGGTGGTACAGCGTCTTGGGGGTTTACCCCTCACTTATACTCTTACCCTGGAGAAGGTGGTACAGCGTCTTGGGGGTTTACCCCTCACTTATACTCTTACCCTGGAGAAGGTGGTACAGCGTCTTGGGGTTTACCCCTCACTTATACTCTTACCCTATCTCGTGAGCCATCCAACAAGACATAAGCACTACCGTATGTCTTACATAAAAATCAGAATTTAACCCAGTACTACTGATAGCGGAGCGTACGTGGAATCCGTCATCATCGGTGCGTCGATGACTTCTGACAAGACGGTAGACCGCTTGGCCAGGAGTCGGCAGCAATAAAACATAATACTTGCACTCGAAGGCTATTACCCGTACGTATAGGCAAGTTCTCGATTAACCAAGCCAAAGTACTTATCAAGGCACACATAGGATAATTCTCATTTAACAAGCCAAAGTACTTATCAGGGCACAAATAGAATAAATTCTCATTTAACAAGTCAAAGTACTTATCAAGGCACACTTAGACAAATTCTCAATTTATCAAGCCAAAGTAATATTAAAGGGATACATAGAATAATTCTCTTTTGACAAGTCAAAGTACTTTTCAAGGCACTTAGACAAATACTCAATTTATCAAGCCAAAGTACTAATCAAGGCATACATAGAATAATTCTCTTTTAACAAGTCAAAGTACTTATCAAGGCAGCTTAGACAAATTCTCAATTTATCAAGCAAAAGTAATAATCACGGAATACATAGAATAATTCTCTTTTAACAACTCAAAGTACTTATCAAGGCTCACATAGACAAATTCTCAATTTATCAAGCCAAAGTACTAATCAATGCATACATAGAATAATTCTCTTTTAACAAGTCAAAGTACTTATCAAGGCACACGTAGACAAATTCTCAATTTATCAAGCCAAAGTACTAATCAAGGCATACATAGAATAATTCTCTTTTAACAAGTCAAAGTACTTATCAAGGCACTTAGACAAATCCTCGATTTATCAAGCAAAGTACTTAGCAAGGCATACATACATTCTTTTATAAAGACTCCTTTCTATGTAAAGCCCGAGAATACTAACACCGTAGTATCAGGCGTGTCTATTTTTCAAGGTAAGTTACTACACTTGAAAACTCATTTCAAAGCTTGAAATCAAGTAACTCCAAATTTTCACAATCTAGGCAACTTATGCGATTTAATCAAAATAGACAACTTTCTAAACCTTCCATAAAGCCGTTATAACCAACTTTCCATAAAGCGTTATAACCGCTTTGTAGTTTTAGGCGTATCCATTCCTTGATAACCAAGAGACTTATACTATTAAAACCAAGTATCACATCTTTACAAATCAAGTTCTTAACTTTCAAAAATACTTCAAGTCTCTTAATAGTTAGAAAACAAGTTTTCTTCTACTTTTTAAACCTCAGTAACTTCATACTTAACGAGTTACTTCTCTTAAATCATGTCATTTCTCCTCTTTTAAATCAAATAAGTAAATCACTCCTTTGACTCCACAAAGTCATTATAATGACCTTTAGGTTTTAGAACAAGGCACTAGCCAAAGATTTGGAAATCACTTCCTTTTTAAGTTTCTATGTACTTTAAGAAAAATACCTTCACTTTTAAGAATCCAAACTTCCCTAAGGAAATGGATTATACTACTTACAATTTAAACATCAAAGTACACTCAAGGAAGTACATAGAACAAATTCTATTTTAGGCAATCCAAATACAAGCAAGGAATGGATCATTTAAGGAGTAGAACTTACTTTCTTTATTCTAAGGAATCATGCTAGAAGAGGAGATAGTTCACATACCTTTTCGGCTAAATCCACAAGCTAAGCCGAATACACCGTACGTAGAAGTGTCAACCTATAATGGTCACAACAAGGCTATCAACTTCTAGTCTCTATGTATAACAATACTAAGTATTTAGTCTCTAATTCTACGGAAAATCGGGCAGCACTTCCTTTGTTTCTACTCACTTTGCCACCTTTTTCAAGGCCGAATACAATAACCAACAAGCCACATTTAAGGCTCCAAACAACAACCAAACAAAGGGGATTACACGCCTTACAATACGTGTAATATTCCGCCCCACAATTCATACCAAAGTAGTTCCACAATTAAAGCCATTCTCGGCCAACTTACAACCAACAACACTAAGTCTTTTCCAACCCTTTTTCCAAATTCCAAGTTCTTAGGTCTAACATGTTATATAGTCTAAACAACTTCAACAACTACAATTTCCTTCCTTTTTACAACATGCGACGACTTTACTAATAATCGACTTGAATTGTAGTCTTAAGGCTAACATGCTAGTTTTGGATTAGGGTTCGATAACAATATCTTATCAAAATTCATACTATATATCTCATGCTTGCTAATAACCATAGCTCTGATCATAAGTAAGCCTTAACTAATAAAGCGACAAAATTTATACCTTTCAAGCCCTTAAAATTTCCAAGATCAAAGTCGCCTTAGAAATTCTTAGCTCCTTTCCTTAAGTTCCAATCTGCTCAAGCATTCCTTAGAGGCCTATGAAGAACCATGCCCAAGTTCAACTTCAAAGTTGAAGAACTCCCTTTGTTTTAGCGCTTGCGACTAACGTAAAAATACGTTTTTCGAATTCTTTCTATTGAGATAACCTTACAATACCCTTGGGGACATTGGGTTAAAGTCTTGTGACTAATGGATCAAAACTACAAAATTTTCTCTTCCTAAAGTAGCCTTGGCGAGAAGCGACTATAGAAGAACAAGAGTTCTCTAATTTTTTCTAAGTGTAAAGTGAGCTAGTCTTGCACTAGTATGATACATATAACACGTTGGAGGGTCTAGATATCAACAAATGTGAGGCTAGGATGAATATCACAAGGATTGAGCCTATGTGGACAAGTTGACTTGGTCAAATATGTCAAGCTTGCAGACTTATCATCTACATAGGTCAAATGACCATTCTACCCCTTGCATAAATTTCGACCAAGCCATGTGGGGTGCCACGTGTCGCCCTCTCATTCGTCCATAAAATTCCGTAACCTCGTGGGCCCCAAAAAGCGTAAATTCCTCGGGTGGGCCACGTGACCAAATCATAAAAATAAATTTCCATAAGGTTAAGAGTTCCATACTCTTCAAATAATGCCTTTTGAGAATCGATTCTCAACAACGAACATTTTCCTTTCAGACGTCAGGAAGACTTCCGTCGGAAAAACAATCCTTCCTTTCGTACTAATTTCCAAGTCTTGTGTTCATGCGTACATTCACTTACACATGTCACGAACTTACGGGGTGTAACATTCTTTCCCCTAGAAACATTCGTCCCGAATGTTCTTAGTCGATTGTCAAGCTATACAAACTCGGCATAAACTCTATACTATGCCTATCAATCAAAGCGCCTGAGACCAGCGATGCCATACATGGCCACCTCAACATCGTAGACATAATAATGGACCTTCCGTCAGTGGTCCTTCTCAAAACTTCGAAGGTTCTGATCTCCTCAAACCAGGATTCCTAGAGGTTCCTTTCTTTCCTTACTTGTCATACTTTCGTGCTTTCAAACTTATCTAGTACACGTACAAAATCTCAATATCGTTTACATTCTCCACTCGGAGTTACTAACCAACTTGGCCATTTTGCTACTTGAATTTCGCTAAGGCTCTTCTCGGTCCTTACGACTAGTTAGGTGGAGCAGCGTCCAAACTTCGCACAACGATTATCTAAACTTGGGCTGGCATCCCGGGACCTACCACATCGCGGGACCATTTCTAAGCGACATTACCCGTTTCAAACTATCGGTGACCGAAATGAGTCCATAACCCGACTCGTCGTCACGCTTAACTTCTCATTCTTAGTCGAAATAAATCTCTCTCTTATCTCGAGTACTTCTTACCTACCCCTATTCACCGGAGGTTCGTCTCATAAGCCAAAGTATTTCTACTATCTGATCTTCCTGCTCGGTCTTTACAACATCTTTGGGTAATTACAACTTGTGAACTTTATACAACTATAGTCTCGGTTCACTATCATTCTTGTCAACATTCTTACTTCTCACTTTACTAATCAAAGTATCCCTACCTGCAGGGTACTATCACTTCTGGCTTGCTAGCACATTATCTTGGTCAATAACATAATCGCTTCCTCATGACCACATAGTCTTCTCTGGAAAGCTGGAGGCTCAGTCTTTGGGGCCTCAAACTTTGGCGCGAAGGACTCGCCATTGCGAGAATAACATCCGGTGTACCATGGGCATAAGCCTATCAACTCTCTGAGTCGACTAGTAGCTCTTGCTACCCTTTTGCCATACAGGCGTTCTTTGCCCTCGGAGGCATAAGCGTAATGGCAATACGTCGGAGAGGAATTATCTTACTAACACGCTACATGGCACGATCTTAGAGTGAGAAGAATAGAAACCAACTCCTAAATGTCCTGTAGCCTCACTGTTTATGGGTGTGGCGCGCAACTGCCGATGTCAGACTCTACTAGACACGGTGCAGTAGACATTCAGAGGCCGATCGCTCGATACCACTCTGTCACACCGAACCGGGCGTGGTGGTGCCACTACAGGCATCCTTACCTTAACAACTAAGTACATAACGGAAATTAATAGCGATCTAAACAAAGCGGGAGACATGTATGATAGCGACCCTACGATGTACATAGCATGCGATCATATCAAGTCGGGGGCGGGCCTCAAAGTCACTACTCGAATATAACTATGGGTCTCACGCCCGTAATATCAATCGTGCGTGGAATCGCCCGCCAGCTGGCGATCCGAGGATATAACATAACACGATAGGCATACATGAACACCAAGTCCCACTGTGTTCTAAAGCATGCGGGCGAGTAGGCAAGCGAGCAGGTGGTATAACGTCTTGGGGTTTACCCGCCGTTATACTCGACCACGAAGGAGGTGGTAAAGCGGGGTATAACGTCTTGGGGCTTGCCGCCGTTTATACTCTTACCTGGAGAAGGTGGTATAACGTCTTGGGGCTTGCCCTCATTTATACTCTTACCACTATCTCAACCGGCGTCGAACAACAAAAGCGGGTGGTATAGCGTCTTGGGGTTTACCTCACATACTCTTACCACGGAGAAGGTGGTGCAGCGTCTTGGGGTTTACCCTCACTTATACTCTTACCACGGAGAAGGTGGTGCAGCGTCTTGGGGTTTACCGCCACATACTCTTACCTATCTCGAGACCATCCAACAAGACATAAGCACTACCGTATCTTACATAAAAATCCGGGAATTTAACCCAGTACTACAAGTAGCGAGCATGCGTGGAATCCACATCAGCGTCGATGCGTCCGGTAACTTCAACAAGACGGCCGACCGCCCGGCCAGAGTCGCGGCTTAATAAAACATAATACTTGCACTCGAAGGCTATTACCCGTACGTATAGGCAAGTTCTCAATTAACCAAGCCAAAGTACTTATCAAGGCACACATAGGATAATTCTCATTTAACAAGCCAAAGTACTTATCAGGACACAAATAGAATAAATTCTCATTTAACAAGTCAAAGTACTTATCAAGGCACACTTAGACAAATTCTCAATTTATCAAGCCAAAGTACTAATCAAGGCATACATAGAATAATTCTCTTTTAACAAGTCAAAGTACTTATCAAGGCACACTTAGACAAATTCTCAATTTATCAAGCCAAAGTACTAATCAAGGCATACATAGAATAATTCTCTTTTAACAAGTCAAAGTACTTATCAAGGCACACTTAGACAAATTCTCAATTTATCAAGCCAAAGTACTAATCAAGGTATACATAGAATAATTCTCTTTTAACAAGTCAAAGTACTTATCAAGGCACACATAGACAAATTCTCAATTTATCAAGCCAAAGTACTAATCAAGGCATACATAGAATAATTCTCTTTTAACAAGTCAAAGTACTTATCAAGGCACACATAGACAAATTCTCAATTTATCAAGCCAAAGTACTAATCAAGGCATACATAGAATAATTCTCTTTTAACAAGTCAAAGTACTTATCAAGGCACTTAGACAAATCCTCAATTTATCAAGCCAAAGTACTTAGCAAGGCATACATACATTCTTTTATAAAGACTCGCTTTATGTAAAGCCCCGAGAATACTAACAGTAGTATCAGGCGTGTCTATTTTTCAAGGTAAGTTACTACACTTGGAAAACTCATTTCAAAGCTTGAAATCAAGTAACTCCAAATTTTCACAATCTAGGCAACTTATGCGATTTAATCAAAATAGACAACTTTCTAAACCTTCCATAAAGCCGTTATAACCAACTTCCCATAAAGCGTTATAACCCTTTATGGTTTTAGACGTATCCATTCCTTGATAACCAAGAGACTTATACTATTAAAACCAAGTATCACATCTTTACAAATCAAGTTCTTAACTTTCAAAAATACTTCAAGTCTCTTAATAGTTAGAAAACAAGTTTTCTTCTACTTTTTAAACCTCAGTAACTTACATACTTAACGAGTTACTTCTCTTAAATCATGTCATTTCTCCTCTTTTAAATCAAATAAGTAAATCACTCCTTTGACTCCTAAAGTCATTATAATGACCTTTAGGTTTTAGAACTAAGGCACTAGCCAAAAGATTTGGAAATCACTTCTTTTTAAGTTTCTATGTACTTTAAGAAAAATACCTTCACTTTTAAGAATCCAAACTTCCCTAAGGAAATGGATTATACTACTTACAATTTAAACATCAAAGTACACTCGAGGAAGTACATAGAACAAATTCTATTTTAGGCAATCCAAATACAAGCAAGGAATGGATCGTTTAAGGAGTAGAACTTACTTTCTTTATTCTAAGGAATCATGCTAGAAGAGGAGATAGTTCACATACCTTTTAGGCTAAATCCAAGCTAAGCGAATACACGTGCGTAGAAGTGTCAACCTATAATGGTCACAACAAGGCTATCAACTTCTAGTCTCATGTAGAATAATACTAAGTATTTAGTCTCTAATTCTCTGGAAAATCGGGCGACACTTCCTTTGTTTCTACTCACTTTGCCACCTTTTTCAAGGCCGAATACAATAACCAACAAGCCACATTTAAGGCTCAAACAACAACCAAACAAAGGGGATTACACGCCTTACAATACGTGTAATATTCCGCCCCAATTCATACCAAAGTAGTTCCACAATTAAAGTCATTCTCGACGACTTACAACCAATGACACTAAGTCTTTTCCAACCCTTTTCCAAATTCCAAGTTCTTAGGTCTAACATGTTATATAGTCTAAACAACTTCAACTACAATTTCCTTCCTTTTTACAACATGCGACGACTTTACTAATAATCGACTTGAATTGTAGTCTTAAGGCTAACATGCTAGTTTTGGATTAGGGTTCAATAACAATATCCTTATCAAAATTCATACTATATATCTCATGCTTGCTAATAACCATAGCTCTGATCATAAGTAAGCCTTAACTAATAAAGCGACAAAATTTATACCTTTCAAGCCCTTAAAATTTCCAAGATCCAAAGTCGCCTTAGAAATTCTTAGCTCCTTTCCTTAAGTTCCAATCCGCTCCAAGCATTCCTTAGAGGCCTATGAAGAACCGCTTCAAGTTCCAACTTCAAAGTTGAAGAACTCCCTTTGTTTCGCCTTGCGACTAACGTAAAAATCGTTTTTCGAATTCTTTCTATTGAGATAACCTTACAATACCCTTGGGGACATTGGGTTAAAGTCTTGTGACTAATGGATCAAAACTACAAAATTTTCTCTTCTAAAGTAGCCTTGGCGAGAGTAACTATAGAAGAACAAGAGTTCTCTAATTTTTTCTAAGTGTAAAGTGAGCTAGTCTTGCACTAGTATGATACATATAACACGTTGGAGGGTCTAGATATCAACAAATGTGAGGCTAGGATGAATATCACAAGGATTGAGCCTATGTGGACAAGTTGACTTGGTCAAATATGTCAAGCTTGCAAGACTTATCATCTACATAGGTCAAATGACCATTCTACCCCTTGCGTAAATTTCGACCAAGCCGTGTGGGGTGCCACGTGTCGCCCTCTCATTCGTCCATAAAATTCCGTAACCTCGTGGGCCCCAAAAAGCGTAAAATTCCTCGGGTGGGCCCAGCGTGACCAAATCATAAAATAAATTTCCATAAGGTTAAGAGTTCCATACTCTTCAAATAATGCCTTTTGAGAATCGATTCTCAACAACGAACATTTTTCCTTTCCGACGTCAGGAAGACTTCCGTCGGAAAAACAATCCTTCCTTTCGTACTAATTTCCAAGTCTTGTGTTCCTTGCGTACATTCACTTACACATGTCCTGAACTTACGGGGTGTAACAATTAGCACATGAATTTTCTAGAATCCGGTCGACGGTCTCTGATTGGCCTAAAATTCACCCAGTCTATCAAAAATAGGTTGGTATCGACACCCATAACTTTTTCAAAGCCAACGTCACATATTAATGCATTTCTAAGCGTAAAAACTCAAATTCGTGATTTTTTTGCACTTTCGGTGGATATTAGCACATGAATTTTCTAGAATTCGGTCGACGGTCTCGGATTAGCCTAAAATTCACACGGTCAATCACAAACAGTCTTGTGATCGATACTCATGACTTCGTCATGGCCGATGACGCATTTTATTTAATTTCTAAGCGTAAAAACTCAAATTCTTGATTTTTTTGCACTTTCGGTGTATATTAGCACATGAATTTTCTAGAATTCGGTCGACGGTCTCTGATTAGCCTAAAATTCACGGTCGATCGAGAAACAGTCTTGTGATCGATACCCGTGACTTCGTCATGGCGGCAGCGCATTTTATTTAATTTCTAAGCCTAAGAACTCAAATTCATGAATTTTTACACTTTCGGCGGGTATTAGCATTCTGATTGGCCTAAAATTCGGTTGACGGTCTCTGATTGGCCTAAAATTCACCCAGTCAATCAAAACTAGGTTGGTGATCGACACCCATAACTTTGTCATAGCCAACGTCACATATTATTGCATTTCTAAGCGTAGAAACTCAAATTCGTGATTTTTTTGCACTTTCGGTGGATATTAGCACATGAATTTTCTAGAATCCGGTCGACGGTCTCTAATTGGCCTAAAATTCACCCAGACTATCAAAAATAGGTTGGTGATCGACACCCATAACTTTTTCATATACATATGCCGAGGAGATTGCTATGGCTAGCATCACAGCACACAAAACCCGTTCCATGCCTCAACGAACAACGGGCCATTCTTTGCTCTGCGGTCTTTGCATCTGATTCTGCGGTGAAGTTCTTTCTTTGAGTGCGGCTGATGTTGCTCCTGCTCCGGATGATGACATTACTTCCTCGGGTAGTGATACTGAAGAGGAGTATACAGTTACAGATGAAGAAGAACAACTTGACTCAGACTATGAAAAATCAGCCACAACAGCTGATGATTATGAGGAGGAAGAAGATGAGTATGAGTCAGATGAAGATGGCGAATATGAAATTCTCTCAAAGGAGATCTGAGCGAGAGAAGAGGAGGCGAGTCATAGGGGCAAGCCCATCTAACGATGAGTTCAGATAGAATGGCGGTGAGCCGTCACGAATATCACAGTTCAGTGAAAAATAAGGGTCGACCACGTCATCACATCAAGTGCCAAAAACAAGAGGGCGACGAGGAAAAACCACGGTGTCTTGGTAGCAGACTACCCAATAGAACCGGATATAGATGATCAAGTTCCAACAATATTTGGAAGAGGACAAGGAAGCGACACAAAAACTAGAATTTTTTATAAGCCCAAAGAGAGATTATATCTTTGTACTTATAATTTATTCTCACTACTTTAGCATCATTTTGTGTAACATCATCACAGTGTGTGTTATAAACACTGTGATGATCATAGAGTACTTGATTTTAGCTTCTTCTTACTTTTTGCACTCTAGCTTTTAGAGGCCTGCGCGCCTCAGTCGGATTAGTCAGGTAGGCATTTACTTTACTTATTCCCCACTGGGGCCCTCTGTATCTTTATTTCCGATAAATAAAAAAAACCGCTTTATAAAAAAAAAAAAATAACTTTTTCATAGCCAACGTCACATATTATTGCATTTCTAAGCGTAGAAACTCAAATTCGTGATTTTTTTGCACTTTCGATGGATATTAGCACATGAATTTTCTAGAATCCGGTCGACGGTCTCTTATTGGCCTAAAATTCACCCAGACTATCAAAAATAGGTTGGTGATCGACACCCATAACTTTTTCATAGCCAACGTCACATATTATTGCATTTCTAAGCGTAAAAACTCAAATTCGTGATTTTTTTGCACTTTCGGTGGATATTAGCACATGAAATTTCTAGAATTCGGTCGACGGTCTCTGATTAGCCTAAAATTCACACGGTCAATCACAAACAGTCTTGTGATCGATACCCATGACTTCGTCATGGCCGATGTCGCATTTTATTGAATTTCTAAGCCTAAGAACTCAAATTCATGAATTTGTACACTTTCAGCGGGTATTAGCATTCTGATTGGCCTAAAATTCGGTTGACGGTCTCTGATTGGCCTAAAATTCACCCAGTGTATCAAAAATAGGCTGGTGATCGACACCCATAACTTTTTCATAGCGAACGTAACATATTATTGCATTTCTAAGCGTAGAAACTCAAATTCGTGTTTTTTTTGCACTTTCGGTGGATATTAGCACATGAATTTTCTAGAATACGGTTGACGGTCTCTGATTGGCCTAAAATTCACCCAGTCTATCAAAAATAGGTTGGTGATCGACACCCATAACTTTTTCAAAGCCAACGTCACATATTAATGCATTTCTAAGCGTAAAAACTCAAATTCGTGACTTTTTTGCACTTTCGGTGGATATTAGCACATGAATTTTCTAGAATTCGGTCGACGGTCTCTGATTAGCCTAAAATTCACACGGTCAATCACAAACAGTCTTGTGATCGATACCCATGACTTCGTCATGGCCGATGACGCATTTTATTTAATTTCTAAGCGTAAAAACTCAAATTCGTGATTTTTTTGCACTTTCGGTGGATATTAGCACATGAATTTTCTAGAATTCGGTCGACGGTCTCTGATTAGCCTAAAATTCACACGGTCAATCACAAACAGTCTTGTGATCGATACCCATGACTTCGTCATGGCCGATGACGCATTTTATTTAATTTCTAAGCCTAAGAACTCAAATTCATGAATTTTTACACTTTCGGCGGGTATTAGCATTCTGATTGGCCAAACATTCGGTTGACGGTCTCTGATTGGCCTAAAATTCACCCAGTCTATCAAAAATAGGTTGGTGATCGACACCTATAACGTTTTCATAGCTAACGTCACATATTATTGCATTTCTAAGCGTAGAAACTCAAATTCGTGTTTTTTTTTGCACTTTCGGTGGATATTAGCACATGAATTTTCTAGAATCCGGTCGACTGTCTCTAATTGGCCTAAAATTCACCCAGTCTATCAAAAATAGGTTGGTGATCGACACCCATAACTTTTTCATAGCCAACGTCACATATTATTGCATTTCTAAGCGTAGAAACTCAAATTCGTGATTGTTTTGCACTTTCGGTGGATATTAGCACATGAATTTTCTAGAATCCGGTCGACGGTCTCTGATTGGCCTAAAATTCACACAGTCTCTCAAAAATAGGTTGGTGATCGACACCCATAACTTTTTCATAGCCAACGTCACATATTATTGCATTTCTAAGCGTAGAAACTCAAATTCGTGATTTTTTTGCACTTTCGGTGGATATTAGCACATGAATTTTCTAGAATCCGGTCGACGGTCTCTGATTGGCCTAAAATTCACCCAGTCTATCAAAAATAGGTTGGTGATCGACACCCATAACTTTTTCATAGCCAACGTCACATATTATTGCTTTTCTAAGCGTAAAAACTCAAATTCGTGATTTTTTTGCACTTTCGGTGGATATTAGCACATGAATTTTCTAGAATTGATCGACGGTCTCGATTAGCCTAAAATTCACGGTCAATCGAAACAGTCTTGTGATCGATACCCGTGACTTCGTCATGGCGATGACGCATTTTATTTAATTTCTAAGCCTAAGAACTCAAATTCATGAATTTTTACACTTTAGTGGGTATTAGCATTACGATTGGCCTAAAATTCGGTTGTGGTCTACGATTGGCCTAAAATTCACCCAGTCAATCAAAACTAGGTTGGTGATCGTCACCCATAACTTTGTCATAGCCAACGTCACATATTATTGCATTTCTAAGCGTAGAAACTCAAATTCGTGATTTTTTTGCACTTTCGGTGCATATTAGCACATGAATTTTCTTTATTCGTGTCGACGGTCTCTAATTGGCCTAAAATTCACCCAGACTATCAAAAATAGGTTGGTGATCGACACCCATAACTTTTTCATAGCCAACGTCACATATTATTGCATTTCTAAGCGTAGAAACTCAAATTCGTGATTTTTTTTGCACTTTCGGTGGATATTAGCACATGAATTTTCTAGAATCCGGTCGACGGTCTCTTATTGGCCTAAAATTCACCCAGACTACCAAAAATAGGTTGGTGATCGACACCCATAACTTTTTCATAGCCAACGTCACATATTATTGCTTTTCTAAGCGTAAAAACTCAAATTCGTGATTTTTTTGCACTTTCGGTGGATATTAGCACATGAATTTTCTAGAATTCGGTCGACGGTCTCTGATTAGCCTAAAATTCACACGGTCAATCAGAAACAGTCTTGTGATCGATACCCATGACTACGTCATGGCCGATGACGCATTTTATTTAATTTCTAAGCCTAAGAACTAAAATTCATGAATTTTTACACTTTCGGCGGGTATTAGCATTCTGATTGGCCTAAAATTCGGTTGACGGTCTCTGATTGGCCTAAAATTCACCCAGTCAATCAAAACTAGGTTGGTGATCGACACCCATAACTTTGTCATAGCCAACGTCACATATTATTGCATTTCTAAGCGTAGAAACTCAAATTCGTGATTTTTTTGCACTTTCGGTGGATATTAGCACATGAATTTTCTAGAATCCGGTCGACGGTCTCTAATTGGCCTAAAATTCACCCAGACTATCAAAAATAGGTTGATGATCGACACCCATAACTTTTTCATGGCCAACGTCACATATTATTGCATTTCTAAGCGTAGAAACTCAAATTCGTGATTTTTTTTGCACTTTCGGTGGATATTAGCACATGAATTTTCTAGAATCCGGTCGACGGTCTCTTATTGGCCTAAAATTCACCCAGACTACCAAAAATAGGTTGGTGATCGACACCCATAACTTTTTCATAGCCAACGTCACATATTATTGCTTTTCTAAGCGTAAAAACTCAAATTCGTGATTTTTTTGCACTTTCGGTGGATATTAGCACATGAATTTTCTAGAATTCGGTCGACGGTCTCTGATTAGCCTAAAATTCACACGGTCAATCAGAAACAGTCTTGTGATCGATACCCATGACTTCGTCATGGCCGACGACGCATTTTATTTAATTTCTAAGCCTAAGAACTCAAATTCATGAATTTTTACACTTTCGGCGGGTATTAGCATTCTGATTGGCCTAAAATTCGGTTGACGGTCTCTGATTGGCCTAAAATTCACCCAGACTATCAAAAATAGGTTGGTGATCGACACCCATAACTTTTTCATAGCCAACGTCACATATAATTGCATTTCTAAGCGTAGAAACTCAAATTCGTGATTTTTTTGCACTTTCGGTGGATATTAGCACATGAATTTTCTAGAATCCGGTCGACGGTCTCTTATTGGCCTAAAATTCACCCAGACTACCAAAAATAGGTTGGTGATCGACACCCATAACTTTTTCATAGCCAACGTCACATATTATTTCTTTTCTAAGCGTAAAAACTCAAATTCGTGATTTTTTTGCACTTTCGGTGGATATTAGCACATGAATTTTCTAGAATTCGGTCGACGGTCTCTGATTAGCCTAAAATTCACACGGTCAATCAGAAACAGTCTTGTGATCGATACCCATGACTTCGTCATGGCCGATGACGCATTTTATTTAATTTCTAAGCCTAAGAACTCAAATTCATGAATTTTTACACTTTCGGCGGGTATTAGCATTCTGATTGGCCTAAAATTCGGTTGACGGTCTCTGATTGGCCTAAAATTCACCCAGTCAATCAAAACTAGGTTGGTGATCGACACCCATAACTTTGTCATAGCCAACGTCACATATTATTGCATTTCTAAGCGTAGAAACTCAAATTCGTGATTTTTTTGCACTTTCGGTGGATATTAGCACATGAATTTTCTAGAATCCGGTCGACGGTCTCTGATTGGCCTAAAATTTACCCAGTCTATCAAAAATAGGTTGGTGATCGACACCCATAACTTTTTCATAGCCAACGTCACATATTATTGCATTTCTAAGCGTAGAAACTCAAATTCGTGATTTTTTTGAACTTTCGGTGGATATTAGCACATGAATTTTCTAGAATTCGGTCGACGGTCTCTGATTAGCCTAAAATTCACCCAGACTATCAAAAATAGGTTGGTGATCGACACCTATAGCTTTTTCATAGCCAACGTCACATATTATTGCATTTCTAAGCGTAGAAACTCAAATTCGTGATTTTTTTGCACTTTCGGTGGATATTAGCACATGAATTTTCTAGAATCCGGTCGACGGTCTCTTATTGGCCTAAAATTCACCCAGACTATCAAAAATAGGTTGGTGATCGACAGCCATAGCTTTTTCATAGCCAACGTCACATATTATTGCATTTCTAAGCGTAAAAACTCGAATTCGTGATGTTTTTGCACTTTCGGTGGATATTAGCATTCTGATTGGCCTAAAATTCGGTTGACGGTCTCTGATTGGCCTAAAATTCACCCAGTCTATCAAAAATAGGTTGGTGATCGACACCCATAGCTTTTTCATAGCCAACGTCACATATTATTGCATTTCTAATTGTAGAAACTCAAATTCGTGATTTTTTTGCACTTTCGGTGGATATTAGCATTCTGATTGGCCTAAAATTCGGTTGACGGTCTCTGATTGGCCTAAAATTCACCCAGTCTATCAAAAATAGGTTGGTGATCGACACCCATAACGTTTTCATAGCCAACGTCACATATTATTGCATTTCTAAGCGTAGAAACTCAAATTTGTGATTTTTTTGCACTTTCGGTGGATATGCACATGAATTTTCTAGAATCCAGTCGACGGTCTCTGATTGGCCTAAAATTCACCCAGTCTATCAAAAATAGGTTGGTGATCGACACCCATAACTTTTTCATAGCCAACGTCACATATTATTGCATTCCTAAGCGTAGAAACTCAAATTCGTGATTTTTTTGCACTTTCGGTGGATATTAGCACATGAATTTTCTAGAATCCGGTCGACGGTCTCTAATTGGCCTAAAATTCACCCAGACTATCAAAAACAGGTTGGTGATCGACACCCATAACTTTTTCATAGCCAACGTCACATATTATTGCATTTCTAAGCGTAGAAACTCAAATTCGTGATTTTTTTGCACTTTCGGTGGATATTAGCACATGAATTTTCTAGAATCCGGTTGACGGTCTCTAATTGGCCTAAAATTCACCCAGACTATCAAAAATAGGTTGCTGATCGACACCCATAACTTTTTCATAGCCAACGTCACATATTATTGCATTTCTAAGCGTAAAAACTCAAATTCGTGATTTTTTTGCACTTTCGGTGGATATTAGCACATGAATTTTCTAGAATCCGGTCGACGGTCTCTTATTGGCCTAAAATTCACCCAGACTATCAAAAATAGGTTGGTGATCGACACCCATAACTTTTTCATAGCCAACGTCACATATTATTGCATTTCTAAGCGTAAAAACTCAAATTCGTGATTTTTTTTGCACTTTCGGTGGATATTAGCACATGAAATTTCTAGAATTCGGTCGACGGTCTCTGATTAGCCTAAAATTCACACTGTCAATCACAAACAGTCTTGTGATCGATACCCATGACTTTGTCATGGCCGATGACGCATTTTATTTAATTTCTAAGCCTAAGAACTCAAATTCATGAATTTTTACACTTTCGGCGGGTATTAGCATTCTGATTGGCCTAAAATTCGGTTGACGATCTCTGATTGGCCTAAAATTCACCCAGTCTATCAAAAATAGGTTGGTGATCGACACCCATAACTTTTTCATAGCCAACGTCACATATTAATGCATTTCTAAGCGTAGAAACTCAAATTCGTAATTTTTTTGAACTTTCGGTGGATATTAGCACATGAATTTTCTAGAATTCGGTCGACGGTCTCTGATTAGCCTAAAATTCACCCAGTCTATCAAAAATAGGTTGGTGATCGACACCTATAGCTTTTTCATAGCCAACGTCACATATTATTGCATTTCTAGCGTAGAAACTCAAATTCGTGATTTTTGCACTTTCGGTGGATATTAGCACATGAATTTTCTAGAATCCGGTCGACGGTCTCGATTGGCCTAAAATTTACCCAGATCTATCAAAAATAGGTTGGTGATCGACACCCATAACTTTTTCATAGCCAGCGTCACATATTATTGCATTCTAAGCGTAGAAACTCAAATTCGTGATTTTTGCACTTTCGGTGGATATTAGCACATGAATTTTCTAGAATCGATCGACGGTCTCTAATTGGCCTAAAATTCACGGACTATCAAAAACAGGTTGGTGATCGACACCCATAACTTTTTCATAGCCAGCGTCACATATTATTGCATTTCTAAGCGTAGAAACTCAAATTCGTGATTTTTTTGCACTTTCGGTGGATATTAGCACATGAATTTTCTAGAATCCGGTTGACGGTCTCTAATTGGCCTAAAATTCACCCAGACTATCAAAAATAGGTTGCTGATCGACACCCATAACTTTTTCATAGCCAACGTCACATATTATTGCATTTCTAAGCGTAAAAACTCAAATTCGTGATTTTTGCACTTTCGGTGGATATTAGCACATGAATTTTCTAGAATCGGTCGACGGTCTCTTATTGGCCTAAAATTCACGGACTATCAAAAATAGGTTGGTGATCGACACCCATAACTTTTTCATAGCCAACGTCACATATTATTGCATTTCTAAGCGTAAAAACTCAAATTCGTGATTTTTTTTGCACTTTCGGTGGATATTAGCACATGAAATTTCTAGAATTCGGTCGACGGTCTCTGATTAGCCTAAAATTCACTGTCAATCACAAACAGTCTTGTGATCGATACCCATGACTTTGTCATGGCCGATGACGCATTTTATTTAATTTCTAAGCCTAAGAACTCAAATTCATGAATTTTTACACTTTCGGCGGGTATTAGCATTCTGATTGGCCTAAAATTCGGTTGACGATCTCTGATTGGCCTAAAATTCACCCAGTCTATCAAAAATAGGTTGGTGATCAACACCCATAACTTTTTCATAGCCAACGTCACATATTAATGCATTTCTAAGCGTAGAAACTCAAATTCGTAATTTTTTTGAACTTTCGGTGGATATTAGCACATGAATTTTCTAGAATTCGGTCGACGGTCTCTGATTAGCCTAAAATTCACCCAGTCTATCAAAAATAGGTTGGTGATCGACACCTATAGCTTTTTCATAGCCAACGTCACATATTATTGCATTTCTAAGCGTAGAAACTCAAATTCGTGATTTTTTTGCACTTTCGGTGGATATTAGCACATGAATTTTCTAGAATCCGGTCGACGGTCTCTGATTGGCCTAAAATTTACCCAGTCTATCAAAAATAGGTTGGTGATCGACACCCATAACTTTTTCATAGCCAACGTCACATATTATTGCATTCCTAAGCGTAGAAACTCAAATTCGTGATTTTTTTGCACTTTCGGTGGATATTAGCACATGAATTTTCTAGAATCCGGTCGACGGTCTCTAATTGTCCTAAAATTCACCCAGACTATCAAAAACAGGTTGGTGATCGACACCCATAACTTTTTCATAGCCAACGTCACATATTATTGCATTTCTAAGCGTAGAAACTCAAATTCGTGATTTTTTTGCACTTTCGGTGGATATTAGCACATGAATTTTCTAGAATCCGGTCGACGGTCTCTAATTGGCCTAAAATTCACCCAGACTATCAAAAATAGGTTGGTGATCGACACCCATAACTTTTTCATAGCCAACGTCACATATTATTGCATTTATAAGCGTAAAAACTCAAATTCGTGATTTTTTTGCACTTTCGGTGGATATTAGCACATGAATTTTTTAGAATCCGGTCGACTGTCTCTAATTGGTCTAAAATTCACCCAGACTATCAAAAATAGGTTGGTGATCGACACTCATAAATTTTTCATAGCCAACGTCACATATTATTGCATTTCTAAGCGTAAAAACTCAAATTCGTGATTTTTTTGCACTTTCGGTGGATATTAGCACATGAATTTTCTAGAATCCGGTCGACGGTCTCTTATTGGCCTAAAATTCACCCAGACTATCAAAAATAGGTTGGTGATCGACACCCATAACTTTTTCATAGCCAACGTCACATATTATTGCATTTCTAAGCGTAGAAACTCAAATTCGTGATTTTTTTGCACTTTCGGTGGATATTAGCACATGAATTTTCTAGAATCCGGTCGACGGTCTCTGTTTAGCCTAAAATTCACCCAGAATATCAAAAATAGGTTGGTGATCGACACCCATAACTTTTTCATAGCCAACGTCACATATTATTGCATTTCTAAGCGTAGAAACTCAAATTCGTGATTTTTTTGCACTTTCGGTGGATATTAGCACATGAATTTTCTAGAATCCGGTCGACGGTCTCTAATTGGCCTAAAATTCACCCAGACTATCAAAAATAGGTTGGTGATCGACACCCATAACTTTTTCATAGCCAACGTCACATATTATTGCATTTCTTAGCGTAGAAAGTCAAATTCGTGTTTTTTCATAACTTTCGGTGGATATTAGCACATGAATTTTCTAGAATTCGGTCGACGGTCTCTGATTGGCCTAAAATTCACCCAGTCTATCAAAAATAGGTTGGTGATCGACACCCATAACTTTTTCATAGCCAACGTCACATATTATTGCATTTCTAAGCGTAGAAACTCAAATTCGTGATGTTTTTGCACTTTCGGTGGATATTAGCACATGAATTTTCTAGAATCCGGTCGACGGTCTCTTATTGTCCTAAAATTCACCCAGACTATCAAAAATAGGTTGGTGATCGACACCCATAACTTTTTCATAGCCAACGTCACATATTATTGCATTTCTAAGCGTAAAAACTCAAATTCGTGATTTTTTTGCACTTTCGGTGGATATTAGCACATGAATTTTCTAGAATTCGGTCGACGGTCTCTGATTAGCCTAAAATTCACACGGTCAATCACACACAGTCTTGTGATCGATACCCATGACTTCGTCATGGCCGATGACGCATTTTATTTAATTTCTAAGCCTAAGAACTCAAATTCATGAATTTTTACACTTTCGGCGGGTATTAGCATTCTGATTGGCCTAAAATTCGGTTGACGGTCTCTGATTGGCCTAAAATTCACCCAGTCTATCAAAAATAGGTTGGTGATCGACACCTATAACGTTTTCATAGCCAACGTCACATATTAATGCATTTCTAAGCGTAGAAACTCAAATTCGTGATTTGTTTGAACTTTCGGTGGATATTAGCACATGAATTTTCTAGAATTCGGTCGACGGTCTCTGATTAGCCTAAAATTCACCCAGTCTATCAAAAATAGGTTGGTGATCGACACCCATAACTTTTTCATAGATAAACTTTTTCCTAATAATAAAAAAAAAAAAAAAACCCTAAAATCAGGCGATTCCCGTCAATGAACAGTAACTTCGCCGGATTTTAGCCATTTCCGGCCACCTCCGTAAGCCATTGAAGACGAGACTTATACCAATAGCTTCGTCTTCTCAAGCCCGTCATTTCCATTGTACCCTTGACCCTCGATTCAACCTAAATCTCCGGAAATTTCAGATCGAAAAACTCTCCTGTTTTCCGATCGTCTTTTCGATTTTCCGGCTAACTCCGGCTAAGTCGAGGTTCGAGGGTGGTACCAATAGCTTCACCATCTCCTTGCCGTCATTTCTATACCCACCAGGCCCGTCGACTCTTTCTTTTCCGTCGATTCACTCAAAACTCAAACCCCGATCCCTGAGCAGCGCTCTTTGGTCGATCTGATGTTCTTCGAGGGTCGGGTGTAATACCATTGTGTTCCTCTTGTTCCTAGCTACATTTTGATACCTATTTCGTGCCTCAATTCTTCCTATTTTGCATTTCGTCATTGTTGCACCTTCATACTTACTGTTCAGGTCCATGGCTGCTTTGCTGCGGTGGGCAACCTCCGTGAGGTTGTCGATCCTCTCATTGATTTTCCATCGTTACCACATCCCCAACACAACAATTCTTTGTCGTTGGATCAAAATGGAAATTTTTGTCGAATTCCAGCAACCAGTGGCTGTGTTATGGCTGTTCTGCCACCACCAGCGACAATGCAAGCTGGTCTTCCACTTGAAAATCAGTATGTACATGCTATCGATCATCAACTTGATAAATGGATTAGAGAGTCATTCTACAACTCTGAAAAGCCAACAACCTACTCCTTTGCCTCTCAAACAGGTAACCTACTTACATGGGGAACCTACTTTCAAGTTTGAACAAGCTGAAATAGATGTATTGGTTTTGAGACAAAATCTGAAATGGGCAGTAATAGGCAAATTCAGTCATGGAATGCCTGAAGTTGAATTCTTAAGGACTGAGATTCCCAAGCAACTGAATCTTAAAGCGTATGTCAATATTGGTTATCTATGTAGTAGACATGTGCTCATTAGATGCTCCATTAAGGAGGACTATGATGTTCTAATGTCTATCAACGGGTCGTTTGATATTAAGAGGAAGAACGTATCTCACCGATCGTTACATGAAATGGGAGGTTAACTTGACCCAGCTAAAGAAACTAGCATAGCTTGGGCTTGGATCTCTTTTCCCAACTTGCCTTGACTACTTTGAGGAGTCTACCTTGTTATCTTTTGCTTCAACTGTTGGTAGGCCTATATGTGTAGACAAAGCTACTATAAACAAGACTCGACCAAGTTGTGCTCGTGTCAAAGTCGAGGTTGATCTATTGAGGGAGCATCCCTGATTCCAAATCAAATTGGTAAGAATGAGGAGATTACCACTAAGTCATATAAAATTGAGTTTGATTTTCTCCTAAATATTGTACTAAGTGTTGCCTACAAGGTCATGATAAGCATGGATGTTGGAAACTTGACCCATCTTTGAGACCTTGAAGGAGAAGCCTACCCCCTTTGCCTCGCATAGTTAAGCCTTCTCTTCCAAATAACAATCCAATCACTCCAAAACAAGTTAGGACTCTATTCCAAACAAAACCCAACATAAAGGAAAGGGCGAGACAACGAAAGGAATGGCAAACCGTCAAAACAACAAAAACACAAAACCTCACAAAAACACTCAAAACCAAAACCACAACCTCTATCAAACTCCAATGCCTTTAACATTTTGTCGGATGATGATGCGGCTGTTAGGGATGGTCTTGATGTTGTTGTAGTCTTGGTCGATGACCGGTGGTGTGGTTCATAAAATTCTGCTTCTTGCTGATTTCTTCTTCTTCTTTGCGCCATTTTTGCGAGGCGAGGCCTTCTTCTGCTGCTTGCGATGGAGCGCTGCTGCTGCGGTGTTGTTGGTCGACGACCCAATTGTTAGCTCTGGCCCAGTCTTCTTTGTTTTGGTAGTTCTTTGGTCTTTGCGAAGGATGCGATTGGTGTGGAGCGAGTTCTTTGCTCTTCTTGGCTTGGTTCTTCTTGCATCTGTTCTGCTTGAGAAAGCTGCTGCTGCTGCCTGCTTTATTGTTACTCTGGTGAAAGCACGTAGGTCTTCTTTATTCTTATTCCTATAATTGCTCTGTTCTTTGCTTTGGTGTTAGCCTGACGATTCTATTTCTTCTTCTTCTTTGTTCTTATTTAACAAATCTTGATGGTGTTAGCACGACGATCTTCTTCTTTGGGATTCTTTGTTTAGTGCGGTGAGAACGATGTTGGGGATACTAGTGATGAAATTGTGATGGCGATGACTTAGGATAACTTCAAATCGAGGAGATTGCTATGGCTAGCACCTCGAGACACAAAACTCGATCTATGCCTCGGCGAATAACTGAAATTGCGTCTTTTAGTGCATTCTGCGAATGTTAATCACATTTATTCTGCTGTTTCTAAAGCGGTGGACACAAATGTTGACACCATTCGGGTTGCGATTAATCAAGTTGATGGCACTTGACCTCGGGTAGTGACTATGTTGATCTTGAAGAGGAATATGAAGATCTGAGATCTGTGAGAGGAGTTTGAATCGACTATGAAGAATCGACCTCGGAAGATGAGTATGAGTCGACGATGATGGCGAATCTGAAGTACTCTCAAAAGAGATCTGAGAGGAAGCGAGAGAAGAGGAGGCGAGTCGTAGGGGCAAGTCCTTGCTACGATGAGTTCAGATAGAATGGCGGTGGCCGATAAGAGTCTCACGGTACAAGTGAAAAATAAGGGGCGACCCTATCATCACATCAAGTGCGAAAAAACAAGAGGGCGTCGAGAAAAACCACGGTGTCTTGACCCGTGGCGTTACCCAATAGAACCGGATATAGATGATCAAGTTTCAACAATATACGGAAGAGGATAAAGGCGTCACAACTTACAGAATTTTTATAAGCCCAAAGTGTGATTCTACCTTTGTACTTATAATTTATTCTCATTACTTTAGCATTATCTTGTGTAACAACATCACGAGTGTATTATAAACTCTGTGATGATCATAAATCTTGGTTACAGCCTTCTTTCTTTTTGCACTCTTGCTTTTAGAGGCCTGCGTGCCTCAGTCGGATTAGTCAGGTCTTCTTGTACTTTACTTTTCCCCTCTGGGGCCCCCTGTATCCTTATTATCGATAAATCAAAAATCGCCTTATAAAAATAAAAAAAAAAAAAAAAAAAAATAACTTTTTCATAGCCAACGTCACATATTATTGCATTCCTAAGCGTAGAAACTCAAATTCGTGATTTTTTTGCACTTTCGGTGGATATTAGAACATGAATTTTCTAGAATCCAGTCGACGGTCTCTAATTGGCCTAAAATTCACCCAGTCTATCAAAAATAGGTTGGTGATCGACACCCATAACTTTTTCATAGCCAACGTCACATATTATTGCATTTCTAAGCGTAGAAACTCAAATTCGTGATTTTTTTGCACTTTCGGTGGATATTAGCACATGAATTTTCTAGAATCCGGTCGACGGTCTCTGATTGGCCTAAAATTCACCCAGTCTATCAAAAATAGGTTGGTGATCGACACCCATAACTTTTTCATAGCCAACGTCACATATTATTGCATTTTTAAGCGTAAAAACTCAAATTCGTGATTTTTTTGCACTTTCGGTGGATATTAGCACATGAATTTTCTAGAATCCAGTCGACGGTCTCTGATTGGCCTAAAATTCACCCAGTCTATCAAAAATAGGTTGGTGATCGACACCCATAACTTTTTCATAGCCAACGTCACATATTATTGCATTTCTTAGCGTAGAAACTCAAATTCGTGATTTTTGCACTTTCGGTGGATATTAGCACATGAAATTTCTAGAATTCGATCGACGGTCTCGATTAGCCTAAAATTCACCATCAATCACAAACAGTCTTGTGATCGATACCCATGACTTCGTCATGGCCGATGACGCATTTTATTGAATTTCTAAGCCTAAGAACTCAAATTCATGAATTTGTACACTTTCAGCGGGTATTAGCATTCTGGTTGGCCTAAAATTCGGTTGACGATCTCTGATTGGCCTAAAATTCACCCAGTCTATCAAAAATAGGTTGGTGATCGACACCCATAACTTTTTCATATCCAACGTCACATATTATTGCATTTCTAAGCGTAGAAACTCAAATTCGTGATTTTTTTGAACTTTCGGTGGATATTAGCACATGAATTTTCTAGAATTCGGTCGACGGTCTCTGATTAGCCTAAAATTCACCCAGTCTATCAAAAATAGGTTGGTGATCGACACCTATAGCTTTTTCATAGCCAACGTCACATATTAATGCATTTATAAGCGTAGAAACTCAAATTCGTGATTTTTTTGAACTTTCGGTGGATATTAGCACATGAATTTTCTAGAATTCGGTCGACGGTCTCTGTTTAGCCTAAAATTCACCCAGTCTATCAAAAATAGGTTGGTGATCGACACCTATAGCTTTTTCATAGCCAACGTCACATATTATTGCATTTCTAAGCGTAGAAACTCAAATTCGTGATTTTTTTGCACTTTCGGTGGATATTAGCACATGAATTTTCTAGAATCCGGTCGACGGTCTCTTATTGGCCTAAAATTCACCCAGACTATCAAAAATAGGTTGGTGATCGACAGCCATAGCTTTTTCATAGCCAACGTCACATATTATTGCATTTCTAAGCGTAAAAACTCGAATTCGTGATGTTTTTGCACTTTCGGTGGATATTAGCATTCTGATTGGCCTAAAATTCGGTTGACGGTCTCTGATTGGCCTAAAATTCACCCAGTCTATCAAAAATAGGTTGGTGATCGACACCCATAGCTTTTTCATAGCCAACGTCACATATTATTGCATTTCTAATTGTAGAAACTCAAATTCGTGATTTTTTTGCACTTTCGGTGGATATTAGCATTCTGATTGGCCTAAAATTCGGTTGACGGTCTCTGATTGGCCTAAAATTCACCCAGTCTATCAAAAATAGGTTGGTGATCGACACCCATAACGTTTTCATAGCCAACGTCACATATTATTGCATTTCTAAGCGTAGAAACTCAAATTCGTGATTTTTTTGCACTTTCGGTGGATATTAGCACATGAATTTTCTAGAATCCGATCGACGGTTTCTGATTGGCCTAAAATTCACCCAGTCTATCAAAAATAGGTTGGTGATCGACACCCATAACTTTTTCATAGCCAACGTCACATATTATTGCATTTCTAAGCGTAGAAACTCAAATTCGTGTTTTTTTTGCACTTTCTGTGGATATTAGCACATGAATTTTCTAGAATCCGGTCGACGGTCTCTGATTGGCCTAAAATTCACCCAGTCTATCAAAAATAGGTTGGTGATCGACACCCATAACTTTTTCATAGCCAACGTCACATATTATTGCATTTTTAAGCGTAGAAACTCAAATTCGTGATTGTTTTGCACTTTCGGTGGATATTAGCACATGAATTTTCTAGAATCCGGTCGACGGTCTCTGATTGGCCTAAAATTCACCCAGACTATCAAAAACAGGTTGGTGATCGACACCCATAACTTTTTCATAGCCAACGTCACATATTATTGCATTTCTAAGCGTAGAAACTCAAATTCGTGATTTTTTTGCACTTTCGGTGGATACTAGCACATGAATTTTCTAGAATCCGGTTGACGGTCTCTAATTGGCCTAAAATTCACCCAGACTATCAAAAATAGGTTGCTGATCGACACCCATAACTTTTTCATAGCCAACGTCACATATTATTGCATTTCTAAGCGTAAAAACTCAAATTCGTGATTTTTTTGCACTTTCGGTGGATATTAGCACATGAATTTTCTAGAATCCGGTCGACGGTCTCTTATTGGCCTAAAATTCACGGACTATCAAAAATAGGTTGGTGATCGACACCATAACTTTGTCATAGCCAACGTCACATATTATTGCATTTCTAAGCGTAAAAACTCAAATTCGTGATTTTTGCACTTTCGGTGGATATTAGCACATGAAATTTCTAGAATTCGGTCGACGGTCTCTGATTAGCCTAAAATTCACACTGTCAATCACAAACAGTCTTGTGATCGATACCCATGACTTCGACATGGCCGATGACGCATTTTATTTAATTTCTAAGCCTAAGAACTCAAATTCATGAATTTTTACACTTTCGGCGGGTATTAGCATTCTGATTGGCCTAAAATTCGGTTGACGATCTCTGATTGGCCTAAAATTCACCCAGTCTATCAAAAATAGGTTGGTGATCGATACCCATAACTTTTTCATAGCCAACGTCACATATTAATGCATTTCTAAGCGTAGAAACTCAAATTCGTGATTTTTTTGAACTTTCGGTGGATATTAGCACATGAATTTTCTAGAATTCGGTCGACGGTCTCTGATTAGCCTAAAATTCACCCAGTCTATCAAAAATAGGTTGGTGATCGACACCTATAGTTTTTTCATAGCCAACGTCACATATTATTGCATTTCTAAACGTAGAAATTCAAATTCGTGATTTTTTTGCACTTTCGGTGGATATTAGCACATGAATTTTCTAGAATCCGGTCGACGGTCTCTTATTGGCCTAAAATTCACCCAGACTATCAAAAATAGGTTGGTGATCGACAGCCATAGCTTTTTCATAGCCAACGTCACATATTATTGCATTTCTAAGCGTAAAAACTCGAATTCGTGATGTTTTTGCACTTTCGGTGGATATTAGCATTCTGATTGGCCTAAAATTCGGTTGACGGTCTCTGATTGGCCTAAAATTCACCCAGTCTATCAAAAATAGGTTGGTGATCGACACCCATAGCTTTTTCATAGCCAACGTCACATATTATTGCATTTCTAATTGTAGAAACTCAAATTCGTGATTTTTTTGCACTTTCGGTGGATATTAGCATTCTGATTGGCCTAAAATTCGGTTGACGGTCTCTGATTGGCCTAAAATTCACCCAGTCTATCAAAAATAGGTTGGTGATCGACACCCATAACGTTTTCATAGCCAACGTCACATATTATTGCATTCCTAAGCGTAGAAACTCAAATTCGTGATTTTTTTGCACTTTCGGTGGATATTAGCACATGAATTTTCTAGAATCCGGTCGACGGTCTCTGATTGGCCTAAAATTTACCCAGTCTATCAAAAATAGGTTGGTGATCGACACCCATAACTTTTTCATAGCCAACGTCACATATTATTGCATTCCTAAGCGTAGAAACTCAAATTCGTGATTTTTTTGCACTTTCGGTGGATATTAGCACATGAATTTTCTAGAATCCGGTCGACGGTCTATAATTGGCCTAAAATTCACCCAGACTATCAAAAACAGGTTTGTGATCGACACCCATAACTTTTTCATAGCCAACGTCACATATTATTGCATTTCTAAGCGTAGAAACTCAAATTTGTGATTTTTTTGCACTTTCGGTGGATATTAGCACATGAATTTTCTAGAATCCGGTTGACGGTCTCTAATTGGCCTAAAATTCACCCAGACTATCAAAAATAGGTTGCTGATCGACACCCATAACTTTTTCATAGCCAACGTCACATATTATTGCATTTCTAAGCGTAAAAACTCAAATTCGTGATTTTTTTGCACTTTCGGTGGATATTAGCACATGAATTTTCTAGAATCCGATAGGTCGGTCTCTTATTGGCCTAAAATTCACGGACTATCAAAAATAGGTTGGTGATCGACACCCATAACTTTTTCATAGCCAACGTCACATATTATTGCATTTCTAAGCGTAAAAACTCAAATTCGTGATTTTTTTTGCACTTTCGGTGGATATTAGCACATGAAATTTCTAGAATTCGGTCGACGGTCTCTGATTAGCCTAAAATTCACACTGTCAATCACAAACAGTCTTGTGATCGATACCCATGACTTTGTCATGGCCGATGACGCATTTTATTTAATTTCTAAGCCTAAGAACTCAAATTCATGAATTTTTACACTTTCGGCGGGTATTAGCATTCTGATTGGCCTAAAATTCGGTTGTGATCTGATTGGCCTAAAATTCACCCAGTCTATCAAAAATAGGTTGGTGATCGACACCCATAACTTTTTCATAGCCAACGTCACATATTAATGCATTTCTAAGCGTAGAAACTCAAATTCGTGATTTTTTTGAACTTTCGGTGGATATTAGCACATGAATTTTCTAGAATTCGGTCGACGGTCTCTGATTAGCCTAAAATTCACCCAGTCTATCAAAAATAGGTTGGTGATCGACACCTATAGCTTTTTCATAGCCAACGTCACATATTATTGCATTTCTAAGCGTAGAAACTCAAATTCGTGATTTTTTTGCACTTTCGGTGGATATTAGCACATGAATTTTCTAGAAACCGGTCGACGGTCTCTGATTGGCCTAAAATTTACCCAGTCTATCAAAAATAGGTTGGTGATCGACACCCATAACTTTTTCATAGCCAACGTCACATATTATTGCATTCCTAAGCGTAGAAACTCAAATTCGTGATTTTTTTGCACTTTCGGTGAATATTAGCACATGAATTTTCTAGAATCCGGTCGACGGTGTCTAATTGTCCTAAAATTCACCCAGACTATCAAAAACAGGTTGGTGATCGACACCCATAACTTTTTCATAGCCAACGTCACATATTATTGCATTTCTAAGCGTAGAAACTCAAATTCGTGATTTGTTTGCACTTTCGGTGGATATTAGCACATGAATTTTCTAGAATCCGGTCGACGGTCTCTGATTGGCCTAAAATTCACCCAGTCTATCAAAAATAGGTTGGTGATCGACACCCATAACTTTTTCATAGCCAACGTCACATATTATTGCATTTCTAAGCGTAAAAACTCAAATTCGTGATTTTTTTTGCACTTTCGGTGGATATTAGCACATGAAATTTCTAGAATTCGGTCGACGGTCTCTGATTAGCCTAAAATTCACAATCGATCACAAACAGTCTTGTGATCGATACCCATGACTTCGTCATGGCCGATGACGCATTTTATTTAATTTCTAAGCCTAAGAACTCAAATTCATGAATTTTTACACTTTCGGCGGGTATTAGCATTCTGATTGGCCTAAAATTCGGTTGACGATCTCTGATTGGCCTAAAATTCACTCAGTCTATCAAAAATAGGTTGGTGATCGATACCCATAACTTTTTCATAGCCAACGTCACATATTAATGCATTTCTAAGCGTAGAAACTCAAATTCGTGATTTTTTTGAACTTTCGGTGGATATTAGCACATGAATTTTCTAGAATTCGGTCGACGGTCTCTGATTAGCCTAAAATTCACCCAGTCTATCAAAAATAGGTTGGTGATCGACACCTATAGCTTTTTCATAGCCAACGTCACATATTAATGCATTTATAAGCGTAGAAACTCAAATTCGTGATTTTTTTGAACTTTCGGTGGATATTAGCACATGAATTTTCTAGAATTCGGTCGACGGTCTCTGATTAGCCTAAAATTCACCCAGTCTATCAAAAATAGGTTGGTGATCGACACCTATAGCTTTTTCATAGCCAACGTCACATATTATTGCATTTCTAAGCGTAGAAACTCAAATTCGTGATTTTTTTGCACTTTCGGTGGATATTAGCACATGAATTTTCTAGAATCCGGTCGACGGTCTCTTATTGGCCTAAAATTCACCCAGACTATCAAAAATAGGTTGGTGATCGACAGCCATAGCTTTTTCATAGCCAACGTCACATATTATTGCATTTCTAAGCGTAAAAACTCGAATTCGTGATGTTTTTGCACTTTCGGTGGATATTAGCATTCTGATTGGCCTAAAATTCGGTTGACGGTCTCTGATTGGCCTAAAATTCACCCAGTCTATCAAAAATAGGTTGGTGATCGACACCCATAGCTTTTTCATAGCCAACGTCACATATTATTGCATTTCTAATTGTAGAAACTCAAATTCGTGATTTTTTTGCACTTTCGGTGGATATTAGCATTCTGATTGGCCTAAAATTCGGTTGACGGTCTCTGATTGGCCTAAAATTCACCCAGTCTATTAAAAATAGGTTGGTGATCGACACCCATAACCTTTTCATAGCCAACGTCACATATTATTGCATTCTAGCGTAGAAACTCAAATTCGTGATTTTTTTGCACTTTCGGTGGATATTAGCTCATGAATTTTCTAGAGTCCGGTCGACGGTCTCTGATTGGCCTAAAATTTACCCAGTCTATCAAAAATAGGTTGGTGATCGACACACATAACTTTGTCATAGCCAACGTCACATATTATTGGCGTAGAAACTCAAATTCGTGATTTTTTTGCACTTTCGGTGGATATTAGAACATGAATTTTCTAGAATCCAGTCGACGGTCTCTGATTGGCCTAAAATTCACCCAGTCTATCAAAAATAGGTTGGTGATCGACACCCATAACTTTTTCATAGCCAACGTCACATATTATTGCATTTCTAAGCGTAGAAACTCAAATTTGTGATTTTTTTGCACTTTCGGTGGATATTAGCACATGAATTTTCTAGAATCCGGTTGACGGTCTCTAATTGGCCTAAATTCACCGGACTATCAAAAATAGGTTGCTGATCGACACCCATAACTTTTTCATAGCCAACGTCACATATTATTGCATTTCTAAGCGTAAAAACTCAAATTCGTGATTTTTTTGCACTTTCGGTGGATATTAGCACATGAATTTTCTAGAATCCTGTCGACTATCTCTTATTGGCCTAAAATTCACCCAGACTATCAGAAATAGGTTGGTGATCGACACCATAACTTTTTCATAGCCAACGTCACATATTATTGCATTTCTAGCGTAAAACTCAAATTCGTGATTTTTGCACTTTCGGTGGATATTAGCACATGAAATTTCTAGAATTCGTCGACGGTCTCTGATTAGCCTAAAATTCACACTGTCAATCACAAACAGTCTTGTGATCGATACCCATGACTTTGTCATGGCCGATGACGCATTTTATTTAATTTCTAAGCCTAAGAACTCAAATTCATGAATTTTTACACTTTCGGCGGGTATTAGCATTCTGATTGGCCTAAAATTCGGTTGACGATCTCTGATTGGCCTAAAATTCACCCAGTCTATCAAAAATAGGTTGGTGATCGACACCCATAACTTTTTCATAGCCAACGTCACATATTAATGCATTTCTAAGCGTAGAAACTCAAATTCGTGATTTTTTTGAACTTTCGGTGGATATTAGCACATGAATTTTCTAGAATTCGGTCGACGGTCTCTGATTAGCCTAAAATTCACCCAGTCTATCAAAAATAGGTTGGTGATCGACACCTATAACTTTTTCATAGCCAACGTCACATATTATTGCATTTCTAAGCGTAGAAACTCAAATTCGTGATTTTTTTGCACTTTCGGTGGATATTAGCACATGAATTTTCTAGAATCCGGTCGACGGTCTCTGATTGGCCTAAAATTTACCCAGTCTATCAAAAATAGGTTGGTGATCGACACCATAACTTTTTCATAGCCAACGTCACATATTATTGCATTTCTAAGCGTAGAAACTCAAATTCGTGATTTTTTTTGCACTTTCGGTGGATATTAGCACATGAATTTTCTAGAATCCGGTCGACGGTCTCTGTTTAGCCTAAAATTCACCCAGACTATCAAAAATAGGTTGGTGATCGACACCCATAACTTTTTCATAGCCAACGTCACATATTATTGCATTTCTAAGCGTAGAAACTCAAATTCGTGATTTTTTTGCACTTTCGGTGGATATTAGCACATGAATTTTCTAGAATCCGGTCGACGGTCTCTAATTGGCCTAAAATTCACCCAGACTATCAAAAATAGGTTGGTGATCGACACCCATAACTTTTTCATAGCCAACGTCACATATTATTGCATTTCTTAGCGTAGAAACTCAAATTCGTGATTTTTTTGCACTTTCGGTGGATATTAGCACATGAATTTTCTAGAATCCGGTCGACGGTCTCTTATTGGCCTAAAATTCACCCAGACTATCAAAAATAGGTTGGTGATCGACACCCATAACTTTTTCATAGCCAACGTCACATATTATTGCATTTCTAAGCGTAGAAACTCAAATTCGTGATGTTTTTGCACTTTCGGTGGATATTAGCACATGAATTTTCTAGAATCCGGTCGACGGTCTCTTATTGTCCTAAAATTCACCCAGACTATCAAAAATAGGTTGGTGATCGACACCCATAACTTTTTCATAGCCAACGTCACATATTATTGCATTTCTAAGCGTAAAAACTCAAATTCGTGATTTTTTTGCACTTTCGGCGGGTATTAGCACATGAATTTTCTAGAATCCGGTCGACGGTCTCTTATTGTCCTAAAATTCACCCAGACTATCAAAAATAGGTTGGTGATCGACACCCATAACTTTTTCATAGCCAACGTCACGTATTATTGCATTTCTAAGCGTAAAAACTCAAATTCGTGATTTTTTTGCACTTTCGGTGGATATTAGCACATGAATTTTCTAGAATTCGGTCGACGGTCTCTGATTAGCCTAAAATTCACACGGTCAATCACACACAGTCTTGTTATCGATACCCATGACTTCGTCATGGCCGATGACGCATTTTATTTAATTTCTAAGCCTAAGAACTCAAATTCATGAATTTTTACACTTTCGGCGGGTATTAGCATTCTGATTGGCCTAAAATTCGGTTGACGGTCTCTGATTGGCCTAAAATTCACCCAGTCTATCAAAAATAGGTTGGTGATCGACACCCATTACTTTTTCATAGCCAACGTCACATATTATTGCATTTCTAAGCGTAGAAAGTCAAATTCGTGTTTTTTTTGCACTTTCTGTGGATATTAGCACATGAATTTTCTAGAATCCAGTCGACGGTCTCTGATTGGCCTAAAATTCACCCAGTCTATCAAAAATAGGTTGGTGATCGACACCCATAACTTTTTCATAGCCAACGTCACATATTAATGCATTTCTAAGCGTAGAAACTCAAATTCGTGATTTGTTTGAACTTTCGGTGGATATTAGCACATGAATTTTCTAGAATTCGGTCGACGGTCTCTGATTAGCCTAAAATTCACCCAGTCTATCAAAAATAGGTTGGTGATCGACACCTATAGCTTTTTCATAGCCAACGTCACATATTATTTCATTTCTAAGCGTAGAAACTCAAATTCGTGATTTTTTTGCACTTTCGGTGGATATTAGCACATGAATTTTCTAGAATCCGGTCGACGGTCTCTTATTGGCCTAAAATTCACCCAGACTATCAAAAATAGGTTGGTGATCGACATCCATAGCTTTTTCATAGCCAACGTCACATATTATTGCATTTCTAAGCGTAAAAACTCGAATTCGTGATTTGTTTTGCACTTTCGGTGGATATTAGCATTCTGATTGGCCTAAAATTCGGTTGACGGTCTCTGATTGGCCAAAAATTCACCCAGTCTATCAAAAATAGGTTGGTGATCGACACCCATAAAGTTTTCATAGCCAACGTCACATATTATTGCATTCCTAAGCGTAGAAACTCAAATTCGTGATTTTTTTGCACTTTCGATGGATATTAGCACATGAATTTTCTAGAATCCGGTCGACGGTCTCTTATTGGCCTAAAATTCACCCAGACTATCAAAAACAGGTTGGTGATCGACACCCATAACTTTTTCATAGCCAACGTCACATATTATTGCATTTCTAAGTGTAGAAACTCAAATTCGTGATTTTTTTGCACTTTCGGTGGATATTAGCACATGAATTTTCTAGAATTCGGTCGACGGTCTCTGTTTAGCCTAAAATTCACCCAGTCTATCAAAAATAGGTTGGTGATCGACACCCATAACTTTTTCATAGCCAACGTCACATATTATTGCATTTCTAAGCGTAAAAACTCAAATTCGTGATTTTTTTGCACTTTCGGTGGATATTAGCACATGAATTTTCTAGAATCCGGTCGACGGTCTCTTATTGGCCTAAAATTCACCCAGACTATCAAAAATAGGTTGGTGATCGACACCCATAACTTTTTCATAGCCAACGTCACATATTATTGCATTTCTAAGCGTAGAAACTCAAATTCGTGATTTTTTTGAACTTTCGGTGGATATTAGCACAT
Source organism: Przewalskia tangutica (assembly GCA_029844215.1). Lineage (NCBI taxonomy): Eukaryota > Viridiplantae > Streptophyta > Magnoliopsida > Solanales > Solanaceae > Przewalskia > Przewalskia tangutica. The sequence continues at coordinate 76,365 of CM056728.1, forward strand.
GAATTTTCTAGAATCCGGTCGACGGTCTCTAATTGGCCTAAAATTCACCCAGACTATCAAAAATAGGTTGGTGATCGACACCCATAACTTTTTCATAGCCAACGTCACATATTATTGCATTTCTTAGCGTAGAAACTCAAATTCGTGATTTTTTTGCACTTTCGGTGGATATTAGCACATGAATTTTCTAGAATCCGGTCGACGGTCTCTTATTGGCCTAAAATTCACCCAGACTATCAAAAATAGGTTGGTGATCGACACCCATAACCTTTTCATAGCCATCGTCTGATTTTATTCCTTTTCAAAGCGTATAAACTCAAATTCGTGATTTTTTGCACTTTCGGTGGATATTAGCACATGAATTTTCTAGAGTCCGTCGACGGTCTCTTATTGTCTTAAAATTCACCCGCACTATCAAAAATAGGTTGGTGATCGACACCCATAACTTTTTCATAGCCAACGTCACATATTATTGCATTTCTAGCGTAAAAACTCAAATTCGTGATTTTTGCACTTTTCGGTGGATATTAGCACATGAATTTTCTAGAATTGGTCGACGGTCTCGATTAGCCTAAAATTCACACGGTCAATCACACACGGTCTTGTGATCGATACCCATGACTTTTCATGGCGATGACGATTTTATTTAATTTCTAAGCCTAAGAACTCAAATTCATGAATTTTTACACTTTCGGCGGGTATTAGCATTCTGATTGGCCTAAAATTCGGTTGACGGTCTCTGATTGGCCTAAAATTCACCCAGTCTATCAAAAATAGGTTGGTGATCGACACCCATTACTTTTTCATAGCCAACGTCACATATTAATGCATTTCTAAGCGTAGAAACTCAAATTCGTGATTTTTTAGAACTTTCGTTGGATATTAGCACATGAATTTTCTAGCATTCGGTCGACGGTCTCTGATTAGCCTAAAATTCACCCAGTCTATCAAAAATAGGTTGGTGATCGACACCCATAACTTTTTCATAGCCAACGTCACATATTATTGCATTTCTAAGCGTAGAAACTCAAATTCGTGATTTTTTTGCACTTTCGGTGGATATTAGCACATGAATTTTCTAGAATCCGGTCGACGGTCTCTTATTGGCCTAAAATTCACCCAGACTATCAAAAATAGGTTGGTGATCGACAGCCATAGCTTTTTCATAGCCAACGTCACATATTATTGCATTTCTAAGCGTAAAAACTCGAATTCGTGATTTTTTTGCACTTTCGGTGGATATTAGCATTCTGATTGGCCTAAAATTCGGTTGACGGTCTCTGATTGGCCTAAAATTTACCCAGTCTATCAAAAATAGGTTGGTGATCGACACCCATAGCTTTTTCATAGCCAACGTCACATATTATTGCATTTCTAATTGTAGAAACTCAAATTCGTGATTTTTTTGCACTTTCGGTGGATATTAGCACATGAATTTTCTAGAATCCGGTCGACGGTCTCTGATTGGCCTAAAATTTACCCAGTCTATCAAAAATAGGTTGGTGATCGACACCCATAACTTTTTCATAGCCAACGTCACATATTATTGCATTCCTAAGCGTAGAAACTCAAATTCGTGATTTTTGCACTTTTCGGTGGATATTACCACATGAATTTTCTAGATTCCCGACTACGGTCTCTAATTGTCCTAAAATTCACCCAGACTATCAAAAATAGGTTGGTGATCGACACCCATAACTTTTTCATAGCCAACGTCACATATTATTGCATTTCTAAGCGTAGAAACTCAAATTCGTGATTTTTTTGCACTTTCGGTGGATATTAGCACATGAATTTTCTAGAATCCGGTCGACGGTCTCTAATTGGCCTAAAATTCACGGACTATCAAAAATAGGTTGGTGATCGACACCCATAACTTTTTCATAGCCAACGTCACATATTATTGCATTTCTAAGCGTAAAAACTCAAATTCGTGATTTTTTTGCACTTTCGGTGGATATTAGCACATGAAATTTCTAGAATTCGGTCGACGGTCTCTGATTAGCCTAAAATTCACACGGTCAATCACAAACAGTCTTGTGATCGATACCCATGACTTCGTCATGGCCGATGACGCATTTTATTTAATTTCTAAGCCTAAGAACTCAAATTCATGAATTTTTACACTTTCGGCGGGTATTAGCATTCTGATTGGCCTAAAATTCGGTTGACGGTCTCTGATTGGCCTAAAATTCACCCAGTCTATCAAAAATAGGTTGGTGATCCACACCTATAACGTTTTCATAGCTAACGTCACATATTATTGCATTTCTAAGCGTAGAAACTCAAATTCGTGTTTTTTTTGCACTTTCTGTGGATATTAGCACATGAATTTTCTAGAATCCAGTCGACGGTCTCTGATTGGCCTAAAATTCACCCAGTCTATCAAAAATAGGTTGGTGATCGACACCCATAACTTTTTCATAGCCAACGTCACATATTAATGCATTTCTAAGCGTAGAAACTCAAATTCGTGATTTGTTTGAACTTTCGGTGGATATTAGCACATGAATTTTCTAGAATTCGGTCGACGGTCTCTGATTAGCCTAAAATTCACCCAGTCTATCAAAAATAGGTTGGTGATCGACACCTATAGCTTTTTCATAGCCAACGTCACATATTATTTCATTTCTAAGCGTAGAAACTCAAATTCGTGATTTTTTTGCACTTTCGGTGGATATTAGCACATGAATTTTCTAGAATCCGGTCGACGGTCTCTTATTGGCCTAAAATTCACCCAGACTATCAAAAATAGGTTGGTGATCGATAGCCATAGCTTTTTCATAGCCAACGTCACATATTATTGCATTTCTAAGCGTAAAAACTCGAATTCGTGATTTGTTTTGCACTTTCGGTGGATATTAGCATTCTGATTGGCCTAAAATTCGGTTGACGGTCTCTGATTGGCCAAAAATTCACCCAGTCTATCAAAAATAGGTTGGTGATCGACACCCATAAAGTTTTCATAGCCAACGTCACATATTATTGCATTCCTAAGCGTAGAAACTCAAATTCGTGATTTTTTTGCACTTTCGATGGATATTAGCACATGAATTTTCTAGAATCCGGTCGACGGTCTCTAATTGGCCTAAAATTCACCCAGACTATCAAAAATAGGTTGGTGATCGACACCCATAACTTTTTCATAAACTTTTTCATACTCTAGAAGGCGATTTCCCGTCGTGAACAGTAATTCCGTCGGTTTTTAGCCATTTCCGGCCACCTCCGTTAACCATTGGAGACGAAACCTATCCCAAAAGCTTCGTCTTCCAAAGGCCGTCATTTTCATGGTACCCTTGACCTTCGATTCAACCTATATCACCGGTTATTTCAGATCGAAAAACTCTCTGTTCGCCGATCGTTTTTTCAATATTCCGGCCAACTCAGGCAAAGTCGAGGTCTGGGGGTGGTTCCAATAGATTCACCATCTTATTGCCGTCATTTCTTTATCCACCAGGGTCGTCGACTCTCTCCTGCTCGTCGAGTCACCTGGAACCTCTAACCCCGAAACCACTGAGCGGCGATCTTGTGTTCGTCGTGTTCGAAGTGTTATACCATTGTGTCCATCTTGTTCCTAGCAACAATTTAATACCAATTTCGTGCCTCAATTCTACCTATTTTGCATTTCGTCATTGTTGCACCTTCATTCTTTAGGCTCTGAGCAATGGTTCTTTGTTGCGGTGGGCAACCTCACGATGAGGTTGTCCGGTCACTCTCCCCTGATTTTCCATCGTTACCACACCCCCAACACAACAATTCACTGACATTGAACCAAAATGGAAGTTTTCGTCGCATAATTCCAGCAAACAGTGGCATTCCATTGGCTGTACGCCTCTAACGAGAATCGAGCGGTGGTCACACTTGAAAAAGCGGTATGCTCAAGCTATCCAACCTTCAATCGTGATACATGGATCAACAAGTCCTTCTACAACTCTAAATAGCCATCTTCCAACTCCATTGCCATTCAAACGGGTAACTACTTACATGGGAACCTACATTCAAGTTTGAACAAGCGAAATAGATGTCTTGGTTTTGCGACAAAATCAAATGGGTAATAGGTAAATTCGGTCATGGAATGCGACATAGAATTCTTAAGGGTGAGATACCTAAGCAACTCAAGCTTAAAGCATGTGTCAATATTGGTTACATGTAGTAGACATGTTCTCATTAGATGCTCCATTAAGGAGGACTATGATGTGTTAATGTCTATCAATGGGTCGCTTGATATTAAGAAGAAGAGCGTATCTCACCGATGCGTTCTATGAAATGGGAGATTAATTTCGACCCACTAAAGAGACGGCATTGCTTGGGCTTGGATCTCGTTTCCCAACTTACCGACTACTTTGAGAGTCAACCTTGTTGTCTTTTGCTTGGTGTTGGTAGGCCTATTTGTGTAGACAAAGCAACCATAAATAAGACTCGACCTAGTTGTGCTCGTGTCAAAGTTGAGGTTGACTTGTTGAGGAGCATCCACTCGATTTCAAATCCAAATTGGTAAGAATGAGGATATCATCACTAAGTCATATAAAATTGAGTTTGATTTTCTCCTAAATCTTTGTACTAAGTGTTGCCTGAGGTCATGATAAGTATGGATGTTGGAAACTTGACCCATCTTTGAGACCTTCAAAGGAGATGCCTACCCCCCCGTTGCCCCCCCCCCTAGTTAAGCCTCCTCTTCCAAATAACAATCCGGCCACGCCAAAACAAGGTCCGGATGCTATCCCAAACAAAACTCTACATAAAGGAAAGTAGAGACAACAAAAGGAATGGCAAACCATCAAAACAACACAAACAAAAAACCTCACAAAAACACTCAAACCCGAAACCACAACCTTCTATCAAACTCCAATGCCTTTAACCTTTTGTCGGGTGATGATGCCGCTGTTAGGGATGGGGCTGATGTAGTAGTATTTAGTCTTTGTCGTCTGCGGTGGGGTGTTTCATAAGGATCTTGTCTGCTGCCGATCTTTGAAATTGGTCTCTTTGGGAGATTGAGGCTCTGCTGCTTTTTTGATGAAGTCTTCTTTGCAGTGCCTCTCTTCTGTTGCTTTCGTTAAAATTCTTCTTTGTTGCCACTCTTATTCTTCTTTGTTGATGAAGGCTTGCATTTCTTACCCAGTACCGCTTCTGCCTTGAAATCTTGTTGTTGCTCTTCTTCTTTCTACCCTGCTTCTTCTTTGCGAGACATGTTGCTCGATGTGCGCTTCTGCAGTTACGCCTGCTTTGCTCTTCTTTGGAGTTCTTTGGTCGAGTGCCGATGGTTGTAGTCTCTGGTCTTTCTGCTTGTCTTTGAATCTGGCGATCTTTGCTCACGCCCTGCGGCTACTGCTTCTTCTTTGCTATACGAGTGCGGTTTACTGCTTCTTCTTTGCAAACTTTGAATGGTGCGATGGAGGTAGCACGGCGACTTAGGATAACATCAAATGCCGGAGATTGCAAAGCTAATATCACAACACACAAAACTCGGCCCAAGCTACATAGAAGATCAAAGATGCAACTTCTCTGCGGTGTTGCGTGATTCTACGGTGATGCAGATCTTACGAACCGATGAACCTGATTGTGAGCAATGATCGGGTTGCAATAAATCAACGGCTTGATGGCATTACATCCTCGGGTAGTGATAGTGTTGATCACGAAGATGAGTATGAAGATACGGATGAAGAAGAAGGACTTGATTGGACTATGAAGAAGCGACACAACAATGGATGAATATGAGGAGGAAGAAGAAGAGTTTGAGTCGAGAAGAAGATGGCGAATATGAAATGCTATCAAAGGAGATCAGAGATCGAGAAAGAGGAGGCGAGTGATAGGGGCAAGTCCTTCTCACGATGAGTTCCGATAGAATGGCCGCTGGCCGATAAGAGTCTCACGGTACAAGTGAAAAATAAAGGGGACAACCACTATCATCACATCAAGTGCCAAAAAAACAAGAGGGCGACGAGGAAAAACCACGGTGTCTTGACCCACGAGATTACCCAGCGTAACCAGATATAGATGATCAAGTTCCAACAATATTTGGAAGAGGATAAGGAATCGACACAACATCTAGAATTTTTTATAAGCCCAAAGCGTGGTTATACCTTTGTACTTGTAATTTATTCTCACTACTTTAGCATTATCTTGTGTAACATCATCACAGAGTGTATTATAAACTCTGTGATGATCATAAATCTTGGTTACGGCTTCTTCTTTCTTTTTGCATTCTAGCTTTTAGAGGCCTGCGTGCCTCAGTCGGATTAGTCAGGTTTTCTTGTACTGTACTTTTCCCCTCTGGGCCCCCTGTATCCTTATCTTCGATAAATAAAATTGCCTTATAAAAAAAAAAAAATAACTTTTTCATAGCCAACGTCACATATTATTGCATTTCTAAGCGTAGAAGCTCAAATTCGTGATTTTTTTGCACTTTCGGTGGATATTAGCACATGAATTTTCTAGAATCCGGTCAACGGTCTCTAATTGGCCTAAAATTCACCCAGACTATCAAAAATAGGTTGGTGATCGACACCCATAAATTTTTCATAGCCAACGTCACATATTATTGCATTTCTAAGCGTAAAAACTCAAATTCGTGATTTTTTTGCACTTTCGGTGGATATTAGCACATGAATTTTCTAGAATCCGGTCGGCGGTCTCTTATTGGCCTAAAATTCACCCAGACTATCAAAAATATGTTGGTGATCGACACCCATAACTTTTTCATAGCCAACGTCACATATTATTGCATTTCTAAGCGTAAAAACTCAAATTCGTGATTTTTTTGCACTTTCGGTGGATATTAGCACATGAATTTTCTAGAATCTGGTCGACGGTCTCGATTAGCCTAAAATTCACACGGTCAACCACAAACAGTCTTGTGATCGATACCCATGACTTCGTCATGGCCGATGACGCATTTTATTTAATTTCTAAGCCTAAGAACTCAAATTCATTAATTTTTACACTTTCGGCGGGTATTAGCATTCTGATTGGCCTAAAATTCGGTTGACGGTCTCTAATTGGCCTAAAATTCACCCAGACTATCAAAAATAGGTTCGTGATCGACACCCATAACCTTTTCATAGCCAACGTCACATATTATTGCATTCCTAAGCGTAGAAACTCAAATTCGTGATTTTTTTGCACTTTCGATGGATATTAGCACATGAATTTTCTAGAATCCGGTCGACGGTCTCTAATTGGCCTAAAATTCACCCAGACTATCAAAAATAGGTTGGTGATCGACACCCATAACTTTTTCATAGCCAACGTCACATATTATTGCATTTCTAAGCGTAGAAGCTCAAATTCGTGATTTTTTTGCACTTTCGGTGGATATTAGCACATGAATTTTCTAGAATCCGGTCAACGGTCTCTAATTGGCCTAAAATTCACCCAGACTATCAAAAATAGGTTGGTGATCGACACCCATAAATTTTTCATAGCCAACGTCACATATTATTGCATTTCTAAGCGTAAAAACTCAAATTCGTGATTTTTTTGCACTTTCGGTGGATATTAGCACATGAATTTTCTAGAATCCGGTCGGCGGTCTCTTATTGGCCTAAAATTCACCCAGACTATCAAAAATATGTTGGTGATCGACACCCATAACTTTTTCATAGCCAACGTCACATATTATTGCATTTCTAAGCGTAAAAACTCAAATTCGTGATTTTTTTGCACTTTCGGTGGATATTAGCACATGAAATTTCTAGAATTCGGTCGACGGTCTCTGATTAGCCTAAAATTCACACGGTCAACCACAAACAGTCTTGTGATCGATACCCATGACTTCGTCATGGCCGATGACGCATTTTATTTAATTTCTAAGCCTAAGAACTCAAATTCATTAATTTTTACACTTTCGGCGGGTATTAGCATTCTGATTGGCCTAAAATTCGGTTGACGGTCTCTAATTGGCCTAAAATTCACCCAGACTATCAAAAATAGGTTCGTGATCGACACCCATAACCTTTTCATAGCCAACGTCACATATTATTGCATTCCTAAGCGTAGAAACTCAAATTCGTGATTTTTTTGCACTTTCGATGGATATTAGCACATGAATTTTCTAGAATCCGGTCGACGGTCTCTAATTGGCCTAAAATTCACCCAGACTATCAAAAATAGGTTGGTGATCGACACCCATAACTTTTTCATAGCCAACGTCACATATTATTGCATTTTTAAGCGTAGAAGCTCAAATTCGTGATTTTTTTGCACTTTCGGTGGATATTAGCACATGAATTTTCCAGAATCCGGTCGACGGTCTCTAATTGGCCTAAAATTCACCCAGACTATCAAAAATAGGTTGGTGATCGACACCCATAAATTTTTCATAGCCAACGTCACATATTATTGCATTTCTAAGCGTAAAAACTCAAATTCGTGATTTTTTTGCACTTTCGGTGGATATTAGCACATGAATTTTCTAGAATCCGGTCGACGGTCTCTTATTGGCCTAAAATTCACCCAGACTATCAAAAATATGTTGGTGATCGACACCCATAACTTTTTCATAGCCAACGTCACATATTATTGCATTTCTAAGCGTAAAAACTCAAATTCGTGATTTTTTTGCACTTTCGGTGGATATTAGCACATGAAATTTCTAGAATTCGGTCGACGGTCTCTGATTAACCTAAAATTCACACGGTCAACCACAAACAGTCTTGTGATCGATACCCATGACTTCGTCATGGCCGATGACGCATTTTATTTAATTTCTAAGCCTAAGAACTCAAATTCATTAATTTTTACACTTTCGGCGGGTATTAGCATTCTGATTGGCCTAAAATTCGGTTGACGGTCTCTAATTGGCCTAAAATTCACCCAGACTATCAAAAATAGGTTCGTGATCGACACCCATAACTTTTTCATAGCCAACGTCACATATTATTGCATTTCTAAGCGTAGAAGCTCAAATTCGTGATTTTTTTGCACTTTCGGTGGATATTAGCACATGAATTTTCTAGAATCCGGTCGACGATCTCTAATTGGCCTAAAATTCACCCAGACTATCAAAAATAGGTTGGTGATCGACACCCATAAATTTTTCATAGCCAACGTCACATATTATTGCATTTCTAAGCGTAAAAACTCAAATTCGTGATTTTTTTGCACTTTCGGTGGATATTAGCACATGAATTTTCTAGAATCCGGTCGACGGTCTCTTATTGGACTAAAATTCACCCAGACTATCAAAAATATGTTGGTGATCGACACCCATAACTTTTTCATAGCCAACGTCACATATTATTGCATTTCTAAGCGTAAAAACTCAAATTCGTGATTTTTTTGCACTTTCGGTGGATATTAGCACATGAAATTTCTATAATTTGGTCGACGGTCTCTGATTAGCCTAAAATTCACACGGTCAACCACAAACAGTCTTGTGATCGATACCCATGACTTCGTCATGGCCGATGACGCATTTTATTTAATTTCTAAGCCTAAGAACTCAAATTCATGAATTTTTACACTTTCGGCGGGTATTAGCATTCTGATTGGCCTAAAATTCGGTTGACGGTCTCTGATTGGCCTAAAATTCACCCAGTCTATCAAAAATAGGTTGTTGATCGACACCCATAACTTTTTCATAGCCAACGTCACATATTAATGCATTTCTAAGCGTAGAAACTCAAATTCGTGATTTTTTAGAACTTTCGTTGGATATTAGCACATGAATTTTCTAGCATTCGGTCGACGGTCTCTGATTAGCCTAAAATTCACCCAGTCTATCAAAAATAGGTTGGTGATCGACACCTATAGCTTTTTCATAGCCAACGTCACATATTATTACATTTCTAAGCGTAGAAACTCAAATTCGTGATTTTTTTGCACTTTCGGTGGATATTAGCACATGAATTTTCTAGAATCCGGTCGACGGTCTCTTATTGGCCTAAAATTCACCCAGACTATCAAAAATAGGTTGGTGATCGACAGCCATAGCTTTTTCATAGCCAACGTCACATATTATTGCATTTCTAAGCGTAAAAACTCGAATTCGTGATTTTTTTTGCACTTTCGGTGGATATTAGCATTCTGATTGGCCTAAAATTCGGTTGACGGTCTCTGATTGGCCTAAAATTCACCCAGTCTATCAAAAATAGGTTGGTGATCGACACCCATAGCTTTTTCATAGCCAACGTCACATATTATTGCATTTCTAATTGTAGAAACTCAAATTCGTGATTTTTTTGCACTTTCGGTGGATATTAGCACATGAATTTTCTAGAATCCGGTCGACGGTCTCTGATTGGCCTAAAATTTACCCAGTCTATCAAAAATAGGTTGGTGATCGACACCCATAACTTTTTCATAGCCAACGTCACATATTATTGCATTCTAGCGTAGAAACTCAAATTCGTGATTTTTGCACTTTGGTGGATATTAGCACATGAATTTTCTAGAATCCGATCGACGGTCTCTAATTGTCTAAAATTCACCCGCACTATCAAAAATAGGTTGGTGATCGACACCCATAACTTTTTCATAGCCAACGTCACATATTATTGCATTTCTAAGCGTAGAAACTCAAATTCGTGATTTTTTTGCACTTTCGGTGGATATTAGCACATGAATTTTCTACAATCCGGTCGACGGTCTCTAATTGGCCTAAAATTCACCCAGACTATCAAAAATAGGTTGGTGATCGACACCCATAACTTTTTCATAGCCAACGTCACATATTATTGCATTTCTAAGCGTAAAAACTCAAATTCGTGATTTTTTTGCACTTTCGGTGGATATTAGCACATGAAATTTCTAGAATTCGGTCGACGGTCTCTGATTAGCCTAAAATTCACACGGTCAATCACAAACAGTCTTGTGATCGATACCCATGACTTTGTCATGGCCGATGACGCATTTTATTTAATTTCTAAGCCTAAGAACTCAAATTCATGAATTTTTACACTTACGGCGGGGCGGGTATTAGCATTCTGATTGGCCTAAAATTCGGTTGACGGTCTCTGATTGGCCTAAAATTCACCTAGTCTATCAAAAATAGGTTGGTGATCGACACCTATAACGTTTTCATAGACGGTCTCTGATTGGCCTAAAATTCACCCAGTCTATCAAAAATAGGTTGGTGATCGACACCCATAACTTTGTCATAGATATTTTTTCTTAGAAGGCGATTTCCCGTCGTGAACAGTAATTCCGTCGGTTTTTAGCCATTTCCGGCCACCTCCGTTAACCATTGGAGACGAAACCTATCCCAAAAGCTTCGTCTTCCAAAGGCCGTCATTTTCATGGTACCCTTGACCTTCGATTCAACCTATATCACCGGTTATTTCAGATCAAAAAACTCTCTGTTCGCCGATCGTTTTTTCAATATTCCGGCCAACTCAGGCAAAGTCGAGGTCTGGGGGTGGTTCCAATAGATTCACCATCTTATTGCCGTCATTTCTTTATCCACTGTGGTCGCCGACTCTCTCCGCTCGTCGAGTCACTGGAACCTCTAACCCGAAACCTGAGCGGCGATCTTGTGTTCGTCGAGGTTCGAGTGTTATACCATTGTGTCCATCTTGTTCCTAGCAACAATTTAATACCAATTTCGTGCCTCAATTCTACCTATTTTGCATATCGTCATTGTTGCACCTTCATTCTTTAGGCTCTGAGCAATGGTTGCTGTTGCGACTGGGCAACCTCCTGATGAGGTTGTCCGGTCACTCTCCACCGATTTTCCATCGTTACCACCCCAACACAACAATTCACCGACATCGACCAAAATGGAAGTTTTCGTCGCATAATTCCAGCAAACAGTGGCATTCCATTGGTTGTTCTGCCTCTAACAGCGACTGAGCAGACTGGTCACACACTTGAAAAACAGTATGCTCAAGCTATCCAACCTTCAACTGTGATACATAGATCAACAAGTCCTTCTACAACTCTAAATAGCCATCTTCCAACTCCATTGCCATTCAAACAGTAACTACCCATGGGAACCTACATTCAAGTTTGAACAAAGCGAAATAGATGTCTTGGTTTTGCGACAAAATCAAATTTGTAATAGGTAAATTCGATCATGGAATGCCCGACATAGAATTCTTAAGGATCGAGATACCTAAGCAACTCAAGCTTAAAGCGTGTGTCAATATTGGTTACATGTAGTAGACATGTTCTCATTAGATGCTCCATTAAGGAGGACTATGATGTGTTAATGTCTATCAATGGGTCGTTTGATATTAATAAGAAGAACGTATCTCACCCGATCGTTCTATGAAATGGGAGATTAATTTCGACCCACTAAAGAGACTGGCATTGCTTGGGCTTGGATCTCGTTTCCCAACTTACCTTGACTACTTTGAGAGTCAACCTTGTTGTCTTTTGCTTGGTGTTGGTAGGCCTATTTGTGTAGACAAAGCAACCATAAATAAGACTCGACCTAGTTGTGCTCGTGTCAAAGTTGAGGTTGACTTGTTGAGGAGCATCCCACCAATTTCAAATCCAAATTGGTAAGAATGAGGATATCATCACTAAGTCATATAAAATTGAGTTTGATTTTCTCCTAAATCTTGTACTAAGTGTTGCCTACAAGGTCATGATAAGTATGGATGTTGGAAACTTGACCCATCTTTGAGACCTTGAAGGAGATGCCTACCCCCCACTTTGCCCATAGTTAAGCCTACTCTTCCAAATAACAATCAGGACACTCCAAAACAAGTTAGGATGCTATCCCAAACAAAACTCTACATAAAGGAAAGGCGAGACAACGAAAGGAATGGCAAACCATCAAAACAACAAAAACAAAAACCTCACAAAAACACTCAAAGCCGAAACCACAACCTTCTATCAAACTCCAATGCCTTTAACATTTTGTCGGGTGATGATCTGCATTTATTAGGGATGGGGTGATGTAATGTAGTAGTCTTTGGTCGTCTGGCAGCTGGGGTGTTTCATAAGGATGATGTCACAGTGCCGATCTTTGAAATTGGTCTCTTTGGGAGATTGAGGCTCTTCTTCGTTTTGATGAAGGCTGCTGCGCAGTGCCTCTGCTCTATTTGCTCGTTCTGTTCTTCTTTGTTGCCACTCTTTATTCTTCTTTGTTGATGAAGCTGCTGCATTTCTTTACCCACGCTGCTGCTCTTGAAGGCTCTTGTTGTTGCTCTTCTTCTTTGCTACCCTGCTTCTTCGCGAGACATGTTGCTCGGTGGTGCCTGCGGTTACGCCTGTGCTCTTCTTTGGAGTTCTTTGGTCGAGTGCCGATGGTTGTGTATCTGCAGTCTTTGCCGCTTGTTCCGAATCTGCGATCTTTGCTCACGCCCTGCGGCCCTGCTGCTGCTCTTACGAAATTTGCGATTTCTGCTTCTTCACGCAAACTTTGAATGGTGCGATGGAGTAACAATGACGGCGACTTAGGATAACATCAAATGCCGGAGATTGCAAAGCTAATATCACAACACACAAAACTTCGGCCCAAGCTACATAGAAGAGCCAAAGATGCAACTTTCTGCGGTGTTGCAGTGATTCTACGGTGATGCAGATCTTCGAACGATGAACACGATTGTGAGCAATGATCGGGTTGCAATAAATCAACGACTTGATGGCATTACATCCTCGGGTAGTGATAGTGTTGATCGAAGATGAGTATGAAGATACGGATGAAGAAGAAGGACTTGATTGGACTATGAAGAAGCGGCCACAATGGATGGATGAATATGAGGAGGAAGAAGAAGAGTTTGAGTCGAGAAGAAGATGGCGAATATGAAATGCTATCAAAGGAGATCAGAGATCGAGAAAAGAGGGAGCGAGTGATAGTGGCAAGTCCTTCTCACGATGAGTTCGATAGAATGGCGCTGGCCGATAAGAGTCTCACAGTACAAGTGAAAAATAAAGGGGACAACCCCATCATCACATCAAGTGCCAAAAAAACAAGAGAGGGCGACGAGGAAAAACCACGGTGTCTTCGACGCGTGGCGTTACCAACAGAACTGGATATAGATGATCAAGTTCCAACAATATTTGGAAGAGGATAAGGAATCGACACAACATCTAGAATTTTTTATAAGCCCAAAGCGTGATTATACCTTTGTACTTGTAATTTATTCTCACTACTTTAGCATTATCTTGTGTAACATCATCACAGAGTGTATTATAAACTCTGTGATGATCATAGAGTACTTGGTTCTGGCTTCTTCTTTCTTTTTGCATTCTAGCTTTTAGAGGCCTGCGTGCCTCAGTCGGATTAGTCAGGTTTTCTTGTACTGTACTTTTCCCCTCTGGGCCCCCTGTATCATTATCTTCGATAAATAAAAATTGCCTTATAAAAAAAAAAAAAAAAATAACGTTTTCATAGCTAACGTCACATATTATTGCATTTCTAAGCGTAGAAACTCAAATTCGTGTTTTTTTGCACTTTCGGTGGATATTAGCACATGAATTTTCTAGAATCCGGTCGACGGTCTCTGATTGGCCTAAAATTCACCCAGTCTATCAAAAATAGTTTGGTGATCGACACCCATAACCTTTTCATAGCCAACGTCACATATTATTGCATTTCTAAGCGTAGAAACTCAAATTCGTGATTTTTTTTAACTTTCGGTGGATATTAGCACATGAATTTTCTAGAATTCGGTCGACGGTCTCTGATTAGCCTAAAATTCACCCAGTCTATCAAAAATAGGTTGGTGATCGACACCTATAGCTTTTTCATAGCCAACGTCACATATTATTGCATTTCTAAGCGTAGAAACTCAAATTCGTGATTTTTTTGCACTTTCGGTGGATATTAGCACATGAATTTTCTAGAATCCGGTCGACGGTCTCTTATTGGCCTAAAATTCACCCAGTCTATCAAAAATAGGTTGGTGATCGACACCCATAGCTTTTTCATAGCCAACGTCACATATTATTGCATTTCTAAGCGTAAAAACTCAAATTCGTGATTTTTTTGCACTTTCGGTGGATATTAGCACATGAATTTTTTAGAATCCGGTCGACGGTCTCTAATTGGCCTAAAATTCACCCAGACTATCAAAAATAGGTTGGTGATCGACACCCATAACTTTTTCATAAACTTTGTCATAATAAGGATAAGAAAAACGCAGCCCCTAGGCGACGTCCGTACATGAACAGTAAACTTGCCGGACTTTAGCCATTTCCGGCCAGCTCCGGTAGCCTTAGGAGACGAAACTTATACCAATAGCTTCGTCTCCTCAAGCCCGTCATTTCCATTGTACCCTTGACCTTCGATTCAACCTAAATCTCCGTATATTTCAGATCGAAAAACTTTCCTTTTCCCGATCGTCTTTTTGATTTTCCGGCTAACTCCGGCAAAGTCGAGGTTCAGGGGTGGTACCAATAGCTTCACCATCTTCTTGCCGTCATTTCTATACCCACCAGGTTCGTCGACTCATTCCAGTTCGTCGATTCAACTGGAACCTTTATCCCCGAAACCCTAGACGTCGAATCTGGTCGATGCGATTGCTCGTTGAGGGTCGGGTGTAATACCTTTGTGTTCATCTTGATCCTAGCTACATTTTGATACCAATTTCGCGCCTCAATTCTTCCTATTTTGCATTTCGTCATTGAAGCACCTTCATTCTTGTTGTGTCCATGGTCTGCCGCGATCGGGCAACCTCCAGTGAGGTTGTCGATCACTCTCGATTTTCCATCGTTACCATCCCCAACACAACAATTCTTTGTCGTTGGATCAAAATGGAAATTTTCGTCGAATTCCAGCAACCAGTGGCTTTCCTATGGCTGTTTTGCCACCACCAGCGACAACGCAAGATGGTCTTCCACTTGAAAACCAGTATGTACATGCTATCCAATCATCATCTACGATAAATGGACCAACGAGTCATTCTACAACTCTGAAAAGCCAACAACCAACTCCTTTGCCTCTCAGCGGGTAACCTACTTACATGGGAACCTCTTTCAAGTTTGAACAATTTGAAATAGATGTCTTGGTTTTGAGACAAAATCTGAAATGGCGATAATAGGCAAATTCGGTCATGGAATGCCCGGTTGAATTCTTAGGCCGAGATTCCCAACAATGAATCTTAAAGCGTATGTCAATATTGGTTATCTATGTAGTAGACATGTGCTCATCAGATGCTCCATTAAGGAGGACTATGATGTTCTAATGTCTATCAATGGGTCGTTTGATATTAAGAGGAAGAACGTATCTCACCCGATGCGTTCTATGAAATGGGAGGTTAACTTCGACCCCACTAAAGAAACCAGCATAGCTTGGGCTTGGATCTCTCCCAACTTACCGCCCAACTACTTTGAGGAGTCTACCTTGTTATCTTTTGCTTCAGCTGTTGGTAGGCCTATATGTGTAGACAAAGCTACTATAAACAAGACTCGACCTAGTTGTGCTCGTGTCAAAGTCGAGGTTGATCTATTGAGGGAGCATCCCACCCAATTCCAAATCCAAATTGGTAAGAATGAGGAGATTATTACAAAGTCATATAAAATTGAGTTTGATTTTCTTCCTAAATATTGTACTAAGTGTTGCCTTCAAGGTCATGATAAGTATGGATGTTGGAAACTTGATCCATCTTTGAGACCTTCAAAGGAGAAGCCTACTCCACCCTTGCCTCCACCCATAGCTAAGCCTACTCTTCCAAATAACAATCCAAACACCTCAAAACAAGGTCCGGATTCTATTCCTAACAAAACTCATCATAAAGGAAAGGGCCGAGACAACCAAAAGGAATGGCAAACCATCCAAAACTACAAAAACAAAAAATCTCACAAAAACACTCAAAACCAAAACCAAAACCCTCTATCACACTCCAATGCCTTTAACATTCTGTCGGGAGATGATGACACTGTTAGGGATGGGGTTGATGTAGTTGTGTCAGGTGCTGGTCCAGCAGCTGCTGCTTTGGCTCTTAATGCTGATGGTTTGGTTGATGCTGCTGCTGCGAATGTTACAGATGGGATGGAGCAGGTTGCTGCTGCTGCTGGTTTGATTGATGCTGCATCAGCTGGTCTGGCTACTGCTACTGTTCAGGCTGCTGGTGCTGGTTTCATCGAAGATGCTGCTGCTGCTTTTGCTGGTGTTGCTAGTGGTATCCCAGCAGTCTGTGTTGCATCTGCTTCTGCTGTGGAGGCTGCTGAGAAAGCTAAGGCTGCTGCTGCTGCAGCTGCTGAGGCTGCTGCTGTCGCTGATGCTGCTCCTGCTGGTGCTGCTGCTGGGGATGATCCTGTTGCTGCTGCTGCAGCATCCAACTTTGCAGGGACTGCTGCTGCTTCTTCTGTTGATGCTGCTACTGCTGCATCCAACCTTGCAGAAATGGCTCGTGTTGGTGGTCGACAGCCAGCTAATGCTGATGCTGCTGGGGATACGGAAGCTGGTGCAGACAGAGCTGCTTCTGCTGTCGCGAAATCAGTTGCGGCTTCTCATATTGCAGCAATTCCTGAAGTTTCTGGGACAGATTGTGCCACTGCTGGGGCTGCTTCTACTGGTGTGGCTGCTGCATCAGTTATTGGGGATTCTGGTGATGAATATGACAGTAGCGATGACTTTCGGATTACATCAAATGCCGAGGAGATTGCTATGGCTAGCATCACAGCACACAAAACTCGTTCCATGCCTCAACGAATAACCAGAGCCGCTGCTGCCTCTGCAGCTGCTGCATCTGTTACTGCAGCTGAAGCTGCTGCTGGGTCTGCAGCTGATGGTGCTACTGATCCGGGTGATGACATTACTTCTTCGGGTAGTGATACTGAAGAGGAGTATGAAATTACAGATGAAGAAGAACAGTTTGATTCAGACTATGAAAAATCAGCCACAACAGCTGATGATTATGAGGAGGAAGATGATGAGTTTGAGTCAGATGAAGACGGCGAATATGAAATGCTATCAAAAGAGATACAGAGAGCAGAGAAGAGGGAGCGAGTCATAGGGGCAAGTCCATCTCACGACGAGTTCCCGATAGAATGGTCGGCTGAACCGATAAGAATATCACAGGTTAAAGTAAAAAATAAGGGGACAGCCCCTGTCATCACATCAAGTGCCAAAAAAACAAGAGGACGACCAAGAAAAAACACAGTGTCTTCAGCCACAGCAGCATTACCCAATAGAACCAGATATAGATGATCAAGTTCCAACAATATTTGGAAGAGGACAAGGAATAGACACAACATCTAGAATTTTTTATAAGCCCAAAGCGTGATTATACCTTTGTACTTATAATTTATTCTCATTACCTTAGCATTATCTTGTGTAACATCATCACAGAGTGTATTATAAACTCTGTGATGATCATAGAGTACTTGGTTTTGGCTTCTTCTTTCTTTTTGCATTCTTGCTTTTAGAGGCCTGCGTGACTCAGTCGGATTAGTCAGGTTTTCTTGTACTTTACTTTTCCCCTCTGGGGCCCCCTGTATCCTTATTATCGAAAAATAAAAAATCACCTTATAAAAAAAAAAAAACTTTTTCATAGCCAAAAAAAAAATAACTTTTTCATAGCCAACGTCACATATTATTGCATTTCTAAGCGTAAAAACTCAAATTCGTGATTTTTTTGCACTTTCGGTGGATATTAGCACATGAATTTTCTAGAATCCGGTCGACGGTCTCTAATTGGCCTAAAATTCACCCAGACTATCAAAAATAGGTTGGTGATCGACACCCATAAATTTTTCATAGCCAACGTCACATATTATTGCATTTCTAAGCGTAAAAACTCAAATTCGTGATTTTTTTGCACTTTCGGTGGATATTAGCACATGAATTTTATAGAATCCGGTCGACGATCTCTGATTAGCCTAAAATTCACACGGTCAATCACAAACAGTCTTGTGATCGATGCCCATAACTTCGTCATGGTCGATGTCGCGTTTTAATGAATTTCTAAGCCTAAGAACTCAAATTCATGATTTTTTACACTATCGGCGGGTATTAGCATTCTGATTGGCCTAAAATTCAGTTGACGGTCTCTGATTGGCCTAAAATTCACCCAGTCTATCAAAACTAGGTTGGTGATCGACACCCATAACTTTGTCATAGCCAACGTCACATATTATTGCATTTCTCAGCGTAGAAACTCAAATTCGTGATTTTTTTGCACTTTCGGTGGATATTAGCACATGAATTTTCTAGAATCCGGTCGACGGTCTCTAATTGGCCTAAAATTCACCCAGACTATCAAAAATAGGTTGGTGATCGACATCCATAACTTTTTCATAGCCAACGTCACATATTATTGCATTTCTAAGAGTAAAAACTCAAATTCGTGATTTTTTTGCACTTTCGGTGGATATTAGCACATGAATTTTCTAGAATTCGGTCGACGGTCTCTGATTAGCCTAAAATTCACACGGTCAATCACAAACAGTCTTGTGATCGATACCCATGACTATGTCATGGCCGATGTCGTATTTTATTGAATTTCTAAGCCTAAGAACTCAAATTCATGATTTTTTACACTTTCAGCGGGTATTAGCATTCTGATTGGCCTAATATTCACCCAGTCTATCAAAAATAGGTTGGTGATAGACACCCATAACGTTTTCATAGCTAACGTCACATATTATTGCATTTCTAAGCGTAGAAACTCAAATTCGTGTTTTTTTTGCACTTTCGATGGATAAATGCACATGAATTTTCTAGAATCCGGTCGACAGTCTCTGATTGGCCTAAAATTCACCCAGTCTATCAAAAATAGGTTGGTGATCGACACCCATAACTTTTTCATAGCCAACGTCACATATTAATGCATTTCTAAGCGTAGAAACTCAAATTCGTGATTTTTTTGAACTTTCGGTGGATATTAGCACATGAATTTTCTAGATTTCGGTCGACGGTCACTGATTAGCCTAAAATTCACCCAGTCTATCAAAAATAGGTTGGTGATCAACACCTATAGCATTTTCATAGCCAACGTCACATATTAATACATTTCTAAGCGTAGAATCTCAAATTCGTGATTTTTTTGCACTTTCGGTGGATATTAGCACATGATTTTTCTAGAATTCGGTCGACGGTCTCTAATTGGCCTAAAATTCACACGGTCAATCACAAACAGTCTTGTGATCGATACCCATGACTTCGTCATGGTCGATGACGCATTTTATTGAATTTCTAAGCCTAAGAACTCAAATTCATGAATTTTTACACTTTCGGCGGGTATTAGCATTCTGATTGGCCTAAAATTCGGTTGACGGTCTCAGATTGGCCTAAAATTCACCCAGTCTATCAAAAATAGGTTGGTGATCGACACCTATAACGTTTTCATAGCTAACGTCACATTTTATTGAATTTCTAAGCCTAAGAACTCAAATTCATGATTTTTTACACTTTCGGCGGGTATTAGCATTCTGATTGGCCTAAAATTCGGTTGACGGTCTCTGATTGGCCTAAAATTCACCCAGTCTATCAAAAATAGGTTGGTGATCGACACCCATAGCTTTTTCATAGCCAACGTCACATATTATTGCATTTCTAATTGTAGAAACTCAAATTCATGATTTTTTTGCACTTTCGGTGGATATTAGCACATGAATTTTCTAGAATTCGGTCGACGGTCTCTGATTGGCCTAAAATTCACCCAATCTATCAAAAACAGGTTGGTGATCGACACCCATAACTTTTTCATAGCCAACGTCACATATTATTGCATTTCTAATTGTAGAAATTCAAATTCGTGATTTTTTTGCACTTTCGGTGGATATTAGCACATGAATTTTCTAGAATCCGGTTGACGGTCTCTGATTGGCCTAAAATTCACCCAGTCTATCCAAAATAGGTTGGTGATCGACACCCATAACTTTTTCATAGCTAACGTCACATATTATTGCATTTCTAAGAGTAGAAACTCAAATTCGTGATTTTTTTGCACTTTCGGTGGATATTAGCACATGATTTTTCTAGAATTCGGTCGACGGTCACTGATTAGCCTAAAATTCACACGGTCAATCACAAACAGTCTTGTGATTGATGCCCATGACTTTGTCATGGCCGATGTCGCATTTTATTGAATTTCTAAGCCTAAGAACTCAAATTCATGATTTTTTACACTTTCGGCGGGTATTAGCATTCTGATTGGCCTAAAATTCGGTTGACGGTCTCTGATTGGCCTAAAATTCACCCAGTCTATCAAAAATAGGTTGGTGATCGACAACCATAGC
This sequence comes from Przewalskia tangutica, assembly GCA_029844215.1. Taxonomy (NCBI): domain Eukaryota; kingdom Viridiplantae; phylum Streptophyta; class Magnoliopsida; order Solanales; family Solanaceae; genus Przewalskia; species Przewalskia tangutica. The sequence goes on from CM056728.1 coordinate 97,437, forward strand.
TTTTTCATAGCCAACGTCACATATTATTGCCTTTCTAATTGTAGAAACTCAAATTCGTGATTTTTTGGCACTTTCGGTGGATATTAGCACATGAATTTTCTAGAATCCGGTCGACGGTCTCTGATTGGCCTAAAATTCACCCAGTCTATCAAAAATAGGTTGGTGATCGACACCCATAACTTTTTCATAGCCAACGTCACATATTATTGCATTTCTAAGCGTAGAAACTCAAATTCGTGATTTTTTTGCACTTTCGGTGGATATTAGCACATGAATTTTCTAGAATCCGGTCGACGGTCTCTAATTGGCCTAAAATTCACCCAGACTATCAAAAATAGGTTGGTGATCGACACCCATAACTTTTTCATAGCCAACGTCACATATTATTGCGTTTCTAAGCGTAAAAACTCAAATTCGTGATTTTTTTGCACTTTCGGCGGGTATTAGCATTCTGATTGGCCTAAAATTAGGTTGATGGTCTCTGATTGGCCTAAAATTCACCCAGTCTATCAAAAATAGGTTGGTGATAGATACCCATAACTTTTTCATAAATCGCCTTATAAAAAAAACTTTTTCATAGCTAACGTCACATATTATTGCATTTCTAAGCGTAGAAACTCAAATTCGTGATTTTTTTGCACTTTCGGTGGATATTAGCACATGAATTTTCTAGAATCCGGTCGACGGTCTCTGATTAGCCTAAAATTCACACGGTCAATCAGAAACAGTCTTGTGATCGATACCCATGACTTTGTCATGGCCGATGTCGCATTTTATTGAATTTCTAAGCCTACGAACTCAAATTCATGAATTTTTACACTTTCGGTGGGTATTAGCATTCTGATTGGCCTAAAATTCGGTTGACGGTCTCTGATTGGCCTAAAATTCACCAGTCTATCAAAAATAGGTTGGTGATCGACACTCATAGCTTTTTCATAGCCAACGTCACATATTATTGCATTTCTAATTGTAGAAACTCAAATTCGTGATTTTTTTGCACTTTCGGTGGATAGTAGCACATGAATTTTCTAGAATCCGGTCGACGGTCTCTGATTGGCCTAAAATTCACCCAGTCTATCAAAAATAGGTTGGAGATCGACACCCATAACTTTTTCATAGCCAACGTCACATATTATTGCATTTCTAAGCGTAGAAACTCAAATTCGTGATTTTTTTGCACTTTCGGTGGATATTAGCACATGAATTTTCTAGAATCCGGTCGACGGTCTCTGATTGGCCTAAAATTCACCCAGTCTATCAAAAATAGGTTGGTGATCGACACCCATAACTTTTTCATAGCCAACGTCACATATTAATGCATTTCTAAGCGTAGAAACTCAAATTCGTGATTTTTTTGAACTTTCGGTGGATATTAGCACATGAATTTTCTAGAATTCGGTCGACGGTCTCTGATTAGCCTAAAATTCACCCAGTCTATCAAAAATAGGTTGATGATAGACACCCATAACTTTTTCATAAACTTCTCCATGGAATAAAAAAAAAGAAAAACCCTAGGTCTGGCGATTTCCGTACATGAACAGTAACATCGCCGGTTTTTAGCCATTTCCGCCCACCTCCGATAACCATTGGAGACGAAACTTATACCAATAGCTTCGCCTTCTCAAGCCCGTCATTTCCATAGTACCCTTGACCTTCGATTCAACCTATAACACCGGAAATTTCAGATCGAAAAACTCACCTGTTTTCCGATCGATCTTTCCATTTTTCGGCTAATTCCGGCAAGTTCGAGGCTCAGGGGTGGCTCCAACAGCTTCACCATCTCCCTACCTTCATTTCTATATCCACCACAGTCGTCGATTCTTTCTATATCGTCGAATCACTCATTTCTCTAACTTCGAAACCTAAACGACGCAACAGGGCTATTCTGTGTTCGTCGAGGGTTGGGAGTACTATCATTGAATCCACCTTGCTCCTAGCTACAATCTGATACCAATTACGTGCATCAATTGTGCATTTCATCATTGTTGCACCTTCAAAATCGTGCTCAGGGCCATGAATGTTGCTGCGACTGGGCAACCTCCCGTTGAGGTTGTCCAGTCACTCTCCACTGATTTTCCAACGTTACCACATCCCCAACGCAACAATTCTCTGTCGTTGGATCAAAATGGAACTTTTCGACGAATAACTCCAGCAACCAGTGGCTTTCCAGTGGCTGTAATGCCACCTCCAGCGACAATGCAGGCTGCTCATTCTCATGAAAATCAGTATGTTCAAGCTTTCAAATCATCAACTGCGATACATGGATCGGCGAGTCCTTCTACAACTCAAATAAGCCAAATACCAACTTCATCGCTAATTAAACAGGTAACCTACTTACATGGGGAACCTACTTTCAAGTTTGAACAAGCTGAAATAGATGTCTTGGTGTTGAGACAAAACCTGAAATGGGCAGTAATAGGTAAATTCAGTCATGGTATGCCTGACATTGAATTCTTAAGGACTGAGATTCCTAAGCAACTGAAGCTTAAAGCATATGTCAATATTGATTATCTGTGTAGTAGACATGTGCTCATTAGATGCTCCATTAAGGAGGACTATGATATTTTAATGTCTATCAATGGGTCTTTTGATATTAAGAAGAAGAACGTATCTCACCTGATGCGTTCTATGAAATGGGAGATTAACTTCGACCCCACTAAAGAGACCAGCATAGCTTGGGCTTGGATTTCATTTCCCAACTTGCCGCCCAACTACTTTGAGGAGTCTACCTTGTTGTCATTTGCTTCAGCTGTTGGTAGGCTTATATGTGTAGACAAAGCTACCATAAATAAGACCCGACCTAGTTGTGCTCGTGTCAAAGTTGAGGTTGATTTGCTGAGGGAGCATCCCACCCAATTCACAATCCAAATTGTTAAGGACGGAGAGGTCAATACTAATTCTTACAAAATTGAGTTTGATGTCCTTCCTAAGTATTGCACTAAGTGTTGCCTTCAAGGCCATGATGTGCATCGATGTTGGAAACTTAATCCATCTTTGAAACCTTCAAAGGAGAATCCTACTCCTCCTTTACCTTCCAATGAAACTCCACAAAATCCAAAACCAAATAAAAACTTAAAAGAACAAAATCCCAACAATCCAAATGATTGGCAGGTGGTTACCGGTAAAAAACAAAAGAAGAACAACCCACAAACCCAAAAACAACCTTCCAAAATCCAACCAAAAAATAACTTAACCCAAAATAAGAATAATCTGATGTTGGCTACTGCTGATTCTCAGGTTGTTGAGGCTACTGGTATGGGTACTGTTAGTGGTCTGCTGGTGCTCCTACTCTTGATTTTCTTTGAAGTTCTTTGGGGTGGTGTATGTTGGGGAGGATGTTGTTGCATCTGTTGCAGCTGCTGAGGCCAATGTTTGTTGTTACGATGTTCTTCTTGATATGGTGCTCTTCTTTGTCTTGCTAAAGCTGCGATCTTCTTTCTTCTTTGCCTATTTTGAAGGGGTGATCACGGTGCCCAAATTTGGACTCTGCTGATGTTCTTTGGTCTTTGGTTTGGCTGAAGAGGGTTTTGTTTGTGCTCTCTTCTGCAAAACATGATCAGCGATGGTTGCCTCTCTCGATGTTATTCTTCTGCTTCTGCTGCCGGGGCCCGTCACGATTGGTCATACTCCGGCATCTGCGATCTTTCTTTGGGACGACTTTGGTCTTCTCGATGTTGTTCTTCTTTGCTCCTGCTCTGCTTGCTGCTTTGCCGGGGCCCGTCTGATTGTTCATACTTGCCCAAGTGCGGATGGTCTTTGGGTTAGATAGTCTTCTTCGCTCTGCTTCTTCTTTGGGGATCTTCTTTGTTATTCTTGCTGCATTTATTCTTCTTTGCTGCGCTATTTCTGTATTCTTCTTCTTTGTTTAAACTTGAGAATCGCTGTTGTTGTTAGAGACGACGATCTTCTTCTTTGGGATTCTTGCCAGTGTGGTTCTTTGCACAGATTTTGGGTCTTCAGGTGATGAAGGCGTGATGGCGATGACTTAGGATTACAACAAATGCGAGGAGATTGCTAAAGCTAGCACCACAACCACAAACTTCGATCCATGCCTCGGCGAAGAACGAGTTCTTCTTGTTTTGAAGGTAGTGCGGTATTCTGCGGTAAGGCTTCTGTTTCTAAACCAGTGGGCAAAAATGGTAACAGCAATCTGGCTGCAGTAAATCAATATGATGGCATTACATCCTCGGGTAGCGATTGTGTTGATACTGAAGAGGAGTATGTAGTTACAGATGAAGAAGAACAGTTTGATTCAGACTATGAAAAATCAGCCACAACAGCTGATGATTATGAGGAGGAAGAAGATGAGTTTGAGTCAGATGAAGACGACGAATATGAACTGCTATCGAAAGAGATACAAAGAGCAGAAAAGAGGGAGCGAGTCATAGGGGCAAGTCCATCTCACGACGAGTTCCCGATAGAATGGCCGGATGAACCGATACGAATATCACAGGTACAAGTGAAGAAGAAGGGTCGACTCGTCACACGCAATTGCCAAAAAACCAAGAGGGCGACGAGGAAAAACCACGGTGACTCGGCCACCTCAACAATATCCAATAGAACCGGATATAGATGATCAAGTTCCAACAATATTTGGAAGAGGACAAGGCGACCTGACATCTAGAATTTTTTATAAGCCCAAAGAGAGATTATACCTTTGTACTTATAATTTATTCTCATTACTTTAGCATTATTTTGTGTAACATCATCACAGAGTGTGTTATAAACACTGTGATGATCATAGAATACTTTATACTGGCATCTTCTTTCTTTTTGCACTCTTGCTTTTAGAGGCCTGCGTGCCTCAGTCGGACTAGTCAGGTAGTCATGTACTTTACTTTTCCCCTCTGGGGCCCTCTGTATCTTTATTTTCGATAAATAAAAAACCGCCTTATAAAAAAAAACTTTTTCATAGCTAACGTTACATATTATTGCATTTCTAAGCGTAGAAACTCAAATTCGTGATTTTTTTGCACTTTCGGTGGATATTAGCACATGAATTTTCTAAAATCCGGTCGACAGTCTCTGATTAGCCTAAAATTCACACGGTCAATCACAAACAGTCTTGTGATCGATACCCATGACTTCGTCATGACCGATGTCGAATTTTATTGAATTTCTAAGCCTACGAACTCAAATTCATGAAATTTTACACTTTCGGCGGGTATTAGCATTCTGATTGGCATAAAATTCGGTTGACGGTCTCTGATTGGCCTAAAATTCACCCAGTCTATCAAAAATAGGTTGGTGATCGACACTCATAGCTTTTTCATAGCCAACGTCACATATTATTGCATTTCTAATTGTAGAAATTCAAATTCGTGATTTTTTTGCACTTTCGATGGATATTAGCACATGAATTTTCTAGAATCCGGTCGACGGTCTCTGATTGGCCTAAAATTCACCCAGTCTATCAAAAATAGGTTGGTGATCGACACTCATAACTTTTTCATAGCCAACGTCACATATTATTGCATTTCTAAGCGTAGAAACTCAAATTCGTGATTTTTTTGCACTTTCGGTGGATATTAGCACATGAATTTTCTAGAATCCGGTCAACGGTCTCTGATTAGCCTAAAATTCACACGGTCAATCACAAACAGTCTCGTGATCGATGCCCATCACTTCGTCATGGCCGATGTCGCATTTTATTGAATTTCTAAGCCTAAGAACTCAAATTCATGATTTTTTACACTTTCGGCGGGTATTAGCATTCTGATTGGCCTAAAATTCGGTTGACGGTCTCTGATTGGCCTAAAATTCACCCAGTCTATCAAAACTAGGTTGGTGATCGACACCCATAACTTTGTCATAGCTAACGTCACATATTATTACATTTCTAAGCGTAGAAACTCAAATTCGTGATTTTTTTGCACTTTCGGTGGATATTAGCACATGAATTTTCCAGAATCCGGTCGACGGTCTCTGATTGGCCTAAAATTCACCCAGTCTATCAAAAATAGGTTGGTGATCGACACCCATAACTTTTTCATAGCCAACGTCACATATTATTGCATTTCTAAGCGTAAAAACTCAAATTCGTGATTTTTTTGCACTTTCGGTGGATATGCACATGAGTTTTCTAGAATTCGGTCGACGGTCTCTGATTAGCCTAAAATTCACACGGTCAATCACAAACAGTCTTGTGATCGATACTCATGACTTCGTCATGGCCGATGTCGCATTTTATTGAATTTCTAAGCCTAAGAACTCAAATTCATGAATTTTTACACTTTCGGCGGGTATTAGCATTCTGATTGGCCTAAAATTCGGTTGACGGTCTCTGATTGGCCTAAAATTCACCCAGTCTATCAAAAATAGGTTGGTGATCGACACCCATAACGTTTTCATAGCTAACGTCACATATTATTGCATTTCTAAGCGTAAAAACTCAAATTCGTGATTTTTTTGCACTTTCGGTGGATATTAGCACATGAATTTTCTAGAATCCGGTCGACGGTCTCTGATTGGCCTAAAATTCACCAGTCTATCAAAAATAGGTTTTGGCTTCTTCTTTCTTTTTGCATTCTTGCTTTTAGAGGCCTGCGTGCCTCAGTCGGATTAGTCAGGTTCTCTTGTACTTTACTTTTCCCCTCTGGGGCCCCCTGTATCCTTATTATCGAAAAATAAAAAATCACTTTAAAAAAAAAAAATAATAACTTTTTCATAGCCAACGTCACATATTAATGCATTTCTAAGCGTAGAAACTCAAATTCGTGATTTTTTTGCACTTTCGGTGGATAGTAGCACATGAATTTTCTTGAATCCGGTCGACGGTCTCTGATTAGCCTAAAATTCACACGGTCAATCACAAACAGTCTTGTTATCGATACCCATAACTTCGTCATGGCCGATGTCGCATTTTATTGAATTTCTATGTCTAAGAACTCAAATTCATGAATTTTTACACTTTCGGCGGGTATTAGCATTCTGATTGGCCTAAAATTAGATTGACGGTCTGTGATTGGCCTAAAATTCACCCAGTCTTTCAAAAATAGGTTGGTGATCGACACCCATAACTTTTTCATAGCTAACGTCACATATTATTGCATTTCTAAGCGTAGAAACTCAAATTCGTGATTTTTTTGCACTTTCGGTGGATATTAGCACATGAATTTTCTAGAATCCGGTCAACGGTCTCTGATTAGCCTAAAATTCACACGGTCAATCACAAACAGTCTTGTGATCGATACTCATTACTTCGTCATGGCCGATGTCGCATTTTATTGAATTTCTAAGCCTAAGAACTCAAATTCATGAATGTTTACACTTTCGACGGGTATTAGCATTCTGATTGGCCTAAAATTCGGTTGACGGTCTCTGATTGGCCTAAAATTCACCCAGACTATCAAAAATAGGTTGGTGATCGACACCCATAACTTTGTCATAGCCAACGTCACATATTATTGCATTTCTAAGTGTAGAAACTCAAATTCGTGATTTTTTTGCACTTTCGGTGGATATTAGCACATGAATTTTCTAGAATCCGGTCGACGGTCTCTGATTGGCCTAAAATTCACCCAGTCTATCAAAAATAGGTTGGTGATCGACACCTATTACTTTTTCATAGCCAACGTCACATATTATTGCATTTCTAAGCGTAGAAACTCAAATTCGTGATTTTTTTGCACTTTCGGTGGATATTAGCACTTGAATTTTCTAGAATTCGGTCGACGGTCTCTGATTAGCCTAAAATTCACACGGTCAATCACAAACAGTCTTGTGATCGATACCCATGACTTTGTCATGGCCGATGTCACATTTTATTGAATTTCTAAGCCTAAGATCTTAAATTCATGAATATTTACACTTTCGGAGGGTATTAGCATACTGATTGGCCTAAAATTCGGTTGACGGTCTCTGATTGGCCTAAAATTCACCCAGTCTATCAGAAATAGGTTGGTGATAGACACCCATAACTTTTTCATAGCTAACGTCACATATTATTGCATTTCTAAGCATACAAACTCAAATTCGTGATTTTTTTGCACTTTCGGTGGATATTAGCACTTGAATTTTCTAAAATCCGGTCGACAGTCTCTGATTAGCCTAAAATTCACACGGTCAATCACAAACTGTCTTGTGATCGATACCCATGACTTCGTCATGGCCGATGTCGCATTTTATTGAATTTCTAAGCCTAAGAACTCAAATTCGTGAATTTTTACACTTTCAGTGGGTATTAGCACGCTGATTAGCCTAAAATTCGGTTGACGGTCTCTGATTGGCCTAAAATTCACCCAGTCTATCAAAAATAGGTTGGTGATCGACACTAAGTTTTTTGGCTATTTTTGGACACTCGGACTACACAACAGTACATGGTGAACTTATATATTCTAACCTGATCGAAAGGACACCGAGGATATACAAACTCAACACAAAACTAGTTTTTTGGTTTTTGATAGCTTTTGCTCAACACTTTTGTAACATGGCGGAGTGCATTATAAACTTCGCCCTGATTTTGGAATACTTGATCCTGTCAAGTTCCTTTTTTCTTCATTCCGGATAGTTAGATAGATTTTGGTCGTAACAGATGTAGTAGGACAAGGACTAGTCCGTCTTGATTATACTTCCCTGGTGGGACCCTATGTAATTGTTCTGCTTATCTATAAAATGAAAAAAGTGCTTTAAAAAAAAAAAAAAAAATAACTTTTTCATAGCCAACGTCACATATTATTGCATTTCTAAGCGTAGAAACTCAAATTCGTGATTTTTTGCACTTTCGATGGATATTAGCACATAAATTTTCTAGAATCCGGTCGACGGTCTATGATTGGCCTAAACTTCACACGGTCAATCACAAACAGTCTTGTGATCGATACATATCACTTATTCATGGCTGATGTCGCATTTTATTGAATTTCTAAGCCTAACAACTCAAATTCGTGAATTTTTACACTTTCAGTGGATATTAGCACGCTGTTTGGTCTAAAATTCGGTTGACGGTCTCTGATTGGCCTAAAATTCACTCAGTCTATCAAAACTAGGTTGGTGATCGACACCCATAACTTTTCCATAGCCATCGTCACATATTATTGCATTTCTAAGCGTAGAAACACAAATTCGTGATTTTTGCACTTTCGATGGATATTAGCATATAAATTTTCTAGAATCCGGTCGACGGTCTCTGATTTGCCTAAAATTCACACGTTCAATCACAAACAGTCGTGTGATCGATACCCATCACTTTGTCATGGCTGATGTTGCATTGTATTGAATTTCTAAGCCTAAGAACTCAAATTCGTAAATTTTTACACTTTCGGTGGGTATTAGCACGCTGATTGGCCTAAAATTCGGTTGACGGTCTCTGATTGGCCTAAAATTCACCCAGTCTATAAAAAATAGGTTGGTGATCGACACCAATAACTTTGTCATAGCCATCGTCACATATTATTGCATTTCTAAGCGTAGAAACTCAAATTCGTGATTTTTTGCCCTTTCGGTGGATATTAGCACATAAATTTTCTAGAATCCGGTCGACGGTCTCTGATTGGCCTAAAATTCACACGGTCAATCACAAAAAGTCTTGTGATCGATACCCATCACTTTGTCATGGTCGTTGTCGCATTTTATTGAATTTCTAAGCCTAAGAACTCAAATTCGTGAGTTTTTACACTTTCGGTGGGTATTAGCACGCTGATTGGCCTAAAATTCAGTTGATGGTCTCTGATTAGCCTAAAATTCACCCAGTCTATCATAAATAGGTTGGTGATCGACACCCATAACTTTGTCATAGCCTTCTAGCAACCAAGGATTGTGTTGTGGAATATTTACCAGATGGAATGTGGTAGAATGATGGATGGAGAATGGAATTGTCATGTGTGGGATGGATTGTAGGATGAATTCTTCTAATGATGGAGAGACTATTTATAGTCCAAGAATCCTTTAGGTAAATGGTTAAGGAAAAGTTATGGAATCCTTTAGGTAAAGGGTTAAGAAATGTATAGGTAGGAAAAGTTATCCCTTTTGGACCCTGAAATCGTGTCAAATTCGGCCCAAAACTCATAAATCCCGCTGCGTGGTCTGCAGTCAGCCACGCTAAAAACCTGCAGTCAAATCATCTTTCTGAACATTCAGCGCCACGGCGCCTGAGGCGTTTTTCTGGCGGATTTTCGCTTCGTCGTCCAGTTTTCGTCCGGTCTTCGTCTGATTTCTTCTATACTTCCCGGAACTTCTTAGACTTCATTTATTGGCCCCTTTTAGTGTGCAATTCCATCTCAATTAAGCTCATTTCATCTCTTTTTCGTCGTTTCTCCATTTCTGACCGCTGTGACACAAAAGAAAGGAAAACAACCCTAATACTCTACTAAACATAAATGAAATGAGTAAAATACTAACTAAAAATGACTCAAAAGGTGTATATAAAATACACCGATCAATGCCTCGGCACCGCGGCCCAGAGTAAGTGGCACCGCGGTGTCTACGCACGTTTCGGCACCGTGGTCCTGTCCCAATTTTCATCCTTGTTCCCATTTCTAATGTCTCGGTCATCAACCGAACATATATTTAATCTCCTTCTAATTACATCCTTCAATCGACGGAACATTTGACTTAGTGTTACCCTTCAGGCCTTTACATATCCTCACTAATTACATTAGGATCTTCACGGAACTCCTAGACTGCGCCGGAAGACGAACACAATATGTAAAGTTTAGCTACACAAAACATGTGAACTGAACCTCTATGTGGGAAAATAAAATACTTGCATTCATGACACACTCAATCACGTTTAGGATCTGTCAAGTGTCATTCAAATAGCTTGATCATTATAACTCATCTATATTAGTTGACAACAGGACCATATCACAGACATGTCCATTGCATTGGCCAATGACTTAGTCAACCTAACACCATATGAGTATCTGAGTGTTCACTTGAATATACATTCAAGAAATGAATCCTAATCTTGGCTCACATACCACATTTAATCTACTTCGTAATGCACCCAAAACAAGCCGCGTCTCAACCTATAAGGTATTGGAGCTTAGGACAGGATCAAAGTACATTACTCCGTAAACAAGGTGATATTGACCTCAAGTCTAAGGACTTCTATCTCCCACATGTCGATGACATTATAGACATATAATAAATAGTGCATCAGCAGGGTATACCAATACTCCAACAAGTATTCATGTGTCCATCACGAGTTGTCATAACTCATAGCAAGTGAGACATACTACCCTTAAGAATATGATGCAGACCACATGCCGACGCATATCATCGATATCCCAATCTCTCATATATGCAATCAGTTCAACAAGCTTGACGAAAACAACTCTGGGAAGATAACATTACCCAGACTCTTGCAGTGTCATTTATAGCAAAAATTCTTTGGCCACCATCTAGTATCTGCAAATTTCAAGAAAAAAGTTAGTTGTCACAAACGTTTGAGTTCACATTTTTTCTATTCCATTTTTCTTTTCTTGGAAAACATATTATATTTGTATATGGTACGTTAATTTGACCCCAAGGAAAAGGATGTGAATACCCCAAAGAAGGATCCTGACAGATGTGGTTGGTCGAGGAAACTTTGTTGAAGCTAGATGGATTCCTAATTTCTGTTTCATATGATATGAGACTCTCAACAATGAACCCTCAAAGAGTATGTATCTTTTTATTGTCATATGATAGAAAATTGCTCAAAATTCAAAAGCCAAGAGGAAGGTTACCTAGAATAAGATTTTTATTGTTTTAGCTATTGGTTTTAGGTGATCCTTGTATGCTTTTGTTGTAGATTATACTAATATGAGAAGCAAGTAATGGCTTCCTTTATTGAAAGAAGCTATAGTTCAAAATATGATAGAGTGACTACTCAAGAATGCACCAAAAAGAAGCACCCATATCGGTTATGATTCTCATTCAAGCATTCTCATTCAATGTCAATGCTGCCTTGTTTTTTTCTTTCAAAATTCCTTTCTTTCTACTATTCTTACATAAGCAAGTTGCAGGAAGTAAACGAAATTTTTCCTTTTGAAGTCCACTCCTAAAGTTACGTCTTTCAGTATTGGGACTATGAGGTTGCATGTTTAAATCCCAGTGGTGGCAAAGCACTAGGGATTTCTTCCCATCTGTCTACGCCTTAGTGAGCAGAATTACCCGATACCTGCACTCAAGAGGTAGCAAGTATCCGGTGAAACTTGTTGAGGTGCGCATAAGCTTGCCCAAACACCATTGTCATTAAAAAAAATAGATAGTTTCCTTATAAACTGGTCGGGTTATCATGTCCTCTCAGCAAATGAATGTTAGTTGCCCTCTTTTTCGTGCTTGTTCTGATCTGTATATTGAAACTTTTCTTATAGGTGTAGGATATAACATAGCTGATTTTCAAGAACATCTCGTCTCTTTTGCTGCTGGAATGTGGTTTGTCTTTTCATGCTGTAATTCTATTTTAGCTTTTGCTTGGCCCCTCAAGTCTGGTTTTAAGGGGTTGGCTTTTTATGAGCCTACAGAAAGATTTTCCTTTCACCTCTTAATCAGACTTCTCATGCTTGTATGTGTCCCCAAAATCATATGCTGTAAACTAGTTATTTTCCAATTTGTAACTCTGGAAAGATAAAATAAGTTCATAGACACCTTAAAGTGGTCATTCAAAAGGGCTGGTCTGCGAGAATTAAAAGAAGTAGAAGATCTCTACTTCCTTCATGTGTTACTCCATGATTCAAAAGCTTCTCTATTGTAGGTGTACACATGTATTGCCTGACACTATTCACCCATTCTTTAAGATTCAAAAAGTCATATTAGATAATAGCTTTTTGCATGCTTTTGTTTGAGGACCTAATCTTAACGTGTCTGGATCAAATACATCACCTTTTTCTGTTTGAATAATGAATATTTTGTGGTTTCAATGTGTATAACGATGAAATCTCTCCTTTTAGGGCAGTCTAATACAGAAAAACTGTTTCTTATTTCTCTTCACTGTTGTTTTTCTTATTATAATTACCTGCCCTTGTTTTTAAGTGTATATTTGTCTTGGCCCTTGATTGGAGGAAAAGAATAGTGAACATGTAAGAAGTTTATTATCTTACATTCCTCAATGAGCTTATCCAGTTCGGAGGTTGGTGGAGCAGTACAGGGAGAGGAAGAATGATCTTCACATGGTGTTCATCGACCTGGAAAAGGCATATGACAAAGTTCCCACGGAGATTCTTTGGAGACGCTTGGAGGTTAAAGGTGTGCCAGAGGCATATATTAGGGCAATCAAAGACATGTACGATGGAGCCAAGACTCGGCTAAGGACTGCGGGAGGAGACTCGGAGCACTTTCCGGTGGTGATGAGGTTGCATCAGGGATCAGTTCTTAGCCCGTTTTTATTTGCATTAGTGTTGGATGAACTGACGTGAAATATCTAAGGGGATGTGTCATGGTGTATGTTACTTGCAGACGAAATAGTTTTGATTGAAGAGACTCGCTACGGAGTTAATGCTAAGTTGGAGGTTTGGAGACAGACCCTGGAGTCCAAAGGGTTCAAGTTGAGCAGAGCCAAGATGGAATATTTGGAGTGCAAGTTCAGCGACGTAGTGCATGAGGAGGGCGTGGAACTGAGGCTTGAGGCACAGGCCATCCAAAAGCTCGGAAGTTTTAAGTATCTTGGGTCCATTAACTAATAAAATGTTGAGATTGATGACGATGTCACACACCGTATTGGGGAAGGGTGGATGTAAATAGAGGCTCGCCTCTGGAGTCTTGTGTGATAAGAAGTTGCCACCAAAACTTAAAGGCATGTTCTATAGAGTGGTAGTTAGACCTACTATGTTGTATGGCACTGAGTGTTGACCAGTCAAAAAGTCCCATGTCCAGAAGATGAAGGCGGTGGAGATGAGGATGTTGCGATGGATGTGTGGCCATACTAGGAAGTATATGATTAGAAATGAAGTGATCCGGAATAAGGTGGGAGTGGCCTCGGTGGAGGACAAGATGAGGGAAGCGAGGCTGAGATGGTTCGGGCATGTCCAGATAAGAGGCATAGATGCCCCGGTAAGGAGGTGTGAGAGGTTGGTCTTAGATGGGTTCATAAGAGGCCGAGGTAGGCCAAAAATGTATTGGAGAGAAGTGATTAGGCAGGACTTGGCGCAGTTGCAACTTACCGGGGACATGACCTTAGATAGGAGGTTGTGGAGGACGCGTATTAGGGTAGAGGGTTAGGTAGTAGTACGGTCTCGTGTATCCTTCCTTACTAGTAGGCGTATTGCTACCTTGTAGGTTCTCGTCTTTCGATTTCCTGTTACTATATGTTATTTCTTGTACTCCGATTATCGTACTAGTTGATGCATTTACTGTTAAATCCTCTATTTTGCTTATCTACAGTATTTTGTCATGAGCCCTTTATTTTACTTTACTTTCTTCAAATTTTATCTAAACTTTTTTGTCATATTGTCATTTTCATTGAGCCGAGGGTCTTTCGGAAACAGTAAGGTAAGGTCTGCGTACACTCTACCCTCCCCAAACCCCACCGTGTAGGATTACACTGGATATGTTGTTTTTGTTGTATTCCTCAATGAGCTTATCATTGATATAGTCCCCTGCCATACGTGGAAAAGAAATGGGAGAGCAACAAGTTCAAGAAAAGGGAGAAAAAGTGATAGAAACTCTTTACCATAAAATAATATCACTAAACAAATGTCTTGTAAGGTAAAATAGCATACAGAATCGAATACTAAAAGATGTGGCAAGGAAAGCTAAAGTAGAAATCTATATACATAAACTAGCAAAACCTTCATAGTTCAAATTTCTCAAAACTGCAAAATACAAACACCAATGTCTGTACAATGAAAATAGCACTTGGAATGAGTTTGAAAGCAAAGAGGAACCTAATAAAAACAGAAAGAAGGATGGGTTGTATCGTCTAGTATAGGGGAAAGGAGTAGAGTAAAATAAGGGAAAATTAGTAGTGGCTTTAGCACTATGATGTATAATAGGAATTAGTCATAGCATAAAAAGAAAAGATGATATTGCAAATGTTAATGTGATAATTAATTGTGTAAATATGAATAGTGATGTTAGCAGAGACGATGAGAATTGTTAATGTAATCGTCTGCGTGACTAGTGTTAGGAATATTTATACCTCCTATATTGAGTATAATATGTAGAGGATTTATACTCCTATTGGTTATAGGAACTTTAATGTAGTAGTTATTTTCTTAATGTATTTGTATCGAGCCGAGAGTCTATTAGCAACAGTCTCTCTACCTTCTCAAGGTATGGGTAAGGGAGTAGAATAATACAGATGTGGAACTTTATGAGGTTAGTTAAATGTTTAATTCTTTCATATAACGAAGGAGTAAACTATTTATGGATCTAAAGCTGGCTCATTTTAATTTTCGGCAAAATCCAGATCTGTTAAGCTACAAACTAACAACATTTTGCAATCTTAAAGTTTCCCCTTCAAATTGTTTTCTTTGGTTTGCATCCATATCCGACCTTTACAGTCTTTGCATCATATCGGGGATCCCACAGAAGGCGGTTGATATTTACTTTGATTTTTTAGGCAAACTAGAGCATTTACTTTTCTGCAATTTGCCTTTTAAGTTAAAAAGATGTACAAAAACAAAGGTTCCCAAGGAAAAAGAAATGCACATCAAATTTATCAACAAATTATCCAGCTTATCGAAGAAGATGCAGGTTGCTGTGTTTTTTTTTAATCTTATTTAGGCTTACCTACCTAGTGGAAACAATGAAAGAGCAGTTCTTTTATTCTTTTCTGATTGAACACATTTTGTTGCGTGTCAATTTGTTCAGTTTTGCTTAAAATGTATTCAGAAGTACCTGAAAATGAGATCATCTAAGTATTACAGTTCCATTTATACATACAACAACAGCTACCTCGAATTCAGGCTTCTTCATTGTAGTCTGCCTCAAGTATGCTTCTTCTCCATTGCAATTTCGGCGCCACTGCCATGAGATGGAGGATACATTAGCAAAAAGGCGCATTTGTGAGGGCATTTTTCGCCACATGCCAATGCTAAAGTGGTCATGCCATGAAGTCTGAACCAATGGTATAGCCACATAGAGCGAAGGGGGATCATTTGAACATTAGAAAATAACACTTAGTATATAGAAAAAAAATTATTGTGTATATAAGAATTTCCTTTTAACTTTTTATACATATATATTAAATCGTGAACACCACTAGTCTAAACCACGTGTAACCGTCCTGTATCACTCCTATATAATCAAGAAGTTCATTCTTGAAGATTTAGAGATTGAACATGGAACTTTCTAGAAACTGCAGGAAGCTCAGTAATACGACCTAAGAAATGCCTGTGGAAACAATCTCGAGAATATCCGGCCTTTTGCTTTGATAAGCAGAGCATATATTCCGTAACAGGGGATGTGGACCAGAGCCAAGCCAAGATACCTGAAACCAACTTCCCATTTTAGGATATTCAAATTGTAAAGGAGTGAAAGGTGAACATAGAAGGCATGTTATTACCACAACGGCGCCCATGGAGTGTCAAGTTCCAAGAAAGGATACGGCCACCTGCACAACAGGGCCACACTTCTATAAAGCATAGACGATATATATATATATGTCTTTTACATATTAAAATCCTTGCATGATGGGGTACATATCTATTTACCAAGATAAGCAGCACGCATGTAGACTCCACTGGAAAACAACATAAGAACAGCTCCACAGGATAAAATATGTGAGACCAAACCAAGTAAATTGCTGAAACAACAAAACAGAAAGTCTCCTTTTAGACTTACAGAATTTGACTACTTATAGCAAGCATTGTAAGGGACTCGGAAACGTGATGAGAGAAACTGTGCACTTACAAGATTGCTCAGTACTGAGTCAAGAAGAAGAAATACAGCATTTACAGAGTGCATTAATCCAATTAGCTGTCATGCCAACAAAAGTTTACAATTAGTATAATAACTAGTTGAGTAAATAAACTGCAATTTTAAAATGACTTAAACTCCTATTGTTAGAAAAATGTCCCTTTGGAAACAGCTAAGATGACCTTTTAGTAATGACTAGAAAAACATAACTCAATTGCATCAACTCATAATCGAGTTTATTGAATTTTAAAGTCTTCTGATAGAGCCAGCCACATTTGCAAGTTTAACAATGGAACTCCCTCTTATTTTGTAGTCGCAAGAGTCTATGCTGATTTCAGTATTAACTACGTAGAATTTCCTTTGATTTGACTTGGTAAAGTTACAAATCGAGCTAAGAAAGAAATGCATTCTTATTCCACCATTGTGGTCTCTCCCTCTCTTAAATGTTTAAGAGCAATAATCACAAGTTTGAAAGTTTCAAGAAAAGGGATGCGCTAAGGCGCAACGGCTTTCGTGCAACTGCTAAATAGTTAGTGGCCTTATGTTGCTCGCATTTTTTTGTAAGATTTTAAATGGAAGATGCAACTTGTTTCCTAACAATTAAGGCCAGGCACCTTTGGATCATCCATTTACTTGGAGTTAATATGATACATTTGAGGTTGTAACTTTACTGTTGGACACACTTGTAACTATGTAGGTGGATCGAATTCAGAATGCAGAATGCTATTTTCGAACAATAGTGTCAATTCTTAGCCGGTTAGATCACAATTAGCTAGTAACTATGCTCAAGGTTCTAAGATGAAACAAATATATATATGTTCCTTAAGGATGTTAGAGAATAAAAGCATTGTGGTCATCCAAACTTTCTCATGCAAATGTCATTTTCGTAGCTGAATTCAACTGTCCTTTCCCTGTTTCTCCCCACCCTCTTTCCGACCTCCCCCATCTTTTTCTGGTTTAATGGGTGACATGAGGTCTTCATTAAGTAGAAAGGACTATCAATACGCACTTTTTAAGTTTTCTGTGAGAGCTTGGTTAACGGCTTACAATATCAGACTCCTTTGATAATTGAGAACAACAATAATTAGGTACATATATGATCCAGACTCCTAGATGGATCACGAGAAATAACTGAGTCATGCAAACTGTTAAAGTGAACTTTTATGGAAAGATGCATATTTTGAACTAACTAAAAGATTTTCCTTATACATGGTCAGAGGAAGTGACATTCTATACGGAATACAGTGAGAGCTAAACATAACGCTAATGGTGCAGCATTTCGAATGAAGATGACTCACCAGGGTGAGCTTAAAATTTTCACCCGTCATAAATGGGAGCAAAAGACACCAAAAGACGATATCTGTCAGCATAACAGCGCCTGCACAAATCTATGAAATAAAATAAAAGGCTTGTGTCAAATTTCTAACAGCAAACTCATGTGAGTTGATCAAATTCGGGTTATCGTGTGACTTCAAAAGATGATTAGCTTAAAGATCAAAACACAAGTTGATCATTTCCTTATTTTGCTTCTTCTTTTCTTTCACTTTTAACAAAAAGAAGCACTCTTTAAATACAAATCGAGCCGTTTTCTTTGATTGGAACCATATCAGAGATAATTTAGGAAGTAGTGCTATATCATTTTCTTGCTACGGTTGCTAAATTAAGCAGTTGTTATTGCATTTAGGCCAACAAATTTATTTCAGTTCATCCCCCACAAGAAATCAAAAGAAAAAACCTCACTTTCAAACAGAACTTAGTAAAAACACCAAATTTGACAGTATTGGTCGCTAACCTGATAAATAATTTGCATAAAGTTTTCCCAAAATCCGAGCCGTTGCTCATAGGATGTCCCTTCGGCAGCTGTTTTAACAAATTTATCTCTCTGATCTCCGGTCCGGGAAAGGGGATTTCGTGTATACAACCAGCATCCCCGGGCGGATATAATGGTTCCCAGCTGCAACCACATGCATATTATCATCAGCTAAAAAGAAACATCAGCAGCAAGAGAGGAGAGGGATTATTATAATATGCATCCGTACAGCAAAATAAACCCCAACCAAAGCAAACGTCCACCTGGAAAACAGTTAATTCAGATCAGTTAGCACAGTTGAAAATAGTATGTAAATTCTATTGAATTGCAGAATCTTAGCTGAATATTTGAATAAATTCACTACTTCCTGTCTTACTCCCCTTTTAGTTTATTCCAAATGTCTTTCTATATTTAGTTAAGTGACGATTCAAACATTCACATTACACACATCTTTAATTCAGAGTCACAAGATTAAAACGACTCTTTTTATTTCTTAAACTTTGTGTCAAGTTAAACGGAGTGTATTATATAGGAAGAAGATAATAAATTACTGTGTATAGAATATGAAGACGAAGAATCCTAAGTTGTCAACAGTCTGATAAAGCATGAAAGCCATGGCAACAAAGGCAGAAGCTCTGAAGCAGAGAAGCCAAAGAGGATGAAGATTTCTCCAACAGGGGACCCACAGATCAGTGGAGTTGATGATGATAGGTTCAGTCTTCCTATTGATGAGCCTGAATGCGATTGCTGTTGGGATGATGAAGATTACAGCACACACGCCGACTTGCCATTGAAGCCAGTAGTCTAAGCCCAAGGACATGTCTGTTTTGCGTTAATATTAAATTAGTTGAAGAATAGTAGTAGTAGATTGAATTTGCTGGTCAGTGGAGTGGAGAGGCCATGGACCATTCCTTGCAAGTTTCACTTTCCCACAGGCATCTTTCTTGAATAAAGCGTACGACAACCGAAAAGTAAAGAGTGGTTGGTAGTTGCCTCTTTTTCTTTTCAACGGCAGACAAACGGGGTCATGTATAGAGCATTCTAGTTTAAGTTGCTCCTCTAGAAACAATTTAGTTTCATGCGGTCACACAAATATTCGAATCTTATTTTTTATCATATTTCATATATTTCAAAAGTATTTTTTTATTTTTTAAATTTTATATCAAATTAAATTAGAACAATCTTTTTCACGAGAAAATACATTTTAAATTACTACTCCCTCTAATTCAAAATGTTTGGCTCGATGAGGACTACGAAGGCAAAACTAATTAATGTGTGGTGGTGAATTCGAACATAGAATTTTCAATTTTTTAAAAATAAAATTTACATATTTAGAAACTACATAAAAAAGTACTATAAGTCACATTAGTTACCAATTCAAAATATTTACACGGCATTTGAGAAAATATGCTCAAAAAATATGTTTTGATTGTCCATAGTAACTAAGACAAATATTTTAAAACTGAGAAAATAAATTTTAGCAACTACTACTTCATCTTCTTAAACACTTATGCTCCAAAAACTTGATGTTCCCAAACAAACACGCAAGTATACGTGGTCGACAAGTAATATAGAATTTTGAAGTCCAGATATCGTACCAATAGAGATTTGTACCTTTCTATTGTTTATCTAATTCAAACCCGTCCGTAACTATTTAAGAGAGTAAAATTCAAGGTGTTTTATGAAACTAAATATGACTGAAAGAAATAAACAACACTTGGGTAAATAATAAAAATGGAGTATTTGTGGCTGAGATAATTGAGACTAAGACTGTAAGATTTATCATATGATGATGGAATACAAGGTCATGACTTTCGACAATCCAGTTAGTCTTTCGATAGTTCTATCTGTTTCGATTTTTTACTAGTTGACGGGTTGATTTTAACTTTATGATATTCTTCTTAACTACTCACAAGCCTGTATATGCTACTATAACTCCTATATTTCTATGGTCGCCAGAGAGGTAACAAGAACGCATTTTTTGTCTATATATCTAATTAAATAGCGCTAAAGGGTATATTTCTATCCTTAGTAGTGAAACGTATAAATACAAACAAACTCTATTTATTCTTATTACGTACGTGAATTTCCTATTTCAAGTCCAACTTACGCGCACCACAGATAGCGCTCAACTAATTCGTCAATTATCAAATAAATAGGCTCAAGAATTAATAAGCAACCCAATATTAAAAATCTAATATGCAAAAACTATCATTAACTAACTTTCATGTCTTTGTCATAATGCTAGAAAAGATAAGTTTAGCTACTCATGATTCGAAAAACAACAAAAGAATTCATGAGAAAACTAGGGTTCTATGAATAAAAGTAAAGTAAGTGCAACAAGAATGAGAGAAAGTGACTTACTAGTCTAAGAATAATGTCCAGTCCACCTCTCTAACGAAATAAAACATCTATATATAGTCTAGGGTAAAAATATATAACAAGGAAATCAAATCCCAATTAAATTGGGAAAACGCCCGTCTGTGTGCGTTGGACCCGCGTCGCATGTCTTTGATTTTCTGATTTTCGTGAGATCCAGAGAAATGTTTTCACGGGATGGGTGTGTGACGCACACTTTCTCCTCTCTACGACGTGTATTGAATGCACATATGCTCCCAATTCTTCATTTTTTCTCTATGTGTTGCACGCATTCTCTCGTCTTCATTCATTGGTGCAAACACCTTTAATTTCTACCAAAATTTCTCATTTATCATTCATTTGTCCTCGTTGTACCTACACACATAAAACATACCAACATAAATATGAATACAACAATTTCATCATGATTAGGGCGATTAAAATGTTAAAACTAAGACGTAAAGTGATGCATGTAGGTGTTTTGTCGGATTCGTACACGCAGCGAAATTTGAAAATTTATACCCGACATGGCGGTCAAACTGTAGTATGATTATATAATGTAAAATAACACAAAGCAATAATGTAATACTTCGAACGAAGACTTACATTTGTAGTTAGCAATCTGAAACCTTTAAGTTTTGTGTAGTCCGAGGGTGCGCACGCAAATGTCCCTCGATTTGCAAGTCAAGAACTTTGATGTAATTTTCTAACTCTTGGAATGCTAGGGATTCCAACAGAGCTTTAGAAGATATTAGTCTCTTGCTTTTGGCGTGTAGAAATGGGAAGGGGAACCCCTTTATTTATAGCTGAAGTGGACAACTAGGGTTCCCCAAATAGGCCAGCCCATTAAAATCTCAGCAGACTGGGCCAGCGGTCGGACCCACTGGACGCGACTCAGCGCCGCGGCTCTGCATAAGTGGAGTCGCGACGCTAGACACGCATTCGGGCGCCACCGCCCTATTCCATTTTCTGCCTTGTTTTCATTTTTTTCTAATGTCTCGATCATCAACCGAACATATATATAATCTCTTCTCTAATTACATCCTTCAATAGACAGAACATTTGACTTAGTGTTACCCTTCAGGCCTTTACATATTGACACTAATAACATTAGGGTCTACACAGAACTCCTAGACTGCGCCAGAAGACGAACTCAATATGTAAAGTTTAGCTACATGAAACATATGAACTGAACCTCTATGTGAGTAGATAAAATCCTTTCATTCACGACACACTCATTCAAGCTTAGAATTTTTCAAGTGCCTATCCAAATGGCTTGATCATTATATCTCATCTATGTTAGTTGACAACAGGACCATATCAAAGACATGTCCATTGCGTTGGTCAATGACTTAGTCAACCTAATACCATATGAGAATAAGAGTGTTCTCTCGAATATATATTCGAGGAATGAATCCTAATCTTGGTTCAACTACCACTTTTAATCTACTTCGTAACGTACCCAAAAAAGTCGTGTCTCAACCTATAAGGCATTTGAGCTTAGGACAGGATCAAAGTACATTACTTCGTAAACAAGGTGGTATCGACCTCAAGTCTAAGGACTTGTATCTCTCACACGCCGATGCCATTATAGACATATAACAAAACAGTACATCAGCAGGGTATACCAATACTTCAACAAGTATCCATGCGTCCATCACGAGTTGACATAACTCGTAGCAAGTGAGACATACTACATCTTCTAAGGATATGATGCAGACCACATGTCAACGTATCGCATATCATCGATATCTCAATCTCGATGATCATTAGTCGAGACAATTTAAGAGTTACGTTATAATATTAATTCTCACACCATTAATATTAATCATCATTAATATAAATGCGAATTTGTATAAAGTACATTTTGTCCTAATGCAGATTGTCTCTAGGACATACATATATTTTCAATCTCCCACTTGGCCTAGAGACAATCACCAACATATCTAATACACATGTTCTCAAAATGATCATTATGTTTAACCAAACTTAATGGTTTAGTAAACGGGTATGCTAGATTATTGTTTGTGTGGGAACATAATCTATTCTAATATCTTCAGCTTCTACCATCTCTCGGAGGATGTGGTACTTCCTCGGTACATATTTGTTTCTGTTTGTTGATCTCGGTTCCTTTTCCTGTGCAATTGCACCAGTGTTGTCACAATAAATGGTTATTGAACAACTAGCACTCGGAACAACCCCTAGCTCCTTCAGGAACTCAGAAATCAGACAACCTTTTTAGCAGCTTCCGATCCAGCAATGTACTCCGCTTCAGTAGTCGAATCAGTAGTAGTAGCTTTTTGGAACTCTTCCAGCTCACTGCTCCTCCATTAAAAATGAACGTGTAACCAGACTGGGATTTGAAATCATCAACATTTGTCTAGAAACTATCATTAGTATACCCAGTGGCAACTAGCTTAACATCTCCACCATAGACTAAGAAGTAATTTTTAGTACGTCTGAGATACTTAAGAATACTTTTGACTGCCTTTCAGTGTTCCTCACCAGGATTCTGCTGAAACTTACAAGTAATACTAAGTGCAAAGGCCACATCTGGCCTAGTACAGGTCATGGCATACATGATTGATCCTATAGCCTAAGCATATGGGCTCCACTTTATGCGCTCAAGTTCTACAACACTAGAAGGGCAACCCCTTTTAGATAACTTGATGCCTTGACCCATTGGAAGACCTCCTTTCTTGGAATTCTCCATTGAAAAACGTCTAAGCACTTTATCTATGTAGACTGACTGTGACATCCCCAACAATCTATTAGGTCTATCTCTATAGATCATAATTCCCAGAATGAAGTAGGCTTCACCTAAATCCTTCATCATGGAGGTTTTGGACAACCATTTTTTAACTGACTGCATGAGAGTCTTATTGTCTCCCATTATCAATATGTCATCAACATATATAATAATGAAGACAATTCCCTCATTCTTGTGTTTGATATAAACACAATGATCCTCTTTGCTTCTGACGAAATCAAATGATTTGATAGCCTTGTCAAAACAAATATTCCAACTCCTAGAGGCTTGCTGATGCGCGTAATATGCACACACTTTTTAAACGCAAGTGCACGTTATCGTATCAAGTAGTATAGTCTTAGATAAGACCGAATATCGTCCTCTAGGATTAGGGTCCAAGTATCAGTTATCTATTTTCTAGTATCTATTTGGCGAATTGATAATTGATTTGGTTGTTTATAACTACGAATTATAAAAGCTATTTAAATATAAAGGTTTACTTCAGTTGTAATGAGAATAGGACTTCTATGTATCCTCACTATCCGCTTATGCTACTCATTAATGCATTACTTATGGTATTCTTCTTTTGGAGAAAGCAGGTTTACGAAATCGTTTTATACTCCCGTTAGGGTTATATAAACACTCAACCCCAAAGATCGTTCCTTACCTAACTTTCGCTGATAAGGGTAACTCTATAGGAGGATTAAGAACAAAAACCTAGTTGACCGTCACGCACAATGCGCAAAATTAGGGTTGTTAAGCCTCTCATCAACGCTACAAAACTAATTGAGGTATTTTCATCCCCAATTCAAGCCTGTCTACCCAACTTACAGCATATTCACAATCCCCCCTTTTCAGAATCTGATTAGAAATCATATAGTGATAATTAGTTGTCAATTAATTACCAAAAATTCAGCTCAATTATTGGATAGATCTCTCAATAAGAAAAACAACCATAAGCATGCATTAAATTATAGCATAAGTTTCAAGCAATTCAACATAGAAAGCCCTATAAGAGAATTAGTTCCTAGCCATAAATATGACAAGAACTAATTCAAAGTTCATCATAAAAACTGAAATAAAGTAAAGAAAAGGAAAAGAAATTACTAAACTATGAGTCTCCAAGCCAAGCATCCAAGGGTTGTGTTGTGGAATATTTACAAGATGGATTGGTGGAAGGATGGATGTAGAATGGTGAATGGTGGAGTGGAGAATGAATCATTCTTCTAATGATGTAGAGTATTTATAGCCAAAGAATCCTTTAGGTGAAGGGTTAAGGATTTGTGTAGGTAGGAAAAGTTATTAGAATCCTTTTAGGTAAGGGTTTTTAGGTAGGAAAAGGTTTCCTTTAGGTAGGAAAAGTTATCTCTTTAAGGAAAAGTTATCCCTTTAGGATTCTCAAACATGTCAAATTCGCCCAAAGACTTCACAATTCCTCGCTTGCGGCGCCATATGATCAGCCATGGCTCAAATTCAACAACTCTCGACTTTCAAGACTTTACGCCACATGGCTATTGCGGCCATGCGCTGGTGACATTTTTTTCTCGCGACTTCCGCTTGCCGTCTTTTCTCGTCCGGACTTGCCCGATTTTCTATAATTCTAACTTCTTAGACTTCATTTCTTGGCCCTTTTGTGTGCAATTTCATCTCTTTTATGCTCATTTCATCTCCTTTTCGCTATTTCTCCATTTCTCGACATTGTGACACAAAAGAAAGGAAAACGACCCTAATACTATACTAAACATAAATAAAATGAGTAAAATACTAATTAAAAATGACTCAAAAAGTGTATATAAAATACATCGATCAAATACCCTCAAACTTAACCTTTGCTCGTCCTCGAGCAAAGATAGAAAAAAAAAGAAATAAAAGACTCAAGAAACGAAAAATAAAAGACTCACTGACATTGATCACTTTTGCTGCATTTAGTGTTATCTAGAAAAACATGAAGGTTAGCAGAATAATATGCAGGAACATGTAGCATGAAAATTTTCAGCACACTAAACACATTGAGCTAGATATTTCGCAAACTCATATTTATCATGCTTTAATGGAAGTCAATATACTAAATCATGCATATAAATTCAAAAATCCTATGGCATGCTTACTTGCTATTCTCCACTAATCTTGGATATGCATAAAAGAGATCTTCAGGACTTTAAGGGTTGTAATGTAGGCTTAGGTAGGGGTTGGTAAAAATAGGCATTTAGGCTCATTTTTGTGTACCATAAGCTCTTTAGCTTTTCGCTTTTCCCATTTCTTTTGTTCTTTTCTTCACTTCAATTCTATCTTTTCCTCTTTGTTTTGGGAGAATGAAGAGTATTATAATAACAAGCACCCCAAACTTAGGTTTTTGCCTCTTTCTTATTACTTTTTTTTTATCAGTGCAATAAGCTCATTCACTCTTTTTGTCTCTTTTTTAACACAATTGATTCCACTACTTCACATTTTTACTTATGGCACAACTGTGGGAATATAGGTGTCAAAGAAGAAGTTTCAATTTTTGGGCTCAATGGGTGACTAGGGATACTTTTAAAGTTCTGGTAGAAAAGAGTGGTAAAATGGCTATCAAAGAAATGCCCGAGTCATCTCCCTAACATGCATATCCTAACTATTTCGCCTCAAATAGCAAGCAATCATAACACATAGGTTTTCATAATTTAGCATGCACAATTTTAAGCACGAAACTCCAAATAGATGATTTTTGTGAATTTTTGGCATATCTAACCAGTGTTTAGATAGTTGCTTCTAATTCCATTACATTATTCCACCTTCCTTCACTAGGTGTTTCTAGCAACTACAACAGACATGATCTTTGATACCAATTATGAAAAAGAAAGAAAAAAGAAAAAAATTGTGACTCAAAATAAACACAAAACAATAAAAAAAGACTTAATTGAAACATAACAAGACACAAATAAAACACCCTAAACTTAAATCACACATCATTCCCAATGTGTGCAAGACTCAAAGAAAATAAAAGAAAAAGACAACTTATCGACACAACACAATGTCATAACTGAGGTCTAGGATGAAAATTCGAATTTGCGGAAATATGGCTCTCAAGTTCCGCCGCTGCTGAGATTGAGCCACACGACGATCGCTTCCTTTTTTTTTTTTTTTTTGGTCCTTTTCCTGCTTTAGCTTTCACCCAATGTCATCCAACAACACAAAACAAGAACCCAAGACCGTGAGACTGTTCTAAGCAAAATAACATAAAATAAAGACAGAAATTAAAATAACATAATTAAAAACATTGGGTTGCCTCCCAACAAGCGTTTTTTAACGTCTTTTAGCCGGACGCAATTAACCTTTCCGAGTGCCCATTGGATCCTTCTGCGAACTGCTTGCAATCCGCAGAGTTATTGTTGCAGGTCTCACTTCAACTACAACAATTGCTTCAAACAAGGGCCTCAAATATACGATTATCCCCCAAGTATACAAGACATACTTGTCTTTTAGGTTCTCTCTAATGTAGGGATAAGTGAGATTCGCTACATCTTTCTACTCTTGGGGGTTCCCTTGATGTTTTTGACTTCATTTTTGGGAGTCATCTTGGACAGCTGGTGGTGTTTCCTCTGCAATTGGTACATGAAAAAGATTTTCCAAGGAATCGAAGGTGAATAATGGATCTCTCGCACTTTCTCCTTCTCTACACCAACCGCTTGCCGATTCCTCAATAGTTGGGTGTGATTCGTGCTCTCAATTTGTTGTTATTTGTTGAATATGATCGCGAGTTCTCGCTATTTGCCTAACTTCTTTATACCCAACCTCATTTCGTCCATGAACCGAAGCTGGGACCTCGTGAGATCGAGTAGAGTTTCTCGTAATTCCTCCCTCTCTTCCTCTATGGTTGGAGCTCGATCATATTGACAGTAGAAATCCATGTCTTAAGGATCCCTGAGATAAATCAAAACCAACAACGAATCACGGCACCTCGATTTTTTTTTTTTTTTTTTTTTAATAACGAAAAACGTAAAAATAAAAAAATTAAAACCAAATTAGAAATTAAAAATAGATAATTTGATATTGAACTATTGCCTAATCCCCGGCAACGGCGCCAAAAACTTGATGCGCGTAATATGCACACACTTTTAAACGCAAGTGCACGTTATCGTATCAAGTAGTATAGTCTTAGATAAGACCGAATATCGTCCTCTAGGATTAGGGTCCAAGTATCAGTTATCTATTTTCTAGTATCTATTTGGCGAATTGATAATTGATTTGGTTGTTTATAACTACGAATTATAAAAGCTATTTAAATATAAAGGTTTACTTCAGTTGTAATGAGAATAGGACTTCTATGTATCCTCACTATCCGCTTATGCTACTCATTAATGCATTACTTATGGTATTCTTCTTTGGAGAAAGCAGTTTACTGAAATCGCTTTATACTCCCGTTAGGTTATATAAACACTCAACCCCAGATCGTTCCTTACCTAACTTTCACGATAAGGGTAACTCTATAGGAGGATTAAGAACAAAACCTAGTTGACCGCCACAATGCGCAAAATTAGGGTCATAAGCCTCTCATCAACGCTACAAAACTAATTGAGGTATTTTCATCCCCAATTCAAGCCTGCTTACCCAACTTACAAAGATATTCACAATCCCCTTTTCGTAACTGATTAGAAATCATATAGTGATAATTAGTTGTCAATTAATTACCAAAAATTCAGCTCAATTATTGGATAGATCTCTCAATAAGAAAAACAACCATAAGCATGCATTAAATTATAGCATAAGTTTCAAGCAATTCAACATAGAAAGCCCTATAAGAGAATTAGTTCCTAGCCATAAATATGACAAGAACTAATTCAAAGTTCATCATAAAAACTGAAATAAAGTAAAGAAAAGGAAAAGAAATTACTAAACTATGAGTCTCCAAGCCAAGCATCCAAGGGTTGTGTTGTGGAATATTTACAAGATGGATTGGTGGAAGGATGGATGTAGAATGGTGAATGGTGGAGTGGAGAATGAATCATTCTTCTAATGATGTAGAGTATTTATAGCCAAAGAATCCTTTAGGTGAAGGGTTAAGGATTTGTGTAGGTAGGAAAAGTTATTAGAATCCTTTTAGGTAAGGGTTTTTAGGTAGGAAAAGGTTTCCCTTTAGGTAGGAAAAGTTATCTCTTTAAGAAGGAAAAGTTATCCCTTTAGGATTCTGAAACATGTCAAATTCGGCCCAAAGATTTCACAATTCTCGCTGGCGCTGCATCATAGATCAGGCCATGCATACCAAATTCAGCAACTCTCGACTTTCAAGACTTTGGCGCCATGTATTTTGGCCATGCGCGGTGACATTTTTTCGCGAATTCGCTTGCCGTTTTTTTTCTCGTCCGGACTTTCGATTTTCTATAATTCTAACTTCTTAGACTTCATTTCTTGGCCCTTTTGTGTGCAATTTCATCTCTTTTATGCTCATTTCATCTCCTTTTCGTCATTTCTCCATTTCTGACCGCTGTGACACAAAAGAAAGGAAAACGACCCTAATACTATACTAAACATAAATAAAATGAGTAAAATACTAATTAAAAATGACTCAAAAAGTGTATATAAAATACACCGATCACTTGCTTAAGTCCATAAATGGACTTCTGTAGCTTGCACACAGCATTTGGTCTGGACTCGGATAAAAAAGCCTTAGGTTGTTTCATATACACTTCCTCAATTAGATTACCATTGAGGAATGCAGTTTTGACGTCATCTGTCAAATGTCATAATCATAATGTGCAACTATAGCAAACAAAATTCTAATAGACTTTATCTTAGCAACTGGTGAAAAGGTTTCATCATAATCCACACCAGGACGCTGATTAAAACCATTAGCCACTAGTCTAGTTTTATAAGTCTGAATCTTGCCAAATGCATCAATCTTCTTCTTGAAGACTCATTTGCATCTTATAGGTTTAACCCCATTTGGCAAATCAACCAAGTTCCACACTTGATTGATATACATAGATTCCATCTCGGATTTCATGGCTTCTTGTCATCTCTTCGAATCAATGTCTAGCATTGCTCCGCTGTAGGTTGTAGGCTCATCATCATCGGAAATATCTAACTCATTTTGTGTTTCCACAAGTAGATTTAGTCTTTTCGGAGGACGATGAGTTCTAGTAGACCTACGAGTCGAAAGTGTCTCTGCAGCTCGCCATACGTATGTTCTGATTGTAAGAAGGTTCTTATGTGTTGGTTGATCCACCAATATTAGAGCTTTCGGGAATATCATTTTCATGTTTTTCCTGAATAGGAGGAGGTGCAACTCGTGCACTTGCTCCCAAGGTCTGTGCAGGAGGATCTTGCATTTCTGCATTATTTCTCGTAGCAATCCCATAGGCCGAAAGGCGTACTCTGAGTACCCAATCTTCGCAAAAGCTCCTACTGAATTCTTGCCTTTATCACCTGACAAGGATTCATCCTCTATGTTACTTTGTTCTTTAATTTCTTCAAGTTCTATCTCTGTGCAACTCTCTTCCTTGTAGACATAGTCATCTTCAAGAAAAGTTGCATTCCTAGAAACAAAGATCTTATGTTCCCTAGGAAGATAGAAATAGTATCCTTTAGTTTCCTTTGGATACCTAACGAAGTAACATTTCTCACTCTTTGACTCCAACTTATCAGTGATCAACTTCCTGACATATACAGGACACCCACAGGGCCTTATGTGTCTAAGTGATGGTTTCTTGCCACACCATACCTCATATGACATATTTTCAACTGATTTAGAAGGAACTCGGTTCAGAATATATATTGAGTTTAGTATAGCGTATCCCCAAAGGTATGTAGGAAGAGCTGAAAAGCTCATCATGGATCGAACCATGTCAAGCAAGGTTCGGTTTCTCCTCTCGGCAACACCATTCATTTGTGGTGTTCTAGGAGGTGTCCATTCAGAATGAACTTCATGTAGCTTTAAGTAATCAAGAAATTCTTTACTTAAGTATTCACCTCCTCGATCAGATCGAAGAGTCTTGATACTCTTTAAGAGTTGTTTCTCAACTTCACACTTAAACTCCTTAAACTTTTCGAAGGCCTCGGATTTGTGTCTCATAAGATACACATATCCATACCTTGTCAAGTCGTCTGTAAAAGTAATGAAGTAAGAGAAACCTTCTCTAGCTTGAGTCAAAAATGGTCCACATACGTCCGTATGTACCAACTCAAGCATCTTCTTGACACGGATCCCCTTTCTAGAAAGAGGTTTAATTGCCATCTTACCTTTAAAACATGATTCACAGTTACCATAAGATTGTAAGTCAAATGGTTCAAGGTAACTTAATTTCCTCAACCGTTCTATCCTCGTTTGATTGATATGACCAAGTCTACAATGCCACAAGTAGGTAGAATTTCTTTCACTTAACTTAGCTCTTTTATTTTGTACATTGAAAATTTCCCTGCGACAGTTTAATGTATATAATACATTCACAAGAGACGCAATTCCATACACAACATCATCATATGCCGAAATCATATTGCCATTATTAATGCTTGAGGAAAAGCCCTCAGTGTCTAAAACATGAATGGAAATAATGTTCCTCGTCAATTAGGGAACATAAAAACAATTGTTTAACATTAAAACTTTGTCGGAAGGTAAATCTAATATATAATCTCCCACGCGCTCAGCATCAACACGTGCTCCGTTTCTGACGCGCAGGTCCACCTCTCGAGGCCCGACCTTCTTGCTATTAGTTAGCCCCTGCACATTTGTACAAATGTGTGAGCCACAAGCGGTATCAAGTACTCAGGAGTTAGAATCATTTATAGACAGATTTATTTCAATTACAAACATACCTTGTCAAGTAGAGGCTGAAGCACCTGGTGCCTTCTCTCCTCCTGGAGCAGTGCACTCAAACTTCCAGTGCCCTTTCCTGTTGCAATTCTTGCACACATCCTTTGTCGGGGTTACCTTCTTCTTCTTCACCCCTCATTTGGGCTTCATTTCTGCTGGCGTAGCAACATCTTTGCTCTTTCTCTCTCTTCTGTGGTCCCTTACCTTTCAGTTTGGGATGACTAGAGGAGTCAACCATTAGGATAGATTTGCTCTTGGAGATCGAAGACTCGAAGGTTTTCAACATATTGTGTAACTCCGACAACTTCGCCTTAGTTCTATTCATATTATAGTTTATGATGAAACTCTCGAACGAACGTGGAAGTGAATGTACGATAAGGGTGGAAGCAACTCTGTCGTGGAACTTTATTTCAATTGAGGCCAACCTTTCGATCAACCCAATCATTTTCAGAACATGCGGAGACACCTGACCCCCTTCATTGAGTCTACACTTAAAGAGTTCTATGAGCAACTCAAACTCCATGGTCTGAGACTGAGAGTCATAGAGACTCTTCAAATGTTCTAACATTTCATTGGGCCCCATGTTCTCATGCTGTCTTTGTAATTCAGGAGACATAGAAGACAACATCAAGCATTGTGTCGAAGTGGCGTCATCATAGTGCTTCTGATAAGCAACTTTATCAAAGGTGGCATACTCGACAGAGTTTTCAGCAGGCATAGTAGGGAATACGGTGTCCAAAGTATACTCGATTTTCTCTTATCTCAGGACGATTCTTACATCCCTGAGCCAATCTATAAAATTGGGTCCAGTCAATCTGTTTGATTCCATTAGCATTTTCAACGAGAAGTTCGACATTCTAAAGATCTGAAGATATAGATAGAACAGGAAAAATGCAATCAAAAAATCATTCTCCTAATTATACACATTCATTATAGGCTAATTTAACATGATTTTTTATTTAATTAGCTCCCACTATTTTTGCATACTTCTACGACCCAAGGTAGAATACGGACCTAAATCATTTTAAGGTCATAATGGGCTAAGATCCAAACATATGATATATCCGCGTTTGCTTTGGCTGATAACTTCAATAGCACATTTCGGTAGGTCCTCAACCAATTGCAAAGCTTATTTACAACTCTTGGTTTGATTAAATATCTTTCATTTTAATCTTGCATCTTTAGATTAGTCTAACACTTTGGCGCCAAGATTCATCTAAACAAGCCAACCCTATCACGCGACTGCGTTTCAGCACCTAATTAAATTTAGTCTTTGCGAGCAAACACTTTGGTGTAAATACCCACAAAAATTTATTATCTACTTTTACTTTAACACATTTATGAAAGGGCATGAGTCCTCGTAGACTTATAGCAAATGCTTTGGCATAAATACTCGTATCGCCGAAAAGGATTTTGCACCCTAACCATTATAATGGACGAAACGTTTTAATTTAGACTTGTATTTAATGTTTGGGGAACATTTTCAGTTTTCGGGGATTTCATTCAATATCAATAAACATGTCATACGTCATATGACATCCTATCATGCAATTTCTAAATACTTTAGATGGGAAACCATCAAACTCATTAGACATGATATAAGATGGTTTTAATCAAATACTGGGTGCCGTCTACCCAGACAGTTATTGTGATCATTGAAAGTAAACAATTACTGGATGCCGCCTACCCAGACAATAATTGCGGACGCTATGCTAATAATTTAAATGCATCACATTCAAACACTTAGCACATTTGTATATTATAGAATAATATATCATTAATGATAATCATGGGTTTATTTTTCTAAACTATAAAATCTATGTCTATGCCAAACAGTCCTTAAACATTTTTTTATTATAAAATTCTAATTTTCAGGAATTCTGCAAATTGCTAAAATTTACAGTTTAGTCTCTTAAGAATTTAAACGTTCAATTCAAACCTCATTAAATTCAGAAAATACAATTTCAACTTTCAGAAAATATTTACAGGTTTCAGGGCTGTTTGCAATTTCCAGAACTTAAAATCTAATTTTCAGAAACTTTATTTAATTACAGATTTGCCCGAAAGGACCAAATCTGTCTAATTAAAACTTTTATTTTCATATTCTGTTATTATGAAAACTTCAGAATCTGAATCTGAATATTAAAACTTCAGTTTTTGATTCTGAATTTTTTTTTAAAAAAAATATCGTCGACAACATCGCGGCGCCTAAAGTTCAGAGACAGAACTTGTAGACTGTCTCGTCAGCGCCACGACGCCTCAGAGGCAGTAAGTCTGAAAATTTATTTTAAGCTTTCCGGATGAACAGCGCCGCGACGCTCTATAACAGAGTCGCGGCGCCTCTGGCGTCATCTGGGCAGCACTACGGCACTCCATCGTGGAGTCGCACCGCCGCCACAAAACCTTAGTAGGCACCGCGGCGCTCCATTGTGGAGCCGCGGTGCCTTTCGTCCAGAAACGCAAATCCTAAAAATCTGAACTCCTAAAACTGGTTTAGGGTCGGTCAGTTTTCCAGATCTATCACTTGACAAGCCATCACCATTAAACAATACGTTCATCGACCATCATTCCATTTCTTCTCATTTTTCGTTTCAATGCACCATGCTCTAAACGAACCGGATAACGCATATCAACTTAGAAGAGTTATATATTGGAATGACTTCCTCGATTACATCATATTTTAACAGATCTGGGTGCAAGGACTATGCGTTCTAAAGATTTAGGATTTTAAAGCATTTAACGACATAAAATAGATCTAAACAAATCCTAACCCATATTATCATTAATATTCATCATATAATCACACAAAAAAGTTCAGGCTCCGATACCACTGTAAGAGTTTTGTCGGGTTCGTACACGCAGCGAAATTTGAAAATTTATGTTTCAAACCCGACATGGCGGTCAAACTGTAGTATGATTATATAATGTAAAATAACACAAAGCAAGAATGTAATACTTCGAACGAAGACTTACATTTGTAGTTAGTAATCTGAAATCTTGAAGTTTTGTGTAGTCCGATGGTGCGCACGCAAATGTACCTCGATTTGCAAGTCAAGAACTTTGATGTAATTTTCTAACTCTTGGAATGCTAGGGATTCCAGCAGAGCTTTAGAAGAGATTAGTCTCTTACTTTTGGTGTGTAGAAATGGGAAGGGGAACCCTTTTATTTATAGCTGAAGTGGACAACTAGGGTTCCCCAAATGGGCCAGCCCATTAAAACCTCAGCAGATTGGGCCAGCAGTCGGACCCACTGGACGCGACTCAGCGTTGCGGCTCTGCATAAGTGGCATCGCGGAGCTAGACATGCGTTCGGGCGTCGGCGCCCTGAGTCCATGGCGCCGCGGCCCTGTTCCATTTCTGTCTTGTTTCCATTTCTTTCTAATGTCTCGATCATCAACCGAACATATATATAATGTTTTCTCTAATTACATCCTTCAATCGATGGAACATTTGACTTAGTGTTATCCTTCATGCCTTTACATATTGACACTAATAACATTAAGGTCTACACGGAACTTCTAGACTATGCCGAAAGACGAACTCAATATGTAAAGTTTAGCTACACGAAACATGTGAACTGAACCTCTATGTGATTAGATAAAATCATTTCATTCACGACACACTCAATCAAGCTTAGGATTTGTCAAGTGTTTATCCAAATGGCTTGATCATTATATCTCATCTATATTAGTTGACAACAGGACCATATCAAAGACATGTTCATTACGTTGGTCAACGACTTAATCAACCTAATACCATATGAGAATCTGAGTGTTCTCTCGAATATATATTCGAGGAATGAATCATAATCTTGGTTCAACTACCACTTTTAATCTACTTCGTAACGTACCCAAAACAAGCCGTGTCTCAACCTATAAGACATTTGAGCTTAGGACAGAATCAAAGTACATTACTCCATAAACAAGGTGGTATCGACCCCAAGTCTAAGGACTTCTATCTCCCACACGCCGATGACATTATAGACATATAACAAATCAATACATCAGCAGGGTATACCAATACTTCAACAAGTATACATGCGTCCATCACGAGTTGCTATAACTCGTAGCAAGTGAGACATACTACATCTCCTAAGGATATGATGCAAACCACATGTCGATGTATCGCATATCATCGATATCCCAATCTCGATGATCATTAGTCGAGGCAATTTAAGAATTACGTTATAATATTAATTCTCACACCATTAATAACCACGTAACCTCTAGGGATGCATTTATAGAATATTATAAACAATCAACTAATAATTCAACAAATGCAAATGCCATAATATTAATCATCATTAATATATAAAAGTGAATGTGTATAAAGTATATTTTGTCATAATACAGATTGTCTCTAGGACATACATATACTTTCAATGAAAACCATAGATACTTGTAAAAAAGAGCCTGTTTGGGTTAGCCGATAGTATCTAGTCTTGAAACAACTTGTCTGGGGGTTGAGTCTTGTTGCATTGATCAGTTGTACGCTTCCAGATCCTGATTACTTGAGCACATCCCGCGATTTATCTGGTAATAGTGTTGATGGACCGATGTTATTACATCCAGAACGTCTAGATAATATTAGTGAAATAGTCAGACGCAAATCTGAAAACCTGAATTATCAAAAAAAAATGGAGTAACCAGTCACGCTATTAATTATAGGTAGGTTATTTTTCTTCAGAGAAGTACAGTAATAAATGCCTTCATTTATGCTTTATGTTTCTCCTTGTGAGTTGTAACCCATGGTACATTGAACCATGCGGTGAGTGGTTAAATTGATGTACTTCTCTGGAAGTACAGTAATAAATCTCTGGAAGCAAAATGACCTACCTATAATTAATAGTGATCACTTCAAAAGTCTTCATTTGTAAAATTGCTCATTTTTTACATGTAAGTTTTGTTAAGAGTATACATCACAAATGGAATGAAAACATGAATTGCTTATATGAACTTGGATAATCTTCACTATACAAGCTAGCTTTTGAGGTTGAGTTATGCCCAAGATCTATTTCTTCATGGTATCAGAGTCAAACTCATCTCAATTCTTTGTTCACCAATGTTGGACCCCCAAATTATATTGTCTATGCTCCAGTTAACGAGGTCTGGACGTGCGGGGAGTATTAAAAGTCAAACATCGAAAATAAAATGGGAACATGAACTTGTATAATCATCACTCTACGAGGTAGGTTTTTGGGGTTGAGTTAAATCCAATATTCATTCTTTACAAGTTTAGACCTGAAATCCAGACGATTAGACTGTGTTACCAATTTATAACAAGATGGTTGTTGAGTTTAGCAAAGTGCAAACTACTTTTGTTCAATTTATTGGAATAGTCGATTTAGTTTTGGCATGTGGGACTAAGCCTGAATCTCTCATGGAGATGCCTAGTTCTGCTGATATACTCATAGGGAAACTATGAAGCAAAAAATCAACATCATTGGCTTATGATCTTGCTCCGGATGACCAAGTATTGCACAAATTTTAAGGAAATTTGATGTTCGATGTTTCCATTGTATTACTCCCTCCATCTCAATTTATATTATGTAGTTTGACTGACACAGAGTTTAAGAAATAAAGGAAGACTTTTGAATCTTGCGGTGTAAAACAAACAAAAAATATGTGTGTGATTATAGATCACCTGTTAAGCGTAAAAAATAATGTTTATAAATTGGGATGCCTTGGTTCACCATAATTTATTTGGAAGTTCCAGCAATAACTACTTTACCTTGCTTCAACTCTCTTTTCTCTGATAAGCTGATCACTATTGTTTTTCTTGTTAGTGTTTAATCTTTTGATGGTATGCTCTATGTTTGAACAAAGTGGTGAAGCCCGACAGCTGTACTTCAATTCTTTAGTAATGGAATTGTATATGCCCTTAGCTATTACGTATTGATTATTTCTACCTTTCAACTTCCTTGATATTAATTAACTTAATTGTATAGTTGTGTGTTTTTTCCAATGAAAATTGAAAAGAATACAAATAGGTAAATGACCCCTTGGAAATTAGAACTCAAGAAAGTCTAGATACAATGTATTAGTACAAGCTCAAAGTTATTTGGTGATGCAATTGGAATTCTAAGGAAATAAAATGACCCCCTGGAATTGTATAGTTGTATTTGGTGTACTCATTTGAGATCTTACTCTTTTATTTCTGTATGTAGGTACTGATCTGACAAGCTGCATCAAATATTTCTCTACAAAAGGCTCGATCTTGGGATGAAGGTGTGTCCTTTAAGTTCTAATATTATTCTCAAAGATATTTTAAAGGTACGCATAACTATACTCTCAACGTGAGGTCTGAGGAAAATAGATTATACGCAGGGTAGGTAGAGCGACTGTTTTCGAAAGATCTTCGGTTCAAGACAAGTATAAGCACAAGCAAAAACAAGCACAGGGTAAGAATTGATGAATATACTTGACGACGAACACTACTTTCAAAATCTCATAATTTTAAGTTCATGAAATCCTTTTCTTCCTCTTTCTCACCTTTTCTTTAGAGTTTTGGATTCATGATTATGCTGTTTTTTAATATCTGATTATCTTCAATGCTTTAATCAATGGTGTTAGCGAATACTTTTCAAATATTCACAGTATATATTATATTTATTAGTATCATGTATTTAAGGTAACTTAGGAT
Source organism: Przewalskia tangutica (assembly GCA_029844215.1). Lineage (NCBI taxonomy): Eukaryota > Viridiplantae > Streptophyta > Magnoliopsida > Solanales > Solanaceae > Przewalskia > Przewalskia tangutica. The sequence continues at coordinate 135,564 of CM056728.1, forward strand.
TCTTACTGTATTAAGAATCACCTTTGTACAACTATATATATTGTGATTAATGAAAGAAATCCCTAAGGAAAATTATTCCAATATCTTACATGGTATCAATAGCCTAACATCCCAAAAACCCTAGAAATTTCCTCCTCCTCCTCTCCGCCCATCCCCTTCCTAATTTCTAAAACCTGTGGCTATCATGTCTCCGCCCAATTCTCCTAAATCTACTGGTTCTATCTCTGGCATAGTTGACGCCCCACTTCCTTCCTCAAAGTCTTCTTTTCATCCGGCCTTTGTTGTCACAAACATTAAGAATTTTGTCCCTATTATTCTTGATCAAGAAGACTGTCAATATTCTATGTGGGTGGAACTGTTTTATATTCATGCTTGTGCGTACAACGTGCTCGACCATATTGGTGAGTCAATCCCTCACCCCTCTGACATAGATGATTCAACATGGCGTCGTCTTGACGCTATTGTCAAACAATGGATCTATGGTACTGTCTCTAAGGACTTGTTGTGCACTATCCTGAAAATAGGTGCTTCGGCACGCGAACTTTGTGTACGCCTGGAGGAAATATTTCAGGATAACAAAAATACTAGGGCGGTGTATTTAGAGGAGTAGTTCAACAACACCCGTCTTGAGAATTTTAACAACATAACTGAATACTGCAAACAACTGAAGCTTATTGCTGACCAACTTTCTCATGTTGGGACATCTGTTTCTGAGACTAAGATGGTACTACAATTTGTTGCAGGATTACCAAAGGGGGAATATGATACTCTTGCAGCAATAATTCAACAGGTTGATCCACTTCCATTCTTCAACAAGGCATGTTCTCAATTGTTGTTGGAAGAAACACGGCGTGCTAAACATGATGAGCACAATCAAAAAGCATTAGCCGTTGAAAACTTGCAGTCGCCGACCACTGCTCCACCACCGCTGGACCACCAGCAGCAGCAAAACCGCGGTGGAGGCAGAGGCAACAGAGGTCGCGAACAAGGAAACAAGGGAAAGGGTCGAGGCAGCGAAAGCACAAAGAAGAAGCCACGCCATCGCCAAGAGCCGTCAGATACCCAAAGAAAGAAGCGGCAGTGGCCGAATGCCCAACAACAAGAAATGGCGGCCTCCCCAAAATCGCCTGGCTTCAGCGATGGCGGCCCAGGTCCTCGGCCCAGACTAACAGCCCATCCGATGTCACCAACGATTCTTTAGCCCAACAGATGCAACCCACTGATTTGGGCCAAGCTTTCAACACACTCATTGTGAAACCGCCTGACAATAATTGGTATATGGACTCCGGAGCCACATCACACCTGACCAACTCTTCAGATAATTTTTCTCAACTGCTTCAGTTAAAGTATCTTCAATACATTACTGTTGGCAATGGTCACCGCATTCCAATTACAGGTTATGGCAATACACAAATCAAAAATCCCCATCCACCCTTCTCACTTAACCATGTCCTCTACGCCCCTCAAATTATTAAAAAGTTGATATCTGTTAGGAAATTCACTCGTAATAATTGGGTGTCTGTAGATTTTGACCCTTTTGGTTTCTCTGTGAAGGATCTCAATACGGGGAGAATTCTTACTCGATGCAATAGTGTGGGAAACCTTTACCCCTTCACAAACTCTTCCGTTGTCAGAACTCAACAACCAGTCTCCCTTGCTGCATTGTCTCCATCCACCTGGCACAATAGGCTTGTGCATCCAGGAGATCATGTTTTTTCTTTTCTTAGAAACAATCAACGTATTAAATGTAATAATGGGAAACTTGTCCAACATTGTTTTTCTTGCCCGCTTGACAAGCATACTCGTCTTCCTTTCATGTCTTCAATGAATATTACAGTTTCACCATTTGACATTGTTCATGCTGACTTGTGGACCTCTCCTGTTGTTAGCTCTCTAGGTCATAAATTATATCTTGTGCTATTGGATGATTTCTCACATTTTGTATGGATTTATCCTCTCAAATTCAAATCTGCAGTTTTTGCTAAAAATTTTGAGTTTCACGGATTTATTAAAACTCAGTTTGAAAAATCCATCAAATCATTTCAATGTGATAACAGACGTGAATTTAATAATTCGGCTTTTCATAATTTTTGCTCCCAACAAGGCATGGTGTTCCGCTTCTCTTGTCCTCACACCTCACCTTAAAATGGTAAAGCTGAACGAATTGTTCGTACTATTAATAACATGGTCTGTACCCTCCTATTTCATGCTTGTCTGCCATCATCTTTCTGGTCTATGCTGTCAAAATGGTAGAATACCTCCTAAATATTTTACCTACTAGCACACTACAAAACAAGACCCCCACAGACATTCTATATCGTAGGACTCCTTCTTATGACCACATACGGATCTTCGGCTGTCTGTGCTATCCCAATCTTACCTCCACCACCCCTCATAAGTTTGCTCCTCGAACTACACCATGTGTATTCCTCGGTTTCCCACCCAACCATGGGGGTTATCTGTGATATGACTTGTCCACTCGTCAAATTCACATCTCTCGTCATGTCACGTTCAACGAGACGATATTTCCATTTGCGAACCCTCAGAAATACCAAAAACCATACTACTCATTTCTTGATGAACCAGTCATATCCCCAAACATTCTAAGTCAGCTCACCCAAATTTCGACTTCGGAACCGCAGTCCCTAGGGGATGTACCGCGGTGCTTGCCTTCCAGTGAGCCCTCTATTCCTGCATCACCTTTAGCACCGATGTCCCTCGAGGATGCACCGCGGTGCCACTCTTTCAGTGAGTTCATTGTTTCTCCCTCGCCTTTAGAACCGCGGTCCCCTGAGGATGCCGCATGCCACCTTCCGATGAGCTAACCTCAACTCCACTTCAACAATGCCACCACCCAATGTTCCCGCTCACCAAATGAAAACTCGTGCCAAATACGGAATTTTCAAACCTAAAGTCCAGTTTAACATGTCTATTCAAACCATTTCTCCACTCCCAAAGAACCCCAAATTAGCCAAACTTGACCCTAATTGGAATGCGGTCATATCTGAGGAATATAATGCTTTAACTAAGTAGCATACTTGGGATCTTGTTCCTAGACCAGAGGGGGTGAATGTGATCAGATGTTTGTGGCTTTTTCGTCACAAATTCAGAGATAATTGTGTTTTAGAACGCTACAAGGCTAGACTTGTGGCAAATGACACTAATCAGTAGGAGGGCATTGACTGTGGTGATACATTTAGCTTAGTTGTTAAACCGGCTACGATTCGTACTGTTCTTAGCATTGCTATGGGTAAGAAGTGGTTGATTCATCAGCTGGATGTCAAGAATGCACTTCTTCATGGGTATTTGAAAGAAATTGTATACATGCATCAACCACCTGGTTTTGTTCATCCTAATGTTCCTCAGTATGTCTATCGTCTCAGAAAGTCACTTTATGGTCTAAAGCAGGCACCTCGTGCTGGTATGACCGGTTTGCCAGGTATATTATGCAGATTGGGTTTATTTGCAGCAGGTGTGACACCTCTCTGTTCATTTTTCATCATGGTAGTGACATTGCTTACTTGTTATAATATGTTGATGACATTGTTCTCACTGCCTCATCTGATAAGTTGAAAAATGACATTATTTCTCTTCTCAAAACTGAATTTGATATGACTGATTTGGGCAAGCTGAGTTACTTCTTGGGTATATCAGATACTAGATCTGCAGATACTATGTTCCTGAGTCAGCGTAAGTATGCAGAAGAAATTGTGTTCAGAGCTAAGATGTCGAATTGCAAGCCTATGCCTACTCCTGTTGATTCGAAATCCAAGCTCAGTGCTTCTGAGGGTGATCCAGTGTCTGATCCTACTCTCTATCGAAGTCTTGCAGGTGCTCTTCAGTACCTCACTTTCACCAGGCCCGACATTGCATATGCCGTCCAGCAGGTGTTCGTTTCACGACGCCCAGGAACCCCATTTTGTTGCTCTTAAGTGTATTATCAAATACATTAAGGGCACTCCTGACTATGGGCTGCCTCTCTACCCCTCCGCTCCGAACATGTTACTTTCCTACACAGATGTTGATTGGGCAGGGTGCCCGGATACGAGACGCTCTACTTCAGACTATTGTGTGTTATTAGGAGATAATCTTATCTCTTGGTCTTCCAAGCGACAAGCCACGTTATTCCGATCCAATGCCGAAGCAGAGTATAGGGGTGTTGCTAATGTAGTTGCTGAGATCTGTTGGCTCCGGAATCTTCTCTTGGAGCTAAGTTGTCCATTGCGTAAAGCATCTATAATTTATTGTGATAACATATCTGCTATCTATATGTCTCATAATCCGGTCCAGCATAAGCGGACCAAACATATTGAGATGGATATTCATTTTGTTCGTGAGAAGGTCGCACGTGGTCTTGTCAAAATTCTACCCTTCCTCCTATCAGTATGCAGACATCTTCACAAAGGGACTACCCAGACAACTTTTCACAGACTTCAGATCCAGCCTGAGCATTCGGCCTCCTCCCGCTCTGTCTGAGGGGGTGTGTTAGCGAATATTCTTCAAATATTCACAGTATATATTGTATTTATTAGTATCATGTATTTAATGTAACTTGGGATTCTTAAAATTATTCCAATATCTTACAAATGGATTACATCACTTCATAAAATAAAGTAACTGATTATGTTGTACTGGTAAAGAGCTTGTGATCTATGTCCTTCCTGTAAGTTTACCATCATCATATATTGCTTCTAATTTTGCTCCAGTTGAATCTAATTCTCAGTTCTGGCTTATCAGAAGTTCGTAAATGAAACACAAAATGTGAAGGAATCGAATTAAGAATCTGTTAGTATAATTTGAGAATTTACCTATGAGTTTTAAGATCTGTACAAATGAAGCATGACAAATTTTGTTATTTTAGTTATGAGATTTTTAATCTTGTTATAGTAAATACTGCATATTTCACATCCTCAATTACACGTTGTTATTGCTCATCTTATCATTTCATGTTAAGGATGTCTTGGCTTTTGGGGGGATTCTCAATATAAATAAATAAGTGGATACTAACGAAAAGGTAGATGTTTCTTTTTAGTTCCACATAAGTTGTTGATTGAGATTGCAATATTGATAAATCATAGGCAGCTTCAATTTTTTAATGATGAAACAGAACTCAGCACAACCTGTGGAAGGCAAAAATATTAAAAAAAGAGAAAGAAATATAAATTTTAAAGTTCAAATGCATCTCTGTTTCAGTTGCATCTTCTTGATAAAAACCAAAAGCCAAATTCCCTTCACGTAATAGAAAAACGAATCTATTTATAATCATGTAACTAATTAAATTTCACCATCTTATATCCAATTATATTGACCTCAACTATCACGTTGTTAATACCCGCATGAATAAGTGCCAGAAGAAGAGAAATACGACCGCGGGCCACGAAGTTCGATCCTCGCATAAACCTTTCTTGGTTGAACTCACATACTTGCCAGTGTACATTTACACCGACGTGGTTTGCGCCATCACGTCGATCGGGGTTTCTGCAAGCGCACTCGAAGAGTAGCACATGTTCGCCTTCACAAAAAAAAAAAACTATCACGTTATTAAATGCAAATTATCACATTAAGTACTTTCATATACTTGTATTCTTTAGTTTATCTTTTGTTATTGATCAAAAACATGTAAAAAATTATTATGTCGTTATTCAAAATCTTAAACTAAATAATTCAGGATACACGTACAACGCATGTGACGAGAGATTAGTTATATTAAAAACATGAATTCTCTAACTTAAAAGTTAAATTACTTAAATACCCTTCCAAAAACCTAAATGTCCTACTTAACCTAAATACCCTATTAAAGGGGGAAAGAAAACTAATTGGTATTGTCTCAAATGTTAGCAAGAACTTCGTTGCTTTTGATTTTTCTCAGATATGGCTTTTACACGTCATGAAACATAGAAAAATACCTTCTTTTATTAAGGCATGAAAAGATAGTGAAAGATCAAAGTAGACAACAAGTAGGATTTTTAATTTTCTAAATTATATTTAGTCACCATATTATTGTATTGACGATTTATGGACATCTCCTATCTCTAGTTCTCTCGGTCATAAATACTATCTTGTGTTGCTTGATAATTTTTCACACTATGTTTGGTTATATCCTCTTAAATTTAAATCGGAAGTGTTTGTCAAATTTCTTGAGTTTCGCAAGTTTAGCCACACACAATTTGGAAAAAGTATAAAATCATTTCAGTGCGATAATGGTCATGAATTCAATAACTTTATGTTTCACCGATTTTGTACAAATAATGGCATGGTTTTTCGCTTCTCCTGCCCTCACACCTCACCACAAAACGGTAAAGCTGAAAGAATCATACGTACCATTAACAATATGATTCGCACCCTATTGATTCATGTCTCTCTCCCTTCTTCCTTCTGGATATATGCTGCAAAAATGTCAGAATACATTCTAAATATTCTCCCTACTAGCACTCTTCACAATATGACCCTTACCAAAATCCTCTACCATAGAGTCCCCTCCTATGATCATCTACGGATTTTCGATTGTCTGTGCTATCCCAACATCAGTTATACCGCCCCTCACAAGCTTCATCCTAGGTCTACTCACTGTGTCTTCATAGGATTTCCGCCAAACCATAGGGGCTATCTATGATATGACTTGTCGACTCATCAAATCCACATATCTCGTCACGTCACATTCGACGAGACCACATTCCCGTTTTCGATTCCTCCAAAATTCCAAAAATTGGACTACTCATTTCTTGACGAGCCTGCAATCTCTCCCCTCATCCTCGAACAACTCACATCCTCTGTTCCGTCGTCAGAGCCGCGACGCCTGATTTCCAGTGAGCAATCTTCAGGAATACCGTCGACAGCCACGCCAGGCTGGCCAGCGCCCAAACTTCAGAGAAGCATGTCAACCTTCTAGCGTCGCGGCGCTCGATCCAGGAGCCGCGGCTCCGCCCCCATCTTCTCCTTATCCAACTTTACCCCCAGTCTCAGACATCACTCCGCCACCCACTGTCCCTACTCATCCAATGGAAACTCGTTCAAAGCATGGAATCTTCAAACCCAAAGTCCATTTCAACTTGTCTGCCCAAACCATCTCTCCACTTCCAAAGAACTCAAAATTGGTCAAACAAGACCCTAATTGGAATGCGACTATGTATGAGGAATTCAATGCTTTAACTAAACAGCACACGTGGGATCTAGTACCTAGACCTGAGGGGGTGAATGTAATTCAATGTATGTGGCTTTTTCGTCACAAGTTCAGAGACAATGGGGATCTTGAGAGGTATAAGGCTCGTCTTGTGGCTAATGGCACAAATCAGCAGGAGGGCATTGATTGTGGAGATACCTTCAGCCCGGTTGTCAAACCGGCTACTATTCGCACAGTTTTGAGCATTGTCATGGGCAAACACTGGCGAATCCATCAACTTGATGTGAATAATGCATTCTTACATGGGGACCTGAGAGAAACAGTGTACATGCATCAGCCGCCTGGGTTCACCCATCCAGCAGTCCCTCACTATGTGTGTCGATTCCGTAAGTCACTATATGGCCTGAAACAGGCTCCCCGTGCGTGGTATGATCGTTTTGTCATGTATATCTTGCAGATTGGGTTTGTATGCAGCAAGAGTGATACATTACTCTTCATTTTTCATCGAGGTAGTAGCACTGCTTACTTATTACTGTACGTGAATGATATTGTTCTGACTGCCTACTCAGATAGATTGAAAAATGAGATTATTGTAATGCTTAAGTCCGAATTTGCAATGACTGATTTGGGAAAACTGAGTTATTTCTTGGGGATATCAGTGACCAGGTCTGCCAATCACATGTTCTTGTGTCAGCGTAAGTATGCAGATGAGATAAGATAGGCTGGCTAAGATGGCGAATTGCAAAGTTATGCCTACTCCAGTCGATTTGAAATCTAAGCTCAGTGTTATGGATGGTGCTCCAGTCTCTGATCCTACTCTGTATAGGAGCCTTGCAGGTGCACTTCAGTATCTCACATTTACCATGCCAGACATAGCTTATGTTGTTGAGCAGGTGTGTTTATTCATGCATGCCACCAGGGAGTCTCATTTCACTGTTCTTAAGCGTATCATTCGATACATTAAGGGTATCCTTGATTATAGTTTACACCTATACCCCTCTGCGCCAAACAGGTTGCTCTCATATACGGATGCAGATTGGGCAGGGTGTCCGGACACGCGACGCTTCACCTCCGGCTTTTGTGTTTTCTTAGGGGATAATCTGATTTCTTGATGTCCGCTGCGTGCTACAATATCTAGATCGGTCGGTTCGAGTACAGAGGCGTTGCAAATGTAGTAGCTGAGATTTGTTGGCTCAAAAACTTGCTGTTAGAACTTCAGTGTCCTTTGCGTCAGACATCTATTGTGTATTGTGATAACATCTCTGCCATCTATTTGTCTCATAATCCGGTTCAGCATCAGCGAACCAAGCACATTGAGATAGACTTATACTTTGTTCGTGAGAAAGTTGTTCTAGGCCATGTCAGAGTGTTACATGTTCCATCATCGTATCAGTATGCAGACATATTTACCAAAGGACTTCCCAGACAGTTGTTTCTTGACTTCAGATCCTGTCTCAGCGTTCGGTCTCCTCCCGCTCCAACTGAGGGGGTGTGTAAACATGTAAATATAGGAAATAATATATTCCCTACCCATAATTAGAATATTTTCATATATTGTGTAAATATAATTATGGTAAGACTAGAATTCATCTTTTGTATAAGGGATGAATATTGTACTCTATATATACCTTGATATTAATGAAAGACTCCCCAAGGAAGATTAATATCATCTTACAAATATTGTTAGTGTGTGACAATATTGCACTCTTATATTGGTATAAATTGCTCTATGCGGAAAATAACGGGCGTAATTATGTTTGGTGGATGGATGTGCAGAGAATCTAGACATTTATTATTAGTTCGAAAGTTAATATATTTCAACACAACATGAATTTGAATATAATCGAGCTTCAATACGAATATCGAACACCGATTAGAAAACAAAAAAAAATCAAATATTCCAACCTTTAGAAGCTCATTCCTAAAATAAAATAAGGGGAAGGAAACTAGAATTTGCTCCCGTTCAATTCCCTATACGGAAAAGAGTAAAAAATATTCCTAACATATTGAATTTGGTTAGAAAACACCATCCTACCACCTATTAGACAAAAAATGTCTAAAATGTTATTTTTGGCTTAAAAATGTCCTTAACCCATTGATTAATTTAATTGATATTGGATAAACACTTGGATCAATCATACACTGCAACGTGGCTTTTTACAAAGCCTCATATAGTCGATCATTAGTTTTAGCGGTATTTTTTAAGTATTGAGGGCATTTTTTGATTCAATGGGTGGAAGGAGGATATTTTTGGTCGAATAGATGGAAGGAGGGTGTTTTTAGCCAAATTCAATAGGTTAGGGGTATTTTTGGCCCTTTTCCAATTAAACTTTGATTGTTTATATTCGTAGATTCAGTTATTCAAGCATCTTCACCTCGACAAATAATTCATCATATTCATTCGCAATAATTTGTACTTTATTCTTTCACGTATAGTTTACTCAAGGTCATATTTTAATAATATAAATATATTTTACAAACATGTATACTACATGACTCGGAATACACGTGCAACACACATGCCGAGAAACTAGTATTTTAAAAAGATCAGAACAATAATGGTGCGTTGAAGTTAGCAAATATGAATTAGTTGTTATTTACAGCTAATAAAATGAGATACATGAGAATTCCATACAACAAAAACCACCAAACTCAGCCCGCCCATCCTCTTCGCCAACTAATTGCATGTACAGAAAAACCCACCCAAAAACAGCAGGGAGTAAGAAAAAGCATCCAAAACCAGAGGAAGAATCCTCTAAACTCAACGTCTTCCACTGTTGTCCAACCAACTCTGTAAGCTGCACAAAGCTTCTGCAGAGAAGCTGCAGCATCTTAATCGCCTTTGTCGTGACTGTGATGGTTCCGGATGATCAAGGGAAGTAAAGCAAACAATGATCACAGTAAGATTGTCAAAGGTATTGAGACGCAAGGCCTCCATGACAAGGTCCTTGGCACACTGTTCAGGATCATCATGCCGTATCAGACCACGACGTACAAGATTAACGGCTTGTTGACTTGACATAACATCCCAGATCCCATCACAACCAATTATTAGGAATTCATCATCCTCGCTCAAGATGATCTGTCTGAATTCAGGCTCAGCAATCAGAGGAGAGGCAGAGCCACGAGGCAGCTTCTTCATGTCCCAGTCCCCTAAGGCCCTAGTCACTGATAGGACACCATTGAGATAGCCATCGTCAATAAATCCACCCAACTCTTCCACGCGCCTTCTCTCCGATGCATAATTCGGTCTATGGTCTTGAGACATATTAACTGCCTCTCCCTTGTGGCAAAGGACTGCACGACAGTCTCCCGCATTTGCCACCATTAAAAGCCTGCAACAGGCCAGCTCAGCACTTTAGTTAACAAGAATACAGTAAAAAATGCAGGTTCCAAAAATAAAACTTGAGTACATAATAGGGCTAAGAGTGAGACTTAAAGGCAATCATGACCGTGATCAGAGGCGAATCTAGTATTTGGACATTATGAGTTCGAGTTCGGAATTCAACCACAACTCATTCCATTTACTGGATTCGTAATCTAAAATTTGTATTTATTTAGTGAATTTTTTTATCACATATACAGGGCCTACTCAAAGTTAGAGTTCGATGAACCTAAAACTTATGCACTACATCCGCCTCTTACCACGACACAACCAATTTTGTACAGAAAGGACAAGTATTTTCATGCTCATACAAAAGAATCAAAACTTTACCTTCCCAATATCAGCGCTGTCAATGCAGTAGTTCCAGAAGAACTACTCACACTACACTCATCAGCCAAAGCCAGGTCAGCGAGAAGAAACCCTTCTCTTAGAGAGTTTTCCACCTCTTTTAAAAATGTGTCATCAACTTCTGATGTCTGAGGGAAATTGGTGTCCTCAAAAAGGAATCTGAGTACATGCTTTCTCACATAAGCTGCTGCCTCAGGTCCTCCATGACCATCAAATACCTATAAGATAATGAAAATGAATCAGTTAGACAAGCCCTCCAATGACCATGTATAACATGTGCCAGAATTGACAATTACCCCATAGAAGGCACAAGGCTTGGGGAACCTGACGAGGGAGCCAAGATGTGTAGAAAGATCATCTATCCTTATATGCTCATCTTCCATGAACCTCCGTGGGCCAATATCTGTAAAGCTACCAGAGCGAATGCTAGGAACAAATTGCAAAATTGTAGTATCTGGGGAATTGGAAACCTGAAAGAAAGAATTGATAAAGATACATCATTCCACAGATCGAAAGAGAGTTTAATACCAGACACTAATTATAACGTACATATTCAGCATGAAATTTTAGAACAATAAAAAAAGCGCATTAGCTAAATATACTTTTTTTTTAAAGGAAGATACAGGGTGGATGACTCCTCCACTAAAAAAGAATAGAATATTTAACTGCCCGATAACAGGCTTCATTCTGCACATAACATGTACCTCTAGGCTAACACTAGTGTGGATGCTTGCCATTTTTAAAATCAAGCTTGGTCCTACTATATCTCAATTCTGCAATGTCTTTGACATGTTCCAAAGTATGTTAACCTTGAGATGTTTTTTGGTGGCCTCAACTGTTATGGAAATATCAAAACCACTATATATTTAAATGTTATGACCATCTTATTGTAAAGATCCTATACTTTTCCTCCTCCTGTGAAACCCTCACTACATTTCAAGAATAAAGAACTACTCCCCTTTCTAGTCGGACATGCCCTATACCTTTTCTGCTCATGTATTGACTATGATACTATGAGAGGTCCTAAGTTAGTCATAAATGATTACAGTTAAAGTCAAGACCTCAGATTTACAACAATTAACACTTAAGAAGAATAATTCCTTTCTAAAATCTAGTGAAATGCAGCAATTAAGCTAAAATGAGTTGAAACGAGCAAAATATGTTCTTCTTTGATTGCTTCCCTTTATGGTTACGTAACAATTTATAAGCATTTATGAGGTAACTATTCAAAGATTTACTGATGTTGAATTTCATTCTTGTTAAGAGTCTCACATCGGAAATAGAATGAAAACATGAACTCCTTATATGGATTTGGACAATCCTCACCCTACAAGCTAGCTTTTGGGATTGAGTTAGGCCCAATATCCATTCTTTAAATGGTATCAGAGTCAGACCCATTTCAATTCTTTGTTCACCGATGTTGGGCCTTCGAATTATATTGTCCACGCTCCAGTTAACGAGGTCTGGGCGTGCGGGGAGTGTTAAGAGTCCACATCGGAAATAGAATGGAACATGGACTCCTTATATGTACTTGAACAATCTTCACCCTACAAGCTAACTTTTGGAGTTGAGTTAGGCCTAAGATCCATTATTTACCGTTCTTTGAAGATAAACTCTTCAACAAGATCAAAAGCACAGAACTTTAACGAAACAAGCAAGTACTCCCTCGTCCAATTTATGTGATATAGTCTACTAGCATGAAATCTAACTTTTTAATCTAGTGGATTTGTGTGCCTGTAAATTATTTCATTAAGGTAATAGAGGAAGTTTTAAGTTAAATTATTTCTAAATATAAAATGTATTGTTCTTTTTTAACAAACTAAAAAGAAAAGTGTATGATATAAATTGGGACACATTCTGTCCCAAAAAAATGACTCACTTTCCCTATAAATCCGTCTTAAAAAGAATGACATAATTTTTATTCGACAATAATTTAACTTTAAACTTTAACATTTACGCAAAAAGAGATCATACAAATATTTTAGCTTATTTTAAATCATAATATTTAAAAATATTCACTTATTCGTTAAAGTACGTGTCAAATAAAAATAATCACGGAACGGAGAGAGCAGAAAAATACCGACCACATCAGAAGAGCAGGGAACATCCAAGACGGTGATAGTCTGTTGTACTTGTACAGGTACCATAACCTCAGCTTCAGCTCCCATTTTTAAACTCCGAGAGACAGCAACTCAATAGAAATGAAGAGGGAACTATTTCGTGTGTGGAAACGGCAAATACCAAACTTTGGATATATAAGTGGAAACGTTGACCTCCGTGGGGAAACGGCAGTTAAACTAAAGTCATAGAGTAGGTGGACACGTGTACGTGGGTGCGCTGACGTGAGCAAAACGCACACGCAAAAAGGCATGGCCCATTGGGGGAAAATGGAATCAATCAATGAAGAAACTTCAATTGCTGGACAACTTGTGTGATTTTGTTCAAACCGTGTACCCACACTTCTTTAAATGGACAAACTTTATTTCCGGAGCGTTTTTGGACTAGTGCGATGTGTGCTATTGCATAGGACCCAAAAAATGAAAAAATTTAGAGTCTTTTTTTAATTTTTTATTAAGCAGTATTAGCCAGAACTTACTGTAAAAGTTCATAATTCACATGTCTTAACTCAATTAAGAACTCATTTTTACGAATTATAACACTACTCCCAAAATGTTTGAGAAGCTCTGTTGATTTTATTTTACACCTCAACTAGTGTCAAAGCCAAGAATTTAACTAACGTTTTTCAAACTTATAAAGTAAATAATTTTTTTAATGAGTGCATGCATCAAAAAAATTAAATTACATAATATTTAGCTTTGTCATTTTCCTTCGCAGTTTATCCTTTTAGAGCATTATCCAAGCACTAAATCTGAAATGCATTTTCGAGTTTTCGCTGAAAATTTTAGTTGAGTAAAGAAAATTGTTCAAAGGAGTCCAGTAAAAAAATAATCATTGGACGCTAATAAAACAAAAGTTCAAAAGGTGACAAAAGAGAATAAAAAAAAGTGAACCAGACAACCGTCTTTGGGCGCATCGATGGGTGGAAATGGTGGGGTTTCACTCTTACACAAACAATAACAATATATTCAGCGAAATTTTACATAGTGGAATTTGAAGAGAATAGAGTATACACAAACCCTATCTCCATCTTAGTAGATAGAACAATTGTTTTCGGGAGACTCTCAGCTCAAGACAAAACATAATTACAAACAAGACAATCAAAACAAAATACGAGTAAAATAAGAGTAAAGAGTAAAGCAAGAGAAACTGTCAGATTCAGATAAGAAATTACCTCCACTTTTACACAAACTTCTTGAGTAATTAGAAAGCAAGTCAAACATACTTTATTTTTTTAATAAAACTAGTAAAATTATTGCGCTTCACGCGATGTGAAAAACATCAATAAATTTAAAATAGTAATACTTTTATAAATTTAGTCGAGCACTTTCAAGTATATACATATAAAACTAATAATATATTAATGAAATCAAAAATATAAACATCTCTATTAGATTTACACTTAATATTGAACTATATATTTTTATTAATCAATTTTCTTATAAAAAGAAAAAGAATTAAAAATCACTTATAATATAGAGAAAATGGTCATATTTGTCATTCATCTTTCGAAAAATGGTCATATTTGCCCTCCGTTAAAGTATGAGGTCAAATATGTCATTTCCGTTAGCAAAGTGGTCACATTTGCCTTCTGTTGGACGGAAATCCCATGTGAATGCCACGTTGGATCCACGTGGATGCCACGCCGAATCCACGTGGAAGGTGGGACCCACCTTGTCTTCAATAGCCAACGCCACCACCGCCACCTCCACCAACTACCGCCACCTTCATCTTCTTTTCTCCGCCACTGCTCCGGCGATGAGCTCCAGTTCCGGTGAACCGGAGCAGCCACCCTTCACTGTTAACACCATCATAGAGCGGAACTAATCAACTCCAGCCAACAAAACCCATCGTCGACGCCAACCAAACTCCATCTTGGTCCACTCCCTTCTACGATGAAGAACACCACCCATCGTCGACGCCGACCAAACTCCAGTCAACAAAACCTATCGTCGACGCCGCCGCCACCACCACCATAATGCCATAACACATCTTCTTATTTCTCCTCACACAAACCCTGCAAAAATCTGATTTTGAGAACGAGTCGCCGCCCTTCACCCCACTACCCAATACAGATCTGCTATCCATCGACAACGAGTCCCCGCTGCCGTCAAAACGTCCTTTTCTTCTCCCAAATTAAGAAAAAGTAGAATGATAATGACCGGAGCTGGAGCTCCTCGCCGGAGCAGCGGTGGAGAAGAGGACACAAATGTGGCAGTGGCTGGAGGAGGTGGTGGAAGCAGCTGTGGTTGTTGAAGACAAGGTGGGTCTCACCTTCCACGTGGATACGTGGCATCCACATGGATTTTCGTCCAAAATAGGGCAAATGTGACCACTTTGCTAACGGAAAGGGCATATTTGGAACCATACTTTAACGGAGGGCAAATATGACCCTTTTCCGAAAGTTGGATAGCAAATATGATCCTATCTAGCAAGTTTAATACATAATTACATTAGTCTAATTATATAAATAGTTAATTTATTTATGTATTTATTTTTCTTACTGTTTCCTTTCTTGCTTCGTTTGTGTAACTTCAATTATTAAAATTGATATAATTTGAAATTTTAGAAAAAACATATGAGTAGAAGTGTAGAGCCTTTTATTTACCCAAAAAATGTACATTTGAATTTGTAGGTGGTTTTATAGATACGCGGATCGATTTGTATTAAAGAATAGTAATCAATTAACAATAAGTAAGCAGATGAAAATAACAAGTAAGGAAAATAGTCTGTAACGTCATAACCAAGGTGAATTCCTTCAGCAAGATTGGTCTAGGCCTTAGCTTAACTGCTTCGGTTCCGAGCCAACAGTAAGAACTTTATGATTAAGACTATAATGAACAAAAATCATACAAGTGTGGAATGAGAATGAGATGATCTTCCAACATGAAGGTTGAGCTCATTTTATAGTCATGATTCATGAATATAAAATTTAAAGTCACATTATTACTATTAACGTGTACAATCCCTGTACAATCTCTACATCATAATTAGAATATATCTCATATATTGTGTAAATATTTAGTGATGCTTATTGTATTAGGGTTCTATATTGTACACTATATATATTTGTATTAATGAGAAAGCATCATCCAGGGAGATTAATACAATCTTACATGGTATCAAGAGTCTAACCCTAAAAACACCTAAAACCTACTTTTTCATCTTCATCCGCCACCGCTGCTACCCCACCCCCTCTCACGGTACAGCCGACGAGGTCCCCATCCTTCTTCCTCTAAGTTCATTTTTTTCTTATCTCTTTTCTGTGGTTACCATGTCTACTCCCACATCTCCCAACACTTTCACATCCTCCACAAAAGTCGTTGATAACCCCCTCCCTCCTCCACACCCTCCTTCCATCCTACTCACCATCACAAATATAAAGAATTTCATCCCATTAATTTTTTATTAGGAAGGCGATCAATATTTCTTGTGGGTTGAACTCTTCAACATCCACGCTTGTGCCTACAACGTGCTTGACCATATCGACGACTATATTCCTCGCCCTCTAGACATTGCAGACTCGACATGACGTCGTCTTGACGCTATCGTCAAATAGTGGATCTATGGCACTATATATAAGGACTTGCTTCATACAATCATGAAAACATGTGTCTCAGCTCGTTAATTATGGGTTCGATTGACAGATATTTTTCAAGACGACAAAAATACTCGAGCAGTGTATTTGGAGGAACAATTCATCAATACATGTCTCGAATTTTTTCCCAACATGTCTGAATATTGCAAATAATTGAAACTAGTTGCGGACCAATTATTCAACGTGGGAACACCTATTATGGAAACTAAAATGATCTTAAAACTTGTTGTGGGCTTACCGAAAAGTAAATATGATACTCTCGCGACTATGATTCAACAAGTCGACCCACTACCGAGTTTCAACAAGACACACTCATTACTTTTGGAGGAAACCAGACGCGAAAACGGGACGAACACAATCAAAAGGCGCTAGCATTTGAAAATTTGGTGCCACACAACGCCCCCGCAACCCACCCGCCACCATCGGATAGCCAACCGCGGGAAAACCGCGGTGATAGAGGCGGTCGTGGCAGAGGTAACGGAAAAGGGTAAAAGGGTCATGGCCGAGGTGGAAAAGCCTAGCAGTGGGCTGCCACTGGCCAGTGGCCCAATCCCTTCAATTGGGCCTACCAATTAATGCATCCACTGGCCCAGCAGCCCTTCCAACAGTTGGGTCTGTTGGGCCCCGATCCAGGCCCAAGACCACGCAAATACCCAACTGCCACAACAAGCCAACAAACTCATGTCACGATACCGGCCCAGCAGCAACTTCCAGTGGGCCTGCCCCCACTGATTTGGGCTAGGCCTTCAGCTCTCTAAATATGTAGCAACCCGATGAAAATTGTTACATGGATACGGAAGCCATGTCTCACCTCAACCGCTCTGCGAGTAATATCTCCAAACTATTTCGTTTAAAGTATCCTCAAAATTTACTGTTGGTAATGTCCATCACATTCCAATTTAGGGTTATTGTACAACCTACACCGAACCACCTCACCCACTATTCTCCCTAAATAACGTCCTATATGCTCCAAACATTATTAAAAACTTAATATATGTCCAGAAATTTACTCATAATAATTTCGTCTCTACTGACTTTGACCCGTTTGGTTTTACTGTGAAGGATCTTCATACGAGGACAACTGTTACGAGATGCAATAGCACAAGGGATCTCTATTATTCCCTTCCACGTCCGCTTCCAGTTCCCGCTCACACACCTCAATTGTCGTTATCTCTCCATCGATTTGGCACAATAGGCTTGCCCACCCATGCACTCATGTTTTTAATTTTCTTAGAAGCAATAATTATATTCATTGTAAGGGGAAACTTGCCCGAAATTGTGTTTCTTATCAGTTAGGCAAACATGTTCGCCTTTTCTCTTAGTGTTACATTTGCTCCTTTTGATAATGTTCATGATTATTTATGGACATCTCTCATTACTAACTCTCTGGGTCATAAATATTATCTTATCTTATTAGATGATTACTCTCACTTTATTTGGATTTACCCTCTAATGTTCAAGTCGAAAGTCTTTGTCAAATTTCTTGAATTTTGTAGTTTTATCAAAATGCAATTTGAAAAATCCATAAAATCTTTTCACTGTGATAATGGCCATGAATTTAATAATTCCACGTTTCACAAATTTTGCAAAAATAATAGCATGGACTTTCATTTTTCGTGTCCTCACACCTCTCCTCAGAATGGCAAAGCAGAACGAATCATCCACATTATAAATAACATGGTTCATACTTTCTTGTTTCATGTATCTCTCCCTCCATCGTTTTGGGTGCAGTCAAAATGGTAGAATACGTCCTTAATATTTTACCAACTAACACTCTTTTCGGTTGTCTTTGTTATCCAAACCTTGCGTCCACTGTCCCCCATAAATTGGCACCCGAACCACTCCATGTGTTTTCATAGGTTTTCCGTCCAATCATAAGGGGTTACTTGTGCTATGGTTTGTCCACTCAATAAATTCAGGTTTCTCGTCACGTTACATTTGACGAGATAACTTTTCTTTTGCAAGTATTCAAAAATTCCAAAACATGGACTATACCTTTCTAGATGAGTCCGCACTTTCTCCCATCACCCTCTGTGAACTGTGTCAGTCCACCACCACCAACCAATCTCTACCAATTACTGTCGTCGCCACATCACAAACTTTGGCCCCTCTACCACTTGCCCACTCTCTATCACCATCACCGCCGATTGCCACCACCATTGGCAATCGGCCCACCCTCTCAGTGCCTTCACCGGTCCCCATCCCTGCCTGTATCATCACCACATCACCAACACCACCTCACATCCACACCAACTACCGGTAACCCACCTCCTACACTTGGCTTCCCACCACCTAACCTGAACACGCGTACCTTCCCACCTTCGACACCGTACCCCACACTGCCAACCTCATCCAGTATCGATTTACATAGATAGGCGACACCACCCATCTCAACCAATGATCCCAGTCTTTACAAATCCAGATCAGCGACGACACCAACAACCGCCCCTGTACCTAGTAACCAGACCGACACCCCACCCCCACACCCAATTCTGAGACCACACAGTAAAGACAACTAGACTCCAAACCAAACCAGAACACTCGACCCGACACCCATCAACCATACCCAGCCCACACACTCGCACCGTATGGAAACCCGTGCCGAAAATGAGATTTTCAAACCCAAAGTTCAATTTAAACTATCTACAAATCATTTTTCCTATTCCTAAAAGCCCAAAATTAGTCAAACTAGACTCATATTGGACTGCGGTCATCTGTGAGGAGTTTAATGTTTTAACGAAACAACATACTTGGAATTTCGTTCCTCGATCGGAAGGGGTGAATGTGATCTGTTGCATGTGGATTTTTCATCACAAGTACATAGACAGTGGTGACTTAGAAAGATATAAGACAATATTTATGGCTAATGCCACAAATCAGCAGGATGACATTGATTGTGGTGAGACATTCAGTCTGGGTATTAAACCGGCTACCATTCATACAGTACTGAGCATTGTTATGAGTAAGCATTGGACAATTCATCAGCTTGATGTAAAAAATGCATTTCTACATGGGGATTTAAAAGAAACTGTTTACATGCACCAATCGCCCTGTTTCGTCAATCCCGCAACCCCTCAGTATGTATGTCATCTTCGTAAGTCACTCTATGGTTTGAAACAGGGCCCTAGAGTGTGGTATGATCGCTTTGCACAGTACATTATGCGAATTGGATTTACATGCAGCAAGTGTGATAATTCTCTATTTATTTTTCATAGAGGCAGTAACATTGCTTATTTGTTGTTATATGTGGATGACATTGTTCTTACTACTTCTTTCGGCGTGTTAAAAAATGAGATAATGCACTGCTCAAAACTGAATTTTTTATGACTGACTTGGGGAAGTTGAGCTATTTTTGGGGATCTCAGTGACTAGATCTGCAGACGCTATGTTTCTTTGCCAGCGTAAGTATGTAGAGGAGATCGTGTACAAGGCTAAGATGGAAAATTGCAAAATCATATCCGCCCCGGTTGACTCTAAATCAAAACTTAGTGCAATGGATGGTAATCCGGTGATAGATCCTACTATTTATAGGAGTCTAGCAGGTGCACTTCAGTATCTCACTTTCACCAGACCTGATATTTCTTATGTTGTTCAGCAGGTATGTTTGTTTATACATGTTCCTAGTGAGCCTCATTTCACTGCTCTTAAACGTATCATCTGATATGTTAAGGGCACACTTGATTATAGATTACACATATACCTCTTTGCACCGAACATGTTATTATCATATACGGATGTTGATTAGGCGGGTTGTCCGGACACGCGACACTCCACATCCGGCTATTGTGTATATTCAGTGGATAATCACATCTCCTGATCTTCCAAGCGACAAGCCACATTATCCCGTTCGAGTACAGAAACAGAGTATAAATGAGTTGCTAATGTTGTTGCTGAGATCTGTTGGCTCCGAAACCTTTTTTTGGAGCTTCAGTGTCCATTACGTAAATCATCTCTGGTATACTGTGATAACATATTCACTATATACTTATCTCACAATCCGGTTCACTATCAGCGAATCAAACATATTGAGATGGACATCCACTTTGTTCGTGAGAAAGTTGCTCTCGGTCATGTTAAGGTATTACATGCGCCATCTTTCTATCAGTACACAAATATCTTCACAAAGGGTCTTCCGAGACAATTTTTCATTGACTTGGATCCGGTCTCGATGTCAGGCCTCCTACCTCCGTTGATGGAGTGTATTAACATGTCTGATCACTGTCTGATCTACACACCATAATTAGAATATATTTAAGATATTGTGTAAATATTTAGTGATGTATAATTATGGTAACTATATGATTCTTATTTTATTAGAGTTCTATATATTTGTATTAATGAGAAAGTCTCCTCAAGTGAGATTAATACAATCTTACAATTACTTAATACTATAAAAATATATAATTTTTAGGACTATTTAAGTTATAATGAAAGGATTTATTAATGCCACATAAATGATTTATGACTTTTTTTAAAAAAAATCTTTCACTCTTTAATTCCTTGCTTAGCTCTTCACATAAATTGGGAGTACTACTATACTAATGTTAATGTAAAGCATTTAACCATTATTTATCCGTTAATAACAAGAGAAAAGGTAAAGAAGCCAAATCCATTTGCTTCCCGGTGGTAATGCGTCTGTTCAATTGAGCGTAGAACTCATCGATTTAACAACTTTTGCTTCCTTTGTCACTGCGAATGGCGTCCTCTGCATCACTTTCCAAATCCAACTTCTCTCTTCATTCCTTCTCTTCGCCCTTGTCACAATTGCCTCATTTCACTTCCATTGCCACTCGACGTGACTTCTTCCCTTCGCAACTACTCACCATCAAACGCTTTCCAAATGCTCATTGTTTCCCAATTATCAGAGCCCAAATATCTCCAGGTAACAATTTAAGTAACATGTGCTGTTTTGATTTAGATAGGAGGGTATGAAGTACTCAGATCCGGGTAGAGGGCTAGTAGTTAGATTGTCACGTTGTGTAGTTTCTTGCCCTTTGATATCTGTTATCTGTTGATCGCTTTACTTTGCTCTGGTCTCCACTTTACTTTGTCTTTCAAAAATAGCCTCTCTACTTCCTACCAAGTAGAGTTAAGGTCTGCTTATCCTCTACACTTCTCAAACCCTACAGTGTAATGACACACTGGGTATGTTGTTGTGCTGTTTTGATTTAGTAGTGGCTCATTCTTTTTTTGCTTATATTGAATGGGTCGTTTTTTTTTTCCAGATTTCGTGCCCGATGCTAAGTTTTACAAAGTGGAAGCAATTCTAAGGTGCATCACTTTTCTAATCCACTGCATTCTTTACTCTGCATACTGATTAATTTTTTGCCTCTTTCATTTCATATATTGGAATTTGGACTAGACCTTGGAGAATTCAACAGGTTTCTTCGGTAAGCACTCCCATTTTTCCAGTTTCCATATGCATTCCCCACTTAATTTAGAAAAAATTGAATCTTTTGTCTTTGTGATTCTTGTGGTTGCATGCGCATATGATTGCTTAAATTAAAAAGGAAGCCCGATGCACTATGTTCCCGCTATGCGCGGGGTTCGGGGAAGGATCAAATCATAAGGGTCTATCTTACGCAGCCTTATTTGCATTTCCGCAAGAGGCATTTCTGCAAGAGGCTGCATATGACTGCTTAAATTAATGCATTTTATTTCATTGACTGCCAGACCCTTTTTAGGGTTTCTTACTCAACCTAAATTTTGCATTTAATGACATCATAAAAGAGCCTATTGTGGAAAATGTTTTTACAGGAGGGCTTCAATCTCAGTTGTGGTCAAAGTTATAAAGAGCCCCAAGGGTTAATTGAAATGTTGTTAGCATGCTCTACTTGTAGGGTTTTGTTGGGTCTAAAACACATAAGTAAGACACAACAAAAGTTTAAAATTTTGTTAACTTACTTACCCCCAACAATTCCGTCTGGATTGCGTTACAATTGAAATTTGCAAAGATAAAAGTAGACTTACAGTTTGTGTTATCTAAAGTCTCTACTAGAGGGAGCTCACGCGATTATCCTTTCGACCGCAAGCCTTTGCTGTGGTATATTCTTCTGTCAGGAAAGCCAGGAAATCTTGATAGAGGTTCGTTCTCTGAACTCTGAGTTCAGAAAGTAAGAATTAAGTGTGAATTCAGTAACTTAAATTATGAGGTTAAGTGCTGAATATATAGGGGAGATTAAGATACAAATCAGATTAGGATTAGGCTTAAAACCTGACCCAAAATCCGAGTTGCAGTGGGCCAGTCGGACTGGGCCCACTGACGTACCGGCACCGCGACGCTCCCCCTGATTTTAACATTTCAGCACGTTTTAATTTTAATTAAATCCAAATCTAATTTTGACTTAATTAAATAATTTCCATCAAATAGAAATTATCCCATAATTTATTATTGGTTAAAATATCTCGATTCTAAATCGAATATTTTATATTCTCTCAATATACCCTTAGACCGAAAATACAATAGACTTAGTGTGACCTTTTAGGCCTTCACACATCGACACTTAATCAAATTAAGGTTCACACGGAACTCCTAGACTGTGCCATATGACGAACTCAATCTGTGAAGTACGTTACAAGGCTCCAGTAAACATAACCTTTATGTGAGATGATACATTCCTTTCATTCGCGACACACTCGATCAAGCTTAGGATTTGCCAAGTGTCTATCCAAATGGATGATCACTTTATCTCATCTATGTTAGTCGACAACTAGATCATATCCTAAATATGTTTTTTGCATTGACCAATGACTTGGTCGACCTAACATCACTGAGAAGCTGAGTGTTTCTCTCGAATATCCAATCGAGGAATGAATCTTATTCTTGGCTCAACTACCACCTTGGTTTGCATCGCAATGTACCCAATACAAGCCATGTCTTATCCTATAAGGAATTTAAGCTTAGGACAGAATCAAAGTACATTACTCTGCAAATTTGGTGCGTATTGACCTCAAGTCAAAGGACCTCTATCTCTCATGATAATACTCTAGACAAGTATAACAAATAGTTTATCAGCAGGGCATACCAATACCTTCTAAAAGTATTCATGCGTCCATCACTAATAGTCATTACTAGTATTAAGTGAGACATACTACATTCTCTAAGAATGTGATGCAGACCACATATCGACTTATAACATATCATTGATACCCCATTCTCAATGATCATCAGTCGAGGCTATTTAGAGAGTTATGTTCTATCATTAATATCTCACTTTATCAATGACAACGTAAGCTCAAGGGATGCACATTAATGAATAATCACAAGTAATCAAAATCATAATTCAATAATTGCAAAATGCCAAAATATATTAATCTCATTAATAATACGAATGTGTTCAAGTACATTAGTTCCTAAAATGATTGTTTCTAGGACATACATATTTTCAATCTCTCACTTGGCCTAGAGCCAATCACCAACATATCTAATGCCCATGTTTTCAAAATGATCATTATGCTTGACTAAGTTTAATGGTTTAGTAAATGGGTCATCTAGATTTTCATCTGTGGGAACATAGTCTAATCTTATTTCTTTAGTTTCCACCATCTCCCTGAGTATGTGGTATTTCCTTGGTACATAGCTTGTTTCTGTTCGTTGATCTTGGTTTCTTAGCTTGTGCAATCGCATCAAAGTTGTCACAATAAATTGTTATTGGACAAGTGACACTTGGAACAACCCCTAGTTCTTTCAAGAACTCAGATATCGCGACAACTTCCTTACCAGCTTCCGATCCAGCAATGTACTCAGCTTCAGTTGTTGAATCAGCAGTTGTAGCTTGTTTGAAACTTTTCCACCATTTAAAATGAAGGCATATCCAGACTGAGACTTGAAGTCATCAAGATTTGTCTGGAAGCTAGCGTCAGTGTACCCAGTAGCTACTAGCTTTTCTTGTCCGCCATAAACTAAGAAATATTCTTTAGTTTGTCTAAGATAGGGCTGCACAACAGGGTAAAACCGGACCGGACCGGACCGAGGAACGAATTTTCAGAAAATGAGGACCGAAGACCGGACCAAATTTATCAGTCCTGTTCGGTCCAAGTCTTTTTCGGTCCGATTATATGGACCAAATGGACCTTGGTGCACTGAGGTGAAAGCCGGGCCGGACCAGGACCGAATTGTCCTCGCGAATTTATCGATCCTGGTCGATGCGAGCGAGTCGAGTCTAAGATACTTAAGAATACTATTGTCGCTTTCGGTGTTCCTCTCCGTGATTCTTTGGAATTTGCAAGTCATACTAAGTGCATAGGCCACATCTTGCCTTGTACAGGTCATGTCATACATGATTGATCCTATAGCTGAAGCATATGAGATTCTCTTCATGCGTTCAAGTTCTGCAACAGTAGAAGGACTATCCTTCTTTGATAACTTGATGCCTTGACCTATACGAAGATTTCCTTGGAATTTTCCATAGAGAAATGTTTTAGCACTTTGTCTATGTATATGTATTGTGATAGCCCCAACAATCTATTAGGTCTATCTCTGTAAATCCTAATTTCAAGAATGTAGCAGGCTTCACCTAAGTCCTTCATCATGAAGGTGCTACTAACCATTCCTTGACTGATTGCATGAGAGTTTTATTATCTCCCATTATTAATATGTCATCTACATATATAATAATGAAGACAATACTCTCGTCCGTGCGTTTACTATAAACGCATGGATCTTCTTTGCTTCTAACAAAGTCAAACGATTTGACTGCTTTGTCAAAACAGATATTCCAACTCCTTGAGGCTTGCTTAAGTCCATAAATGGACTTCTGTAGCTTGCATACTGCTTTGGACGGAGTCTTAGATGTAAAACCCTCTGGCTTTATTAAATACATCTCCTCAATTAGATTTCCATTGAGGAAGACAGTTTTAACATCCATTTGCCAAATATCATAATCATAATATGCAGTTATTGCAAGCAAAATCCGAATGGACTTAATCTTCGCAACAGGTGAAAAGGTTTCATCATAATCGACCCCAGACCGTTGATTATAACTAGGGTTGCGATGGGTGGGCGGGCCCGATGGGATGGGAAGGGTCGGGCGGGCGGGGCCGTGCAGGCGGGGCGATCGTGTCCGTCGATCGTCCGATGGACGGGCGGGATGGGCGAGACATTTTTTTTTTAAAATGTTTTTTCCACTAAATTAAAAATACTAACAAAGTAACATATAGTGATAGACTGATAGTCATATACTCATATATATTTATAAACTAAATAATTGAACAAAGACAAGAAGAGTGTAAAAAAACATCCCAAGACTGTTTTTGTGCCTTTTCTATTATTAATTATTTCATTGAAATATTAAATATACAATATTCAGAATTACAACATTGTAGTGTACTGTTGTTGAATTTTTTTGCAAAAGACAGAGAAAAAAAAATACTAAAATTGCAATGAAATAAATTACCAATTTGAAAATACTTTTTTTAGTTTCTTTATAATTTCGTGTGGTTCTTCGGTTGGAATTGGTATATCTTGGTCAAATTGTTCCACGTCGCTACTCATGCCTTCAGATAAGATGTTGTAGTTTTCGTCTTCTTCTTCGTTAATCTCTGGGTGCGCAGCCCGTTCGCTCGTATCCAATCTCGAATAATCTGCCATCTCAGTGTCTCTGGCTAATGAGTGTCTGTGCTCTCCTATTTGAAATCTGCCGGCAGAAAAAACACTTTCAGAAGCGATTGATGACGCTTGAATGTTCAAATCATCTCGGGCCATCATTGAAAGTGTAGGAAATGTCTTCTCATTCTGCATCCAATATTTCAGCAAGTCTTTCTTTCCGTCTTGATTGACAACTGCTTGGTAAGGTAAAGTGCCCTGCAAAACAAAAACATCGAACTCACTTTTGGTTAGTAGTGCTACCACCGCACATTCTATTTCTGAGGCTTTCAATACTGTCCGCATAAACATGTTTTTTAGAGGCTATGTTGAAGCAGAAGAAGATGGTACGAAAGCCGGTTGGTTACTAGCACTTTCTTGCTGATAATGCCGATATACTTTTTTGCATTCATCTTCTACGCTATCCAACACTCCTTCTAGCGTTTGTTCAATAAGTGGCTCAACATTTAAATTTTTGAGAGTTGGAGGTGGTAGTACGTCCATACAGTTATAAATATTTTCAATAAGACTTTTACAACCGTCTACTTTAATAGTCGGGTTTAATACAACACCAACAATATAAATAGGGGGAATAGGAATAAAATATTTCTTTTAATTTCATAAACATATTTTTAATAGCTGCCTTATAAGCAGATTTTTTCATATATTCTTTAAGCAGTAAAAATATTATAGCTATATAGAACAACATAGTTGAAATAGTAGGATAATATAAAGTAGAAAATTCTTTTGTTGCTCGTTGAAAATTCTCTAGAAATACAATAAGTTCTCTAATTTTGTCCCAATCATTATCCACAATCATATCAGTTGGATTTTGATTATGGGCGTTAAAAAATAAAGTGATAGATTTTCTATAATCATAAGCAACAACTAGTTGGTCATATAAAGAATTCCACCTAGTGGGTACTTCTTCGGAAATTTTTCTGTAAGATAGTCCACAATCGTGACAAGTTTTTTTATATTTTTTTCTCTGTTGGATTCTATTATTTTTAAAAATAAAGTTTATAGCAAATTGTATTTTTTCAAGAATATCTTGAAAAAGTGAAAGACCATCCTTTACAACTAAGTTATAAAGATGACACACACATTTGATATGAAAATATTTTGGAAAAGACGGAGTTAAAACTTCTTTTAAAACATAAATAGCAGAATTGTTAGAAGTTGCATTATCTAATGTAATACTCATAACTTTATCAGTTATTCTGTAATAATCGCAGACTAAATAAATATTTTCTGAAATAAATTGACCAGTGTGTCTACTATCTATATACTAAAATACGTTTTTGCATAGATCATTTATAATCTCTCCAATGACATGTTACCGTTAAATAATCATGGCCGTTAGTACTACGACCTATATCAGAAGTTAGAGCGACTTTGCCATTAAAATGATATAATGCATAACGTAAATACTGTTGATATTCATGTGTAAATTTAAATATATCTTTTTTAACAGTTGATCTAGGAAAACCTTTATAAGCAGGATTATACATATCTCTAATATAATGAATAAAACCAGGAGATTCAGGAAATGAAAAAGGCAAACCCTCCACAACAACTAATTTTGCTAGTGCTTCCCTATCTTTATGTTTATCGTATTTAGGGCCTACAACTCCCCCGTCATAGGGTTAATTTGACCTTGTACTTTGTCCGGGACAGTATGTGAACCTTGTCCCGATTGAGAGTGCGCTTTCTCACCATCTTTTTCAATAATGTATTGTGCATGCAAGGCTTTGTGTTTTTGCAGTAGGTGTCTTCCTAAACCCTCCGTCCCACCATGACCTTGTCCAGTTTTTAAAAGTATTAACAACTTTACAAGTTTTACATATAACTACTTGATTTGGTATGTCCCTGTGAAAATAGCTGATTTTAATGGTCGTTTTGTCGGACCTCGTCTCATACTAGGGGGAATATGAGGCATTTCACTAGTGGGTGTATCATCATCTACATTAGTGGGTGTACATCATTTAGAGTGACATCTAAATCAAAGGCTTCTTCATTTTGAGAAAATACATGGTCTTCTAGATCATATGATATTTCAGAAAACTGTTCAGGATCAATAAAATCATCTTGTCTAGGAGTAGGACTAGGAATACTAGAAGAAGTACCCTTGTTGCATACTACTAGAAGAAGCCAGAGTCTTACCCTTACCTATGCCCAAAACACTTTTTGCTCTTTTCATTTTAATTATGGTAATAAATAGTTAACGACTTAAAGATAATGAAATTAAATGTGCTAAATGAAATAAAGACAAAATAATAATTTAATGAGAGAACGAATTTACCAAACGCCGACGTAGAGTCGACGTGTAATCGAGAGGTTGAAAATTGAAACTTTGCTCAATAGATAATCCTCAAGCTAGTTGTCAACTTAACTCTCAATTTCCAAATTAATAAATAGATTGAATATGTAGTAAACAATGTTGTATAGAGAATAGAGATTGATTGATTGAGAGATTAGAGATTGTAGGAAGATTTGTGAAAATAATAAGAAGAGAAAATGAGGTATTTATAGTTGGGAAATTGGGTTAAAGTGTAAATATAATAACTTGGGGGTTAAAAATAAATATAAAGGGGGTAGGGGGGTTGGGGAGTGGGGGAGGCCAAAAACGGCCAAAATGTAAAATGGCCGTTATTGCAACGGTTATATTTGCAATTGGCTGGGTTGGGCGGGACTGGGGCGGGATCGGGTCGGGACGCGGGACCGGGCCAGGCGGGACCATACCATGTCCCGTCTCGGTTCGAGCCCCGGTCCCGCTAATTTTTCTTTTTTTAATAATTCGGGGCCGGGACCGGGCCGGCCCACTGGCTAGCTCTAATTATAACCTTTAGCCATCAATCTTGCTTTATAAGTATGTACCTTGCCATATGCATCAATCTTCTTCTTGAAGACTCATTTACATCCAATGAGTCTAACCCCTGTTGGCAAATCAACCAAGTTCCATACTTGATTGATGTACATCGAGACCATTTCGGATTTTATGGCTTCTTGCCATCTTTGCGAATCAATGTCTAACATAGCTTCGCTGTAGGTTGTAGGTTCATCTTCATCAGGAATATCTATCTCATTTTGTGTTTCAACAAGGAGATTAAGTCTTTCAGGAGGACGATGAGTCCTAGTGGTCTACGAGTCAATATTCTCGCGTTTGGTGTTTGTTGTATTCTGATTGTGAGAAGGTGTTTGTGTGTTGGACAATCCACCACCTTGAGACTTTTTAGGAATGTCATTTTCATGTCTTTTCTGAATGGGATGATGCACAACTATTGGATCATCTTCCATTGGTTGTGTATGAGAGTCTTGCATTTCTGCACTATCTCTCACAACACTCCCACTGGCTGAAGGGCGTACTCTAAGTACCCATCTTCACCAAATACTCCCACTGAATCCTTACCTAGGTCATTTGACAAGGGTTTAACCTCTGTATTATCTTGTGTTTCCTGAATTTCTTCAAGTTCTATCTCATTACAACTCTGTTCCTTGTAGACATAATCTTCTTCAAGAAAAATTGCATTTCTGGAAACGATGACCTTATGTTCGCCAGGAAGATAGAAATAGTATCCTCTAGTTTCTTTTGGATACCCCACAAAATAATACTTCTCACTTTTGGATTCCAACTTATCAGTAAGCAACTTCTTTACATATGCAGGGCACCCCAGGGTCGCATGTGTTTAAGTGTTGGCTTCTTGCCGTTCCATATCGAATATGGAGTTTTCTCTACTGACTTTGAAGGAACTCTATTCAGAATATAGATTGAGCTTTGTAATGCATATCCCCAAAGGTATGTTGGTAGAGCTGAGAAACTCATCATGGATCTAACCATATCTAATAGGGTTCGATTTCTCCTTTCAGCAACACCATTCATTTGTGGCGTTCCGGGAGGTGTCCATTGTGATTGGACTCCATGAAGCTTCAAGTAATTTAGAAATTCTTTACTTAAGTATTCACCTCATCGATCTGATTGAAGGGTCTTGATACTTGTTTCAAGTTGCTTCTCTACTTCTAACTTATACTCCTTGAATTTCTCAAAGACTTCGGACTTGTGTTTCATAAGATACACATGCCCAAACCTTGTGAAATCGTCTATGAAAGTGATGAAGTAAGGAAAGCTTCCCTTAGCTTGAGTTGAGAATGACCCACATACATCGTTATGGACTAACTCAAGCACCTCTTTGGCACGCACACCTTTTCCAGAAAGTGACTCGGTGGTCATCTTTCCTCTCAAGCAAGATTCATAATTACCATATGATTCTAAGTCAAATGGTTCTAGGTAGTCTAAATCCTTGATTCATTGATGTGACCAAGTCTACAGTGCCATAAGTAAGTGGAGTTTCTTGGATTACTTATTTTAGCTCGTTTATTATGTACATTAAAAATTTCATGACTACAATTTAGAACATACAATCCATCCACAAGCGGAGCATTTCCACAAACAAAACCATTAAAAGACAATACATAACTGCCATTGGTAATGAATGAGGAAAACCCCTCAGTGTCTAACACTGGGATAGAAATAATATTCCTCGTCAATGAGGGAACAAAATAGCAATTATTTAGTTCTAAACAAAATCCTGAAGGTAAATCTAGTTTATAACTTCCCACACGTTCAACATCCACTCGTGCTCCATTTCCAACGCGCAGGTCTACCTCCCATGGTCCGACCTTTCTGCTGTTAGTCAGACCCTTCACATTATTACAAATGTGAGAGCCACATGCGGTATCTAATATTAGCAGTGAGAGTTACTCATAGACATTTATTTCAATGACAAATATACCTTGTCCAATAGGTCCAAAAGCACCTAGTGCCTTGTCTCCTCTTTGATTTATGCAATGTCCCTCATAAGCTTTTAGCATGTTGTGAAGTTCTGGAAGATTCACCTTGGTTCCATTCATGTTGAAGTTCACAATGAAATTCTCAAATGAACCAGGAAGCGAATTCAGGTTGACAGAGTTATTTATAGGCAGCTTCGTTCCAATCGAAGTCAACCTCTCTATTAACTCAATCATCTTCAGAATATGCGTCGACACTTGACCCCCTTCGTTCAGCTTACACTTGAAAAGGACCCTCAACAGTTCATACTCCATTGTCTGAGACTGTGAGTCATAGAGACTCTTCAAGTGTTCTAGCATCTCGTTGGGGCACATGTTTCCATATCGCCTCTGTAGCTCTACAGTCATGGAGGACAACATTATACACTGTGTCAGGGCAGCATCGTCTAGATTTTTCTGATAGGCTGCCTTGTCAAATAGGGCAAACTCAGCAGAATCTTCAGCAGGGACTGAGGGGAATACTGTGTCTGACACATACTCAATTCTCTCTAGTTTTAACACTAGTCGCAAATTTCTTAACCAATCAGGGAAGTTTGCTCCAACCAACTTATTTGTTTCAACTAACATTTTAAGTAACAGATTCGACATTGTATACTGAAGAAAAGATAGACTTGAAATTAACATTCTAATATAATTTCTATTGAACACATTCGTTAACTAATTAATCGTGGCCTTTAGTTTAATTAACTCCCACTATTTTAACATATCCTTTTAACCCATGAAGGAATACAGACTCATATTAAATATGGTCATAATGGGCCAAGATCCAAACTCATGTTGTCTCCACGTTTGTTGAGGCTGATAACTTCAACAACATGATCTGGTAGGTCTCTAAACTAATTACAAACAATTTGCAACTCTTGGTTGAACGAATGTTCTAAACAAAACAATCTGCGTCCCTCGGCTTGTCCGACGCTGTGGCACCAAGACAACCTAGCAAGTTAACCTCGTTATGCGATTGCAATTATGTATCTAATGTGTTTTGCCTTCATAGAGCAAACACTGGGGTGTAAATACCCATGAAGGTTTATCACCTACTTCTACATTTAACATGCATCTATGAAAGAGTCTGAGTCCTCGTAGACTTAGAGCAAATGCTGGGGCATAAATACTCATCTCGCCGAAAATGATTTTGCACTGCAATCAATTATAACGGACGACACATTCATTTTAAATGAGACTTATATTAAAATTTTGGGGATCATTTTAATTCAGGGTTTTAATCAAGATCAACTCTAACATGTTTCAAACATCACTCAATGCATGATATTAAGTAGTTAAACATGTATTTGGGCGCCGCCTACCCAAGCATAATTTACGGACGCTAAACTAGTATTAGGCACCGCCTACCCAAGCATTATTTGCGGACGCTATTCTAGTATAATAAATGACGATCATTTAGCACATAAAACAGTACACAATACTGTATAATAATAATCATGGGTTAACGTTTTGAAATTGAAATTTTAAGTTTCTGGACATTCGATGCGGCGGCGCTAGCGAAGCAGAAACTTTTGGTTTCTGCTTTTGTGAATTAGAGTCGTGACTCTCCACCATGGGGCCGCGACGCTTCATGTCCAGTAGGTTCCAAATTTTAAAACGAAGTTTTAATCACGATTCGCATGAAGCGCGGCCGATCATTACCGTGATCGGTGCCTGACGCTCCACCGTGGGAGCGTCACCGTCTCTAAAAACCTAGCAATGCCGCGCGCTCTAACGTAGGTCGCGGCGACGTCCTTTCGAGCGATTTAGTGTTGATTTTCTAAAATCGTCCAAGCCCTAAATCCAATTTAGGGATCAGATCATGGGTCCTTCATTATCACCACCACTATCAATAATGCACATATCAACCATCATCCGTTCCTACTTGTTCTTCACCGTGCACCATGTTTGCAATGAACCGGTTTTCTACACTAGGCTTAGTTCGAGCTATAACGGAATGACTTCATCGATTTAGCGTAGTTGATAATTTAGGGTGATTACGAAGGTCAATTGTTCAGTCAAGGTATGTCGGATTTCAAGTAGCCTTGTTTTAATTCAGATTAAAATCAATTTTACGTTTAATCCATATTATTATGTCTTTCAATTGTTACGTAACCATTGAATCAACTCTTATACCACTGTAGGATTTTGTTAAGTCTAAAACACATAAGTAAGGGGGAGAGAATCAGCTCTGATACCACTGTAGGATTTTGTTAAGTCTAAAACACATAAGTAAGGCGCTCCCCCTGATTTTAACACGTTTTAATTTTAATTAAATTCAAAATCTAATTTTGACTTAATTAAATAATTTCCATCAAATAGAAATTATCCCATAATTTATTATTGGTTAAAATATCTCGATTTTAAATCGAATATTTTATATTCTCTCAATATACCCTTAGACCGAAAAGACAATCGACTTAGTGTGACCCTTTAGGCCTTCACACATCGACACTTAATCAAATTAAGGTTCACACGGAACTCCTAGACTGCGTCATATGACGAACTCAATATGTGAAGTACGTTTACAAGACTCCAGTAAACATAACCTTTATGTGAGATGATAAATTTCTTTCATTCGCGACACACTCGATCAAACTTAGGATTTGCCAAGTGTCTATCCAAATGAGTTGATCACTTTATCTCATCTATATTAGTCGACAACTAGATCATATCCTAAATATGTCTCTTGCATTGGCCAATGACTTGGTCGACCTAACATCACTCAGAAGCTGAGTGTTCCTCTCGAATATCCAATCGAGGAATGAATCCTATTCTTGGCTCAACTACCACCTTGGTTTGCATCGCAATTTACCCAATACAAGCCATGTCTTATCCTATAAGGAATTTAAGCTTAGAACAAGATCAAAGTACATTACTCTGCAAATTTGGTGCGTATTGACCTCAAGTCAAAGGACCTCTATCTCTCACATGCTGATAATACTCTAGACATATATAACAAATAGTTTATCAGCAGGGCATACCAATACCCTCTAAGTGTATCCATGTGTCCATCACTAGTAGCCATTACTAGTAGTAAGTGAGACATACTACATTCTCTAAGAATGTGACGGAGACCACATATCGACTTATAACATATCATTGATATCTCATTCTCAATGATCATCAGTCGAGGCTATTTTGAGAGTTACGTTCTATCATTAATATCTCACTTTATCAATGACAACGTAAGCTCAAGGGATGCACATTAATGAATAATCATAAGCAATCAAAATCATAATTCAATAATTGCAAAATGCCAAAATATATTAATCTCATTAATAATACAAATGTGTTCAAGTACATTAATCCCTAAAATAATTGTTTCTAGGACATACATACTTTCACTACTAATATCACTACTGATAACTTTGAAATTCATCCTAGTTCTTTATTTTTATACTATTTCTTCACAGAGCTTAATTCCTTAATACACCCTTTTTCTTTGTTATGTTGTCATATTATGCCCCCAAGTATAATCCTTTTAATGGGTCAGCATTGAGTTGTCACTAAGCTTTCGGAGATGAGTTCTTTCTTTTTTGATAATAAGAAGCCTAGCACTAGTCATGGATAAGTTGAAAAAGTTCGAGGGGACACAAACTTTAGAAAAGAATGTCCTAATAAAATCTAGCGTCGGTAGGAACACTAAGGGGTTGGACGTATTAAATGTAGAGGTTGAAGTGAGGGGAATGCACTCCCCCACCCCACACACACACACACAAAAAAAAAAACAGCATAAATGCTAGAACTTTTAACAATATGGTGAAGCTGAAGCTCAAACAGTGGAATCCAGGTATTCTGTGATGACCTATTGAACTCCATTTCACAAACTCGATTGAAGGCAAACATTTTCCTGTAGATATTTCAAAACTTCTATTCCCGAATACTAAAAGGTGCCATCATTTACTCATCCTTTCTGAATATGAAGGCACTATTGAAAATGGGCATCCGTGGTGTCACTGTCTCGGATGTTCGTGGTTTTGGCGCCCAAGGTGGCTTGACCGAGAGGCAAGCTGGTATGGAAACATTCATCAATTTTAACTGATTATTTAGGTTGTGGTGGATATTTTTCAATTAATAAGAGACTCTTCCTCGGGTTTTGAAGTTATCTGCTGCTTGCAGGCTCTGAATTTTCTGAAGACACGTTTGTAGCAAAAGTTAAAATGGAGATTGTTGTCAGCAAAGACCAGGTTTTTGGATTCAAACGGCCTTGATCAAATTTTCTGCACTATAATTTAGAACCATATGTGTAGATTATAGAAGTATACTGTTAACATGTCATTTCTCTCTCCTATGTATGTACAAGTTTTATGTAAGTGTTGCTCCTTGAGATATTATATCCTTCATCTGCTTTTTAGATAGTTCTGATCTAGCCTGTAATGCTGTCTTATTAGGTTGAAGGAGTCATTGCAAAGATAATTGAAGAGGCAAGAACTGGTGAAATTGGTGATGGAAAGATCTTCTGTAAGTTTTTCACTTCATGATCCTGGAGTTCTGTCACTGTACAGGGTAAGGTGTAACACATAATTTTTTATCCAAGCAAATATTTGCCTTAAAAGGTAGAGGAGTTACCTATTTTTCGAACATGTCAAAGAATTACTTGTTTATTTGTGACTGCTTAGATATCGAGGAGATGAGGAACTTTATGTTATTTTTTTTACGTGTTTTCTGTCTTAATCCAAGTTGTTGGTTTAAAATGATGAATACCAATAAAGCCTTAAACTTGTAGAGCGGTTTCCTATATGGGAATATTAGTAATTCCACTTTTAAGTCACAATTTTTGCTTTTTGTTTGCTTTAGGAGTAAGCTCTATAGATAGTTTGTTTCCAAATTTGTTGTTTACAGTTCTTCTACAACAACAATATACCCAATGAAATCTCACAAAGTGGGAGAGGGAGAGGGTAGAGTGTACGCATACCTTACCCTAGAGAGGTTGTTTCCGGTAGACTCTCGGCACAAGCAATTCAAAGCAGTATAAAAAGCCATGAAAAACATTATAAAAAGTAGGATAAAGCTGTCTGAAAAAACAACATACGATAATCGAAGTATAAGAAATAACATATAGTAGTAGAAATATAAGTTCAGACAATAAAAAGAAAAACGGAAAAAATAAGATTGAGACAGTTATGAATTCCATTCAGTTTCCTTTAATTGATCGAACAACCCATCAGTTATTTCAACTACATTAAATGATCTTTCAAATTGGTCAAGACTCTCTAGTTTATGGCCGCTTCTCTATGGTACCAGTTGTTGCTTCATTGAATTTGCCTACAAGAAACTACAAGAGTAATACTACGACTATTAGTATGAAAGGATAAGCAGGACAACGCTCAACTACCTACTAGCCTTCTACTCTAATCCGTGTCCTCCACAACTTCAAATCTAAGGTCATGTCCTCGATAAGCTGGATGTGCGCCATGTCTTCTCTAATCACATCTCCCCAATACTTCTACTTGTTTACAGTACTTCTAAAGGCGATATTTGGAGTCTGCAAATTTTATTGCACTAATCTGGGATTTCTTCCGGCAACCTGAGACTAGTTGAATTTTTGACCATTTTTGATGGTTAAAACCACCCCACAAAGGTAGAGGTAAGGTCTGCCTACATCTTACCCTCTCCAGATTGGGTATGTTGTTGTTTTGACTGTTAAAACCGAAAAGCTGAGCAAATTTAGGTGTTGCAATTGCTCGACAGTCGATTGTCTTCTCTAATCCAGTTATATTGGTTTGTTAATTCAAGTTATAAGTTGAGCCATTGACATCCATTTATTTGGTCAATGTCAACAACAAAACTAGATGAAGATCTTGCAGTAATAAGTGTGTTGCACATGAAACGTGAAAATCAATGCCAGCAAGCCTTCTAAAACGTGCTTACAAACCCTCCCCAGACCCCAACACTGGGTATGTTGTTGTTTTGACTGTTAAAACCGAAAAGCTGAGCAAATTTAGGTGTTGCAATTGCTCGACAGTCGACTGTCTTCTCTAATACAGTTATATTGGTTTGTTAATTCAAGTTATAAGTTGAGCCATTGACATTCATTTATTTGGTCAATGTCAACAGCAAAACTAGATGAAGATCTTGCAGTAATCTAAGTGTGTTGCACATGAAACGTGAAAATCAATGCCAGCAAGCCTTCTAAAACGTGCTTACAATGACGATCCATATTTGTTCAAACAAAATCTTTTGATTCCACCGAGATATGTGGTGTACTGTAAACTGGTGTTGGTCAACCAGAAGAAACAAATAGAGAATACTAGCCCAAAATTTTAAAATAAGCTAAAAAGCTGTAGGAATCTCAAACCCGTTGATCCTTCTCTTCTATTTTATTAGACAAGGAAATCCATCAGTAACTTGTCACAATAGTTTAATTGAAGCCCAAATTTGTTGATCTCTTCTTTACTTCAATGCTTGCTTTCTTAAATATTTAAACGTCTTGTGAGAAAATATTATTTCAGTTTCTAGCTTATCAAACACTTGCAAACAATTATGATACATATCAATATACACACACGTTTTCTAATATGTTTTTGTTTCAAGGCTTTTTATTTGGTGTGTGTTTCTCATGTAAGAAGCCTGGAGTGGATCATCAAACAAAAGGTTGTCTGATGCTAGAAGAGCTTTTTTGTGTGCTCAAGTTAATGCCAGATTGTATTAGCAACTGTCAGTTAATGGGCCAAAATTATTCTTCAATGTTAAAACTAAAAAGATACAGATATCTATCTAGAAAAAAATTATCGAAGAGCATAAAACACAGTTTCCAGTGGTAACTAGTTCACATGTATGTGTTTGCGGGGATCCCTTGCTTTTTACTATTTCTCTATTCACCCCCCCCCCCCCCCCCACCATGAGGCTGAGGAGAAAAAGAAAGAAAACCAAAGATTTAAAGACATAATTATCTTGTGTTAACATAGACTTTACGAATATTATGGAGTGCTATGGATTAGAGGGCTGTGCTATTGTAGAGAAAATTGCTTATAGAGAAAGCCACAGGTGGCCCACTAGGCGAAGCCTAGTTGATTAGGAATGTGGAGCTTGAAGAGTCTTCTGATATTTTACTCTGCAGTTCTTACTTTTTTCATGGTAAAGCAGTATTGCAGGGATTGAAATTAGCATATCTGCACACAATCTAAAATGGATAACTGCTTATGCTCATGTGCAATCAGATTCCATCATTTTTATCTTTCTAATGTTTAAACATGACATGTTTGTCCTTGCAAAGAAAATCTTAAACGAGTCAAAGAGACCATGAAGTTCAAAGTGGCTGTTAAAGTTTGGCAATCTATTGGGATATTGTTAGTTTTCCATCTTCCAATTGAATATTTGCTGAACCTTGACGTGCTAGACATTATTGCCTTGTTGGAATGTTACAAAATGTAGTGTATTATTGATGATGTGTATTTTTCTTTCTCAGTGACTCCTATCTCTGATGTGATAAGAGTTCGCACTGGTAAGCAGAAAATTTTGATGATGATAGTCCTTTTGCATTTATAAATTAGATTGTCTTCGTAGGTTGATTTGTCAACTCCTTTATAGAAGTCAAAACTTGTCCCTTGTAATGATTCTATATATGGTACACTGTAACAGGAGAACGGGGAGAAAAGGCAGAAAGGATGGTGGGAGGGC
This sequence comes from Przewalskia tangutica, assembly GCA_029844215.1. NCBI lineage: Eukaryota > Viridiplantae > Streptophyta > Magnoliopsida > Solanales > Solanaceae > Przewalskia > Przewalskia tangutica. Next base: position 174,166 of record CM056728.1, read on the forward strand.
ATGCTGATATGTCCTCTGTATTATCAACTTCTTGAGCTGCCTCTAGCTGGAAAGTAAAATGTCTAATCATCTCTTTTGTTATGTACATGGCCATGTTATATGTTATGGAACAAGGTCCAACTTTTATTTGGAACATGCTATCAAGTAGGGAATAAAATAAAGTTGGACTAACCGTGTACCTGTGGTTTCAGTTGCGTCATAAGTTCCAGGAAATCCTATAATTTTCCAGAAAAGTCGTAGCTTAGTAGCCATTTGGTATTTACACTCTTCAACACTCTTCAGCACAATCGCGGTAACACTGCTTCCCCCTTCCCTGTTTTTGGCTGCAATTGAGTGTACTTTACACCTTAACCTTGTTAATGCCCCGTGTATATATATTCTCCGTACATTTGGTGTTTTTTCTAACAAGTTAAATATATATGGTGGGGTGACAGATGGACCGTTTGGGCTGAAGTTGTAGATGGGTCAATGTCCAACCGCTCAAAACTTACATGAGCGAAGATGGGCGGGTCAAAATAGGCTAAAATGATGGGTCATAACCCATGTTGCCCAACTTGACCCATTATTTTTACAAAATTCAAACTTACATTCTATGATGTTATTTTATTTTGTATGATATTTGATTTTTTCATATCTTTATTTTTAAAATAAGAATAATATTTTTAATTTTTTTTTCATTTTTTATAAAAGCAAAAAAATTATGAATTAGAAATTTGAGGATGGGGTGGGGGTGGAAGGGGTAGGTGTGGGTAGGAGCGGGGATAAGAAAAAAATTCATATTTTTTATAAATTATTTATAAAAGTAAAAAAATATTAAATAGAAATTTGAGAATGTGGTAGGGGGGGAGGTGGTAGTAGGATGGGGGGTGGAGGTAAGAAAAAAATTCATAGTTTTTATAAATTGTTTATAAAAGTAAAGAAATATAAAATAAAAATTTGAGAATGTGGTAGGGCGGGGGTAGGGGGTAAGAAAAAAATCATATTTTTTTATAAATTATTTATAAAAGTAAGAATATTAAATAGAAATTTGAGAATGTGGTAGGGCGGGAGGTGGGAGTAGGATGGGGTGAAGGTAAGAAAAAAATTCATAGTTTTTATAAATTGTTTATAAAAGTAAAGAAATATAAAATAAAAATTTGAGAATGTGGTAGGGCGGGGTAGGGCGGGCGGGGAGGTGGATGTAAGAATTTTTTTTTTTTTTTTTTAAAAATTATTTATAAAAGTAAAAAAATATAAAATCGAAATTTGAGAATGGGGGGAGGGGGGGGAGGGCAGAGGGGTAAGAAAAAATTCATATTTTTTATAAATTGTTTATAAAAGTAAAAAATTCATATTTTAATAAAAAAAAATTATAAAAGTAAAAATATATGAAATAGAAGACTTGGGTAAACAATAGAATAATAGATGAGTTACTTTGGGCTAATGTAATGAGTTGATTTGAACTGTTAATAACACAAATCAGCAGGAGGACATTGATTGTGGAGAGATCTTCAGCCCGGTTGTCAAACCGGCTACTATTCGCACAATTTTGAGCATTGGCATGGGCAAACACTGATCGATTCATCAACTTGATGTGAAGAATGCATTCTTACATGGGACCTGAGAGAAACAATGTACATCGTCACCGATGCAGGTTCACCCATCTAGATCCTACGCTATGTGTATGCCTCTCGTAAGTCACTATATGACCTGAAACAGGCCCCCCATGTGTGGTATGATCGATTTGTCAGGTATATCTTGCAGATTGGGTTTGTATGCAGCATTTTTCATCGAGATAGTAGCACTGCTTACTTATTACTGTACGTGGATGATATTGTTCTGACTGTCTCCCCAGATAGATTGAAAAATGAGATTATTGTCTTGCTTAAGTCCGAATTTGCAATGACTGATTTGGGAAAGATGAGTTATTTCTTGGGGATATCAGTGACCAGGTCTGTCAATCACATGTTCTTGTGTCAGCGTAAGTATGCAGAGGAGATAGTGTACAGGGCTAAGATGGCGAATTGCAAAGTTATGGCTACTCCAGTCGATTCGAAATCTAAGCTCAGTGCTATGGATGGTGCTCGATCTCGATCCTACTCAGATAGGAGACTTGCAGTGCACTTCAAGATCTCACATTTACGGGCGGACATAACTTATGATGTTCAAGCGGTGTGCTTATTCACGCACGCCACTGAGTCTCATTTCACTGCTCTTAAGCGTATCATTCGATACATTAAAGGCACTCTTGATTATGGTTTGCACCTATACCCCTCTACACCAAACAAATTACTTTTATATACGGATGCAGATTAGGCAGGGTGTCCGAACACGCGACGCTCCACCTCCGGCTTTTGTGTTTTCTTAGGGGATAATCTGATTTCTTGAGTCCGCGGCGGCGTGCTACAATATCTAGATCCGATGTCGAGGCGAGTGAGGCGTTGCAAATGTAGTAGCTGAGATTTGTTGGCTCAAAAACTTACTGTTAGAACTTCAGTGTCCTTTGCGTCAGACATCTATTGTGTACTGTGATAACATCTCTGTCATCTATTTGTCTCATAATCCGGTTCGGCATCAGCGAACCAAGCACATTGAGATAGACCTACACTTTGTTCGTGAGAAAGTTGCTCTAGGCCATGTCAGAGTGTTACATGTTCCATCATCGTATCGCAGACATATTTACCAAAGGACTTTCCAGACAGTTGTTTCTTGACTTCAGATCCTGTCTCAGCGTCCGGCCTCCTCCCGCTCCAACTGAGGGGGTGTGTAAACATGTAAATATAGGAAATAATATATTCCCTACCCATAATTAGAATATTTTCATATATTGTGTAAATATAATTATGGTAAGACTATGATTCCTCTTTTGTATAGATTTAGGATTCCTATGTATAAGGGATGAACATTATACTCTATATATACTTTCATATTAATGAAAGACTGCTCAAAGGAGATTAATATCATCTCACATAAATCTTAAAAGTATTTTTTCAACTCTATATTCAATTAAAGCTGAAATGTAGAAAGTAGTTCCATTTCTTGTAGTATTTGATTCGCCTCCAAACCCACCATCAGAACAGTCTGTTTGAATAATAATAAGTGTCTATTTTTGTTGGAATATTGAAAGTATGGTGTTGCCTCATTAATCTGACGTAATCTTAGTTATAACTTAAAAGTCCTGTGACTGAAGAATCGTCTTTTTGGGTGAATTAAGAATCTTTGAATTCAAACATGCATTAATTATATTGGTCTGTTGAGGATAAGGAAGCAATTCTGTCATTGATTTGTATACCATTATGTATAATGATTCTAGCAAGTTTTGCGCATCTACGAATGAGAATGAATGACAATATATATGCTTAATTTCTCAATCAAAAAGCACTGCTGACCATGTCTATAGCTTTTCAGTAGCGTATTGGTGCGTGCGAATATAGTTCAACATTAATATATGAAAAGAAAAAATAAGCTACATATAAGATGTAGCGATATTTTTAATGTCGTATGAATTCGGCCTAAAACGGATAATTTTTTCAGGTACAACATCCGTAGCATTGTACCCCTAAAACTGGTCTTATCTAGCAAGATTCATAGCTCCATACCTATACCTGTAGAAATATGGATACTCATTGATGTATACTGATATTTTAGTATTAACTATAGTTAGAAGGCTAGAACTAACTATAGTTAGATATGGTTAGAATATTAGATATTTTGTATATATGATACACTACACTGTAATCTCATCAATTAATCAATATAACTTTTCTCTTCCTTCTACAATCGACCATCTCTCTCTCGTTCATTCTTCTTTCTTCTTCTTCACGCAGACTTTACTTTTCTTCCTTCTTGCTCTCAGATCTTCATCTTCCATCTTCTCTCTTTCACTTCTTCCGCATCATGTAGAATCTAACATGGTATCAGAGTCGTGGTACACAGATCCAATCATGTATCACGCGAGACGCGAGATCCAATTAGAGAATTTTTTTTTGACAAATCTGGATGAATCGCAAGGAGTTGGTGACATGCAATACAGTTTGATTGAGGAATTCGAATAGCAAGAGTACAGATCTATGTGTATTGATTCTGTAGATTAAAATTCAGGAGATTGAAGGCGATATTGTAGGGTGTTTGAATTAGTGATTGAAGATTTTGAGGATTGAAGGTAATATTGATTACAAGTGACAGAATCAGAAGGATATGGAGAATTTCTGTCATATTGAAGGTAATCAAGTTACGTGCAATTGAATATCTAGGGAAAAACAAGATGGGATTTATTGATGGAACTGTCAAAAGAGAACACTATAATGACAATTTGGCAAGGATATGGGACAGATGCAATGTTATTGTGGTGTCTTGGCTAATGGGAAATGTTAGCAAGAGTTTATTGACGGAAATGTTGTATAATGCTGATTCATATAGCATATGGGAGGAAATAAAAGAAAGATTCGACAAAGTAAATAGCTCGAGAGCATTTCAACTTCACAAAGAAATCTTCACCTTAAGGCAGTGAGTGATGTCTGTCTCAGGATACTATTCAAAGCTGAAAGACCTTTAGGATGAGTATGACTCTATTATACCTCCGCCATCATGCTGTCCTAGGTCGAAAGAGTTTGTTAATCACCTGCAATATCAGAAATTATTGCAGTTTCTTATGGGCCTGAATGAGAGTTATAATCATATAAGGAGTCAAGTTCTTATGATGCAGCAAGTTCCTAATCTCAATCAAGCATATGCACTGGTAAATCAAGAAGAGAGCCAAAGAATTATAGCAGGTGGGAGAAAATCAGTACATGATAGTATTTAGTCTTCTGCAATGTTCACATTAAGAAATGGAGGGAATAAAAGAGGAGGACATGGAGGAAATTACAAGCAGAGGAAGCCTTTCAATCCTAATGCCTTTTGTGACTTCTGCCACATGAAAGGACATTATAGGTTGGACTGTTTTAAACTAATGAAATGCAATCACTGTGGGAAAACAGGACACTTAGAAGAGGGATGTTATCAGCTGATTGGGTATCCGGAGGATTTCAAGCCAAAGCAGAAAAAGGCTTATGTAGTAACAAGTGGATTGGAAGGGCCAGAGCAGGTGTTTGGTGAGCACAGTCTGGATCAAAGATGGTACAACAACAACACCAGCAGGAATTCTTCACCCCCAGTCAGAGACAGCAGATCCTCAATATGCTGGATGAAAAGGATAAGACCAAAAACCATAGTGCAAATATGGCAGGTATAAGAACTGCTGAAGAATTACTGCAATGGATCATTGATTCAGGTGCAACTAATCATATGATAAGTGACCCTAAATACTTACATAATGATTTAATGACAGAAGGGACAGGGAAGGTTCAACTGCCAACAGGAGATTCAGCCAAAATCTCACATGTTGGTGATTACAAGTTAGGAAGAGGTGATGTCCTCAGAAATGTCCTCGGTGTTCCAGAATTCAAATTTAATTTGATGTCGGTATCAAAAGTGACTAAAGAATTGAATTGTAGTGTCAATTTCTTTTCATCATGTTGTGTGTTTCAGGACCTGTCATCTGAAAAGGTGAGGGGAATTGGTAGTGAGAAGGATGGACTTTACATTCTATGCTTGGAAGGCAAAGATCAGAGGAGGGATATTGAAAGCTGCATGATGTTACTCAACAAATAGATGCAATGACATGGCACAAGAGGTTGTGTCATGTACCCATGACAGTCTTGAGGAAGATCTTTTACTTCAAGAATAATACTGATTTTGTTTTGAATAACTGTGATGTCTGTCCCTTAGCAAGGCAGACCAAGTCTCCATTTCCTGTTAGTGTTACTAGAGCAACACAATCTTTTCAATTGTTACACCTAGATGTTTGGGGACTATATAGAGTTGACACACACAATGGAATGAAGTATTTCTTGACTATTGTGGATGACTACTCTAGATGGATATGGATTTTTCTAATAAGACTGAAGTCTGATGTATGTACTGTGTTGAAGAACTTTCTGACTAAAATGAGTACACAGTTTGAGTGTAAAGTTCAGAGAATTAGGTCAGACAATGGGACTGAATTTTTTAATCATAACTGTATGGAGCTATTCCAAACACTTGGTATTATACACGAAAGTTCTTGTCCATATACACCATAACAAAATGGTGTAGTGGAGAGAAGACATAGACATATCCTTGAAACAGCTAGAGCCATTAAAATACAAGGTAGTCTGCCAGATAGGTTCTGGGGTATGTGTATGGAAGTTGCTGCCTACATTATCAATAGAATACCATCAACTGTTCTTAACAATAAATCTCCATACTACGTGTTGTATAACAAGACACCACAACTTAGTCACTTGAGAGTCTTAGGCTGCTTGTGTTTTGCTACCATACTGTATACACAGGATAAATTCAAATTGAAGCGATCAGTGCATCTTGTTGGGGTATGCACTGAGAAAGGGATACAAGCTATATGACTTGGAGAATAGGTCTATCTTTATCAGCAGGGATGTGCTATTCAGGGAAGACATCTTTCCTTTTAAGAATGACAAACATGAAGAAACAGTTCATGTAAAAGCACATGAACAATTTTATTATGAGGAATTGGTAAATGTTCCTGCCACTAATATGACTCCAGTGAATTTTGAAGTCTCTGCAGGGGTAGAATCTGTTGATGTAGCTCAGGAGATACATGGATCTAAGGACATGATCACTCACACCAGGAATGCATGTACAGAAGAAGCTGAGGACATGGAGAATGTACCACAGACAGCAGGACCTGCAACCAGAAAATCAGAAAGAAATAGTAAGCCCCCTATATGGCACAAGGATTATGTCTCTAACAAAGGATCCTCCATGTTACACCCCGTAATTACAGGACATGTTTTAAGAACGTACGAAAGAACTCACGAGTGTTAAGATTTGAGACTTGTAAAAAATTATCGGAAATATTGGAATTTGTCGGAAAACGTATTATTGTGACGAATTGGGGGACGACACGTGTCACCCCCTTATAGATGCCTTGGACGAAATTGGCATGGCCAATATGGTCATTGACCATAGTCTTAAGATGACAAAGTCTTCCAATTAATGAGCTTGAGTTTCTTGACCAAAGTCAAAGGTCCCACTAGTCTTGATATTTTATAAGAGACCATCCAAACCCCCCAATTGTTTGCATCTTGACCCTACATTGCACTATATAATACTACTAGTAGTGAGACTAGTTCCATACTTAGCCAAATTTACACAAAAAATTGAAGAACATAGAGCAAGAGCTCTCGGGTTTGGGTCCAACAAGAAGGAAATTTTTTTTGTTTGTTATACAATAATCTTCCCACTTTAAACCAAGGTTCCTATGTGTATTGTAAGCATATCTCAATAGAAAAATCCTGGAAAAAGAGAGTTTTCGTATTAGTCGCAAAGTGAAAACCTAGTGGCTTTCTAGGTTTTGGATTGGAAGTTTGAAGGAAAGTTGTTGGTATGGTTCTAAGGGTCTCAAGTAGCGGATTGAAGTGTCTTGAAGAGGCTCTAAGTTACTAAGGAGCGACTTCGGATTTGAAGATTTGATTAAGATTCGTTGAGGTATAATCTTGTTCTTTGAAAGTGTTACAAGATTATTTATATTGTTGTTAGATTTACTTGTTGCTAGCATGAAGTATATGTGTTGAAGTTTATAAGGATTATGGATTGATTGTAGCCTTGAAAATCCGAAATGTAATGTAAGTCATGTTAAGTTGGATTACAATTTTGGTCGTTTATTAGAATCGTCGCATGTTGTTGACTTGAAGATTATAGTAGTTATAGTCGTTTGCGACTTGATATCATGTATTGCTAACAACTTGGATTGAAATGGAAATTTGATAAGAATTGGTATTGTTGAAAGTAAGGTGGCCGAATTTGTGCTTGTAGTTGTAATAGTTTGTTATTCATTTGTATTGGACTACCTTATAGATTGTGGTGAGCCAATTGTGGCTGTTTGGTTATTGTATTCGGCCTTGAAAAAGGTGTCAAAGAAAGTAGAAACAAAGGAGGTCTTTGTCCGATTTTCCGTAGACTTAGTGACTTAGCACTTAGAATAATTCTACGTTAGAAGTGAGAGGTTAATGGACATTTTGTGACCATTATAGGTTGAAGTACTAAGTATAGCGTATCCTACTTGAAGGATGGATTTGCTATCAAGATTGAAGTACTTTGGAGCATTTTGCTACTTGTCGATAATCGTCGCGAGGTATGTGAACCTCTTCCTTCCTTTGGCATGATTCTATGTATGAAATATACATGTAGTAGTATTTCATGATTTCGTCTACTCTTAGAAGTTAAGAGGTAGTTATGTTGATTTACTCTATGTAAAAGCTACGTCTAAGAAATCCTAAGTCCTTACCAAGTCTTATGGGGATGTTGGTAGAGTCGTTAGGAAGTATGTTGAGTCAAGTTGACTTGGCAAATTTTACGGCACAAATGAGAATAAGTATCGAACAAGCCATTGCAGCGTTAATAAAGGAAAATGTAATGACAATTAATTATGTTAAAACAAGTAGAATTTCTCCATCTGCATAGAAGCTAAGATAAGACAAAATTGTATTACATTTTCTAGATCATGGCTACTTGAATAAGATCGTTATAAATAAGTATAACTTATTCACAACACACCAAAGTATATGTTACTTAATTTAAAAGAGTTTACGTATGAAGTTTTTAAGACTTTGAAACTGGTTTTCTTAAAAGTTAAGAGACTTGAAGTATTTTGAAAGCTATGTGATTTGAATTGAAAGTATAAGTCTCTTGGTTATAAAAAGAATGAATTAGTTTAAGGCATAAAGTTAGTATGACGGCTTTATGGGAAGTTGGTTATAATAACTTTATGGAAGGTTAAGAGCATGGTTTTCTCTAATGTAAGCAAAGAAATGATTTGAAATAAAGAAGGGCAAATTGTTTTAAAGGTACCAATTGCTTAAGGTTTTTAAGTAAGAAGTCACTTGATTTAGAAGTCGGTAATTGTATTTCTAAAAGGTAGTGTGACTTGTCTGAAAGGTAGAGATGACTTGATACTACGGTTGTTAGTATCCAGGAAGTTTTGTTTGAAAAAGAGTTTTCTAAAGGAGTAGAGGTGCGTGAAGACGTTGGGTTAACTTCCGGTAGTATACCCACGCGCACTATATGACATTATCGACCAAATGGGCGGGCGGCAAGATACCTTTACGCGCACTATATGACATTATCGACCAAATAGGCGGGCAAAGATACCTGCACGCGCACTATATGACATTATCGACCGAGAGATGGGTCGGGCGATACCTACGCGCACTATGACATTATCGACCCGAGACGGGCCGGCGGTATACCTTCTGCACGCGCACTATATGACATTATCGACCGAAGATGGCGGGCGGTATACCTGCACGCGCACTATATGACATTATCGACCCGCAGATGGGCGGGCGGTATACCTACGCGCACTATAGGACATTATCGACCGAGACGGGCGGGTAGTATACCTTTATGGGCGCACTATAGGACATTATCGCGTCGAGAGATGGGCGGACGAGATACCTTTGAGGCGCACTATGTGACCTTATCGCGTCGATTTGGTAGGGTAGTATAAGCGTCCTCCGTAAAAGTCGGATTAGGTTATGAAAGATAAGTAAGGTTATATGGTAATGAACTTGATGTTTTTCCTAAGTATGTACGTAAGAAAGTGGCTATAACGTTTATTGAAAAATGGGAAAAGATAATAAGGTACGATTAAGTTCACGAGGGGGTAATGACATGGTAGGCTCAGGTATTTACTTCTTTTACACTTACCCCTGTCATGATTTTATACAGATATGTTTTAATTGTTGTACCTTATTTCCGTTTCATATTCGGTACCTGTAGTACTGACCCCCTTCGGGGGGCTGCGTTTATGCCCGCAGGTTTTAGGTACCAGGTTGGTGATCCTTGCTCTTAGGATCTCGGTTCAGTTTTTTTTTTAGAGAAAGCTCCATTTGCTCCGGAGGCTTAGCTCTTGGTACGGTTTTCCCTGAGGTAGTAGATTCACGTATATTCAGGGGTATGGCGGGGCCCTGTCCCGCCACAGTTGTTATGTTAAAACTCTTAAGTGCAGTAGTCACATGTTGTGGGTCGGTTGTAAAGAAATGAGGCAAGCTTCGGTTGTATATATTTATGTCGGGAAGGTAGCCTTCGGCTAACTCATTTGTTTTACTTCTGTTGTGTTATTTATAAGTTTCATGTATGTTCTGCTGATTTTCTCTGATGTATACCTGTAAGGGTGCCCAGGTAGGGCACCAGTCGCGGGCCCGGGGTCGGGTCGTGACACTCCAGTTGTTTATATTCAATTTCAGACAACATCACATATGCAGGGCTCACTTCTACCTATCAACAATTTGTTGCAAAGGTATCCATAGATCTGAGAACCTTCGTGGTACTCGGATCTGACGAGGACCCTAGATGGGTTGAAGCTATGGAGTCTGAGATAAAGGCATTGGAAGACAATGGTACCTGGGAATTGGTCAATCTGCCTGATGGGAAGAAAGAAATTGGTTGTAGATGGGTCTATAAAATCAAGTACAAGGCATCAGGAGAGGTCGAGAGGTTCAAGGCAAGACTTGTAGCAAAGGGATATAACCAAAAAGAAAGGATCGACTATCAGGAAACCTTTTCTCCAGTGGTCAAAATGTCTGTAGTCAGAGTAGTGGTGTCCATTGCAGCAGTGAAGAACTGGGTGATACATCAAATGGATGTATACAATGCCTTCCTTCAAGGTGACCTATCAGAAGAAGTGTTTATGACAATTCCAGATGGGTTCAACACCAAGTGCAGACAAACACATGTTTGTAGGTTGCTCAAATCTTTGTATGGTTTGAAACAAGCATCTAGGCAATGGAACATCAAGTTGTCTACAACATTATTATCATCAAGATTCACACAGAGTCATAGGGATTATTCCCTTTTCACTAAGCAGCAGGAGGAGAAGATTGTGGTGGTCTTAGTCTATGTGGATGATTTGCTGCTAACTGGCAATGATGCAGTTCTTATACAGTCTACAAATGAGTCATTGCAGTCAGCTTTCAAGATTAAAGATCTAGGGGAGTTAAAATACTTTCTTGGAATTGAATTTGCAAGAAGCTCACAAGGTATATTGATGCACCAAAGAAAATATGCACTGGAGCTTATTTCGGATATGAGATTGGCAGGAGCAAAACCCACTTCTTCTCCCATGGAGCCTAATCTGAAACTCACCACCATCGAACTGGATAAACTTATAGCTGAAAAATCTGAGACAACACCTAAGTCAGATGACCTATTGAGTGATCCAGGCACATACATGAGATTAATTGGAAGGTTGCTGTATCTGACTACTACGAGACCAGATATTGCATTCGCAGTGAATTCACTTAGTCAGTATATGCAAGCACCAAAGGTATCACATATGGAGGCAGGCCTCAGGCTCGTTAGGTATGTCAAACTGTCACCAGGAATGGACATTCTTATGTCCAGTTCCCCCGAATGTATTCCTCAACTCAAGATGTACTGCGATGCAGATTGGGGATGATGTGTCAATACCAGGAGATCAGTCGTTGGATACCTAGCAATGTATGGTGCTTCACCTCTATCATGGAAATCAAAGAAACAAGATACGATTTCCAGAAGTTCAGCAAAAGCGGAATATAGGGCCATGGATTCTGTCGTAGCTGAAGTAGTGTGGTTGGTTGGACTGTTTCAAGAATTGAGAGCTGAGATATCTCAACCTGTGAATGTTTTTACCGACAACAAATCTGCAATGCAGATTGCTGGTAACCCAGTATTCCACGAAAGAACTAAACACATCGACATCGATTGCCACTTTATTAGAGAAAGCATACATGATGGGCTGATCAACACACATTTTATTTCTTCAAATGAGCAACCAACAGATATCTTGACAAAAACATTGAGTCGACTGCAGCATAATCATTTAGTATCCAAGCTAGGATTGAAGAACATTTTCATACATCCTAGCTTGAGGGAGGTGTAGAAATATAGATACTCATTGATGTATACTGATATTTTAGTATTAACTATAGTTAGATATGATTAGAATATTAGATATTTTGTATATATGATACACTACACTGTAATCTCATCAATTAATCAATACAACTTTTCTCTTCCTTCTATAACCGACTATCTCTCTCGTTCATTCTTCTTTCTTCTTCTTCACGCAGACTTTACTCTTCTTCCTTCTTGCTCTCAGATCTTCATCTTCCATCTTCTCTTTCACTTCTTCCGCATCATGTAGAATCTAACAATACCTATTGAACTTATAAATTGATCTTTATTTTAAGATATTGTAATTTTTATATAAAAATATATTCTACTATGTGAAAAAAATGTTGGGTTGGATTTAAACCATCTCTATTTTCCCCAGGTCCCTTTCCAGTCGTGACGGAATAAAGGCAGGGAATTGAGAGTGGTAATGCGGTTGACCGAACCTTTTTTACCTTATCTCAACCACTACCAAACAAAATCCTAATTCCTTAATTGTCTCGAACCGAATACCTAAAAGCTTCAATTCAAAAAGAGGACCACATCAAGTCAAGATATGAAGTATACCTCTATAAGACATATATATATGGTATAAATTTAATGTGAAGCTACTGTCCGTCCTTCCATCCGTACCAATTTTTATAACTTACAATATTCATCTACAATAATATTGAGGTAATTTATATTCATACATGTTTCTCAAGTTACAAGATTGTAATATCTAGAAATTCCTTCGTCTAGTAAATAGGAACATAAACATCGTAAAAGAAAAATATCTTTGAGATGTAGTGAAGAAGGATTATAAATTGTCCTTCAATGAAAATATTAACTACTCCTATAGTTTAAGACATTCGTTAATCAATATACCAAGCTGCTTACCATATTCTACGCTTTGTATAGGCGATTACGTGACTAACTAATGTATATGAAGTTTTTTTTTTTTTTTTGATCGAACGAGCCGCGCTACTCTTCTTCAGTCTTTCAGAATGCCGGCAGCACAATACCGCAAACCACGCCGTAGGTTAACTACACTTACGCCCAGTGTGCGATTTCAACCAAGAAGGTTTATGCAGGATCGAACTCGTGGCCTTGCGTATTTCTCTTCTTCACACTAATGTATATGAAGTTAAATTTAATATCCTTCAATTTTAAATGTTTTGTTTTCAAGGGCACATATTCATGTTGACCGTCTTTTTTAATTTTTCCAAACATTCTTTATCTCACGTACGTCTACTACTAGTAGTAGCACTAACGAACGTACTCATTCAACATAGGATGACATTCCACTCTTTTTATGCAACCTTATCTCCAAAATTTTTAAATCCCCCCCCCCCCCCCCCCCAAAGTTATATATAGTCCCCTTGTGTATAGCTAATTGGAACATCCATAAGAATTTTTTTTGACAATGGAAATGGAGGTGAATGCCACAGAGAGAATATCAGTGGAGATGAGGAAAGGACCCTGGAGTTCGGATGAAGACTCCAAACTCATCCATTACATCGCCCTACATGGCCAGGGACGCTGGGATTCTGTCTCTCACTTTGCCGGTATATGTCTACTTTATTATTACTACTACTTTCAACTTAATTTGTTTCATTCTTAACTTAGTTGTTAGAGAGAGCATACATTTATTTGCTTATATGTTATCAATAAGTCTCTCACGTGTTGGCATGACATACTCTTCTTTTTTGTCACTAGCCAAAAAACATGGAAATACTTTTTTCTTCTTTTTGGTGGCGGTGATCAGATTTGAAACCCAAAGTACTTCTGCTTGATGAGCATATCGTAGTGGTTTGCCATCTGTCTCATCTAGTTTAAGCTGAACACACGCTATATTACTTATATCTCAACATAAACAATTTTTCATGCACTGTAACAATAACTACTACTAAGTGAATGAAACCCAAATTCAGTTGTAATGTATTTTCCCAAGTAGTTAATTAGTACCAACCGTGAGTTTCCTACATGTTGCATGCAATGCTTATTGTTACTGATAAAAAGAGAGAGGAATATATATCTTCATTTTGTTTCATTGACCAAAAAGTATTTTATGTATACATATAGGGTTGAAGCGTACAGGTAAGAGCTGTAGACTGAGATGGTTGAATTATTTGCGGCCTAATTTACGACGAGGAAAAATTACTCCTCAAGAGCAACTTCTTATTGTACTACTTCATTTTCGCTTTGGAAATCGGTGAGTATATATATCCATCCTCCTTCCTCTCTTTCCTTCTCTTTTTCCTTTATTCCTATTACTCCCTCCGTCCCAAGAAGATTGTCTTAATTTGACTTGACATTAAGTTTAAGAACTAAATGAAGACTTTTAAAATGTATTGTCTAAAACAAACTTTATATATTTGTGTGGTTGTATATCATCTCTTAAAGATAAATTGTTTCGAAATATAGAAATGTGTCAATGGCCGGTGAGTATATATCAACTTAACATTTAGTACTTATTTTATACAAAAAGATGGGCAAAGATTGCAGAGAACTTGCCGGGAAGAAGTGATAACGATGTTAAGAATTACTGGAGAACAAAAGTACAAAAGCATGCAAAAGAGCTGCATTGCGACGTCAATGGCCAGCAATTTCAAGACTTCCTTCTCTATCAGTGGCTTCCCTCTCTGGCTGAACAAATACATGCCACGGCCACATCATCCTCTCAGGAACATGATGATAATATGTGGAACACTGAAGTAAATTTAAATACTCCTAATTTTGTTCAAACTGGGATTAATGGATCCACTAACATCACATGTCCAAACGTTGTTTCATCAACGGATTCCTTCGAAGCAAAAGTTATGACAGTAGGGCTGATAGACGATAGTGATATTTGGAACAGCTTGTCTAGCTTTGAAGATGGAATTATTTCTGATTTTTCAAGCCCAGATATGGCGGTTTATGAGGATCAGTACTACTGTCACAATTATTGGGCAAGTGCAACATCAGAACTATTTTCTGATGAAACGCTATGTTTGGATGATATGGACCTTTGGCTCTTTCCTTAGAGGTGTAACATGAGGCCGATCTTGAAGTTTGGTTACGGATTCACGTGTCAGTAGCTTTTATCCAAATTATGTAATATGTTTAAAAAACATATAAAAAATCCATAAATATTTTATTATAAACTCCGTTTTATTATAATATTAATTTAATATTATTGTAGAAACTCATAAACGTTATATTGGGGCTCCACCTTGTTGCTACTTAATTTAGTGATTGAGCTGGCTAGCGCAATATTAGTAAGTGGGAAGAGCTCTTTCACCTTCATATCTCTATCTTTCATAGATGCACCGTTGCGTCAACTTTTCCCCATGCATATAGGAGTATATAACACAAACGTTATATATGTCTATTATCCAATTTACGTGGTAATGGGTCGGATTATGAGAATCAGACAAATTAATTTTGATCGTAAATTCGATCATGGAATCTTTTTTTTTAAAAAAAATACTTATTTAAAAACTACGTAAAAGTATTATAAGTCACAATGATTGACAACTCAAAATATTTCAGAGATATATGAAAAAAATTACGGTCAAAGAAATATTTTTTTGAATCTCGAAATTCAAATGTGTCACGTAAATTAAGACAGAGGAAGTATATAACTCCGTCTGTTTTAATTTTATGTGAAACTTTTCGCTTATCGAGAGTTAATTTGACCAATCTTCAAAGCTAAATTGGATTGGATCAGCTCGATATTTAAAAATTACGATTTTTAGATTCAAAACTATATGAAAAGTATTATGATATGATGAAATTCTTCTCATATCGAGGCCAAGCGGGGTTCGTCAATCAAATTCAGAAAAATTAGCATGTATTATTAATACACACAAAACACAAAAAGTCATGAATTCTTGTTACATGAGCTCGAAACGCCAAAAAGACAATGTTTTCCATGGTGAATATGATGACTATTTGTACCAAGAGGTTTTCAATGGACTTATCATGTTATAGCGGAAGCAATTAAACAGAAGAAAGAATAATAATGAATGTAAAGGACACAAACGATTTAACATGATTCACTAATAATGTGTTAGCTACGTCAACGGGAAGAGAGAAAAACTTTATTAATCTTGAGGAATACAATTTTTTGGGATTTCTCTGAATTGTATTTCAGATTGCTTATTAGGTTATGACCTATGAGGTTTATATAGAGTACCCCTTACACAGACTAAGGAAAGATTTTTCAAACAGAAAAGGAAAATGATTCCTAAACATGGTATAAACCTAATATGCCTGAATTCAATGCATATTTCAACAAATCTCCACATTGACTTGAATCCTCTCACAAATAACAGATGTACCAGATGCACCATTATAGTGTCATATGTACTAGACTCCTTCTGCCCCAGATTTTGCCCTCAAGGGGCAATCAGCAACTCCTAACGTTGAGCAAGTCCAAACAGTGTTAGAACTTGCTGTGTGAAACCGACTTTGTGAACATATCAATTGGGTTATCAGCAGTACCCACTTTGTTCACCTTGATTCTCTTCTCATTTTTCAGAAAATGATACCTCACATCAATGTGCTTAGTCCTCTCATGATGGACTTGATCTTTGGCTAAACAGATTGCACTGAGACTGTAACAATACACTATGGCCTGATCCTAATGTAGATCCAGATCGCTGATCAATCCTTTCAACCAGATTCCCTCATTGGCTTACGGTAATGCCATGTACTCGCTCAGTAGTCGACAAAGTCATCAGAAATGCAAAATAGCTTTCAACCGACAACCGAACCACCAAGAGTGAAAACATAACTACCATAGATCTTCATCACAACATCTCGGCGTAGTCGGTCAAAACCGTGTCACCAAACACTCTGTATCACCTCTATAAATGAGACCAACATCAGACGTACCTTTGAGGTACCGAAAAATCCTCTTCACAGCTTGTCAATGCTCTTTGTCAGGCTCACTCATAAACTTGCTAACGACACTAACAGACTGTGCAAGATCAGGTCTAGTGCAGACCATTGTATACATCAAGATTCCTACTGCACTAGCATAGGGAACTCGAGATATGTACTCATTCTCCTCAGTTGATTTAGGTGCAAAAGCAACAGACAGATGTGCATTTGCAGCACTGGGAGTATCTATAGGCTTTGCTGTAGACATGCCAAACCTTGACAAAATCTTCTGAATGTAGCCCTTCTGTGACAAGAAGAGCTTCCATCTGCTTAGATCCCTATAGATCTCCATTCCCAGAATTTTCCGGGCTGCACCCAAATCCTGCATATCAAACTCAGCACTGAGAAGATCCTTCAACTTCTGTACATCAGACTTGTCCTTCGCAGCTATCAATATATCATATACATACAGGACCAAGTAAATCAAAGAAATGTTTGCTGACCTGTTGTAGTAAACACATCAATCATATGGACTTCTGTTATAGCCAATCTCTATCATATAGTTGTCGAACCTTTTGTACCACTGCCTCAGAGACTGCTTTAGCCCATACAAAGACTTCTTCAACTTGTAAATATAGTCCTCCTTACCAGGAACCTAAAACCCATCTGGCTGAGTCATGTATATTTCCTCCTCCAACTCTCCATGTAGGAAAACTGTCTTCACATCTATTTGTTCAAGTTCCAGATTCTGATGTGCAACTATTACTAGTAGTACCCTGATGGAAGTGTGTCTGACCACTGGTGAGAAAATCTCATTGTAGTCTACACCATCTCTCTGAGTGAACCCCCTAGCTACCACTCGAGTTTTATACTTGATACCCTTAACAGGTGTTCCTCCTTCCTCTTCTTGTATACCCACTTGCAAGTGACAACTTTTCTATCTCGCGGTCGCTTAGCTAGCTCCAAAGTCTGATTCTTATGGAGTGACTCCATCTCCTCTCCCATAGCAGCAAGCTATTGGAAAGACTCAGTACATGTAACTGCTTCTTTGTAACTGGATGACTCATGTGAGTTAGGATCTACTTCTTCAGCAACCTGCAATACATAAGCTACCATGTCTTCAAAACCATACCTTCTGGGAGGTATTCCATAATTTCATCTCTTTGATCGATCAAGATCCAAATTGTGCTGATTTGCTGCTGGTAATGAAGATCCTAATGATTCTGCTTCTGACTGTGGCTATTGTACTTCATATGATGGTTCACCCTCATCTGGAGTGACTTGCTGCTCCATTTGTTTCCCAACACTGCCACCAACAATAGACTTCACAGTAGGGTTAAACATAGAATTTTCATCAAAAATTACATTCCTGCTCAGTATAACCCTCTTCTCAGATGGGGACCATATTCTGTATCCTTTAACACCATCCACATAACCCACAAACACTCCCTTTTTAGCTCGTGGTTCTAATTTACCCTCATTCACATGATAATAAACATTGCAACCAAAAACTCTCAAGCCAAAGTAATCAGCAGGCTTACCAGACCACATCTCAAAAGGAGTTTTGAGATGTATACCTGTGTGAGGTCCACGATTTATCAGATAGCAAGCTGTATTAACCGCCTCTGCCCAGAATGTCCTAGTTAGTCCAGCATTAGAGAGCATGCATCTAGCTCTCTCCAGAAGTGTCTGATTCATGCGTTCTGCTACACCATTTTGTTGTGGCATCTCCCTGAATGTATAATGCCTAGCAATCCCTTCTTTTCTGCAAAACTCATTGAACTCAGAACAACAAAATTCCAGACCATTATCAATTCGCAGTCTTTTGATTTTCTTTCCTGTTTGATTTTCCATTAATATCTTCCACTGCTTGAAGTTCTTGAAAGCTTCACTTTTATGCTTCATAAATAACACCCAAGTCATCCTTGAGAAATCATCAATAATTGTCATAAAATATCTGTGACCTACTAGAGACTTCATCCGGGAAGGACCCCAACAATCAGAATGAATGTAATCAAGTGTGCCTTTTGTTCTGTGTATTGCTTTGGAAAACTTGCTGCGATGTAATTTCTCGAATACATAGTGTTCACAAAACTTAGTTCCTCGATCTTGTGACCACAAATAAGATCTCCCTTTCACAAAATTTGCATCCCTCTCTCCCTCATATAACCAAGCCTCATATGCCATAACTTGGTCAAGTTTTCTTTATCAACCTCTGAGGATGCAAACGTAGAACCTTGAAGGAAATACAAGGTACCACATTTTATGCCCTTCAGAACCACATTCAAATCCTTGCAGACATATAGAACTCCACTTCCACCTCAAAATCTGAACCTCTTGCTATCTAACATGCTCAATGATATCAGATTCTTTATCATGGATGGAACATGCCTGACGTCATTCAATGTGCAGAATTTACCATCATGTGTTCGAATTTTAATAGAGCCTATCCCAACCGTTTTGCAAACAGAACTGTCAGCCAAGGAAACACTGTCATCATCCACTTGTTCATAGGTTGTAAACCACTTCATGCGCGGACATATATGGTAAGATGCTGCTGAATCGAGGAACCACACATCATTATAATGTGTGTACTCATTAGCAACTAGAGCAATATCATCTTCAGAGTTGGTATATGCTACAGCGGCAGTACCTATCGGATTATTCTGTTGCCTCTTCTTTTTGGGACAATCAGATTTTCAGTGTCCTTTCTCCTTACAGTAATTATAAACATCATTTGGTTTTGGACCTTTAGAAAATGGTTTCTTAGACTTCTTCTCCTCCGGATTTCTATGTCCATGACTTCAACTGGCTACTAACCCTGCAGCCTGATTATCTGCACCTGTACCAGCCGCCTTATGACGCAGCTCCCTAGTATGGAGAGACGATCTCACCTCCTCTAGAGACACAATATCTTTTCCAACAATGAACGACTGTACAAAATTTTCGTACGATAATGGTAAAGATACTAACAGAATCAATGCAGCATCCTCATCCTCAACTTTCACATCAATATTACGCAACTCTAACAAGATTGTGTTTAGTTGATCTAAGTGATCTCGAAGAGACATACCTTTATGCATTCTTAGACTGAACAGACGTTGCTTTAGAAGCAACTTTTTGGTTAAGGACTTCGTCATATAAAGACTCTCGAGCTTGACTCATAGACCCTGCACGGTTTCCTCCTCCGGGACCTCAGTGATAATATCATCAACAAGGCTCAACATAATTGTTGAATGAGCCTTTTCTTCCAGAACAACCATCTCAGTGTTAATGGGTTCTGCCGGCTTCCTAGCAAGCGGCGCCCAAAGTCCTTGTTGTTTTAACAAGGCTCACATCTTGATCTGCCACAGACTAAAATTGTTTCTCCCCGTAAATTTGTTGATTTTCACATTCATTCCAGACATCTTTCAAACAAACAAATCTGGCTTTGATGTCAATTTGTTATAGCGGAAGCAATTAAACAGAAGAAAGAATAATAATGAATGTAAAGGACACAAACGATTTAACGTGGTTCACTAACAATGTGTTAGCTACGTCCACGAGCAGAAGAGAGAAAAACTTTATTGATTTTGAGAAATACAATTTTTTAGGATTTCTCTGGATTGTATTTCAGATTGCTTATTAGGTTATGACCTATGAGGTTTATTTAGAGTACCCCTTACACAGACTAAGGAAAGGTTTTTCAAACAGAAAAGAAAAAGCTTTTTCAAACAGAAAAGGAAAAGGATTCATAAACATGATATAAACCTAATATGCTCGGATTCAATGAATATTTCAACATATCAAATTTCAGGTCAATTGAAGTTCACCAAATTCAGGAAAATGAGCATGTACTAATACACACGAAACAACAAAAATAATCATGAATTCATGTTTCATGATCCCAAAACGCCAAAAGGACAATGTTTTTTCACGGCGAACATGGTGAGTATTGGTCACTAGGTCATTTTTTATGGACCGACCAAATTTCAGGCCAATCAAAGTCCATCAACTAAATTCAAGAAACTTAGCATGTGCTAATACATACGACGAAACGCCAAAAACGACGTTTCATGGAGAAGCGGTGAGTATTGGTTTTTCTAATGAACCTATCAAATTTCAAGTCAATTAAAATTCGTCAACCAAATTCCAAAAAGTCTATAATGATACCACACGAAAAACTTCGATAATCAGGAAACACGAATTCTTGATTGATGAAAAAGATTATATGTTACGAAACTTATCAACGTCTCATCAATAAAATAATTTTTTTTCTCTTCTAATAATTTGAGGTTTTTAATCTACAAAACATACACATCCATTAGGCTCAAGGTCCTGATAGAAGTTGTTTACTTTCCTAGTAGTTAGGGGTGTCAATGGGGCGGGTTAGGGCAGGGCAAGTCTTGACCTGCTAAGATGTTAACCCGCTCTGCCCTATCCCGTTTAACATTTTTTAAAAATTTGCCCCGCCCTGCCCCGCCCCGCCCGCCATGCCCTATTTATGTTATTTTTTATTTTTCACTTTTAACTTGGTATCAACCTTTCGCACTTCCCACTTTTAAGGGTTATAACTCTCAACCGTAACCCCAAATAAGGTATTTCTTACGCCGAGTTGAAGGTAATATGGAGACCTAACACTATCCCAAGTTTACTCTTGAAATACTTAGTGTAACTAGTACAAATTCATGCAAGAACAACCCTATAAAAACTGTTTCCCCAGAATTTTTATGAAACAAGACACAATCTTAAAACAGTCATAACTTCTTATCCGTAAGTCGGATTAATCCTCATAAAGTATCAAACTGTCGAGAACAGAGAAAACTAGAACTTTTATTCAGTACAAACTTTCATATTTTTTACCGATTTGTACAGTTATTCCGTTATACATTCTGCCCTTCCAGATTTCGGTTGATTCGAGACAGAAACTTTAAACAGTGATAACTTTCAAACCGTAATCGGATTTATCCCCGTAAAGTTTCAAACTGTCTATAACGGAGTAATCTATAACTTTATTCAGCACAAACTTTCAGATTCTTTACCTATTTGTACAGTTTTACGTTATACATTCTACCCTCCAGATTTCGGTTGATCCGAGGCAGAAATTTTAAACAGTGATAAATTTCAAACCATAAGTCGGATTAATCCCTGTAAATTCTCAATATGACCGTAACAGAAAGATGTACAATTCTATAAAATTTTATCCAATTCTAACAAGTACAACCCAATGTAACATATTATATCTTTAAATTTGCACAAAGAAAGCTTTGCCCTATTAACCGCCCTGCCCTATTTAGAATTTTCTAAAAATGTGTTTTGACCTGTCCCGCCCTGCTCTGTCCTGTTTAAGCATTGCCCTGTCCTACCCCGTTTAACGTTTGACATGTCCTACCCCGCCTTTTTCCGTCCCATTTTCCATCCCTACTAGTAGCGAAGAAAATGAGATGAATCTTTGTATAGATTGGATTTTCTAGACTTGATGCTTACCTTCTTATTATTTAAAAGGGGATGGTTTAATAATGGAGCTAGAACGCCACTTAACTGTAAGGGGAGGATCAAAGAATATGAGAAGAACAATAACTGTATTTTTCAATGGTTGCTTTTTAAAATAATTACATTTGTGTTTTAAGTTTTGTGCATTGGCATTATATAAATTTCTTAGATTATTGGGTAAAATAGACCTACAATAGGAAGTGTATGAAATAACAACTCTCTTCACATCAAACTTAACATATGAAACTAAAAAATAGAACAACAACCTACTATACTAAGGGTCGTTTGGTGCGCAAATTAAGTTATTATGGAATTATAATTTTAGGATTATAATTTTTGAATTAATTTATTCCACCTAGAAGGTGGGATAAAACAATATCAAGCTTGATGAAATATCCAACACTAAGTTTGAGATAAATTTTATACCTTGTTTGGTTGAAGGTATAAGTTTATCATGTGATGCATTTATACCTTCAACCAAACAAGGTATAAATATATATCCAAGCTTAATCCTGGGATATCTCACCCTATCCTGTGTACAAAACAATCCCTAATTGTATAAATTATTTAGGGGGAAAGCTCAAGTATGTCATCGATATTAATAACATTTCCCAATTCCTATATAAATCTCCATTTTTTCTAATTTTATGTAACAAGCTTATAGGGACAATGTTGTCCCTTATATTAATAACATTATTATTTTACATGAAAAATTATACTCTCTTATTTAATTGAATTATGAAATCTTATTCTACATCATTCACAATTTTCACGTATTAAAAAGATTTTAAAAACATATAAACTTAAATTTGTTTAAGAAAAATAAGAGACATGTTTAAAAATTAAAAGAATACACTAATGTGGGGTAAATCGATATGAAAAGTACATATGAGTGTGACATATTTGAACCTTCTCCCAATCACTATTAACACCCTAAATTTCACTTATATCATGTAACTTTCCAATGTCATCTACACTTTATTAGTGTACTCTCTTTTAAATCTGTCTCTTTTTATCTTTAATAAATGTTACTCCCTCCGTCTCAATTTTTATGATACTATTTTCTTTTTAGTCAGTTAAAAAAAGAATGACACATTTTTATATTTAGTAACAATTTAACTTTAAATTTACATGTATACCTTTAATGAAATGATTTCTAGCCACAACAAATTTCTATGAGTTATTTTAGATCACAAGTTTCAAAAGCATTCATTTATTTTTTAAACTTTGTGTCAAGTCAAACACCTTCATATAAAATGGGACGGAGGGAGTATGTGTTTTTCAAATTTTTTTAAAGAGACAATAAGTATGTAAAAAATGTGAATGATGTAGAGTAAAATTAGATTCATAATTCATTTAAATAAGAGATTATTGTTTTTTCATGTAAAATAGTAGTAATGTTATTAGTATAAGGGACAAACTTGTCCATAAAAGTTACATAAAATAAAAAAATATGGAGGTTTATATAAGAATTAGAAAAGAACTAAGAAATGGCTCAAATATACAACTGAACTTAACGAAATGACTCATATATGTTACTTGTAAAATGAAGGTTTAAATAATGTCACATGACAAAATATAATAGTAGTAGATTTGTGTTAGTGAATAATAACATATATGACCAAAAATGATAATGATAATGGTATTTTTAAGTCTAACTATTAATGAGTTGTATGAATATTATTTTTAATAGTTTGATGACATATTTAAATTTGTTTTCCAATTATTTATAATGTGAATGTATATGAATACAACATCATATGGTTATGCAAAAAGACTCAAAT
Source organism: Przewalskia tangutica (assembly GCA_029844215.1). NCBI lineage: Eukaryota > Viridiplantae > Streptophyta > Magnoliopsida > Solanales > Solanaceae > Przewalskia > Przewalskia tangutica. Next base: position 198,243 of record CM056728.1, read on the forward strand.
GCCTGCTCTTGGCACCTTTGCTCTTTGCCGCCAAATTTCGACCCTTTCAACCGTTAACTTAAACAAAACCATCAACACCTTTATCGGACACGGAAACCTCGAAGAAGCTCGGAAGCTCTTCGAACAAAGCCATCACTTAACAAACATCGTATCATGGAATTCCCTTATCTCTGGCTACTTCAAACACAACAACACCCAACAAGCACAGTACATGTTCGATGAAATGCCTCAACGAGATGTCGTTTCTTGGAACATAATGCTATCCGGGTATCGTAATGCTAACAACCCAGACAAAGTTTACAGATGCTTGCTGCATATGAACAGATACGGAGAAGACAGACCCAATGGGCTCACTTTCGCGGTAGTGATTAGTTCCTTCTTGCATACAGATTTCAAGCATTTGATCCCTCAGCTTCACGGTCTCTTGCTTCGTTTAGGAATAAGTCTCAATGTGTTTGTAGGATCAGCATTGATGAGGGGTTATATTGATTTGAATTATTACAAAGGTTTAGCTCGAGTTTTTGATGAGATTGTGGACAAAGATGTTACGCCGTGGAATGTGCTGATTTTGGGTTACATGAAATCCGGGTGCACAAGTGAGGCACAAAGGGCATTTGATATAATGCCTAGAAGAAATTTTTTCACTTGGAGTACTTTGATCAATGGGTACATTGAGAACAAGAAGCTTAATGAAGCTCGGTACGTTTTTGATAAGATGAGTGAGAAAGATGTGGTTTCTTGGACAGCAATGATAAGAGGGTATGTTCAATATGGGGACTTTATGAAGGCTTTGAAATTGTTTAAGTTGATGTTGAACTCGGGAAGTACTCGTCCTAATCATTTTACGTTTTCAACTGTTTTATATGCCTGTGCAGGCCACTCTGCTGTCCTCGTGGGTAATCAAGTTCACGCGTGCATCTTGAAGTCTGGTTTTCCTCTTGATGTTGTTTTGTTAACCTCCCTTGTTGACATGTATGCAAAATGTGGAGACATTGAAGTTGCTTTCTGCATTTTTGAGTCCATCCATGTGAAGAATTTGGTAGCTTGGAATTCGATCATTGGAGGTTATGCGAGACACGGGCTTACAGAGAGGGCCATTCAGGAGTTCGAGAGGATGCTGAGGAGTGGTATCAGGCCGGATGTAATTACTTTTATCAATTTGGTATATGCATGTGGCCATGGGGGATTAGTCGAGGAAGGTGAGAGAATTTTCAATTCGATGGTAACAGATTACGGATTGAAAGCAGAGATGGAACACTATGCATGTATGGTGGACTTGTATGGAAGGGCAGGTCAACTTGAGAAAGCAGAAAAATTAATCGAGGGGATGCCTTTTAAGCCTGATGTGGTGGTCTGGGGGGCATTTTTGGGATCCTGTGGCTTGCACTCATGTATAGAGCTCGGAGAGATTGCAGCAAATGGAATCTACACATTGGAGAATGATCATCCTGCAGTATACTCAGTGCTCTCTAAAATCTATGGTGACAAAGGAGTGTACAGTGACATAACTGGTTTGGATAAGTTGATGAAGAAATGGCGTGCTAGAAAGCAGAAGGCTGGTAGTTGGATTGAATAATCTCCTGCTTCCATAAACTGAAATGTTTGTCTACTATGAGGTAACCAGCTTTCAACACAACGCATTTCATTATGAAACTATCCCATGCTGTCTATCTGATGTAAATGATAAGAAACTATTACGGTGCAGCATATGTTCAGTTTCTCAATATTCCTCTGTGCTCAAAATTTTTGTTTAAGACGTAACGATCTCAAATTTCAGTGATGGAGAAATCCAGTTTCCCTACCATCTTTTCTGGTCCAGCCAGCTGGAGAGTTCAATATTGTTCTAAATTATAGCTCCCAATAGCTGACTGGTCGAATATCATCATGTTTATATTGCTTAAACCTGGAAATGCAAAAAAGAGAGGCTGGATGTGTGAAGGGTGGTAAGTTAATTTTTTTAGAAATATGAAAGCCTATAGCTTTAGCGTCTGAAGCTGGAAAAACTCCATGATCGGTGTGATTCCATGCATCTTTACTGAGTGGTAGAAAAGTCACACAGTTGCATCAACATTTATGAGAAATTTGTAATGAACTTCGTCAGGACATTAATAAAAAGAATGTTCTTAGTGAATAAAGAATTGTGAGGTCCATTCCTTGGATCCGGAGATACTTTAAGGTGCTATCTAATCTCAAGTATAAGTTATATACGCCGTCAGTGATCTCACTTTGTTACCAAAACAAGATTGCAACTTTACAGACCTCTATAGTTTCGCAACTTCACTTTGATCTCACAATTGTAAACGTTCGCATTCTCATTTTTTATGGGAATTGTAACGTACTGAGATAAGTTATTGGTGTATTTTTTTAGGAAAGACAAAACATAGATGAATGAACAATGAAAACAAGGTAGTTACATCTGCTAATTCACTAATTAAGTGGAATAATGTCTTTGTTTTTTTTTTAAAAGATTGTGCAGCAAAAAGAAGATTAAAAATGATTGAAAATTGTTTCTTACTTCCCTAGTCACCATTAGAAGGTGACAACACATTTACCATAACTTGCATAAGCTTAACTCTCATTTCTAAAGCCAAAATGTAATCAGCTGTCTCTCTGAAAAGCCCTTCCAATCCCAAATCCTCACAGTTTGGAATCAACTTCTTAAGTACCCTGACTTTCCTTCCAATCTTGTTCTCGGTCCTTCTAGAACCTTCTACGCATACCCTCCTCTTCATCAGACCGCTTCTACACCTTTTGCCTTTGGTATGCCTTCCGTTCACAACATTATAAACCATGACCCTTTGTCTCCTTTTACGGCGTTGGCCTCCTAAGGAGTCGCTTATATCGCAATTTCCCTTGTTAGGAGTATGAGAAAAAATACCCATATGGGAGCAAAATCAAGAAGAGACAAAGCAATGGTGTACTCAAAACAAGAAATTATGGTGCGTACGTCGAAATATGTTGAATCTTTAAAGCTAGCTCTTTGACAATTCTTTGAGAAGGGAATGGATGCTTATTGTTTATAGTAGAAGCACATTGTGTGGCTATATAAGTTGGTAATCCATTAGGCCAATTATAGGATACTGCTAAGTATTCTAAGGCAACGAGTAGGGCTGTTAGCGGTCCGGATACTCTCGGTAATTACCCGAGAACCGACCAGAACCCGACCGATATCAGATCAAACCTTAACGGTCCTGGATCGAGTACCAAAAATACCGGACCGATATGAGCCGGACCGATAACCCAGAACACCCCCAACCCCACCCCCACCCCAACCCCCGCCCCTCCACCACCAAGAAGTCCCCCACTCCTCTCCCACTCTAATTTGTTGTAAATTAATGAAACTTTAAATGGTCATAACTTTGCGCTCGAATGTCCGTTTGACCTAATGTTTTTTTGATTTTGCGTATTTTTTCGAGATAAGGCCGGACAAACAGCTAAAGCGGTTTGGAGCAGCCTATTTCTCAAAAAACATCCGTCTTGCCAATCAATTTCACTTTTACCCCAAATTGTTACCAATTGTCCATTTTCAAATCTAAATATCTCGCGCTATACAATATATTTCAACGTAAAATTTTCGTGGTAATGTATCCGAGAATGTCAATTTCAGTATTGGAAATTCAATTAAAAAAAATAAAAAATCAGCCCGACCCGGAAAATTCTTACCGGTCCGGACCTAGAATCGGACCGATAAGATTTCGGTCCGGGACCGAATCTCGTTCCAGGACCGAAACCTTATCGGTCCGACGGCCCGACCGTGCTTTATCGGTCCGATCAGAGCTTATCGGTCCGAGACCGGTAAGTGAATACCCGGACCGGACCGATAACACCCCTAGCAACGAGGCAGCATCATCATCATGTAGACAATTATGTCTTCCAAAAGAATGGGGATCAAATAAAATGAATGAAAGGAAGCCAAGTGTACATTAAATTGTGGTGGTGACTTGTAGGAATGCATGTTCTCCAGCTAATAAGTACACATGAAGCCACATGATTCTCTTCACCGCCCCAACCATATATGGCTTAATTGAAACCTAAAAACCACCACATTGTTTCTCTCTCATATAGGCCCTTATTACAACACACACGCATGCATGATTTGAATGAAAACACCCTGGATTATTCCTTTGTCCACTTTCCAAATTCAATGCATGCCTAATGTGAACCGGACCGGAGCTACAATATTAGGTACAGATTTGATCGAACTCAATAATTTTTATTTAAATTTTGTATTTATATTAGATTTAATAAATGTGCAAATATTTAATTATGAATTTAGTAACTAAAATGAGCTATAAATTTAATGACAAATTAAGTTTTCATAAACTTTAAATTCTGGCTATGTTCGTTAATTTGAATGAGAATATTATTTACAGCTCAATGGAGGTGGCAGGTCACAAACAGTCACTTTTTTTAGGCTGCTAGTAGCTAACTTCATGTTCCCCAACAGGAGACTCCTTAATTTAAGCAATCTTGTAATCATATTTCGGTGCATAGGTTGGACATTTGTGAATGTTTTGTCTATAAAAAGTGAACTCAAAATCTTCCTGTTGGAATTGGGATAAGGGAATAAGATCACATTGTCTAATGAACGTTTCTTCTCTTCATCATATATATAATCAGAAAGACACAATCAAATTAATGATTCTTTGAAAATCTGGTTCAAGCAATGCCACAGATGCATATATGGACTTTCTTTGTGTAGTAGTCCCGGTCCATTTTTACTTATCACATTTTGATTTGACACGCTTAATAAAGAGTCAAAAATAAAATGATAAATTTACTATATCATCCCTAATTATTGTCAAGTAATCTAATGATTGAAATAAATAATACATACTTTAAAAGTTGTGCATCCACTAAAATTTTCTTGAACTTGTCAACCCAAAAATAAATGATAAGGGTAAATTAATAGGTATGAAGTGGTAAATTGTTTTTTAATTTTTTAAAGTAGACAAGTAAAATTGAATAACTATTTTTAATATAGTGGACGAATAAAGATGGACAGAGGAAATATTAATTAAAATCGAAATGGTGGTTAATTATTACCACCTATCAAGATTCAAGAACAGGGTCGTCTTTGGGCCCGTGCGAGCTGTGCTACCGCACAGGATCCCCGAAAAGTGAATAATTTTAGGGGTTTCTTTTTCATTTTTTATTAAGTAGTATTAGTCAGAATTACTATAAAGACCCATAATTCGCAGGTCTTAACTCAATCAAAGTAGGGGTTGATTAACTTGAAATTGTATTGGATTGTTATTTACAATTTAAAATAATTTATAATTATTAAAACCGTACATTTACTTCTATTAAAGACCCATCTTTTACGAATTAGAACAGAGCCCCCAAAATATTTGAATTCACCCCATTCAATAACATGCAAGCATATGAAAAATGATAAAGAGAAGGTGGGTTCAAACTTCAAAGAAGTAGGGACTAAGCTACGGTATTAGTATCGATTCGAGTGAATTCAATATTTTTTGTTTAAAGTTCAAATAAATTCAATAATTTTTTCTTAGATTTTTTATTTATAATAAAAAAATTAAATATACAATTACAAATTTAATAACTAAGATGAGCTGTTAATTCAATAATAAATTTAAAATTCATAAACTTTAAATTTTAGCTCCATCAGCGTAAAGAAATAAATACGAGTAGTATTATTATGCATGCAAGGGCCATACCAATTAGATTTTTGATTTAATTGGATACCCTTTTCCTATTGTTCTTGTTTTCTCTCTCCAAATAGTTGCTAGGATAATAATATGAGCTCAGTATAATAACTTGATTGTTTATCTTATTCTTACGCTACACTTGCAACCTACATTTAAGATAAAACCTCGCACTCGAAAGAGTAGCAGCTGCGGGTTCCTTCGTCAAAAAAAAAATTAAGATAAAACCTAGAAAATGAACGTATATATAGCTGTGTATCTTGTTTTGAAAATTATTTGCTTTTTAAACTAGAGTATTATCTGTTAGAATATTAGAAACTAACATTGTATTAATTGGTAATATTGTATTAATGTAGAATTCTAATATATATGGTAGGTAGTACAAGATTATATTAGGAAGATAATATTAGCTATAATTTCTTAGTCATTATTAGGCATGATTCTCTCATCTACATTAATGTATATTACATGTATATATTCTCCCTTATGGGATGAAGATAATTGAGAAAAACATTTTCAAACTCTATCATGGTATCAAAAGCATAAGGAAAGATCCATATTCTTAATTTTTCTTCCATTTTCGGTTTATCTCCTCCATAACCGAAAAATAATTTGTTTTCTCTTCTTTTTCCTTTGTTCAATTCTCCATTAGTGAACATCATTCATCTCAATCAAAAATGTCTGAATCAAAAACATCCTTTCACCCTGCCCTAACTGTTTCCAATATCAAAACTCATGTTTATGTGAAATTGGAGATGGAAACCGTCCATTATGTCACATGGGCGGAATTATTCAAAATATGTTGTAGGGCTCATAAAGTTCTTCATCATATCATTCCACCAAAAGATGGAACAGAGAAGGAAACAACTACTGATGCAGACAACAAGGAATTGTGGGACACACTTGATGTCACGGTCCTTGGTTGGATTTATGCAACAATATCCACCGATTTGTTGCACACCATAATGGAGCCAGATTCAACGGCCAAGGCAGCGTGGGAACGTTTGAGAGATATTTTTCAGGATAACCAAAATTCACGCGCGGTTACTTTGGAGCAGGAATTCTCCACCATTGACATGGCGGATTTTCCTAATGTTTTTGCATATTACCAGCGCCTGTTGGCAGATCAGTTAAGGAACGTTGGTTCTCCGGTTACTAATAACCGGTTAGTCTTGCAATTGATCGCTGGTCTCGCTGATGCGTATAGCGGAGTGAGAACTCTAATCCGTCAAAGTACTCCACTACCACAATTCTATCAGCAAGATTCATGTTTGTGCTTGAAGAGTCGGGCTTGGTGAAAAAGGCCTCAACTACTTCAAACTCCGCCTTCATTACCACTCCTTCAAATGATGGAAATTATTTTGATCCCTCTCAACAAAACAAGGGACAAAAAGGACGTAATAATAAAAATAAGGGTGCAAATCGCGAAAATAACAAAGGTGGAGGCCACCGAAATTCCAGTGGCGGCGGAAATGGCGGCACCACCAACTCCGGTGGTGGACAGTGGCGGCAGACCTGGCGGCGGTGGATAGCAGTGGCAGCAGATCGGTGGTCCAAAGAACTGGTCCGCAGCCGCCTTGGATCGCAATACCCACTCAAGCAGTAATTGGGGCGACAGACCCCAAGGCCCATCAAGCAGTCCCAAGTCCCAACAGCCGCAACCCAACCTGCAATTCACTTCGTGACAGTCCAAGAGCCCATTTTGTTGGACTGTCTCGGCAAGATAGATTGAGTTGGGCCTCACCACTGTGGCATGAGACCCACAACGCAGGGATACACCCGACGGATATTGAGTCCGTCATGCACACTCTTGGACTCAACCCACCGGATTCAAATTAGTACATGGACTCCGGGGCAACGTCACACATGACGTCCTCTCAAGGTAATCTCACGTCCTATTTTAATTTGAGCAATGATAGTGGTATAGTTATCGGAAATGGTCATTCAATTCCAATTAAATGGTATGGTTCTACTAAATTGTCACCACCTAACCCACCACTGTCGTTAAATAATGTCCTACATGCTCCAAAAATAATCAAAAACTTGGTATATGTTAGGAAGTTTACAACTGATAATTGGGTATCTGTTAATTTTGACCCCTTTGGATTTTTCGTGCGTGATTTTCAGACGGGGAGGCTTCTCATGAGATATGATAGCAAGGGAGACCTCTATCCAATAAATTTACCTAATCATCAGTCCAAGTTTCAGTCTACTTTTGCAGCTTTGGCACCAACATTTGGAACATCCGGGGGAGGCTGTTTTGGCTTTTCTTAAACAAAATAAACTTATTTCTTGTACCCAAACTCGGATCTTGAATAAGTGTCATTCTTGTGCACTTGGTAAACATATGAAATTGTCATTTATTGCTTCTACTTCATGCACTCTTATGTCATTCGATATTTTGCATTGTGATATTTGGACTTCTCCCGTTTTGAGTTCTTCTGGTCATAGATATTATTCACTTATCTTTGATGATTATTCTAATTATTTGTGGACATTTCCTTTGTCAAGGAAATCACAAGTGTTTTCCACATTTCTCACTTTTAGGGCATTCATCAAAACTCAATTTGAACGGGAGATTAAAAGTATTCAATGTGACAATGGGAGGGAATTTGACAATAATCAGTTTTGGAATTTTTTCAAATCAAATGATTTAAATTTTCGTCTGTCTTGTCCTCACACTTCATCACAAAATGGGAAGGCGAGACATAAGATTAGGACCATCAATAATATTGTTAGAACATCCCTTGCTCATGCATCCATACCCCCATCTTTTGGCATTATGCACTTCAAATGGCTACTTACATGTTGAATATTCTTCCACATAAAAACATGTCTTACCAAGCTCCACTAAAATGTTTTACTTACGAGAGCCATCATATCATCATTTAAGAGTGTTTGGATGTTTTTGCTACCCTCTCTTTTCATCCAACACAATCACAAAACTCCAAACCCGGTCCGCTCCATGTGTTTTCTTGGGATATCCTCCTAATCATCGTGGTTACCTATGTTACGACATTTCTTCCAAAAGAATGTTTATAAGTCGCCTCGTCATTTTTGATGAAGCAATTTTTCCATTTTCTAAAATACATGAAACTGGGACCCATACCTATGATATTTTAGATGATGATAAACTTTCGTATCTAAAACATTTTTCCACAAAGAATGGAGTGTAAATAAGTCGACAGTGCCCAATGGACCAAAGAAAATCGAGCCCAAGAGCTGATCGCCCATCACCGCATACTGGGCCATCGGTTCCTGAACCCAATTATGCCTTCCCCACACAACCACAACATATATTACCACTGGCCTAACTCTCAGCAACCAGCCAAGTCCAAGGCCCAAACAACATCGCCGGTGGCCATCGGATACCCACTTCCAGCCTCTCTGGCCAATGGCGTCGATCCATCGCCCAACGAACTGGCCCATCACCATAGTCAACATGAAATTGTCAAATCCAATACCAAATACAGCCTCCACACTCAAGTCTCAAAATCACATTTACCTCAAAACCCAGTGTCTGCTCTAAAAGACCTGAATTGGAAAATGGCCATGGATGACGAATATCATGCTCTAATTAAAAATAAGACATGGGATTTAGTACCTCGTCCATCTAATGTTGATATAATTCGGTCTATGTGGATTTTTAGCCATAAAAAAATCTGATGGATCTTTTGAGCGGCATAAGGTCCGTCTTGTACGTGATGAAAGACACAACATGTTGGAGTTGATTGCGGGGAGACATTCAGTCCAGTGGTCAAACCAAAGAACTATCGTAAGCGCTTCGGCCCGCTCTCAAAAGGATGGTCACTTCATCAATTGGATGTCAAAAATGTCTTCCTCCATGGACACCTGAATGAGACTGTTTACATGCACCAACCATTAGGATACAGAGATCCTACACGTCCCAATCATGTGTGTTTGCTCAACATATCATTGTATGGCCTCAAACAGGTCCCCAGAGCTTGGTACGAGCGGTTTGCAGACTTTGTGTCTAACATGGGGTTTTCTCACAGCCGTTCTGATAACTCTCTGTTTATTTATCATCAGGGTAATCATATTACTTATCTTATTTTATATGTGGATGACATTATTCTGACAACATCTTCAGATTCTCTTCGCAAGAGCATCATGTCACATCTTAGTTTCGAATTTATTATGAAAGATCTTGGTCCACTCCATTACTTTCTAGGTATTGTTGTGAAACGCCATGCAGGTGGGTTATTTCTCTCCCAAAAGAAGTATGCATCTATGATAGTGGAACGGGCTGGAATGTCTTCGTGCAAACCTTCCGCAACTCCGATAGACACAAAGTCAAAATTAAGTGTCATCTCTAGCAAACCCTTTGCTGATCCGACATTATACTGCAGTCTAGCAGGAGCATTGCAGTATCTCACTTTCACCAGAACAGATATTACCTATGTAGTGCAACAAGTGTGCTTATTCATGCATAATCCGATGGACGAACATATACATGTGCTCAAACGTATTGTGCGCTATATTCAGGGTACTCTGGATTATAGATTACATCTTTACCCATCTTTCATGTCCAAACTTGTTACTTACACAAATGCAGACTGGGCAGGATGTCCGGATACAAGACGCTCCACTTTCGGGTACTACGTCTTTCTCGGTGACAATTTAATCTCATGGTCCTCCAAAAATGAAAGAATGAAATTCGATCAAATCGATCGAGAATCTCATCATCTGTTAGGTGGACCAACCGACCGACCGAGTTGGGTTGGGCGTCCATGTCACAGAACCTTTCTCTAGCCCACAGTATCCCGCTCCAGTGCTGAAGCTAAATACCGGGTTGTTGCCAACGTTGTGTCTGACTCATGCTGGATTCAGAATTTGTTACTTGAGCTTCATTGCCCCATTCCGACATCCACTATGGTATACTGTGATAATATTAGTGTAATATATCTCTCAGGGAATCCTATCTATCATCAACGCACTAAACATATTGAGTTAGATATCCATTTTGTCCGTGAAAAAAGTGGCTCGCGGACAGGTGCGAGTGTCACATGTCCCAAAGCGTTATCAGATTGCAGATATATTCACGAAAGGGCTTCCGCTGATATTATTTAAAGAATTTAGGGACAGTCTCAGCATTCGCCGCCCTCCAGCTTCGACTACGGGGGAGTGTTAGAATATTAGGAATTAATATTATATTAATTGGTAATATTGTATTAATATAGAATCCGAATATATATGGTAGGTAGTACAAGATTATATTAGGAAGATAATATTAGCTATAATTTCTTAGTCATTATTATGGTCATTATTAGGCATGATTCTCTAATCAACATTAATGTATATTACATGTATATATTCTCCCTTATGGGATGAAGATAATTGAGGAAAACATTTTCAAACTCTATCATTATCTTTCGTGTGTGTTACTCCATGGAGCTTGCAGAACTATTTCGATCGACTCCTTTTGGACCCAAATTTGGTGGGCCCATAAAAACGGCATGGTATCAAGACACGTTGCTTCATCTTAACTGACATCATTTTTTTGGCGGGGGGAGGGCACGAACCAGGAATTCACCTCAGTTTTTCGTGTGCGTTAGCCAATGGATCTTGCGGTAATTTTTCAATCGACTCCATTTAGACCCAAATTTGGTGGGTCCATCTGAGACAGCCTAAGGACCAATATTCATTGTTTCATCATGACCGACAACACTTTTTTGGTGTTTCGGAGTCATGAAACATGAATTCAGAATCACCTCAGCTTTTCACATATTTAGCCCATTAAATCTTGCAGCATTTTTTTGACCGACTCTGTTTGGACCCAAACTTGGTGGGTCTATCTGAAACTACTTGGGGATCAATACTTGTTACTCATCATGATTGATGTCGCTCTTTTAGTGTTTCGGGATCACGAACCAAGAATTCGGGATTTCCTTAGTTATCCGTGCGTGTTAGTCCATGCATCTTGCGGATCCGACCGACTTTGTTTGGACCTAAATTTGGTGGGTGCATCCGAAACGGAATGGGGATCAATACTCGTTGCTTATCATGACTGACATTGTTTTTTTGGCATTTTGGGGTCACGAACCAGGAATTTGGGATCACCTCAATTTTTGTGTGTATTTTTTTTAGCAATTCATGGACTCTCTGCCCGATGTAATTTTATATATATAAAAGGAAAGTACAGGGGGGGCCCACAGGGGAAATACACTGCTCATCGTCAGGAATGCAAAAAGAAAGAAGAGGCAACAATCAAATAAGTTATAATCATCACCGAGTTTATAACATACTCGATGATGATACTACAAATGTGTATACAAACAAAATGAAGATACAATGTAAGCCTAAAGCTATAAACTACCTCCGGGCTTACAAAATCTTCAATCTGCAGTGTCTCATCTTTGTCGTCCTCCAGGTACTCTAAAAATTTGATCATCTAGGTCATGGATCTGGATCTGGTAGTAATGGATGAAGGTGCCCGAAGTGTAATCTTCGGAGCAACTGTCATCGAATCAATGGAACTGGTGCAGCCGAGCCAAAGAATGATCTGCTGGCCTCGAGTATCTGATCTAACTCATCTGTACCTATCCCCATGTATTTGCCACCGCATGGCTGTCTCATATCTGTTATCATCTGTTGTTCTGACTGGTGATAGTTGTAAGCCTCGTATGCCTGCAACATGTCCATCTTCCTGTCAAGGGCCTCTTTAATGATATCCAAAGAAGGGTCGTAGTTGTCTGCAACACTAATATATGCCTGTCTCCGACGCCACAACTGTGCTGATCTCGCCTCCATGAAGGTCCTAATGAAATCTGTGCACTGCTCAGATAACTTCATTACCATTCTCAGACGAGGATCCTGAATATCCTCGTTTCTAATCGAGCAAATTTCATCCGAACCTATCGGAAGAGCTGGTGTAACCTGTGGAATCTCATTCTTCTCAAGCACAATGTCATCCGTATAAGAAGCAGAACTCTCAGGAGTGCATTCTACTACGGCTGATTTGTCAACCACTGTATCCCTATCCTCTTCAAACAAGTCAGTCATATCAACAAAATTATCATCAATGTCGACAATGACATCCTCGTTAATATCATTCTCTACCTCCTCCTCATCATCATCAGCAACAATTTTCATGTGTATTAGCCAATGGATCTAGCGAGTTTTTTACCGACTTCGTTTGGACCCAAACTTGGTAGATCCATACGAAACAGCCTGGGACCAGTACTCGTCGCTATATCATGATACGTTGCTTTTTGGCGTTTCGGGATAACCTCAGTTTTTGATGTGTGTTAGCTTATGGATCTTGCAGAACTCTTTTGACCAACTCTGTTTGAACCCAAACTTGTTGGGCATGTTCTAAATGATCTGAGGACCAATATGTGTTGCTTAATCATGATTGGCGTCACTTTTCTTAGCATTTTGTTGTCACGAATCATGAACTCGGGATCATCTCAGTTTTTTGTGTGTCCCATGAATCTTGCAAATTTTTTTGATTGAATCTGTTTGGACCCGAAATCGTTAGGACAATCCGAAACGGTCTGGGGATCAATAATCATTGCTTCATCATGACCGATGTTGTTTTTGTTTGTGTTTCGAGGTCACAAACCAGGCATTAGGAATCACCTCAGTTTTTGTGTGTAGTAGCAGCCCATTGATCTTGCAAAAAAATCAAATTCACCGACTGTGGTTGGGCCGAAACTTGATAGGTCCATCCAAAATGGCCCAAGGACCTATACATGTTCCTTCATCACACCTGACATCGTTTTTTGGCATTTCAGGATCGCGAAATAGGAATTCGGGATCACCTTAGCTTTTCATGTGTTTTAGCCTATTGATCTTGCGAAATATTTTTTATCGACTCTGTTTGGATCCAAACTTGCTGGGTCCATCCAAAATTGTCTGAGGACCAATACTCGTTGCTTCATCATGACTAGGGACGCTTTGTTTGGCATTTCGGGATCACAAAATATGAATTTGGGATCATCTTAGCTTTTCGACCGACTCTATTTAGGCCCAAACTTGGTCAATCTATCCGAACGACGTAGGGACCAATACTTGTTTTTTTCATCATGACATGCATCGCGTTTTTTTTTTTTTTTTGCATTTCAGAGTCATGAACCAGGAATTCAGGATTACCTCAGCTTTTCATGTGTGTTAGCCTATGGATCTTGCAAAACAAAAATTGACCGACTCAGTTTGGACCCAAACTTGGTGTCCATTCGAAATGGCTTGGGACCAATATTCATTGCTACATCATGACTGATGATGTTTTTTTAACATTTCGGGGTCACGAAACATGAATTCAGAATCACCTAAGCTTTTCGTGTGTGTTAGCCTATGGATCTTGCGGAATTTTTTCGATCGACTCCATTTCGACCCAAACTTGGTGGTCTATCTAAAATGGCCTACATCCAATATTCGTTCCTTCATGACTAACATTGTTTTTTTGGCATTTCGGAATCACATTTTGCTCTTTTTTTGTGTTAGCCCATGAATCATGCAGAATATTTTTTAGCGACTCCGTTTGGACCCAACCTTGGTGGGTTCATTTGAAACGAATTGGGTATTAATACTCGTTTCTCCATCATCACTGGTGTCACATTTCTTATTGTTTTGTTGTCATGAACTAAGATATCGAGATCACCTCAGCTTTTCATGTATATTAACCCATGTGTGTTGCGGAATTTTTTCGTCTAACTTGGTATGCAAGCTCAAGAAAGCAATTTATGTTACAACATCGGGCAAGCTAAAGCAGGAACCAAGAGCTTGATTTGAAAGGTGACAGCCTAACCTAGCTAAGAAGAACCGAACCTAACAAACCCATCTTTTTCGTTTTGGAAGGGTACTCTGAATAGTAGGTACCTCCGCACATAGTATAAAAACATTTAATAAAGCTTGGTAGCACGGTTGGTAGTAGGTTTACAATCTTATTGTTCTTTTTATTTATTATACATAAGAAAATCGACAAGTGGATCATCCATGCGCAGACAACACTGAAAAAGAAAGATTCTTTTATGTTATCGACCTTTTTTCGATATCAATACTCGTTGCTTCATCATGACTGGCGTCACTTTCGTAGTGTTTTGTTGTCACGAACCAAGAATTCGATATCACCTCAGCTTTTCATGTATATTAGCCCATGTGTCTTGTAGGATTTTTTAAACCGATTCCGTTTGAACTCAAACTCATTGGGTCCATCCGAATAGGCATTGGGACTAATAGTCGTTGCTTTATCATAAGTCATAACTAACATTATTTTTTGTGTTTCGGGGTCACAAATCAAGCATTAGAGATCACATCAGCTTTTCGTGTGTGTTAGCCCGTGAATCTTGCGGCATTTTTTCCACCGACTCTGTTTAAATACAAATTTGGTGGTTCTATTCGAACGACCTAAGGATCAATACTCGTTTCTTTATCATGACTGGCTTCGCTTTTTGTTTTTGCGCTTCGGGATCACGAAATAGGAATTCAGGATAACCTCAGCTTTTTGTGTGTTAGCCTTTTGATCTTGCGGAATATTGTCGACCAACTCTGTTTGGACATGAACATGGTGGGTCCATCCAAAATAGTCTGGGGACTAATACTCGTTGTTTCAGCATGACTGACATAGAAAAAAATCGGGATCACCTCACCTTTTGTGTGATACCCCATGGATTTTGCGATTTTTTTTACCGACTCCGATTGGATCCAAACTTGGTGGGTCCATCAAAAACGACATGGGGACCAATATTTGTTGCTTCATTGTGACTGAGGATGTTTTTTTGGCGTTCCTGGGTTACGATATATGAATTCAGGATCACCTCAATTTTTTGTATGTGTTAGCCCATGGATCTTGTAGCATTTTTTATCGACTCCGTTTGGATCCAAATTTAATGGGTCCATTCGAAATTACCTGGGGGTCGATACTCGTTGCTCTATCATGACTGATGCCATTTTCTTTTGGCATTTTGGGGTACGAACCAGTAATTCTGGATTACTAGTTCATGGATCTTGTGGAATTTATTCGACCGATTTTGTTTGGACCTAAACTTGGTGGGTCCATCCGAAATGATCTAGGACTAATATTCGTTGCTTCATCATGACTGATGTCGCTTTTTTGGCAGTTTGGGTCACAAACTAAGAATTTGGGATTACCTCAATTTTTCTTTTGTGTTAGCCCATGGATCTTGTGTTTCGACCGACTCCGTTTGGACCCAAACTTGGTGGATCCATGTGAATAATTCTTGTTGTTTCATCATGTCAGGCGTCGCTTTTTGACATTTTTGGAACACGAAATAGGAATTCAAGATCATATCAACTTTTCATGTATGTTAGTTTATGGCTCTTGCAGAATTTTTGGACCGACTTTATTTGGACCAAAACTTGGTGGGTCCATCCAAAATGGACTGGGTACCAATACTCATTGCTTCATCATGACTAACGTTGCTTTGTTTGGCGTTTCAGGGTCATGAACCGGGAATTCGATTTCACTTCAGCTTTTCATGTGTATTAACTCATGGATCTTGCGAAATTTTTTCGATTAACTCCATTTAGACCCAAACTTGGTGGCTCTATCTAAAATGGCCTACAACCAATACTCGTTCCTTCATCATGAATAACGTTGTTTTTTGGCGTTTTGGGATAACCTTTGTTTTTTATGTGTGTTAGACCATGGATCATGCGGAATATTTTCAAGCAACTCCGTTTTGACCCAAACTTGGTGGGTCCATTTGAAACTAAGGGTGGCCAGTGAGACGGAATGGGACGGGATTATGGGGGACGGGGTGGGGTCGGGATTGGTTTAGCGGGCCGGGGAGAGGATATGGGGGACGGGAAGTGGTCCCATCCCACATCCCGCCAACATAGGGGATATGAGTTGGGGGGACGGGACGGATCAGGTAGGGAGATTTGGGGGACTTTATTTTTTTTTCTAGACACTTAATTTTAAAATATATATATATATTTAATCATCTAAATAATTGAACAATATAGTGAAAATATATTCCAAGGTTAATTGTCTCTTATATTATTTAATAGAAATATAATTTTTTGTAATACAATTTCAAAATTGAAACTTTGTTTAGTAGTTCAAAAGTTGCAAGTCACATAGTAAAATTGACATTAAAAAATTACATATGCAACCATACTTTTTTTAATTTTCTGACAACTCTTGTGGATCATCTGTTGGAATTGGAAGTTGTTGGTCAAATTGTTCAACGTCGCTTCATGTTCCCTCGGATAAGATTTCGTTGTAATTGTAGTCATATTCTTCATTGATCTCTGGTTAATCGCACCTTCTACGCTCCTCTCTAATTCAATATCTAAATAAAACTGCAATCTCCAAACTGTCTCCCGTCAATAAGTGTATGTGCTCTCCTATTTGAAACCTTCCAACAGAAAAAACGCTTTCAGAAGTTGTTGATTACGCTTGAATATTCACACATCTCGGGCCATCTTTGATAGAGTCGAAAATGTCTTCTCATTCTCCCTCCAGTATTTCAATAAGTCTTCACGTTCATTTTCATTAGCAATTGATTCAAACGGTACAATACCCTACAAAATAGAAATATCAAACTCGCTAATTTGTGAAGCACTTGAACCACTATACATTCTATTTCGAAAGCCTTGAATACTTGAAGCAGAAACCACATGTTTGTATAAGGTTGAAGTGAAGTAGAAGAAGATGGTACAGAAGTCGGTTGACTATTTGCACTTTGCTCTTGGTAATACATATACATATTTTTTCATTGTATTTGTATGCTAGAAACAATTCTCTAAGAATACAATAAGTTCCAAATTTTATCTCAATCATCATCTACAAGCATATCCGAAGGATTTTGATTATGTGCGTTACATAATAAAGTTATAGGTCTTCTATACTCGTGAGCAACAAGTAATTGTTCATACAAAAAATTCCACCTAGTTGCAACTTCTTCTGGATTTTCCTATAAGGTAATCCACAATCATGACATGTCTTTTTATACTCTGTGTCTTTGTATTTTATTACCTTTAAAAATAAAGTTGATAGCAAATTATACTTTATCAAGATGTTTTTAAAAAGTTTTAGGTCATCTTTTACAACTAAGTTATAATATGACATGCACATCTAACATGAAAAATATGGGAAAAAGATGGAGTAAATCGAGTTTTAAAATATTTACAACATAATCATTAGAAGAAGCATTATCTAATGTAATAGTCATAATTTATCAGTAATTCCATAATATTCACTAATTTCATAAATATTTCTTGAAATAAAAACTCCAATATATCTATATGCTAATATACATTTTTGCATAGGCCAATGGTGATCTATCCCAATGACATGTAACAGTTAAATAATCATTATCATTAGTACTACGGCCTATGTTAGAAGTGATAGTCACTTCGCCATTAAAATGATACAATGCATAACGTAAATATTGTTGATATTCATACGCAAATTTAAAAAACCTCTTCTAATAGTTGATCTAGAAAAATCGTTAAAAACAAGATTATATGTTTCTCGAATGTAATGAATAAAACCAAGAGAAGAAGGAAATGAAAAGGGCAAACCCTCCGCAACAATTAATTTTGCTAAATTTTCTCGATCTTTGTGTTTATTATATTTCGAACCTATAACTCCCCCCGTCATCAGGTTAATTCGACCATGTACTTGGTCGGGGACACTATGTGAACCTTGTTTGGACTCAGAAGACATTTGCACCCCCATTTTTTCAGATAAGTATTGGTTATACCTTGCTTTGTGAGAGTTTTTCACATGTCTCATTAAACTTCATGTCCCACCTTGACCTTTTCAAGTTTTAAATTTATAAACTTCGCAATAAATTTTATAAATAGCTAGTTGATTATGAATGTCCTTTTGAAAAAAAATCTCATGCAGGTTATTTTAATTTTCATTGTTTTTTGCATCTTCTCATACTAGGGGGAACAGGAGGGATTTCAGTTTCAGTTTCAATCTGAGCCTGAGGTGGAGTTGCACTAGTGGGTGTGTTATCTAAATTATCTTTTAATTCATTTTCTATATCATAGTCTGGTTCAGATGCAGAATATACCGCATGATCTAATAGTATATTAATATTAACATTAAAAAGATCAGTTTCATCATAAGTGAAATTATCGTAATTAGGATTACTAGAAGATGCACCCTTACCCCTGTTACCCCTAATACCTCTACCAGAAAAACGTACACTTCATTCCATTATAATTATGTAAATAAATAATTAAAGTTTAGATAATTAAGTACGATAATTAAAATTAAGTAATAATAATAATTTAATCAAAGAATAAACAAAGGTACCAAACGTCGACGTATAAACGAGGTTGAAAATTGAAACTTTGGTCGATGATCCCCAAGCTAGTTGTCAATTTCACTCCCAATTTTTGAACTTTTATAGAAATTAGAAAATATAATATAATATTTAGTGTGCAATTTAGACTTGTAGAGATTAAAGAGATGTTAGGAAGATTTGTTAGAAAAATGAGGTATTTATAGTTGAGAAATAGGGTTAATGTGTAAATATACTAACTTAGGGGTTAAAAATAAATATTAAGGAAGTATGGGGTTCATGTGGGGATGGTCGCATTAGCCGTTGCATTGGCTAAAATTGAAAATGATCGTTTGTGCAATTTCTGCAAACGGGCGCTGTGCCCGACCGGGTGGGATGAGCCCTAGTACCGTCCCGATTTGAACCTCACATCGATAATCCTAATCCCGTATTTTAATCGGCCGTTGGGACCGCAGACGGACGGGTCGGGCGTCGGACGCCCCGACCATCGACAACCTTATTTGAAACGGCTTAGGTGTCAATACTCGTTGATTCATCATGACTGGGTCACTTTTCTTAGCGTTTTGTTGTCACGAACCAAGAATTCGAGATTAACTCAACTTTTCATGTGTGTTAGCAATGGATCTTGCAAAATATCTCTAGCGACTCCGTTTGGACCTAAACTTGGTGGGTCCATACGAAATGGCCTAGGGACCAATACTCGTTTCTTCATCATGAGTGATATTGCTTTTTTTGGTGTTTCGGGGTCACGAACCAAAAATTGAAGATCACCCCAACTTTCGTGTGTGTTAGCTCATGAATCTTGCATAATTTTTCCAACCGACTCTGTTTGGACCGAAACTGTGTGAGTCCATTCGAAACGGTCTAGGGACCAATATTTGTTGCTTCATCATGACTGACGATGCTTTTTTGACATTTCGTGATCACGAAACATGTATTCGGGATCACCTGAGTTTTTCATGTGTGTTACCCCTTGGATCTTGCAGTATTTTTTGGACCGACTCCATTTGGACCCAAACTTGGTGGGTCCATCCAAAATGGCCTGGGGACCAATACTCGTTGCTCCATCATGATGTCGCTTTTTGGCATTTCAGAGTTACAAACCAGGAATTGGGATCACCTCAGTTTTTCGTGAGTTATCCCATGGATCTTGCTAAAGTTTTTCGAGCGACTCCGTTTGAGATTATTTGTTTTTTAACTGTTACTGATTTCATAAGAAAACTTCAGACTTCTATGAAAAGCAATCTTTTGATATTTTGAAAAAGAATTTCCATCAAGTTATAGGAAAGGTCAAGAAAAAAGATAAAGGAAAAATCAATTTAAGTAGTTTTACCCAAATATGTCACTTGCACCACACTGCTGCTACTTTGGTAATTTAGATGCTAAATCCTTGGTATATACTGTTCTATTTAACCTTTCAGCTCTCCAGTGTTCATGAAAATTGGCCAACCTTTCTATATTTATGGATCAGAAATGCTGCAATTGTGTTCACAGTCCAGAATCCAGATCTATCTCATTCTTCAGCTTGTTTTTCTTTGATTGGGTGAGCGGCCAACATATGGAACAATCTTCTCCAGCTTTCTTTTAAACAGAATCATTAATTTCTTTTACAAGAAACTTCATGGAAAAAGAATAGTGGAAATATTCTTTTCTATCGAAAAGACAGCCCCCTGTAACCCCTTACCATTCCCTTCTCCCCCGGTGTTCTTTCAGAAAGAGACCATTAAAGTGAAACTAGAATAGGAAATTTCACACCCAACAAAAAGGAATATATATATACTAATTTACACTGGAATTGAAATGTCATATTCCCCGTCAAATTATACAAAAACACTACAACGTTAGTCGCTGTAAATTAGAAATTTGACCAAACCTTGTATCATCTTGAAGAACAAGAACTTCAAGTGTTCCCGACTCTCTCAACCAGGCAGCTACCACAGCTCCAGTGGATATAAACCTTCCGATGTTGCACTTTGCTACCTGGAATGGTGCACCTATGCTGGTGAGCAGGACTTCAATGGCTCGTTTCAGCGCGCCATCACCTGTAACTTTGCTGTGCTTGCCCCACCCAGTCAAAATGCTGCAGAGGACAAACAGTTGCACATTTCATGATTCTATACAGTTGTCCGACTCTGAAAAAATCTAAGAGGAAATACCTACCTCAACATCTTTGGTAGCTCGTGGCCTCCAAACACAATAGACCGTATACTAAGCAACCATGCGTGGACCATTGCACATGCAGCCCCTGAAGACATCAAATGCAGATCCAAGCAAGAAGTGGACCATGTATTTTCCCACACTTCCGAACGTTTTCCTTCAAGTACAACAAATTGAGCACCTTCTTTCTGGTAAAAAAAAGAAAGATGTCTGGTAATTTATGGCAATGCAAAGGCGATATTAGTCAGTTAACAATAATTAGAGCAAAGATAAGTGGTTTCCAAGATGAAGGAGGGGCGGAGGAAGATCACAAGTACCACTTTGGAGGTTATGCCTTAACAGCAGTGAAAGAGATGATTCTATACAGATAGATAAGATATCATCTCTGTGTACAACAACAACAACCGAGTGAAATCCCACAACGTGGTGTCTGGGAAGAGTAGAGTGTACGCAGACCTTAACTCCACCTTGATAGGTAGAGCGGCCGTTTTCGGGAGACCCTCAGCTCAAGCTCAAGACAAAACATAATCACAAGCAAGGCAAAGCAAGAGAAACGGTCAGACTCAGACAGAGAATTAAAGCAGTATGGACAGTATGAACATGCTGATAACAAAATTGAATACGTCATGGTAACGCATTCTAGCAACAGGAAGCAGTAGCTAACACAGCTAAATAAAATTAAACAAAATACACTAAAGAATACATAGCAGCAGAAATCAAACTACATAGGACTATAAAGCAATATTGCGCCTATACGTGTGATAGGCTAATCGGTCCTACGGTAATAACACTACATCTATCATTTTGTAAGCGTAAGTAGGACTACGCTCGCCTACCTACTACCCTAATCCGTGTCCTCCACAACCCCCTATCCTAGGTCATATTCTCAGTAAATTGCATTTGCGTCATATCTCGTCTAATCACCTCTCCCAATACTTCTTCGACCTACCTTTACCCCTCCTAAACTCGTTCATAGCCAACCTCTCACACCTCCGCACTGGGCATCCGTGTCTCTCCTCTGCCCTCGCACCTCCGCACTGGGCATCCGTGTCTCTCCTCTGCCCTCACACCTCCGCACTCTGCCCGAACCATCTCTATGTGTGCTTGCTATATTATTTCAACTGTTTTTTCTCAAGGAAAATGCATCGAACCGGTTCACATAAAATTAGTTTCTATTAGAATTTCCTTCCGCCCTCAATCATGCTACTTCCACGGTTAAATTCAATAAAAGAGCAGGAGAACACATCAATTCACATGTTGTTTAGTTAGAAGCATGATTATTGGAATGATGCACTCTTTGTACTATAATACTTTTTCAATAGTCACAGAACATTCACATTTGAATGATGACATCATGACATAAAATTGTTCACATCCATCTACCCATTAAACAAGGATGGCTGCGCCTATTGAAGCAAATATCTACAGCTATACACCATATAAACTGATACACCACTATCTCTTTATCAGAACTAAAAAAAATAGTAAAGAGATATTTACTGTACGTTTTCTCCTCTTTAATACTCCCTCCGTCCAAATTTATGTGATGTAATTTGACTAGGCACGGAGTTTAAGAAATAAAAGACTTTTGAATCTTGTGGTCTAAAACAAACCAAACATATCTGTGTGTTTTTAAACACTTTCCTTCAATCAACTACATTGGGATTCCACAAAGATGTCAAATATAAATTGGGACAGAGGGAGTAGTTGTTATGTAAGTGCAGTTTTTACCTGGCCAAAATGCCACAGCATGTCAGTCAAAGCATTGTAAAAGGCAGATGCAGTTGAAGAGTCCATCTGTTTCACTTCATTGAAAAGAGATAGAGCTTGTGCCCATACACCTTCTCGCTGACCCATGAGAAGTCCATGCGCCACCCCATAGACTTGATTATCAAATAGACGAAGTTCTTTGAGCAAGAGTGAAGCTTCATCAAATGAACTGCATCGGCTGCAATTATATTTAAATCACACATCATATGTACTCAAATCCATTCAGCTTTATTATAATTTGAATCAATCAACTACATTGGGATTCCACAAAGATGTAAAATGTCATTAAGACAACAAAATGCTACTCAACAAAAAAACATAACTTATTTGTCCTCTTTTGAACTCTCACCCACTTCTGATTCTACTAAGGAAAAAATTGTGCCAAATTGATACTGTAATTCTTTTTTTAAGAAAGAAAAAAAAAAGAATTCTTTGTTCATTCTCTACGTTTCATTCCAAAGGTGTTCCCAGTTTGAAGAAAATGTTAAGATTTCGGTATGAAGGAAAATATTTTCGGGAAGAACTTGTCTCACTATCCAACACTCTAAAATTTAGACCCTTTCCTCCCCCCTTCCCCCTCTCTAAGCAAGGTCATTTAAGCTATGGTCTATGAAGTTCGATACATGTTTGAATAATCTAGCTTACTTGAAGTTCCATTCATTAGAGTGAGAAAAGAAGTTTCGTTTAAAATAAAGTTTCTTCTTTATTTTATTCTATTTTATTTTTATGACAGTGGTGTCTGGCCAGCACACACCTCGACTATTCCACCCAAGCACAACACAAGTACATATAACTCTACCCACCAAGGCTATTTGCCTCTGCTTTATTGTTTTCTTACCAGTAACATACTAACTATCATAAAAGTCAGTAAATGCATTTCATCTGAGAACAATCATATTGAACATTGATAGGTAGACAAATATTAGCCAATCAGCATTCAGGTTCCTATCCTCAAACAGATTCCAGTCACACTAAATTTCATGTCCAAGATGATCAAATGCTTCAAGAAATGCTTTACAAAGAAAATGAATGCAAGGACAGCAACATGAAGCCAGAGTCTTGCCACGCAAAGGATGTAACAGCCAAACTGCCTTTTAAAAGTTGAATAGATCATACTAACACTCAAAAAATGAAAAGACGATGCACTAAAGAAAACACAATTCAATGTAAAGCATGGAACTAGGAGGGGGGGAAAAATCAATACCTGCAAGCATTCAGGATTGCTGAAAATGTGACTACATTAGGCTTTATTTGTAATTCATGCATCTTATGGAAAACACCCGAAATACAGAGCAAGTCCTGTTTTAGAGCATTAGTTTTCTTCCCACTAGCTGACTTCTGAGCAGCTAGTTGCTCAAAAATCTTAATGATATTATCCTCTTCAGACTTACTCTGAGAAATAGTGGATACAATATTGTCTGATCCACAATCATTGCTTGCTGATTCACCAAAAGCATTAATTATAGAGTTGTATGTAACAACATTTGGTTGTATCCCTTCCTTGGTCATTTCATTCAGCAACAACGAAGAGTACTCCACAAGGCCTTTTTTACACAAGGCATCAATAAGTTTGCTATAGAAAACAACATCTGCCTTCAGACCTTGCTTCTTGAACTCCTTATAAACCTCTACTGCATCCTCATACAAACCCCCTTTCAAGTACACACTAATCAATGTGGAGTAGGTTAATAAGTTAGGTGAAAGTTTTTCAGCTTTCATCTCTGCAAACAACTGCTTAACCTTGGTATACATTCCCTGTTTGCCAAACCCGTCGAGAAGAGCATTGTAAGTGACAACATCTTTCTTAATTCCCACACCCTCCATCTCCTTGCTAACATTAAGAGCTTCCTCAAATTTCCCCAGGCTTGCATATATAGCAAGTAAAGTATTGTATGAAACCCTATCTAGTGTTATGCCTGCACACTTCATCTCATTAAATAAACTCAACGCTCTGTCTAATCTCCCTGCCTTTGCACACCCACGAATCACAGTACTGTAGGTGACTTGGTTGGGCAAAATACTCTTTGCATGCATCTCAGACATAATATCAAAAGCAACATCTACCTGCCCCCCATTACACGCTGCATCCAAAAATGTATTATACGTGTATATATCCTGATCAATTCCTCTATAAGCCATCTCATTAAACAAACCCCTCGCAGTCTCCCACAACCCTGCACCGCTACAAACAGCAAGCAGCGAATTAAAGGTAATCCTATCCGGTTGAACCCCATTTCTCAGCATATCATCAAAAACCTCTGAAGCCCTTTTAAAATCAGCACCCCCTTTCCCACAAGCATCAATCAAAGCATTATAAGTCACTAAATTAGGCTTCAAGCCCGAATCTTTCATAGTCTCAAACACTCTAATCGCCTCATTACAATATCCACTCTTTGCATAAGCACTAATCAAAGCAGAATAAGCGTAAACAGTATTACCATATCCGTCATTAACAGCATTTTCAAACACTTTCTCAGCTAAATCAACTTTCCCTGATCTACCAAGTATACTAATCATTGAACTAGCTAATTTACCTTGTTCATAAGGCTTCCTTTCACGACTAACAGCGAATTCAAAGCAACGCATAGCAGCTAACCATTCCCCTCGATTCCCAAGCTCACGGAACAAAAACGTATAATCATCAGACCCGGAAAGCTTAGACCCGAAATTCAACAACACTTTGTCTAAAAAGACGTCGTTTTTGCAAGAACGAATAGTTTCTTGAAGAGCTTCCTCAGCAAACAAAGAATGACGCCCGTTACCCGAAACTTTAGGGCGGCCAAAATGCATCTTGGAAACGAATCGGGTCGAACGGCGACCCGAGAAATCAGCTGAAAAATCTGATTTTGAGGAAGATAGAGAGAGAAAGGTAGGGGTTTGTGAGGGTGGAGGGGTGGGGGTGGGTCGGTTTAAGGAGACTTTCTGGGAGGACCATTGGCGGTGATGGTTGTTGTTGCGGTGGTGAGGGTGGGGGTGGTTTTGGGGTAGGGGGTGGTTGTGATAAGGTTTAGAGGTAGTGAGTGCACAGTGGGGTGGGGGAGTGGAGGAGGCCATTTTGGTGAAAAAATTGAATCTTGGTGTTTTTTTTTTAAAATTAAAATAGGAAAATAATTGAGACCCAAATGAGAATATAGAAATTTACATGTGGGTTTTGATGGGTTTAGGAGTAGTGAGTGCACAGTGGGGTGGAGGAGGCCATTGAAAGGAGCTTAGCTTTTTAGGAAGGGATAGGGTTTTACAAGATTGTAGAGAGAGTGTGTGTGTGTGTGTGTGTTGAGCTGATAGCAGATATTCGGACAGTGTAATCTTTACTCTGTTTTGAACGCCGGCGGATGCTTTCCAGTTGTCAGCCTACGTGGCATTAACTATATATTTATAAAGCCAAAAAAGAAAAAGAAAAAAAGGTTCTCCTAGTGATTTCCTAGTCGTGACTTATTTTTTATTTATTTATTTAAAAAAGAATGTCTCTTTCTATATTTAATATATTTTCATATTTAATAAATTAATAATTCAAGTATGTACGTAATAAATTTAAAACCATAAGATTCAAAGGATATTTAGTACATAACATACTTAATTTAAAATCACAAAATTTAAAAGTTTTTTTTTAAAAAATGTCAAGTCAAATAAGACGCTTAAAATCTACTGGTTCCAAATAAGAAAAGAGTCCACATATTTTTATTTTTTAGTGTAAATTCAAGGAATAATATCCTATTTTCTAAGATCAAAAGTATTAGTTAGATAAATTACTATGAATTCAAATTTTATATGAAACTATAGGTAAAAAATTTGGTTGACTCAACAAATAATAATGACAAGATAATTATTAAGAAATTCACGTATATTCTTGTTTTTAAGAATGAAATTTTGTTTACCTTAATATTTTACTATGGGTAAGATAGGAGACATCTCTAGTTTTCCCCCGGGGAATCTTTAGATTTCTCTGAATTTGAAAGTGATCACTTATGCAGTCGATAACTGGACCGTCGCGTTCCTCGCGTTGAGCGGAAAGCCACTCGACTGTAAGGAGAGGAGTGAAGCTCGAAGACTGAATTTAGCTGCCAACCCAAGAGGGGCACGATCAATTCTAGATTCCACGTGTCTGTTAGTGTGTCGGCGCCATGTCCCGATCATAGCGTAAGCTGAAAGTCTGTTAGGAGGGCGCGGCAGACTAATTTGCTTTATTTCTGCTCTTCTCTGTTATTCCGACGTCAGAGCAGACGGTCGACATCAATAAATAGCTTTGCGTAAATAAAGATAGATGCCCCAGAAGTTCAAATAATATCAGTTGTAACTCAACACTATTCGCAAATAATGAGTTCAATATTTGTAACTAAATACTTGCATGCAAAATCGGGTAACTTATTTAGAATAATTAATGGAGGAAGAAAGCACGTTTTCCAATCATGAGGGGTAAATATGTAATGAACAAAATGAGAATACTACTGTATAATTTTACGTCACAAATATTAATCAGACTTTAGACGAAAGGAAGTTTCCCCAATCAAGAATTTTGGACTTAACCTTTTTATTCTGGTTTAATCTATCCTCTCCTTCAACACACTAAACATTAAAAAGAAAGATAGAAGAAAATAGGGATAATGTGCTCTCTTTTTCTTACATGTTCCAGGAAGAGAGGAGTGGCAAGAATTTGAAGGTCGCTGTCCTAACTAGAATGAGATGACTTTACCAGTTAAAAACTAAATGTAGATAGAACCACAAAAGATATAATTACTGGAACCATCCTAAAAAATTGGCACCGGGATAAATATATCGAGGCTAAATTGTCAAAATTTGCAGCGCTAACAACAAGTGATAACCTCCAAAACCTCATTATCAGTTTCTCTCGTAGTAGAGGTTAACGTGAGGAGGTGCCAGTGAAGATTTCTTCAATCGATGGAGAATTAAAACTACATCTGCTCTTTAGATCATGTCAAGCATCAGAACTGTTGGGCTAAAATCAACCTTGAAGCTCCCTATAAAAATGGTACAAGCACATCCTCAGTATGTTTTCTTTCTCACTACCGGTCTTTTCACGTCTTTCTTAGCTGATACTGATGTGGACATTCCCATCATGACTTGGTATAAATCCTTCAATCTGCAAGAAGAAATGGAAACATGACATTTTATGAAACGAGAAAGATAAAAGAATTAGATCAAATGGACGAGAAGAAAGTTCCCCAGATACCTTGGCATCCCAATGAAAAGCACAATCACAGAAACACCAACAAACAGAGGGTACTTAGGAGCCGGAGTTAAATCCTGGAGACAGACAGCGCCATCATTATCATCACATAAACAATAAAAATATTATTGGCTCGCCAATAAGGTGAAGATACATTTGATACACAAAAAGTAAAAGAAGTACCTGTTTGTGGTGATTGAAATCGATCTTGTACTTGAGTGGACCCACATGAATTTGAGAATGTTTAACTAAATCAACCTCAATAACATCTGATTCAAATCTGTGGGTGCTTGAAGGCAGAGATGATCTAAGCTGCACAAGGTGCTTACCCTTGGGCAAGTCCTTCACCTGGAAAAAGTTTGAGAGAGGCAGTGGGAAGTTGTACTCGATCTTCAGAGGGTCAGCAGCAGACTTGATCTCCACATGGAGATGTGAATTAAACTCTTTGATTCTATGCCCTTCAACATGGCCACTTAAAATTGTCCGCTCTGGCTGTTCAAATACTACAAAATCCAATCCCTTAGAGTCCTCAGCTTTAACCTGCAAATTATATGAAGTTAGCACAAGCTAAAAGATGTCACTCCAATGGAGAGATTAGATAAAACTTTGCAAAATGTAACTCAGTATTTCTAACTATAACATAGGAAAATAAACAAGGGATGAACTTTGTTATCTCGCACATAATCTAGACAATACATCTGTTACCTCACACATAATCTAGGCAATATATATGATGAATAAGTCCTCAAAGCTAGAATCTTGGTAAAAGCATGTAATAAAAATTGCAATGTATATATTCCGTCTTACTTCTACTTCGCCTAAAACCCGTTTTCGTGGAGTGTTTCCCACAGTTAATGTTTTTGGTTGACTCCACCAATTTCATCAATTAATTCAATATCTCCCGGAAGTAGCATGTATCATGGGACCTCATATTGGTTAGTTCATCTATAAAGTAGACTAAAGTACCAGCTATACCCAGTGGGAAAAAAAGCTCTTCCTCTTGCATATTCTTACACAAAAGCTCTTCCTCTTGCATATTCTTACACTTGTAACCAACCATTATAAGATACTCCATATTTCCTCACACTATTCTTACACTTGTAACCACTTCCTCTTGCATATCCTTTATGGCATGTATATATTTAATATAAATTCCTTTCAGTTCAAGAGCATTATTAAGAACAATTTAAAAAAGAGAACCAGTTTATGATTTCCTGTTCTTCCTGTTCACTAATGAGAACATGTAAGGAAAATGAATATGAAGTTTACCAACCTGAACGGTCAGAGACTCGGGAGATGCACGTTCAATCGTAGTTCCACCATTAGCAACCTTCCTTGCCACTTTAATCACATAAGTAGTATCAGGTAGGAGTCCTCTCAATCGATAAAATCCTGTTGAATCTGTTACTGTCTCCTCATAAAATCCTTTTGACTCGGCTCGAGCTTCTACTGAAACACCTTCTTTTGGCTGGCCAGACAAGAGTGTAACAACTCCCATGGCACTGTAAAGAAGTAAACCATTTGAGTCTAACAAAAAATGGTACAGATACTGCAAATGACACGTCATAATTGACAAATCTCAGCTAATCCACCTAAGTGAAAACTGTGTGAACTCATGGTAGATAGATATCAGCAAGAACTCAAATTTCTCTTCTTGCTTGTAGAGACTCCAGAAGAGTTTTCAGGGGTCTTGAACTCTCTAGATGTGTACTTCAAATCTTACACTGTTATGTCTTACAATAATTTAATGGGAGAGGGATATTAAGGCAATAGTCAAAATTTTATTGAAACTGGTAATGCC
Organism: Przewalskia tangutica; assembly: GCA_029844215.1. Classification (NCBI taxonomy): domain Eukaryota; kingdom Viridiplantae; phylum Streptophyta; class Magnoliopsida; order Solanales; family Solanaceae; genus Przewalskia; species Przewalskia tangutica. Next base: position 228,072 of record CM056728.1, read on the forward strand.
TAACTTATTTTGTCATATAATATTAGAAAAGTAGCAAAGAGTACCCAAAACAAATTCCCTTCATCAAGGAACTAACAATAAAACCCCGCGCATAGCGGGAGCTTAGTGCACCGGGCTGCCCAAGGAACTAACAATAAAGGTTCAACCTAAACGGCTAACCAGACAATCAGTTTTCAACTAACAAGTTAGGGCACCATATCCAATATGATACATGCCAAACCTTTCACCATTTCTATTTTGGTTGTTCTTTTTGTTAGTTCTTCATGTGTCCTCGGTGCATCTCCAGCACGTCCACTCCATGGATGGACATTTTAAAACATAGCCAAATTGAGAAAAGACAGACAAGAAATGAAGGACCAAATATATGTCAAATACTCATTAATTAACATTAAGGTATAATGTAAAATATTTTTTAGTGTTTATTAGGTAAACATTGATGAGTTCAAAATACACTAGGCGATCAAATGAAAAAACAATACATACTTCTCATGTCTTGCAAGCCCTGCCATATATTCTTTTATATGCTTTCATTTTTTATTTTATCTTTTGATAACTGACGAATCCCTGAGGGCCAGTGGCGCATGGTTTAAACCTCGGCGGACATGCGCCTAATCAAACATCACGCGCCGAGTCTTACCATTAGACCAAAGCCCTGTGGGCACAATGCTTTCATTTTTAAAGATAATTGATTGGATGAACGACCCAAGTGGAGTGCAATCCACATGTTTCGGAATAATCAAAGAGCTCACAGCTCGTTGACATTAAAAGCTATGACATTTGTGCAACAGCACATTTCACATATAGATAATATAAAAAATACACACACACACCTGTATGCAACACGCGTTGCATGAAAGACAACTTCCTTTGACTCTCCAGGACCAAGTTCGATTGCCTCTGCTGGAGGGGAGAAAGCATATTCCTAGGCAAACATTAGCAAACATTCCCTGGTTAGAGAAACTATTACAGTTGTAATATGTATGTTGTAAAAGATTTTTTCTTTTTGCAAATCGGTAAATTTGTATTCTTTCGCATTATGGAGATGCTGGTGACCTTCAAAAATGGAAAGACAGAAAGAAATACTTACAGAGATCCTAATAATTCTAATTCTACCAACTGTTCTGTTTCCTCTACTTCTTTTTCTTTACACCAAAAATAAAAAGATACTATACAATTTCACTCAACTTTCTGAATGGATTGGACCTATCTTCAAAATTTCTACTATTCCTTTCTTTCCACACTGTCCACCAGATGCGGTGTGGGAGTATCCTCCACCATGCCTTCTGGCTCTTGCTTCCCCCTCTTCTAATGCACAACTTAGCATATCTGCCGTATGTTCAGGCATAGTCCACTTTGTTTCTGTGAGACTAAAGAAGATGGCCCAAATCTGTGTTGTGAAGCTGCAATGCAAAAATAAATGGTTGTTGGTCTCTTCTGTTTCCCACATAGTGAACACCAACATACTATAATTCTACCCTTTTTCTTCAAAACTTCATGTGTCAAGCAAGAGTAGATGAGATTGTGACGTCGGGCGGCTATGAAGAAAATCTTTCTCCAGAGAGTAGGCGTGTCTTAGGACAATGGGTGCACGGCGAAAGCACCGATATTACTGCTTTACGGGGGATGAAAGAAGATCTTGAAAAAAATGGCGACAAAAGTGAAGATTTTGTAGAGGCCTTTTAGCAACCAACCATGTAAAGCATTTTACCTTGGTGGGTGCTAAGTTTCTCCAAACCTTTCTCCACAAACTTTTTTTTCTGTCGTTTTGCTGGTTGTTTTCCAATTTGTAAGCTCTGCTAACAGTGAAAGCCCCATCTTCACTATGTTTCCATTTCAAAGAGTCAGGTGCATTGTTGATGCCAGGGAACATCCCTATTTCCTCTAGCAATTTGGCCACTCTCCACTTCCCAATCATTTAGTAACCTCCTAAAAGATAAATTCTAACCCTGTGGTGTCCAGCAATCATTGACATTTGCCTCTGGATTGTTGCAAAGAATGAACATATCTGGAACTGAATCTCTTAGCAGGGTCTGATTATTCCAGGCATCTCCCCGAAATTTTATTCTCCTACCATCTCCCACTTTTATATATACATTGATCTCAAGCTTTGGCCACAAATTTCTAATTGTTCTCCAGACCCCAACCCCATAAGTGTCAACGCTGATTATATCTCCAAAGCCATTTCATCAGTAAACTATTATTCTGCTTTCTCAATCTCGGATGCCTAAGCCTCCACTATCTCTGCTTTTCAATGTAATCTTCCATTTAACCAGATTATAACCTTTAATCTCTTTGCAACCATGCCAAAGGAAATCCCCCATTAATTTGTCCAGTTTCTTCAAAACTGTGGAAGGTATTGGAAATAATGAATTACATAAGTAGGAAGTGAATCTAACACTGAATTTATGAGGATATGTCTACCCCCTAAAGACAAGTATTGAGCCTTCCATCTTGCTAATCTCCTTTCTGTATTCTCCACAACGTCATCCCATATCTTTATATCCTTGTGTTTATTACCTAGTGGTATGCCCAAATAGACTGTAGGCATATTATCCACTTAACATCCCAGAATATCTGCCAAACTCTGAATGTTAGCCACCTCCTTGATTGGGAACAATTGATTTTCCCCCAATTCACTTTCAAACCTGAAGAAGCTTCAAAGAACAGTAAGATTGTTTTGCTGAATCTTATTTGTTCCTCCTGAGGTTCACAAAAGATAACAGTGTCGTCTGCATAGAGCAGATGACAAATTTCTTTGACTTGGCCATTGTTTCCCATCTAAAGCGCCTTTGATCCATCTGTTTTGAATTGCTATCCTCATCAAGCTGTCAAAACCTTCCATTGCCAAGATAAACAGAAAGGGGGAAAAGGGATCACCCTGTCTGAGTCCCATTTCTGAGGGAAAGAAGCCCACTAGTTTACCATTCACTAGTATAGAAGACCTCATAGTGCTAGTGCAAAATTTAATCCATCCCAACCATCTTTCTCCAAAGCCCATTTGTTTTAATGTATTCAGTAAGAATACCCAGTTTACATGATCATATGCCTTTTCAATGTCCAGCTTGCACATTACACTGGGTTCTTCCCCTTTCAGTCTTGAATTCACACATTCACTTGCAATAAGTGTAGCATCCATTATTTGTCTCCCTTTGATAAATGCCATCTGATGCTTGTTGACCAACTTATCCACCACCTTTTTCAACCTTTCAGCAAGTATTTTTGATATCACCTTATACATGCCTGTGATTAGACTTATTGGTCTAAAGTCTTTCAACTCAGAGGCACCTGCTTTTTTGGGGATGAGAGCCACAAAAGTTGCATTAAAGTTTCTCTCAGCTCTTTGGTTAGTAAAAAGCTCCTCGACAACACACTTGATATCCCCTTTCAATAATTCCCAAAAAAGAGAGGTAAAAAGACATAGGAAATCCATCTGGCCCCGGTGCCTTCTCCATAGCACAAAGTTTAATGCTTTCCAGAATCTCCTCCTCCTCAATTTGTTTCTGTAACTCTTCCTGTTCCTCATCATTAATACAGGTAACCCCGTGTAGTTGTAATTCTGGCCTCCACAATTATATTTCCTTGTATAGGTTTTGGTAGATTTGAATTGCTCCCTTGATAGCATTAGGATCAATGATATTGCACCCCTTCCACATTCAGAGAGTCTATGGAATTATATCTCATATGTGATGTTGCTATCCTATGAAAATATTTAGTATTTTTATCCCCCTGCTTTAACCACTGTATTTTGAATCTGTCTCCACCCTATCTCTTCATTTCTGGCCACTTCTTCATAGGTCATAGCAAGATTGGTCTTTTGCAATACAGCAATAGTTCATCATCTGTGAGTCTTCTTTGTTCCTGGATGATCTCCCATTTGGCCAGTTGATCAAGAATCTCTTCCTTTCGTTGTTTCCAATTGCTCCTATTATTCTTGCTCCATTCCTTCAGTTTCCCCTTTAAAAGTTTCAACTTCTCAGCTAAAACATAACATGGTGAGCCAGTGACTGAGAAAGGTAGCCACCAAAGTTTCACCTCTCTTTGAATCCTTCCACCCCCATCCACCAATTTTCAAATTTGAAATATTTCTTAAAATTCATGAATCCACAAGTCAGAAGAACTGGGTTGTATCAGAAGCCAATTTTGGTAGAGTGGATTGTTTGATCAGAGTAAAAAGCTCCTCCCATTGAGAGGAATACATTACCCTATCAATCCTGGATGCAGTTCTGTGATTTCCCCCCTCCTTCATGTGAAGGACCCTCAAATAAAGGAGGATCTATGAGCTCCAACTCTTCAATACATTTCGAGAATTCAGACATAGTGCCATTGATTTTGGAACAATTTGATCTTTCTGGAGGATATCTGATGACATTAAAGTCACCACACACTACCCAAGGCCCTTCACTAAGACTTCTCATAGCTCCCAATTCACACCAAAAATCCCTCCTCTCCATTCTCTTGCATTTAGCATATACAGCAGTCACAAACCATGTTAGATCTTGGTTCTGACCAGTTAACTTGCAAGTGGTGCATTGTTCTCCGCTCTCTACTAACTCCCCTTTCCAGACCCTTCCTAGAAAGACACCTTGGGAAGAGTGCCTGGGAGCATTTTTTTAGCGTAAAAGATTTTAGTTATCCACAAATAAATCCCATGCCACTTGCTCTGGTTCATGGAAAGGGACTGAGAAAACTCGGCTATGTTTACCAAATTGATGAGCTACTTCCTCTCCCAATTTATGTGACACAATTTGACCGGACACGGAGTTTAAGAAATAAAGGAAGACTTTGTTATGTTTATCAAATTGCCCTTGCTTAAGTGCCTACTTTTGTTAGATTTTTCTTCACAATAAGTACATCTTCAAAATTAAGTGAGACCCAACAATGGTAAAATAGGGATGGTGATTAAATAATTGCCAATAAGGAAAAGTGGCATTCTTTGGAAAAAACTAAAAAGGAAATGGTGTCACATAAATTGGGACGGAGGGAGTAACTTTTAATTGAATATATTCTTACCTAAGAGATACATAACAGATTAACTGCTGTTCTCTGAGTAATAATTAACAGATGATTTAACATTTATCTTTAGTACATATCATTTAAATTTATTGTGTTTCTAACATTTGGCAAGAACTATTGTTAACTAACTAGAACATAGAAAAGTGATTGGATTCTAAATCTGAAAACAATCAATCATATCATGTGTTCCTGATAGTTATTGAAAAAACATTTCAAGATAACAATATGAATTCACAGTTTGCTGCAGGTTATTGCTCCAGAATGACAATAATAAGTTCACGGTATAAAAGAAGGCATTGTTACCTTTCTCAAAAAAAAAGGCATGGTTTTTAATAGAAACAACTACATATAGGCTATAATGCAACAGCAGCTTCTGCTAGATGGTCTAGCAAGTTTCAAAATGTACAGATCTGAAAAGCCAGATATCATTGTCTAGATCTCCAAGGAATCCATATCTCAAGTGCAGCTCATCAACACGATCAAGATAGAAGATAAACCAACGTCTATATTCCAAGATGATTAAAAAAGCCTAAAATTAGAAAGAAAGTATAAATACCTTGAGCAAGGGTCGGAGATAGAAACTCCCTGGAAATAAGTCGCCAAATACAAAAATCCCACCAACACCTGATACTGTATTGTTCCTGTAACCATCTTCTCCACTTAATGATAAGAGAACTGACGGAAAAGGCTCGTTGGCATCTTCTCTAGAATATATACGCACTGAAATTTGGCCCAGTTTTTGACAAGAAAAGGAATGAGGTCCAACTTGCTTTACATGATAACCAGGCTGTGAATAAAAAAAGAAATATTAGGCAGCTCCACTATAAAGAGAACATAAAGCTTATATTCTAATAGAGTCCGCATAAACTTATTAGCAAATAAGCTCCAGTAAAGCTGACAACTTAAGTTTGAATGCCATCAAGGATAACTATAGTAAAAAGAAAGAACAAAGTTGCTAGCAATATCATGATAATCCACCGGCTTCATACTTCTAGTCTTATTTGGGCAGCAATGCATATACATCAAAGATGTCCATACACTACAAACGCACCATTTATCATTCAAAAACAATAAATAACTCAAAAGGGATGAAGAGGATGTTAATAATCTAGAGATACTATTAATCTGCTCAATCAAAGCATTATGGAGAAACAAGAATAGCTCAGGGAGTTATAAAATTTGTCAAGAGAACTCAAACCTTTGAAGCTTCAACACTATAACTTATATCATCATATAGAGGCCCCGCAACAAATAAGCCATCTGTCCCTGTGGTAGTTTCAAGTGCTAAATCGCCTTGCTTAAGTGGAGTACTTTGGCTGTCTCCTGCAGCAATTATTTTGACAACAACATCATCTAGAGGGGGAGAAACTGATCCTTCTATATACAACCCAAGACGGCCGGACAAAGGAGGAATTAAAGATTGGCAGCCATCTTGCATCACGGCGACCTAGAGACAGCAAGGAAAGACTTCAAAACTAGGAGTACATGTATAAAAACTAATCTGATTAAAACTTGCAATTCCACATACATGCTGCTGCGTTGGATAAAATAATATCTTTTTTCCGCCATCATCCCTGAAACATATAACAACAATTATAATGCATGAAAAGCTGATGAATTATTATAAACTGACATTTAAAAGTATATCTGTTCTTGATTCTGTGCAAGGCGGTGTTTCAAAGCATTTGAGCAGGTCAGGGAAAACATCTCCTTTCTGATCTACGAATTCTAAACATTCTGCCATCAAACTGACATATGTATCACACTACAAAGAGCATGAAACAAGCTTGAAAAATACAGCTGAAAAAGTGAACATATATTTTGGAAAGTCAGAATCAGGCAGATGAAAATGCTTTATCATCTAAGTCTGTCTGAAGGCTTTATTGTCTATACAACTCATTCAAACTATGATGCTTACTTGACTCTCAGAAAAAACAAGAAATAAAAAAAATTAGATATATATAGCTAAACAAAAGCAGATTTGTATTACAACAAATAGTTATTCTCTCTCTCTTAAGGAATAAAATTAATCATACAAGAACAATCAATCTCTATCATAGGCAAAAGGTCATATTCCTTAAAGTTCCTTACCAATCTATGTATTTTCGTTTTAAACAAAACAAAAATGAGAGACGGAGAGAGAAAGAGTGGCAGAGAGAATAAAATCAAGATATAATCCACACCGTGCATCTCGAGGAACAAAAGTAAATTTTCCTCCAGGACTAGCCCACATGGAAAATTCATAGACGGCTGCACTCGATTGGTCAACTCCAAAAGGCACACGTCTTGCCGTTAGACCACCAACAACAGAACCTTCACTGTCCAAAATGTCCAGCGTTATATTCTCAGGCAAACCCTCAACGCTACTAAATGAGCTTGATTCAACATGGACATGACCCTTCAAAAGATAGCTCTCGCCTTTCAAATAGATAGGCTACAAAAACAAGAAAATAAATGAGAATACATGCATGATAAATGAAATAGTAGAATAGAAAAAATTCAACTCCAAAAGGATCATACATAAAGGTTAGATGTGTCAATTATCACAGATGAACTCCCAAACGAAATACATGAATTTGGAAAGCTCAGTTCATGCACTCCCGGAGATTCTACGCACACATGTTGAGAACCCTTCTGTAATTTAAGAGCCAAAAAAAAGAAAATGAGCTTCTCATGTCAGTTATAATATTTTTAAGAGTTAAACTTTTTGAGGAGGACTAACCAACCTTGATGTTCAAGTTCATTATAGAACCATCTGGTTGAGTCAGCAAACCATCCACATCGTGGCTTGAGATTATGTTGACCCAGAATCCTTTTTGAACAAAATCTACCCCTTTAACATCCTCAGCACCAACTTCTAAATTGATAAAACTCTGCTCCCAGCACCATTTATCTTCTCCTGATGATGCTATTGGATAATTGTTTTTTACCTGAAATAAAGAACACCGTCAAATGGAACATCATAATGCATTGCCAACTAATTGAAGGAATAGATTAACAGATGCAATAGAGAGTGTAATTTCAGCTTAGACTACTTCTGGATACAAGTATTTCTTTAGAAAACTAAACATGAATACAGTGCATGCAATACTTAATGCAGAATAGACAAGAATGTAAAACTTTCTATTTGGTCAAATAGGATATTGCTACTTCAAAGAAGGGAAAGGGAGGTTTTCCAATTAAGAGCTTACAACAACAACATACCCAGTGAAACCCCACAACGTGGGGTCTGGGAAGGGTAGAGTGTAGGCACACCTTACCTCTACCTTAGTAGGTAGAGCGGCTGTTTTCGAGAGACCCTCGGCAAGACAAAGCATAAGCATAACCACAAGCAAAGCAAGAGAAACGGTCAGAGCCTGCTTATGAAATGGGTTTGGAGATTCAATGTAAAAGATGAGGCATAATATCGAAGGTGATCACAGAGAAGTTTGGCCTAATGAATGTATGGTGTACAAAAGGGCCTCACCACATGGATCCAGTCTGGAAAGACACCATTGCCTTGTGGCCTTTTTTCTCTCAACAAATTGGTTTCTAACTTGGAAATGGACGGAATATCTCTTTTTGGCAAGAAAAATGATTGCAACACCTCCCCCTCTCAGAAAACAATTCCCTCATCTTTATAATTTGGCACTGAACACAAATTACTCAGTCGCTCAATACCGGGAGGGTAACAGCTGGAATCTATAGTTCAAAAGAGATTATAATGACTGGGAGCTTGGTGAAATTGCAGATTTCTGAAATTGTCTAGTGTTGAAGACCTGTTCAGCAGTGATGATTGACTCAAGTGTGAAGTAACAGTGATGGCATCTACACTGTTTAGTTTTGTTATAATCTATTAATGAGAGGTTCAAGTCAACCTGGCCCCTGGAACACGTATGGAATTCTAAAGAAGCACCTTTGAAAGTTATAAGTTTTGTATGGTTGGTTGTCAGCAAATCATGTTTAACTCAAGAGAAGTTACCAAGGAGGGGTTTTCAGCTTGTCAACAGATGCTATATGTGAGGAAAAGAAGCAGAAATCACCAACCATTTATTCCTGCATTCTGCTGCCACTTCTCAGCTATGGCAGATTTTTCAACTTTTTGGGTGTTAAATGAATGATGCCAAACACTTGCTACTGAATTACTGTCATGTTGGAAAGAAATAAACAGGAGATGCTTCAAAGGAGAGAAAATCCTGAAGATCAAATCAGAATGTTTTTTGTTGATAGCTTTTTGGTATAAAAGGGTTGTGAAACCCTGTTACGGTAAATAGAATCGTTTGTATAGCTAGCCAGGGTTTCTCTTTGCTCTTTTTCTTGTTTCTTCTCTTCTCTAGATTTTTTTTATGTAATCACAGCACTTTTTTTAATTGTAGTCACAGCACTTACTTAGTGCTGGTTTTTGACATCAGCAACACTTACCGTTTTCCAAATTAAAAAAAAAGGGCAAGAATTATCTCCTATTTACTCCTGCATCGGGTCTACAGCATGCCTAGGTAGAGGGAAGGATCTGCTTAACTCCGAAATGAGAGAAAAAAATGAATACCCATACAAACCAATTTTGTTAGATAAAAGGAAAGCACAAAAGAAAAAGTTATGGGTAAGGGTAAAACACGTGTGAAGAAGATTTCACTGCGTATACATCCTTGACAAACAAATTAATAAAAGGTATATCTAAAAACGCCTACCAGCTGTTTGATGATGCCAACACTGTCATGAAAAGTAAAACCAATACTCATATAGAAAAGAAGATCTGAGCGGAGAATGCATCACAAAAATAAAAACACAGGGAACATCTTAGAGGAATACTAAGTAAAGTAAATTGCCAACCAGCGGATGCTATGATCGCAAAACACAGCTTATTTTAAAAATTAAAAAAGAAAAACACAAACCTTTCATCACCAAATATAGTTAGCTAATAACAAGGGGGATAAAAAGCAAAGGAAAAGACATTGGGATGTAAATACACAAAAAGAAATGCAAAGGAGAATAAAGCAAAGGAAAAGACATTGGGATGTAAATACACAAAAAGGAATGCAAAGGGTCCTAAAAACAGGAAGAACAATGACATAGGTGGGGGTGTTACCTCAACCCTGTATTTACCAGGGAGAACATTTGAGAAGAAAAATTCATTACTCTCGTTTGCCAAACCAGTTGTCTTCTTATCGTCTTCATTTCTCCCATCCAAGCGCAGAAGAGTCAAAGAAACTGAAGAACCACATTTCTCCTTACAAACAACAGAGCCATGAACACTTACTTGTGCCTTCAAAAAAAGAACAGGAGTGATCAACAAGCATTTCATCTGAATTTAGATGGACTGACTTTCTACTACCATATTCCACAACTTAGATATTTAGTTTGACACATCATAAGCAGAATTAGTATAACTTCAAAGCATTCCTTGGTTGGATTTGAAATTGTAATAACACAATTCAAATACCTGATAGAATTTGACATCCAATAGCGGACTCCTGACTGAGACATCATTATGAGAAGGAGAAAATATAAGCTCTTTAGCTTTCTCAAGTTTTGCTGGAATAGCAGATATGCGATATTCACCAGGAGGAACCTGTAGAAATTCGAGATAAAACGTTAACGTGTTTCAAACAGAAAATATTTACAAAGTTCTTAAGTTCTTTTGACTTTGTTAGTAGAGGCAATGCTTCGGAATTAGACTAGGGGCCTAATGCCAATCAACATTGTTCGTTCTCCCCGAACGGTAAGAACTTCACTCCCAAGACCTTAAGCTAGCAAGACTAATAGGTTTAGACTAGGGCGCCAACCCTCCATTACATCTGAGGATGATGATAGAAATATACCATGAAAACTTTATGTCCATCAATTCTGAAAGGATGACGAGAAGCTAGAAGGTCTCAAAGATCCAAGATTAAAAGAACCTGGAACTGTGACATCCTATAAGTCTTATTTTGCTTTGGCCTTAGTAACTTGTAGATTCATGAGGGATCTTATACAAATGGGATTAATTATATCTAGTGCGACTTTTCTCAAAAAAGAACTTATGCATTTGCTCTCTATAAAGTCGCGAGCATGTATCCCTTCCACAAGACACTCAAGAAGTGTCCTCCAAGCAAAAAAAAAGTAGGGGGAAAATCCACCCCACCGGAACCCAAGTAATAAGAATCTTACAATATGACATAATGTAGCACAAAAGCATCAGAATTCTGAGAGCATTCACAAAAATTAACATGGTAAACAGTTTAGAAAGCAGGACGTAAAACTCAAGTTTAGATTAACACTGGCAAGGACCCAAGAATTCTGAGGCGAATATGGCTGTCATATTTAGATTAACACTGGAAAGAACCCAAAAATTTTGAACCTGACAGGAATGTCAAAAGTTTACAAGATAACCTAAAGATAATACAAGGTGACCCCAAAAGATTACAGATTATACAAGATCACTCATCATTACCAAATGTTCCAAGGAATAGGGGGAAAAGAGATAAGACTGACGTGACTAGGGTAAAGGAAGAGGAATTTGCCTCATTTACACTTCATCTTTCGGATCCTTTACAATGACATTGCACTTACAAATAGACTACCTCTTTCATTGGTTAGTTTATGTTCACCTTTCGCATGCAGTGCGTTGAACTGTGTGACAATCTCATCTACAATCTTAAATTACTAAGAACATGTAGGCTGGTAAGACAATCCCTTTTGATAATGAGTAATGATGAAACTTGTACCCAGTATTTTGCATGCGTTGGTACGGCATTGAATTGCATGATCACATTCACCTCAAATATAAAAGTTTAAGCTATTAGGAAAAGAGCACATTTGCAACCCCTCATATATGGCCTGATTCTTTTTGGTTAAGAAAATGGACCTTCGGGGCTAACTCAATCTCAAAGGCTAGCTCATAAGGTAAGGATTTCCTAAGATTATATAAGGAGACAACAACCATTCTCAACCAATGTGGGAACTCTAACACCTCCCGCACGTCCAGACTTAGACAAGTAGAGAGTAGATAACATAAGAGGCAAGTCCAACATTGAGACATGTCTTATAAACAAGCACCAATAATTGATGGATTTCCCATTGTGCACCCTCCCACCCACCCCTGGGGGCTACTGTGATAACTAACGGGGCTACTGTGACAGATACATGCCATTATAGATTTGATTATCCTATTTCACCTAAACAGCATCCTATAACAACGGCGGCAAGTATTCAAGAAGCAGAAAAAAGTTCAAAAAATATTCACGCTGCCATACCTCAAAGCAAAAATGGCCACTCTCATCAGTAAGTTTGACTTGAGGTTTAACGTTTTGCGGGCCATGAGTCAGAGCTACCTGCATGCACATAACCATTTGCTAGAAGATAATGGAAATATCAAAAGAAACTGCAAATATTTTTTAAGTTCTGACCATGAAATTAGACGATTAAAAACTTGCGAAATGTGTATGACACTGACTAGTAAAAAGTAAGGAACTAGTATCAAGCCGCTAAAACGTACCAACCTAACTCATTTCACATAAAATTATCAGTGCATAATTGCTAGTGTGTCTCTCAAAAGTGAACTCACCACTCATAAAGAAAAAGGTCATTACACAAACAAACTAATTGCAGATCTGAACTATATTTCATGTGCAAAACATCAATATTGAAAAACACATCAATAATCTAAGAAAGTTGCAAGTTTGATAGAAAAACAGAACAGAAACACGATACCTTGGCTTTGAATTCAGAACTAACTGTTTGCACAACACCACATAAATCAAATGATGCAGCTTTGATGTCAGAGATAGAAGCCATGTTAGGCAATACCTAAAATCATAAGGATGGAAGATGTGGAAACACCAAAAAAAGGGGGCAGTAAGTAACAATTTGAAAGAAATGACCATATAACAATCTATTTGCACTAAATAGATCGCTCATGTCATCATTACAAATAAACGAGGCAGTTGATAAGCTTACCAAAAAGTCAATGAGCCTGTCAAATCTGTAGTGCACCTTCTTAGCTTCTATTGTGTATCGTTTAGACGTGACCTGGATATGTTTTGCAAGTCAATCAAATGCAAAAAAGGGCTATGAAGCGTGCAATTTAGAGAAGTACAAACGTGAGATTTCTTCCGAAAGTGAAGGGGTAAATTTAAACATATTAAAAGTTTGCAAGTGAAAATTGCAGACAAAAATATACATAGGAAAATATTTGATATCCCCGAGGTTGTAGAATATTGTGTCCCCTATCCCTATCCCTATCCCTAAACCCAAAATCATTATTTTCATATATTCTAACAAAACCCACAATTTGGGAAACCCTGCATCTTACACCATTTCAGTCATCTCAATCAAGCGTTTGACGAAGTGAAAGGCAAGGTATTGAAAACAAGGGAATGATGGTACTACTTCCTAACCATACCGGGGAGCGCACAGAGCTTAAAGGCACAATTAGATATGTTTACTTTTACCATATAGACAACCTCAGAAAAGACTGTGATGCTAAAAACATTCTGGTAGTATTTACAACAAATTGTCAATTCTTCAACGTACAAAACTTTGAAGCTACAACATAGCTGCAAATACAATTACCTGGTCAAGCTTGTAATATCCTTCTTTGTCAGTGATAGATCTTTTCTGTCCATCAACTAAAATTTCAACACCCTCAATTCCATTACCATCTCCATCAACCACACGACCCCCAACAGAAAATCCAGTGACCTATGAAAAAATAAAATGCAACAACTTTTTGAAACATTCTTAAGGAATTACAGGGAGAACCTGGTGTATCAATGATTCTAAAGGACAGAGTCGGAACATGTGATAAAATAAATAGCACTTCTTACAACCATTTTGTCAAGCAGAAAGAGTACAGTTACTGAACAAAACTTCCATCCTCTACCTTAGGTTTTACATAAGAAACAATCAAGGAAAGGATTGGAGAAGCGTACATTATGGCGCTAGAAGAAGATAATATGCACCATCTGGGTATGATAAACTAGTTCGGAGTGTAAAGAGCATAAAAAGATAGCTTGGTCCTTTAGCAAAGGGTGTCATTAATGGAGATGAAAAGAGCTATGTGTGGTCTTTCGTGCCGTAATCAATAACTTACTAAAGTAATTTCACTTTTCATTGGCTGATCATACTTTCTACAGAAAAAAGTTAATTAACAACTCAAATCTATATTTTGGAGACAAATATGTAGCTTTCTTTATATGAAAGAGAAATAAAAAGATTCATATTCATAGCAAAAAACTGCTCGCCACAAAAATAATTTTCATTGTCACAGTATCTTTTGATTTAGTCCTTGCCAGATCTTTATTGAGCTGTATTTGCAATATAATCTTCTCCAATTCAACTTTTAAAAAAATCCTCTAACTGAATGGATGTGTGAGATTATATGGTGCACAATGAACAATTTATCCAAGTGCGATCAACAGAATTTGGGTCTTTAAAATGGCAGTTACAATTAAAAGATTTAAACACAAGCAATCAAATTGGTTCCAATACCTTGTTATTAAGACATCTCCTCACAAACAAAAATAGCAGCAAAGTGAAGTTTATACATACTTTTTAGCAGATACTTTAGCCAAAGGGACAATTCTTAATTCCCACCTAACACAATAGAGGCCCATTTAAACATTGGTAAGAAGGACACAATGTGCAATACCTGAAACTTTTCCGGCACTATTACATGGTCATGCTGAACTGATATCGACATTGAAGAAGGTGAAACATCAAAAACTGTGTTTTCACCCTTGTAGAAGGGTATAAGCTTGTAAACCCCTGCAGTTAGTTCAATAGATCAATCCTTATAATCAAAAAGAGGGGGGAAGGTGGTGATAAATGATGTCTTACCTAATCAAAAAAGGTACACTCATACCAAAACACAGTTGAAGTGTTGAACCAACCATCTACTAGTATTCGAACAGCACTAAAGTTTTCTTGTTTTTTTAGTTTTTCTTTATCAGTTTCTTCTTTTAGTTGACCAACGGCACGAAAAGTAATAGAGAAGCATTATGAACTTCGATTTCTGGCAGCAATCAGTATTTATCTCCTACTGAAAAAAATGCAGTGTTAACTAGCTACGCAACATTTTTCAATGACCTCACCAAACCCACTGCACGCATCCACTAAAAGTCTCTTTGCGAACTGTGTGAAGGAATATGAAGGACCAGAAAAGGAGGACAACCAATCATCTCTTGCATGGAAATGAGTGAAGAGCTCGGGGTGAAAGGGTCACAGCTCAAAATGTCAAATGAAATGGAGAAACTAGTGACAAAGCAGAACCTATAAACAACCCAACTTTACCTAAATCCTTGTCATTTAGTTCTTGGGAACGAAAGGGGATATGATCAAAGGTACCGGGAGTGTGAGTATAGAGAGCCCTCTTTGAGAAACTCTTAGAAGGAGATCATATGCATCCCCCGGGGAAGTCCTTCAACTTGGTTGCTTGAATCGTTTGCTTCAGCACTGCTTCAGAATTGCTACATCATTTGCCCTTTGGATCATACACTTTTGCAGCAACTTGTAGCATTCCCAGTCACTTACCTCTAGGATAACTTCATTTATAGCCAGATGTACAAAGAAGAAAGGTGACATTCACAGGCTAATACTTAAGGGAAATCAGGCTGAGAAAGGTATCTCAATGGCGAGTTAATTGGAAAGCCTATTACAGAAGGTCTTAATTAAATGTTTATCTGTGAATGAAAATGGCCACATACTCATCGTTCAGAGAGATCACAATGATCTGCTGATAAAGGAGATTGGTTAAGTTGACCACAGAAATCTTGTGCAAGTTGTTATTAACAATAGTCTAATTTTTTAAAGCTGGTCAAATCCTAGAAGCCGGGGGAAAAAGTCCTAGAGGCATTATACCCAAGCCTTTTGTGGACTCCAGCATGGTTCACATATTGAACCTTGTTCAGAAGCATTTGTGCGACTAGTAATCTAGAGGAAAATGAAATGTTCTATAATAAATGCCACTGCAATAGTGAGGTCAGTGACGATGTCTTTATGATAAAGATACATCACGAATCACTCTCTAAGAAAGCAAATGCAATGATGAACTTGTTCCTATGAAATTGCTCCACTTCTTCCATTGTCATTGCTAAAATTCAACTCAAATTTTCTTTTTTGGGGGACTGATACAAATTCTTCAAATTTCAAGCTTGGTGGCATTGTCTCCTATTATGTTGAAAAACCTCCCTATTTGCCGAAATGATAGTAGTGGATCGCATTAGCGGCTCTCAGGTTGAGTGTCTCGCCCAACTACTACAACAGATTCATTGGCAAATCATTGTGTTCAAGGCTCACGGTGTATCCCCAGAGTAAGAATCCCAAATAGCTATAGCTACAATCCAGGAATCTCTCTCTCAATAGATTTAGGTGTGCTCACTTCAATCTCTAAAACAGTTGCCTTAAATAAGATACTTAACCAAACAGGTAATAAATGCAATATTCTTACTCGCTCATTCGAGATCTAAATAGGGTGACTTGTGACTTAGGTTAGAGGTTCGAGCGCTACGTCATGCAAACTAAGCCTAGTACTTGAGTGGAGAAGGTAGAGGGGTGGGCCCATCGTCTTCCTAGTTTCAAAGGTTGCATAAGCCAAAATGTGCTTATAAGCCTATTTGACCAGCTTATAAGCTTGCTTACCCAATCACCCTCTATATCTGACAAAGTTAAATGATACTTTTTTAAGTTGTGAGTGCAATAATAAGAATTTTTTAATCTCTTACTTGATCTTCATATGTCTTAGTTTTATTTGATTTTCATGAATACAAACCTATGCACTTAGAACTTCCAAATATTTATATAATGCTAGGAAGAAACTTATACTAACAATTATATTACATACAGCCAAATCAAACGAATTACACCAGCAAAAATAAAAGTTTTACCACAAGGAATGGATTTCAACGAGAAGATTCCATTAGAATCTGTCACGTTGTGGCAAAGTGCTTCTCCCAGTCCTAGTTCACCAGGTGAATTTTTAGAGCCCTTAGGGCAATCAACTTTTGTGACATCATCCGAGTATAAATAGATATGAACTCCCAATATGGCATTTCCCTGCAATACAACTTAACATTATAAAACATAAAAGAAGCTCAACATATTATTAACTGCAACAAGAGAAGCTACCTTGGAAACTCACCTAATCATATTCTAATCCTTCTCGTGAGAATGAAGTGTTAGTTTCATAATTGCTTGGTATCACAATAAGTGAATAGGGAAACAAATAGGTCAATTGTTCCTAATTCATGTCAATAACACTAGTACGATCCCAAAAAAATATATGTTTGTTGTCTTTGCTTCATAGTTTGTGCGCTTTCATTTGAATAAGAATGAATAAGAGGACAGTCACCATAGTAACACTATCAAATAACAGAAGGCAACATCAAAAGAATCAAAGTAACATCCAAAAGAAAAGTAAGTCATAAATCTACTTGCCCTTACATTTAGTATAGGCATATCACATTGATGCAGCACCAGAAAAGGAAACCAACATATCAAGAACATTGTAATCGTCCTTTGTTTCCTTGATGGGTAAGAACCTTGTACCCATCCTAATCAATCAACTGAATACTCATCTAGAAAGCAAAGCTTATCTTAGATTAACAGAACTTAGTCCGCAAGATGACTAGGTTTTCAGGTTCTTGGTCTACATACTAGGAAATTAAAGCAAATTCAATTTTCTAGATTTGTTTTTGCTATGTATTAACAAGGTAATGAAGGTATAAATCCGAGCGAGCTTTAAAATTTATTTTAAGTCCTACAAAGTTGCATGTATTAAAGAAGAAGCTGGAAATATCTATAACTCGCAAAATTAACTATCTTTTAATATATTTTCCCACTACACTAATATGTGCAAGAAAGATATTTCCTTCTCCCGCTAAAATTAAACCGGTGCAAGGAAGTAATTCTTCATTTCCTTTACTTCTCTTTACCACATCACTCTTTTTTTCTTTGAAGTGGTAAGTATTCCTCTTTACGACATCATTCAAGAACCATTATCCACATAACTTGCGTGAATTAGAGTTGGACAATTTTATACTAGTGTTGCATTATGATACCAAGGTAGCCATATAACATGATCTCATAGAGAAGTGGGGCCTTCACCTCTCACAGGTCACTAGAGGAAGAAACAACCCTTGGCTATTAAGATCTCCACCTCTTCCCGCATTTCATCACCTTAACTATGTGAGAGAAGACACAAGTAGGCACAAATTCTTTCGATTGTAATGAGTCCAAATACCTGTAGTCAGTTTTTACAATGGTCGTGTCTTGAATTGTGTGTAAATATAGTTCAGAGTGAAATGACTATGAAATACAGAATATGCAGAATTAAAAGGTATCCTTTGACCTATCAATTTCTTAGAAGAAATACATGGAAACTGTAACAAGTCGCAGCAGCAAACTGTATAAACTTAGTGCAGAAACACAGATCAAGTCATTACTAGAGAAACTCACCTGAGCAACCACAGATCCACGAATATCATAACCAGGCATAAAGAAGAAGTCATCCACTATTCTATTTTCAAAACCCAACTCAATCTGCAATGAGAACCAACATGGTAGATTCAAGTAATTATTCAATCAGTGTTATTAATTCCTCCCCAGACCCCACTTGTGGGACCACACTAGGTATGTTGCTCATATTGTTCATATGTTACTTATTCCTAATGGATGTACAGTAATTTAGGAAGCAGATATGGTTACAATGTGATTACACGGAATGAAGAAATACTAATCAAAAGAACATGAGGAACTCAAAACGCACCTCAGCAGATCCTCTAACTTGAACATTCAAGTCGTGACGTGATGCGCGTAATTTGTACTTCCCTGTAATGAAGATCAATTGGTGCACTGAGCTTTATAACAGAATAATTGCGCGTTAAGCACACACAGAAATTATTTATTCATAAGATAAGCATCATAATCATACCTAATCCAAAAAAGTAGCATCAGAATCATGCAGTTGTTCCATCTAAATATATAGATTTGTATTTTCCCATCTAAATATATGCACTATAAAATACAACCAAACAACGTTTAGGGTAACATACCTGGAATAGTGTTAGTGAAGGAGTATGTTCCTCTGGGTGTTGATAATGCAGAGGACACAACATCACCTGTGGGAGACAATAGCTCAACATTCACATTTGATGGGCCTCCATCTTTCTGAGAGCAGCTCTCCCCACCGACATTTCCCACAATTCTTCCAGATACAGTGAACCTGATGACTCAAGAAAATTAGCACGCAGAAAAGTAGGTAGAGTCCATAGTGCACATTATATGGTATATATTGATAAATAGCCAAGTGGGGAACAAGATGAATAATGTAAAAGATTAAAGTTCCCCCTCCTTTGCTCTTTGTTTATGGAACAAAGGATTCAAAGACTAATTTCAATATTATAAGAACAAGGACAAACCCCGTGAACCGAAAATTTATATCTTCATTGCCATTGCAGCCAGCATGATCAATTACAGCAGGTACCTACAGAAAGATCCTTCTTTGGTCAGATACACCAGCCAGAAAAAAAAAAGGGGGTGGGGGGGCTAACATTGAACTGCTAGTAAATCACGAAAAGTGCATATGCTAACAAAATATCATCAGCATAAGATTGAACACACTCAACTTGTTCAGGATCCCACGACCATCCCTCAGGTCCATTCACTTTGATCAAGAAAGAACCCTGCAAAGTGATTTCAATACAATGTGAGATATTATTCAATCTCTCAGAAAACTAGAGAATTGAGAGCATTTTGACGGAGCAAGATGTCTTGTTAAATTAAACAATTTATGAAAGAGGAAGAGGATTGTTGTTAGTTGGTGATTTCTGTGTGAAGGAGTTGGGAGAAGATATAGATCATCTATATTGCATCGTAGACTAACATCAGTTTTGTGGGCACTTGTGTTATAGTTGTTTAGTATCACATAATTATCATTAAGAACTGTGGAAGAAGTAATCACAAGTTAAGAAACATTAGATAAGCAGAAGATAGAAAGGTAGCACCGTTGCGTCTTTTCTAGTCTATTCAGAATGAATTCAAAAAAAGGATATTGTTTAGTATCAGTCAAAATGATGTTATTTCTCAAAATAAAACAGTGAGTGAGAATGATATTGGAACTATTGGTAGAACTTATAGTTCCATTGTGTACCTCTTTTGATAAGGTAGTTCTATTGTGTACTTTAAGTGTAAAAAGAGGGATCTTATTACAAAGATAATAAGGCAAACTTAGACAACATCTTGGTGTACTCTAAATAAAACAAAATTAATTCATTAATCAAAAAAGGATTTTGTTTGCATGCTACTTTGTGAGTTACACATTTGAAACGTGCCAGCTGACGAAATAACGAAGTTAAATGGAAGGGTATCCTCTCTAACAACTGTTGTTTAGATGAGGCAGTCCCACAATTCTGGTATCGGAGCGAGCAGAAACCTTGGCTCAAATCACACTACCACCCATTTATCAAAAACATTGCCTTCGTACTTCGATCCAATCAATCAATCGATCCATCAATAGGCTAATCTCTTTTGTTTGGGTAGCTAAAAGTAAAGAAAAAAAGCAAAGCAAATTCCAAGGATGCGGGCAAAGGGGGGTTTCTCGATAGTCCAAAACTAGTGATCTCGACTTCTCCAGCAAAGAATCGACGCAAGCCGAGTAGACTACAATTTGTCGCACCATATCCTACCTATCTCGAAGGGAAGTCTCCAAAGTGGGATTGTATAGTGTACGCAGCGATTTAGGTGAAGAAGGAATCCAGGGATCAAGTTAAAACAAAGCAAGACGCGCATCTATTCCGCCTAAGAGGAATTAGGAGCTAACTGCATAAAAGCTATAAGGGTAAAGAGCTTGTCTCAACAAGTGATTGGGATTGCCGACGAGGTCTAGAGCTTGAAGCTCGCTTTTCACTCAAAGCGCGCTCTTACATCCATGCGCATGGTTCTTACTTTCATTTCCCCCCATATGTAGACCAAGGACTTTCCATTTCAACGGGATTTTCGTCTCAAGGGAATTTCCGCTAATCACTTCAACAGTGCCAAAATGCCCTATTCCTTGAGTCACTGGAACGTGAGGACCTTATTTGACATGATTTTTTCCTTCGAAAGCGAAATAATCACTCATGTAGCTCATTGCGCTCGATCTTCATCCTACCTAACTCGATGTTGCTTTTCTTCTTACACAGAAGGTTTTTGCTCTCGTATTGCGGGTTTTCCACTTCGTTCAGTTACATTAGGGATTAGCCTATGAAAAAGAGTCAACCACGCAAGTGAGTCAGCGATGTTGAAGACATTATTAAGTTAAATGAAAGTTTACACTCTCTAGCAGAAATTTTAGATGAGACGGCTACATAATTTAACATCTATTAAAAGATCTCAGACCAAGCCACGTAAAAATATTCTACATTTGCATACAAGGAGACCTAGTCTATCTTCCACTTTACAGTCATGTTTACTCCATCTTTAAATTTGATAAGATCTATGCAGTGCTTATGTTGTTCATCCCGCAAAACAATACTATAAGGGTCGTATGGTTTGAGAGATGAGGAATAACAATCCCACAATAAAATACGGGATTATTTTATCCAGTATTTGGTTAAACTTTTGATTCCGAAATTAGCAATTCTAGGATTATTAGTATCACAATTGTGGTATTATTGTAGGGGTAAGGTCGGCATATATTCTACCCTTCCCGTACCCCACTTG
The DNA here is from genome assembly GCA_029844215.1 of Przewalskia tangutica. Lineage (NCBI taxonomy): Eukaryota > Viridiplantae > Streptophyta > Magnoliopsida > Solanales > Solanaceae > Przewalskia > Przewalskia tangutica. The sequence continues at coordinate 249,738 of CM056728.1, forward strand.
TGGGATTATACTGAGTATGTTGTTGTTAATATGGGATAACACCAAAATAACAAAGATGCCCTTCTCCAAAGCTCTTCTTCCAAAGTCCTACAAAAAGTCAAGGTTAGAATTGGAAATTAAAGTTTATCCCAATTATCTAGTGTAACACCAAACACGTACTACTCCCTCTGTCCCAATTTATGTGACACGCTTTCCTTTTTAGTCCGTCCCAAAAAGAATGATGCATTTCCTTATTTTGTAATAATTGAACTTTAACATTTACCTTTTACGCTTAACGAGATAATCTATAACCACACAAATATCTTCAAAAGTCTTCTTTTATTTCTTAAACTCCGTGCCGAATCAAACTATATCACATAAATTGGGACGGAGGGAGTATTATATTATACCCATATAATATATGTGTTATATTATATCAAACAAATTACAAATGTGTTCTAATATACCCCATGCATCCGATTTTTAGTCGGGTGAACCAAACATCTACCTGTAAAAGTATATCCACCAAATAATCCCGCCATTATTAAATCCTCATATTGTAATCCTGGAATAATAATATTGATATAACTTGTTCACCAACCAAACTACCCCTAAATATCTTGGCAAATAACTTATTCCTCAAGAGATTCCAGTTGCCTTGTGTACATCGGCCATTGGTAATTTGGCTGTCTTGACTCTTGAGGCATAACCCAACTTTCTGATCCAAAGACAGTTAAAGTACACTACTAACCTCAAAGCACTAATGACAGCATAAGCTCGTCGAGTTACCAAGAAAGAAGAAGAAATACATAAGCTTGTCCAGGAAAATGTGCAACTCAGTACCAAGTGGAAGAAGTACCTTATCATACACTGGAATGAAGTAATAACCATTAGGGGCACAATGTGTTCTTTCCTTCACCAAGCCATCCAATGTGCGAAGCTCAACCTGCATTAGAAAAACATATGATTGGAAGCTCTAGTGAGATATCCTTACGGATTTAACTACACTGTAATGTGTAAATTGGCAACGGCTGACTGACAAATATTAGGCATAGTGGCATACTACAGCACCCATAAACACTATGTATAAATAACTGTTCAACACCATAAACTTTTTAGAACACCAATAGTGTGCAGAAAATGCTGTCCTTATTAACCTAGGGCTGCAAGGCATAGGCCCTGGGGCACGGTGCTAATCTCCCATGGAATTTTTTATTTTCATACATAAGCAAAATATAGCATATAATACAGCCAAACAATGGTAAAAATAAAACCCTCTTAATCATTAAAGGAAAGGACAGTGGGTTAACTGTCAAGTATTTATGCTTTTGAAAATAGATCCAATTCTATTCAGGAAGTGAAATGGAATTGTATTGTATCTTTTATTTTTGGTGTAAAGAGCAATGTATAGAGGAAGTAAAAAAAAAGGGGCAGCCCGGTGCACTAACATCCCGCTATGCGCGGGGTCCGGGGAGGAGCCGGACCAAAAGGGTCTATTGTACGCAGTCTTACCTTGCAAGAGGCGGTTTCCATGGCTTGAACCCATGACCTCCTGGTCACATGGCAACAACTTTACCAATTACTCCAGGGCTCCCCTTTAGAGGAAGTAGATGATCTGATATATTTATTAGGAGCCCTGTAAATCAGTTTTTGTTTATCTTGTTTATAGTCTTACTATTCTTTTGTAGGTGGCCAACATACCCTTAATGCTGAGAAATACAACAGTACCAGTTTCTCAACAAAAAAAAAAGAATTTATGCTTATCAAAATAAAGGAACAAACTTATGGTTTCTGATAATAAAATTGACTTCTTTTTCCCTCGGCATTAATTTTTCAATATATGAATCATCGAATGATCATACTCTCCTTTGAGCCGAGGGTCTCATGGTAGGGGTAAGGTTTGCGTACACTCTACCCTCCGTTGTCCCCACTTGTGGGATTACACTGGGTACATTGTTGTTGTAGTACGATCATACTCTGATAGATGAAATTAGGAATTATAGCATTGATGAAGTTCTTGGAATGTAGTCTCTGACTTTAATTTCTTAACTGTCATCATCCATTATAAGATGAAACATGTATACATAATACATAATTCATCATTATGAGATGTTATATAAAATTTTGCCTTTATTGATTTATATGTTTTCTAATGTTAAATTGCAAACACGTGATAAATGCTCAAGCTCCTACGCTTGGCTCCAGTGATAACATAACAGGATTTTCTTTCCCTAAAAGCACCCCAACTTAAGGGGAAACCCAAGTATTAGCAGACTTGCATAGATTCTCTATAACGAAAAATTTAAAGGTAGCAAAATTAGCCCATGAAAACATAATCCGCCCAACCCATTCAAGTTTGGGCAGGTTATTGACTCGCCCATCTATTAGCTCAGCCTATCAAAAGTTGGGTTGATATGTAGCCTAAATTGACTCACGAGAAATCTTGTCAAAATATTTTCAAAAAGATATATTTTTTATTTGATATGTTATATATAACCATAATAAAGAAAAATAATAATTTTATAAGGTATTAAAATATTACTATAAAAGAACAAATAAAGCAATCAAAAGTTAGTAAGAATTGACGGGTTGGGTTATGACCCGCATTTTAACCCATTTTGGCCCAACCCGTAACTTTTGGGCGGTTTATTAACTCAGACCATTTTGACCCGCCGATTTGACACCTTTAACGAAAATCAATGAGAATAGCAACTTTTTTTGATGAAGTAAATTAATGAGAACAGGAACTTGAAAGGATATCAGAGACAAAATATGAAAAAGCAAAACAGAGTTTTAGAGACTATTAACCCAATAAGGAGAAGAAAGTTCCCATTTCTTTTGTATCAGTAACAAGTAACAACAAAGTGATTATACAAGACCTCCTCAACTAGTCCGAAATTGATACTAGCAGGTAATTACTATAGGTGAAAGAGTAAACTAAACGTACAATGATATTAGAATAATCCAATTTCGGATCGCTCGACTTCCTTGACTTGATCAGTTCCGAACTCGCCTACATCAACAACAACAACAACCTAGATCAGTGTCAAACTCTTCACTTACTAAAATCAATCTGACATAAAGGAACTACTATGAAAACCTAAAAACGACATAGCATTATCTGATTCGAAATCAAACTAAAAAGTAAGAGATATAATGACCTCGACAAATCCGCCACATCCTTGAATTGAATCAGCAGTGGCAGTGGCGGAAACGTAGAGAATAATCAATATGACAGTGAAGAAGAGATAGTAGTAGCTGGATGCCATTGCCATACTCGCACAAGTAGATCTCAAGGGTTTTGGTTTTTGTACACAATGGACAACTAAATCACACTATTATTTTATACCTCTCCGCCCATAAAAGAGAGTCTCGTCTCGATATCTATTTAATTAAAAATAATTTTTAGAAGGTACTGCAAATGACTAAATAAAACTCTTTTTCCACTATAATGGTTCGGTCCCTCATTTTGATAACAGATGTTTTATTTTGTGTTATTTATTTCAGAAGCTCCATAATAACTATTTTGATGTGCTTGTAAAATTTGATCGGGTCTGATCATTTCTTTTGTTTTACTCTTATTTTTTTGCTGTTGTTTTGCTTGTGTTTATGCTCTATCTTAAACCGATGGTCCCTCGGAAACAATCGTTGTACCTACAAGGTAGAGGTAAAAGTTGCGTACACTTTACCCTCTCGTACCCACGTTGTGGGATTTCACTGAATATGTTGTTGTTGTTGTTGTTATTGTTATGCTCTTATTAACTAATGGTCAGCTATTAAAGATTAATTAGTCTATGATTTGTTTGCTTGGTACTAATAGTTGCCACATGTCCAAATTTAATAACTAAACATTTATACCCCTCGCTCTTACCACCTCAATCATCACCACTATCACTATCATTATCGAATAAATTCACACAAAGTGTCAATTGTAAATGCTTAAACTCAAGCCGTCAACCGAAAAAATTAAAACATCAAAAAAAGAGTAAACATTATTCACAAGGTTTTGTGGCATGAAATTGTTAAATATAGTTAAAGATGCTACAAGCAGCAACTTAGATTGAAATGAAATGAAACGTCGAATTTTGAAAAAGGTCTATTAGAATCATCAACGTCGTCGCCAACCTTATGCACCACAAATTAGAGAGCATAATAAGAGAACAAGATGAAAATGAGGATAGGAGGAGATCGGGGAGGTAGACGGCAAACCTCGTGATAATGAAGAAAAATACTGAATTAAAATAGATGAAGATCATAGCATAATTATCGGGTCCGGGGGTTATACTACGGAATAAACAAAAACAAACAGTAAGTAAAATATTTGTACGCTTGAAACAGTTTGCAAATGTCATTAAAAAATGTCGTCTGATAGAACTGCCGACACTGAAGATAAAAACAGAAAAACCTTTAAAGAGTTAAATTGCAGCGGATAATAAAGACACAAAGATTTTTAATTTTTCATAGGTTATATTAACATATAATCTATGATGATCAATGACCAAGTATTATATATATATATATATATATATATATATATATATATATATACACATACAATTGATATATTTCTTCTTAAGTCGCAAATGACTTATGCCTGAAAAGTCTATCTAAATAGAGGTGCATAAGATCTCATTACAATTGCCTCAACCTGTGATAGCATACAAACAACATATACAAGACAAAACATATGGTATACATACATAGGATTAGATGAACCTACAATTATAGAATTACTTTGTCCAACTTTTACAGCCCAAGAAAAAATCACCCAAGCAGTAACCAATCAGAAAACATGCCCAAGGAGTAACCAATTAAATTGTCTTCGACTCATCCCATTTTTAACTTTCAAAGAAGAGATATCAAAGAATAACTTTTACCTTCGCAAGACCTCGCCGCTTCCTTCTTCTCGCCTTGTCACGCTTCAAATTTCACTTGTTGTCTTGCAAAGATGCTTCGCCTCTAAGCCTCCTTAGTCTTGTTAGTAAGACTTTTCTGCCAACTGCTTCTTCTCTTTGTATAGCAACATCCACAGCTTCTTCAGCATCTCTACTCGAACCTTCTTCTGCCTTTCTTTGCTCCCCTTGTGCAACAATATCTTCTCCCCCTTTTTGAGAAGAAAGCAAAAATAGATAATGATCTCTTGCATTAACTAGAGCTTCTCTTACTTTATCAACTCTAATAATTTGAGAGTTTGTTTTAGCAATCTCATCCAATAGCCAAATTGTCGAAAGATCATACTATTTTGTACTGATGTTGCTCGTGAGGAACATTCCTGGCAATATTTTCTTTATCTGCTTCTTTGGTCCATGGAAGATCAATTAGTCTTTCCTTACTCTTTAAAATGGCTTTGTTCACTGTGTAGAGTTTAGGAGTTTTTCCTAAGATATCCCCTCTTAAAGGCTCTAGTCCTTGACTAGTTAAAACTTTGAAAATCGGAGAGGGATATAGAAGAATTGAAGTTGATTCTTTTTCGGCCAAATTTGCAATTTGATAGAAAATAATCTTTCCAAAATCAACTTTAAATCTTTTACCTATCTTAAACAGGAGAGAGGCTTGTTCAGCTGTGACAATTGATTCATTCATTGAGGGCAGCCAATTGTTGATTGCAATTTTGTGAAGGATGGAAAACAGAGCAATGAGTTTTGATGCTTGACACCTAGGGATCCATTTCCTGAGTATACATATAGTCAGGTATTCTATCACAATATCCTTATTGGTTGTCACTCTTTCTATTTCTAACACATGCTCTTCAGAGATACCTAGGCACTGATTGATGATTGAAGGTGTAAATTCATACATTTTATCATAGATATAAACCTTTCCAAATTTCTTTGAAGAGGTTTCTACTATAGTCGCATTCAGGTTTGCATAAAACAACCTTACAATCTCATCTACATACGGTTCCTTATCAGTAACTGAACCAAAAAGATGTCTTATCTCAAGAAACTCTACTAACCTATACTCAGAACACGAAGTGAAATCTATTATTTTTTCTGTCTTTATCATTCTATTTATGTACCAACCCCATCTATCATGCTTAAGCTTGGAATAAAATCTCTTAGAGAAATAAGTTACTTCATTTTCTGGTTCTGATTCGCTGTTTGCAGAAGAGGATGGAGATTGAGTCTGTTCAGATGATGGCTGGAATGTTGCTTCAGATGTTGTGACATTTGTGGCAACATCTGGGTCAACACTTGGCTTTGGTGATCTGTGAACTTTTTCGAACAAAATCTCTTCAATGGTGTGTCGTCTGGAATTTCCTCTTCAGACGACTCTTCAACAATAGGAACAGAGGGTACAGACTAGGTTGGAGAGATTGGGGGTTCATCTTGCTCTTCAACTGAAGGGGTTTCCTCTACATCTTCATCAATGGACCAGTCAAAGTCAGAATCATCCCAACTATAGGTAGGACTAGAAGCAACATGTACAGAAGCTTTAACTTTTGATTTCTTTACAATGGTTGGAGGGTTAACAGCTTTTTCAAACATCCCTTTTGATCTTTTTGTAGGGAATGTAGATGTGTCTTCCCTTCTTCCTAACATAGTGACGCCGGATGTGTCATCGAGATCAATAGGATTGTTATTATCTTCTGGATATGTTGTTTCAAGAGGTTATTGATAAATACTGAGCACGATGTCTGTGCATATGGGTGGACTTGTACTCATGGGTGTGTTGTCATGGGTGTTGAAAGTCATGAATGGTGATATTGGGCTAATATCCTGGTGGATAGTGACCAGAAGATGGTGAAGGTTTAGGGTTTTCAAGGATTTTGGAAGATGGAGGGGTGGTTTGAGTGGTAGAGTCCATCGGTTTTGATTTAACCGAGACGATGTGATGATTGCCCTTTTAAAAAAAAATCAGAAGCAAAGCAACTGAGAACAGAATAGAATTAAAAAGAGAAAGATTATATACATTGGAAAACAAAATCTTGGTTTTAGGTGTTTGAGTTTTAGTCAAATACTTACATCTAGATTTTATGAAAAAGATAGACATCAATAAGAAAAGAGAACGACACAAAATAGGGAAAATAACAGAATTTTCAAAAATCAGTTATGAACAGTATCCCAACAAATATCATCATCTGAGAATGTCAACCGTAATGTTGGCAATATTTTGGATGACACAAGTATTATGATCCCACAAGAACTTTTTCACTTTTGACAACAAATCAAGACACGTTTCATATGTGCTTTTATAAGTTTAATCTCCAGATCAATGTAGCATTTTCCCATTGTCCTTGATCAAATCATAGAAACACATACAAAATTTATTTTTGTGTCAAAAAAATAAGAATACTTATTTAGCATCCTCACAATTTCTCGTTTAAGCACTTGATACTCCTATAGAATAGGAACGGTATCATCTTCAAAGAGTTTTGCTCATTTGCGCAGTTGCCAAACTCTTAGTAAAAGGCTTTGCCTTATTTTGATACTTCATTTTTATAATATCTAATATCATCGCAGAGAACGGTATCACTTTCAAAACATGTTCTTAGCTTTTAGGAGGATCATACTTGAGTGAACACAAAATTAAAAACCATCAAAAACAGTAAACACGATCAGATTCTGATATTTACAGAGGCAAATGTCACCCGAAATATTAGAGACATTTCAGTTGACATTCCCTCATTAGTGTCGATTCAGAGATTATAGAGATCAAGAGAGTTCTTCAAACTTGAAAATCTCTCATGATCCAAAGCTTTTGTAAAAATATCAGCTAGTTTATGAGTAGTGTCAACATGTTCAATTTGAACTAGCTGTTTTTCAACCAAATCTCTTAGAAAATGATGTTTAATATCTATGTGTTTTGTACGAGAGTGCTGAACTGGATTTTTGGAAATATTTATTGCACTCAAGTTATCACAATATAGAACCAAAATATTATTTGAAAAACCATAGTCGTCTAACATGTGTCTTAACTATATCAATTGAGAACAACAACTTTCAGCTGCTACATATTCAGATTCAGCAGTTGAAAGTGAGACACAGTTTTGTTTGCGACTATACCAAGATACTAGATTATTGCCAAGGTAAAAACATCATACATTAGTACTCTTTTTGTCATTCACATCACCAGCCCAATCTGAGTCACTATACCCTATTGAATTAAGATTAGTGTCTTTGGAATACCAAATTTCCAACTCACATGTGTCGGCAACATATCGAATGACACATTTTAAGGCATTTAAGTGGGAGATTTTGGGATGAGCTTGGAATCGAGCACACACACAAACACTGAACATTAGATCGGGACGACTGACAGTGAGATAAAGAAGACTACCATCATCTTACGATATAATATTGGGTCGACATTTTTGCCAACATCGTTTTTGCTTATCTTCTGTGTTGATCCCATTGGAATCCTCATCTGTTTAGCATTCTCCAATCCAAATTTCTTAACCAAATTCTTGGCATACTTGCTCTGACTGATGAAGATTTCATCTTCATTTTGCTTAATATGCAAGCCTAAGAAAAAAGTTAATTCCCCTATCATGCTCATCTCAAATGTGGAGGACATAGCATCGATAAATGTCTTAAGGTGGGACTGTGAAGTTGAACCAAATAATATGTCATCTACATAGATTTGAGAAATGACCATATCTACTTCGTGATGTTTTATAAATAGTGTACAATTAGCTTCACCACGTTTAAAATCGAATTCAAGAAGAAATTGAGTTAAACGACCATATCATGCTCGAGTGCTTGTTTTAAATCATACAAGGCCTTTTTCAGCTTGTATACAAATGTGGATGGTGAGGATCTTCAAATCCTTTAGGTTGTTTAACACCTCTTTGTCAAGATAGTCATTCAAGAATGCGTCTTTGACATCCATCTGATGGAGAGTAATCTTCAAACAGCAAACTACAACAAGTAACAGCCTAATCGACTCAATTCTGGCCACAGGAGCAAAGGCCTCATCATAGTCAATTCCTTCGACCTGTGTGTCTCCTTTGAGCAACTGTTTCGCCTTATTTCTTACCATAGTTCCAGATTCATCAGTCTTGTTCTTAAAGATCCATTTAGTTCTAATAACATTCAGATTCACGATTTGGAACTAAATCCTGACTTCATTTCGGTGAATCGTTTCTAGTTCTTCTTGCATAGCTTGTATCCAACAATTGTCCTTGAGTGTTGCTCTAACATTCTTTGGTTTTAGAGTAGATACATAACAAGAAAGACTTACCTTCTGATACATGGTAGACATACACACATATTTGACCATATCTCTGTAATTCCGAGGCTTTTTTCTTCTTCTTGTTCTTAGCCCTTCGAACACTTCTCCTATCACTTGTCCTGTAGGATGATTCTTTCTAATCCTGGATGAGGGATCCCTGCATAATGGGTCTTGCAATTCAACATTTGATCCCCGCCACCTTCGTGTTCTCGGTTCAGAGTGCCGCTTCGATGTCATGACATTTGGGGCAACATCTGAATCTTCTGCATTCTGCTCATTCTCCACTGTTATCACAACATTATTTTCAGGCCTATTTCCTGCAAGATCAACACAATCATCGAAAACAACGTTAACAGACTCTTGTATAGTTTTGGTTCTAAGATTATACGTACGGTAAGCATGGTTATTTTGAGAATAACCGACAAAATTCTTTTGTCACATTTAGAGTCAAACTTGGCTAGTTGTTGTTACACCTCGTAAGTTTAAGGCGATGATTAAGAGCGTCATTAGGGAAATAAGATACGAGTATTGGAAATTAGTATACAAGAGGATGTGATTCCGGGAAAATGTTGGTTACAACAGGTGTGACGTTGGAAACTTATATTGATAGTTGTATATTCCCGTTATGGACTGGTGTCGTATTATAAGAATTACGACATTGAGGATACGAGGTCATATGGAATTTTCAAGACTTAAAAGAAGTGGGGTATTAGAGTAATTAATTATGGAAATTGGACTAAGTTGCAAATATTACAATTTAGCCCACCTTTAACCTTAAGAACATTTTAATCTTCAAATCCCTCACTTCTCCTCTCTTCTCTCCCCCCTCCCAGCCGAACCACCCCCACTCTTAAGCAAATTGAAGATTTTCTTATTCCTTCTTCATAGATTAAGTTTGCTACAATTTTTAAGCCAAAATTTAGCCCAAAACAGTAAGGAAAATCGACCACTGCTGGCCGAGAGCTTAACCAAGAAATTTCAGATTTTTTAGTGAAGAATTTGGAAGAAAAACGTGTAGGAATGATGGATTAAGATTGTGGGATTCATGCATGTCACTTTGGAGTTGGGAAAGTGATAAAAATTGGGCAAGAATATTGGGCAGTGGCCGTGCACTTTGGGACTGTTTTTGATATACTCAAGGTAAGAAAATTCTTCTTTTTATTAAGTAATTGGAATGCATGTTGTTATAATTAAGGAATGAACTTGTGTTAAAAGGAAATTTGGAATTAAGACAATGCATGCGATTTATGGATGTTGTAGCCGATTTTAGGACTGTTTTTGTATATATTGAATTCGATTGTGTTATTGTTATAATTGCATGTTGGAGTTGAAGGAAATCTTGATGTTTAAGTTGTAGTTGTTCATATGGAATTATTGGAGTATGAATTGAAGGTTAAGGAATTATGAAATAAGTTATGGTATTGCATTCTTGTTTCCCGTGACATGCCGGGAATTATTGAACACTGATGCCTCGGTTTTAAGGCTATCTTGTTAAGATTATAATGCTGGAAATTAAGTTATGAACATACATATACATTGTGGTAGTTGCTACTCTATGCCCTAAAAGAATTAAGGTATAAGAGGTGTTACTTTATATTCTTATTATTGTTGGTATATGGACTGTTTTGGGGACTGATTTGATATGAATTAAGAAGATGTGTTAACATGAGAGACAAGTGTATAAATCCCCTTGGTTGTTGTAGTTGTTGTCTTTCATGAACGAAAAGAAAAATGAATGTATTATAATGACGTATATGGAGTGTTTGGGATTATATTGGTTATATCCTGAAGTTGTATATTGTTAATTAGTATTGATGGCTTTGTTTGGAAGTTGTGGATGTGCATATAAATAGGGGAAGTGCTGCCCAAATTTTTATAGAATAAGAACTTGTCATTCAATATAACTTACGTTAGAAATCATATAATTGACGGACATGTTGTTATTATTATATGTCAATGTGCTAATCGAGGCGAATATTAGTTATTGAGTTGATATAGACGACGAGGTATGTGAAACTATCTCTTCTTTCTTTTGGCATGATTTTCATAAATGAATGTGCGGAGGACGTACATAGTTCTAATGAATCCTAATTCGTAATGATGATTTAAAATGATACATGATATATAGTGCCTTGATTTTCCAAATGATGATTTCAAATGATACATGACATGATAATGCCTTTTATTTATTTCATTGAGAGTCAAATGATGATTTAAATTGCATATGGGTTCTCATGATACTCTATTCGTGTGTGATGTGATTATATCATTTCACCGAGTCTCGGGCCGGTCTATGTTCGTGCACACCCTTGCATTATTCCATCGAGTCCCGCACTAGAGGGCCGAGATACGTTATATGTATATACATGATGATGATGAGCTCACCGAGTTCCAGAATGGGTCGGGATACGTTATATGGACATGTATCCATGATATGATGATTCCACCGAGTCCCTCACTAGTGGGCCGGGACACGTTATGCTAATGATTCCATCGAGTCCCTCCCTAGAGGGCCGAGATACATTATATATGTAGACATGATGACCCTATGGACATGCATACATGATTTTGATATGATTCTCATTTTTATAAGGCACAGTTGACTCTCATTTCTATATGGCACAGTTGTATTGATATTTTGATTATCACATGTCTTCTGTTATCTTGGCCAGTTATGATCTCATTTAAAGTACTTCATGTTTTACATACTCAGTACATTATTTCGTACTGATCCCCCTTTTTCCGTGGGCTGTGTTTCATGCCCGCATGTGCATGTGCTCAATTTGGTGATCCTCCAGTCTAGGGATTCTTGTTCAACTGTTTGAAGAGCTCCATTGATTCAGATCTTAGTCATATTGGTACAAAACCTTGTTTTAGACTTATGTATAATTAGGGGCACGACGGGCCCCTGTCCCGTCATATTTCGTTATCATTCTCATAGTAAGTAAGCAATACTACTACCTCGATGAAAAATGAAAAGGAAATTATAACTTATGCTGCATACAAACCCAATTTGCATAATATACCTGGCAAAACGATCATACCACGCACGGAGGGCCTGTTTCAGGTCATAGAGTGACTTACGGAGACGACAAAACATAGTGAGGAACAACATGATGGACGCACTCAGACGGCTGATACATGTAGACTGTTTCTTTCAGGTCCCCATATAAAAATGCATTTTCACATCAAGTTGATGGATCAACCAGTGTTTGCATATGGCTATGCTTAGAACAGTGCGAATGGTAGCCAATTTGAAAGCCAGGCTGAAAGTCTCACCACAATCAATGCCCTCCTGCGGATTTGTGTCATTAGCCACAAGTCGTGCCTTATACCTCTCAAGATCTCCACTGTCACTAATAGCCACATACGACGGATCACATTCACCCCCTCAAGTCTAGGTACTAGATCTCACGTGTGCTATTTAGTCAAAGCATTGAATTCCTCAGACATAGCCGCATTCCAATTAGGGTCTTGTTTGTCCAATTTGGGGTTCTTGGGAATTTGAGAGATGGTTTGGGCAGACAAGTTAAATTAGACTTTGGGTTTGAAAATCTCATGTTTGGCATTAGTTTCCATTTGGTGAGTGGGGACAGTGGGTGACTGCGATAGCTGAGTGGTGGGGTCTGAGACGGATGGTGTGGTCGGATATGGGGAGAGTGGAGGTGTTGCCGTCGAAGGAGCCTCGACGCCTGATGGACATTGCTCACTGAAAGTTTGGCGCCGCGGCGTATCCCCGAGGGGCCGTGGCGCTGTTGATGGTAAAATATTATTTTTCTCACTGGAAGTTTGGCACCGCGGTGCATCCCCGAGGGGCTGCGATGCGGACAACGGAAAGCATCAGTCTGCTCACTGGAAGTTTGGCGTCGCATCGCCTTCTAGATGGGCCATAATGCTGACATCGGTGATGACAGGATATGAGGGGATGTTTCGGTGGTGCCATGAGTGAGGTGACTCAAAGTGATGGGAGAGATGACAGACTCGTCAAGAAAGGAGTAATCCGATTGTTAGAATTTCTGAGGATTCAAAAATGGGAATATGGTCTCGTCGAGTGTGACGTGATGATATATGTGGATTTGATGAGTGGACAAGTCATAGCAGAGATATCCCCTATGGTTCGGCAGAGAGCCTGGTATTTACATGGAGTGGTCCGGGGAGCTAGTTTGTGAAGGGCAGTAGATGCAAGGTTAGGATAAAATAGACAACTGAATATCCGTAAATAATTGTAAGAAGGGACTATGCGATAGATGATTTCGGTAAGGGTCATATTGTGAAGGGTGCTAGTTGGGAGAATATTTAGAATGTATTCTGACATCTTAGCAGCATATACCCAGAAGGACGGAGGGAGGGAGACATGAATCAATAGAGTGCGAATCATATTGTTAATGGTGCGAATGTTTCATTCAGCTTTACCATTTTGTGGGGAAGTGTGAGGGCAGGAGAAACGAAAAACTATGCCATTGTTTGTACAAAAGCGGTGAAACATAGAGTTATTGAATTCACGACCATTATCGCACTGAAAATAATTTATACCTTTTCAAACTGTGTTTGGATAAAAGTGCGAAACTCAAGAAATTTGGCAAACACTTTTGATTTGAATTGAAGAGGATAGACCCAAATGTAGTGAGAAAAATCATCTAGCAACACAAGATAATATTTATGACCGAGGGAACTAGGGATATGAAATGTACATAAATCAGCATGTATAATATCAAAAGGTGCAAAAATAACACTAGTAGATGATTTAAACGGAAGACGAGTATGTTTGCCTAGAGAACAAGAAACACAGTGTTGGGCTAGTTTCCCATTATTACATGGAATAAAATTATTGCCTCTAAGAAATTAAAAATTGGGGCTCCTGGATGACCAAGCCTATTATGCCATGTGGATGGAGAGATATCCGCTAGAGAGACAGGAAAGCAAGATCTGGCAGCGGAGGTGGATGTGAATGGATAGAGATCCCCCGTGATATTGTATCTCGTAAGAGGTGTCCCCGTATGAAGATCCTTCACAGTAAAACCAAAAGGGTCAAAGTCAACAGAGACAGAAATTTGCGGAATGAAATTAGGTTCTTAATGATGTGTGGGGCATATAGGACATTTTTAGGGAGAATGGTGGATGAGGTGGTGGTGTGTAGGATGTACCATAGCCCTGTATTGGAATGCGGTGGCCATTCCAATTGTAATATATTGAGGATGTTTTAAACTAAATATTGGAAATATTACCTGCAGACCGGGTGAGGTGAGATATGGCTCCCGAGTCCATGTACCAAGTATTGTCCGGTGGCTGCAAGTTTATGCTCTCGGGCGACTAACCCAAATCGAGCCGAGCTACGGAGTGCGGCCGAACTGGCCTTGCATAAAGTGGGCTTGCTACTGGTACTGGGATGGCCGAGGGCCCAACAACCCTGGTTGGGCATAAGGGTTGAGCCACTGCTACTGGTACTGTTGAGGCGCCGCAGCGCTCTGCTGGTACTGTTGAGGCGCCGCAGCGCTCTGCTGGTACTGTTGAGGCGCCGCGGCGCTCACGCTATCGCTGGCGCGCCGCGCTAATCAGATTGGGAATCGGCAGCCGCCGCTGCTTTGGTTCTCGCCGCGACCGCCACGCACCACGACCTCTCTGCGCCGCGACTTGCCACTTACCGCCGCCGCCGCCATTGTTGGGAATTTTCCGGCGGCGTTTCGTCTTGGGGTTGCGTTTCGACAACTAACGCCTTCTGATTGTGCTCATCTTGCTTAGCACGACGGGTTTCTTCGAGCAACAACTGCGAGCTCCTTCCTTTCTTTGGGCAGCTGCGAAATATACCTCTGTCTTTTGGAGTTGTGTGGCAAAGTCGAATCCTAGATCAGAGTATGCCAATTCCCCTCCAGTAGATATACTGCTCTCGAGATTTAATGGGCTTACCGCCGCCTCTTTTGTTACAAATTGTTCGTGGTTGGCGCTAAATTCGCCTTGAGCGCAGCGGCGCGAGGAGTTAACGACACGGACGTGCTGCAACCTAGGGATAAAACTGAATAATGGGTCCGTCTGTTGATCATGGTGGCCAAAGTATCATATTCGCCTCTAGGAAGGCCTGCAATCAATTGTAATAGCATTTTAGTTTTCGAGACAGGCGTGCCGACGTCGGAGAGTTGATCCGCCACAAGTTTTAATTGTTTGCAGTACTCAGTCATGTTGGAGAAATTATTTCTCCAAATACACAGCGTGTGTGTTTGTTGTTTTGAAATATTTCCTCCAAACGAATTCAAAAGTCGTGGACTGAGGCGCCGAACTTCATGATAGTGAGAAGGAGATCTTTGGATATAGTGCTATATATCCACTGTTTAACTACGGTATCGAGATGACGCCATGTTGTGTCATCGATCTTCGCAGGCGAGGAATATAATCGTCGATGTGATCAAACACGTGTTAAACACATGCATGAATTTTAAAGAGTTCGACCCACGATCAGTATTGACCATCTTCCTGATCAAGAATGAGAGGGATGAATTCTTGATGTTTGTAACTGCGAGAGCCGGTTGGAAAAATGGTAATGAGTTGGTGGTGGGAGGTGTGGAAGCGGAAGCATCAGAAACTGTAAGAGAGGCAAGAGGATCCATTTAGACAGGAGAGGAATGAAGAAGAAGAGAAACCAAGAATTTGTGAGAGGGCCGTGGCGGATCCCGAGGGGGGGTTTGCGGGCGGCTGTGAAAAAAAATTTATAGGGTTTTGGCTCTTAATACCATGTAAGATGATATTAATCTCCTTTGAGGAGTCTTTCTCATTAATATCAATATATATAGTGTACAATATTCATCCCTTATACAATATGAATTCTAGTCCTAATTGCAAGAGGAATCATAGTCTTACCATAATTATATTTACACAATATATGAAATATATTCTAATTATGGCTAGAGATTTTATATTGTTTACTATACACATTTACACTAATTAAGTTTAATAAATTTTCGCACATAACATGAACTTTAATTATTGGAAAATGGTCATATTTGTCATTTAACTTTCGGAAAAGGGATATATTTAGGGATGTCAATGGCGGGCGGGCGGGGAAGGGTACCCTGCACTGCACTCCACCACCTAAAACACACCCCCACCCCCACCCCCGCCCCACCACTCATCACGGGTAGTAATTCCTCCACCCGTCCCCGCCCCACTTACGCCGCGCGGGTACCCACTTACCCGACGGGTACCCATTAATCTCACTCTTTTTCTGACGGTCCCGAAAAAATGATTAACTAGTTTCCAGAATTTGCCTTGTCAAAAAGACGAACCCAACTATACACAGAGCTCTCCAGGTTGACTTTTGAATCTCTCAGTTAACCATCTTTCCACTGCAAGATCAAGGTTTTAACTTAGCATAAATGCTCACAAAAGTTACAACATTAAAGCACAAATGATGGGCATTCCAAGGTTAGAGTTGTTTCATCCACACATGCAAGCCTAACCTAAGCATACATCCTATTAAACTTACTATTTTCATATACCAGAGATGCAAATGGACAATAAAAGTAGATTAGTCTACTAATATTATTTTCAGGATTTCCATAATTAGGAGCATGAAACTCAACATGGACAAAGGGAAAACTAAACAACAAGTAAATGGAAGAGGTACTTTCATGATTAGTACAAAGTCATTTTATAAACAAAGGGACGAGGTACATTCAGGATCAGTACACTACTGTTTATGTAAAAAAAAAAATGGAAAGAGGTACTTTCATGATTTTCAGGACACGGTGCGGGTTGGCTCAAGTCATATTTTAAATCAAAGGGCCAAATAAATTCATAAATAGCCTAATTTAACTAATAGACGATACAGATATGGGCGGTGCGGGTACGATCGGTGTGAGTACGGTGCGGGTAGCGGGGCGGGTCTTATATGAAATCCACCCCCGCCCCACTACCCATGGCGGGTAGCACTTTTGATACCCATACCCGCCCCATCACCCACCAAACCATCCCCGCCCCAACTGGAGCGGGTGCGGGGCGGTACCCGTATTTACCCGCCCCACTGACATTCCTAGATATATTTATCTTCCGTTAAAGTATGAGGTCAAATATGCCCTTTCCGTTAGCAAAGTTATCACATTTTTCCTCCATGGACGAAAATTCCACGTGGATGACACATGTGATCCACGTGGAGGGTGAGACCATCTTCATCTTCAATCGCTACCGCCTCGCCGAAGCTTTGACAACCAGGAACTCACCTCCGGCAACCGAGAAAATCTCATCGGTGACACTTTCCATGTGGACCTCAGGAAAATTTATAATTATTCCTTACTTGAAAAACGCTAACATGTTGATCAAAAGAGAATGCTAAGCAATGTAATAGCCACACGCACCTCCCCATCTCACTGAAAACCTTGAAAAACTCTGTTTCCGGAAACTCGCCGGAGTTCAAAAGTTTCCTCTGATTCAACTTTCCGGAAGGAAAACTCCATTTTTGGATGAACCAAATGAAGGTATTTAGCCTTCAAGAATTTCCCAAACAGAGAAGGGTTGTGTTTTTTAAATTGAGTAACACTCAGAGACTTCAACTGCTTGAACTGTTCATAGAAAAAATTTACTCGCCGGAAAATAAAGAATCATCATTTTGAACATTAAAAGTTGGCACGTTGAACTCACTAATATCTCTCTACAAACAAAATATTCTGAAAGGGGTTGTCGCACTTAAACTATGGAATAAGTAAAATCAGCAAAGAAGAACAGAGGTAAACTTAAAGACAGTAAGTAATGTTCCCAAAAATGTTCTGTGACATGAACTGGAACATTAACAAAAACGCAGAACTAAAAACTGAGTTTAAGATGCAAATAAATAAATCAAGGACACCCAAGATTGTTTTTCATAAGTTATATAATTGTATATAACTTATAGTGGTCTCATGACCAAAAATTTATTGTATAAAAATTATACAATCTTACAAATCCCTTGAGAATGAATAGTAATCCGTAAAACAAAAAGGGATTAAAAAGAAGTTAAATCCTAACTTCTAAGCCTGAAAAATCTATCTAAAATAGAAGTGAAAAACACCCTATTACAATTGCTTTGAGTTGAAAGTACAAGTATAGATCTAAGAAAGCAATTCGTAATTTTGAACAAGTGTAATCACAAAAACAGGCTGCTCGATCCAGCTGTGTTTGAGGCAATATTTGAGACGTCTCAGATCTGAATTTTGTTCTGCAAAAACTGGATATAAAAACCTTGGAGTGAACACTCTATTTATAGTGGAGAGTCCACCCGAGAGGCTCCTTGATTCTCGGTGGAGGTTGAGCAGAATAGGGTTGGTTGGAGCTATTCTTTAGCCTTAAAACTCTCACCAGATTTGACTTTGTCTTCCTGAGAATGCTCCTTCCGTTATGCACTCTCCTTGGACTTGGTCTTGTCAAGTACTATCGTGTTTCCCTTAGCTCCTAACCAAGCCAAACATTCACGTGATAAAATCTTCTCAGCTTCAGAATCTGCTCCGTGAAGATAGGCAAAACTTTTGCCAGAAATGTCCTCCCAGATGTCACGACATTTGGGATGACATTTTCCTGTTTTTACTTAACACCAAAAAGAGACATGTTACGGAAAATGTTAGGACACAGAACCTAACACTAACAATCTCCCCCTTTTTGCCTTTCTTCACAAAACTAAATAGTTTAATGATTTTATCACAGGCAAATATCTCAACCTTCAACCTGCAACAGTTATAAAGCACGATATATACACTATGTGCCAGTAAGTTACTCGAATCAGAGTATGATGCAAATGCGAGTATACATCTAAAAGATTAATGCACTGAAACCATCAATATACACATAAACAGTATAGAATAAATAGTAATATATAAACATAATTAAAATGTCTCAAACTGTCAAGTCAAATAACTACAGTCCATAACTAAAAGTATTCAACAATCGCTACTTAGCGGCTAAACACAAAGAACACAACCTCGTAGCTATTTCGTCTCGGATGTCTTCTCGTTTCATCTCCTCGTATCGTGATCCTCCGTTTGAACATTCACCGCGCTTGCTCCCCGACTGCACCCATCTCCCCCTTTTTGGGAAGAAAGCAAAAATAGGTAACGTTCCCTAGCTTCCACCAGGGCTTTTCGTACCTGGTCCACTCCTGCGATCTGGGCATTGAGCTTTGCAATCTCTTGCACCAGCCAAGCAGTTGTCAAGGACGACTGTGAGATGTTACCGGAGATGTCTGGGACATTTCTGGTAACACTAGCACTTCCAGCTGTATTCGTCCATGGAAGATCAATGACTCTGCTTTTGCTCTTCAGGATCGTCTGATTAACGACGTATACTTCAGGTTCTTTCCAGAGCAGATCCTGCTTAGGGGCTTGGAATCCCTGTGAGGTTAGTACCTTAAAGATCAATGAGGGAAAGGGAAGGATGATACCTGTGTCCTTTTCTGCCATATTTACAATCTGTTGAAAGATTGTTTTTCCTATATCAACACTTAAACCTTTTCCTATTTTGTATAGGAACAATGCTTGTTCAATTGTTACAATTGATTTGTTCAAAGAACACAACCAATTGTGTATCATTAACTTGTGCAAAACAAAGAAATAAGGCAAGAAGTCCGATGTTGGACACCTTGAAATCCATTTCTTCACAACTCCACGGTGAGGTATGAAATCACTTCATCCCTATCATTTATCACTTCCGCTCGCCCTCTCATCATCATTCACTCTATTCAAACATTGGTTGATTGTAGTCGGTGTGAAGTCATAAAATTTGTTATAGAGAAACACTTTCCCAAAGTTTTTCGACTTGGGTTTCTCTATTTTGCTTGTTAGATTTGCATAAAATAACTTCACTACCTTGTCTACATAAGGACATTTGTTATTTACCGAGTCTAGTAGATTTCTTGAAGTGAAGAAATCCACCAGACCGTGGCTACTACAAGACGCAATGTCCAATACCTTCTCGGTTCGAATAGCTCGACCGTTGAACCAAGACCAATGTTTTGAGTGATTTGCTGTAAAAAACTCGGGAGAGAAAGAGGTTACCTCAGACGCAGATTCAGAGCTACTGCTTGTTAGACCTCGGACACTGGAATCTGAAGATGATTCAGAAGATGTCATAACATTTTCTGTGACATCTTGAGGGGTTGATGATGATTTTGTTTCCCCTGAAGTATGACCAGATTTCTTGAAATAAAACTTCTTCAGAGGGGTGTCGTCTGGAATCTCATCTTCCTCACTGGATTCTGGCAGATTTGTGAAGGAAGGTGAAGCAGGAGATTCAGGTTGGGACTCACCCGAAAGGGTCTTCTCTGAATCAGCAGAACTGGAGCTTGAAGAGGGAGGAGTCGCTGACTTCTTCCTTTTGGTGGAGGATTCACCACTGCCAAAGGCCTTCTCAAAGTTTCGGACCGATCTGCGAGTGGGAAAAGCTGCTTGATTTGTCCTTCTGGTAGGACGGAAACATCCGGTTTCTAAGTTGATAGGATTATTTGTCTCCCCGGATAGGCGATTTCCAGAGGTTCTGGAAGGCACTTATCACCAAATCTGCACAATGGTGGACTTGTGCTCATCGAGAGTGTTCGGGACCGTGGTGACATTTTCGTGACATGGGTGAGACATCCATTGAGAGAAAGGTGAAGAGAAGGAGAAGTTAGGGTTTTCGGTTTACGGGAATGGGTGAAGTTTGTGAGGAGATGTGTTGTGTGAGGATTCATCGTGGTAATTTTAACGAAAAATTTGCTCCCACCTTTTTTTCTTTTCTTTCCGGGAAGTTGCTTTGGAAGTGAGAATTAGTATTTAGTGAATGGGTATTTATACACTTGGCAAAAACTATCTACATAAGTGTTTAAATTTTATACAAAGACTAGTTCCTAAGGTTTAGAGGTTGTTTCAAAATAGACATAAAAACCAAGAGAAATTTTTCAACAAAAACCAACTCAACATTAATCGACAAAAACTGAAACTGAGTGTTATCGTAAATGTTAGCACATTTTGTGTAACACTGAGTCATTTTCTCATATGAATGCAGCAAGAACTAAACAAGACACTTTATAGAGTTTTGTCTCTAAATTAGTGGAACAATGTATATTGAGTCCAAATAGATAAGATCTTGTGTCTATCATTATAAGTATGTTGATACTCCTATAGAATAGAACTAGATCAATTTTGTGGGCTTTGCCAACATTTTACAATTGCCGGAATTTAAGGCTTTGTCTTATTTTTGATACTCCTTTTATGATTTTTATATCATCGCAGAGAATCAGTATCATTTTAAAAAGGTGTTCCTTTGAGAAGTCATGACCGTTAGAAACACAAAACAACTTTAACATTTACCGAAAGTTAGCCTTCAGATTTTACATCGGATGAATGTTACCACAATTGTCGTGACATT
The DNA here is from genome assembly GCA_029844215.1 of Przewalskia tangutica. Taxonomy (NCBI): domain Eukaryota; kingdom Viridiplantae; phylum Streptophyta; class Magnoliopsida; order Solanales; family Solanaceae; genus Przewalskia; species Przewalskia tangutica. The sequence goes on from CM056728.1 coordinate 271,245, forward strand.
TCGGATAACACACCCCAAAGAAGTTGTTGATTTTTATATTGGCGAGAGAGAGAGTTTTTCAAGTTTGAAAACCTCTCACGATCTAAAGCTTTTGTAAAAATATCACTAGTTGATGAAGTGTCAACATAATCGATTCTAACTAGCTTTTTCAACCAAGTCTCAAGAAAGTGATGTCTTATATCTATATGTTTTGTACGAGAGTCTTAACCGATTTTTAGATATATTGATGGCACTCATATTATCACAAAGACAAAACTAAGATATTTTTGAAACACCATAATCGTCTAACACGTGTCTTAGCCATATTAATTGAGAGCAACAACTCCCACGCTACATATTCGCATTCAAGAATGAGAGTGAGACAATTTTGTTTACGATCGCATCAGAAACTAAGTTATTGCAAGGTAAAAACATCCTCCACTAGTACTTTTTCTATCTTCCACATCCTCAAATTCAATCCGAGTCACTATATCCTATTAGATTAGGATTAGTGTCTTTGGAATACCAAATTCCCTAACTCACACGTGCGGCAACATATCTTATGACACGCTTGACAAAGATTTAAGTGGGAAATTTTAGTGGCATGCTTGGAATAGTGCACACACACAAACACTAAACATAAGATCCGGACGACTCGCGGTGAGATACAAAAGACTACCTATCATAGATCTCAGTATAAAGTTGGGTCAACATTCTCCCAACATCATCTTTGGATATAGTCCAGGTTGATCCCATCTGAGTCTTCATATGTTTGGCATTCTCCAATCCAAACTTTTAACCGTGTTCTTGGCATATTTGCTTTGTGAAATGAAGATACCCTCCTCATTTTGTTTTATCCGCAAGCCTAAGAAAAGGTTAGTTCCTATCATGCTCATTTCGAATGTTGAGGACATAGCTTCGACAAAGTCTTAAGATGAGACATCAAGTCGAACCAAAAACTATGTCATCTACATAGATTTGAGCAATAACCATATCTGATCCATGGTGTTTTATAAATAAAGTACAATCACTACACCACGTTGGAAGCCAATTTCAAGAAGAAATTGAGTTAAACGACCATACCATGCACGCGAGCTTGTTTTAGTCCATACAAGGCCTTTTTAACCTGTATACATGTTGTGGATGGTGAGGATCTTCAAATCCTTTGGGTTGTTCAACATATACCTCCTTATCAATATATCCGCTCAAAAGGCACCTTTCACATCCATTTGGTGAAGAGTTATCTTTAAACAACAAGCTATGGCAAGTAATAATCTAATTGATTCAATTCTAGCTATCGAGCAAAGGTTTCATCATAGTCGATACCTTCGACTGAGAGTATCCTTGAGCCACTAGTCTAGCTTTATTTCTAATAATACCCAGATTCGCCGATTTATTCTTAAAGATCCATTTAGTTCCTATTACATTAGTCTCATCGTGCAGGAACTAGATCCCAAACCTCATTTCTCGTGAACTGCTCTAGTTCTTCTTGCATGGCTTGTATCCACCAACCGTCTTTTAGTGCTTCATTAATGTTTTTAGGTTCCAAAGTAGAAACATAGCACGATTGACTTACCTTGTGATGTATGGTGGACATACACGCATACTTCACCATGTCTCGGTAATTTTTGGCTCTTTTCTCCTTGTTTTATTCCTTCGAATACTTCTCCTATTACACTGCTGGGATGGTTTCTTCGATTACGGATGAGGATCCTCGCATCGAATCACGGTTCGATTTGTAATCCTCAGTGTTCTCATCTTCTACAGCGTGTCTGCAGATGTTGTGACATTTGGTGTAACATCTGCATTTTCTCGCGTCCGCCTCCCGTATTGTTACGACAAAGATTCTCATCGTGTATTTCTGCATGATCTGCATTATCATCAAAACAATGTTAATGATTCTTGTACGGATTTGGTTCAAGATTGTACACTCGTGAAGCATGACTATTTTGAGAATAGCCTATGAAAATTCCCTTATCACTCTTAGAGTCAAATTTTGCTCGATTATCTCTATCATTTAGAACATAGCATACACACTCAAAACATAAAGTAACGCAGATTTGGTTTCTTTCCATTCAAGATCTCATAGGTGTCATTTTTGTTCTGGTCTAAGATAGACTTATTAGAGATGTGACTTGCAGTTGTTTGTGGCTTCCGCAAAAACGTTTTGACAGCTTTTTAGAACTTAGCATGACTCTAGCCATTTCTTGTAGGTTCTATTCTTCCTCTCACTACACCATTTTGTTTGGGGTTTTGGGAGCAGAAAATTCATGGAAAATACCTTTTTCTCACAAAATGTAGAAAATTGATTATTTTCAAACTCCTTTCCATGATCGATCTTATCCAAAAATAGAGGAATGATATAGATTTCTAATTCTAGAGTACAATATTCTAAACATGTCAAACGTTTGAGACTTTTCTTTCAAAAAGAATATCCAAGAGTATCTTGAAAAGTCATCTACAATCACAAAGGAGTACCTCACGCCTCCTAGGCTATCTACCTCGATTGGACCCATAAGATCCATATGTAAAAGTTGAAAGCAATGAGACGTACCTGAGAAATGTCCATCAATCTGAACAACTTTGTAGGACACTTTGCTTACCTTTGAGACAATCTTCACACACCACTGGTTTCACTCATAGACTTAGTTTAGGAATGCCTTTTACCGCCTCATAAGATATCAATTTTCTAAGGTCATGTAATTGACATGTCCTAGTTTTTGATGCCACAATGTCAGGTCATCACCCCAACACTATTACATACCTTATGTTCTCCGACAAGATAACAATTATCACTTGTTCTCAGACTGCCATTATGCATTTGTTAGTTTCATCACCATCGTATACGCATGTTTATTGAATCTTACCTCTAAGTTGTCATCACACGGTTGGCTTATACTAATTAGGTTAGCCATCGCACCATCAACGCAAGACATTATTTAGTCTTTGGAATTCGGGGACATTAACGCCTCTTCCTATTATCTTACTCTTTTCACCTCCTCCATATGTAACATTTCCTCCATTTAGAGCTTCGTAGTTCTTTAGATGCTTTTGTTCTGTCGCTATACGGAACAAGCATCACAAAGTACCACGATCCGAGATATTGGTCCTTAGTGCAAGCATGGCTACATTACAACTTGTTTTCTTGATGGAACCCAAACCTTTTTGTTACCTTACGATTTTTGTAGATAGATGAGTCCCTTAGAGTCTTGTCTCAAGTTCTTGACAACATTCCGAAGACCTTTTCTTTCCGAGTTTTAGTAACTTAAAGCAAAAAGGTTTTAAATGTCCAGATTTATTACAATAATTGCACACATAGTCACCCTTCTTACGCTCATTTCCCATTTTTAACAAACAAGTTGGAGCATAATGTATTGATAGGATTCTCAGAGCCCAAACCAAGACATTGAGGTTGACTAATACTAAGGATTTCATCTAATTTGGAGGTGCCTGTGTTAAGCTTTTGAAGGTTGCTTTCGGATCCAACTTTGCACTTATCTTTCCGAATTCAAGATCTTTTTGGTAAAGAGTCACTTCCACTGTAATGGTACTTATCAAATCTGCATTCTCATGAGTTAGAGTTTTCACCTTTGATTCAAGTTGATTAGATTCAATGATTAAGTCCTTGCAGCGGCTTGCAATTCCTTAATCATATCATCCTGAGTCTTCGAGTCTCGTGTTTAGAATCATTTTTGAAATAAAGCCATAAGCAATTGACATCCAAGAATTTAAAAACTCATACCGTCATTGCTCAGATTCTGCAGATGTTACAGCTGATGTTCCCGGAAATGTCATGACATTTAGTGTATCACAGTCAGCTAAACCTTCATCATCTGACAGAGAATGTTCAAAAACAGCCGCGATTGCCAGGACTCTATTTCTCAGATTCTCTTCCTTCACCTTCATCATCACTTAGGAAATCCATAGACTTTTGCCAACCTTTCTTAGAGTGTTTGCACACTCGTTGGCATAATGGCCCCATCCCGAGCGTGACATTGAATCTGTCGCCGAGTCTTGGAATCGAACCTGGTTCGGTCAGAATTTATTCTCCTAAGATGATTGCCTTTTTGTGCTGTGGGAAAATTCTTGGTAATTCGTGGATTGAATCCTTGGTTTTGGTGCTCTTTAGACTTAGTTTTATTCTTATCTTCGTTGAATCTTCTTAACATCGTATTGAACCTACGAGTAAGAAGAGCAACGCCGACACCATCCCCAATTTCTTCGTTGTTCCATCCTCTTCATCGACTTCCGCCTCTAAGGATTTTGCTTGCGGCAACATCCTTGCCTTTGTATAAAGACCTTTGATTTTCCATGTTCATCTCATATGTTTTGAGAATGCTCATTAAGGTATGTAGGTCCATCAGGGCAAGGTTGTGTGCTTCTTCAATCGCACAAATCTTAATGTTGAACTTTTCGGGAAGAGATCGGCGGCTTTTTCAACAAGTTGATTGTTGGTCAATGGAGAACCAAGAACTTGACATTCATTAGAGATATCAATCAACTTTTCAAAATAGGTTTTAATATCCTCCGATTCCTCCATCCTTAAACGCTCATACTTACTCACGAGCACGCGAAGCTTCGTTTCGTCGAACACTGAGCTACCTTCACAATGAGTTTGTAAAGTATCCCAAGCATCTCGCAAGAGAGCAATTTTGGATGAGTTTGAACATATAAAGATCAACCCATCCGAAAATAGCATTTAGTGCCTTTTCGCCAAGCTCGCACTATTAGTTTCTTCGAAGTCCATTCGCCTCGAGCTTGACCAAAATGTCGCCTTCCTCGTCCGGTGGAAGCATAGAACAATGTATCCATTTGTAATAGATCTCCATGCTCTAACATCAATGGATTTGATGTGAGAACGTAGGCGAATCTTCCAATAAGGATAGTTTGATCCATCTAAAATAGGAAGTCTACCAATATTGGGATTACCCGGATCCATAGTTAAGTAAAAGGACCGTAGCACTTATTATGTCAAGTGTCGGCTCTGATACCAATTGAAAGGGGTTGTCGCACTTAAACTATGGAATAAGTAAAATCAGCAAAGAAGAACAGAGGTAAACTTAAAGACAGTAAGTAATCTTCCCAACAATGTTCTGTGATACGAATCGAACATTAACAAAAACGCAGAACTAAAAACTGAGTTTAAGATGCAGCGGAAATAAATCAAGGACACCCAAGATTGTTTTTCATAAGTTATATAATTGTATATAACTTATAGTGGTCTCATGACCAAAAATTTATTGTATAAAAATTATACAATCTTACAAATCTTTGAGAATGAATAGTAATCCGTAAAACAAAAAGGATTAAAAGAAGTTAAATCCTAACTTCTAAGCTGAAAAATCTATCTAAAATAGAAGTTGAAAACACCCTATTACAATTGCTTTGAGTTGAAAGTACAAGTATAGATCTAAGAAAGCAATTCGTAATTTTGAACAAGTGTAATCACAAAACAGTCGCTCGATCCACCGTGTTTGAGGCAATATTTGAGACGTCTCAGATCTGAATTTTGTTCTGCAAAAACTGGATATAAAAACCTTGGAGTGAACACTCTATTTATAGTGGAGAGTCCACCCGAGAGGCTCCTTGATTCTCGGTGGAGGTTGAGCAGAATAGGGTTGGTTGGAGCTATTCTTTAGCCTTAAAACTCTCACCAGATTTGACTTTGTCTTCCTGAGAATGCTCCGTCCGTTATGCACTCTCCTTGGACTTGGTCTTGTCAAGTACTATCGTGTTTCCCTTAGCTCCTAACCAAGCCAAACATTCACGTGATAAAATCTTCTCAGCTTCAGACCGCCTCCGAAGATAGGCAAAACTTTTGCCAGAAATGTCCTCCCAGATGTCACGACATTTGGGATGACATTTTCCTGTTTTTACTTAACACCAAAAAGAGACATGTTACGGAAAATGTTAGGACACAGAACCTAACACTAACATATTCAAATGCAAAAGCTCTGTGATTACTCTTATGGAAAGTAACACCATTTTGAATAGAGTTTGTAGCAGCATCAATATCCCACTTAGCACTCTCCATTTTCCTAATCAAGAACTTAACAAAGTTGCGTATAGATCTCATAGCATAGTGCAAAACCATGATGAAATCTTTATGATTTACATCGAAAAATTTGACATTATCAAGAATGGGTTGTCGAAGCTCCGACGGATCTCGGGTGAGGGTCGGGTACCGAATCTGTGGTGGGATTGGTTGTCGAAGCTCCGACGGCGTGATTGAAGAGGAAGATGGGTCCCACCCTCCACGTGGATCCCATGCGGCATTCACGTGGAATTCCCGTCCACGTGGGGCAAATGTGATAACTTTGCTAACGGAAATGACATATTTGATCCATACTTTAAGGAAATGCAAATATGACCATTTTTCGAAAGTTGGATGACAATATGACTCTTTTCCCTTAATTATTTGTAATAGTTGCAATGTTGTCTTATGTCATAAACTTCTTTTTGAAACATAAATTTGGTCTTGTGTAGGTGGAATAACATGTAGAATAACTTGATGATGAACAACACAACAATATACATAGTGAAATCTCACAACGTGAGTCTGAAGAAGAAGGTAGAGTATACGCAGTTGATGATGAACATGTAAATAATAGTATCTACGTTTAGTTTAGAGAGTAGACCTTAACTTATGTAACCTAAAATATAAGAACATTTAATTTGAAACTTTTCAATAAAATAATCAATTTTTTAAAATTTTCTTAGGAGTGTGGGAAAATAAAAATGACCTCGACCTGATAGGTATAAAGTTAACCTTGTCACAATGTTATAAACAACACTTTCTATTTTAATTTATCATTTGTAAACAAGAGATATGCATTTACATGATATTATCATATATCTTATATAAATGGCTTGGACCTGATAGGTATAAAGTTAACCTAGCTTGTCACAAATGTTATAAACAACACTTTCTATTTTAATTTATCATTTGCAAACAAAATATATACATTTACATGATATTATTAAATATCTTATATAAATGCGTAAAAATTAAACTAACATAAATAATTTTGCGTGAAACACATCAAATAAAACAAAAAGGTTATCGTGATATCTCGAAAGATCCACTAGAGCACATTATACAATTATTTTATTCAAATCCTCTTATTTTGTTCGCATAGCGGTATACCAATAAAAGTGACTAACTTAGCAATAGTACTATTTTTTCTTATGCATAGTATGAAAATTCACGAGATGTGATTGGATGTGTTAATCGTCATTTAGCTACTAAGTCCGTGGAGATTGAGGCGGTACTTTCGAATATTGTGTTTGGGAAAGTTGTTTGAATCCCTTTAAATTAGCTTGTCTTACAAGATCGATCGGACGGGCTGGTTGGGAAGGGGTGAATTGCGGAGAAAAGAATTTCTGATAGATAGAGCAAAAGAGAGAATCAATATAAAATCTCACATAAGTTAGCACTATGATTGATGAACTTTTGCCATGGTTCATACTAAGCATTTAGTTCAGTTAGAAATAGAAATAACATGCAAACTGTAAAACCCTCATCTATCTAAACAACAACTTCTTGGATCACATAGTTTGTCCAAACACAACCACAAGTACAATATACTTTCAATTTTTATATTTATATTATACGTTTAAAAATATACAACTTTACAAATACATAAATGTGACACAAAGAAATCAATGACGCGCTAACTATACTCCTTATATATAGTTGATACATAATATTTGTACAATTTTGTAATTTTATCATAACCATTCATAAGAAATAACTATTCTAATATTGCTATTACCTTCCTGTTGGATTCACAATCTGTGAAAAGACATCTTCTGTGTTACCATCAATATCTTCACTTTCAAGGCTCAAAGTGTTTCTATGCATAGCTATCAAACTACGTTGATCTACCACATCTGCATTGTCATGATCCACATGCTTAGTTGCCTCAGAAGTTGATAAAACCCCATCTGGATTTTCCTGTAACTGAAGGGCAAATTCAAGATTCCATAGCACGTCGCCCATAGACGGACGATCTATACCATTATCAGCTAAACATTTCTCTGCCGTTTCTGCAAATTTTTTCAAGCATTCAGGATTGATCTTTCCTTTCAAATGTGGATCAATAATATCTTCTAAATGTCCTTTCCTTTGACAAGCTAATGCCCAATCTGCAAGGCTAACTTGTTCCTTTGGAAGGTTCAGAATAAGCGCTGGCCTTGCACACAATACTTCAAACAAGACAACCCCATATGAGTACACATCTGATTTTTCAGTCAATTGTTGTCTTCTAAAGTATTCGGGATCCAAATAACCAAAGCTACCCTTTACAACTGTTGTAACATGTCCTTGGTTCATGTTTGGACCTGTTTTTGAAAGTCCAAAATCTGAAACCTTAGCAACCCACTTGTCATTTAACAAAATGTTTGTACTTTTCACATCCCTATGAATAATAGTGTATTTAGCTCCCGTGTGAAGGTAATGAAGTCCTCTGGCTGCTCCAATACATATTTCCAACCTTTGCTTCCAAGATAGTATAGTTTTGTTACCTTTATAAAGATGTTCCCTCAACGTTCCATGTGCCATGTGGTCGTAAACAAGGACCATTTCATTATTTTCATCACAAAACCCGATCAAGGACACCAAGTGTCGATGCCTTAGCTTTGAAAGCATCTCGATTTCAGTTTGAAATTCATTGACACCTTGTTGTGAAGATGGGTTTGATCTTTTGATTGCAACTTTCGTGTCTCCATCTATAACTCCTTTGTACACCTTTCCAAATCCACCTATTCCAATGACATATGATTCGTCGAAGTTTTTAGTAGCTTGTTTGATCTCAGCAAGTGAAAAGTATCGACAATTACTAGCAGCATCTGATGAAATGGTAGTGCTACCACTACCACTTCTTCCAGAAGCTGATTTGCTAGCCGAAGAATTAGAATTCCCATAAATTGGTAACCAACTATTCGTGCCTGATTCAGCTCCTGGGATTCTCTTTTTCCTCTTCAAAGCAACAAAGACTAAAACAGCAGCTACACCAATTGCAGCAACTCCACCAGCAGCACCAGTGATTATAACAGTAGTACTATGTGATTTGTCTTGATTAGAAAATTCCAGCGGAGCTTTTTCTTCTTTACTCTGTTCGTCCTGATACTTTATCATTAAATCTGACATTGTAGGATTCCGGCCTGCCAAGCTCGTGTTTCCACCGTTGATCTTAAATATCTCTAATCCATTTATAATAGCATTAGCTAATTCAGAATTATCTCCTGATGGATGCACTGCTATCCAAAGCTGATCATCTCCTTTATCGTCAACATGAGTCACATAATCTCTCACTAACGGAGCTGCCTTTTTCCCATTTTGTAGTGCAACTGGATCGACTTGACTTTCTGCTATTTGTCCATTGATATATACATTAAAAACTAATGAATTAATCTTCGTGGATTCGACAATGAAATTGCACCAGTGGAACCTCACGAGATATGTGAAGTTTGCATCAACATTGAAAACCCAAGTAAGGTTATAATTCATGTTGAGATTCGAATCGAAACCCATGGATCTACAACTCTCGTACACAGAAAGTGGTGCAACGTATGATGGCAAGTCATTGTAACGAATTGTCATGTTGCTACTCATAGCAAGGCCAACACCTCCATATACGTAGGGAGTATCATCATACCAACTCCGCATTAACCCACCTGAATCATTTTTCGGAGGAATATATTGTCCACCAACATTGACCCTATACGACAACTCCATATTATTTTCCTTTACAGATATAGTTTGTTGAGAAACACCATCATTAGCATCTTCATCATTAGTGAACCCAGCCATCACAGGGTCAGGCCCAAAAAATAAATCAGGTGAGGTGATCATTTCGATTCCATTGATGAATGCAAGTGATGAACTACCAAAAGGCTTAATTTTGATCTCTAAAGTTGGAGAATTCACAGGAGCCAAGATGTATTCTTTAATAATGTAATTTTGTGACCATGCTTGTGCAGTTATAAAGGCACTGAAATTACTCAACAATGTAACTTTACCAGCGGAAACAAAGATATATGAATTGGAAACATTTAAATTAGGATAATTAGGGGTAGGGTAAAAATGAAGCCTGAGCAAAATATGGGCTGATTGGTTTTTAACAGGAAGGTTATAAGAAGATTCTGAATGAAAAAATCTTGCATTTATATATGGTACAACAGATGGAACAGAAGAGTCATAGGATTGAGGTTGTGTCATGACTGATTTATCACCTGACATGAGATACTTCGTATCCGATTCCCATTTTCTGTCATCTTCATCTGTTCCACCATCTTGAGAACCACATGCCAAGAACAATGAGTTTTGATCACCTGTTGCAGCATGCAGTGAGCGCGAAATTGAAGAAAGACATATAAATAGTAGCAAAATGCGGATTTTTGTTAACATGGTGTTAACAACGCCTGTGAAGTTTTATTTTCTTCTAAACAAGAGATTATTTTGTTTGTGTTTGGTTTATGGCAAAGACCAGATCATTTCTTGCCTTCTAGGCATCCATTTGAAAGGGTTTAAGCTTAATCAATTAGGATGCCTGGGAATAAACCAACAAATTGAAAAACTGTGGAAATGTTTTCACATTCTTCAATTTTCTTCTTTTGTTTACCTTTTTTTCTTTCATTGAACACACACCTATCACTGTGATTATTGGAGGTTATAAATGAATGGTTAAGAGTGAAAATTGTAACACAAGCCTAATGTTACTCATTTGGTTCCTAAGCTAATGGATCTTGGGCATTGGCGTGGACTCAGATGGAAACCACTACAAGTAACACTCGGACATTCCCTATAACTGTTGAACTAAATTGGTTCAGAAGCCACCAAAATATGTTTTCCAATCTTCTTCCCATTTTATATATTTGTGATATTGGAATCAAATATCAAGTCTATATTCTTTTCAAAAATCTAGAGATGCTACACATTAAAAGATATTGCTTGAGCATTGCACGTAAACAAACTTTTAGGGGTCGTTTGGAGTGTTCCCGGAATAAAATTTTAGTACCTCCTTATTCCATGTTTTGGAATAAAATTCCGGGATAACTAATCCCGGGATTGTAGTGTTATTTTATTCCAGATTGAGGGTGGAATAACTAATCCCGGTATGTTTCCCAACCAAACGAGCCTACTCAACGAGCATATAACACTCTTATCTCTACTTTATTTTACATTAAAAAATTTGGTAGTTGAAACAAACCGAAAATAGACAACTCTCGTTCAATAGAATTCACTATTTATATTGAACGTTAAGCTAGAATTACAAAACAAAGTAGTATGTAAATTCAACAGAGCTTAGAAGAAAGGGATGAGAATTAGACTGATACAAAATTGGGATCAGGAAGATACAGAGCAGAGATAAGAGAGAAACTGAACATCACAATACACATAAAAACCGTTCTATCTAATCCTAATCTCTTCTAACTAGTTGCTAATTGGGTCTGGATCCCATATAAAACTCTCCAGCATTTTACTCGGTTCAACAATCCCAGGTGGATCAACTTCTAGCCAATACGAACTCAGCTTGGTTCATAACAATACTCCCATCCTAAAAAAAAAACTTGTCCTCAAGGTTCGGGTAGAGCAACATTGATATCATAGCTGCAAATTTGTTAAGACTTGAATATGTGTTAAGAGCTGCTTCAGCAAGAATTTTGTCTTCATTGTCTTCCTGATTGATCCTTTGGAAGGAAAATAGCACCAGCCACTTGACGAAGGAATTATCAAACATGGGATTCACAGTAACACTAGTATTGCTAAATATTACTTCTATACTAGCCACAACATGGGGTGAAAATATATCGACAAGGACTAGAAGAAATCCCAATGATAATGTTGCTACCATTTCATTTTTAGTCAATGCACTGAAGTACTCGCTATTGTGGTTCCACCCACCATGGTGAACAAACAAATCTAATGAACTACCGAACTTGATCAAGTCCATATGATATCTACCTTGTAAAGCACAGAAAACATGAAAATTGGTGGAACATTGATTGCGAGATCCTTGAAGATGTTCGCAAATCACGCCTACCTCTAGATAAAAATACCAAGAGCAGGTTCTGTTGTATCAGCATTATGATAAGAAACTTCAGGCTGAGACCATACACATGTAACATAGGCCCTAAAAAAGGCAATAGCAGTTGTCGTTAATATACCACATGAGGCTGGACAAAGGCAACAATCTCTTTCAATTTCAGGTGTTTCACATGCTGGATAGAACCATGAAACAAGATTTTGAACATTGCTCACTCCGTAAAATTCTTGATGGACAACTATATGACCAGTGGCGGATCCAGACAACAAAATCTGGTGGTGCAAACATATGAAGTAATAATTTTTTGCGTAGCAATATATTTTTTTTCTTAATGAAAAAATTAAAAATTCTGGTGGTGCAACTGCACCACCATGATTAAGGTGCATCTGCCACTGTATATGACACATGTTGCATTTGATTATATAGTTACCGTCAAAATCCTCAACCCATCTATGTTTAGTGCATCACTCTACTGTCCACTTTGCAAGAACAGGGTCATGGTCTTCCCTTAGGATTTCAAATAACTGCTGGTGATCTAACTTCCGAGAATTCCAACGACGCACCACCCAATTCTCAGTTCCACCACTAACAAGGAAGAATTTTCTATGATACACAGCTAGTGCCCAAACTGGCCTCTTAAGTTGCTTTGCATTCATAAGAACGTCTTGAGTTTGGGTGTGAAACAAAATGGCGCTATTCAAATAGTTTAACTTCATAGGCTGCTGATGTATTCCTGGGTCCCACAGATGTAAAATTACACCATTTCCAACCAACTTACTTTGAGAAACAGAACATTTCAGGTTATAATCACGACATTCAGCAAGTTCAGTATGCATGTCCAAGGAATAAATAATAAAATAGCCATCATGGTGTCGACCATCATCAACAACTGCCAAGAGAACACATTCGCGCACACTGTTGTATTTCGGAACCGAAGTTCCACGGATGCGATGCGAGAATTCCACATGGTTAGTGCCATGAACCTAGAAAGATTAGAACTTCCCAAAGCACCTCAAAATACACAATTCCTTATAGCTCCAAAGAATATGGTAAACAAGCTAGAACCAGGATCAAATGGAAAGTCTAATTCGAATTGCTTAGGGAAAACTTGGTGCAAAGTTAATATAACCGCAACATGGTCAATTGTATTGAAATGATCAAGTATAACGCTGCTTATCAGCTTGGTAAAACTGCAGATGGAAAGAACAGAATACATCTCCTTCCAGCGTTGAGCAAGCTCGAGTCCATGTTGAAGGTAAACTTTTCCGGAGTGTCCAGCAGATAATTGACTCCAACGATTATGTAAAACTCTGTGAATATCAAACATGGAAAGGTCACAGGGAATAAATACTGAGGAATTAATCCATAACGAAGGCTTATCTGCATTTGCAATAACATATTCTATAGGTTCGTCTCTGATGGTAACAATTTCCTCTTTATCATTCTTGTCTTCGTTTTTAGCATCATTATCACAACCATTTACCTCAGCAATCTGAGAGACAGAATTTACCAGATTATTAAGGGCATATGACTTATTAGGGGAGATTGAAATTTTACTAGGCTTGTTGGATGTACCAAGAGGATTTGAATCTTTGAACCTATCAGATGATTTATCAAAGACCCTGTGTGCATTGGTATTGCTTTTGCATTCTGATTGCTCACCATAATATTGTGGCAAAGGTGAGTTGATTATATTGCTCCATCGTGGATGAACATATGCATGGCATGGTGACAATACATCTGAACATCACAATCCTAATCCCTCTTAACTAGTTGCTAATTGGGCCTAAATCCCAAAAATAAAGCTCTCCAGTATTTTACTCGGCCTAACAATCCCAGCTGGATCAACTTCCTACCCCACCGGCCCATACGAACTCAGCTTGGTTCATAACAGTAGTAATGAGTCATTCTGATAACACTAGACTTTTACGTTTTGTTTTAAAAATTAAATACCAAAAAGAAATCGAATTATACTAACACTAAAAAGAAACTGAAATAATTGAGACTACTTTGAAAAGTCTAATTTTGTTTATTCACAAAACTCAAAAATTTGATACTAATGTATACATTTTTAAAAGGGAAAAAGTTTAAATATGCCATCGAATTATCAGAAATGATTCATTTATGACGCTCGTTAATAGTTTGACTCATTCATGTCCTCGTCGTTACCAAAATGACCCATTCTTGTCATTTTTCATTAACGCTGGTTTTACAATACAATTTTTTTATTAATGTCGACGTTAATGAAAAATGACATGTGTGAACTATTTTGGTAACGACAATGACATAAATGAGTCAAAATATTGACGAGTGACATAAATGAGTTATTTATGATAATTTGGCTTTTCCGTTTTTAAAATGAGGGCCAAACTCAACTATTGACACCCTTAATGAGAACCTGAAGGGAAATATTCGTGTCTTCTACATTCACCAAACTCTTTGGCTTGGCACCACAAATAGCAGCAAAAACACAACTTTAATTTTACTTGCTTCTGTAAAATTTTGCAACAACAGTGAGTTTGTTTGTGGATTTTTGGTTCTTTTTGATATGTGGCGCTAGGGATGGCAACGGGTAGGATCTGGACCGGATCCTACTAGATCCAGATCCGTTTACATACATGTATCCATATCCAGATCTAGATTCATAGGGTCCAAAAAATTATATCCAAATCCAGATCCATCGGATCCACGGATCGGATCTGGATCCAAATCAAAGTGACTGATTATTAAGTTATACCTTCTAATCAGTCCAAATTTTATAGAAAAAGAGTCAATTTAATTTAACGGAATCATGGGGAATACATCCGTAAATTAGGACTAAATGACATTGTTGACAATTGTTATGCCTATTGGCTGTTGCTGTAGTGAGAAACAATCCTCTCAATACCTAAGCTACTACATAAGTATCACATAAATGATTAATATAATGATTAAAGAATAACACGCAAAACGTGTCTCAATTAAAAAAATAATGGCCTTCGGCCCTTTGAATATAAAATAAAATTAAGATTACAAAGGATTCGGTGCCATGATGTATAAATAATAAATGTATAATTAATTTAATAAAAAACGGATTCACTGCCTGATCCGACCGGATACGGATCTCAAAGACAAAATCCAGATCCGATCCATCATAAACGGATCCGGGTCCGTCCGGATCCGTCGGGTCCAAACTTTGAATATCCATATCCTATAAAATGGATATGGATTCACCGGATCCGGATCGAATCCAGGATCCATTGCCATCTCTATGTGGCGCCAATGAAGGAATCAAGATTTTCATTAAGGGAGGTTGAAAAATATAGAGAAGTAAACGCACCAAGGGGATTCAACATATACTATATATAGGGGCGATAGATGGGCCGTTTGGGCTGAAATTGGGCGGATAAAAATGGACTGATAGATGAGCCAATGTCCAACCCGTCCAAAACTTATATGGGCTAAGATAGGCGGGTCAAGATGGGCTAAATGATGAGTCATAACCTAAATTGCCCAACTTGATCCATTACTTTTACAAATTTCAAACTCACCTTCTATGATGTTATTTTATTTTGTATGATATTTGATTTCCATATCTTTATTTTTAAAATAAAAATAATATTTTTTAAGATTTTTTTCATTTTTTATAAAAGCAAAAAAATCTGAAATAGAAATTTGAGGATGAGGTGGGGGTGGAAGGGGTAGGTGTGGATAGGGGCGGAGTAAGAAAAAAATCATATTTTTTATAAATTATTTATAAAAGTAAAAATATAAAATAGAAATTTGAGAATGAGATGGGGATTGAGGTGGGGTGGGTGGGTGGGGAGGGTAGGAGGGTTAGTGCGAGAAGGGTAAGAAAAATATCATATTTTTTATAAAAGTAAAAAAAAATATGAAATAGAAATTTGAGGATTGGATGGGGTAGGTGTGGGTAGGGTGGAGGTGTGAGTATGTGGGTAAGAAAAAATTCACATTTTTATAAATATTTATAAAAGTAAAAAAAATATAAAATAAAAATTGAGATCAGGGGGGGGTGGGGAGGTACGGATAGGTAAGATAATATTTTATATTTTAAATATTTTTATAAAAGTAACAAAAATATTAAATAGAAATTAGATGATGGGGTGGGGTGGGGGTAGGTGGGGTTAGGCAGGTGGGAGAGAGGTAAGAAAATTCATATTTTTATAAAAGTAAAAAAATATGAAATAGAAATTATGGATGGGGTGGGGGTGGAGGGTAGGTGTGGGTAGGGGGGGTGAGGTAAGAAATTCATATTTTTTTATAAAAATAAAAAAATAAAAAATAAAAATTTGAGAATGTAGTAGGATCGTGGGGAGGAGGGAGGAGAGGAGGTATGGGGAGGTACTAAAAATTCATATTTTCAATATTTTTTATAAAAGTAACAAAAATATGAAATAGAAATTTGAGGATGGGGTGGGGGTAGGTGGGGTAAGAGCGGTAGGGAGAGGTAAGAAAAAATTCTATATTTTTTATAAAAGTAAAAAAAAAAAATGAAATAGAAATTTGAAGATGGGTCGGGGTGGAGGGGATATGTGTGGGTATGGGGGTAAGAAAAAAATTCATATTTTATAAATTATTTATAAAAGTAAAAAAATATAAAATAGAAATTTGAGATTGAGGTAGGGGCTAGGGGGAGGTAAGATAAAATTTCATATTTTAAATATTTCTTTTATAAAAGTAACAAAAAATATGAAATAAAAATTTAAGGATGGGGTGGGGGTGGAGGAGTAGGGCGGGAGGTGGGGTAGGTAAGAAATTTGAGGATGGGGTAGGGCACGGGGTGGAGGGGCTAGGGGGAGGAGGTAAGAAAACAATTTATATTTTTAATAATATTTTTATAAAAGTAAAAAAATATGAAATAGAAGACTTGGGTAAACATAGAATAATAGATGTGTTACTTTGGACTAATGTAATTGATTGATTTGGAATGTTCAAGATGAATGAGTTAAGTTGGGCTAGCCCAAACTTAGTCATTTTATAGTATGCCAATGCCCAAACTCATTAAAATCTGGGCGGGTTGGGCAGGTCAATTGGGCTTGAGTCTAATTTGCCGCCCCTAACTATATATACAACAACATACCGAGTGTAATCTCACAAGTGAGGTTTAGGAAGGGTAGAGTGTATGTAGACCTTACCCCTATCTTGAGAGGTAGAGATGTTGTTTTTGATAAGACTCTCGGCTAAGGATAAAGGGAAAAGGAACAATATCTACAGCAAAATAGTACACTAAGCAAATAACAATAGGCAAAAAAAAGAAGTTAAAGAAGAGTGATGGGTAGGGGAATAAGACGATATAAAGTTAACCTTACCAACATTTAAGTAAAGAAAGAGGTAACAAAGACTCATTATTTAATAGACTAGAGTTTATTAAATGATATGATTTGTCTAGGATACATAGCACCTAAACAAATCATTTTCAAAAGAGGAAACTACATAATTAAGGGTACATCATATAGCATTAAGCTATCAAAACATCAAGATTGCTTCCAACCTTAGCAAGATCATCCGCTACTTGGTTTACTTCCCTATAAATATCCTTCAAACATGGATTCCTCGGTTCAGGCATTAGTGACCTGCAATCGTCAATAATATGGGAGCATAAGTTATTATCATTTGCAAACATAGAAGTAATCTCCTTGGGCTTGCAATCAGTCTCCACATTGATAGGGAGGAGATCACGTATTATTGCCAATTGTAAACCTGTTTTAAGAGTTAGGACTTCAGCATAGATGTTAGTTGTATACTGTATTCCTTTGTAATCCTTTTGTTTATCATAGGAAATTCAAGGTACTTCCCAGAGGAGTGATTTTGTCTTATGAAGAGGCAACTGGATATGTGGTTTTTAACTTCTCATGTGGCATTGTTAGAGAAGACTACTCTAGATTTTCTAAAATTAATAGATTGTCCTGACTAATTATAGAAGTTATTAAGTGTGTCAATAATGGAGTCACAATCATCTTTAGTAGCTTCTGCCATTAGAATTAGATCGTCCGCAAAAAAAAAGGTGTGATATTGGAGGACCTTTCTAGATACGGTGATTGGGATCCATCTTTTACAGTCTACCTCATGGTGAATAAGCCTCGAGTTTGAGAGTATTTCCATACAAATGATAAATAAGTATGGAGATAAGGGTCACCTTGTCTAATTTTCCTCTTGTTGGTTTAATTTTTTTTGAACTAGATCCATTGATAAGTGTAGAAGAGGAGGTTGTTCTAACACATGACATGATAAGATTGACGAGGTCTTTTGGGAAGTTTAGATAATGAAGAGCATAGTTAAGACCACTCCATTTTATCGAAAGCTTTATCGAGGTCGATTTTAATCATCATTTTAGCTCTTTTTCCTTAATCTTTTTGAAATTGTTAGGATTTCGTGGACAACAATATCATTATCAGAAGCATTCCTTCCTTTAATAAATCTAGATTGAGTAGGGTGAATTATTTTAGGAAGGAGGGGTTCAATTCTATTGGAGATAATCTTGATAATCTTGATTATGTAAAAACTCACTTATTTAAATAATGGCAACTTTAAAAATAATAATTAATATCTTCTTGATTATGCAAAAAACCATTTATTCTGAACTATATGCAAAGGCTAACAACACCACATAATATGGACCAAAGGGAGTATTTATAAGTCCTGTTACAAAGACTAGTGGGTCTCTATTGCCTAATAGTTTCCACATTCTGGCATATAGGAATTAGACAGATGTAAGTTTTGTTCATTTCCTCTGGCATGATCTTATTAGCAAATGTATTAAGACAAAAATCTATAAGGAGTGGACAACCTCTTTCCAACGTTTTTGGAAGAAGAAGTGGTGGAGATCGTCGGGTCCAGGAGATTTAAAAGATTTGACGGTATTCTTGATTTCTAAAATTGTAATCGGCTCCATTGAATCCCTTTGAGTTTTATGAAAGATATTGCCAAAGGAGTTAATATTCCATTCTATGGCATTTTTAGTGAAATTTTCAATGGCGGAGAATATGGTGTCTTGATTATGCCACCATGTTTCTTTGATTAGAATTCTAAAAGAAGGGTTTATTAACCACATGTATTACAACAACAACAATAACATACTCAGTGAAATTCCACAACGCGCCTGTAGAACAGACACAGATCTTATCTCTACCTCGACAGTGAAAGAACTGCTTTCCGAGAGACCACCAAGGCAGAGCAAAAGCACAAACAAAGCAAGAGAAACGGTCAGATTCTAAAAAAAAGAGATTTAAAACGATTTGAAACGCTGATATCAGCGAATATGATAAATAAGATTCGAAAAAAGAAACAAGAATTAAATAATGAAATAAGTTTGCATAAAAGTACACTAAAGAACATAATCAAACTACAGGAGAAATGTGTTTCTTAAGGTTTACTCTAAAAACACTATATTTCCCAGAAATGTGTTTCTTAAGGTTTACCTTAATTGGACAATGGGCCGAGTATATTCTAGTAAGGTGAACGATATTTGCTTCCGGAAAATTATCAATCCATTCTTAATTAGCTAAACTACGATCTAGTATTTGGCTTTCCTTTTTCTTTCTTTTATTAGTCCAAGTAAACCTACTACCCTATAACCTAAATCCATCATATTACAGTGATCCATACATTCTAGAAATTTAGTAATTCTATGGTTATTTACAGGTAGTCCACCAAACTTCTCAGATGCCCTAGTAATTCTATTGTTTTAAGACTATTCCAAAGTATTTAATATAGTACTAGCATAAACAATGGAGAGTCAAGATTAGTCTAAATGATTACCCGAACCATTGCGTGAATTTCCTGCCCGGTAGTGCCGATTTGATTTACTTCAATTTCTCCATTGTTCCAGATTGTTGCAACCAGTATCATATTTTGAAAGCCAAAGTCGATCTGAGCATTATCTGTTAATTTAGTTTCAAGCAGAGCTATCAGAGATGGTTTATTAAAATCAAACATGGATATGAAATTCCTTCTAATGTCTCCGTTGGCAGCCCCACCGATATTCCATATAATGAAATTCATAATCATGTTTCTGTTATATGGATTCTACTCCGGGTCATTCTCTCTCATTTGGTTCTCCAGTGCTTCCTTGAGGATTGACACTAGACCTCACTACAAGAAAAATGATGATTCTCATAGTGTGATGGTTTTGCAACTGTCATATGACAGTTTTTTCTTGATTTCTTGGTCAACAAACACTTATTACATAATAAACTGTTATAAAATTATGACATGCATATGATAGTTATATGCACCGTCACATGTTGTGTGATGATTTTTTTGCGTTGACCCATTTTTTTGGAGTTGACTCTAAATATCCGAATCATTTTTTTAATTGGCACACAGGCATGTACCCGACCCAACTCATAAATTCGGCCCATACCTGCCCCTTTCATTGAATTTGGACCCACCCCTTTTAACTTCAGCTAAGTCCTTCATTTCACTTCCACTAATGAAAAAGAGGAAAGCCATTAGGGTTGAATAAATTCTAGCAGCCACCGCCCCGCCGCCCCACCCCTTCGTCCTCTTCGACTACAGAGAATTTCCGCCGGTGACATATCATACGTGGACATTTCTGGCAAGGGTCTTAGTGACCCTTGTCTTATTCGCCAGAACACCACCTATGCGAAGGTAAACACCTCACCCCCTTCTCTGTTGCTTTTTCTCACCAAGGACAAAGCCCTTTAATGATTTTTGTCTCGTTTTCAATTTGAAATCCGCGATTTTCATCGGTCAATTGTTGCTCTTTCAAAAACTCGAAATCCTCTGATTTTCAAAGTCCGGTGGGTTGAATGATTTTTGGGGCTTTTGGCTCCTATAAAAGGAACCACAATCCCCTCAACAAAATCAAGTTTTAAGCATTGGATTTTCTTCTGAACATAAGGTCTTAACACCCAAATTTTAGAGAGTTGAGCAATTAAGTCTCTATTTGAGCATTTTTGAAACCCTGCAATATTTTCTTAGGTGTCAATAGTCGAAAACTTTAATTTCTTTTGTGTGGTACGAGTATCAAGTATTGGAGAAAGACTTTTCACTCTGGATCTCATCGTCGGCTATACATCGAAGAAGTAAATCAAATTCCCTCTCGACTTTAGTTTATTTGAGTGTTCTATGATTTTGAAATACTTCACTATACTTTTAATAATAGTAAAACTTGTTGCTCTGTAATAAGTACTACTCTGCTAGTACCTCTTGGTTGTGGCCTATTGGTGCAAACCTGTTATAATAGCAAGTAGATTTTTCAGGAGCTTCTTAAGTTTGATTAGAAGTTGTATTACAATGTAGGTAGAGATGTGAGATTTAGATAATCCCTAATTATTCACTAGTGGATGGATATAGAAAATTCATGACAAAACTAATTTGAGATTTATGTGTAGCAATTGTCTACCATATTATCATTCTGACTAACCTTTGATCAATGACAGGAAGCAGCACTTGTGTTGAATGCTTCACGCCGATTTATGTATACTCTCGACTTGAGAAAAGCTGAAGAGAGAAAAAAAAAAGAAGGATGATCAAGCACACACTCAAGTCATAAGAGTAATGATGAAATTCATTTCTATGGTGTTCTTTTGATTGCCTTAATGAGTATCTCACCATATTTGGTTTTCTTTTGTAGGTTGCACTACTTTTTAAACTTGATGGACAAAGAGCTATTGGTATATACTTTGCAAATTCTTTTCAACTAATGTTTTATCTTGAATATCTACCAAATATTACATCTTACCTTGCATAACACTGGTAAAAAATAAGTAATGTTGATAGATCACTGTCATTTGGTCATTGAATGTCTACTATTAGATGGTGAATTTAGATTTCCCGGAAAACATCCATCACATGTGAAAATATGAAAGAGAATTTGTTTGATTGATTGATCTGTAACCGTAGTTGTTGTATTTCTTAACTCATTACTTGCGAACTCTTTGCTCTCTTTCTCTGTCTCACCCCCTTATCCTCTTTTTCTTCTATCTATTGAGATTGTCTAGTTGTAAAATTCTTCTTCTTTTCTAGATTAATATTTCATTATATATGACATGTTTGGTGCACAAGTGAAGTTAGTGCTATCATTTTGTCTCATGGTTGCACAATTTGTCTATCAAGAGATCTATCTTATTGATACATAGTTCCTTTCACTCAGTTCCTCTCATCTTATTGCAGTTCGATGTTCACTCTTCCCTTGGTGAAGTAAATAAGAAACAAATGAAATTGTTGCTCTAGTACATTCTATTGTTTCACACTTTGTCTTTTAGAAGCACATACAAGGTAGCCAAGTCGCCTGAAGCTAATTTTAAGGTAGATTGATGAAGTGCTAGCAGAAGTTTCAAGATCTTAAACATCAAATGAATTTAAGGATATAGTTAACTGCAATCTTCTGTTCTTTAACCGTTGGTAGCTTAGATACTAACTGTTTATATCAATAACTGACCTTACACTTTGTCATTCACATTGTTTTTGGAATTTGTTCTGTTTGCTAGTGTTGGGTACCGACGTTGCTCCTCTACCTCCCAGTGGTGACTTTGGAATTTCACTTGAACAACTAGCTTCAGTGACTAGGGATCACAATCTTTCTGCACTGCAACAATATGGATGGGTAAGTTAACTTTAGTGAGTTTTAATTTATCTTATATAAAACTATGCTACTAGAAGAAGGGGTTCATCTCTATAGGAATACTGATATTGATGTTAACATCTCCAGGCCAATAGTTTATCAGAAAAGTTAAAAACAGATATTGATTGAGGAATTGTTGATGATGGTGATGAATTGTCAAAAATAAAAAATGTGTTTTGGGCAAATAAATATCCCATGAAAAGGGTCGCAGTTACTTGATATTACTTTTCCTAAGTTGTCTTGTTGAATTGATTTATGTAAGGAGAAGTGAGATGTAACTATTATCCTTGTTCTTTGTAGAGGTTTATTTGGGAGGCTTGACAAGATCTGTGTCACGACCCGAACCCGGGCCCGTGACTGGTGCCTTACCCCGGGCACCCAAGTAGACATACATCAGAGTAATCAGCGGAATATAAAACAAGACATGAAATAAAAACAGTTCATCTGAGAAAACTTGCCTCAAGGCGTATATATATATAACAACTAGAATAGCTTACATCCCTTTACAACTCGCCCACAACAAGATTTCTGCACTTCTAAGAATGATATGACGACAATGACGGGACAGGGCCCCGCCATACCCCTGAGTGTAAGCACCTACAACGACAGGGGACTATACCACTGATAAGCCTCCGGAGAAACGGAGCTTCCCAAACGCTGAACTGTGACCCTGAGAGCTAGGATCAACGATCGTGTACTTACCGCAGCGTGAACGCAGCCCAAGCGAGGTCGATAACAGTACCAAGTATGTGAAATCGTAGCATCAAGTAAAATCAAAGTATTTAAAACCATTTGCAAATACAACTATTAATCGCATATAGTACAACATAAACAAGAGCAAGGTAGATAAATCAGAATGTGTCTTTTCTAGGCCGCGAATGATCGAAGCAAGGCCAATCGCCCATAGTATCATTATGCGTGCCTAATCCTGGACTTCCCGCAGCCCGCATAGGTCACACACAGACCCGCATGAGGTATTCCTCGCATCGGGGGTAGCTAACCCCGGTACCCTCCTGGACTCCCGCAGTCCGCATAGTCACATAGACCGCATAGTTGATCGGTGTATTTTATATACACCTTTTGAGTCAGTTTTAGTTAGTCTTTTGTCCCATTTTGCACATATAAGTGTCGTATTAGGATAGTTTTTCTTTCTTTTGAGTCAAAGTGGTTAAAATGGCCAAATGGCGGAAAAAGAGCAAAAAGAGGGCAAAAGAGGAGATGCCAGAGCTGGAAACAGAGAAAGTGGCGAACGAGGGAAAAATCAAGACCAGCGCCGCGGCGCCCACTATCCAGAGAGGTCAGAAGACTCAGCGCCGCGGCGCCCTCAGACAGCAAAAGCAGGGCCGCGGCGCCTAAACATCCGAGGAGCTACAGAAGATACAGCGCCGCGGCGCCCTCAGACAGCAGATATCAGGGCCGCGGCGCCAAAACACCCGACGGATTGCAGAACTTCCGGCGCCGCGGCGCCGACGCGGAAAAATTAGGTCTTTTGACGAAAATCTGGGCCAGGCCTGAAGGAAAAGAGGGAGGCGGTTTGCAGCCTATAAAAGGAGAACCCTAGGCGCTTTTAAGGGTTCCTTCTGCACAACACAAGACTTTTTGCTTGGAGATTGACACCATTAGTTTAGTAATTTCTTTTCCCTTGTATTTTATTTCAGTTTGCATGATGAGCATGGAATTAGTTCTCACATGTCAACGGCTAGGAACTAATTCTCTTATAGGCTTTCTATGTTGAATTTCTTGAAACTTATGTTATAAATTAACGACGCTTATGGTTATTTGTCTTATTGAGAGATCTATCCAATAATTGAGTTGAATTCTTGGTAATTAATTGACAACTAATTATCACTATATGATTTCTAATCAGATTCTGAAAAGGGGGGATTGTGAATATGCTGTAAGTTGGGTAGACATTCTTAGATTGGGGATGAAAATACCTCAATTATTTACGAAGCTGATGAGGCTTAACAACCCTAATTTTGCGCATTGTGCGTGACGGTCAACTAGGTTTTTGTTCTTAATCCTCCTATAAAGTTATCCTTATCACCGAAAGGTAGGTAAGGTGCGATACTGGGGTTGAGTGTTTATATAACCCTAACGGGAGTATAAAACGATTTCGTAAACCTGCTTTCTCCAAAAGAAGAATACCATAAGTTAATGCATTAGTAAGTAGCATAAGCGGATAGTAAGGATACATGGAAGCCCTATTCCCATCACATCTGAAGTAAATCTTTATATTTTACATAGTTTTCATAATTCTTAGTTATAAACAACCAAATCAATTATCAATTCGCCAAATAGATACTAGAAAATAGATAGTTGGTACTTGAACCCTAATCCCAGAGGACGATATTCGGTCTTATCAAAGACTATACTACTTGTCACGATAACGTGCACTTGCGTTTAAAGTGTGTGCATCTTACCGCGCATCAAGTTTTTGGCGCCGTTGCCGGGGATTAGGCATAGTTCAATATCAAATTTGTCTATTTTTAATTTCTAATTTGGCTTTTATTTTGATTTTTAATTTTTACGTTTTTTTTATTGAAAAATTCGAGGTGCCGTGATTTGTTGTCTGTTTTTGATCTATTTCAGGAAGTCAGTTTATGCGAAGGAGAAGAGGAGCAGACACTCTTGTTCCCTTCAATCCAGAAATTGAGAAAACCTGCAAACAGAACAGAAAGAATCAGCGGAGTGCAACCTTGTTAGAGATGAATGGCGTTCAGAACAACAACGGGATGGGAGAAGGGTTAGGAGAGAATCAACCCCATCCAGGAATGCCTAGGCAAGCGCCAATAGACGTGGAAGAGAGAGTCCAAGTCCAGCAGAACGGTTTGGGAGACTATGTGCTACCAAGAGTGAATGGAGCACATCGTGCATTAGGCTCCCGCAACAGAGCCAACAACTTCGAGATAAAACCAGCGATTCTGAGCATGGTACAGCACACAGTGCAATTCGGAGGACTGCCATCGGAGGATCCACATATGCACATAGCTAATTTCTTGGAGCTATGTGCAACTTTAGATATAACGACGCATCGATGATGCCGTCAGATTGAGGCTCTTTCCTTCTCACCAGGGGATAGAGCAAAAGTATGGTTGAATTCCTGCCGCCGATTCGATTTTCACATGGCACGAACTGGCACAGAAATTCTTAGCCAAGTTCTTTCCTCCGTGTAAAGCAGCAAAACTAAGAGGGGAGTTGAACAACTTCTACCAAGCAGATGAAGAGTCCTTATATGAAGCTTGGGAAAGGTTCAAAGATCTACAGAGAAAGTTCCCACACCATTTCATTGAGTTGTGGAACTTGGTCCACATCTTCTACAACGGGCTGAGCAGTACTACCAGAACTATCATAGATGCAGAAGCAGGTGGAGCATTCATGAGGAAAACAACCCACGACGCTCATGAGTTATTAGAAGACATGGCCACTAACAACCATGTCACGGAAGAGAGGTCGACGTATGAGAGAAGAACAGTGGGAGTCCATGAAATAAACGCTTATCACGCCAATGCCCTGCCGCCCTTCTAGCTAAACAATTCAAAGAACATACAAAGGTCAAGAATGCGATGCATGCCTAAAAGTCGCGAGATATGTGGCCCACATACATTTGATAGGTGTCCTTCAATGATCCCAACAATATACCAATGGAGCAAAGTGAGTGTCGTGCCATGTAACTATCAAAGGCAACAGAACAACCCCTACTCTAACACTTATAATCCGTGATGGAGGAATCACCCAAATTTCTCATGGAAAGGAGACCGAGGCGCAGACCAAGATAACGGGCAATGTAACCAATATCGTGGGCAACAGAATCCAATACAGGGGCCGATCGTAACAGCAGAGTCAGAATCAGCAACCCTTCATTCAGGCCCCACAAAGATCAACAGCTCAACGACCGGTCGTAAAGAAAGCCGATGATAAAGCAACAGGATAACACTTGCAATGCCTGCACTCCAGCCATGAAGCTAGATCCTCATTCAAACTTGAGACACAGTGTAGACAAATGAAGCTAAGCAGCAAACATCAAAGCCACGGGACATTGCAAGCAATACAGAGGTAAATCCGGCGAGCAGCTGTCGCAAAATTGAGAAGTGGAAGACAATTGAGCAAAGAACACCTCACCAAGAGTTGAGAAGAAATCGAGTTAGAAAAAGAGAAGGTGATTGAGCCTAGCCCGGTGATAGAAAACTCCGGAGAAGAGTATACAGAAAAGATCCCTTTCCCCGGAGATTACAGGAAGGCGGTCGATAAACAATTTTCCAAATTTTTGGAAGTATTCAGAAGTGCGTATCAACATACCTTTATAGAGGCTTTGGAGCAGATGCCTTCCTATTTCAAGTTCATGAAAGAAATCTTAGGGAAAGAAGAAAGGTTCGGAATATGAGATAGTAGCACTAATGTAAGAGTGTAGTGCTATCCTGCAAAGAAGTTGCCACCAAAGCTAAAGGATCCTCGACAGCCTTTACACTACCTTGCACAGTGGCGGGTGACTGCAACAGAGCTCTATGCGATTTAGGCGAGTATAAATCACGCCTTATCGCTTTTAAAAGATCGAGTTGGGAGAGGCCAAACCAACCACCGTGAGTCTGCAACTAGGCGACAGATGCTGGTTCATCCACGAGGAAAAATTGAGGACGTGATTGTGAAAGTAGGAAAATTCTTCTTTCCTACTGCACTTCCTCATTCTTGACATGGAAGAAGATGCGAAATCCCTATCATATCGGGAGGCCATTCCTAGCAACGGAAGAGATTTGATTGATGTTGAAAGAGAGAATTAACACTAAGGGTGAGTCTAAAGAAATAGTGTTTAAAGTTTTTAAACACGCCATCGAAGTCACCAACAACGAAGTGGGTGCTTTGCAATCGACCATCAAACCACGCGAGCCGATACAAGTCAACCAAAGAGCGATGAGCCCAAGAAAGCGTGCATGGTTTGAAATGCCACTAAGGAGGTGAGTTTTCTGAACTCCCTATTACCGATAATGCGAAGAAAAGAAGAAAAGAAAACGCCAAACGCGAATGTGGAGGAAATGGATAGTTGGGCTTAATCCACCCTGTGGTTATTAAGGCTAAGGAACTGCGTCCGCTAAAAGACGTTAAAGACATCGCTACTTGGGAGGCAACCCAACGTTTTCAATTTTGTTATTTTAATTTCGCTTTAGTTAATTTTATTTTGTCTAAGAACGATCTCTCACTTGGGGTCTTGTGTTTGTCTTTGTGATTGACAGGTACATGGAAATAAATTGAAGAAAAGCAAGAATTTCCAGAAAAGCGGGTAAGAGCAGGCACGCCAAAAGAAGCGAACAGCGCAGTTTAAGCCACGGCCTGCGAGGTGGCCGCGACGCTAAAAGAGCGAAAGTTTGCTGTCTAGAGCCGCGGCGCCAGAATGTGGCAGCGCTTAAAAGTCCCGGCGAGCGCAGAGATCAGCCGCGCGCTAAAAGCATGGGTGCAAAGCGGAATTCAGAAACTTAAAAACGCCCAAAAATCAGATTTTCCCCAATTCCAATATCAAAAACCTAACTTTCCCTCTTCAAAAACCCACGAAATTCCAGAAATTTGCCCACAAATCCTCCACAAATCCAACCCAACCACAACTTAAACTCTTAAATTCCTAAAAACCCCCAACTATCTCAAACAACGGCTCCATTCCATACCCTCAAGCCAACCAATCAAACAAGAACAGTGAAGCTCTCATAAAAGGTAATCCCTTTCTTTGTTCTGAATCCTTTTACCAAGCCATATGAAGTAGTAGTTTGGAGAGTATTGTAGTTGAGGTAGTTTGGGTGCTGAAAAGTGATTGTGAAGGTTGTGGGTAAAGAGTAGAAAAGGAGGTTGTGGGTATTGAGTAGAAAGGTGAAGTTTGGGGGTGTTGTATTCGCTGCTAGTGTTGAGTGTGTAGGAGACAACAGCCACTAAAGTATAAGCTGCAGATTTTGTTTTAAAAAAATGGCCACCAGAAAGAGAAGAGGCTCCACATCCACCCCAACCCCACAATACGACGAAAATAGGTTTGTGAGCTACGAAGCCTCCCAAAGATATAAAAAGCTTGATACCAGACCCATAATACCAGAAAGGGGAATGGACTACCAGAGGGAGCCATATGGGGAGGAAGACGTTTATGAGCCCATTCGGGCGATGATTGAGTTAAGGGATTGGAGGAAATTTGTGAATCCGGAGAAGATAGCACCAGTAAACACAACAATGGTGCGTGAATTTTATGCCAATTTTCCGGAGAAGGTGGAAAGGGGATGCTTTGTAAGGGGACGTTATGTACTGTGATGTGAGAAGATATCAATATACAATTGAAAACGATTGATGTTAGGCGAGGAATTGGTGATCGGAGCCATTTTAGAACATGGTTCAGAGCACCGACAACATAAATCGGGATATCGCCGAAACACCGCGAGCTACGCGAGTCGTTTTGATATTGGAAGAAATGGGTCAAGAGCATCGAGCAGTGCAATTCAACAAAGTAGCCAAAGGTTGGCTATATTTCGTCAATACCGCGTGATTCCATCCACGCACTTCACCAGAGTGCGACCATCGCTGCAGGATAGGATCAAACCGATATATGTAATTATGAGGTTGATGATTGATGTGGGAAAGAAATAGTGCGAGCATTGAAGAAATCAGCAGTTGGTAATAACAAAGTGATTGGGACATGGCTCGATCATCACCAAGCTATGTCACACGAGCGGTTGTAAACCTACCCACCGACACTCATGAAAGAAACCAACCGCCATGTCCTATGGGATAGTGCACTCTTTCCTGCACTCCAAGCCCCAAAGCCAGATGGAGAGTACCACCCCCAGCAGCAGCAGCAGCAGAGGCCGCCATGGATGAAGAAGAGCCTGAAATAGGGGCTCAATATGAGGCAGGACCCAGCCACCAGCCAACCACAGGAGCAGAACCTTCAGAGCCCACAATGGGGCAATTGTACCAACATCAGAGGAGGATGATGCAGACCTTGCAAACAGTAGTACAAGGACAACAAGAAACAAGGCAACAAATCAACGAGCTGAGTGCCTTGTTCAACCAATGGTCGATGCATTATCCACCGCCACCACCACCATATTAGCCAAAGTCTGTAAGTGTCTT
Organism: Przewalskia tangutica; assembly: GCA_029844215.1. Classification (NCBI taxonomy): domain Eukaryota; kingdom Viridiplantae; phylum Streptophyta; class Magnoliopsida; order Solanales; family Solanaceae; genus Przewalskia; species Przewalskia tangutica. Next base: position 300,960 of record CM056728.1, read on the forward strand.
TTTTTCTTCTTTTATTTTCTTTGAGTCTTGCACACATTGGGGACAATGTGTGATTTAAGTTTGGGGGTGTTTTATTTGTGTGTCATGTTATGTTTTATTTAAGTCTTTTTATTTGTTTTATGTTTATTTTGAGTCACCAAAATTTTTCTTTTTTGAGTCATTATTGCCTGTCAAAGATCATGAATGCTGTAGTTGCTAGAAACACCTAGTGAAGTAAGGTGAAATAATGTAAAGGAATTGAAGCAACTATCTAAACACTTAGGTTAGATATGCCAAAACTCACGTAACTGCTTATTGGAGTTTCTTGCTTAAGTTATGCATGCTAAATGATAAATACTTATGGGTTATGATTGCTTTCTATTTGAGGCGAAATAGTTAGGATATGCATGTTAGGGATATGACTCAGGCATTTCTTTGATAGCCAATTCTTACCATTCTTTTCTATCCCGTACTTTAAAAATATCCCTAGTCAAATTTATCGAGCCTAAATTTGAAATTCCTTCTTTGACACCCTATATTCCCACAAGTCGTACCATAAGTGAAAATATGAAATAGTGAAATACATTGTGTTAAAAAAAGAGACAAAAAGAGTGAATAAGTCACAGACCCCAATACAAAAGTAATAAGAAATAGGCAAAAGCTTAAGTTTGGGGGTGCTTGTCATTATTATATACTTCACTCTCCCAAAACAAAAGAGGGAAAAGATAGAATCGAAGTGAAGGAAAGAAAAAAAAGAAAAAGGGAAATATTGAAAAGCTAAAAAAGCTTATGGTACACGAAATGAGCCTAAATTGTCTATTTTTACCTACCCCTACCTACGCCTACATTACAACCCTTAAAGTCCTGAAGATCTCTTTTATGCATATCCAGAATTAGTGAATAGCAAGTAAGCATGCCATAGGAATTCTTGAATTTACATGCATGATTTAGTATATTGACTTCCATTAAGCATGATGAATATGAGTTTGCGAAATATCTAGCTTCATGTGCTTAGTGTGCTGAAATTTCATGCTATATGTTCCTGCATATTATTTTGCTAACCTTCATGTGTTTCTAGTTAACACTAATGCAGCAAAAGTGATCAATGACAGTGAGTCTTTTTATTTTTTATTCTTTGAGTCTTTTATTTTATTTCTTTCTATCTTTGCTCGAGGGCGAGCAAAGGTTAAGTTTGGAGGTATTTGATCGGTGTATTTTATATACACCTTTTGAGTCAGTTTTAGTTAGTCTTTTGTCCCATTTTGCACATATAAGTGTCGTATTAGGATAGTTTTTCTTTCTTTTGAGTCAAAGTGGTTAAAATGGCCAAATGGCGGAAAAAGAGCAAAACGAGGGCAAAAGAGGAGATGCCAGAGCTGGAAACAGAGAAAGTGGCGAACGAGGGAAAAATCAAGACCAGCGCCGCGCCTCGCACTGTGATCAGCGGGGGCGCCACTATCCAGAGGTTAGAAGACTCAGCGCCGCCGAGCAACATGGCCGCGCGCTAAACATCCGGAGAGCTACAGAAGATACAGGCGCGGCCGCAGACAACAGATATCGGCCGCGCGCTAAAACACCCGACGGATTGCAGAACTTCCGGCCAGCGCTGTCTGCGAGGCAGCGCGCCGACGCTGAAAAATTAGGTCTTTTGACGAAAATCAGGCCACGCTGAAGGAAAAGAGGAGGCGGTTTGCGCTATAAAAGGAGAACCCTAGGCGGTTTTAAGGGTTCCCTTCTTGCACAACACAAGACTTTTGCTTGGAGATTGACACCATTAGTTTAGTAATTTCTTTTCCCTTTCTTGTATTTTATTTCATTTTGCATGATGAACATGGAATTAGTTCTCATCATGTCAATGGCTAGGAACTAATTCTCTTATAGGGCTTTCTATGTTGAATTTCTTGAAACTTATGTTATAAATTAATGCATGCTTATGGTTATTTGTCTTATTGAGAGATCTATCCAATAATTGAGTTGAATTCTTGGTAATTAATTGACAACTAATTATCACTATATGATTTCTAATCGATTCGAAAGGTGGATTGTGAATATCTTTGTAAGTTGGGTAGACATTCTGGATTGGGGATGAAAATACCTCGATTATTTATGTAAGCGTTGATGAGAGGCTTAACAACCCTAATTTTGCGCATTGTGCGTGACGGTCAACTAGGTTTTGTTCTTAATCCTCCTATAAAGTTATCCTTATCACCGAAAGGTAAGGTCGCGATCTTCGGGTTGAGTGTTTATATAACCACTAACGGAGTATAAAGCGATTTCAGAACCCGCTTTCTCCAAAGAAGAATACCATAAGTTAATGCATTAGTAAGTAGCATAAGCGGATAGTAAGGATACATGGAAGCCCTATTCCCATCACATCTGAAGTAAATCTTTATATTTTACATAGTTTTCATAATTCTTAGTTATAAACAACCAAATCAATTATCAATTCGCCAAATAGATACTAGAAAATAGATAGTTGATACTTGAACCCTAATCCCAGAGGATGATATTCGGTCTTATCAAAGACTATACTACTTGTCACGATAACGTGCACTTGCGTTTAAAGTGTGCATCTTACCGCGTCAATAGTCACACGACCGCATAGGCATCCCCGCGTCGGGATAAACACCGGAATGATCAATCACGAGCATACCGCTGCTCGCGTAGTCACATAGACCGCATAGCCGTATAGACCGCGTCGAGGGTGGCAAGCCCTCGGTATAACAAGTCGAGGGTATGTGATATAATAACATAACGAATTATCGTTAAACAACATAAGCACAACAAGAAACCCCTTTACACAAACCTCACAAGGTACTAACACACGTAGCATCCTAACATGTTTACTTATCAAACCAACAAGAAAGTATTACAAGGCTATCACAAACCAACACAATCAAGTTATTCACACAAGGTACTTTCTACTTTATGTTAACAAGTTCGGGTTTTTATCCCCAAAGTACTTCATACATTAACTCTTTAAAAGATCTGCTTTTTCACAAAAGTCACACAATACAGTAGTATTAAAATAGAGTGACTACCTTTTTAAGTAAACCAAAATACTTCCTTTTGTAAAATCAAGTAACAACATTATTTTCCAAACGTTCAAGTTTGCCTAATTTCAAATGCTCAAGTTTCTCATTTTCGAAAGGTTTCGTAGTTCGTAATCTTAATCACTTAATAATATAATTCTCTTTTAAAACCATTTGAGAAACATATGTCTTATGTGTGAGTAGGTTATTCTTGTTCATAACAATATTATTAATGCAGCCATGATCTAGGAAATGTAATATCATTTTGTCTCATCTTAGCTTCTATGCAGATGGAGGTTTCTACTGGTTTTAATAATACTTAATTAGTCAAAACATTTCCCTTTATTAACGCTGCAGTGGTTTGTTCGATACTTATTCTGATTTCCGAAATCAGTAAAACATTATTCCTTTTAAAAAATCAAGTACTCATTACTCACGAATGAGGTTTCACACAAAATTCATATTAATTCATTTAAGTCAAGTCTCTTAACTTCTAAAATTAATAAACCATTCTTTTTATCTCTCTTAAGTCGTTATACCTAACTTCCCATAAAGCTAGTATAACTCTTAAGCTTTTAAAACCAAGCATTACTCTTCTTTAAAAAAGGTTTCTTAATTCTTTTGAAATACTTCAAGATTCTTATTATTCAGGCTTAAGTCAAAAGACATTGCCAGAAAGCGTGTTCGCTAACACACGTACGTCTACCGTACTACATATATATTCTTTTAAAATATCATGCTCAAGAGGATAGGAAGAATCACATACCTCGCGACGATTATCGACTATTAGCAAAACGCTCCACGGCTATAACCCGACTATGTCCACCTTTCAAGTAGTACATGCTACTCGCAGAACATTCAACCTATAAAGGTTATATAAGTCTATCAACTTCTACATTAATATTCTTCTGATGTGATTTCAGTTTAAGTCTTTTCTGTAATATCCTTCTATTACAGTTCAATTCTCTTCTATGAATCTTATATTCATTTCTATACAACTACAGTATGTAATTTCCAATTACAATAGAAGGATATGATTATTTACCTCGGTAAGCCCAAAATTATCCAAGTTTAATGTCGATCCTGAGCAACGTTTAGCTCCTACTCTGGGCGCTCCAACCCGCTCCAAACAACCCTTTAGAAGTTCTACGCAACTTCTTCTTAATACTTCACCCGGCTATGAAGATTTTCCTTGGTTTCGTTTGAGACCAAAAGGACATAAGGTAGTATTTCCGACTCTACGTATAGAGGTATCTTTGTAATACCACAAGTATAAGGCTAAGGTATTTTGGAATAAGAACTATACTTGAGAGTATTTCTACCAAGGGGTAGTATTCTACGAGACAACCTCGAGGTAGGGGGTGTGTCTCGGCTAGCACTACTAGGAGGGGGTTTCGCCAAAGCCTCACCAAGGGCTTGGGCGAGAACCTAGCTAAGAGGAGGAGATTTCAAGACTTAGAACAATTTGTGGATGAAGAAGATCTTCAACTAAGGGGGGTATTTATAGGGAAATCAATGGCCAAGATCAAGCCAATTGGTAGGCAAGTGTAAGGTCAAGATTTGGACAAGTGTTTGTGGGTCCCACTTGATCATCAACTACACAAAATATCCTACTGATCGGTGTATTTTATATACACCTTTTGAGTCTGTTTTAGTTAGTCTTTTGTCCCATTTTGCACATATAAATGTCGTATTAGGATAGTTTTTCTTTCTTTTGAGTCAAAGTGGTTAAAGTGGCCAAATGGCGGAAAAGGAGCAAAAAGAGGGCGAAAGAGGAGATGCCAGAGCTGAAAACAGAGAAAGTGGCGAACAAGGCTAAAAACCCAGACCAGCGCCGCCTCACTGCGATGATGCAGGTCACGCGCGCTATCATTCGAAGAAGCGTGCGAAGATCCAGAGCCGCGGCGCTTAACTCGAGCCGCGCGCCACTATTCCGGAGGCGAAGACTGTGCCGCGGCTCTCGCAGCCAGATGCAGGGTCACGCGGCGCTAAACATCCGGCGATTGCGAACTTCCGTGCGCGCCTATCCGCAGCAGGGCGGCGCCGACGCGGAAAAATTAGGTCTTTTGACGGATTTTTGGGCCAGGCCTGCAGGGAAAAGAGGGAGACGTTTTAAACCTATAAAAGGAGAACCCTAGGCAGTTTTCAAGGTTCCTTTCTTGCCAAACACAAGGTTTTCTTGCCTAGGAGATTGGAGACCTAAACATTAGTAATTTCTTTCCTTTTTCTTTTCTTTAATTCAGTTTTTGCATGATGAACTTTGAATTAGTTCTTGTCATATTCATGGCTAGGAACTAATTCTCTTATAGGGCTTTCTATGTTGAATTTCTTGAACCTTATGTTATAAATTAATGCATGCTTATGGTGATTATTCTTATTGAGAGATCTATCCGATAATTGAGTTGAATTCTTGGTAGCTAATTGACAACTAGTTATCACTATATGATTTCTAATCAGTTACGAAAAGGGGATTGTGAATATCTTGTAAGTTGGGTATAGTCTTGAATTGGGGATGAAAATACCTCAATTAGATTTGTAGCGTTGATGAGAGGCTTAACAACCCTAATTTTGCGCATTGTGCGTGACGGTCAACTAGGTTTTTGTGCTTAATCCTCCTATAGCGTTACCCTTATCAGCGAAAGTTAGGTAAGGAACAATACTGGGGTTGAGTGTTTATATAACCATCACCGGAGTATAAAACGATTTCGTAAACCTGCTTTCTCCAAAAGAAGAACACCATAAGTTAGTGTATTAGTAAGTAGCATAAGCGGATAGTAAGGATACATAGAAGCCCTATTCTCATCACATCTGAATTAAATCTTTATACTTTAAAATAGCTTTTATAATTCTTAGTCATAAACAACCAATCACTCATTAATTCACCAAATAGATACTAGAAAATAGATAATTGGTACTTGAACCCTAATCCTAGAGGACGATATTCGGTCTTATCTAAGACTATACTACTTGATACGATAACGTGCACTTGCGTTTAAAAGTGTGTGCATCTAATCGCGCATCAAGTTTTTGGCGCCGTTGTCGGGGATTAGGCACTAGTTCAATATCAAATTTATCTATTTTTAATTTCTAATTTGGTTTTATGTATAGTTCTTCTAATTTTGTTTGTTTTATGTATTTATTGTGTGAAAACAAGGGTGCCGTGATTCTTTGTTGGCTTTGATTCGTTCAGGAACACTTTAGATATGGATTTTTACTGTCCATATGATAGAGAGCCAACCATAGAGGAACAGAGGGAGGAATTACGAGAAACTATACTCAGTCTCACGAGGTTCCAAGCTCAGTTCATGGACGAAATAAGGTCGGGCATAAAGAAGTTGGAAACGCAAATAGCAGAACTCACAATCATATTCAACAACGAACAACAAATTGAGAGCGAACCAAATCCAACTATTGAGAATCGCAAGACGGTTGGTGTAGAGAAGGAGAAGAGTGCAGAGATCCAATTATTCACCTTCGATTCCTTGGAAAATCTTTTTCTTGTACCTATTGCGTTAAACACCACCACCGTCAAAGTTGACTCCAAAGCGAAGTCAATACCATCAAGGGCACCCTAGAGTTGAAAGATGTAGGGAATCTCACTGATCCCTACATTAGAGAGAACCTAAAAGACGAGCATGTCTTGTATACTTGGGGGATAATCGTATATTTGAGGCCCTTGTTTGAAGCAATTGTTGTAGTTGAAGTGAGACTGCACAATAACTCTGCGGATTACAGCGATTCGCGAAGGATCCAATGGGCACTCGGAAAGATTAATTGCGTCCGGCTAAAAGACGTAAAAGACAGCGCTTGTTGGGAGGCAACCCAATGTTTTCAATTATGTTATTTTAATTTCTGTCGTTATTTTATTTTAGTTTGTCTAAGAACAGTCTCACGGTATTGGATCTTGTTGTTGCGTGATTGACAGGTACAAGAAATTAAACCGGGGGACGAAATAAACTAAAGAAAAGCAAGGATTTCCAGAGCGGGTAGCGCGCGACGCCTGCGAGCAGCGGCGCGCAAAAGATCTGAGCAGCTCGGAAGTTTAAAAGCGCGCCTGCGAGCAGGCCGCGGTAGAATTCGAAAAGTTGGCGAGTTTAGGCACCGCGCGCCAGAGCGAGGCCGCGCGAAAATCGAAGGCGAGCGAGATGATTAGCGCGCGGCTAAGGCCGCAAGAAGCGGAAAATCGAACTTAAAACGCAAAAATCAGATCTTTCCCAATTCCAACTTCAAAAACCTAACCCCCCCTCTCCAAAAACCCACGAAATTTCAGAAACTCCCCCACAAATCCTCCACAAATCCAACCCAACCACAACCTAAACTCTTAAATTTCCAAAAACCCCCAACTATCTCAAACAACAAAGCTCCATTCCATAGCCTCAACCCACCAATTGAAACAAGAACAAGCTTGAATCTTCTCATCAAAAGGTAATCCCTATCCTTGTTCTTGAATCCTTTTACTAAAGTCATAGGAGGTAGTAGTTTGGAGAAGTATTGTAGTTGGAGTAGTTCGGAGGCTGAAAAGTGATTGTGAAGTTGGAGAAAGGAGTAGAAAAGAAGGTTGTGGGTATTGAGTAGAAAGATTGAAGTTTGGGGGTGTTGTTTTTCGCTGCTAGTTGTTGAGTGTGTAGGAGACATTGTGCCACAAAAATTAGAAGCTGCAGATCTTGTTTATAAATGGCCACCAGAAAGAGAAGAGGATCCACATCCACCCCAACCCCCAATACGATGAAAATAGGTTTGTGAGTTACCAGGCCTACCAAAGATACAAAAGACTTGATACTAGACCCGTAATTCCAGAAAGGGGAATGGATTACCAAAGGGGATCCTATGGGGAGGAAGACGTTTATGAGCTCATCCGGGCGATGATTGAGCTAAGGGGGTGGAAGAGATTTGTCAATCCGGAGAAGATAACACCAGTGAATACAACAATGGTGCGGGAATTTTATGCAAACCTTCCGAGAAGAAAGCGGGTGCTTTGTAAGGGGAAATTATATGCTGTGATCGCAGGAATAAATACAACGCTAAAAGCAGTTGATGTTGAAGAAAGTAGTGATTGGAACCATTTTAGAACATGGTTCAGAGCAAAGAACAACATCGATCGAATAACATCGCGATACAAATGAGCTACCCCGAGGCCGCTTTTGAGATTGGAAGAAATGGATCTAGAGCACGAGCGGTGCGATTCAACAAGCGCAACAAGGCGTGGCTATACTTCATCAGCGCGTGATCCCATCCACGACTTCACCAGAGTGCCGTAAGGCAATTAAGCTAGTATATGGAATTATGACGGAAAAGCAATTGATGTGGGAAAGAGATATTGCGAGCATAGAAGAAATCAGCGGAGTTGGTGACAACAGTGGATTGGGACACGGTTCACTTATTACCGCCTATGCCACATGAGCGGTCCCACAACTACCCACGATACTCATGAAAGAAACCAACCGCCGGTGTCCATGAGATAGTGCACTCTTCCTGCACCCACCCGAAGCGGACGAGAGCACCACTCAGCGGCCGCAGCAGCAGCAGAGGCAACCGTGGATGAAGATGAGCACAAACAGGGCTCACATGAGGCGAGACCCACCACCGGCCAACCACAAGCGAGAACCTTCAGAGCCCACAATGGGGCAATTGTACCAACACTGAAGGAGATGATGCAGACCTTGCAAACAGAGTACAAGGACAGCAAGAAACAAGGCAATAAATCAAGAGTGAGTGCCTTGTTCAACCAACGGTCGATCATTATCCACCGCCACCACCACCATTTTAACCAAAGTTTGTAAGTGTCTTATTTTCTTTCTCGTCTTTGAGTCTACACACATTGGGGACAATGTGTGATTTAAGTTTGGGGTGTGTTTCGTGTTTTAGTTTTATTTAGGCCATGTTATGTTTTATTTAAGTCTTTTATTTGTTTCATGTTTATTTTGAGTCACCAATTTTTTTCTTTTTGAGTCATAATTGCTGTCAAAGATCATATATCTTTGTAGTTGCTAGAAACACCTAGTGAAGTAAGGTGGAATAATGTAAAGGAATGGAAGCAACTATCTAAACACTTAGGTTAGATATGCCAAAACTCATGTAACTGCCTATTGGAGTCTCTTGCTTGAGTTATGTATGCTAAATGATAAATGCTTATGTGTTATGACCGCTTGCTATTTGAGGCGAAATAGTTAGGATATGCGTGATAGGAAATGACTGCATTTCTTTGATAGCCAATTCTTACCATTCTTTTCTATCCGCACTTTAAAAATATCACTAGTTAGCCCCATTGAGCCTAACAAAAAAGTGAAACATTTTCTTTGGCCACCCTACTTGCCCCCAAAGTGTGCCCTAAGTGAAAATATGAAAGAGTGGAATACATTGTGTTAACAGAAAAAGAGACAAAAAGACTGAATCAACCCATCAGACTTCAATAAAAGTAATAAGAAACAGGCAAAAGCCTAAGTTTGGGGGTGTTCATCATTATTATTATATACTTCACTCTCCCAAAACAAAAGAGGGGAAGGATAGAATTGAAGTGAAGGAAAGAATCAAAAGAAAAGGGAGAAATTGAAAAGCCAAAAGAGCTTATGGTACAGAAAAATGAGCCTAAATGCCTATTTTTACCAACCACTACCTAAGCCTACATTACAACCCTTAAAGTCCTGAAGATCTCTTTTATGTATATCCAGAATTAGTGGAGAATAGCAAGTAAGCATGCCATATAAATTTTTGAATTTATATGCATACTTGAGTACACTGACTTCCATTTAAGCATGATAAGTATGAGTTTGCGAAATATCTAGCTCAATGTGTTGAAAATTTCATGCTATATGTTCCTGCGTATTATTCTGCTAACCTTCATGTTTTTCTAGTTAACATTCATGCAGCAAAAGTGATCAATGGCAGGGAGTCTGTTTATTTTCTTATTTATTGAGTCTTTCATTTTATTTCTTTCTTTTTATCTTTGCTCGAGGGCGAGCAAAGGTCAAGTTTGGGGGTATTTGATCGGTGTATTTTATATACACCTTTTGAGTCTGTTTTAGTTAGTCTTTTGTCCCATTTTGCACATATAAATGTCGTATTAGGATAGTTTTTCTTTCTTTTGAGTCAAAGTGGTTAAAGTGGCCAAATGGCGGAAAAGGAGCAAAAAGAGGCGAAAGAGGAGATGCAGAGCTGAAACAGAAAGTGGCGAACAAGGCTAAAAACCCAGCATTAGCGCGGCGCCTCCTGCTGATGGATGCACGGCGCGCGCTATCATTCGAAGGTGCAGAAGATCCAGCCGCGGCGCTAACTTCGGCCGCGCGCCCACTATTCCGGCAGGCGAAGACTCGGCCACGCGGCCTCGCAGCCAGATGCAGGGCGCGCGCTAAACATCCGGCGATTGTTGAACTTTCGGCGCGGCGCCATCTGCAGGCGCGGCGCCGACGCGAAAAAATTAGGTCTTTTGACGGATTTTTGGGCGAGCTGCAGGGAAAAGAGGAGACGTTTTAAACCTATAAAGGAGAACCCTAGGCGCTTTCAAGGTTCCTTTCTTGCCAAACACAAGGTTTTCTTGCCTAGGAGATTGGAGACCTAAACATTAGTAATTTCTTTCCTTTTTCTTTTCTTTAATTCAGTTTTGCATGATGAACTTTGAATTAGTTCTTGTCATATTCATGGCTAGGAACTAATTCTCTTATAGGCTTTCTATGTTGAATTTCTTGAACCTTATGTTATAAATTAATGCATGCTTATGGTGATTATTCTTATTGAGAGATCTATCCAATAATTGAGTTGAATTCTTGGTAGCTAATTGACAACTAGTTATCACTATATGATTTCTAATCGATTACGAAAAGGGGATTGTGAATATCTTTGTAAGTTGGGTAAAGATCTTGAATTGGGGATGAAAATACCTCAATTAGATTTGTAGCGTTGATGAGAGGCTTAACAACCCTAATTTTGCGCATTGTGCGTGACAGTCAACTAGGTTTTTGTGCTTAATCCTCCTATAGCGTTACCCTTATCAGCGAAAGTTAGGTAAGGAACAATACTGGGGTTGAGTGTTTATATAACCCTAACAGGAGTATAAAACGATTTCGTAAACCTGCTTTCTCCAAAAGAAGAACACCATAAGTTAGTGTATTAGTAAGTAGCATAAGCGGATAGTAAGGATACATAGAAACCCTATTCTCATCACATCTGAATTAAATCTTTATACTTTAAAATAGCTTTTATAATTCTTAGTCATAAACAACCAATCACTCATTAATTCACCAAATAGATACTAGAAAATAGATAATTGGTACTTGAACCCTAATCCTAGAGGACGATATTCGGTCTTATCTAAGACTATACTACTTGATACGATAACGTGCACTTGCGTTTAAAAGTGTGTGCATATTACGCGCATCACCTACCAACTCCAATGCTCCAATTCGTCCCATAGACGCCCACAAGTCCGCCAATTAGAGGGTGACAAGTGTCGCCCTCTCGTTGGTCCAAAATATTTCATCTCTCGGAAAAATCCGCAAAAATTAAAAATGACATAGCCGGAATTTTCCCTTCGCAAGTTTTGGAAGACGTTTCGTCGGAAAACGATTCTTTTCGTGTGATGTGCACAAAATTTTCGGTCCTAGCCTAACTTAAGGCTTAAACTTTTCTACGTACGTCCTCACGTACATACTCTGGAAATACGGGGTATAACATTCTCCCCTCCTTAGTAACATTCGTCCCGAATGTTCCTTCTCAAGACGGATAACGATGAAGTTCCTCATAGCTTAACCAGTTTGCAAATGCCACACATGGCCACAGAAAACACCCGCGCAAATACTTACATCCAAGCCCACGAGGAATCACCTCTAACATCACAAAAACTCCCACCCAAGGGCTAAAAGATACTCCCTTCGCACCTTCACTTTACAAAAGAAAAGATCACATCTATGTTCTTAACACATGCTCGCTTCTTCCCTTACTCGTCGTACCCTTCTCGTACACTCGAACTCTTTCTCATAACTTACCACATTCCTCGCATCGCTTGCTTTCCAAAACTCTGGGTTACTACCTCCAACTTGGTCATCATTAACTGAGAATACTCTGGATGGATCTCCGATACTCTTCCGAACATAGCAACATGAAAGATCGGACGTACTGCCTCATACGTCGGACGACAATGCTAACTATACACAACCTGGCCTATCCTCCAAAGGATCTGAAAACGCTCAAAGTACCTCGGGCTAAGTTTTCTCTGTTTTCCAAACTCGTCACACCCTTTCCGGGGTGGTACCTTCAAGAAGACCCACCGTCAACCTGAACTCTAAGTGTTGTCGCCGATCATCCGCACGACTTCTGTTGACTCTGAGCTGCCAATAATCTCTTCTGGATAAGCTTCACCCTATCCACATCCTGCCGAAACAAGTATGAACCAACTATCTGAACTTTGCCAACATCGAACCAATCGACCGGCAACTTGCACTTCCGCCCCTACAAGGCTTCGTAAGGCGATATCCGAATACTGAAATGGTAGTTATAAAAACACTCCCTCAACAGGAGGCAACAATCCTCACAGCCACCCCTGAAATCCAAACACTGGCCCGAGGGCGAATGCGCTACTGAGACTCACCTGAGTTCCTAACCCTGCCTGGTAAAACCTCCAGAAAAGAAACAGCCGTAAACTGGGCTCCACTGCCTGTCATAAGGTGAAAGTAGGCACCTCGTGCAGCCTTACAACCTTCCTGAAGTAACATCTCGCATAACCCTCTGCCGAGTAAACGGTCCTGACTGAAAGACAAGATGGGCTGACCTCATCGGCCCGACTACTGGTCGAATGCATCCACGAACTCGTACGATGGTTAACTAAACTTGGGCCTAACACCCTCATGACCCTATCACCAAGCGGGACCACCACAAACTGACCCCACCATAAACAGCCGCGGGTTGACCGCGGTCGTCCTCAACCCAACCCGCTATCGCGCAAAAACTCTTGTTCCCCGATCCGGAACAATCTCACTAATCAAGTCACGAAAAACCTAGCGGTCTTCTTAGCTCAACTACCCTCTTTCATTTCATACCACCCGGGACTTATCACACAAACATATCTCAGGTGTACTATGCACTCCGATAAGGGTCAAACATAAAAATACATCTTTTACTCGAGATGGCCTTACCTCTAAGGTCTCTACGTATAAAACTCTAAGGCTCACACTTTCTCTATCCCCCAATCTTACCTGGTTAACTAACCATGATTTCTCATCCCAATTTACACAATGTTAACTGAACGTAACACTTAAGATATACTTATCTCATCACACATACAATCTCTAGAGGGTTAAGGATACACCTGTATCAACTGCTTCACTACCTCTCGCTGCTCCAATCAATCCTTCCTCTGGGCGCAAGCATAACAAGTCGACGGCAATACGACACTCCCACAATGACACTTACCACAACGGCCACACCGAGGTGGGGGTGGCCTCCTCTGGCTAACACCCCTTCCTCTCCGAACTCATCATGAATCGACCGTAGATCGAGTCCTCCTACTGCATCCTCCTACTAGGACATCCTTTCGACATACGGCCCGACGGCCGCAGGTAAAACAAGCATCAACAAAAGATGACATTCCCCGGGATGACGCCTGTCACACTGTGAACACTGGGGAAAAACTGAATCCGGCTGGCTGGACCTACGTGTATCTGTGCACCAGAAGCCCTGGAGCCTTGACCAACTCCTGCATACCCCGAACGTCCTGAACCCTGTGGAGGACCACTTTGCACCGGCGGGGGCGCATATCCAGTCGGCTGCTGAGGCGATTCGCCTCGAAAGTTACAAAAGGACCCTGCCGATCTGACCCTCTTCTGCTGATCTTGGTTAATCCGTCGATCTCAACTTTCCTCTGTGTGCTGCGCGTAAGCCTGTACACAGGCCATGATCAAGCCTGACTGAAGAGCTACTCTTGCACAACCCTCTCTTAGATAGTCATCAAGACCCGTGATAAATCGGTACATCATAAACTCTCTGGTAGCCAAATCCCTAGCTAATGTGGTCGCTTTGCAATATATATTCTCTGTTCCCGGTCGTGGAACTGAAGGCGTAAATGTCATGGTCGCAGTAGGAACCGCTGCCGCCGTGCTAAACTCTGCTGGGGCTAGCGACGTAACAGAACTCCCCGAATGAAGCACCACCCCAGGTGATGATTGGGCCTGTGCCCTAGTAACCCTCTGTACTCTACTTGCAGCTCCCTCGGCTGTCTTGCCCTTCTAGGCCCGGGTTGCCTTACGCGGAGGCATACCGATAAGGGAAAGAAATACGTTAGAGGGGTCCAACTTATAATACAACTCTAAGCACGATCTCGGAGTAAGAAGAATGGAAACCAATCCTAAATATCCTATAGCCTCCTGATTATTGGTGTGGTGCACAACACACCGATAATCAAGACTCTACTAGATACGGTCTGTAGACACTTTCCGAGGATTAATCGCGCTCGATACCACTTTTGTCACGACCGAACCTGCCCGTGATCGTGCCTTACCCCGCACCCAAGTAGACATACATCGTAGTAATCAGGAATATAAAACAAGACATGAAATAAAAGCTTAAATTCGAGAAAACTTGCTCATGCGGCGTATATATATATATAACAACTAGAACGATTATATCCCTTTTACAACTCGCCACAACAGCATTTCATGCACTTAAGAATGATATGGCGACAATGACGGACATGACCGCCATACCCACGAATGTAAGCTTTACAACGACAGGGACTATACCATCGATAAGCCTCCGAGAAACGGAGCTTCCCAAACGCTGAATCGTGACTCGAGAGCTAGGATCAACGATCGTGTACCTACACGCGTGAACGCAGCCGGGCGAGGTCGATAACAGTACCAAGTATGTGAAATCAGAAAGCATCAAGTAAAATCAAAGTATTTAAAACCATTTGCAAATACAACTAGTTCAATCGCATATAGTGCCACAACATAAACAAGAGCAAGGTAGATAAAGCGTAATGTGTCTTTTCTAGACGCGAATGATCGGGCAAGGCCAATCGCCCATAGTATCATTATGCGTGCCTAATCTCGACTTCCCGCACCGCATATGTCACATGCACCGCATGAGGTATTCTCGACGGTAGCTAACCCCGTACCTCCTCGAATCCCGCACCGCGTAGTCACATAGACCGCGTAGTCACACAGACCGCATAGGCATCCCCGTCGGGATAAACACCCGAATGATCAATCACGAGTATACCGCTGCTCGCATAGTCACATAGACCGCGATAGCCGTATAGACTCGCGTCAAGGCCGGCAAGCCCTGATAACAAGTCGAGGGTATGTGATATAATAACATAACGAATTATCGTTAAACAACATAAGCACAACAAGAAACCCCTTTACACAAACCTCACAAGGTACTAACACACGTAGATCCTAACATGTTTACTTATCAAACCAACAAGAAAGTATTACAAGGCTATCACAAACCAACACAATCAAGTTATTCACACAAGGTACTTTCTACTTTATGTTAACAAGTTCGGGTTTTTATCCCCAAAGTACTTCATACATTAACTCTTTAAAAGATCTGTTTCTTTCACAAAAGTCACACAATACCCGTAGTATTAAAATAGAGTGACTACCTTTTTAAGTAAACCAAAATACTTCCTTTTGTAAAATCAAGTAACAACATTATTTTCCAAACGTTCAAGTTTGCCTAATTTCAAATGCTCAAGTTTCTCATTTTCGAAAGGTTTCGTAGTTCGTAATCTTAATCACTTAATAATATAATTCTCTTTTAAAACCATTTGAGAAACATATGCCTTATGTGTGAGTAGGTTATTCTTGTTCATAACAATATTATTAATGCAGCCATGATCTAGGAAATGTAATATCATTTTGTCTCATCTTAGATTATATGCAGATGGAGGTTTCTACTGGTTTTAATAATACTTAATTAGTCAAAACATTTCCCTTTATTAACGCTGCAGTGGTTTGTTCGATACTTATTCTGATTTCCGAAATCAGTAAAACATTATTCCTTTTAAAAAATCAAGTACTCATTACTCACGAATGAGGTTTCACACAAAATTCATATTAATTCATTTAAGTCAATTCTCTTATCTTTTAAGATCAAGTCTCTTAACTTCTAAAATTAATAAACCATTCTTTTTATCTCTCTTAAGTCGTTATACCTAACTTACCATAAAGCTAGTATAACTCTTAAGCTTTTAAAATCAATCATTACTCTTCTTTAAAAAAGGTTTCTTAATTCTTTTGAAATACTTCAAGATTCTTATTATTCAGGCTTAAGTCAAAAGACATTGCCGTAAAACTATGTTCAGTTAACACACGTACGTCTACCGTACTACATATATATTCTTTTAAAATATCATGCTCAAGAGGATAGGAAGAATCACATACCTCGCGACGATTATCGACTATTAGCAAAACGCTCCACGGCTATAACCCGGCTAGCCTTGTCCACCTTTCAAGTAGTACATGCTACTCGCAGAACATTCAACCTATAAAGGTTATATAAGTCTATCAACTTCTACATTAATATTCTTCTGATGTGATTTCAGTTCAAGTCTTTTCTGTAATATCCTTCTATTACAGTTCAATTCACTTCTATGAATCTTATATTCATTTCTATACAACTACAGTATGTAATTTCCAATTACAATAGAAGGATAGGATTATTTACCTCGGTAAGCCCAAAATTATCCAAGTTTAATGTCGATCCTGAGCAACGTTTAGCTCCTACTCTGGGCGCTCCAACCCGCTCCAAAAAACCCTTTAGAAGTTCTACGCAACTTCTTCTTAATACTTCACCCGATTATGAAGATTTTCCTTAGGGTTTCAGTTTGAGACCAAAAGGACATAAGGTAGTATTTCCGGGCTCAAGTCCGCCAATTAGAGGGTGACAAGTGTCTCCCTCTCGTTGGTCCAAAATATTTCATCTCTCGGAAAAATCCGCAAAAATTAAAAATGACATAGCCGGAATTTTCCCTTCGCAAGTTTTGGAAGACGTTTCGTCGGAAAACGATTCTTTTCGTGTGATGTGCACAAAATTTTCGGTCCTAGCCTAACTTAAGGCTTAAGCTTTTCTACGTACGTCCTCACGTACATACTCTGGAAATACGGGGTATAACAATCTGACTCTAATCATCTTAATTGTAGCTGTTGTACTATCACTGGCACTTGGAATACACACAAGGTATTTTGCTCACTATGTTGCAAGTTTCAATCATGATAAAGGTTAGTCAGAATGATAATAGATAGTCGAGCGTAATTTTGATGAACATGAAATGCAGGCCGTGCCCACAAGCACATTTTTCTTAGCCACTGAGAATCAAGTTTATTTTGCTTGTCCTGTGGTATATTTCTTGAATTAGAAAAGTGATATTAATTTTTCTTTACCCTTTCTCGTCTGTTATATTTGACTGCAGTCTCTTCTTTGTCTTGTTAAACTGATATTTGGTTAATTTTGCAGCACTGTAACTGCAAATGCAGTTTCCCTAAGTGGTTAAGAGGTCAATCTGATGTTGAAATCACTGCTAGAATGTAGAGTTTGGAAATTTTGAAGTTAAGTGTGATGGAGCTTAAGGGTGCAGTGCATACCCTTAAAGAAGATCTTCAGAAGACACTGCATAGGCTGGATGCTTTTCTTATTGAGCCAACTTTTGATGAAGATGTTATCTTTATGTTCTAGTCGAAAGTAGCTTTGCTTAACAAAGCTGCTCTCTTAATAGCTTGTTTGGATACATTTGGGAACATTTTGTTTTATAAAATAATTCGTAAATGTTTCAATATTATGTATTAAAATTATTTGATTAATTAGTTACAATATGCTATTTTTCCACCAATTTAACTATTATTGATTTTTTTTTAAAATAATAAATTAAATTAAATTAATTATTAAATAAAAAATGCGCCAAAATCATTTTCCCGCAATTGTTTTATATTTAAATTAAATGAATTAAAATTAAAATTTCTTTTAAAATTAACCGCAAAAAAATATTAAATTAATAAAATTCAAATATATTACCGCCAAATTTTTTAAATACACGGAAAAAATCTGTGACGATTTATGCCAGTTACATATTTTGTGACAGTTGTTCAAACCGTCATCTATTCGTGACATTGGCTACAATGACACTTACAAAAAACGCCATCCACTCCCTCAGATGATAATTTTTAACTGTCACCGTATGTCTTTTTTCTTGTAGTGCATGCTGAGTAAGTGAACTTCGAAGGTTGTATTACCTTGCAAATATTCAAAGAGGATTGCTTCAAATGAATAATGAAATAAATCCAAACCATCAATTGTTATATGTGGAGAAGTGGACGAATAGGAAATTGTATAAGATGGCGAGGAAGGAGGCAAAGCTAGCAATTACGGTGGTGAAAACGACGGCTTTGGAACGCCTGTATGAGGAATTAGAGGAAAAAAGCGAGGGAGAGGAGGGCCCGTGACTTGGATCACGTGAGGTGAATCAAGGACGATGAAGTACTGGTGGATGACACACATATTGATCGCCCGTCTAGTTTGAAACATAAATTTTCAAATTTTGCTGTGTGTACGAACCCGACAAAACCCAACAGTGGTATCAGAGCCTGAGCTGTTTTGGGTGATTATATAATGTTTATTAATGATAATATGAGTTAAGATTTGTTTAAATATAATTTTATATCGTTAAGAAGCTTTAAAACCTTAAACCTCAAGAACACATAATTCTTGTCTCTTAAACTATTGAACAATGATATAATCGTGGAAGTCATTCCGATCTAACTCTTCTAAGTTGATGTGTGTTACCGGTTCGTTTCGAACATGGTACACTGAGACGAAGAACGAGAAGGGATTAGATGATGGTCGATGAACGTGTTGTTTGATGGTAAATGGGTACGAGGTTGAATATGCAAATCTGACCCTGAACCAGTTTTAGGGTTTACGGAATTGTAGAATCTTGAGGTTCTGGGGCAGAGGTGCAACGACGCCTGCTAGGGTTTTGACGGCGGCGCTGCCTGGGTTTGTCAGAAGCGCCGAGGCGCTGTTCATCCCGAGAAAGCTTAAACTTGAAATTTTGGCTACTGTTTTCGAGGCGTCGCGGTGCCACCCTCTAGGGCCACGATGGCGACGGTAAATTTTATTTATTTTTCGGAATCAGAAACCGAAGTTTTAAATATTTTAGATTCTGATGTTTAAAAAGTTTCAGAATCTGAAATTAAACTTTTTAAATTGATAGATTTGGTCCTTTCGGGCAATTCTGTAATTAAACAAAGTTTCTGAAAATCAGATTTTTTAATTTTGGAAATTGCAGACAGGTCCCTAAAACCTGAATATATTTTATGAAAATTAAAATTAGATTTTCTGAAAATTAAAATTAGATTTTCTGAATTTAAAAGCGTTCAATTGAAAACTCTACCCGTGTGAGGCCTCGTAGCCAGGGAGAACCATAGAATCGGAGGGTTATTTTAAAACATCGGTGGAAAGGTCGACAAGGCACCTAAAAATCGCTTTAGAAGCCAGATTAGGAAAGTTTTAAATTCTCGAGGGACTAAACTATAAATTTTATAAGTTTACAGAATTTCCTGAAAATCAGAAAATATTTAGGGACTGTTTGGCACAGACATATATTTTAGAGTTTAGACAAATAGACCAATGATTATCATTAATTGTATATTATTGAATAATATACATATATGCTAAGTGTTTTAAATACAAGCATTTAATTATTAGTATAGTGTCTGCTATTATTGTCTGGTAGGCGAAATAGTTAGGATATGCATGTTAGGGAGATGATTCAGACATTTCTTTGTTAGCCCTTTCTTACCATTCTTTGCCTATCCCTGACATTACAATTGAATCCCTAGTCAGCCCCTTTGAGCCAAAAATAAGATCTTTTCTTTGACACCTTATAATTTCATATTTGTGCCATAAGTGGAAAAATTGATATGATTGAAATATAAAGTGTTGAAAAAGAGACAAAAAGAGAGTAAACAATTTTGATACACCCCAATGAAAAAAATAAAAATAATAATCAATAGGCAAAAAGCCTAAGTTTGGGGGTGACTGCTATTCATCAAACACCTCATTCTCTCAAAACAAAAGAGGAAAAAGATATTTGTTGTACCCGTATGGGTGTAGCTCAGTTGGTTCCAGGGTGGCAGATTGCTCCCAAGAAGGCAGGTTCGAGCCCTGGCAGCCGCAGTGTGGGAGTTCATTTCTCCTTTGTGAGGGATGACTCCTTGTGGGCACCAGACACTGTGCCTCCCACCTAGTGGGCCGCTGAGTACCATGATTTACCTTCCTCCACCAATCTCTGTCGGGTCGGAGGGGTGGGGGCCCTGTGGGCGAGGGATTTCGCCTTTTGCTCCCAAAAGAGGGAAAAATAAGTATGAAGTGAAAAAGAGAATCAAAAGAAAAGGGAGGAATTTAAAGCAAAAGAGCTTATGGTACATAAATTGAGCATAAATGCCTATTTTTACATACCCCTGCCTAAACCTACATTACAACCCTGAAAAGCCCCGAAGATCTCTAATATGTGTATCCATGATTAGTGGAGAATAGCAAGTGAACATCCCATAGGATTTTGAAATTGACATGCATAGTTAGGTATTTTTACATCCATTGAGCATGATTGAATTGAATTCGCAAAATATCTGACTTGAGTGTTTAGAATGCTAAAAATCCATGCTATATGTTCCTGCATATTATCCTACTAACCTTCATGCTTTTCTAAATGACAATTGTGCAGCAAATTGATCAGTGTCTTTGAGTCATTTTATTTTCTTTTCTTTCGTGTCTTTATTTCTATCTTTTTGATCTTTACTCGAGGGCGAACAAAGGTTAAGTTTGGGGGTGTTTGATCGGTGTATTTTATACACACTTTTTGAGTCATTTTTTAGTTAGTATTTTA
This sequence comes from Przewalskia tangutica, assembly GCA_029844215.1. Taxonomy (NCBI): domain Eukaryota; kingdom Viridiplantae; phylum Streptophyta; class Magnoliopsida; order Solanales; family Solanaceae; genus Przewalskia; species Przewalskia tangutica. Next base: position 321,846 of record CM056728.1, read on the forward strand.
CTCATTTTGTTTATGTTTAGTATAGTATTAGGGTCATTTTCCTTTATTTTGTGTCACAGCGGTCAGAGATGGAGAAATGACAAAAAAGAGATGAAATGAGCATAAATGAGATGAAATTGCACATAAAAGGGCCAATAAATGAAGTCTAAGAAGTCCCGGGAAGTATAGAAAAGATCAGACGAAGCTCGGATGAAAATCGACGACGGCGAAGAATCACGAAAAACGCCACCGGCGCCGACCACTGAAGTTGTCCGAAACTCTTTGATTTTCAGGCGACGTGGCGCCCGACTGCAGGGCCACGGCGCCGACGCGGTATTTTTGACATTTTGGGCCGAATTTGACACGTTTTTAGGGTCCAAAAGGGATAACTTTTCCTACCTACATAATCCCTAACCCTTGACCTAAAGGATTCTTGGGCTATATATATTCTCTACATCATTCTCTAGAAAAGGGGATTCAATTCATCATTGTTCATACAACACAACTTAGGAGGCTAAGATTGGAGGCTTTTCAAGTATTTTCTTTTCTTTCTTTTTGTTTTGTTTATTTCAGTTCATGTATGTAGATTGTATTAGTTCTTAGCGTGACTATGGCTAGGAGCTAATTACTTATTTAGGAATTTCCTTGTGATTCTCTTGAAACTCTTATTCATGAAGTAATACATTAGTTGATTTCTTCTTCACTTGTTTAAGATTTATTCAATAGTTGCCTTGATTGCTTGATAATTAATTGATCACTAGTTATCATCACTTATATGAGTTCTAATCGAAATCCGAAAGGGGAAATTGTGAATATGCTATAGTTGAATAAACATAGGTTTAAATCGTGGACGAAAGTACCCCGATACTTGTGTAGCTTAATAGGTTATTGCTCTTAATCCTCCTTTGTAGTCAATCTTGTCATCGAAAGATAGAAGGGTTCTCCTTTGGTGTTGAGTGTTTATATTACCTTAACAGGAGTATAAAACGGTCTAGTTAACCTGCTATCTTAACGTAGAAGAAGAAGTTAGTCTAACTGTATTAAAGATTGAATAGAGTGGATAGTTGATGACCTTGGAAGCCCTAATTCTCCATCATAACTGATTTAAATCAAAGTATTTTCATAATTAGTTTATTTTTTGCATTATTAGTTTAGAATTTCAACTCAATTAACGTTAACCAAATAGAAACTAAAGCATAAATAATCGGTACTTGAAAACCAGTCCCTGATGACGATATTCAGTCTTACCTAGACTATATTACTTGTAACGATACGTGCACTTGCGTTAAGCGTGTGTATAAATCGCACATTATATTCTTGGGTGATAAGCTCATCTCGTGTTCTACAAAATTGCAAGCCACGCTTTCCCTGCAGAAACAGAATATAGAGGCGTTGCGAACGTTGTTGCAAAAACTTAATGGCTCATAAACCTACTTCTAGAGCTTCATTGCCCCTTACGTAAGGCATCTATGGTCTACTGTGATAACATATCTGATGTCTACTTGTCTCATAACCCGGTTCAATATTAGCGAACAAAACATATTGAGATAAATATTCATTTTGTTCGTGAAAAGGTTGTTATGGGTCACGTTTGAGTGTTACATGTTCCTTCTTCCTATTAGTACGCAGATATATTTACTAAAGGACTTCCTTGGTAGTTGTTCTTGACTTCAGATCCAGTCTGAAAGTCCGACATCCTCCCGCTCTTACTGAGGGGGTGTGATAGAGAATACGTATATATTCTGTAATTATTAATTTAATGTAATTATGTAAAGTAGATATTCTCATACAATTAAGTTTGTAATTATAAAAACACACATATATATATATTGCATTAATGAGAAACCTTCAACAATGAGAATTTCATAATTCTACAATCATAATATTGTTCGCAAGCAACAAGTAACACATACTTTATAAGCAATATATCAGTAGGGACGAAGCCAACCAATTTTTTCCGAGAGGGCTAGAACTATATTATACAAATTTGTGGAGGCTTTTTGATAATTGTTAATATAGTAGTAACAGAAAATAATTGTTGGGGTCTATAGCCCCCGGTGGGGTGAGGGAGGCGAATATATGCCTTACGTAAATGAATATTCCTTTTAAAACCGATCAAATCAACTTGAAATATCATAAATATATTGCAATATGTAGAACTATTTATTTAGTGTCTTACTAAATGAATCACTTGAGTAGCCTATTTCCCAAATCATTACCATTTTATGAGTGCAATTTCGCGTGATTCATTTCATGTCAAATGAGCAACACACAGTGATACATAAAATTAATTCAATGAGAAGAAATGTCAAATAGTTCAATTTAGTTGCGAGCGCAACAATTAAAACATACTTTGAAAGCAATGTATGCGTCAACTCCTGCTTTCATTCCTTATGAGATAGATCAAATTTTCTTGAAATATCATAAATAATGCGCTATCTCTAATGGATTTTTTATTTCATTTGTACCATGTTTCTTGTACTCAAAAGTTGACATCAAAGGAACAACTTTTTTGTTCTTATAACATTGTGTGCAGCACTACAAAACTCTGCGTAGAAAGGAGGAGGGAAACGAAAGAGATGCAGATGACGATGAAAGTGAGGAGCAGATTAGGAAAAAGGCGTGTCCAGTTAATTGCACTTTGGCTACTAAAAGCCAATTCAAGAATACAGATCAGACAGTGTGAATAATAGCAAACAAAATTAAAATGGTAGAGATTACAAGCATCTCCATTGTCCTTACTACTACTAAACTCCCTATATCAACAACACCCTTTTCCTCTAACCCTACAAAACCATCTTTTCTCCTCATTCTTCTCTTTTCCCACTGGCTCATTCTTTTTTTTTCAGTTACAATATTCATTTGCAAGTCCTTTTTTTGCATGGTGTAACAAGCTGTGCTGGCCATCAATTCTTCTTCATCAACAAGGTGCTTTTTTTTTTTGATTATTTATCTAGTGATCTCAGTGTTTATTAATATGCTCTTGTTAAATTGATTTATTTTGGCATGTATGTGTGTGCTGATTGATGTGTTTATGTTATGGCATGTGATAATTCTTTCTTGGTGCTGTTTTTAGGGTTTTTGCTTGTCTTGGCTTGATGTTTTGCTATGTTTGAGTATTCTGCTGGTAGAATTTAACATCTTTATATGCTTAGCTTCGATTGTTGAGCTTGATTTCATTCATTTGCAGGTCCTTTTTTGCTACCAGATGTGCATGTTGTAACAAGCTGTGTGCTGTGCATCAATTCTGATTCATCAACAAGGTGTTTTTTTTTTTTTTTGGTTTTTTATTTGATGATCTGAGTGTTTATTCATATGTTCTTGTTAAAATTGAACTATTTTTTGGGCATGTATGTGTGTGCTGATTAATGTGTTTGTGATCTGTCATGTGAGAATTCTTTATGGGGGCTTCTGTTTTCCCTTTTTTGGGTTTTTGCTTGTGTTGGTTTGATGTTTTGTTGTGTTTGATTATTCTGTTGGTAGATTTTAGTTTCCTTGTATGCTTAGCTTCGATTTCGAGCTTGATTTTAATTCATTGGCACTGTAAGCGTGTCCCTTTTGAATGCTTTTAGCTGTGTTAGTGTATTAAGTCCTTAGATATGCTAAAGTCTTGTTAGGCCAGTTACGCCGAATTTTTAAGTAAAGATTCTTGTGATAGATTTTTTTTGTCCAAGATTTAATGCCATTATAATTTCAATTTATTGATGATACATTCACATCCTGGCCTTCCCTATGAGGCGCAGAGCTGTTTTTCAGTAGTAAATCCTGGATTGTTTATCTTTTTTGGTAGCTTTTCCTTCAAAAGTTTTGCTGAACATTTGTTTTCTCTTCATGTTATAAAGGGCTTACAACCTATGTTACTCGAACTCTTTAAAAATATCGACGGATGCGTGTCGGACACTCCAAAAGTAGTGCATTTTTTGAGAATCCGACACGGGTGCGGCAACAAAAATGAAGAGTCCGCGTTGTTAAGAGTCCCACATCGGTAATTGAATGCAAACATGAATTTCTTATATGTACTTGGACAATCCTCACCCAACAAGCTAACTTTTGGAGTTGAGTTAGGTCCAAGATCCATTCTTTACATGGTATCAGAGTCAGACTCATTCCAATCTATGTTCACCAATGTTGGGTCCCCAAATTATGTCATTCACGCTCCAGTTAATGGGGTCTAGGCGTGCGGGGGAGTGTTAAGAGTCCCACATCGGTAATGAAATGCAAACATAGACTCCTTATATGGACTTGGACAATCCCCACCCTACAAGCTAGCTTTTGAGGTTGAGTTAGGTCCAAAATCCATATTTTACACCTTCAACTTAGCTTCCAACAATCGTCTTATAAAAAGTTGTCTTTTATTTATAACCGTGATGTCTGAGCCAGTTTTTGCGCACCTCAACTAATTTCAAGGGATACCTGTCACCTTCCACTAGCAAGGTAACTTTGTCCACCAAGGCTAGAGTAGGCGAGAAGAAATCACCTAGTGTTTTGTCTCTATAAAAAATTGTTTGTGCATGCTTGGAGTTTAAAGTTGGTGCAGCAATTTCCAGGTTTATTTAGCTGTAACTTTGTATCGTGGATGTTCAACGATCTAATTGGTACACATTTGGTTGTGGTGTGGCAGATTCTTCTTGTACATCATGAATGAATGTGGTGGTAGTCGATACGAAGGGCTCACTTTTACTGTTAGTAAAAAAAGAAGCCAGATGCTGCGGCGACCTAGGACAGAATTTCCTGAATACCATGATCATGACCATACTGATGATGCTAATGCTGGAGGGAGAATCTACAACCTCAATTCTTCTGCTAACAGGTTCAAAGGTGATTATTCTTCTAAAAAGAACAAGGAGAATGCACGTCAGATAGATGATACATCTCTTAGGCAGTTAGCGGATGCTGCAGTTGCTGAGAGCAAGCTGAAAACGATAAAGCTGAAAGTTCGTGGAATGACACGCACTATTCAAACCAAAAATGCACAACCTTCTGAGGCCTCTCAGCCACGGCAGAATCTCACTCCTCAGGCTAGTAAATCTTTATTATTTATGTGCAGTAGGATTATCTTTTAATAGTCCTGGTAATGCTGATCTTTCAATTGAACCATTTCTCTCCGGATTTCAGGAAAATTCAAGTGAAGACGGTCCTCTTGCAGATAAGAAAAGTGGGTCAAAAGGAATTTCGTGGAAACATGGCACTTTTGGTGCTAGCAAGGGCGATAAGGGGAAGATGCCAATGAAGAATGTGTTTAAAAAACAAGGAGACAAGTCACATCAAAATCGTAAGAGCAAAATGGTGCCAAACATGCTTGATGAGGATGATGATATTCGGTACTTGGAGAAGCTTAAAAGCTCAAAGGTTGCAAGATATAAGGATTTGGGGGAAGAATCAACTAAAATAAGAAGTCTTTTAAAGGTCGATAAGTATGAAAACTCGGAAGATGTTGGAAGGTCACGCAAAGAACTCTTGTCTGATGAACGAACAAAGAAGAAGGAGAAACAAATGAAGGAGTCCTCTGTTGAAACAAAGAGAAAAACAGGTCTTACAACACGACAACGGGCGAATCAGATTGAGTTTCCTAATGGTTTACCGCCAGCACCACCTCGAAGTGAGAAAATTTTGTATTTACACATCTCTTGCAGTGTTGTCCCTTTCCTGATGTACAAATTTTGTATTTGTCAATCCCTGCTATTTTGACAGAACAAAAGGAGAAGCTCTCAGAAGTTGAGCAGCAACAAAAAAACGCAGAGGCTGCTCAGAGACGTAGAATGCAAAATGAGAAGGCAGCTCGGGAATCAGAGGTTTTCCCTTGTTTTTTTTCTTGCTTATGATGTGTCACATGTTTTAGATTTTATGATGCTGAAGTTAGCTAAATTTTGTAGGCTGAGGCAATTAGAAAAATACGAGGTCAAGATTCCAACAGGATGAAGCGAGAAGAGCAAATAAAGAAGCGGCAGGAAGAGTTGGCACAGGTATCCCATGTGCAATTTTTTTAATGTTATCAAGCTGATGATCAATTAGGGGTCGTTTGATTGCTGGTTAGGAAGTTAATTACTTATGTAATAAAACCAGTATAACTAGTATCATATTTGGTAGTATTTTAGTTTCAGCTCACCAAATACGGTGTTCGGTTACCAGTTAACAATCCCACATAACTAATAGTACATGTATAAGTTATGAAGGAATCTATGTATTATTTTATGTAGAGTAGAAGATGGAATAATTAATAAGTCCCTACATTATTAATTGTTGTATCCGGCAGGAGAAGGCTGCCAAAGAGCTTGCATCAAACACTATCAGAACGATTATGGGCCCTACTGGAACTGTTGTGACATTTTCTCCAGATATGGGTTTGCCAAGTATTTTTGACTCTAAGCCTTGCAGGTAAAGATTGTCACCCTTACTCTTTCATCCGCATTGGTATGATTGATCCTTAATTCTTGTGATTAATAATAATGTAAGGTACTTACTGATTGTGCTTTGTGGTTTTGTTGTTATACTCCAGTTATCCTCCCCCTCGTGAAAAATGTGCTGGTCCTTCCTGTGTGAACGCATACAAGTACCGGGATTCAAAGTCGAACCTTCCTCTTTGCAGTCTTAAGTGCTACAAGGCGATTCATGAAAAGATGCAGGAGGATGAAAAGGCTTGCTAACGTCGTTGTGAACTTATACAGGAATTTGGATTAGCCCAGTGATTCAAAACTTAGTTGGGAACGGTTTATTAAGGGCAGGGCTATTCTTTCTTGTTGGGCTGTCCTAATCTATTGGTCATATTATGGTCGATTTTAGCCTTTCTATTCAAACGTTTCTTGAATATTTCATACCCTGGCTGCTACAAGAAGTCATACTCACTTCAATTGGTTTGTTGACTCCGTCTAGTTTTTAGGAAACTTTTGATGCATTTCAGAAAATGCTGCTCCATTTAATTGCTGATTTCATATCCATGGTTTGAGCTCTGGTAAACAACCTCTCTACCTCCCAAGGTAGGGGTAAGGTCTGCGTACATTCTACCCTCTTCAGACCCATCGTGTGGGATTACATTAGGTATGTTGTTGTTGAGCTCTGGTAATGCCATACTTGTGAGTTGTGACAAGTAAACTGAGATCAATTATGAATAGAATCTTAGAAGTGGATAATGTATTCAAACATAGATATGAAGATACATGCCAATCAACACTTGCACTGGTTTTAAATGAGCATGATATTTCTAAATTTGCAATTAAAGTAACTAGCAACACTTGAACCATAAAGAGCTAGCAGTTGACTGGTACTGGTTCGGAGTGTTGCCTTTTGTTTTATGGCCTGTGTTACTCACCTATTGATCTGATCTCTGAACTCATAAAAGTCATTTTCTTCTGACCATTTGGGTTTTGGAAGGCTCATTGGTTGAAGGTAAGAAAAGGGTAATTGGTCTTAGGAAAAGGCCAGTTGAATAATCACATTGGCCTCCATATTTACTTTGATAACAACTTTCTAGTCTATCTTCTGAGAAATGAAGAAATATTCCACCTTTTCAATCTTTTGGTTTTTTTCTTTCTAAATTTTGAGAAAATCAGCGTGAATCACATTGTTCCAACTTTATTTTGCTATGACTTATTTGCTCTCGTTATTTCTTTTTACATAGCTTTGAATTGTCTGTCCTTGTTTGTGTCGAAGGTCTACCTAAAACAATTTCTCTACCTCCCAAGTTAGGGGTAAGGTCGTACACTAGTATACCCTTCTCAGACCCCACTTTGTGGAATTTCACTAAACAGTTGTTAACATTGTTCCAACTTTCAACTAATAAGCAAGCGATGGATATGAATCTCATGGAGTTCTCAGAATTGGTACCTCAGCTGCAGTATCTCTTGTTTGGATGCATGGGATTGTGGTTTAAGCATTCTTGAAATCTTTGAGAGGAACTAAGTATGTGTTTGGGATGAATGAAAATGTTTTCCAATTTTCTTAGTTGCTCAAAAAAATTTAAAAATATTTTCTCTAGGAAAATAAGTTTCTAAAAAATGATTTCTTTTGTGTAATTAAGGAAAACAAGTACTATAAGAGACGTATCACACTAATTATCTTCTCCCCACCCTTCAATATACTCCATCCCACCGCCAACCTCCGTAGCCCCCATCCCACCACCATTGTGCTCCCTTCCGTGTTTGCGTATATTATATACAAATGCTTTTGGGATAATATTTCTTGTTTACTTACCAAACACCAAATCGAAGATGAGCAAAAGGGATGAAAAACCGACGAGTCGCACAATTCTTTTCACCGCCATTCAATATCCTCATGGGTAAGCATAAGCTACACAAAAAGGTGAGAATACAACACTACAAGAGAACATACATTTTAGCCAGGGACAAAATTCCTAGCTAACAAGAGGAAATCCCTAGCTAACATCATTTTAGCTAGGAAATGTATCCTAGCTAACTTCCGTAGCTAATATGCCCATAAGCTAAATTTTAACTAAAGAAAAAACCTCTATCCGTAGCTAATTACCTAGGATTTACTCGCTAGGGCATATTCCTAGCAAAATATTAGCTAGGGCAATTCTTAGCTAGAATCGTATCAAAATCCGTTTTAAAATGTTGACTTCAGTTAAATTTAGCTATGGATATTCGTCTAAAAATAGCTAGTTTCATTCCCTAGCTATATTTCAAGCTAATTTGATCGATATACTAGCCTTCCCTTTGATGAAGGGAAAGTCCCGAAGGCGAAACCCTCCGCCTGTACCAGAGGCCCCTTGGCCAGACGGATTGTAAATTGAGGGATATGCATGAGTGGCAGCCCTGCAAGGGAGAGGACCAACGAAACACGAACCCAGCAATAACCCTTGCAATATTTCAGCAAAGAACTGTCACCACACAGATTCGAACCCGCGACGTCGGAGTGTTTCCACCCCAATCACTTTGCCAGTTACTAACTCGTCTGTGCCCCTGGGGGCGATATACTAGCCTTCCCTCACGTTCCACAAATATATTTTTATAAGTATCTTGAACAATCGTACAATTGGTCCTCATAAAGTACATGTTTACAAGTGAGATAAAACTTATGTTAAGCTAAAAAAGCAATCCATTATTTTGGCTGCATGCTCTAAGATGTCTCCAGAAGTTCTTAACACTCTTCTCAAAAGCAGAGTGCCGTGAGTCCTTAAATTTGCTCCAAAATCTGTATATCCTTCACAACACAGACAAATTTGTAATGGTATTTTTCTAGATTCATACAATCTTTTTTACTTCAGCCGTATCACATGTAAGTTGTAAGTACTAAATAGATGTGTTATAGTTTCAGTGTTAAGAGTTCCCCATCAGATATGAAATGAGAACATGGACTCCTTATATGTACATAGATAATTCTCGCCTTACGAGCTAACTTTTGGGTTGAGTTAGGCCGAATGCTTTTGGATTGACTCAACCCAAAAGGTAGCTTGTAGGATGGAGATTGTTTATGTCCATATTCTCATTTCATATCCGATGGGAGACTCTTAACACTCTCCGCATGCCAGACCTTGTTAACTGGAGCGTGAATAATATAATTTGAAGGTCCAACATCGGTGAACAAATAATTGGAATGAGTCTGACTCTGATACCATGTAAAAAATGGATCTCGGACGTTACTCAACCCCAAAAGTCAGCTTGTAGTGTGAATATTGTCCAAGTCCATATAAGGAGTTCATGTTCTTATTTCATATCTGATGTGAATACTCAGGGTACTAGAGTACTCTGAAACACAAAAAGAAGACAACATCATAGCTTAGCACTTTCACACTCGCGACAATTTTTCTATCCACAATGTCATGTTTTCTTTTCTTACCCTCAATTATTTCTCCGCTAAAATTAGAATAAAATGCTCTGCCAAAATTCAAGTGTCTGCAATATTAGAAAAGGGTTAGATCAATGTGAAGGAAATGCATGCATCAAATTGACAAGCTATAATGCTAAAAAACTAGACATTCTTATATGAACTGCAACTTTCCATGGTGGATAATGCTATTTTTTTCTCCAGAAAGTGAAAGAGAATAATCACTTGATTATTTTCATTAATGAAAAGTTATATATACATGATATACAATATCTAATTACGAAAATTAAATTTACATTTTCCTAATACAAGACTATTACCATAATTATACATGTAAAAAAACTCTAATAATTATGGTAAGGAATATACAAATTATACGCACCATATATACGGGTTTGACCGTATATACCGCGACCTGCTTTCACACCCGCAGTCATAGCGGGCGGTTGTCGTACGCTGAGACTGTCCCTAAAATCTTCAAACAGAACTAAGGGAAGACCCTTAGTAAAGATGTCAGCAATTTGGTACCGTGAAGGGACATGCAGGACACGTACTTGTCCACGAGCTATCTTTTCGCAAATAAAGTGAATATCCATCTCGATATGTTTAGTGCGCTGATATTGGACCGAATTTTCAGAGAAATAGAGCGCACTAACATTACCGCAGTAGATGAAAGTAGCTTTAATATGGTAAGAAAGAAGTTTAACTCTTTAAAATCAAGCATATCTTAATAACCATATAGTCAAGACTCAAGAGGAAATTGTACTGCTATGCTAGTAAAACTAATGAACCACTTGATAGATGAATAGATCAATTGGCTCTTTAAAATAGAGAAGACGATATAATAATGAAACCTGTGTGATCTGCTATGCTCCAGGAACATCCAATCTTGAAGAAAATGTTAGAATATTATTAGTAAATAGTAATAATATTGTATTAATGGAGTATGATATGTATATATGGTAGGTAATGAATAGTATTAATGTAGTATCATATGTATATATGGTATATATGGTAGATAATGAATAATATTAATGTAGTATCATATGTATATATGGTAGACAATAAAATAATAAAGTAAGGGATATTATAGGAGTATATTAGTGGATAGAACAAGAGGATATTAGGCAAGACTTATTCTTTCTAATAAATGTTACCTTGTGTATATATTATTATCTTATGAGAATAATACATTTGAGGAAAACATTTTCAAATTATTACATGGTATCAAGAGTTTAAGGAAAAGATCCAAATTAATTTTTGGTCAAAATTTCGGACCTTCCTCCGCCAATTGGCCGAAATTTTCTTTTGTCTTCTTTGATTTTTTTTTTTTCAATTCTCCATTGTTGAACACCATTAATCTCAACCAACCATGTCTGAGTCAAAATCATCCTTTCACCCAGCCCTGACTGTCTGAAGCATCAGAACACATGTTTCGATCAAACTAGAAATGGAAACAGTTCATTACACAACATGGACATAATTGTTTAAAATATGTTGTAGGGCTCACAAGGTTCTTCATCATATTATTACACCAAAAGATGGGAAGGAGCAGGAATAAAAAATGGATGCAGACAAGGATTTGTGGGATACACTTTATGCCACAGTTCTTGATTGGATTTATGCAACAATCTCCACAGACTTGTTGCATACAATAATGGAGTCGGATTCAACAGCCACGACGGCCTGGGAACGCTTGAGGGATATCCTTCAAGATAACCAAAACTCTCGCGTTGTTACTTTGGAGCAGGAATTCTCAACCGTAGACATGACGGATTTCCAGAATGTTTCGGCATATTATCAACGCCTCAAAGTGTTGGCGGATCAATTACGAAACATTGGTTCACCGGTTACTAATAACCGGTTAGTTCTGCAATTGGTCGCGGGTCTCACCGATGCATATAGTGGCGTTGGAAACGTCATACGTCAAAGTAACCCACTCCCAAAATTTTATCAAGCAAGATCCATATTTGTGCTTGAAGAGTCGGACTTGGTAAAAAATGGGTCAATTACTTCAAATTCCGCCGTGATTGCCACTTCTTCTAATGATGGTAATTTTTATGACCCTTCTCAACAAAATAAGGGACAAAAAAGATGGAATAATAATAAAAATAAGGGTGGAAATCACGGAAATAATAAAAATAGAGGTCACCGAAATTCCGGCGGCGGTGGAAATAGCGGCACCACACCAACGGTGGCGGACAGTGACGGCGGAATAGCAGACCATGGCAGCAGGGGGTGGCCAGTGGCAGCATCCTGCGGGAATTTGACAGCAATGATCATGGGCTGCCATGCCCATCCCAATGCAAAATGGAAATTGGGCCGAACCCAAAGAGCCCAATGGCCATGGTGTCCAAACCGATGGTCGGTGCCCAATGCGGCCGATTTCAGACCAACCCAAAGAGCCCGATTTGTTGGGTCGATCCACGGCAACAACAACTTTGGGCCTCCACCGACCTAGTGGCAGGAGGCCCATTCAGCAATGACCCAACCCACTGACATTGTGAATGTTATGCACACCCTCAGACTCAATCCACCAGATTCAAATTGGTATATGGACTCCAGAGCAACGTCTCATATGACGTCATCCCAAGGTATGCTCTCACCCTATTTTAATTTGAGCAAACAAAATGGTATAATTATCGGAAATGACCATTCAATTCCAATAAAAAGATTATGGATCTAGCAAATTGACACCACCAAACCCACCACTAGTTTTAAAGAATGTTCTTCATGCACCCAAATTAATCAAAAATTTGGTCTCTGTGGGAAAATTTACTACTGATAATTGGGTATCTGTTCGTTTTGACCCATTTGGTTTTTCCGTACAAGACTTTCAGACGGGGAAGCTTCTTATGAGATGTGATAGCAAGGGGGAGCTCTATCCGATAAGTTTACCAAATCCACAGTCTAAAGTTCCTTCCATTTTTGCAACCTTGGCACCATCATTATGGCATGAACGTTTGGGACACTCGGGAGAGTCTGTTTTGGCCTCTCTTAAACAAAATAATTTCATTTGATGTACTCAAACTCAGACTTTGAATACGTGTCATGTTTTTGCCCTTGGTAAACATGTTAGATTGCCATTTATTTCTTCTACTTCATGCACTACTATGTCATTTGACATTTTACATTGTCATATTTGAAAATCACCTGTTTTGAGTTCCTCAGATCATAGGTATTGTTTACTTTTCCTTGATGATTACTCTAATTATTTGTGGACATTTTCTTTGTCGAAAAAATCACAAGTGTTTTCCACGTTTCTTAACCTTAGAGCATTCATCCGAACTCAGTTTGAACGGGAGATTAAAAGTATTCAATGTGACAATGGGAGGGAATTTGACAATAATCAGTTTTGGAATTTTTTCAAAACAAATGGTTTAAATTTTCGTTTATCCTGTCCTCACACCTCCTCACAGAATGGGAAGACGGAACGCAAAATTATATCCATAAACAATATTGTTAGAACATCTCTTGGTCATGCATCCATACCCCTCATTTTCCGGCATCATGCACTTCAAATGACTACCTACATGTTGAATATTTCCCCCCATAAAAACATGTCTTACCAAGCTCCACTAAAAATGCTTTACTTACGAGAGCCCGCATATCATCATTTAAGAGTGTTTGGTTGTCTTTGCTGCCCTCTATTTCCATCCACCACAATCACAAAACTCCAACCCCGGTCTACTCATGTGTCTTCTTGAGATATCCTACTGATCACCGTGGTTACATGTGTTATGACATTTATTTCAAATGAATGATTATATGTCGTCATGTAATTTTTGATGAAACACAATTTTCTTTTGCCAAAATATATGACACCGCGACTCATACTTATGATTTTTTGGATGATGATTGACTCCCATATCTAACTCATTTTTTACACAGCCTGGGACCCACAGAATCTGCTGGACCACCGCAGCTGGACCCACTGGACCAAGGACCGATGGTCCAACTACTAGAAAGTTCAATCCAGTGGATTGGGCCACCAGTTCCAAGGCCCAGTGTAAGGACGTCTCCCACAACAAACCAACAGCCCCCTTCATTGGGACAATCCACATTTTCAGGCCCAATAGCACACCAACAACACATTCAGCCCACTGCCAGACTTGGTGATAACGCACTGGGCTGTGGCGTTCAGTCCACTGCCTCACCCTCGGCCAGTGACGTCCAGTTCACTGGCCACATCACTCATTCGGTAACCCATAGTCAACATGAAATTATCAAACCCAATACCAAATACAGTCTACACACCCAAGTCTCGAAATCACTTTTGCCTCGTAACCCAATGTCTGCTCTAAAAGACTCGAATTGGAAAATGGTCATGGATGATGAATATCATGCTCTAATTAAAAATAGGATATGGAAGTTAGTACATCGTCCATCTAATGCTAATATAATTCGGTCTATGTGAATTTTTAGTCATAAAGAAAAATCTGATGGATCTTTGAGCGGCATAAGACCCGTCTTGTAGGTGATGGGAAGACTCAACATGTTGGACTAGATTACGGGGAGACATTCAGTCCAGTGGTCAAACCAGCAACAATCAGAACAATTCTCAGTCTTTCTCTCTAAAAAAAATGGTCACTTTATCAATTGGATGTCAAAAATGTCTTCCTCCTTGGACACTTGAGTGAGACTGTCTACATGCACCAACCGTTGGGATACAAAGATCCTCAATATCTCAATCATGCGTGTTTGTTGAAAAGATCATTATATGGACTCAAGCAGGCCCCCAGGGCTTGGTATAAACGGTTTGCAGATTTTGTGTCCAACATGGGGTTCTCACACAGTTGTTCGGATAATTCTCTGTTTATTTATCGACAAGGTAATCATACTGCTTATCTTCTTTTGTATGTAGATGATATTATCCTAACAGCGTATTCATATTTTCTTCGCAAGAGTATCATGTCACATCTTAGTTCCGAATTTGCTATGAAGGATCTTGGCCCACTACTTTCTAGGTATCGCTGTGACACGACATGCAGGTGGATTATTTCTTTCCCAGAAAAAGTATGCCTCAGAGATCGTGGAACGACCTGGGATGTCTACTTGCAAATCTTTCTTCAACTCCAGTAGACACCAAGTCAAAATTGAGTGTCATCTCTAGCAAACCTTTTTTTGATCCAACATTGTACCGCAGCTTGGTCGGCGCTTTGTAGTATCTCACATTCACCAGACCGAATATTACCTATGCAGTGCAACAAGTGTGTCTCTTCATGCATAATCCGATGGAAGAACATATGCATGAGCTCAAACGCATTCTTCGATATATTTAGGGCACTCTGGATTATGGGTTACACCTTTACCCGTCTTCCATTTCCAAGCTTGTTACTTACACAGATGCAGACTGGGCAGGATGTCCAGACACCAGACGATCCACCTCCGGTTATTGCGTCTTCCTCGGTGACAATTTAATCTCATGGTCCTCCAAAAGGCAAGCCACAGTATCACGCTCAAGTGCTGAAGCTGAATACCGTGCTGTTGTCAATGTTGTGTCTGACTCATGCTGGATTCAGAATCTTTTACTTGAGCTTCATTTCCCCATTCCGACAGCTACTATGGTATACTGTGATAACATTAGTGTAATCTATCTTTTAGGGAATCAGATCCATCATCAACGCACTAAACATATTGAGTTGGATATCCATTTTGTCCGTAAAACAGTGGCTCGCGGACAAGTGCGAGTGTTACATGTTCCGACGCGACATCAGATCGCATATATTTTCACGAAAGGGATTTCGCTGATATTATTTGAAAAATTTCGGGACAGTCTCAACATTCGCCGTCCTCCAGCTTCGACTGCGGGGGAGTGTTAGAATATTATTATTAAATAGTAATAATATTGTATTAATGGAGTATCATAATGATTAATGTAGTATCATATGTATATATGGTAGATAGTAAAATAATAAAGTAAGAGATATTATAGGAGGATATTAGGGGATAGAATAAGAGGATATTAGACAAGACTTATTCTTCTAATAAAGGTATATATGTTATTACCTTATGAGAATAATATATTTGCGGAAAATATTTTTAAATTATTACCGAAAAGATAGATATCAGTTCAAGTGAAGCACATAGTCTGGTCACTTTAATGTTTAGAGAGAAGCATAAGTGAAGGTTGCATAGCAACTCTAGTAGTACTTTCTACTATAATATCATACTTTAATCATTATTCAAATTACAATGGTCATAGAAATCACTCCATATTTTTTTGGTAATTAAATATTTCATTAATCACTAAGTAGAATATTTACAAATCATAGCTTATCAATCAACAACTTAGCTATTCACAAAGCAAACAAATCTCTAGGGCCTATACAATGTTACTGTCTAAACTAATGTGTATATCAGTACAAACAATGAAAAATCTATCAACATTAAAAAATAAAGCTTCTACAGCATACACTTTAGAGTTCCATCAGCCCTAATGTTGCACACAACCTATTTCGCTTGCTAGACTTTCTAGATCTCTTGCTACCCCTTCATAAAGAATTCATAAGCCAGTTCAGTTTAGAATAAAAGTAAACTCCTGTATCAGATCCTAGCAAAGATCCCTAGCTAATTGCATGTTCTCTTGTAGTACAAGTACATGCTAATTAATCATGGTTACATGAGAAGTCTATACTAAAATACATATCATGCATTTATTCCTTTGGTATAAACATCCAGTGCGGATAAATTTTTACTTGTGTCCTAACTCCACAATTTTTTTAACTGAGGTGTAAATGCAATCTTTGATAAAGTCGCTATCAATGGAGGCCTGCTTTTGGTGCAAATTGCCAAATATTGCCAAGTTCTTTGTGTTTGTTTAATTAATTATAGTTCTATTTTAAGGGCAAATCCAAATCTTGGAATCTAGGTGAAGAAGTAAAAGCCCATTTGGTGGCATTTGTCGTTGTCACGATCAACTTCTGGTTTAGGTATGTCACCCCCCAAAAAAGGAACAATATAAGTCCCAACTAATTATCCAACAACAAAGCACTATTTTACACTAGATTAGAATGCAAATACATGACGCATAATGACCACCCCCCCCCCCCCCCCTGAATATTTGGCACGTCACATATTTAAAAAAAAATCAGAAAAAACGATAAAAATCGAGCCGATGATCTCTTGGGCATAAAAGCCTGCGATATTATAAATTCAAATTCATACTTAGGTAAGTGTCACAAACTAAACTCCATTTCTATGCATTTTAAATAATTTTGGGCAACTTATCATTATGTTGAGAGTTAAACTAAATAAGGAAAAACGAAACACTTAATCATGAATATATCTTACGTGCTATGACCACCAAATGATTGAAAAAAGAATAAAATAAAGTACCGTACATTATTGGATAATTAAGTTCCATAATATATATACCAAACTCATTAGAGAAAAGAAATTAAATATCATATGTTATGAAGAGAAGATCATCGTGGCAACCACTTTATATAATTTTTCTTCTTTCTTCTTCAAATTATTTGATCACATAATATATACTCCTCATCCCTTTATGTACTGCTCAAGTCCTGCTGCTAACACACAAAAAAAAAAAAGTCTTTTTTTTCCTCGTAGCTAAATTTAAATTACATTAAATGGGTTCGAGTTCTGAATTCTACCAGCAAGAAGAGAAGAAAGTCATTTCAGTCTCCGACTATGCTGCCAATATGTTAAGAGAGTCATTTCAATGCCTTACTATTATCCTCCTCAGCCTTCTCCTACCTCTCTCTTTTATCGTCCTCGCTAGGCTATCAGTCACTCGCTATCTCATCGCCGCCTCAGCTTACACGGAGCCCGATTCACTCCTTGTCAGGCTCTTCCTCTACACCAATCCCACTCTTTTGAACGTACTAGCTCCACTTGTCAGCATTTCTGCTCTGGCCCAAGGCTTGACAGGACGAACTTTATCTGATCACATGATTTCTAAACCTCGTCTTTATGCTTCGTGGTTTTTTCTTTTCGCGTTTCAAATTTGCGTGTGCATAGGCATAGAAGGTAGCATAGCCGTTGGAATAGATGGTTCTAGTTTTAGTCACGAAAGATTATGTTTATTGACCAGAGTTATGTTTTTCTTGGGGTTGCATGAGACAACGTTGTTTTGGTCAAAGAAAGTGGTGAAGCCGGTGGTGGATGACACGGTTTTTGGCATTGAGACAGAGGATAGGGTTGTCGAAAAGGTGGCTATGGCAATGAGTTTTGGTATATTGTGGTGGTGCAAGTTGAGGGATGAAGTTGAGTCTTTAGTGGTTGTGGCTGAGGTGAAAAGAGACTTGATTGGTAGTGTTGGTTTGGTTGATTTTGTTGGTTGGTGGTTGTATTATGTGACTGTGGCAATTGGTATGGTTAAGGTTGTGAAGGCACTTATTTGGCTAAATTTTGTGTTGTTTTGTGGGAATATTGTGGTTGATTCAGACAATGCAGGCTGTTGTACAAGAAATGATGACAAGGTCTGAAAAAGAGAGAGAGTTTTGACATTTTATTTTCCCGT
The DNA here is from genome assembly GCA_029844215.1 of Przewalskia tangutica. NCBI lineage: Eukaryota > Viridiplantae > Streptophyta > Magnoliopsida > Solanales > Solanaceae > Przewalskia > Przewalskia tangutica. Next base: position 340,090 of record CM056728.1, read on the forward strand.
CTCTGTTAACAGTTGTAATCTTGATTGTTAAGGAGGATTAGATTATTGTTTATGCTTTGTCAAAGAAGGGGACATGTATGTATTTTTTATTTCTGAGTAAAACAAATGCAAATACAAATATTCATTCTTTTATGACTGAGAAATCTGTCTGGAGCAGACCCTTTGAAAGGATTTCTACCATCTATGATCTAACTTGCGTACTCACGGACATACAAAAACCAGATTGATCATGTGTAAACAGACAACAACATCATATATAAGCTGATTTGTGTTATGTACATACATTTACAAGAATTGAAATGTTAAAAAAGAAATAAACCAGGAGAAGTTGCATGTCATTGTTCTCAGACATATAGCAAAACCTAACTTAGCACTTCATGAAGGCTGCCAATATAGAGGTGATGAGTAATATCATAGTGTAAAATCTAAAAAAGGTATAGTTTTTTCCAGTTAGGCTGACCTATTCAATTTCTAGGATGTCCAAAAATCAGAAATGGTTTTTCTGTTGTATGCTTCTTCTATTTGCTTAAAATTAGAAACAAGCAAGCCAGAAAAACTCTGGTGCTTGTCATCACTAAAATGACAACATGCACTGCCTCTTTTGGGTTACTGAGACCAAAAAAACATCAAAACCTAGGCTCTACTGAGACAAACATTTGGCCTGCAAAGTTTCTTGTTTCTTTTATGATCCATCTTGATAACATAATTTATGATTTAATTATTCTCTTTTGTCATTTCTTTCCAACCATGGCATTATGCCTTTAACAGTTTCTCATTGTCTCAAACATCGAGTCCAAATGCATAGAATCCTTAATCAAAACAAACTCGTTAAGGCCTATGATCTTGGCTACCTCAGTCAAAGTTGCTCTTACAGATATAAATAATACAATTATGTTAGGGGTCGTTTGGGTGTATTAGTATTGCTATTATTTATGCTGACATTTTCTTTCCGATTGTTTAGTTTGTTGTATTAAATAACATGCATTGCATAATTTCTAAATAATAGTGAATAGGTTGTATTCGAATAAGAATAGTACTAGTATTGTTAATGCCATAATTTACTATGTATAAGAATAGTACTAAATAGGGTATATAACTAATACATGTATTAGTTATACATATGTTGAAACACTACCAAACAAGGGATTAAATAATACCAAAGCTAATACCAGTATTATTTTCTATAATACCTCCTACCAAACGACCCCTAGAGGACTATCTTTCTTCACGTGGACTCTATGCTTGTGCCAGTTAGGGGTACCAATGGTTAGGTTCGGCCGGTTATTTGAAAAAATTATATTGTACCAATTTTTGAGTTACTCTACTATATATAACCAAAACTAACCTTCGTGAAACCGTCCCAATTAGATCGATTTTTCTTCGGTATCAGTTCGGTTTGGTTAATTTTTGGTATTTTTAGCACCTAATACAATACAAAAAAATAGTAGGTGTTGAGAATTTAAAAGTGTTGGATAAAACAAACTGAAAATGCAACATTATTGATGAACCACACAAATGCAACGACACCTAACTATAAAGACACCGGAGTTCAATTTGTATTTAATATTTATGCGTTAATTATGTACTTACTTGAACCAGTAAAGTGTAGGTTACAGGGAGTGAAATATTTTACGTAGTATGTTTCACTACAAACAATTTTTAAATTTTTCTAAAAGAAGAAAAACTAGCAATTTTTTTAGTTTTGAATCCTTAAAGCAGGACATTTTAGTCCTCTCCGTCTAAAATATATTTTGTATATGTATGTATATATTCGGTTCGGTATTTTCTCGGTATCTTTTATAAAATAAAAAACATACCCTAATTATTCGGTATGGTTATAGATTTACAAGTAACCTTCGGTTTTCTTAAAAAAACTAAAAATCGATTCGGTACGGTACGGTCGGTTCGATCGGTTTTTGGAAAATCATTGACACCCCTAGTCCCAACCATGGAAACAACATCACGCGGCTTCAATCTTTTAAATTTTCCCATGACCAGGTTGTTTTGCATCGTTGGAACAAAAACTTCACTTTCAACCTTGTTTGAGCTCATACTTAGTGAATTCCCTTGATATATATTCTAGCAGTAAAGCACAGGTTACTATACTGAAAGCCTAACATCATCAAGACTACTTCATTTGGTTAGCACTTTAACTAGTCCTGGAGTTGGGATCATGGATAAAATCTCAATCCCCACCATTGATTTCAGTGGTGGTCACAATCATCTTCAAGAGTGTGGGAGAAATGAATTGATCAACAATGGCGTCGTAGATCCTTGGTTTGAATTGGACAGTGAGGATCTTGATTCTCTTTACTCTGTTTATGACCTTAAATATCAAGAGAATACATCAGACAAACAAGTTCAGTTATTGGAAAATCAGCAACAGAACATCTCAGATCATTGGACCCAAAGTGATGGTTCTTTCAACATGGACTTGCCCCACAAAGCGTCTAACGGGATTCAGCCTCGGGTGCCAAGGCTTGACAATATCCATGGGGAGAAAATAAATCCCATTTCTTTATCATCTTTGGAGGTCTTGAACAATTGTGGGAGATTGTTCAAGAAATTGAGCGAGGAAAACTTGAGCAACGTACTCAGCAATGAAGCTCGTGTAAGTAACATCCCTAAGTTGTCAACAGAAGAAATCTTGAGAGTTGCTGGAGAAAGATATATCCAGTACTCCACCCAAAGGATAGATGGTCTTTCTATGTTTATACATCCATATGCTTCATCACTTTCGGGTCTTTCCATAGAGCAAACGAAGGACATGGAACTTGTTCACCTCCTTCTAGCTGCTGCAGAAGAAGTGGATCAGCAGCAATTTCATTTGGCTAGCCAATCTATTGCACGCTGTCTGTGGAAGGCATCTGTTACAGGTAACGTTGAATTGTGTTCATTTCATCTAAAAGCAAGCTTTAGCTATTCGAGAGAGTACACATTTATTTACTTATTTATATCCTGTATAGGCAATCCGATCCAGAGACTTTGTTTCTACTTTGGTGAAGCTTTACAAGAAAGGATTGATCGAGAAATAGGAAGGTCCCCAAGTTTTGAAAGAAAATTAAGGTTTTTAAGCACTCTGGCATTAGGTACCACACCAGAATCCTTAACCTGCCACCAAGAAATTCCCTTCGGCCAAGTAATGCAATTCGCAGGAGTTCAAGCAGTAATTGAAAATGTTAAAGGTGCAACCAAGATCCATTTGGTTGACTTTAATATCAGAACTGGAATTCAGTGTACGGGCTTGATGCAAGCTCTTGCAGAACAACAACATGACTGTCCAATTGAGCTTCTGAAGATAACAGCCATTGGACACCAAGAAAAAGAGAAAATCGAAGAAACAGGCAAGAGATTACAAAGTTTTGCTAATTCCTTGAATCTTCCCTTTTCATTTGATATAGTCTTTATGTCTGACATGAAAGATCTCAAGGTAGAATCAGTCAATGTTAAAGCTGACGAAACTGTGGCTGTCTATTGTCACACTGTACTAAGGACAATGATTTGCAGGCAAGATTATTTGGACAATACGATGCGAGTAATCAGAGAACTAAGACCATCTGTGGTTGTTGTCTGTGAGGTTGAAGCAAACCATAATTCACCTTCATTTTTGAACCGTTTTGTAGAGGCACTTTTCTTTTATAGTGTGTTGTTTGATTGCTTTGCGGACTGCATGGATAGAGAAAACTTGGTAAGAAAGAGGATCGAAGTATTTCATATTGGTGAAGGTATCCGGAATATGATTGCAGCTGAGGATGCGGAAAGGTTCACAAGGAATGTGAAGCTTGATGTATGGAGAGCATACTTTGCAAGGTTTGGAATGGTGGAAATGGAGCTCAGTGAGTCATCTTGGTATCAAGCAAATCTGATTCTCAAGCAATTTCCCCATGGAAGTTCATGCAATGTTCAAAATGATGGGAAGGCTCTCCTTGTTGGATGGAAGGGAACACCCATTGAATCTGTTTCTATTTGGAAGTTCTTGTAAAGACACTGAAAAGGGCAGCTTTAAGGATAATTCCATGTTAAGGAAATAAGTAGGATACTTAACTTTCTCTATTCTTTTATATGCCCTAAAGAGTTGTTGTAGCTAGGCAAAAGGTGCAAGCAACACACATCGAGGATAAAACAAGAGAAAGTGGCTTGAGATGGTTAGGTTATGTCCAGCGTCGGCCTCCAGATGCAATGGTCCACAGGTGTGTAATCATGGCGAGTAAAGGTGTTAAAAATGGGGTGAGGTAGACCCTACAATCACATAGAACAAAGTTGTCTCGAAACACCTACAATCTCTCGGAATGCATATAGGAGATACCAATTAATAGGGAATAATGTTTGTCATTTTAGTACATTTGCTAAAGGTCCTATCTGTTCAAAGAGTCTTTTTAGTTCTGCCGAAGATTTATATGAACAAACTGCAAAAAACTCTTTTATTTCGTATAATATTGCTCTGCAATGAGATTAAATGGAGCGACATGGTAAGAGAATTTATATAACCGATGTCAACTTTCTTGGGATTGAGACGCAGTTGTTGTGGTGATGTTACTATAGCTGGCATCATCGTGGGTATCTCCATGATTTTTCAAACAACCATCTTTTTACCATGAAACCCGATGGTTTTTTTTCATTTCTTAATTTTTTTTAATCAAATGAAAGAACCAGTGAGCGAACACCTGAACTATCACAAGAAAACAAAGAGTCCAAGACATACACCACTCAGCCTAGCGATATTTTGTTTTAAAAATAGTTTCTAGGGCGACCTTCTTAATTTCATGAGCAGGTTCTTGTCTACAATTACTATAAAACGCTTGTAGTGTTATTATTATAGGCCCGTAGGCGCAGTATTGCTTTATAGTAGTGTTTGATTTCTACTGCTATGTGTTCTTTAGTGTACTTTGTTTATCTTATGTACCTGCATTAGTTATTGCATCTTTTTCAGAATACGCTAGCATGACTTATTCGCATTTGATACCAGCATTTTCATACTGCTTTAAATTTCGTGTCCGGGTCTGACTGTTCCTCTTTGCTTGTGCTTATGTTTTGTCTTGAGCCGATGATCTCTCGTAAACAACCGCTCTACCTAACAAGGTAGAAGTAAAGTCTGCGTACACTCTACCATTCCCAGACCCCATGTTGTGGGACTTCACTGGGTATGTTGTTGTTGTTATGTCTCTATCAAGCACAAAAGTTGTAAGCTCATTGTTTAAAAGATTTTGTAATCAAATATTAGCGTCCAATAGCTAGCCCATGCAGCCTTTCTAATTATAAAAGATCGGATTGCATAAACGTAACAATCAGGCATAATCTTCAATCAGCCTGAGCCTAATAGTACATAGGACAAGCAGTAATCAGATTAGGAGGCAACTTTCGCTTAGCCAAAGCTTTGAGATCAGTTTGAGCAACGAACTAAAGGACACACTAAATAAATGAGAATAAACTAAGAAATTCAGAAACAATATATCAATGTCAAGGAAAATGTGACATATGAACAATATATCAATCAGTTTACAATCTTACATTAAGTAACTAGGGCCGGGAGCTTTGGGTGCATTTTGCTCATCCATCACTCGCCTCACAACCTCAGAATCCACATACCTGCCCATACTTGCAAGGATATTCGAAAGAAGCACATAATCACCACCGTATTTTTTTTCCATCTCCATAGTCTTCTTCATAACTCTTTCTCCCATATCTGCATTATCATGGAAACTACAAGCACCCAATAGTGTTCACCAAATCACAACATTAGACATAGTATTAGGTATTTCCAACGCTATCTTTTCTGCTTCTTCTAACCTACCTTCCCTCCCTAACATGTCTATCAAGCAGCCATAATGCTTAATGTATGGTTGAATCAAAAACTCATCAACCATTTTCCCGAGAAACTCGAGCCCCTCATCCACTAAACCTCCATGACTACAAGCATTGAGCATACTAAAAAAGGTTACGCGATTCGGTTCAACACCTGCATCCACCATCATCTTATAACTATATGAAGCTTCTTTTGCCATCCCATGCATAGCATATCCTGATATTATTGACGTCCAAGACACCAAATTCCTTCTTTCATCTGATATATCCTCAAACACTCTCACCGCGGCATCTATGCTTCCGCACTTAGCATAAGCATCTACAAGTGAATTCATAACACGGATATCAAACACATTAATACCACTTTTCTCGCCGTAAGTATGAATCATTTGGCAACACTCTAAACACCGAACATTCCAAACAGCCGGGTAAATCACCAAAAGAGTCACTTCACTCAGTTTAATCCCCTCGACCACAACCATATCCCGAAACAACGACAACGCCTCGTTAAACCGACCCATCCTCGTATACCCATCGCTAATCCTCGTCCAAGAAACGACATTCTTCTTCGGCATTGCATCAAACACCGCCCGAGCAACCTTAACATCACCCCATTTGACAAAACCACTAATCAAAGCATTCCAAGTGACAGAATTTCTCACAGGCATTTCATCGAACACCTTCCTCGCATCACCAACAAACCCGCACTTCGCATACATATTAACCAATGCAGTTTGCACATATACATGAGATTCAAATCCATCCTTCAAACTCAAACACTGAACCTGCTGCCCAACACAAAATTTCCTAAATTAGCTTATCCTTTAATCAAGAATGAATATGTAAAGCTATCAAAAACTATAATGGGCTTATCACTCCGGCACTTCTCTTTATTAAGTTATGACAAGTGCTACTTGTAATATGTTGAAGCAAATATAAGAACCAATTATTTTATTAAAAAATCAGGGTTTTATCAAGTCCGTTCTATGCTTACTTTGGAGGAAGCCGGATTGGCTAAGAAAGTGGCGATTGGGGCCAGCCCTGTCGTCATGATGACTGCTTCCAATTTTACTCCTTCCAATCCAGCCAACATGACTCAAAATCACAACAACGGGGGTGGTAAGAAGGGCCAGAATCGGAAGAATAATGGCAAGAATCGTGGCGGCAACAACGGAGGCAACCGTCAGCAACAGCAGCAGTCCTGGAGCCCACAGGGACCCCCTGGACAGTGGCAGCGCCTCACAGCTCCACGATTCCATCTTCGTCAACAGCGACAGCCACTACGGCGCCGCGCTAGCTTCTTCCCGCCTCGCACTGTGGTTCAGACCGAACATGGACGGCTCAGAGTCCAAAGATACTTGTACCTCTCCCCCATCAGGCCCACCACGCAGTGGGGCCCACCCAGACCGACACTGAAGCAGCGATTCATACGCTTGGCTTTACTCAATCGGACCCAAATTGGTACATGGATACCGGCGCCACTACCCACATGACATCCGATCAATGTACTCTCTCGTCTTATTCCAATTTGAGCACTAATCGTGCTATAACTGTTGGTAATGACAATTCTATTCCAATTAAGGGTTATGGACATAAAACTTTGTCCCCTCCTCATCCACCCCTTGTCCTGAAACATACCCTTCATGCCCCGAAATTGATTAAGAATTTAGTGTATGTCCGTAAATTCATCACTGATAATTGAGTTTCTATTCATTTTGATCCGTTTGGGTTTTCTGTGAAGGATTTCAAGACGGGAAGTCATCTCATGAGGTGTAACAGTAGGGGTGATCTTTATCCAATCACTCCAAGTCTCAGCATCTCGCGTCAAGCTATGTCATCCACTTTTGCAGCTCTTACTCCTTCCTTTTGGCATGCTCGTCTAGGTCATCCAGGGTCATCTATTTTATCTTCTTTAGATAACATAAGTTTATTTCTTGTAAGGGTACACGTAGTACTCCACTTTGTCAATCCTGTGCTTTGAAAAAAATTATTATGTTACCATTTGTAGCCTCAAATTCTACTACTTCAATGCCATTTGATATTATTCACAGTGATTTGTGGACATCTCCGGTTCTCAGTTATATGGGTCATCGTTATTATGTTTATTCTTAGATGACTATTCTAAATATTTATGGACGTTTCCAGTTGCGAAAAAATCTTAAGTTTTTTCATTTTCATAAAATTTAGAGCTTTTATAAGAACAAAATTTGAACGGGAAATCAAAACGATTCAATGTGATAATGACAAAGAGTATGACAATGGGGAATTTAGGGAGTTTTGTGCTCAAAATGGGATAAATTTTCATTTAGGGATACTAGATATCTGAATCATGTCTGTCTATTGAAGAAGTCTTTGTATAAGCTTAAGCAGTATCCATGGGCCTTGTATAAGAGGTTTTGCTGATTTTATTTCGACTATGGGTTTTTGTCACGCTCCGAACCCCGGGCCCGCGACTGGTACCCTACCTGGGCACCCATCTACCCGTACAACACATGTAACTCGCGGAAGCTAAATAACACTTTCTTTTTATAAACAAAGACAAAGCCGGCAAGACTGTCATAATATATAACACCCGAATGGGACTACAACTGTACAACAATATAAATACAACTCACGCCACCCAAATTACATACGAATACGCACTTCAAGAGTTGGACAAGAAACTATGACGGACAAGCGCCACTTCGAATACACCTAGCCATAATGACAAACTCCAAAATACTGGAGCTCTCCCAACACGCTGAACAAGGATCCTAAGCTCACGGATCACACAACTGAGTACCTATACTGCGGCATTTAACGCACTTCGGGCGAGGTCGATAACAAGGTACCAAGTATGTAAACATGAAGTACAGTAAACAAGATCATAATTGTACAAAAGAATGACAGAGACAAGTATGAAAATCAAATATCAGATCCAACCGTGCCATAATAAATAAAAGCCAATCAGACTTGTCAGATCACTGCATTCTGTGTCATCACATCGTGTCATCAGACATCAGACACCGTATCACCGTAATATCAGAATAATCGAGAGTCAACTGTGCCTTTTAAAAAAATATAACATCAACTATATATTTTCAAAATGAGAGACACATCAAAGACATGGACACCTGCCCACGAATCAATGTGTATATCTTTTTCATGGGAATCGAACCCGCATAGGAATTATACCCGGATGAGTATCTCTACTCGAATCACGGATCTTGTCCGTGGATATTATTCATGGGAATCGAACCCAGATAGAATCGAACACGACAGTATTTATACCCGCATTGAGTATCTCTACTGCGTCACGGAAACACATCCATGGAGCAAATATACACAAATACTGTCATGGAATGAAACCAAGGTACCAACACATCATATACAAAATATTAAAATAAACTTTCTTTTTTGAAATGCCAAGGTACCAAAACGTCATGTACCAAACACATATAAAATCTTCCATTTATCTATGCCAAGGTACCAAAACGTCATGTACCAAACACATATAAAATCTTCCATTAAGACAAACCTAGGTACCAACATCTCGTGTACCATACACAAACAATGAACTTCATTTTATAAAGACCAAGGCACTATCACATCTTTCCTTTTAGACAAACCAAGACATTATCTCATCTTGCATTATTATGGAAATGAACCCAAAGTACTATGAAATATTAGGGGCGTGAACCCAAAAGTGCTATGTACGTTTGCCGTACATCCCTTCATTTATAAACCCTAAGACACTAACACTCGTAGTATCAAGACACTTCCACAACTTCCATTTTAGCAAACCCAAAGTACTATCAAGGGAATATATCTAACAACTTCCATTTTAGAACACCTAAAGTACTATCAAGGGAATATATCTAACAACTTTCATTTTAGAACACCTAAAGTACTATCAAGGGAACATGTATATCAACTTCCATTTTAGAACACACAAAGTACTATCAAGGGAATATATCTAACAACTTCCATTTTAGAACACCCAAAGTACTATCAAGGGAATATATGTAACAACTTCCATTTTAGAACACCCAAAATACTATCAAGGGAATATATCACTAAGGATTAGGTTCCAATAGAACTCTATAAAGATCAATTCAAGTATCGTTAAGGATTAGGATCCACTCACTTTATAAAATCAAATCAAGTATCATTAAGGAATAGAATCCACTCACTTTATAAAATCAAATCAAGTATCAATAAGGAATAGAATCCACTCACTTTATAAAATCAAATCAAGTATCAATAAGGAATAAATCCACTCATTTGATAAAATCAAATCATGCCAAAAGAAGAAGTGATAGTTCACATACCTCTTAGGCTTATTCCAACTTGATATTTAGAATTCGTCTCAATGTAGTACTTCAACCTATAATGACAACAACACTTCTATCAACTTCTAGCTCACTTAGTATAAGATATACACCAAGTAATTGTCCTCTTATTCTAAGAAAATTTGGCAAAGACTTCCGCTTATACGCATTTTCCACCTTTTCCAAGGCCCAAATTCAACAACAATCAAGCCTCATTTAAGGCACAATCAAAACAGCAACCAAAGGGGATTACACGCCTACTTTACGTGTAAAATGCTTCCTCATAATCACGTAAAACAGTCCACAAAATCAGTCCAATATCCAACAACAACAAGAGTAAAATGTGAAGCATTTTAACACCTTCCTATACCCTTAATATCTTAGGACTTTCATTAGCCTTTACCACATCTAAACATGCATAATAACAACTGAATTTCCAGCATTTATAATACTTCAAAACAATCCCTAAAACTGCATAACAATATCCAACAGTTTTATAGATTCCACGGCCAACAACTACAATCCGATAACTCTTTCCTTAATCCATTTTATTCCAATTTAAGTTCCAAAACTTCTATATAAGTTATATCAACTTATTAACAACAATATTACTCCATTATAACATGCAATAGGTGAAGATAACAACAACACAACCAACGAAATCCAACACTCCAAAATATGTCCCACATTCGGCCAACATGCTAAAAATTGCCCAAACACTTTTTATCCTTCATTATTTTTAGCACAAGCTCTTCTATACATTATAACAATAAGTAATATCCAATTACTTCAAGAGGAATAAGAATTTTTACCTTTTATTTTGCCCAAAATGGTCCAAAACAGTCCGCACTTTATTGGCCCACAGTTTTCGTTTTGCTCCACTTCTTCAAGTTCCAATCACACACATGTATCCATTACAAGCTTATAACCAACTCCCCTTCTTGTTTCACTTCCAAAAAGTTGAATAACAAGCCTAGGGTTTCAATACCCTTTCTCGGCCCAAAACGTTTTTTTGGAGATTCTTGGAGAGTTAACTTGGCTTAAGACTTGATTAGTGTTCTTAATCTTGGATAATAATCAACTCTTGTTCTTGGAATATTTCCCTTGGATTTCGAAATTTTAAGGTTAAGGGAGAGAGGAGAGAGTTTGGTTGATGAAATAAAATGTGAGAAAATGAAATGTGGCTAAGTCTTGCTATCCACTTCTCTAAATAGATGAACATCTCACAAGTGGAGGGGGACCCCACTTGTCCACTTGGCTCACAAAAAGCTCCACACTTGTCCACTTGTCTCACAAATATCTCCCACACTTAGCCTTTGTCATCCCAATTTCGAACCCACCCCTAAAATTGTGAAATTTTCGGCGGACCCCATATTATCAATTACGATATTTCATATGTCGCGCCCGTTTTTGACTTCGGGGGTCTGAACGGTATCCGCAACATTGCTCTTTGGCGCGGTTCCCTGGATGGAGCAATAGTGCTGATTTTAAGGAGTCCCCACCTAATTATTTAAGTGAATTAGGACACTTGATTTATTGCAGAAAAATACTGCAATTAATCTCCATTTAATGGTCTGCGAAATTAATGAGATTCTGGATCAGGGTTCTTTATTATCCTAAAGTGAAGGGGTTAGACATCCTTTAAGATCCGCTAACTTGCGGTTATTCGTTCAAACCTAGGTTAATTATTTATTGCCTTTTTTATTCTACGTATTCTAAGCATTTTTTCATAATTTATAATTAAAATAAAATGCAATACAAATTAATAAAACTAAAATTAAATGCGACATAAAAAATAAAACTTCGGGACATCTTTTAGCCATTTTTAGGCCTTCTGCACAAGATGATCTCCGGGTACCTGCATAAACACTTAGTAAAAGTGTTAGTAATAGAATGAATAATTTTAAAGCAATGACAGGAATTAATAAGTAAAACCAAAAATAAATAAATCCGTCTTTTGCACAGATGAGGCCTTAGAAATCAGACGGAGATTCCTTCATCGGCCAATATTGTTAAAAGCAATAAAATAAATAAAACCTTCAGATCCGCGCCAAAACAGTAATAGTTTTAAACACGAAGGGCTCAAATATATATAAAAATAAAGTGGGACATTCTAAACAAGTCCGGCTGCGAAAATTCGCCTCGCCAGCGCATGTTGGTTATCATGTGTAAGTAGAAGAAATCATCAACGCCCAGAAAGCTTCATTTATTTTATTTTCCGTCTTTGCAACTGTGGAGGCCTCAAAAATCGACGGATAACTTTTTCATTGGCCAATCAAAGTGTAGTATCATGTTCAAAATCAGTGAGGCTTTCACCAAGTGTAACAAATTGTTCAAATCAGTTTAGTAAAAATGAACAAAAAAAGAGCAAATCGTCAAAATCAGTCCAATAATCCAACGACGGTAAACAACAACAACAAAACTGTGAATTAGTCCGACAAAACCAGTAGACAATGGCAACATCAGTCCAACAAAATGGCCCAAAGAATCAGTCTAACAAACGGTAAAAACAGTGGAGTAGCCAACAAAACTCGTCGGAAAATTCAAGATAGTACAAAGCCAGTTAAAGGGCAAAATGTCACAACAGTTCCTGAAACGGTAACACATCAGCGGTTCGCCGGAAGCAGTAAAATGCACGGAAACAATAAAGCTCGCCGGAGTTCTAAAACTCCGGCGAATCACAAATCAAATCAGTTTCCAACCAAATATACCAACAACAGATATCCATGAACAAAAACATGGTTTGCTAGAATTTCCAAGAACTCTGTTAAAACATAAACAATCAGAAAATAACGTTAAATCAGTCCAACATAGCCAACAAAAGAGATACAAACAGTGTTATCGCCGGAGTTAACAACACGGTGCGCAATGGAAGGGTCGTGTCGACGCCGGGAACGATGGTTCAAGCGTCGATTGCTCAGCGTGGAGCTCCGACGATAGTCAGCAGGGACGTCGATGGGAAGAGTGATGGCGAGGGTGTTCGCCGGAGCTACAGTGGTGCAGGCGAAGGGGTGTGACAGTGGTGGGTTCGCCGGTGGTCGACGGTGGTTCAGGGAGAGGGCGACGGGAGAGGGCAGGGAGAGAGGGTGAGGGAGATGTGCGGCTGAGTTAAAGAGAGGGAGCTAGGGTGGTTTCATGCGTGTCTAGCGGGGTTCGCCGGAGCTGAGCTCTGCGGCGCAGAATGACGGAAGCGAGGAGAGAGTGAAGGAGAAAGTGAGAAGAGGGCTGGTCAACAGTATGATATTGTTATGTGGGCTGGTAATGTTTATTATATAGTGTGAGTTTTAGGGTTTAGTATTTGGGGGGGGGGGATGAAAAGTGGGGTTTGAAATTTAAGAATGGGGGGAAAATAAAAGGGGGGTATTTGGATGAAATTAAATATGGTGTTAGATTGGACTGATTCAAATTGTGTCTTGGACTGGACTGGTTTGACAAAAAATGCAAAATGAATTAATTGTTTAAAAGAAAAATTATTTAAAGGTACAAAATTATCAAAACTAAAAATGCCGATGCAATAATGACAAAATGCAATATTTAAGAAACGTTTAATGCCTAATTAAAAGTAAAAATGTGGTGCCAATTAATTATTTAAAGAGATGCAAATATTATTAAAATAAACGACGGTGTAATAATAATAGAAACATAATATTAACAAAGGCATAATGCTTAAATTAAAATAAAAAATGCAATGCCATTTTGTGAAGAAATAAACATATAATATTATGTAAAAAATGCAAAAAATGATGATTAAAATGCGGTGTCCTAAAACACGTAAAATTGCAACAAATATACGAAAAACGGGTCAAAATTGACTGTCAACATCATAATTCAATACTAAGTCCATAAATCCAATTAGAAGTATTAAACTCCAAGTTAATAACTTTTCTGCCATCATATTTTTTCTGAAATTTTCCTTAAGAGAATGTAATAATTCTTTCCTTTCAAAATTCAAATCTTAAATCCTTAATCACGTTCTCAATTAGTAGCCCTAGTTTTACGGGGTGTAACCATTTTTCTCACAGCAGGTCTGATAATTCATTATTCATATATCGTCGAGGATCTTCCATGACTTACATATTATTATATGTTGATGATATTATCTTGACTGCCTCTTCTGATGCTTTGCACAAGTCTATTATAACAATGCTCAGTTCTGAGTTTGTCACGGGCGACTGGGCCCTCGAGTTACTTTTTGGGATTCTTGTAATTGGCCATGCAGTGGATTGTTCTCACGCAGAAAGTATGGGCGTAGATCATTGAAGGGTTGGGATGTCATCCCGTAAGTCCATTTCTACTCGGTTGATACTAAACCCAGTTGAGTCAGCCGCACCGCTCTCCCTATGAGGATTCGACCCGCTATCGTAGTCTTGCAGACGTCCTTCAGTATTTGACGTTCACGCGACCTGATATTACATATATCGTACAACATGTGTTTTTGTTTATGCATGATCCCAGAGTTGAACATATGAATGCACTCAAACGCATTCTTAGGTACATTCAGGGAACACTTGAGTATGGTTTGCATTTGTATCCCTCGTCGACGTCTACACTTGTCTCTTATACATATGCTGATTGGGGTGGTTGTCCTGACACTAGACGGTCTACGTCTGGCTATTGCATGTTTTTAAGTAATAAATTGGTCTCATGGTCTGTCAAGCGTCAATCCACGCTTTCACGTTCAAGTGCAGAGGTCGAGTATAGAGGGGGTAGCCAATGTGGTGTCTGAGCCATGTTGGTTACGAAATCTGCTTTTGGAGCTTTATAGTCCTATTGGGAATGCTACCTAAGTGTATTGTGATAATATAAGTTACCTAAGTGTATTGCGATAATATAAGTGACATCTATTTTTCTGGTAATGCAGTTCAGCACCAGCGTACAAAACACATAGAGATGAATATTCACTTTGTTCGAGAGAAGGTAGCTAAAGGACAAGTACACGTCTGCCATGTCCCTTCTAGATATCAAATAACATACATTTTTACAAAGGGTCTTCCTCCGGTCCTTTTTTAAGATTTTAGCAGCCTCAACAGATACATCGCTCACATGATCATGCGGGGGTGTGTTAAACAGTGGGTTCGTCCGTCCCAGTGGGTCCCAATTCCCTTTGTATATTTGGTGAATATTAGACTTAGATTTGTACCTTAACTAGTAGTGAAATATTACCATAATTGTAAAATTAGTATTCTTATATAATAGGGATTCCTAAATAGAATAGGAAGAGGATCTTCCTTACATTCCTTGTAGCGTGTATATATATGTCTTTCATTCATTTTATTCGATTAAGATAAAATTAATTAGTTTTTTTCATTTTATTCTTGATTATATTAGCAACATTTAAAAGTTTTTCACCATTGATGAAGTAGATATTTATTGAGAGATTAGAAATTAAATATGTTAAGAGAGTAAAATAGTCAAAATGATACATTAATAAATATTTTTTAAGAGTCGTGTAAATGAAAAATGCCATAAATGTTTTGGTACGGATGGATTACTATTATCCTCTTTTCTCGATATCCATAATGGATGATATTTTATTATTTTTTCACACAGGCAAAGATATTTTAGGCACAATTATCTTTGGATGTCATACTCACCACGTGGAAGCCTTTCCATTGGCCAACAAAATGATAAGAAATGTGTGCTCGTTACTCCTTTCATCATGATATATACCCATATCTCACATCCTAAAAAGATCATTTCATCAGCTTATCAAGAACAATGGCTTCCATAGCTGGTGTTAGTGTCACAACCCCAAGAATTCTATCCAAATCATCATCTAATTTCCTCAAAATTCAGTCCCTAAAGAACCCAATATGGAAGAGTTCATTGAGGTACCATAAGATGTACGTAAGTGCTGTACCAGATAACAAGCTATCTGATTTAGTGGCGGAAAGTGTTAAAGAAGCAGAAGAAGCGTGTGCTGAGAATCCAGTGAGCGGTGAATGTGCGGCTGCATGGGATGTGGTGGAAGAAACGAGTGCAGCGGCCAGCCATGCTAGGGATAAGAACAAGGAGAATTCTGATCCTTTGGAGAATTACTGCAAGGATAATCCTGAGACTGATGAGTGCCGTACTTATGATAATTGATCTCTCTTTCTTGTGCTTTAAGAACACTGTTATGAATATTGCAAAAGTTAATTAATCTCCTCTTATGTGTGATGCTTACTTAATAGTATATGCTTTTCATGGATATGTCACAAAGGATGTTTCTCTATAGGTGGTGAGTAAAGGTGTCAAATTTAGCTCATGAAATCATCTCCGCACATGTTTCAACGGGTTATTGACTTGCCCATTTATTAGTTCACCTCATTTAAATTCATCAAATTATTGATTCATGAAACTTTTTGTCATAATAAAGATATTTTTTGAATTATAATTTTTTTGTCACATCACCATTTTGTCTCTAAACTTGCTTTACTACATAGCTCGTCTCGTATGATGGTGGGCTATTACATTCCCTTGTAACGATTGCTAGAGAGTGTATATACTTTTACAACTTTCAACTAAGCCTCTCACTTAGATTCAATTCTTTATAAAATTGACTCCTCAATATATCAGTTTGATTCAACTTTTATAACTAAAAATTCAAGATGAGGAAAAAGCGCAGTAAAGTACCCTAAGTCTAAACCTTTTTTCTGCACAACAGATTGGAGAAAGAATTGTATTTTGGAGTTCTATTTCTCCAATATCAAAGATTCAGTGATTGAATATGGCTAAATTTCATATATGAAGTAGGTATTTTTCCTCGATAAAACAAATAAATTCCATGAACACTGAAATTTTATGACTGGATGGTGTCCAGATCCAGCTTGTGAACACTCGACTAACTCAATAAGGTAGTCCTTCATAGTCCAGTGGCAAAAGCCTGGGCGTTATAAGGCGCTCTGGCATGAACAGTGTGGGTTCGATTCCCCGCAAGCACGAAGAAATTCTGCATGTTGGGGAATTGTATTTTGTCTCATTGATCAGTTGTACGCTTTCAGAAACTTGGTCACAGGAGCACATCCTGCAATTTACTTGGTGATAGTGTTGAAGGATCGGTTCTATAAACCCCCAGGGTGTCTGGGTAATATCAGTGAAGTAGTCATGCGTAAGCCTGAAAACCTGAGTTATAAAAAAAAAAAGTAGTTGCTACCTCCCCTCATGGATTCATGGTCACTTACCTTTTACTTCACTGAACTAAAGCGACTAAATTATTCTTTTTGTAATAAAAATAATATTTTTTACCTAAATATCACGAAAGTCATTAGGTTATATTTGAAAGTATATGTATGTCCTAAAGACAATCTGTATTAGGACAAAATATACTTTATACACATTCATACGTATATATTAATGATGATTAATATTATGACATTTGCATTTGTTGAATTATTAGTTGATTGTTTATAATATTCTATAAATGCATCCCTAGAGTTTACGTGTTTATTAATGATGTGATAATTAATATTATAACGTAATTCTTAAACTACCTCGACTACTGATCATCGAGATTGGGATATCGATGATATGTGATACGTCGACATATGGTCTGCATCATATCCTTAGGGGATGTAGTATGTCTCACTTGCTACGAGTTATGGCAACTCGTGATGGACACATGAATACTTGTTGAAGTATTGGTATACCCTACTGATGCGATGTTTGTTATATGTCTAAAGTGTCATCGGTATGTGGAAGATAGTAGTCCTTAGACTTGAGGTTGATACGCACCTTATTCACGGAGTAATGTACTTTGATCATGTCCTAAGCTCAAATGTCTTATAGGTTGAGACACAACTTGTTTTGAGTACGTTACGAAGTGGATTAAAGGTGGTAGTCGAACCAAGATTAGAATTCATTCATTGAATGTATATTCGAGAGAACACTCAGATACTCATAAGATATTAGGTTGACTAAGTCGTTGGCCAACGCAATGGACATATCTTTGATATGGTCCTGTTGTCAACTAATATAGATGAGTTATAATGATCAAGTCATTTGGATAGACACATGACAAATCCTAAGCTTGATTGAGTGTGCCGTGAATGAAAGGATTTTATCTTCCCACATAAGTTCAGTTCACATGCTTCGTGTAGCTAAACTTTACATATTGGGTTCGTCTTCCGGCGCAGTCTAGGAGTTCCGTGAAGATCCTAATGTAATTAGTGACGATATGTAAATGCATGAAGGGGAACACTAAGTCAAATGTTCCATCGATTGAATGATGTAATTAGAATGAGATTATATATGTTCGGTTTATAACCGGGACATTGGAAATGGGAACAAGAAAGAAAATTGGGACAGGACCGCGGTGCCTTTGATTCAGGGTCGCGGTGCCAAAACGCGTGTAGGCACCGCGGTGCCACTTACTCAGGGGTCGTGGTGCTGAGGCGTCCAGTGGGTCCTACTCGCTGGCCCAGTCTGCTGACTTGTTATATGGGTTGGCCCATGGGGAACCCTAGGTTGTCTTCTCAACTATATATAGAGGGCTTCCCCCTCCCATTTCAACACACCAATTGCAAGAGACAAATCTCTTCTAAAGCTCTATCAGAATCCCTAGCATTCTAGACTTAGCAATTACATCAAAGTTTTTCAGAACTTACAAATCGAGAGACTTTTGCGTGTGCACCCTCGGACTACACAAAGCTTGAAGATTGGCGGATTGTTATCTACAAAATATAAGTCTTCTGTCGAAGTATTACATTATGCATTGTGTTTATTTTACATCATATATTCATACTACAGTTTGACCAAAAGTCGGGTTTGAAACATAAATTTTCAAATTTCGCTGCGTGTACGAATCCGACTAAAAGTCTAAAACGCCTACAGTGGTAACAGAGCCTAGGCTGTTTTGTGTGTTTATATGATGAATATTAATGATAATATGGGTTAAGATTTGTTTAGATCTATATTTATGTTATTAACAACTATGTATTCGAGGAAGTCAATCCAATAAATAACTCTTCTAAGTTGATATGCGTTATCCGGCTCGATTTAGAGCATGGTGCATTGAAACGAACGAGAAAAAAATTAGATTTGATGGTCGATAAACGTATTGTTTTAATGGTGATGGAGATACAAGTGATACATCTGAAGATTTGACCCTAAACCAGTTTTAGGGGTTCAGATTTTCAAAATCTTGTGTTTCTGGAGGAAAGACATCGCGGTTCCACGATGGAGCACCGCAGTGCTGCTAGGGTTTCTAAGGCGGCTCCAGGATTCCACGATGGAACACCGCGGTGCTGCCCAGATGAAGCCAGAGGCATCGCGGCTCTGTTCAAGAGCACCGCGGTGCTGTTCATCCAGAAGCTTAAAAATTAATTTTTCGGACATTCTGCCTCTAAGGCACCGCGGTGCCACCCATTAGGACCGCGGTGCCGACGACGGTGATTTCCGGGTTTTTTCTCTGCTTCTGAAGCACCTCGGTGCTAATTGACATTTTGCGCATCCGGTGACTCATCGCTTCGAGGTAATCGCTGCCACTGTTGGGACTGGGACCGCGATGCATCGACGGCGGTTTTATAAAAATAAAAAAAATTGAAAATCAGAAACAAAAGTTTCAGATTTTGAATCTGAAGTTTTAAAAGTTTCAGATTTTGAAAATAAGTTTTAAATTGAATAGATTTGGTCCTTTCGGACAAATTTGTAATTAAAGAAAAGTTTCTGAAAATTGGTTTAAGTTCTGAAAATTGCTAACAGGTCCCAGAAACTTGAAAATATTTTCTGAGATTTGAAATTGTATTTTCTGAATTTATAGGGGTTCAGAATTGAACTTTTAAATTCTTAAAGGACTAAACTGTAATTATTGAAAGTTTACAGAATTCTAGAAAACCAGAATTTGAAATCAAAAAATGATTATGGACTGTTTGACATTGACACAGATTATAGAGTTTAGACAAATAGACTCATGATTATCATTAATGGTATATTATTGAATAATATACAAATGTGCTAAGTGTTTGAATGTGATGCATTTAAATTATTAGCATAGCGTCCGCAATTATTGTCTGGGTAGGCGGCGCCCAGTAATTGTTTAATTTTAAATGACCGCTATAATCGCAGGTAGGCGTCCGAGATGTGATTAAAACCATCTTATATCATGTCTATTGGGTTTGATGGTTTCTCATCTAAATGTGTTTAGAATTTGCATGATAGAATGACATATGATGTCTGACTTAATTGTTGATCTTGAATGAATCCCCGAAAAATTGAAAATGTTCCCCAAATATTAAATACAAGTCTAATTATAACGCGTCGTCCATTATAATTGTTAGAGTGCTAAACCCTCTTCGGCGATATGAGTATTTTTGCCAAAGCATTTGCTCTAAGTCTACGAAGACCAAGGCCCTTTCATAGATGTGTTAAAATGAAAGTAGATAATAAACTTTTGTAGGTATTTACACCAAAGTGTTTGCTTGCAAAGGCTAAATTTACGTAGGAATTTAAACGCAGTCGTGTAATGGGGTTGACTTGTTTAGATAAATCTTGGCGCCAAAGTGTCAGACTAGTCTAAAGACGTAAGATTAAAATGAAAGATGTTTAATCAAACCAAGAGTTGTAGAGTTGCTTTACAATTGGTTGAAGACCTACCAAAGTGTGATATTGAAGTTATCAGCCAAAGCAAACGCGGATATAGCATATGTTTGGATCTTGGCCCATTATGACCTTTAAATTGATTTAGGTCCGTATTCTACCTTGGGATCGTAGAAGTATGCAAAATAATGGGAGCTAATTAAAATAAAAGGCCGTGTTAAATTAGCAAATAATGAATGTGTATAAATTAGGAGAATGAATGTTGATTGCATTTTCTTGTTCTATCTATTATCTTCAGATCTTCACAATGTCGAGTTTTTTGTTGAAAATGCTTATGGAGTCCAACAGACTTACTGGACCCAATTTCATAGACTGGCTCAGGAATGTTAGAATTATTCTGAGACAAGAAAAGATTGAATATACATTGGACCAGGTATTCCCTACAGCTCCTAATGCGACCTTCGATAAGGTTGCCTACGAGAAACATTTTCAGGATGTCACTTCAGCTTTATGTCTAATGTTGTCTTCTATGTCACCACCATTGTAAAGACAGCATAAGCACATGGGGCCCAACGAAATGTTAGCACATTTGAAGAGTCTCTATGACTCGTAATCTCAGACAATGGAGTATGATCTGCTCATAGAACATTTCAAATGTAAGCTAAATGAAGGGGGTCAAGTGTCTCTTCATGTGTTGAGAATGATTGAGTTGATTGATAGGTTGGCTTCAATCGACATAAAGTTTCATGACAGAGTCTCCACCACCCTCATCCTGCATTCACTTCCTAGGCCGTTTGAGAGTTTCATTGTTAATTATAATATGAATGGAACTAAAGCGACATTGCCTGCGTTGCATAATATGCTGAAAACCTTTGAAACTTCGACCTCCAGAAGCAAACCGATGCTTATGGTTGGCTCATATACTCGTCCCAAACCGAAAGGTAAGGGACAACAGCGAGGAAGCGGCAAAGCGTAGGCGCTGCCACGGCTTCAAGAGAGGCGAAGAAGAAGAAAACAAATTGTCGACATTGGATGTTTGCATGAATTGAAACAGGAAGGGGCATTGGAGAAAGGATTGTACTGCTCCAGGCCGAGGAATGGCACCAGGTGCCTCAGCCTCTACTGGGCAAAGTATGTTTTTAATTGAAATTAATCTGTCTATAAATGATTCTCATTCCTGGGTACTAGATACCGTTGTGGCTCACACATTTATACAAATGTGCAGGGGCAAACTGATAGCAGGAAGGTCGGGCCTCGAGAGGTGGACCTGTGCGTCGGAAACGGAGCACGAGTTGGTGCTGAGCGCGTGGGAACCTATAGACTAGATTTACCTTCCGGCAAAATTTTGATGTTGAACAATTGTTATTATGTTCCTTCTTTGACAAGGAACATTATTTCCATTCCTGTACTTGACACTGAGGGATTTCCTCAAGCATTAATAATGGCAATATAATTTTGGCTTTTGATAATGTTGTGTATGAAATTGCGCCTCTTGTGAATGGATTGTATACATTAAATTGCCGCAGGGAAATTTTCAATGTACAAAATAAAAGAGTTAAGTTAAATGAAAGAAATTCTACCTACTTGTGGCATTGCAGACTTGGTCATATCAATCAAATGAGGATTGAACGGTTGAGGAAATTAAATTACCTCGAACCATTTGACTTACAATCTTATGGTAACTGTGAATCCTGTTTGAAGGGTAAGATGACCATTAAACCTCTTTCTGGAAAGGGGACCCGTACCAATGAGGTGCTTGAGTTGATACATACGGACGTATGTGGACCATTTTCGACTCAAGCTAGAGAAGGTTTATCATACTTCATTACTTTTACAGACGACTTATCAAGGTATGGATATGTGTATCTTATGAGACACAAATCCGAGGCCTTCGAAAGGTTTAAGGAGTTTAAGTGTGAAGTGGAGAAACAACTCTCAAAGAGTATCAAGACTCTCCGATCTGATCGAGGAGATGAATACTTGAGTAAAGAATTTCTTGACTACTTAAAGCTACATGGAGTTCATTCTGAATGGACACCTTCTGGAACACCACATATGAATGGTGTTGCCGAGAGGAGAAACTGAACCTTGCTTGATATGGTTTGTTCCATGTTGATCTTTTCAGATCTTCCAACATACCTTTAGGGATACGCTATTCTAACTTCGATATATGTTCTGAACCGAGTTCCTTCTAAATTAGTTGAAAAGACACCATATGAGGTATGAAGTGGCAAGAAGTCATCACTTAGATACATGAGGCCCTGAGGGTGTCCTGCATATGTCAAGAAGTTGATCACTGATAAGTTGGAGTCTAAAAGTGATAAATATTACTTTGTTGGGTATCCAAAGGAAACTACGGGATATTATTTCTATCTTCCTGGAGAACATAAGATATTTGTTTCTAGGAACACAACTTTTTTTAAAGATGAATATGTCTACAAGGAATAGAGTTTCACAGAGATAGAACTTGAAGAAATTCAAGAACAAAGTAACATAGAGGTTGAAACCTTGCCGAATGAACAAGGCAAGGATTCAGTGGGAGCTTTTGGCGAAGATTGGGTACTCAGTGTACGCCCTTCGGCCAGTGGGAGTGCTACGAGGAGAGATGCAGAAATGCAAGATCCTCATGCACAGACCTTTGGAGCAAATGCACTAGTTGCACCTCCTCCCATTCAGGAAAGACATGAAAATGATATTCCTGAAAGCTCTAATGTTGGTGGATCGACCAGCGCACAATAATATACTCACAATCAGAATATACTTGTAACTGAACTGCAAGACAATCAATTCCGTAGGTCTACTAGAACTCATCGTCCTACGGAAAGACTAAATCTACTTGTGGAAACACAAAATGAGCTAGATATTCCAGATGATGACAAGCCTAGAACCTATAACGAAGCAATGCTAGACATTGATTTGAAGAGATGGCAAGAATGCTAAGGGGTGCTAAAATGCTAAAAGGGTTCGCGGAGTCGCCACCTAATTAGTTTGGGTGAATTAGGACACCTAAATGTTAACTAGGTTAAAGTCAACATTAACTCCATTTTAATGGTCTGCAAAACTGTGAGATTCTGAGTAAGGGTTCTTTATTAATCTAGAGGGAAGGGGTTAGACATCCTCTAAGATCTGCTAACTTGCAGTTGTCCGTTCAAATCTAGGGTAATTATTATACTAAGAAAAATACATATTTCGAAAGGGTATTTAAGAAAAGATTTTTTTGTAAGAAAAGAAATGTAGTCTTGATAAAAGGAAGCTGTAAGATTTGTCTGCAAAAGCCAATGTTAGTTCCGGATCAGAATATTTATTCATAAAATACTTTAATAAGGTGTATATATTGCATAGCCTGATATAGTGCAGAAGATTGATTATAATGAAAGATGCGTTTATGGAATATACCTAGAATGCAAGGGGGTTTATTTACTAATTTTAATGTTAATAAGAAAGTTAGTAGAAAACAAATTTCTTATGTTAGGATTTAGTAATAAATATCTTAGCTACCTAAATAATTATAGGAGTGAAAAATATTAAATGATAAAACTTAAACAATGTATGGCGAGCTAAATTAATCGACTTAAGAGGGTGCGGACTTCTAATGCCAAGCTACTTGCTAATCTAACAATTCAAGATTTAATTATTCTGAGTGTTCTATTGATTAGAGTAGTGTTAGACAAATAATTATAACAAATAAATGGACAGAATTAAGGAATTAATAAAGACGACTCGAATGAGTGGCGATGTCATTTCGCTTGTGGTTTTGAGATTTCAGATGCGGATGCGGCGGTGAACATAGATGCGGGTCTCTGTTTGAAGTAGCTTGTGATGAGTCTCGCCATGAGACCCTTCATTTTTACCTCCGATGCATTTCACGTAAAAAATAAGAAAATATAAGGATGTGCTCCAACTTTTATCACATAATAAATATCATTAGCATGAACATTAAGCGCATATGATCACTTTGCCCTGGTATTTAACAGATCAAAGGAAAGAAGAAACACTAATCAGATAATTTATAAAAAAAACATCTTCCGGAATATACACGGAATAAACATAGCAAACCCATAACTTCTGATCTTTTGAATATTTTTTTTTGTTGACGAAGGAACCCGCAGCCGCTACTCTTTCGAAAGTGCATGAGTAAACCCCTGACCGACGCAAGAGTCGCAAACCACGCCACCATGTAAACCACACTTGGCAAGCCATGTGTGAGCTCAACCAAGAAGGTTTATGCAGGATCGAACTCGTGACCTTGGCCCCGCGCTCAAGCATACACTAATTTCTACCCTTTATGGGTGATCTTTTGAATATTTAAAGAAAGGATGAAGAGGTCCGCTATACAAAGATTATTGCTACATCATACTATATTAAACTTGGAGAACTCAGACCTCATAGGTATACTAATAGATACTCCAAAATAATTTATCCAACTTTAGTTACCAATCACAGGAAGAGATAGATACATTCACAAACAGGAGCACACATCGGACCCTTATATTTCCTTTTAACCTTCATTTAGATATTCTAAGTGCATACCTATGCAGGTTTACCAACATATTAGTGTAAGTTTTAAAGCGAAATCTATTCTGTATTTTTTTCTTTAGTTCCTGAACATGTATAAACAAACTAACAACATGTATCTGAATCCACAAAGAATCTAAAATCGTGTTGCTATTTAGCGGGTGAAAATAAATCAAAAACATAATCACGCCTTCTAACTTCAATTATGACTAAAACATGAACATTTACCAGAATAACAAATCAACCAACTTATATTATCATCTTGTTAAATCAGAATCAACATAGCCTATATCTCACATGATGCTTCAAAAACAATAAACCTAATAATAGCAATGAACAATCTGAAACAAATCAGTTCATCTAAATAGACTCCATTAATATGTCACATTCAAACGACAGTATAAACAACTAAACTACTGCATGATTAACACAAGACACACATAAGATGTGCAATGAACTTAGAGGAATTCGGGTTTACCTTCTCCGGACAGCGAACCGAGGCAGCGTATCATGTCGTCGATTCACTCGGAGAATGCGATAGAAATAAAAATGAAGCTTTGCGAAAATTGTTGATTCTTAATGTCGGATTACTTTCTCTGGATGGTAAAAGCTTTTCCCCGATAAAAAGTGATGCCTTTATATATGTATATCGGTTGGTTTATATAGCCCTAATTGTGGACTCCAAATTGGTAAAATTGGTACGATTTTGGACTGATTTGGTGCGATTCGTAAGCGATTTAGTTATGGTAAGTTTGGTTATGAGATCTTGGGCGATATTGAGGTTATTTTTGGATTGATTCTGGACGATTCTTGTATCATTTATTATGGTATTGATTTGGGTGTTAATTTGGTATGAGATTGTAGTATATTTGGAAGGGAACGATTTGGCTATGCCGGATTCTCAGGCGAGAATTCCGGCTGGGCGATGGGGAGTGTTAGGTGTGGCGGTGATTTGCTGATTAGGTTCTAGGGTTCGTTGTTTTATTTCCTTTGTCTGGACGATGGGGATGGACGAGTATAAAGGGGGAGTGGGCCGCGGGTTAGGCTATTAGAGTAGGCTTGGGGTATTTTAAAATAAAGAGGGGGGTTGGCCTCTTGATTTAATTAGTTTGGGTAGAGTTTTAAGTGTTAGTTTATTTTAAGTGTTAATAAATGGGGTTTGAGTTATTATTAAATTATTTTAATATGACTTTAGGTGCTTTATTAGTTTTAGCTTGGGTTTAAATTATTACAATAATAGATGCGGGCGTGCTATTTAATTAGTGCTTAATGTTTTATAATGCGATGCCGTTATTAAAATCTTATTTATTATGCATACTTTGCGATGTTAAATTAATTGGGGGTTTCAATTGCTTATGAAATTGTTTTGGATATTAACAAATGTGGACATAATTTTAAGGAATGCTTGATGCGACGCCATTATTAAATTATTTATTTATTTATTTATGTATTTATTATTATTAAAACGCTAAATGCGGACATAATATTTATGGAGTGCTTAATGTTTGGGATGTCATTATTGAATTATTTATTTATGTATTTATGTGTTTATGCATGTATTATTATTGTTAAAATTATTAAGATTATTCTAAAAAATTAGTGTAATTTCTGTCACGTCCTTTTTCGACTACGACATTCCTCAGCGAATCCTGCTATTAGTAGAAATAAAATAAAATGCTAAGAGTGCTAAAATGCTAAAGGGGTGCTAAAGGGGTTCGCGAAGTCGCCACCTAATTAGTTTGGGTGAATTAGAACACCTAAATGTCAACTAGGTAAAGTCAACACGAACTTCATTTAATGGTCTGCTAAACTATGTGAGATTCTGGGCAAAAGTTATTTATTAATCTAAAGGGAAGGGGTTAGACACCCTCTAAGATCCACTAACTTGCGATTGTCCGTTCAAACCTAGGTTATTATTATGTTAAAAAAATGCATGTTTTAAAATAGGCCTAGTTTGTAAAGTGTCAAAATGATTTTCCTATATGAACGCTAATAAGAGAGTTTTCTTGTGCTAGAAGTTGGTAGCAAATAATACCTCAACTACGTGAAGAGTTATGCAATTGAAAGTTATTAGATTGTTTAATGTAACTTAAGCAATGTATGGCAACCTAGAATAATTAGTATCAAACTACTTTCTAATAGTGCTTAAAGCTTAGGGGTCCTACTAATGTAATGTTAGACAAATAATTTACAACAAATAAATGGGGGGAAAGGGGAATTAATAATAATGACTCGAAGGAATGGCGATGTCATTCCGCCTGTGGTTTTAGAATTCCGATGCTGAGAGGATGATGCACATAAATGCGGGTTTTCCTTTGAAGTAGCTCATGATGAGTCTCTTCATTTTGCTCTGATGCGCTTCATGTAACTAAAGAGAAAGAAAAGAATTAGTATATATTCATGATATCTAACCAAATATAAGATTTTAGAAATAGAAAAAAACAATATATATAAACACACGAGAGAATCTTAACACTTAAATACTAACAAAGCAAAATAGATCCTGATTATAAAAAATAGTCCAGACATGCAACTTTCAGGTTCTAAAAAAGAAATGAGTCATGCCAACAGAGAAAGGAAGAAGCAGGAGATGATAGCCATGTCCACGTTCAAAAGTACATGTTCAACCGCAGATTCACGAAGCATACCAATTCATGTTTTGACATTAATCATGGGCATACCGCTAAACGTTCATAGTACATGTTCAAAATAACAAGTAAGCATTTGGCCTAAATTTTAACACATATGATTTGCAACTAAACTTATACGCTGTGATTAACTTGTGAAACCAACAGGTAACAAGAATAGGCAAGATAAACTATCATGTAAAGAAAAGAATAAGTTCATCTAAAGCATACAACATGATTCAAGACATCAAAATGACAAACCTTAATTAATAACTGAGAAAGACAGGCCCAATTTATACACATAAGCATTTGGCCTGAACATGATTTGCGACTAAACATATATGCAGTGATTAAGCCAACAAACAACCCGCATGATGAAAATGGATTCGAAAGAGTGATTCCAGATTGCATACGGACCAAAACGACAACGCAGTGAGGAGGGAACACTAGGAGAGATACAATAATGCTTTCAGTGATTTCAGAGTATATATATGATATACATGAATGTATACAAAGACGCATGACTGTTGTATACATTTGGCGTATATTAAAATCTGCATACCGTGTATACATAGAGGTATATTATGCCATATACACCAGATCAACCCCTTTTAGAAAATGGGATAACAAACCTATGAGCAAGTTCTTATAGCAACCAGAGAATGGAAATCAATGGATATCTCGCATGACTCAAGCAAACAGTACTAAGCAGAAAAATACCCACATTTGACATGCTCAAATTGAGACTTGAATCAGTCATATCACACTTATGCTATAGGGAAACCTTTCAGGACTGTATGTGAGATGGTTATCAAGCTCACTGTTTAAATAAGAAAAGGCAGTACACAAGTGACAACAGACAACTAACAACTATTATGGTGAAGTAGTTAAAGAACTTAAACAAGATGGGCAAGCTTTAATATTATGAATCCAACACTAGCCTACAAAGATCCCGACATCATCATTCTGGCTACGCTAAATGAACACGGTCTTGTCCAAGTTATACAAAGCATAATGTCACTCACAAACAAGTAAGATAAAGACAATATGAGTTTGCACTATCATATATGTATGAGTATTATATGATTAACCAAAACACGTCAATGATCGCAGTTGCGAATATGAGTAGCAATTAATATCAACAGGCTCACACCAGACAAATACACTTCAAATCATAAACGAATGACAATTAAATAACATTAAACATATTTAACAAAGAATATAATTCGCGCAGACCACAAAATGTAAATCGCATAAAAACATGAAAGGGAATGGGTTTACCTTCTCCGGACAGTAAACTGAGGCAGCATATCAAGTCGTCGATCCACTCAGAGATTTATGCTTATGCGATAGAGAAGGAAGAGGTTTTGGCTTTGCCAACAGAACTTGTGCTAAAATGACTTCTAGAGATTATAAATTGCTATAGGTTCTCGTCTGTTTTCTGCTAATTTCAGATGCTTACCGAGGTTGAAGGGAGAGCTATTTTCTATGGGGGAAACTGATGCTCGAAAAAACTCCTCTGGATGTGTAAATCGACTGGGTTTATATAGTCCCATTTAGGTTGCAATTTAGGTAATTTGGGGACAACTGCTTAAAGCTAATATTCAAATTGATTTTGGTCAGATTTTAAGGCTGATTTGGTGCGATTTTTTTACCGTTTTTGGTATGATTTTTGTGTAAGATTTGATTAAGGTAAGTTTTAATTTCGGGGTGATTCTAATGCGATTTGCTTAAAGGAAGGGGTGAGTTGGATGTAGGCGTGGACAAGGGAAGCCCGGATTCTCCGGCGAGGATCTCGGGTCCGTGAAAGAGGCGTATTGGCGGCGCTTTGTGGTGTTAGGATTGTTGTGGTGTTTGATTTGGTTTTTTTAGGTTTTGTTTTAGTTTTCTGGATTGAAGAAGAAGGGAAATAAAAAGGCTGAAGGAGCGTTTGGGCTTGCGGGTCGGGAAATAAAAGGTTGGGTTTGGGCGAAATTAAGGGTCTTGTGGGCAGGTAGTTATTATTTAATTTGGGTAGAGTTTTAAGTGTGTTATTTTAGTTTTAGCTTGAGTTTAAATTATAAAGAATATTTATAAAATTGCTTTGAGTATTAATAAATGTGAATATGATTTTTAAAGATTATTTAATGCTTTATATAAGTGTGATGCTATTATTAAATTATTTATTTATGTATATGTTTATATGTGCATGTATTATTATTATTATAAAAATCATTAAAAATTATTTTGCGGTGTCATTAAAATGCAAAATGCGGACGCGATATTTAAGGATTATTTAATGCTCTGTATAAGTGCAACGTCATTATAAAAAATGTTTATTTACGCGTGTATTAATGTTTTATTATTGTGTATTATTATTATTTCGCGGTGTTAAAAAATTAGTTTAATTTATTGATTATTATTGGGGGAGAGTGTCAAAATTGGGTGTCAACAACTTGTCCCTCTTTGACTGGAGATGATAGAAGAGTCTTTAGACAAAGACGTTGACTTATAGTCAATTTTGTTTCGATCGTCTGAATTAGAACAAGGATTAAGGAATGCAAGGGCAAATGCTGATTCGAAAATTGTCTCAGTGTCGAAATATGATGACACTGGGTCGTGGTGATAGAAACTGACACTGGATTTTTGGTGTCTAAAACTAAAGGTAGGGCTGACGCAGATTTAAAAACTTGTCCCAGTGTCGAATTATGATGACACTGAGTTATTGGAGAGTGGATCGACGCTCGGGCCGCTTCTGTCCTTTGTTGAGAAGACTGCCCCCCCCCCCCAACAAATTGCCTCAGTTCGCTGTAAGAGAAAATCCATGTTGCGCTCCTGCTCCTGCATGCTAAAGCTCAAGAAAAAGTTAGTACATAATTGTCAAGGCAAAAAAATGATAAAGCATGAATATATAAGCAATATAATTTTGAGAGTAGATATGTTATCCTGGATTGCGTGTTGGCGATGTTGTTGATGGTGTCCTTGCGTTAATGTAGTGTTGTCAATACTGAGATGTCATCTTTGTGTGGACATGATGTCATTGCGAATGCGGATATGTCGTCCTTGCATAGACGTTCTGCAATTGCTCCTGTAAATTGAGGATCCTGTAGGCTAAGCTCAAGAAGAAGTTAGTGCATAATTGCTAAAGTAATAAAGCATGAATAAAAAATGTGATCAGGTGGGTAGGAATATCGTCCTGTGTAATGCAATGTCGACGTTTTTGATGTGATGTTGTAAATGCTGAGATATGCTGAATGATGCGAATACTGATGTCGTCCATGCCCAGACGTGCTGAATTCTGTGAATGTTGAATGTTGTAAATGTTGATGTCATCTTTGCACGGACTTGCTGGATGCTGTGAATGCTGATGTAGTCTCTGCACGGACTTGCTGGATGCTGCGAATGCTGATGTCTCTGCACGGACTTGCTGGATGATACGAGTGTTGATAACGTCTCTGTACTGACTTGTTGGATGCTGCGAATAATGAATGTTGTGAATGCTGGTATCGTCTCTGCATGGACTTGCTGAATGATGCTAATGCTGATGTCGTCTCTGCACGGACTTGCTGGATGCTGCGAATGCTGATGTCATCTCTGCACCGACTTGTTAGATGCTGCGAATGCTGATGTCGTCTCTGCATGGACTTGCTGGATGCTGTGAATACTAATGTAGTCTCTGCACGGACTTTCTGGATGTTGTGAATGCTGATGTTATCTCTGCACGGACTTGCTGGATGCTGCGAATGTTGATGTTGTCTCTGCACGAACTTGATGGATGTTGCGAATACTGATTTCGTCTCTGTACGGACTTGCTGGATGCTGTGAATGCTGATGTAATCTCTGCACGAACTTGCTGGATGCTACGAATGCTGATCTAGTCTCTACACGAACTTGCTGGATGCTGTGAATGCTGATCTGCACGGACTTGCTGCGAATGCTGATGTTGTCTCTGCACGGACTTGCTGGACGCTGCAAATGCTTATGTCATATCTGCATGGACTTACTGGATGCTGCGAATGCTAATGTCGTCACTGCACGGACATGCTGGATGCTGCGAATGCTGAGATGATGTCCTTGATCTGGATGTTATGCGTTTGTGAACCGCATGGATTGCAACGTGACTCTGTGAACGAACTGTTGCGCTGGATTTTGTTGCGGAATTTGAACTTTGATTGTTGTTATCTTCCATGCTTCTTTCTGCTTCTGCTAATATGAAGAACCTGCGCTCAAAGAAAACTTGTGAGTTTTGGGGGGGCCGGTCGATTCGTATTAACTCTACAGCTTTGGTCCTTTGATATTTGCACGTCTGGCTTGTTTGGCTCTGCCACCCCTGTCCTGTCTGGTTTCTTGCCTTGACTAATTATTAACTATTGCTTGTGACAGAGTGAGTATTTTAATAAAATTTTCTGTCGGATTGACTAAATGAACATTTTATTAAAATTGTCTCAGTTTTAACTTTAAAACATGCAAGGGTGCTTGGTTTAAAACGTTTCTCTTGGGGGATTGTTTGTCTATCCTACCAAAAGTGTGTATTTTGTTGTTTTCGAAACAAAGAGGAAGCTTCCTAATGGTGTGACCGAAGCCTATTTAGGCCGCCTACGTATCACAATGAGGGAATCAGGTCATAATGTGGTTCGTTACAAGCAAGTCTGGGTAAAATTAAAAAATTCTAAAGGTGGGACCGAAGCCGATATGGCCGCCTACGTATCCATCAAGGAAATCAGGTCAAACGTAGTTCAAATTACAAGAAAAGGGAAATTGGGATTTTTAAAGGTGGGATCGAAGCCGATATGACCGCCTACGTATCTCTGCCATGGGAATCAGGTCAAACGTAGTTCACAACAAACCAACGGAAGCAAAGCATTATTAAAACTTAAATATTAGTCTAGACTCTAACTTATTCTGTTAAACTAATACACTCTTTTTATTAAGATTCTAGGTGGCCAGGACAGGGGTGCAAGTCCAATTTTCAAGTCGCATCCTTGCTCTGCATCCCAGCTGGCTGGGTCTTCGGCGGGATCATGTTTCGCTGTCAGTATCGTCTTCTTTTAACTCCTGTGTGGTGCACGCTTGGATAAATGACTGATTCGGGCAGAGCAGGTTTTGGCAAGGGAGCATCTCTCTTCCTTTGGGGATAGGTCGATGACTCATCCCTCTCGTATCTCTCGGCCAGTCCAACAGTCTTTTCTCCATCGACAGTAATCATGTTTCGCTGGGCATTACCATGATTTGGCGGGGGATCATTGTGCACATTTGAGAAGGCTTCTTCAGCTGAATGACCCCTTCTTTGATTAGCTCCTCGATTTTGTCCCTGAGGGAACAACACTCTCTGGTGTCATGTCCGATGGTCCCGAATGATATGCACAACGCTTAGTTTCATCATACCCTCTGAGAGTAGGATTGGAGAAATTTTTTTGGGGATATAATTGAAAACTCTTGGGATGAAAAGTGTTGAAAAAGAAACGAAACGAGAATTGAAAAATTTGATGCACCCCAATGAAGAAGATGCAAAAGCCTAAGTTTGGGGGTGCCTGTTATTTATAATGTATCTCATTCTCTCAAAATAAAAGAGGGGAAAAATAGGTATGGGATTAAAAAGAAAGTCAATAAGGAGGAAAAATGAGTTGAATGAAAATGCTTATGGTACGTAATTGAGCCTAAATGCCTATTTTTACCTACCCATGCCTAAGCCTACATTACAACCCTAAAAAGTCCTGAAGATCTCTAGTACGTATGTCTATGATTAGTGGAGAATAGCAAGTGAACAGGCCATAGAATTTTGAAATTGACATGCATAGGTTAGGTATTCATACTTCCATTGAGCATGATTGAAATGAATTTGCAAAATATCTGACTTGAAATTTTAGATTGATGAATTCATGTTATATCTGTTCCTGCATATTATCCCAACTGACATTCATATTTTTCTAGTGACATTTGTGCAGCAAGTTGATCAGAGTCTTTGAGTCATTTATTTTCTTTTGTGTCTTTGATTCTGTTTTGATCTTTACTCGAGGGCGAGCAAAGGTTAAGTTTGAGGGGGTTTGTTAGGCATATTTTATATGCACTTTTAGAGTCATTTTTAGTTAGTATTTTACCCATTTTTGCTCAAATATGTGTCGTGTTTGGGTATGTTTCTTTCTTTTTGAGTCACAGTGATCTAAAAAGGTAAAGTGGCGAAAAAGAGCAATAATTGGACAGAAAAGGAGGTTCCTGAGCCAAAATTGACAAAAGTTGGCAATCCGGACAAAAGCAGAAGCAGAGCCGCGGCTCAATTAGGCAGAGCCGTGGCGCCCAAAGATCTGAGAGGCTACAGGAGTTAAGACGCCGCAGCGCCAGTCAGCAGGACCGCGACGCCGAGGCGTAAAACTGTCCAGATCCGAATGGTAATTGGCCAAGGGCAAAGAGGTCCAGAGTACACGTTTTTGGAGCATATAAAAAGCCCTTTGGGCAGATTTTTTTAAAGGGTTACTCAACATTTCTTCACAACACAACATAGTTTTCTTGGAGGCTACAAGATTGGAGACTTGTTTCAAAGTATTTTCTTTTCTTTGTTTTCTATGGCTAGGAGCTAAACTTTTAATTAGGGTTCTCCTTTCGAATCGCTTGAAACTCGTCTTTATGAATTAATGCAGTATTTGGTTTCTTCTTCATATAGTTAAGATTTATTCAATATTTGGTTTGATTGTTTGATAATTAATTGATCACTAGTTATCATCACGTATATGATTTCAAATCGAGATCCGAGAGGGGAGATTTAGATATGATGTAGTTGAATAGACATAGATTAAAAATCGTGGACGAAAGTACT
Source organism: Przewalskia tangutica (assembly GCA_029844215.1). NCBI lineage: Eukaryota > Viridiplantae > Streptophyta > Magnoliopsida > Solanales > Solanaceae > Przewalskia > Przewalskia tangutica. The sequence continues at coordinate 374,649 of CM056728.1, forward strand.
CTGATACTTGTGTAGCTTCATAGGTTATTGTTCTTAATCCTCCTATGTGGTAAAATCTATTATAGAAATATAGAAGATTTCTGCACTGGGGTTGAGCGTTTATATATCCTAACCGAAATATAAAACAGTCTAGCTAACCTGCTATCTTAAAATAGAAGAAGAACTTTTATTGCTGCATTAAGGATTAAAACGAGTGGATAGTCGAGGAGATTGGAAGCCCTATTTCCACCATAACTGATTCAAATAAAGTATTTTAGTTAATTTCTGCAATTACTTCAGTAGTTTATAGATAAAATCAAAACAAAATATCGATAGTCAAATAGATAACTTAGGATAGATGTTTGGTAATTGAAAACCAGTCTCTGAGGACGATATTCGGTCTTACCAAGACTATATTACTTGAGTGATACGTACACTTGCGTAAAACATAAGCAAAATCGCTAACAATCGGCTGCAAATTTTCCCTGTCTGGAGTATCCCGGCGGTTTTCAACCTTTCGTATAGCTGGGGAAAAAGTTCAGCTAAAGGAGTATATGCTTTGGCTGCCTTTTCCTTATGGCTTGTGCTGACTTTGGGCATGGCAGACATTTGGCTTTGTGAGTATGTAGGTGGGTATGATGAGGGATAGATGGGTGCTTGAGATGCATTGTATATAGGCTGTGTGTGATAATTGGGATATGGAGTAGACGGGCCTTAGTAGTAAGGTGCAGGATTTTGGATGTTTGGATAAATGGGCTGGAGTGGAGTATTTAGGCACATGGATAGGTTGGTGAGATTCCGGAGTCTCTCAATTTCGGCTTGCATAGTTGTTACAACAATTGAGTTTGATCTGTAATGTGCCCCTTTTCTGAAACCTCTAATTCGTCCATAGGAATAGAGATATGTCCCAAGTTAGTATGCTCAGGTGCCCCTGAATGACTTCCCTGAATCAGTCATGTCTTCGTTCCTTGCCTTTGACCTTGTGAAATGCTGATGCTCTGCCATTGCTTAGTCAAATACAAATCGACCTTGGAGAAAGTGATAAATCCTTTAACATGCAGCAAACTAAATTAGCATATGATCTTGCAAAGCTGAAGACAACATGTAGCAGATATATTGCACACAAAACATCATATTAAAGCGATTCCTTAATATGCATGGGGCCCCTTTATGCCAGAGGTAAGCCTAAACGCCAGATATGCGAGATTATGATAAATTTGTTCAAGTCGTCAAACTATAATTCTTTTGTTGGAAACGACGACAAAATGAATGTGTGTTTTCCAATTTCAGCATGTCATGTTTAGGCTTGAATTCGTCTATCATTGGCACGTTACACATAGTATGTTGTTGGGTCGTTGGGTTGAGAAATCCGTCGACAAATTTGATGTTTTCCTAATTATAGCGTCGATACCAAGGACCGGCCCACCTAAGGTAAATGCATGCATGCCTTAAAATAAAGGTGATATAGCTCTATCTTAAGTTTACTAAGATTTGGCTTTAGACGCAAGATTTTCGAGCGGATAACTCGAGTGAGAAGGCTACGCGGCCACCGGATGGTCCGGACACTCCACGTATAATATCAACTTTCTTAAATTTGGGTTTTATGAAATAAATTTGCTGATGCACCAAGCGCACCTCGCGTGTAGTGTGTGATTGTGTGAATTTTCCAGAGTGGAAGAAGTATGAGCAGAATGCCAGTTTAAGGAAAGCGGTAACAAATAGCAATTACAACATTTACAAATAAAACAAAATACAACACACAAGAAAATTAAATGTAAAATAATGCCAAAAATAACCCTAGGCATGTTGTGGTCAAGAACCTCAAATCCCCAACGGAGTCACCATTTCGGTCACACCCTTTTTCGACTGTGATATTCACTCCTGCTATTAATGTTCGAAAATAAAAAATGAAAAATGCTAAAAGGTGCAAAAATGCTAAAAAGGGTTCGCGGAGTCGCCACCTAATTAGTTAGGGTGAATTAGGACACCTAAATGTCAACTAGGTTAAAGTCAACACTAACTCCATTAAAAATGGAGTGCTAAACTTTAATCAGATTCTGGGCAAGAGTTCTTTATTATTCTAAAGGGAAGGGGTTAGACACCCTAAAGGATCCGCTAACTTGCGGTTGTCCGTTCAAGCCTAGAGTTAATTATTATGCTATAGAAAATGCATGTTTTAAAGTATTTAAGCAAAGGATATTTATAAGCGTAAATGTATTTGGCCTGCATAAAATGTAAGATTTGTTTAAAATACATAAAGCTAATCTTAGTTGAAGACATGCATTTAAAAAGTAGTTAGAAAATATATGAAATTATTCTATAGGGTATATATGTTGCTTAGTATAATATAGGAGTAATAATGCAAAACATGTGATGACGAAAAAATAAGATGTGAAAATATATCATGCAAAGGTTAACGATCCTACGATTTATATATATATTTTTATGTGAATGCTAATAGGAATTTATAAAAAATGATTTTCCTCAAGTTAGGATTTAGTAAATAATGTCTTGACTACCTAAATAATTATGCGACTAAATGGTTTAATTATAGTTTAAGCAATGTGTGTCAAGCTAGAATAATTAACTTAAGAGGAAGTAGATTTCTAACGTCAAACTAATTCCTAATGGCACTCAAAAGTTTAACTATGTGTACTAATGTTAGTGTAATGTTAGACAATTAAATAATGAATGGGGGCGGGGTAGAAAAATTAAATAAAGATGACTCGAAGAATGGCGGTGCTATTTCGCCGGTAGTTCTTGGAATTTTCTGATGCGGATAGAAGATGCACACAAATGCGGGTGAATGCAGATCTTCAGTTGATGGAAGACACGATGAGTCTTGTTGACACCCAATTTCGCCCCTCTCTTCCTACTATTCACCCAAAACTAAACTATTTTTTTAGACCGCAAGAGCAATAATAATTTTAATAAATATATACATATGCATACATAAATAAAGAATTTAATATTCTCAAGATAACCACTTTTATTATTATTATTATCTTTATCAGCCCTTTTACTATCGCGGATTTTCTTATCACAATCATATTTGTTACTCCAATATTCTATGTTATTTACAAAATGATATCGCATTTTATATTAAGCACTAAAACATTTTCTAAAATATTATTGCATTATTTATTGTCACTATAATTTATAGCTTAATAAATCTATTTATGCCACAACTCACTATTTAATAAACTACATAAACTCTACCAAATAAAATACAATTTTCAGCCCACTTTATCCCCCATTTCGTCCAACAACCATAGCCCAATTTCAAAAAAAGAGACCCAGGACATCATCCCCTTTATTTTCCCAAAAAAAAACAGAGAATAAATAAGGTCACGTGAAACCCTGCAGATCTTTCCAACGTTCGAATTTGAACGATTTTTGTTTGACTAGTTTTCAAAATTTGAGATAAAAACCCCGCCCAATAAACCCTAGCAATCCTAATTTCGTGTTATATAAAGCTAGCACATGAACTCCATTAGAGGACACTTTTTCCCAGCTGCCTTATTCCCTTTCAAAATCTAAAAATACTTTTCATTTTCTTATTCTGAAAAAAGAATTCTGGGGGTCGCACCTTACCTCCTCTTTAAACCTAAGCATTTTCTTTCATTTTTAGTTTTTTTTGAAATACATAAAAAAAAACGCCGCTCGTACGCTCCAAGAACAATCTAAGCATTTCTCATCTTAGTCTTCTTAAGAGATAAATTTCTTAATTACCGGTTTACCCTCGAAAATTCCAAAATACTCTCTACTATTCTTGGGAGAAATCTCCTGAAATACCAAGAAATTTCTTAAGTTCTTGTTGTCAAGGTTCGACGTCGGATTCGAAGGCCTCGCCTCAGTTCGCCGCACTCGAAGAAGGTAAATTCACCCTCTTTTTGTTCTTGCTATTTGATATGTATTATGTGGTCTATATGATTTGATGTTACATTGGTTATTTTTTGGTAATTTGTTCATCGCCTATGACTGTCAATCAGTTTTGACTTTTGACGTTGTGTTGGTTATTGTTAATTTATTCATCGTTTACCGTTAGTTAGTCGCTGGAGTTCCTTAAATCAGTTATTATGTATGATTATAGTATTAGGACTATTTTAAACGTATTTATCAAAGTGTCATCCCCTGGTTTGGTTTGCTAATTGGATACTAATATGTCGAGGCCATTCTTGATCTATTGAGTCGTCATAAGCTTGGTTTATGCAATGAACAATCAATAAGCTAGCTCTTAGTTTATTTGCTTTGCCTGAGCATATAAGTGTTAAATGTATACTCGCCAATCTATTTAGACTTAAAAAAAATGGAAAAATGGTCTAACTACATGTATCATATAGAATGTTTGTTTGTCGAATATGGGATGAAAGTCTAAAGCTACTTTTGAAAATCTGTTAGTATAATCTTTATATCATATAACACTAGTTTAAGGCTTAAAAATAAGTTGAAATACTTTGTCGAACCGACTTTACTTGACAAACTAATTTCATTGTCGTTGGGCTAGTATTACTGATTGTTAGATTGGTTCATGAGAATAGTTCGCTATTGATTTTTTTTACTACATTTTTTGGACTGATTTCGGGTTGTTTCTCTACTAATTTTCAGCCCTTGTTAGACTGGTTTTGGGCCAGTTTCGGACCGATTTGCACCCCCTATTTTGACTGCTTTTGGTCTGATTCTTAGCCATTTCGGCTACTGATTTTGGTCATTTTTAGAACTGACTTTCAGCCCTGTTATTTTCTGGTTTTTGACTGTTTCGCGGACTGATTTTTGGTCATTTTTCGGACTGATTTTCAGCCCTGTTATTTACTGGTTTCTGACTGTTTCGCGGACTGATTTTGGGCTAATTTTCGTACCGATGTTCAACCTCGTTGTTACTGTTTTGGCCACTTTTCGGACTGATTCTCTGGTCATTTTGTTATCGGTTTTCGACTATTTTCACTACTGATTTTAAGGTCGTATTAATCATGTATAAACATTTGAAGTTATAAACGTGTAACTAGCTAAAATTAATTTGTTTAAACTCTTAGAATGTGTTATACAAGTCTTAATGCAGTTTTGTGTTGATTAAAGGTCTAATATCTTTGTTTGTTTTAAGTTCAAAATGGGCATGTATGATGATGTGTGGTTTATAAACTCATGATATTTTAAAGTGTCATTGTATGTGTTTAATCTTCACATCAATATCGTTTATTATTCGATGAGGTTTGAATATATACTAATCCTTTTCTTTTCTTTGTTTTACATGAAATGCATTGGGAGTTTGTGAAGAGTCTCGACATGAGACTCAACACGAATCGACGAAATGAAGATCTGCATCCATGTCCTTTGTATTCCTCGACTTCGGAACTCCTAAACCAAAATGGGTCGGATACAACATCATCCGCTCCATTCGCTCTTTTATCATTTTCTTTAATTTCGCCATTTATTTTATTTTCTTGTTATAATACGTAATCTTGCATAAATATTGAAATGTGTAGGTAGACTTAAGACCAATAGATTAAAGGGGATGACAACTTAAAAACTGAAATTTACTTCATATCTTTAAAACATACATTTCTAATAATGCCCTACAAATGCATATCTTTATCAATTTTTTTTTTTTTACATGCAACATATACTCTTCCAACAAATCTTTTACATATATTTTTTATAAAACAAATCTTATGCAAAGGTATCAAATTATATATCTTTCAAGTAGTTATTTGCAATACCCTTTCCTTAACTCTAAAGCTTTCCAAAAACATGCATTTTTAAATACAATAATTAACCCTAGGTTTGAACGGACAACCGCAAGTTAGCGGATCCTTTAGGGTGCCTAACCCCTTCCCTTTAGGATAATAAAGAACCCTTGCCCAGAATCTCACAAAGCTTTCGCAGACCTTTAAATGGAGATCATTCGTAGTATTTTATGCTACATTTTTTAGTGTCCTAATTCACTATAATAATTAGGTGGCGACTCCTTAAATAACATTTCAGGAATCAACCATGCGCAGTAATTCCGTTCCGACTACGGTTGAAATGGGGCGTTACAGCATGGCGACTCCACTGGGGATGTTAGGTTCTTAACCACAACAAACATAGGTTAATTTATTGTGCTTTATTTTCTTTATTTTGCTTAAATTGCTTCCTTTATGTTTTACACTTATTTGCTTTTATTGTTTTGCCTAAATTATTCTGCTTTACATATAAATATTTGCATATTGTATTAAACTGCTATTTGTTACCGCTTTCCTTAAATTGACATTCCGCTCATATTTCTTCCACTCTGGAAAATTCACACAATCACACACTACATGCGAGGTGCGCTTGGTGCATCGAAAATTCTTTCTTCAAAACCCAAATTTAGGAGAGTTGGTAATGACGCGAGAATCCGGTCCAACCGGGTCACGTAGCCTTCTCACTCGAGTAGTCCGCTCGGGAACCTTGTGTCTAGTAAAGCCAAATCTTAGAAACTTAGGATAGAGCTATACCACCCTTTATTTTTAAGTCATGCATGCATTTATCTTAGGTGGGTTGATCCCTGGTGTCGACGCCACAATTAGGAAAACACCAAAACTTGTCGACGGGTTTCTCAACCCAACGACCAATCAGCATACTATGTGTAGCGTGACAATGATAGACAAATCCAAACCTAATCATGACATGCCAAAATTGGGAAAGTGCACCGTCATTTGGTCGCCATTTCCAACAAAAAGCATTACAGTTGGACGACTTGGACAAATCCGTCATAATCTCGCATAAGTGACGTTTAGGCTTACCTCTGGCATAAAGAGGTCCCAAACATGTTAGAGCACGCACTTGATTTGCAATTTGCTTATTGTTATGTATTGCCTGCAATTCTTTGCATATTATACTAACTTGGTTTGCTTCATTTATTAGAAGGTTATTTTGCTTAGCATATCCCCAAAAGGTTGATTCGTGTTGACTGGTAGAAGCACAATCATCCAACAAATGACCAATTCAGAGGCACCAGAACGAAACAACTTAGGACTCGTCCCCGTTCCTGTAGAGGATGCAGAGGCGTTAGAAAGGAGAAACACCAATGATCAAAACCTCGCCAAACTATTGCAGCAAATGGAAATCATGCAAGCCGAAATAGAAAGGCTCCGAAATATCACAAACATGTCTATTAGTTTGAATGCACCACTCCTGCAGCAAGGGACAAATGCAATCATGTCACAAACCTCGAGCTTCCACTTCCCAAAACTCCCGCAAAGACCGCAACATACCAGCTCATACCAAAATGTCACTCACCCGGTCAATTTGCAAACCGACCTCCCAAAATGATCGTTTTATTACATACACATCTTATCCTCCACCTACCTATATCTCCCCACTCAGTCCAAATTGCCAGGCCACCCAATACGAGCAGAGGACACACATCACTGGTCCTAACAAACAATATGGGGGATTAACACATCCGACCGAAAGCCAACCATTTATTATGCATGCATCCTCTCAAGAGACAGATCAATACAAGGAAATGGAGCGGCAGACTCGAGCCAGAACTGATGAAAATATGGCAAAAGAAATCCGTAGTTTGAAAGAGGCATTTAGAAGCATTCAGATGAACAAGGGGGAGACAGGTTTAGAATATGAAAACTTATGTATGCACCCCGATGTTGAATTACCTATGGGATACAAGGTGCCCAAATTTGACATGTTCGATGGAAAGGGGAATCCTCGAGCTCATCTAAGGTCATATTGTGATAAATTGATTGGAGTTGGGAAAAATCAAGCAATCATCATGAAATTATTCATCAGGAGTCTAACCGGCGAGGCGCTGGACTGGTACACATGCCAAGACCCTCGAAAATGGGACGGTTGGAATGCCATGGCCCAAATACGTGACATTCCCAGAAGCAAAGCAACAAATTCAACAGTCCCTAAAGTCTAAAGTACATGATGATGGTAATTCTAAAACCATAAGAGACGTATAAATTATGTATCAATATACAAAGCCTAGATAAGAACCTTCTTCTGACAATAAACATTTCTTGATTCCCCGATTTGCAAGCACATGCAGAGGTGCCATTTTTTAAAAAGAACAAAGGAACTAGAACAAAATCAAGGAGGCATATTTCTATTTTTTCTAGCCATAATTCTTTATATTTCATTAGCTGATATATACTCTTCTAACCCCGAATGCTTCTTTACAGAAACGAATGTCAATCCCCAATGGGATACTTCCTAAAGACCAAAGTAAAATATGACTAAGGGGAGTAGCAATTCCCTAATTTACATCATGGCTGCTTAAGAGCATATAAAACACTTCCCATAATAAAGGTAATCCCCGAAGAAACACAAAAGTTAACTCCAAAACAATCCTAATGTAGCGAAAACTACATTCGAAGGAATAAATAAATAACTAAAATCGAGAAAAAGCTTGTAACTTTCACATAAAATCAAATAGACAACATATAGATGAACGAGAGTAACCACAAAGATACTGACTTTAATTAAGAACAACTTACAGCAAGAAGATACCCAGATTTATTAAGCAAACTTATTCAACGTCATATTCACACACTTATAGATACAGTAACATGAATGAGTTAAATCACACAATTATCACGGAAAAGCGCAGGAGTAAGATAAACTGAAAGGGAATTGTGAGGTTACCTTCTCCGAGCAGCGAACCGAGACAGCGTATCAAGTCGCCGATCCACTCGGGGTTTGGTATTGCGATGCGATTGAAGGGACTGATGTTTATGCTTTGAGAATGCTTATTTATTGCTCTTGAATTCTTCCCTCTTTCGATGCCTTTAGCCAAATTTCCCCCCGATCCTTTGTATGTAACTATTGCTTGATTTATATAGCCTCCAATTGGGTTCTCAATTTGGACTAATTCCCTATTAACTTTGGACGGATCTTGGTGTTTATTTCCAGTGATTTTTACCCCAAAAAAAAAGTGTTGATCTGAATTGGGGTAATTAAGGAGTTATCTTATACGATTTGGGCGATTTTTGTGTTGATTTGGACGCGATTTTTTGCTACTCTTATTGGGATGATTGTGTTGTTATTTTGGTATGATTTTATTGCAATTTTAGTGGTTATGGTAAGTTGTATTAATGTGGGATTTGTTTGATGGTAAGTTGATTTTCGGAGATTTGATCGTTTGGTTGATTTTCATTAGGTTTAGGTTAATGGTTAGTTTATTTGGGGAAGAGGGAAGGTAAAAAAGGTTGTTGGGCCGCGGGTCATGGTTCATTGGGGTGGTGGGTTGAATAAAAGAAAAGGTATTGGGCTTGTTAGTTTTAGGTAATAGTTTATTTTAAGTGTTACATTTAATTAGTGGTAAATAAGTGGGGGTTTAAATTATTTGTAATATTTATGAAATTGCTTTTAAAGTATAAAAATAATAAATGTGAATGTACTATTTAATGAATGCTTAATGCTCTATGTAAATGCGACGCTATTATTGAATTATTTATTTATTTATGTATTAATTATTTATTAAAATGTTAAATGCGGACATAATATTTATGGAGTGCTTAATGCTGGGATGCCATTATTGAATTATTTATTTATGTATTTATGTGTTTGTGCATGTGTTATTATTGTTAAAATCCTTTAAAAATTATTTGAGGTGTTAAAATATTAAATGCGGACGTGTTATTTAATTAGTATTTAATGTTTTATAAATGCGATGTCGTTATGAGAATGCTTATTTGTGCATGTATTATGTTTTATTATTGCGTATTATTATTATAAAAAAATAAAGATTATTTTGGAAAATTAGTGTAGTTTTATAGTTAATGATTGGACGAGCGGATCAAAATTGGGTGTCAACAAGCGCGTGGGAACCTATAGACTAGATTTACCTTCCGGCAAAATTTTGATGTCGAACAATTGTTATTATGTTCCTTCTTTGACAAGGAACATTATTTTCATTCATGTACTTGACACTGAGGGTTTTTCCTCAAGCATTAATAATAGCAATATGATTTTGGCTTTTGATAATGTTGTGTATAGAATTGCGCCTCTTGTGAATGGATTGTATACATTAAACTGTCGCAAGAAAATTTTGAATGTACAAAATAAAAGAGTTAAGTTAAATGAAAGAAATTCTACCTACTTGTGGCATTGCAGACTTGGTCATATCAATCAAACGAGGATTGAACGGTTGAGGAAATTAAATTACCTCGGACCATTTGACTTACAATCTTATGGTAACTGTGAATCCTGTTTGAAGGGTAAGATGACCATTAAACCTCTTTCTGGAAAGGAGATCCGTGTCAAGGAGGTGCTTGAGTTGATACATACGGACGAATGTGGACCATTTTCGACTTGAGCTAGAGAAGGTTTCTCGTACTTCATTACTTTTGCATACGACTTATGAAGGTATGTATATGTGTATCTTATGAGACACAAATCTGAGGCCTTCGAAAGGTTTAAGGAGTTTAAGTGTGAAGTGGAGAAACATCTCTCAAAGAGTATCAAGACTCTCCGATCTGATCGAGGGGGTGAATACTTGAGTAAAGAATTTCTTGACTACTTAAAGCTACATGGAGCTCATTCTGAATGGACACCTCCTGGAACATAACATATGAATGGTGTTGTCGAGAGGAGAAACCGAACCTTTCGTGATATGGTTCGTTCCATGTTGATCTTTTCAGCTCTTCCAACATACCTTTAGGGATACACTATTCTAACCTCGATATATGTTCTGAACCGAGTTCCTTCTAAATTAGTTGAAAAAACGTCATATGAGGTATGGTGTGACAATAAGCCATCACTTAGACACATGAGGCCCTGGGGGTGTAATGCATATGTCAAGAAGTTGATCACTGATAAGTTAGAGTCTAAAAGTGAGAAATGTTACTTTGTTGGGTATCCAAAGGAAACTAAGGGATACTATTTCTATCTTCCTGGTGAACATAAGATATTTGTTTCTAGGAACACAACTTTTCTTGAAGATGAATATGTCTACAAGGAAGAGAGTTGCATAGAGATAGAACTTGAAGAAACTCAAGATCAAAGTAACATAGAGGTTGAAACCTTGCCGAATGAACAAGGCAAGGATTCAGTGGGAGATTTTGGCGAAGATTGGGTACTCAGTGTACGCCCTTCGGCCAGTGGGAGTGCTACGAGGAGAGATGCAGAAATGCAAGATCCTCATGCACAGACTTTAGGAGCAAATGCACTAGTTGCACCTCCTCCCATTCCGGAAAGACATGAAAATGATATTTCTGAAAGCTCTAATGTTGGTGGATCGACCAACGCACAAGAACCTACTCACAATCAGAATATACCTGTAACTGAACTGCAAGACAATCAACTCCGTAGGTCTACTAGAACTTATCGTCCTCCGGAAAGATTAAATCTACTTGTGGAAACACAAAATGAGCTAGATATTCCAGATGATGACAAGCCTAGAACCTATAACGAAGCAATGCTAGACATTGATTTGAAGAGATGGCAAGAAGCCATGAAATTCGAAATGGAATCTATGTATATCAATCAAGTGTGGAACTTGGTTGATTTGCCAAATGGGGTTAAACCCATAGGATACAAATGGGTCTTTGATGCGCGATTTATGCACACACTTACGCAAGTGCACGTGTCGTGTCAAGTAATATAGTCTTAGAAGACCGAGTTATCGTCCTCAGGGATTAGTGTTCAAGTACCAAATTCTATTCTATGTTATCTATTTGGTGACCGATGATTGATATGTTGTTTATGACTATAATTATGAAAACTAATTAAACTACGTTGTTTTACTTCAGTAATGTGGAAATAGGGCTTCCAAATCTCCTCAACTATCCGCTTAACTTACTTATTAATGCAATTAATAATGGTTCTCCTTCTATTTTGAGATAGCAGGTTAACTAAGCCGTTTTATACTCCTGTTAAGGTTATATAAACACTCAACCCCAGTATAGAACCTTTCTACCTTTCGGTGATAAGATTGACTATAGAGGAGGATTAAGACCAATAACCTATTAATACTACACAAGTATCGGGGTACTTTCGTCCACGATTTAACCTATGTTTATCCAAATACAGCATATTCACAAACCTCCCCTTTCGGCTTTCGGTTAGAAATCATAAAGATTATGATAATTAGTGATCAAGTAATTACCAAGCAATCAAAACAAATATTGAATAAATCTCAACAACAACAAGAAGAACCAAATACATGCATTAATTCATAAAGATAAGTTTCAAGTGAATTGACATGGAAAGCCCTAAGTAGATTTAGTTCCTAGCCATAGACATGACAAGAACTAAATCAATATCCAACATAAACTGTAAAGAAAGTAAAACAAGAACAAGAAATTACTAAGAAAAGGTCTCCAATCTTGATCTCCAAAAGTTGTGTGATTTGGCAAGAAGAGGAACCCCTGCATCTGACCTAAAGTCCTCTTTTTATAGTTTCCAAAACGTGATGCAGGTTTTCCTTCAGGCCTGGCCCATTGTCAATTCGAATTTCTAATTTCTAATTTTTCCCGCCGCGGCGTCGGAACTCCTGAAGCACTCTGAAGATTAGGCGCTGTGGCGCTCTGGCCCTGCTGGCTGGAGGCGCCGCGGCGCTGGCCTGTTTTGTGCCCGGTTCGCCACTTTTTCACTTTTCGAGCTCTGGAACCTCCGTTTCTGCCCTCTTTTTGCTCCTTTTTCGTCAATGAGTCACTTTAAACCAATATGACTCAAAAGAAAGAAAATATATCCTAAGACGACACGTATTTGTACAAAAATGGACAAAATACTTACTAAAAATGACTCAAAATATGTATATAAAATACACCGATCAGTCTTCAAGAAGAAGATTGATGCATTTGGCAAGATTCAGACTTATAAAGCTAGACTAGTGGCTAAAGGTTTTACTCAGCGTCCTGGTGTGGATTATGATAAAATCTTTTCATCGGTGGCTAAGATAAAGTCTATTCGGATTTTGCTTTTAATAACTGCACATTATGATTATGACATTTGGCAGATGGACGTCAAAACTGCTTTCCTCAATGGTAATCTAATTGAGTAAGTATATATGAAATAACCCGAGGGTTTTTCATGTGAGTCCAGACCAAATGTTGTGTGCAGGCTACATAAGTCCATTTATGAGCTTAAGCAAACCTCTAGGAGTTTGAACATTTCCTTTGACAATGCTATCAAATCTTTTGATTTCGTCAGAAGCAAAGAAAATCCTTGTGTTATATCAAACGCAAGGATGATGGTATTGTCTTCATTATTATATATGTTGATGACATATTGATAATGGGAGATAATAAGACCCTCATGCAGTCAGTTAAGGATTGGTTGTCCAAGACCTTCATGATGAAGGATTTAGGTGAAGCCTGTCAATCTACATAGACAAAGTGCTTAGACGTTTTTCAATGGAGAATTTCAAGAAAGGTTGTCTTCTGATGGGTCAAGACATCAAGTTATCAAAGAAGGGTTGCCCTTCTAATTCTGTAGAATTTGAGCACATAAATAGGATCTCATATGCTTCGGCAATAGGATCGATCATGTATGCCATGACCTGTACTGGGCCAGATGTGGCCTTTGCACTTAGTATGACTTGCAAGTTTCACCAGAATCCTGGTGAGGAACACTGGAAGGCAGTCAAGAGTATTCTCAAGTACCTAAGACGTACTAAAGATTGTTTTCTAGTCTATGGTGGGGATAATGAGCTGGTTGCCATTGGGTATACTGATGCTACTTTCCAGACAGATGTTGATGATTTCAAATCTCAGTCTGGTTATATTTTTGTTTTCAACGGAGGAGCAATGATCTGAAAGAGTTCCAAACAGGCTACTACTGCAGACTCGACTACTGAAGCGGAGTACATTGCTGGATCGGAAGTTGCTAAAGAAGTTGTCACGATTTCTGAGTTCCTAAAGGAACTAGGGGTTGTTCCGAGTGCTAGTTGTCCAATAACTATTTATTGTGACAACACTGGTGAAATTGCACAGGCAAATGAACCAAGATCAACTAACAGAAACAAACATGTACCGAGGAAGTACCACATTCTCCGAGAGATGGTGGAAGCTGAAGATATCAAGATAGATTATATTCCCACAGACAATAATCTAGCAGACCCGTTTACTAAACCATTAAGCTTGGTGAAGCATAATGGTCATTTTGAGAACATGGGTGTTAGATAAGTTGGTGATTGGCTCTAGGCCAAGTGGGAGATTGAAAGTATATGTATGTCCTAGAGACAATCTGTATTAGGACACAATGTACTTTATACACATTCATATTTATATATTAATGATGATTAATATTATGACATTTGCATTTGTTGAATTATTAGTTGATTGTTTATAATATTCTATAAATGCATCCCTAGAGTTTACGTGTTTATTAATGATGTGAGAATTAATATTATAACGTAACTCTTAAACTACCTCAACTAATGATCATCGAGATTGGGATATCGATGATATGCGATACGTCGACATGTGGTCTGCATCATATCCTTAGGCGATGTAGTATGTTTCACTTCCTACGAGTTATGACAACTCGTGATGGACACATGGATACTTGTTGAAGTATTGGTATACCCTACTGATGTGTTGTTTGTTATATGTCTAAAGTGTCATCGGTATGTCGGAGATAGTAGTCTTTAGACTTGAGGTTGATACGCACCTTATTCACGGAGTAATGTACTTTGATCATGTCCTAAGCTCAAATGCCTTATAGGTTGAGACGCGGCTTGTTTTGGGTACGTTACGAAGTGGATTAAAGGTGGTAGTCGAATCAAGATTAGAATTTATTCCTTGAATGTATATTAGAGAGAACACTCAGATACTCATAAGATATTAGGTTGACTAAGTTATTGACCAACGCAATGGACATATCTTTGATATGGTCCTGTTGTCAACTAATATAGATGAGTTGTAATTATCAAGCCATTTGGATAGACACTTAACAAATCCTAAGCTTGATTGAGTGTGTCGTGAATGAAAGGATTTTATCTTCCCACATATAGGTTCAGTTCACATGCTTCGTGTAGCTAAACTTTACATATTAGGTTCGTCTTCCGGCGCAGTCTAGGAATTCCGTGAAGATCCTAATGTAATTAGTGACGATATGTAAAAGCCTGAAAGTTAACACTAAGTCAAATGTTCCGTCGATTGAATGATGTAATTAGAAGGAGATTATATATGTTCGGTTGATAACCGGGACATTGGAAATGGGAACAAGACAAAAAATTGGGACAGGATCATGGTGTTTTGATTGAGGCGCGATGCTAAAGCGGCGCAGCACGCGGTGCCACTTACTCAGGGGCCGCGGTGTTGAGGCGTCCAGTGGGTCTAACTCGCTGGCCCAATCTACTGACTTGTTATATGGGCTGGCCCATGGGGAACCCTAGGTTGTCTTCTCAACTATATATAGAGGGCTTCCCCTCCCATTTCAACACACCAATTGCAAGAGACAAATCTCTTCTAAAGATCTGTCGGAATCCCTAGCATTATAGACTTAGCAATCACATCAAAGTTTTCCAGAACTTGCAAATCGAGGGACTTTTGCGTATGCATCTTCGGACTACACAAAGTTTGAAGATTCGCGGATTGTTATATACACAATGTAAGTCTTCTGTCGAAGTATTACATTATGCTTTGTGTTTATTTTACATCATATATTCATACTACAGTTTGACTGAAAGTCGAATTTGAAATATAAATTTTCAAATTCCGCTGTGTGTACGACGTTTTCTACAAAATTTTACGACGTTTTCTTCAAAGCAGAATTTGTGCAATGGGATTTTAGAAATTCAAAATAGATTTACTTTTTCCTTTTAAAAGTTTGTCACAGAATTGCATTCCAATATTTTTTGGTACGGGTTTGAGTTGCAGTTTCGTTGGTTGCATCTCACCAGATATCATTTAAATGTAGTTTTCAAATTTGTGCAATGGGATTAGTTAACTAGTTTGGTTGAATACCCCCCTTGGATCATAAAACGGCGAGGTTGTTAGTGAAAGGGAGAATTGTCGAACTTAAACTATGGAATAAATAATTTCAGCACAGAAGAACAGAGGTAAACTTAAAGACAGTAAGGAATGTTCCCAAAAATGTTCTGTGACATGAACTGGAACATTAACAAAAACGCAGAACTAAAAACTGAGTTTAAGATGCAGCGGAAATAAATCAAGGACACCCAAGATTGTTTTTCATAAGTTATATAATTGTATATAACTTATAGTGGTCTCATGACCAAAAATTTATTGTATAAAAATTATACAATCTTACAAATCCCTTGAGAATGAATAGTAATCCGTAAAAACAAAAGGGATTAAAAAGAAGTTAAATCCTAACTTCTAAGCCTGAAAAATCTATCTAAAATAGAAGTGAAAAACACCCTATTACAGTTGCTTTGAGTTGAAAGAACACTTATAGATCTAAGAAAGCAATTCGTAATTTTGAACAAGTGTAATCACAAAAACAGGCTGCTCGATCCAGCTGTGTTTGAGGCAATATTTGAGACGTCTCAGATCTGAATTTTGTTCTGCAAAAACTGGATATCAAAACCTTGGAGTGAACCCTCTATTTATAGTGGAGAGTTGATGCGCGTAATATGCACACACTTTAAACGCAAGTGCACGTTATCGTATCAAGTAGTATAGTCTTAGATAAGACCGAATATCGTCCTCTAGGATTAGGGTCCAAGTATCAGTTATCTATTTTCTAGTATCTATTTGGTGAATTAATATTTGATTGGTTGTTTATGACTAAGAATTATAAAAGCTATTTAAATATAAAGATTTACTTCAGAGGTGATGAGAATAGGGCTTCTATGTATCCTTACTATCCGCTTATGTTACTTGTTAATGCGTTACTTATGGTGTTCTTCTTTTGGAGAAAGCGGTTTACTGAAATCGCTTTATACTCCCGTTAGGGTTATATAAACACTCAACCCCAAGATTGTTCCTTACCTAACTTTCACGATAAGGGTAACTCTATAGGAGGATTAAGCACAAAACCTAGTTGGCCGTCACGCACAATGCGCAAAATTAGGGTTGTTAAGCCTCTCATCAACGCTTACAAATCTAATTGAGGTATTTTCATCCCCAACTCGAGACCGTCTACCCAACTTACAGCATATTCACAATCCCTCCTTTTCAGAATCTGATTAGAAATCATATAGTGATAATTAGTTGTCAATTAATTACCAAGAGTTCAGCCCAATTATTGGATAGATCTCACAATAAGAAAAATAACCATAAGCATGCATTAATTTATAACATAAGGTTCAAGAAATTCAACATAGAAAAAGCCCTATAAGAGAATTAGTTCCTAGCCATTGTCACGCTAAGAACTAATTCAATATTTAACATCAAAATTGAAATAAAGAAAAGAAAAAGAAAAGAAACTTAACTAAACTAAGAACGAGACTCCAAGCCAAGCATCCAAGGGTTGTGTTGTGGAATATTTACAAGATGGATTGGTGGGTGGATGGATGTAGAATGGTGAATGGTGGAATGGAGAATTGGTTGGAGAATGAAGAATTCTTCTAATGGTGTAGAGTATTTATAGCCAAAGAATCCTTTAGGTGAAGGGTTAAGAATTTGTAGGAAAAGGAAAAGTTTAGGTAGAATCCTTTTTGGTAAAGGTTTTAAGGTAGGAAAAGTTATTAGGTAGGAAAAGTTATTAGAATCCTTTTAGGTAAGGGTTTTAGGGTAGGAAAAGTTATCCCTTTAGGAAGGAAAAGTTATCCCTTTAGAAAGGAAAAATAATCCCTTTAGGATTCTGAAAATATGTCAAATTCGGCTCAGACTTCATAAATCCGCGGCGCTACGGCCAGAGATCAAATACGCGCTGAAATTCAGCAACTCTCGGGACTTTCAAGACTTTACGCCATGGCCATGCTGCCAAGCGCTTTGTGACATTTTTCTCGCGAATTTCCGTTTAAATCGTTTTCTCGTCCGACTTCGTCGATTTTCTCTATAATTCGAACTTCTTAGACTTCATCTCTTGGCCCTTTTAGTGTGCAATTCCATCTCATTTATGCTCATTTCATCTCCTTTCCGCCATTTCTCCATTTTTGACCGCTGTGACACAAAAGAAAGGAAAACGACCCTAATACTATACTAAACATAAATAAAATGAGTAAAATACTAATTAAAAAGACTCAAAAAGTGTATATAAAATACAGATCAAATACCCCCAACTTAACCTTTGCTCGCCCTCGAGCAAAGATAGAAAGAAAGAAAATAAAAGACTCAAAGAACGAAAAATAAAAGACTCACTGCCATTGATCATTTTTGCTGTATTAGTGTTATCTAGAAAAACATGAAGGTTAGCAGAATAATATGCAGGAACATGTAACATGAAATTTCAAAGACAAGAAGCTAGATATTTCGCAAACTCATATTCATCATGCTTAATGGAAGTCAATATACTAAATCATGCATATAAATTCAAGAATTCTTATGGCATGCTTACTTGCTATTCTCCACTAATTCTGGATATGCATAAAAGAGATCTTCAGGACTTTAAGGGTTGTAATGTAGGCTTTAGGTAGGGGTAGGTAAAAATAGGCATTTAGGCTCATTTTTGTGTACCATAAGCTCTTTAGCTTTTCAATTTTTCCCTTTTTCTTTTGGTTCTTTCCTTCATTCGATTCTATCTTTCCCCTCTTTTGTTTTGGGAGAGTGAAATGTATAATCATAATAAGCACCCCCAAACTTAGGCTTTTGCCTATTTTATTTTTACTTTTTATTGGGGTGCACACGCTTATTCACTCCTTTTGTCTTCCTTTTTCAATACACAATGTATTCCACTTTTTCATATTTTTACTTATGGCACAATTTGTGGGAATATGGGGTGTCAAAGAAAAAGTTTCAATTTTTGGCTCAATGGGGCTGACTAGGGATATATTTTTAAAGTACGGGATAGAAAAGAATGGTAAGAATTGGCTATCAAAGAAATGCCTGAGTCATCTCTCTAACATGCATATCCTAATTATTTCGCCTCAAATAGCAAGCACTCATAACACATAAGTATTTATCATTTAGCATGCATAACTCAAGCAAGAAACTCCAAATAGACAGATTCTGTGAGTTTTTGGCATATCTAACTTAGGTGTTTTAGATAGTTGCTTCAATTCCGTTACATTATTCCACCTTACTTCACTAGGTGTTTCTAGCAACTACAGCATACATGATTTTTGACAGGCAATTATGACTCAAAAAAAAGAAAAGAAAAAAAAAAAAAAAGAAAAGAAAAAAAAAAAAAAAATTGTGACTCAAAAATAAACACAAAACAAATAAAAAAGACTTAACTGAAACATAACAAGACACAAATAAAACACCCCCAAACTTAAATCACACATTGTCCCCAATGTGTGCAATACTCAAAAAAAAAAAAATATAGACAACTTACTGACAAAACACAGTGGTCATAATGGAGGTCTAGGAGGAAAAATTCTGGAATTGGCACTAAATATTGCTCTCAAGTTCAGCGCCACGAGATTCAGCCATGCGCTTAGTAATCGTGGCTCTTCGAAGTTACGCGCCATGCCTCGATTTCAGCCACACGACGATCGCTTTTTTTTTTTTTTTTTCCAAATTTGTTGCTCCTTTTTCCTGCTTTGACTTTTCTACCACCACATCCAACAACACAAAACAAGAACCCAAGACCGTGAGACTGTTCAAGACAAAATAAAATAAAATAAAGACATGAATTGAAATAACATAATTAAAAACATTGGGTTGCCTCCCAACAAGCGCTGTCTTTAACGTCTTTTAGCCGGACGCCTTTAACCTTTACGAGTGCCCATTGGATCCTTCTGCGAACTGCTTGCAATCCGCAGAGTTATTGTTGTAGGTCTCACTTCAACTACAACAATTGCTTCAAACAAGGGCCTCAAATATACGATTATCCCCCAAGTGCTCAAGACATGCTTGTCTTTTAGGATCTCTCTAATGTAGGGATCAGTGAGATTCCCTACATCTTTAAACTCTAGGGGGTGCCCTTGATGGTATTGACTTCCTGTTTGGGAGTCAACTTTGACAGCTGGTGGTGTTTCTTCTGCAATAGGTATAAGAAAAAGATTTTCCAAGGAATCGAAGGTGAATAATTGGATCTGCAATCTTTTCCTTCTACACCAACTATCTCGCCGCATTCCTCAATAGTTGGGTGTGATTCGCTCTCAATTTGTTGTTCGCTGTTGAATATGATCGCGAGTTCTGCTATTTGCGTTTCCAACCTCTTTATGCCCGACCTCATTTCGTCCATGAACTGAGCTTGGCGCCTCGTGAGACTAAGTAGGGTTTCTCGTAATTCCTCCCTCTGTTCCTCTATGGTTGGCTCTCGATCATATTGACAGTATAAATCCATGTCTTGAGGATCCCTGAGATGAATCAAAACCAACAACGAATCACGGACTTCGATTTTTTTATTTTTTATTATTATTTTTTTATTTTTTATATATATATATATATATATATATATATATATTTTTTTTTTTTTATTTTTAATAACGAAAACGTAAAAATAAAAATTAAAACCAAATTAGAAATTGAAAATAGATAATTTGATATTGAACTATTGCCTAATCCCGTGGCGCCAAAAACTTGATGCGCGTAATATGCACACACTTTAAACGCAAGTGCACGTTATCATATCAAGTAGTATAATCTTAGATAAGACCGAATATCGTCCTCTAGGATTAGGGTCCAAGTATCAGTTATCTATTTTCTAGTATCTATTTGGTGAATTAATATTTGATTGGTTGTTTATGACTAAGAATTATAAAAGCTATTTAAATATAAAGATTTACTTCAGAGGTGATGAGAATAGGGCTTCATGTATCCTTACTATCCGCTTATGTTACTTGTTAATCGTTACTTATGGTGTTCTTCTTTTGGAGAAAGCGGGTTTCTGAAATCGTTTTATACTCCGTTAGGTTATATAAACACTCAACCCAGTATTGTTCCTTACCTAACTTTGATAAGGGTAACTCTATAGGAGGATTAAGCACAAAAACCTAGTTGGCCAGTCGCGCAATGCGCCAAAATTAGGGTTGTTAAGCCTCTCATCAACGCTTCTGAATCTAATTGAGGTATTTTCATCCCCAACTCGAGACCGCCTGCCAACTTACGGATATTCACAATCCTCCTTTTCGTAATCGATTAGAAATCATATAGTGATAATTAGTTGTCAATTAATTACCAAGAGTTCAGATTATTGGATAGATCTCACAATAAGAAAAATAACCATAAGCGTCATTAATTTATAACATAAGGTTCAAGAAATTCAACATAGAAAAAGCCTATAAGAGAATTAGTTCTAGCCATTGTCACGCTAAGAACTAATTCAATATTTAACATCAAAATTGAAATAAAGAAAAGAAAAAGAAAAGAAACTTAACTAAACTAAGAACGAGACTCCAAGCCAAGCATCCAAGGGTTGTGTTGTGGAATATTTACAAGATGGATTGGTGGGTGGATGGATGTAGAATGGTGAATGGTGGAATGGAGAATTGGTTGGAGAATGAAGAATTCTTCTAATGGTGTAGAGTATTTATAGCCAAAGAATCCTTTAGGTGAAGGGTTAAGAATTTGTAGGAAAAGGAAAAGTTTAGGTAGAATCCTTTTTGGTAAAGGTTTTAAGGTAGGAAAAGTTATTAGGTAGGAAAAGTTATTAGAATCCTTTTAGGTAAGGGTTTTAGGGTAGGAAAAGTTATCCCTTTAGGAAGGAAAAGTTATCCCTTTAGAAAGGAAAAATAATCCCTTTAGGATTCTGAAAATATGTCAAATTCAGCTCAGACTTCATAAATCCCGCGTCGGCGCCGCGGCCCTGCAGACTGGCGCCGCGGCGCCTGAAATTCAGCAACTCTCGGTACTTTCAGCACTTTGGGCGCCATGCTGCTGCCGGCCATGGCTGTGACATTTTTCTCACGAATTCCGTTTAAATCGTCTTTTCGTCCGGACTTAAATCGATTTTCTCTATAATTCCCGGAACTTCTTAGACTTCATCTCTTGGCCCTTTTAGTGTGCAATTCCATCTCATTTATGCTCATTTCATCTCCTTTCCGCCATTTCTCCATTTTTGACCGCTGTGACACAAAAGAAAGGAAAACGACCCTAATACTATACTAAACATAAATAAAATGAGTAAAATACTAATTAAAAAAGACTCAAAAAGTGTATATAAAATACACCGATCAAGAGTTCACCCAAGAGGTTCCTTGATTCTCGGTGGAGGTTGAGCAGAATAGGGTTGGCTGGAGCTGTTCTTCAGCCTTAAAATTCTCAACAGATTTGACTTTGTCTTCCTGAGAATGCTCCTTCCGTTATGCACTCTCCTTGGACTTGGTCTTGTTAAGTATTATCGTGTTTTCCTTAGCTCCTAACCAAGCCAAACATTCACGTGATAAAATCTTCTCAGCTTCAGAATCTGCTCCGTGAAGATAGGCAAAACTTATGCCAGAAATGTCCTCCCAGATGTCACGACATTTGGGATGACATTTTCCTGTTTTTACTTAACACCAAAAAGAGACATGTTACGGAAAATGTTAGGACACAGAACCCAACACTAACAATCTCCCCCTTTTTGCCTTTCTTCACAAAACTAAATAGTTCACTGATTTTATCACTGGCAAATCTCTCAACCTTTAACCTGAAACAGTTATAAGGCACGATATATACATTATGTGCCAGTAAGTTACTCGAATCAGAGTAAGATGCAAATGCGAGTATACATCTAAAGGATTAATGCACTGAAACCATCAATATACACATAAACAATATAGAATAAATAGCAATATATAAACAGAGTTAAAGTGTCTCAAACAGTCAAGCCAAATAACTACAGTCCACAACTAACAACTAATAAGCATTCAACAAGCATTCAACAACTGCTACTTAGCAGCCTAAACACAGCAACACAACCTCAGAACTATTTCATCTCCAGATGTCTTCTGGTTTCATCTCCCCCTGTATCAAGATCCCCTCTGGTTTGAGCATTCAGCCCTGTCAGTTGCTCCCCCTGGACCAGCTCCATCTCCCCCTTTTTGGGAAGAAAGCAAAAATAGGTAACGTTCCCTAGCTTCCACCAGGGCTTTTCGTACCTGGTCCACTCCTGCGATCTGGGCATTGAGCTTTGCAATCTCTTGCACCAGCCAAGCAGTTGTCAAGGACGACTGTGAGATGTTCTAGGAGATATGCAGGACATTTCTGGTAACACTAGCACTTCCAGCTGTATTCGTCCATGGAAGATCAATGACTCTGCTTTTGCTCTTTAGGATCGTCTGATTAACGACATATACTTCAGGTTCTTTCCAGAGCAGATCCTGCTTAGGGGCTTGGAATCCCTGTGAGGTTAGTACCTTAAAGATCAATGAGGGAAAGGGAAGGATGATACCTGTGTCCTTTTCTGCCATATTTACAATCTGTTGAAAGATTGTTTTTCCTATATCAACACTAAGACCTTTTCCTATTTTGTATAGGAACAATGCTTGTTCAATTGTTACAATTGATTTGTTCAAAGAACACAACCAATTGTGTATCATTAACTTGTGCAAAACAGCAAATAAGGCAGTGAGTCTGGATGTTGGACACCTTGAAATCCATTTCTTCACAACTCCACCGGTGAGGTATGAAATCACCTCATCCCTGTCATTTATCACTTCCCATTCTGCCCTCTCATCATCATTCACTCTATTCAAACATTGGTTAATTGTAGTCGGTGTGAAGTCATAAAATTTGTTATAGAGAAACACTTTCCCAAAGTGTTTCGACTTGGGTTTCTCTATTTTACTTGTTAGATTTGCATAAAATAACTTCACTACCTTTTCTTCATAAGGACATTTGTTATTTACCGAGTCTAGTAGATTTCTTGAAGTGAAGAAATCCACCAGACCGTGGCTACTACAAGACGCAATGTCCAACACCTTCTCGGTTCGAATGGCTCGACCGTTGAACCAAGACCAATGTTTTGAATGATTGGCTGTTAAAAACTTGGGAGAGAAAGAGGTTACCTCAGACGCAGATTCAGAGCTACTGCTTGTTAGACCTCGGACACTGGAATCTGAAGATGATTCAGAAGATGTCATAACATTTTCTGTGACATCTTGAGGAGTTGTTGATGATTTTGTTTCCCCTGAAGTATGACCAGATTTCTTGAAATAAAACTTATTCAGAGGGGTGTCGTCTGGAATCTCATCTTCCTCACTGGATTCT
Organism: Przewalskia tangutica; assembly: GCA_029844215.1. NCBI lineage: Eukaryota > Viridiplantae > Streptophyta > Magnoliopsida > Solanales > Solanaceae > Przewalskia > Przewalskia tangutica. Next base: position 398,765 of record CM056728.1, read on the forward strand.
GGCAGATTTGTGAAGGAAGGTGAAGCAGGTGATTCCGGTTGGGACTCAGAAAAGGGTCTTTTCGAATCGTGAATCGAGCTTGAAGAGGGAGGAGTTGCTGACTTCTTCCTTTTGGTGGAGGATTCACCACTGCCAAAGGCCTTCTCAAAGTTTCGGACCGATCTGCGAGTGGGAAAAGTTGCTTGATTTGTCCTCTTTGGTAGGACGGAAACATCCGGGGTTTCCTCTAAGTTGATAGGATTATTTGTTTCCCCTGGATAGGCGATTTCTAGAGGTTCTTGGAAAGCACTTATCACCAAATCTGTGCACAATGGTGGACTTGTGCTCATTGGAGAGTGTTCTGGGACTGGTGGTGACATTTTTGGTGACATGGGTGAGACATCCATTGGAGAGAAAGGTGAAGAAGAGAAGGAGAAGTTAGGGTTTTCTGAGGTTACGGGAATGGGAGGAGTTTGTGAGGGAGATGTGTTGTGCGAGGGATTCATTGTGGGTAATGAGCTAAAATTTCGTTCCCGCTCCTTTTTTTTTTTTTTTTTGTTTTCTTGGAGGAATTTTCTTTGGAAGTGAGAATTAGTATTTTAGTGAATGGGTATTTATACACTTGGCAAAAACTATCTACATAAGTGTTTAAATTCTATACAAAGACTAGTTCCTAAGGTTTAGAGGTTGTTTCAAAATAGACATCAAAAACCAACTCAACATTAATCAACACACGTCTTTTGAAAAAATCTGGAAATCTGAGTGTTATCATAAATGTTTTAGCACATTTTGTGTAACACGGGAGTCATTTTCTCATAGGAACAACAGTTTCGGCAACAAGACACTTTATAGAGTTTTGTCTCTACGTTAGTGGAACAATGTATATTGAGTCCAAATAGATAAGATCTTGTGTCTATCATAATATAAAGTATGTTGATACTCCTATAGAATAGGAACGGTATCACTTTTGTGGGCTTTGCCCAACATTTTACAATTGCCGAGGAATTTAAGGCTTTGCCTTATTTTTTGATACTCCCTTTTTATGATTTTTATATCATCGCAGAGAACGGTATCATTTTTTTTTTTTTTTTAAAAAGGTGTTCCTTTGAGAAGTCATGACCCGTTAGAGACACAAAACAACTTTAACATTTACCGAAAAGATACAGTTCCAGATTTTACACTGGCTGAATGTTACCACAAATGTCGTGACATTTCGATAACACCTTGGCGTTGTTAATTTTTATATTGAGCAGAGACAGAGAGTTTTTCAATTTTGAAAACCTCTCATGATCTAAAGCTTTTGTAAAAATATCACTAGTTGATGAGAAGTGTCAACATAATCGATTCTAACTATGTTTTTCAACCAAGTCTCGAAGAAAGTGATGTCTTATATCTATATGTTTTGTACGAGAGTGCTGAACCGGATTTTTAGATATATTGATGGCACTCATATTATCACAGTACAAAACTAAGATATTTTTTGAAACGCCATAATCGTCTAACATGTGTCTTAGCCATATTAATTGAGAGCAACAACTCACCGCTACATATTGATTCAAAGTTGAGAGTGAGACAATTTTGTTTCTGACATGCAGAAACTAAGTTATTGCCAAGGTAAAACATCCTCCACTAGTACTTTTTCTATCTTCCACATCCTCAATCCGGCGTCACTATATCCTATTAGATTAGGATTAGTGTCTTTGGAATACCAAATTCCCAACTCACATGTGCCGGCAACATATCTTATGACACGTTTGACAGCATTTAAGTGGGAAATTTTAGGGCATGCTTGGAATCGTGCACACACACAAACACTAAACATAAGATCTGGACGACTCGCGGTGAGATACAAAAGACTACCTATCATAGATCTGTATAAAGTTGGGTCAACATTCTCCCCAACATCATCTTTGGATATAGTCTGGGTTGATCCCATCGGAGTCTTCATGTGTTTGGCGTTCTCCAATCCAAACTTTTTAACCAGGTTCTTGGCATATTTGCTTTGTGAAATGAAGATACCTCCTCATTCTGCTTTATCCGCAAGCCTAAGAAAAGGTTAGTTCCCAATCATGCTCATTTCGAATGTTGAGGACAAAGCTTAGAAAAAAGTCTTAAGATGTGACATTGACGTCGATCCAAAACTATGTCATCTACATAGATTTGAGCAATAACCATATCTGATCCATGGTGTTTTATAAATAAAGTACAATCAGCTACACCACGTTGGAAGCCAAATTCAAGAAGAAATTGAGTTAAACGACCATACCATGCACGTGGAGCTTGTTTTAGTCCATACAAGACCTTTTTTAACCTGTATACATGTTGTGGATGGTGAGGATCTTCAAATCCTTTGGGTTGTTCAACATATACCTCCTTATCAATATATCCGCTCAAAAGGCACCTTTCACATCCATTTGGTGAAGAGTTATCTTTAAACAACAAATATGGCAAGTAATAATCTAATTGATTCAATTACAGCTCTTTGGAGCAAAGGTTTCATCATAGTCGATACCTTTGACTTGAGTATCCTTGAGCCACTAGTCTAGCTTTATTTCTAATAATAGTTCCAGTTAAATCGATTTATTCTTAAAGATCCATTTAGTTCCTATTACATTAGTCTCATCGTGAGGAACTAGATCCCAAACCTCATTTCTGGTGAACTGTTCTAGTTCTTCTTGCATGGCTTGTATCCACCAACTGTCTTTTAGTGCTTCATTAATGTTTTTAGGTTCCAAAGTAGAAACATAGCAAGATTGATTTACCTCGTGATGTATGGTGGACATACACGCATACTTCACCATGTCTCGGTAATTTTTTGGCTCTTTTCTCCTTGTTTTTATTCCTTGAATACTTCTCCTATTACATTGCTCAAGGGATGGTTTCTTCGATTACGGATGAGGATCCTGCGTCTTGAATCACGGTTCGATTCGTAATCCTCATCGATCCTGCGGTGTTCTCATCTTGATTCACAGTGTTGCTGCAGATGTTGTGACATTTGGTGTAACATCTGTATTTTCTGTGGTCTGCCCCTCAGATTATTCTACGACAAAGATTCATCGTGTATTTCTGCATAATCTGCATTATCATCAAAAACAATGTTAACAGATTCTTGTACGGATTTGGTTCGAAGATTGTACACTCGGTAAGCATGACTATTTTGAGAATAGCCTATGAAAATTCCCTTATCACTCTTAGAGTCAAACTTTGCTCGATTATCTCTATCGTTTAGAACATAGCATACACACCCAAAAACATGAAAGTAACGTAGATTTGGTTTCTTTCCATTCAAGATCTCATAGGGTGTCATTTTTGTTCCTGGTCTAAGATAGACTATTAGAGATGTGACTTGCGGTGTTTAAGGCTTCGCCCAAACGTTTTGTGAGCTTTTTAGAACTTAGCATAACTCTAGCCATTTCTTGTAGGGTTCTATTCTTCCTCTGCTACACCATTTTGTTGGGGGGTTTTGGGAGCAGAAAATTCATGGAAAATACCTTTTTTCTCACAAAATGTAGAAAATTGATTATTTTCAAACTCCTTTCCATGATCAGATCTTATCCGAAAAATAGAGGAATGATATAGATTTCTAATTCTAGAGTACAATATTCTAAACATGTCAAACGTTTGAGACTTTTCTTTCAAAAAGAATATCCAAGAGTATCTTGAAAAGTCATCTACAATCACAAAGGAGTACCTCATGCCTCCTAGGCTATCTACCTCGATTGGACCCATAAGATCCATATGTAAAAGTTGAAAGCAATGAGACGTACCTGAGAAATGTTCATCAATCTGAACAACTTTGTGAGGGACACGGGTTTGCTTACCTTTGAGACAATCTTCACACACCACGGTTTCACTCATAGGACTTAGTTTAGGAATGCCTTTTACCGCCTCATAAGATATCAATTTTCTAAGGTTGTGGTAATTGACATGTCCTAGTTTTTGATGCCACAATGTTGTGTCATCAGTCCTAACACTATTACATACCTTATGTTCTCCGACAAGATAACAATTATCACTTGTTCTTGTACATGTCATTATGCATTTGTTAGTTTCATCACCACCGCATGCATGTTTATTGAAGCTTACCTCTAAGTTGTCATCACACGGTTGGCTTATACTAATTAGGTTAGCCATCGCACCATCAACGCAAGACATTATTTAGTGCTGGAATTCCAGGGACATTAACAGTTCCTTTTCCTATTATCTTACTCTTTCCACCTCCTCCATATGTAACATTTCCTCCATTTAGAGCTTCGTAGTTCTTTAGACAGTCTTTTGTTCCTGTCATATGGCGGGAACAGCCACTGTCAAAGTACCACGATCCAGAGATATTGGTCCTTAGTGCGGCTATGGCTACATTACAACTTGTTTTCTTGATGGGAACCCAAACCTTTTTTGTTACCTTACGATTTTTGTAGATAGAGGAGTCTCTTAGAGTGCTGTCTGAAGTTCTTGACAGCATTCTGGAAGACCTTTTCTTTCTGAGTTTTAGTAACTTAAAGCAAAAAGGTTTTAAATGTCCAGATTTATTACAATAATTGCACACATAGTTGCTACCCTTCTTACGGTTCATTTCCCCATTTTTAACAAACAAGTTAGAGCATAATGTATTGATGGGATTCTTGTAGCCCAAACCAGTACATTGAGGTTGACTAATACTAAGGATTTCATCTAATTTGGAGGTGCACGTGTTAAGCTTTTGAAGGTTGCTTGGCGGATCCAACTTTGCACTTATCTTTCCTAATTCAAGATATTTTTTGTTAAGAGTCACTTCCAGTCGGGTAATGGTACTTATCAAATCTGCATTCTCACGAGTTAGAGTTTTCACCTTTGATTCAAGTTGATTAGATTCAATGATTAAGTCCTTGCAAAGGGCTTGCAATTCCTTAATCATATCATTCTTAGAGTCTTCTTGAGTCTTAGGTTTAGAATCATTTTTGAAATAAAACCACGTAAGCAATTGACATCCAAGAATTAAAAACTCATACCGTCATTGTCAGATTCTGCAGATGTTACAGCTGATGTTCCCGGAAATGTCATGACATTTAGTGTATCACAGTCAGCTAAACCTTCATCATCCGACGAGAATGTTCAAAAACAAGCGGCAAGCTTGTGACTCTATTTCTCAGATTCTCTTCCCTTCACCTTCATCATCACTTAGGAAATCCATAGACTTTTGCCAACCTTTTTTAGAGTGTTTGCACACTCGTTGGCATAATGGCCCATCCCGAGCGTGCATGACATTGAATCTTTGCCGCAAGCCGCAGGATCGAACTCGATCGGCCGAATTTATTCTCCGAAGTTGATTGCCTTTTTGTGCGGTGGGAAAATTCTTGGTAATTCGTGGATTGAGTCCTTGGTTTTGGTGCTCTTTAGACTTATATTTATTCTTATCTTCGTTGAATCTTCTTAACATTGTATTGAACCTACGAGTAAGAAGAGCAACGTTGACACCATCTCCAATTTCTTCAAGTGTTTCATCCTCTTCATTGACTTCCGTCTCTAAGGATTTTGCTTGAAGGGCAACATCCTTGCCTTTGTATAAAGACCTTTGATTTTCCATGTTCATCTCATATGTTTTGAGAATGCTCATTAAAGTATGTAGGTCCATTGTGGCAAGGTTATGTGCTTCTTCAATCGCACAAATCTTAATGTTGAACTTTTCAGAAGAGATCGGCGGCTTTTTCAACAAGTTGATTGTTGGTCAATGGAGAACCAAGAACTTGACATTCATTAGAGATATCAATCAACTTTTCAAAATAGGTTTTAATATCCTCCGATTCCTCCATCCTTAAACGTTCATACTTACTCATGAGCATGCGAAGCGTCGTCCGTTGAACACTTGAGCTACCTTCACAACGAGTTTGTAAAGTATCCCAAGCATCTCGCAGTAGAGCAATTTTGGATGAGTTTGAACATATAAAGATCAACCCATCCGAAAATAGCATTTAGTGCCTTTTCGTTGCCAAGACTATTAGTTTCTTCAAAAGTCCATTCGCCTCGTGCTTGACCAAAATGTCGCCTTCCTCGTCCAGGGAAGCATAGGAACAAATGTATCCATTAGTAATAGATCTCCATGCTCTAACATCAATGGATTTGATGTGAGAACGTGGCGAATCTTCCAATAAGGATAGTTTGATCCATCTAAAATGGAAGTCTACCAATATTTGGATTAGCGGGATCCATAGTTAAGTAAAAGGACCTTAGCACTTATTATGTCAAGTGTGGCTCGATACCAATTGAAAGGGAGAATTGTCGAACTTAAACTATGGAATAAATAATTTGACGTAAGAACAGAGGTAAACTTAAAGACAGTAAGGAATGTTCCCAAAAATGTTCTGTGACATGAACTGGAACATTAACAAAAACGCAGAACTAAAAACTGAGTTTAAGATGCAGTGATGCGCGTAATATGCACACACTTTTAAACGCAAGTGCACGTTATCGTATCAAGTAGTATAGTCTTAGATAAGACCGAATATCGTCCTCTAGGATTAGGGTTCAAGTACCAGTGATCTATTTTCTAGTATCTATTTGGCGAATTAATATTTGATTGGTTGTTTATAACTAAGAATTTCAAACGCTATTTAAATGTAAAGAATTACTTCAGATGTGATGAGAATAGGGCTTCTATGTATCCTTACTATCCGCTTATGTTACTTGTTACTGCATTACTTATGGTGTTCTTCTTTTGGAGAAAGCAGGTTTACGAAATCGTTTTATACTCCCGTTAGGGTTATATAAACACTCAACCCCAGTATTGTTCCTTACCTAACTTTCACGATAAGTAACTCTATAGGAGGATTAAGCACAAAACCTAGTTGACCGTCACGCACAATGCGCAAAATTAGGGTTGTTAAGCCTCTCATCAACGCTTACAAATCTAATTGAGGTATTTTCATCCCCAATTCAAGACCGTCACCCAACTTACAAAGATATTCACAATCCTCCTTTTCGTAACTGATTAGAAATCATATAGTGATAACTAGTTGTCAATTAGCTACCAAGAATTCAACTCAATTATTGGATAGATCTCTCAATAAGAATAATAACCATAAGCATGCATTAATTTATAACATAAGGTTCAAGAATTCAACATAGAAAGCCCTATAAGAGAATTAGTTCCTAGCCATGAATATGACAAGAACTAATTCCATGTTCATCATGCAAAAACTGAATTAAAGAAAAGAAAAAGGAAAGAAATTACTAATGCAATGGTATCCAAACTCCAAGTCAAGAATCTTGAGTTGTGCCAGAAAGGGGAACCCTCAAAAACTGCATAGGGTTCTCCTTATATAGTTTTAAAACGCCTCCCTTCTTTTCCTTCCGTGGCCCAAAATCCGCCAAAGACCTAATTTTTTCCGCGTCGGCGCCATGCTGTCGGCCGCGCGCTAAAGTTCTGCAATACTTGGTGTTTTGGCGCCGCGCCCGATATTCGCTGTTCGAGGCGCGCCGCAACTCCTGTGGCTTCTGATGTTTAGGCGCCGCGCTCGCTTTCGTCTTCGGTAGCCGCGCGCCAATCTTCGCAGCCTTCGAATAATAGCGCGCCCCTCGCTGTCGCAGGAGGCCGCGTGGCCGGGTCTAGATTTTAGCCTCGTTCGCCACTTTCTCTGCTTTCACTCGCATCTCCTCTTTGCCCTCTTTGCTCCTTTTCCGCCATTTGGCCATTTCAACCACTTTGACTCAATAGAAAGAAAACTATCCTAATACGACACTTATATGTGCGTAATGGGACAAAAGACTAACTAAACAGACTAAAGGTGTATATAAAATACACCGATCAAATACCCTCAACTTAACCTTTGCTCGCCCTCGAGCAAAGATAGAAAGAAATACAATAAAAGACTCAAAAGAATGAAAAATAAAGGACTCCCTGTCATTAATCACTTTTGTTGCATAGATGTTAACTAGAAAAACATGAAGGTTAGCGTAATAATACGCAGAAACATATAGCATGAAATTTCAACACTTTGAGCTAGATATTTCGCAAACTCATACTTATCATGCTTAAATGGAAGTTCATATACTAAATCATGCATATAAATTCAAGAATTCCTATGGCATGCTTACTTGCTATTCTCCACTAATTCTGGATATGCATAAAAGAGATCTTCAGGACTTTGAGGGTTGTAATGTTGGCTTAGGTAGGGGTTGGTAAAGATAGGCATTTAGGCTCATTGCCTGCACTATAAGCTCTTTGGCTTTTCAATTTTCCCTTTTTCTTTTGATTCTTTCCTTCACTTCAATTCTATCCTTCCCCTCTTTTGTTTTGGGAGAGTGAAGTGTATTATACTAATAGGCACCCCCAAACTTAGGCTTTTGCCTCTTTCTTATTACTTTTCCATTAGGGTGCATCAAACTTGTTCACTCTTTTTGTTTCTTCTTTTTAACACAATGTACTCCACTATTTCATATTTTCACTTATGGCACAATTTTGTGGGAATATGGGGTGTCAAGGAAGAAGTTTCAAATTTAGGCTCAATGGGGCTGACTAGGGATATTTTTAAAGTACGGGATAGAAAAGAATGGTAAGAATTGGCTATCAAAGAAATGCCTGAGTCATCTCCCTAACATGCATATCCTAACTATTTCGCCTCAAATAGCAAGCACTCATAACACATAAGCATTTATCATTTAGCATGCATAACTCAAGCAAGAAACTCCAAATAGACAGATTCTGTGAGCTTTTGGCATATCTAACCTAAGTGTTTAGATAGTTGCTTCAATTCCTTTACATTATTCCACCTTCCTTCACTAGGTGTTTCTAGCAACTACAGCATACATGATCTTTGACAGGCAATTATGACTCAAGAAAGAAAAATTTTTGGTGACTCAAAATAAACATAAAACAAATAAAAAAAATTTAAATAAAACATAACATGACACACAAATAAAAACTAAAACACAAAAACACACCCCCAAACTTAAATCACACATTGTCCCCAATGTGTGTAGACTCAAAGACAGTAAAGAAAATAAGACACTTACAAACTTTGGTTAAAATGGTGGTGGTGGCGGTGGATACTGCATCGACCATTGGTTGAACAAGGCACTCAGCTCGTCGATTTGTTGCCTTGTTTCTTGCTGTCCTTGTACTACTGTTTGCAAGGTCTGCATCATCTCCTTCTGGTGTTGGTACAATTGTCCCATTTTTGGGCTCTGAAGGTTCTGCTTTTGTGGTTGGCCGGTGGCTAGGTCCTGCCTCATATTGAGCCCCTATTTCAGGCTCATCTTCATCCATGGTTGCCTCTGCTGCTGTTGTTCTTCTTTGCTGGGTTGTACTCTTCGTCTGGCACGGGGGCTAGGGTGCGGAAAAGAGTGCACTATCCCATAGGACACCTGCGGTTGGTTTCTTTCATGAGTATCGTGGGTAGTTGTGGGATCGCACTCATGTGGCATAGGCGGTAATAAGTGAACCGTGTCCCAATCCACTGTTGTCACCAACTCTGATTTCTTCGATGCTCTGCACTATCTCTTTTCCCATCAATTATCACCCTCATAATTCCATAAATCAACTTAATCCGTCTTACGGCACTCTGGTGAAGTGCGTAGATGGAATCATCACGCGCGACGAAATCTGACCAAGCCTTGGCGCCTTGTGCTTTGCTCGGTGCTCTAGATCCATTCCTTCCGATCTCAGCGACCCGTGGTAGCTCATCGCGTATGCAATATTATTCCATCAATGTTGTTCTTGCTCTAGACCATGTTCTAAAATGGTTCCAATCGCTACTTTCTTCAACATCAACTGTTTTTAGCGTTGTATTTATTATCGCATCACGGGCATATAATTTCCCCTTACAAATCACCCCCTTTCTGTCCTCTCCGGAAAGTTTGCATAAAATTCCCGCACCATTGTTGTATTCACTGGTTTTATCTTCTCCGGATTGACAAATCTCTTCCACCCCCTTAGCTCTATCATAGCCCGGATGGGCTCATAAATGTCTTCCTCCCCATATGATCCCCTTTGGTAATCCATTCTCCTTTCTGGAATTACGGGCCCGCATCGCTTTTGTATCTTTGGAAGGCCCGTAACTCACAAATCTATTTTCATCGTATTGTGGGGTTGGGGTGGATGTGGATCCTCTTCTCTTTCTCGTGGCCATTTATAAACAAAATCTGCGCTTCTAATTTTTGGCACAATGTCTCCTATACACTCAACAACTAGCAATGACAACACCCCCAACTTCAACAATGCCCACAACCTCTTTTTCTACTCTTTTCTCCAACTTCACAACCAACTTTCAAGACTCAAACTACTCCAACTACAATACTCTTCCCAACTACTACCTCCTATGACTTCAGTGAAAGGATTCAAGAACAAAGATAGGGATTACCTTTTGATGAGAAGACTCAAGCTTGTTCTTGTTTCAATTGGTGGGTTGAGGCTATGGAATGGAGCTTTGTTGTTTGAGATAGTTGAGGGTTTTTGGGAATTTAAGAGTTTAGGTTGTGGTTGGGTTGGATTTGTGGAGGTTTTGTGGGCAAATTTCTGGAATTTCGTGGGTTTTTGGAGAGGGAAGGTTAGGTTTTGGAAGTTGGAATTGGGGAAAATCGATTTTAGGCGTTTTAAATTTACGATTCGCCAGTGCGCACGCTTTTAGCGCGCGGCTGAACATCTGCGCTCGCCCGGGACTTTTCTGCGCATGGCCCTGCTCTCAGGCGCATGTGCTTCAAAGACCTCTTCAGATATTTTGGCGCCGCCCTGCTCACGCGCGTATGCTACCTTTTCGAAAATCCTTGCTTTTCTTTCGCTTTATTCCCCTGCACTGTCGATCCAGCTCAAACACAAGACCATGACCGTGAGATTGTTCTAGACAAAATAAAATAAACTAAAGATGTAAATTAAAATAACATAATTGAAAACGTTGGGTTGCCTCAACAATGTTGTCTTTAACGTCTTTTAGCGGACGCAAGTTCCTTAGACTTACTAGCCCCGGGTGGATTAAGTCCCAACTAATCCATTTCCGCCACATTTGGCGTTTCCTTTTTCTCCTTTTCTTTTAGCATTATCGGTGGTAGGAGTTCTAACAATTACCTCATTTAGTGTCATCTCGAGAAACCATGCTTGCTTTCTTGGGCTCATCACTCTTTGGTTGCATTGCAATGGCTCGCATGGGGTTTGGTGGTGTTGATTGCAAAACACCCACTTACGCTTCTTGGCTCAACGACGTGTTTAAAGACTTTAAACACCATCTCTTCGTTCTCCACTCTTAGCGTTAGCTCTCCTCTTTCAACGTCAATCAAGGCTCTGCCCGTTGCTAGAAATGGCCTCCCCAATATGATCGGGATTTCTGCATCTTCTTCCATATCCGGAATGAGGAAATCTGCAGGAAAGAAAAATTTTCCTACCTTCACAATCACATCCTCGATCTTCCCTCGTGGATGAACCACTGTCCTGTCGGCTAGTTGCAGACTCACACGGTGGTGGGTTTGCTTCTCCTAACTCCAATCTTTTGAAAACCGATAGGGCATCAAATTTATACTCGCCTAAATCACACAAGGCTCATTGCAAGTCACCCCCGCATCACATGGTAGTGTAAAGCTTCCAGTCCTTTAGCTTTGGTGGCAATTTCTTTTGTAAGATAGCACTACACTCTTACATTAGTGCTACTATCTCATATTCGCCGCTTTCCTCTTTTTCCCAAGATTTCTTTCATGAACTTGAAATAAGATGGCATCTGCTCAAAGCCTCTATAAGCGGTATGTTGATGTGCAACTTCTGAATACCTCCAAGAATTTGGAAAATTGTTTATCGAGCCTTCCTTTGTAATCTCTAGGGAAAGGAATCTTTTACGTATACTCCTTCTCCGAGTTTTCTATCACCGGGCTAGGTTCACCACCTTATCTTTTTCTAACTCGCTTCTCTCAACTATTGGTGAGCGTTTGTTGCTCAATTGTTTTCCACTTCTCAACCGCATGCCTTACATTGCTCCTCGGATTTACCTCGGCATTGCTTGCAATGTCCCTGTGGCTCGATGTTTACTGCTTTGCTACCGCCCTACTGTGTTTCCAAGTTTCGAACGAGGATCTAGATTCTGTTATAAAGCGCGTCGGGCGTTGGCAAGTCTTGTCATGGCCGCTAAGCTCATCCGGTTTTTCTTGCGACTGTGCGTTGGTGTTGAAATTTGGGGCTTAGTGAAGAGTCGTTGATTCTGCATCGCCGGTTCGCATCGCCCCTATCGATTCTGCGCCACGATATTGGTTACATTGGCCCTGATGCGATTTTCTTGGCCCTGTGCGATTTTCTTGGCCCCGATCTCCTTTCCATGAGAAGTTTGGGTGATTCCTCCACCTGGATTATAAGTGTTTGAGTAGGGGTTGTTGTTGCCTCTGGTAGTTACCTCCGCTGACACTCTGCTGCTCCATTGGGATGTTGTTGGGATCCGAAGGACACCTATCAAATGTATGTGGGCGCCACATATCTCACGCTTTTTAGCGATTGCACAGGATTCACCGACACGGTATGTTCTGCAATTGTTTCGCTAGAAGAGCCACTTGTGCGTTCAAAGCGAGAATAGCATCTACTTGTGGACCCCGCTTCTTCTCCCACCGGTTGCCTCTCTTCGATGACATGGTTGTTAGTGGCCATATCTTCTAATAACTCGTGGCGTCGTGGGCTGTTTTCCTCATGAATGCTCCACTGCGGCGCATCTATGATGGTTCGGTTGTCTTTGCTCGGCCGTTGTAGAAAATATGAACCAAGTTCCACAACTCAATGCAATGGTGTGGACACTTCCTCTGTAGATCCTTGAATCTCTCCCATGCTTCATATAAGGACTCTCCATCACGATAGAAGTTGTTCAACTCCTCTTAATTTTCTTTGCTACGGTGGAAAGAACTTGGCTAGGAATTTCGTGCCACCGTGCCATGTAAATATCGAATCGGTGGCGGAATTCAACCATACTTTTGCTCTATCCACGAGTGAGAAGGAAAGAGCCTCAATCTGACGGCATCATCGATGCGCCGTTATATCTGAAAGTGGCACATAGCTCCAAGAAATTTGCTATGTGCATATGTGATCCTCCGATGGCGATCCTCCGAATCGCACAGTGTCTGCACCATGCTCGAGAATCGGTTTTATCTCGAAATTGTTGGCTCTGTGTAGGGAGCCTAATGCAAGTCTGTGCTCCATTCACTCTTGGTAGCACATAATCTCCTGCACTTCTTTCGGTGGATTCGAACTCTATCCTCCATATCTATTGGCACTTGAGGATCTCCAGGTTAAGTTGATTTTCACCTAACCCTTCTCTCATCCTGTTATTGTTGGGAGCACCGCCCATTTCTATCAACGTTGCAATTACCGATTCTTTACGCTCGTTTGCGTGCTTTCTCAATTTCGGATTGAAGGAACAAGAGTGTCAGCTCCTCTTCTCCTTCGCATAAACTGATATCCTGAGAAAGATCAAAAACAAACAAAGAATCACGGCACCCTGATTTTCGTAGAAACTAAAAATAAATAAAAAAATAAGAAATTAAATCCAAATTAGAAATTAAAAATAGATAATTTGATATTGAACTATTGCCTAATCCCCGGCAACGGCGCCAAAAACTTGATGCGCGTAATATGCACACACTTTTAAACGCAAGTGCACGTTATCGTATCAAGTAGTATAGTCTTAGATAAGACCGAATATCGTCCTCTAGGATTAGGGTTCAAGTACCAGTGATCTATTTTCTAGTATCTATTTGGCGAATTAATATTTGATTGGTTGTTTATAACTAAGAATTTCAAACGCTATTTAAATGTAAAGAATTACTTCAGATGTGATGAGAATAGAGCTTCTATGTATCCTTACTATCCGCTTATGTTACTTATTCTTTGCATTACTTATGGTGTTCTTCTTTTGGAGAAAGCGGGTTTACGAAATCGCTTTATACTCCGTTAGGGTTATATAAACACTCAACCCCAGTATTGTTCCTTACCTAACTTTCACGATAAGGGTAACTCTATAGGAGGATTAAGCACAAAACCTAGTTGGCCGTCACGCACAATGCGCAAAATTAGGGTTGTTAAGCCTCTCATCAACGCTTACAAATCTAATTGAGGTATTTTCATCCCCAATTCAAGACCGTCACCCAACTTACAAAGATATTCACAATCCTCCTTTTGAGAATCGATTAGAAATCATATAGTGATAACTAGTTGTCAATTAGCTACCAAGAATTCAACTCAATTATTGGATAGATCTCTCAATAAGAATAATAACCATAAGCATGCATTACTTTATAACATAAGGTTCAAGAATTCAACATAGAAAGCCCTATAAGAGAATTAGTTCCTAGCCATGAATATGACAAGAACTAATTCCATGTTCATCATGCAAAAACTGAATTAAAGAAAAGAAAAAGGAAAGAAATTACTAATGCAATGGTATCCAAACTCCAAGTCAAGAATCTTGAGTTGTGCCAGAAAGGGGAACCCCTCAAAAACTGCCTAGGGTTCTCCTTATATAGTTTTAAAACGCCTCCCTTCTTTTCCTTCCAGGCCTGGCCCAAAAATCCGTCAAACGACCTAATTTTTCTGCGTCGGCGCCGTTTGCTGTCGGCCAGCGCGGCTAAAGTTCTGCAATACTGGTGTTTTGGCGCGCGCCGATATCTGGCATGCTCGGCGCGGCCACTGCAACTCTGTGGCTTCTGATGTTTAGGCGCCGCGGCCGCTTCGTCTCACGAGGCGCGCGCTGGATCTTCTGACTTCTGAATAATAGCGCGCGCCTCGCTGGCTGCAGGAGGCGCCGCGGCGCTGGTCTAGATTTTAGCCTCGTTCGCCACTTTCTGTTTCGACTCGCATCTCCTTTTGCCCTCTTTTTGCTCCTTTTCCGCCATTTGGCCATTTCAACCACTTTGACTCAATAGAAAGAAAAACTATCCTAATACGACACTTATATGTGCAAAATGGGACAAAAGACTAACTAAAACAGACTCAAAAGGTGTATATAAAATACACCGATCATGCAGCGGAAATAAATCAAGGACACCCAAGATTGTTTTTCATAAGTTATATAATTGTATATAACTTATAGTGGTCTCATGACCAAAAATTTATTGTATAAAAATTATACAATCTTACAAATCCCTTGAGAATGAATAGTAATCCGTAAAAACAAAAGGGATTAAAAAGAAGTTAAATCCTAACTTCTAAGCCTGAAAAATCTATCTAAAATAGAAGTGAAAAACACCCTATTACAGTTGCTTTGAGTTGAAAGAACACTTATAGATCTAAGAAAGCAATTCGTAATTTTGAACAAGTGTAATCACAAAAACATCTTTGCCGATCCAAATTGTGTTTGAGGCTATATTTGAGACGTCTCAGATCTGAATTTTGTTCTGCAAAAACTGGATATCAAAACCTTGGAGTGAACCCTCTATTTATAGTGGAGAGTTCACCCAAGAGGTTCCTTGATTCTCGGTGGAGGTTGAGCAGAATAGGGTTGGCTGGAGCTGTTCTTCAGCCTTAAAATTCTCAACAGATTTGACTTTGTCTTCCTGAGAATGCTCCTTCCGTTATGCACTCTCATTGGACTTGGTCTTGTTAAGTATTATCGTGTTTTCCTTAGCTCCTAACCAAGCCAAACATTCACGTGATAAAATCTTCTCAGCTTCAGAATCTGCTCCGTGAAGATAGGCAAAACTTATGCCAGAAATGTCCTCCCAGATGTCACGACATTTGGGATGACATTTTCCTGTTTTTACTTAACACCAAAAAGAGACATGTTACGGAAAATGTTAGGACACAGAACCCAACACTAACAGTTAGGATAGGAATAGGATTGAAATTTTCCATCTACACCAATGTGGTATTTTATCGATTAATAACATTGGAGAGGGGAAAGTAAAACCTCTATAAATTAATAATATCGAAATCACGTAATTTTATTAATTTAAAGATGTATTAATTAATCGATAAATTAATAATTTATTAATTTAAAGAGATTTTTTCCGATTCAACGAACCTATATTATTCTGCATGAATAAAATATATACATTATATTGAGTAATTGAATGATGTTCATGTACAATGTGACTAATTAAATATAATACATCCCCTTTAAAAAAAGTTCATTATAGTATGCAGTACTAGTTAAAACTTAATGCAAGTTCATGTATGGTAAGAAAATCAACCACTATATAAACAACATCAAACAGTTCTAATTAGTCAATCCAAATCAAAACCAACCAACCATGGCTTCACATCTAAAAGGTGTCCAAAAATCAATCATGACAGATCAAATACGTAAAACATTATGTGAGTATAAGAGAGATCACCCTACATGCACTCAAAAATATTTGCAACAATGGATTGATGAAAATTTTCATTTGAAAGTTAGTCAAGGTACAATATCGAACACACTCAAGCGATTTCGGCTAACTTAGAAAAAGAAGGGGATACCAAGCGACACAAACTTGCAAAATATCCAGAGATGGAGAAGGTTCTTTATGAGTGGTTTCTCCAATACCAAAAATGTGTAAATATGTCCGGAGAGCTATTTTTGGAGAAGACAAGAGACACGATGAAACTTCTATACCCTCAACAATTTCCCGAGTCGCACAAATTTTCTCAAGGTTGACTTGAGAAGTTCAAGCTAAGTCATTTCGTCACTTTCGAGAGTGGTTCTGTTGACATATAGGACATGGAGAATAAATTGGTGGCTATAGGGAAAAAAATAAATCAGTATCCTATAAATGATGTTTTTAATATGGATGAAACGGGTTTGTTTTACAAGTTACAAGCTGATCATTCTCTTGCAACGAAACAACTTGAAGGAAGAAACAAAGCAAAGAAATACTTACAATTGTTATTTGTTGCAATGAGGATGACTCTGAAAAAAAATTCTTTATGGGTTATTGGAAAGTACGCAAAGCCACGTTGCTTAAAAAATGTCAACATGAACGGCTTGAATTGTCAATATCGTTCCAACATACGAGCATGGATGACGAGTGTGCTTTTTGATGAATATGTTTGTTGGATGGACAAGAAAATGCATGGTAGAAGAATGTTGTTGGTGGTAGATAATTGTCCAGCCCATCCAAAAAATATTGAAGGGCTACATAATGTTGAGGTGTATTTTTTGCCACCCAGCATAACATCAAAAATCCAACCATGTGATGCAGGGGTAATAAGAACTTTCAAGATGCACTACCGCAGGAGATTTTACCGTAAAGGTATTAGAGGGCTATGAGTTTGAAGAATCTGATTTAGAAAAGATTAATGTTTTATATGTTATCAATCTTGCAGTCTTAGCTTGGACGATAAATGTTCAACAAGAGACAATAGCAAATTATTTTCGACACTGTAAAAATTTGTTCGCAGAATGAAGTAGTCTTAAGGAATTTAAATGAAGAAACTACTGAAGAAGACATTCATGAACTTGATACGATGATTAATGGCTTTGGGTACCGCAATAAAATGGATGTCAATCATCTATTGGATTACCCGGGTGAAACTATTACATGTTCAGAGGTCCAAAATTTAGAAGAAATTGTAGCTAGTGTTGTTGAAAATCATATTGAGGATGAAACTGAAGATGATAGAATGCATTTGCAACCAACTACGCGGAAGGAAACACTCATAGCGGCAACAACTCTTCGCATTTTTTTGTTGCAGTATGAAAACACAACACCAGAGCTTTTGAATGCAGTAAAGAAAGTTAGAGATGAAATACACCTAGATTTAAATTTTAAGAAGCAAACAACAATAGAATCATATGTTACTTAGTTGTCCTAGTTATATTTGTAATTTTATAGAATTATTAATTTATAATATTGAAGAGACCATAAATTTATATAAGGGTCTTCCGAAAAATTATTATCATATTAATTTATCAAAATTATTAATTTAGACCTTGGGCCCAAGTTGGGACCGAGAAAAATTATTATTTTAGAAAGATTATTATAATTTATCGAGTATTAATTTATAGAGTAAGTTTCAATTTGAAGTGGTCAATGTATATTTTCTTGAAATATATTACAAGGCACTTGCAAAGAAGAAGAAAAAATGTTCCAGAGAGAAACTTATAGAATCAAATTTGCACTTGTTAGGTACCAGGGTGGACCATTGGGAAGAAATATCTCTTGTTCTACTCTTTACAAATCAGACATAAAAAGTATTCATCTTTGCCCTGTAAGCATTGACGTTCAATGTTCAAAACAGTGAAACAACACATGATGCAGGCAAAAAAAGATAAACAGAATGAACATAGCAATTCAATAGAAACAAATAGGATATCATCTCATTCACATTACTCCAAGAAGTATGTATAAACCTAGAGACCAAATATCTTTAACAAAAGTCAAAATACTACAAACTGTTAAAACCACAACAAACTACATACTCGAATATCAATATTAGCCAATCGTGACTAAAAGCTACATCGTTAATATGCATTTCTCTGTTCCATTCTCGTAAATCAGCAGGCCAGCAAGGCTCAAAATTGGAACATATCAGAAGAAGCATCGATAGGTTGAATTGGGTAAGGCAGTTGCCATGGCTCAAGCAAGGCGTCGGGAATTTCAGGAATGTCCACAGGAAATCCAGTAGCATCAACCCAAAATCTGGTAAGTGAGTTGAGTGAATCCAACCGTTCAGTCAATTCCGCAAGTTGAGCCCTCAACACATTATTCTCTGCATCGAGAACACGATAATTCCGTTCAACAGAATCAATCCTCTCATGACAGAGACCGTTCTGGTTCTGCAGTTGTGTTTTTTCACTCATCAATTTCTCCAAACGCTGATGTTTCTTCATCCGTGACCTCTTGGCTGACTCACGGTTTGATTCCATTCTCTTCCTTTTCCTTTCGTCAAACTTTGCATCCGAACCCGAAGCCATGTGGAATAACAGGAACTTATGTGTAATTTTTTTGTTAAAGCAGCAAACTTGATAGTGTGACTATGTAAATTAAGTTGGAACAGGACAATGATTATGAGGGCTAGATCATGAAAACACGTAGAACCAGTAAAGAAAGACTACTGAGAAAGAGTGCATAATCCGAATTCGACGTATGCGGATAGCCAATGTCATGAAGAAATTTTGAAACTAAGAATCAAACATTGAAGCTTTGTAAGAAACCTCAATCAATCTTCCAGAAAACAAGAAAGATCTGCAATCAAACAGAACAAACTATATTAGATTTTTTTTCAAAAACGAGATAAAAAGGCAAACAAAATTCAACCACAGAAAGAACATAATCCAATCCACTAATGGATCTAATTTAGAGTTTGCAAACTCAAATATTGAGTTTAGGAAAAAGTATGTTATTGAAATATGTAAACAAGGGAAACCGCAACCGCGCACAGGGTAAACCACACTCTTGTGCAATAGCCCGCAAACCATACATGAGAGATAACCCACACTAGGCAAGGCTCGTGCGACGAGCTTGACCCAGAAGAAACCTTTTTAGGATTTCTTAACTTAATTTGTCAAAAACTAGTCTTCATATCATTTTGGATTTTTGAAAGATTTGGAAATGTGAGTTTGAAGATCTTCAAAAAAAAGTTTATTATTTTTTGCTAAAAGAACTCATCCAAATTACTGTTTTTGCAAAGCCAAACCCAAATGTCACCAAATCAGTTGAGGTCAGCTGATTAACCTACCAAATAAAGTTACTTTTGATTCGATTAATCCCCCTATATAAAGGTAAAAGTACTAAAGTTCACATCTTTATTCTTTTCTTGGTTAAAAAGTTCTAATATTTGAATCAATATACATATATATATAATATTAGCTATAGGTATAGGGTCCGCGACAAGATCCATCTTCTCTTTATCATAACAACAAGAACAGAGTAAACGCAGACCTTACCCTACCTTGCGAAGAGTCTTTTTTTCGATAGACCCTCCGCATATCATAACAACAACACAAATAGAAAAATGATCAAAAATAAATTAAACAAACAAATAGAAGAACTAAAAACAGGAAACAGAAAGAACAAACAATAATACTAAATGGAAATAGACAAATAAAGAAAACAAAAGGAAAAAGGGTAAAGGAGAATGAAGCTTACCTTTGCAAAGAGGGAGTCAAAAAGAATGTTATGAAGGTTGAGATATGGGGGTATATATAGGGGATTGGAGGAAGCGTTTTGAGAAAATTAAGGATATTTTATTTGATTATTTTAAGAAAAGTTGTGTAATGTGGCTGGCTGCATTGTGATGACAGCTAAGTTGAGTTAAGACAATTAGGTAAGTTTCTTGTATCTTTCCTTTTATGCCTTGAAAATGTCGTCTTTATTCAAGTTTTGAAGTTCTTACAAATAATATACTTGTTAATTTTAAAATTTTAATTAATTTTTATATTTCATTAATTAAAAATTTAAAAAGTATAATAAATTATAAATACATCTATGACTAGTTGTACCGTACCGATAAAGAATTGAAATATATGAAATATATGCATTTAAAATTAATTGAAAATTTAAATACAATTTCAAGTTTTACGTAAGAAGTCTATAATTGTAGGTTGTTTCGTAAATTCCAGTCTGTTGCCTCTTGTTCTTCCACTCCAATCACTTATTCAATAATCTCTTCATCAGTGTAAGTTTTAAGAATTAGAAGAGTTGCGTCAAACTCTGAATAAGCATTCATTGTTTGATTGATGTTATGAGATGAGATTTGGGCTATAAGTGATAACACACTATGAGAATTTTTTTTTTCTTTTAGATATTCATATTTGAAATTTACTATGTGCATGACATTAATGATTTTTTTTATATTTTTTTATATATATTATACTTACAAATATTATTACACAATATTTGAATATGATTGTTATAGATAAGTAATTTAATAAAGAGTGTACCGCTATAATGAATGTCATTACTGTTATAGGTAGAATGTTGTTATAAAGAAGCAAAATATAACATGAAAAATCGATTACGGAGAAAATAAGGTCATTATAGTGAAATATTATTATAACGGATGATAATTATAGAGAGATTTGATTGTATCAGCTTTCTTTGTTAATCCTATAATGATATTAAAGAAAAAATTTAAATACCTTCTTTCAAGTTCGATTTCCTAATAATAACATTTCTGGTTGTAGTATTATATTTACCTTCTCTATTTTGATTTCCTTTAATAATTACTTTAACTTATTCATCATTAGTATAAGAATTATTATTATTTAACTAATTATCCTTTTCTAATATGTATTACACACTCATCCTATTAATTTACGTATTTGATTTATCTTACTTTTTGCGTAGGTAAATGTTAACTTTTACAATATCTTGGCCTTTTCATGTCTTGTTTGGTGATGGAAATAATTTCTCATTTTTTGTAAAAATAAAATAAAATAGGAGTATATGAAAATAATAAGAAATGTGTTCGAGAGTGATGATGTGTGGTAAGAGGTGGGTTAAGATGAAGTGTGTTCGATTGTGGTGGTTGAGTGGGTGTGTGTGATGGGGTCGGTGGGGCTTAGGTAACTATTTTTCAAAAAAAAAATTAGTAACTAATCGAACAATGGAAAACAACTAAGAAATTTACTTATTTTCAAAGAACACATTTTTCAGGAAAAACAGTTTCCTCTATACCGAACACATCCGAAATTATTTTTTGTAGTGATAAGTTATTTAATTTAAATGAACTTTTAAAATAGAATTAATTGAGCTACTAAATTACGGAGACTAGATGATTAAAGATGAAAAAATGGAGGAGTAATTGAGTGAAACTCCAAACTTAAGGGACTATTGCGAGCTTTTAACCGATAGATCTCAATTCCTCAGTTCTCCTTTCGAGTATTAAACATTTGAGATAACTTACCCGTTTATACCTGTTAGGGATGGCAATTGAGGCAGGACAAACTCTTAACGGGGCAGGGCAGGGTAAGCTCTTAATGGGGCAGGACGGGGCAGGACAAAATTAATTTTGTTAAAAATTAAAATGGTACAGGGCAGGTGGTGTGTTAAAAAATTCTTAGCAATTGCACTTAAATAAGTGACCCGCGTTAAATTTTTTAACTTGAATACATGTTTTCTTCCAGTCTTCTATGCAAATATCAATACTACAGAATTACGCTTGCATAACGCTTTTTTTCAAGCTTGCATAGCGCTTTTAAGCGCTATCCAAGCTACCGTTATGTTAGCTTAGATAGCGCTTAAAAAAGTGTTATGCAAGCAGGCTACTACCATAGTGTTTTTCTTAGTTAGCACAAAAAAGTGCTATGCTAGTATAATTCTGATACCACTTATATTTTGAAGATACTAGCTTGCATAGTGCTTAAAAAAGCGCTATCCAATTGTTTTTATCTGATTTTTCTTTTTATTTTTTATTTATTGTTTTGGTACCTATTTATTTTCCCCCTGTTTTTTCACCTAATAAATAAAATATTTAAAAGATAACAAAAAGAATACTCATTCAAAATATAATATAATATAATATAATCATTCGCATAAAACATAATAATATATTTAAAATAGTATCTCAATCATTAGTAGCTTACAATCATTAACTAATAACAATACGACATAGTCAACAATTAAATCAAAATACTAACTAATAGCTTCAACCTTCCATTTTTTCTTTGAGGAATCGATTGTACAAGTAGTCTGCCCAATTAATTTGAAAATTCTTCATTTTGCTTGTAGGATAAACTTTGTGTGGTGAACTATGAACAAACTTCAAAACATAGATGTTACAAAAACATAGTTAGAATAGAAACGTCCAACAAATAAATATACTTACACAAATAACCTCATACAAATATGGTTGGGTATGAACAATGACCCAGATCATTTACTTTTTAAGAAATACCTACTATATGATATGTGCATGATTTTATTGATCTAGGAGTAAACCCGTTGATAACCCAAAATATTGTCATACTGCCAAGTATAAAATGAAGATCGATATACTTACATAAAGAGGAATACTTGTATCGCCCGAACTCAAAATATCCTCTCCGGGTGCCTGCAAAAACACTTAGTAAAAGAGTGAGTAAAAATAATAAATAAATGCGAGTAAAACCTTCGGATCCGTAAAAAAATGATAGGAGTTTTAATTACGGAAGGCTCAGATCAATATTTTTTATAAAGGGACATCCCGAACAAGTCATGTTTGCGAGCTAGTCACTCGTCAGTCAATCTAGTCGCCTCCCAAGCATGTTGGTATCCGATATATATGTGAAAAATCTGTAAGTGTCATCATCGCCTTTTCCGAAGGAAAGCAAACCGAGGGACAACCTTTCCGAGAGGGTCATGTAGTATCATGTTCAAATCAGTAAATAACCAAAAACGAAGGAACGCGACCTCAATTTCAATTTCATTGGCCTAAGTGTAGTATTATGTTCAAACCAGTAAAATAAATGTGTATTATCTGTTCATCCGGAACAAAAATTTGTTCTAGTCAGTTTAATAAAAATAGAAAGGTAAAATCGTCTGAATCAGTCTGGAACACAGTGAAAATCAGTCCGCAAATAGCCAAAATCAGTAGCAACAATGGCCAAAGATCAGTAGTCAAATAGCCAAAAATCAGCCCAGCAACATGGCCAACATCAGCCCAGCAACATGGCCAAAATCAGCCCAGCAACATGACCAAAATCAGTAGTAGAAAATGGCCAAAATCAGCAGCAGAAATGGCCAAAATCAGCAGGCAGAAATGGCCAAAATCAGCAGCAAAGCCTTCTTCAAATGTAGCAATGAGAACAACAATTTGGCCAAAATCCAATTATAATATCAAAAAGAAGCCAAACAGTTATAGGATGGCACTTCAAATGCCATAATAAAAAAACACAGCAGCAAGCACAAGAAACAACCCATGACAGAAACTATTCAAAGATGTCAATGCCCAATATCTCAAAGGGCAGTATGGTACCCCAACTATAGGTAGCCCACCAAATGAAACAATAAAGAGCAACAACTTACCTCAAGGTGAAAATCATTTCTCAAAGTACAACATTTTTTTAGAATCACACAAGTGCAAGATGTCCCCAAGTTCATCAGTAGCTCATTCCATTATTTTAGGATAAGAGAAATCCCCCAAGTCATGCAAGGAAGGAAAATGTGAGTATCAAGAACTATATATTTCTTAACAAACTAACAACTTTAAAGGAAATGCTAAGTAGTCAATTGTTTAATGTAATTATCAAATAACAGAGGCATTGAACAACTCAATACATTAAGAGACAGTAAACTTAAAGATAGATTATTATCATCCTAGGCCTCGAATTTGAAGGACAAGAAAGCAAATAAGGCTACCACCATCCATATTTCGATGCCGCAACAAGATCAAAAAAGGTTTCTAGAACCTTAGGCATGGCAAGCCATCGGGGAGGTTAAACCAACCCAAAGCTCGCCTTGGCTTTCAGCAGACATAACAACAAAAGTGCTTAAATGTTTCCAGATTACCCTTTCAGGTAAGGTAATTCAAAAGTACCAAGTTTAGCTCAAATCAGAGGGCAAAAGATAATTCAAACATGGCACATACAGACAGGGACTGATAATAGATGAACCAGAGACGACATTCAAGGTGCACATGATAGTCTGGAACATACTGTAATGAGCAGGGTATGTCACGGATGGACTGGAGATGATTTCACATAGGGCAAGAATTCATATGCTAGCATATAGACAAATATATAACTAGTTTAAATCTGAACATGAGGATAAAATGCAAGATAGTTTCCAATATTTAGCCGAATTTAATGTGTCATAACATATCTAACAGAGAAGGCAGACATGAAAAGTACAAATAAGCTTTCCATACACATCTGTACTGAACATGATTTTCTATGAGGTAGAGGGTTCAACCAATGTTCGTTCAATCAATCAACATTCTTTTTTTCTTAACTTAAGGAGAGCGAAGAAGGCTGCGCGCGGGGAGGGTGGGGAGGTGCAGGGGGTGGTGGTGGGGTAAGGGTCAGGGTGGTGGTGAGAATTATTTTCTATTTCATAAATCTTTTACAAAAGTACATTGAAATATATAACAACATACTCAATAAAATCCAACAATGTGAGGTCTTGAAAAATATAATAAAATATATAAAATAAAAATTGGGGGAGGGGGAGGGAAGTGGGGGCAGGGTGATGGTAGTGGGGTGGGTGTGGGTGTGGGTGGGGAGAGTTGGAAGGGGGATGGAGAGTAAGGGGTGGCGTATAGGTGTAGGGAGCAGAGGGTGGTGGTGGTGGATGTGGGTAGGGAGGGTAGGGGTGGGGGTAAGTGTAGGTGGTGGCAGAAAGTGAGTTGGGGTTAGGGGGGTGCATTGATGTATTTTTTTATCGATCTGAAAAATGTTTTTTCTTAAATTTACATTTTCTTCTATTTTGAGGAAAATTAATTGTTATTGGGTCTAGTGAGTCATATATATAGATACCCAAATTTTACATATATTTGCACATAATTTTATGAATTAAAAAAAGAAACGAAGCCCATATTTACCAACAAAAAATATGAAAGACTCAATTCTAGGGTAAATCTCTAAATATGGGCTCAAATTGTCACCTCTACACAAGAGTATGATCTTTACCATATACTACTATAGTATACTGCCTTTCTTATACATGCATTCAATTAATAGTCAAAGTATATATAGTTCTGGCTTAAAAAAGAAACAACAGCATCTCATTGTGGATTCATTTGTGCAATTGAATGGTGTGAAGCAATAGTTGAAACTTACTAGCTGTGTGTAAGTTTGAAATTTGAATATAACAAGTTCAAGTGGGTGAACTAGTTAGGACAAGAAATACATGTTCGATAATTGCTAATTCGATATCAAATTGACCGATATGTTATTGATTGTCTAGCGGATTAATACATTTAAAATCTGATAATCGATAAATCAAACCGTTAAGCATAATTATATCTGATTCGCCCAATAAGCAGCCTAGTATAAAGCACGTGTCCAAAGACTAGTACTATGTAAGTTGAGCAACTTGTAACAAATACTCTCACAACTGGTAAACCCTGAACCCATTATAGCTTCACCTAAACCCTGAACAATTCTTTAACATTAGATCTTTGTACAAGAGATGTTTTTGTGGGATTGGTTTTATGGATTTTTGTCATCTTTAGGCTTATGGCAAAAGGAAGCTAAGATCTTATTCCTTGGTCTTGATAATGCTGGCAAAACCACTCTTCTTCACATGCTCAAAGATGAGGTATACCTTTTATTTTCTCATAATAATAATAATATGTTATGTTGTTTGATTGACCACAGAGTTTAAGAAGAATTTTTGAAACATTTAAAGATGAGGTACTTTATTTTCTCATAATTATTTGACTGGGCACGAAGTTTAAGTAACAAAGACATATTTTTAAAACATGTAAATCATTAAATTTTAAACTTAAGTTGTTTCGAAATGTAAAAAGTTAGCATTTTTCTGGGATAAACTAAAAAAAAATTGCATCACATAAATTTGAGACTAATGGATGGAGTAATTATAATGAATATTTGAGAAATCTTGAATTGAGTTAAGATGAGCAAATGGGTGATGAGGCTTCATATTGCGTGTAGTTGATTGATTAATTGGTGTCTAATTGTCTTGATTTATCATGAAAACTGTTAAAGCCCATCAATGGGCTTACGGTCCAGAGGCCCAACACGGGCTATGCAGTAGTTTTGTATAGTGTGAATATTGTCTAGTCTTCTACCTTAATTAGAATTGTAATATTACATTAATTGTATAGTTAGTCTCCTTATAGAATAGAGATTTAGAAGTAGAAAAGGAAAATGATTTTTCTATTGTAACTTGTATATATATGTCTTTCATTAATAAGAATAATCAAGAGATTTTTTTTTTATAGTATCAAGAGTCTAGGTTCTCTTTACCTCGCTTCCGCTCCTCAAAATTCTTCTCCAATTTTCGGATTTTGGGCACTAAAATTCTCGATTTTTTGTGCTTCTCTTTTAACAAAAACCGAGTATCTTCTCCTCCAAAATCCCCTCTCTCAAATTCCCTTCTCCGAATCTTGTTGTTCTATTCCCTATGGCTGCTAAGAACAATTTTCATCCTGCCCTCTCAGTTTCTAACATCAAGAGCGTCATCCCTATTGTTCTTGATCTTGAAAACGTCCAATATGGTACGTGGACGGAGTTATTCAAGATTCATGTTAAAGCACATGAAGTCTTCACCATATCATTCTCCAACTCCTTCAAAGGAGAGATAAGGCGTCTACATCTATTGTGCTCACTAAAGAAGCAGACCCAGAATTATAGGACGTGTTTGATTCCATGGTTCTTCAGTGGATTTATGCCACTATTTCCTGGGACCTTTTGCAGACGATTATGGAACTCAACTCCACAGCTATGTCAGCGTGGGATCGATTGCGAGATATATTCCAAGATAACAGTCATTCTCGAATTGTTATCCTTGAGCAGGAATTTTCACGGGTGGCTATGGTGAATTTTCAAAACGTATCTTCCTATTACAAAGGACTTGGCAGACCAACTCAACAACGTGGGTTCTCCTATTTCTAATAGTCGTCTCGTTCTTCAGATGGTTGCAGGCCTGTCAGAGGCCTATAGCGGTGTTGCTTCAGTTATTCGTCAGAGTAATCCCCTGCCAGGATTTTATCAAGTCCGTTCTATGCTCACCTTGGAAGAAGCCGGTTTGGCTAAAAAAGTAGCAATTGGGGCCAGTCCTGTCGGCATGATGACTGCTTCCAATTTTTCTCCTTTCAATCCAGCCAATGGGACCCAAAATCACAACAACAGGGGTGGTAAGAAAGGCCAGAATCGGAAGAATAATGACAAGAATCGTGGCGGCAACAACGGGGGAAACCGTCAGCAGCAGAATAACAAAGAATCTCGAACCCAGGCCCCCCAGTCGATGGCGATGGGTCCCATCACCTAATGCGCGGCGCCTCGGTACCACCGCACTGCGCCCGCGGCCCAGCTTTTCCCGATCCGGACTCGTGTTTCGAACGGCGTATGGCGGTCCCAACCGATCAGTATACTTGGTCGCCGCCCATCGTGCCCACGCGCGATGGGACACACTCAGACCGACATTGAAGCAGCGATGCACACACTTGGCCTGACTCAACCGGACCCTAATTGCTACATGGACACCGGCGCCACTACCCACATAACATCCGATCAAGGTACTCTCTCGTCTTATTCCAATTTGAGCACTAATCGTGGTATAACTGTTGGTAATGACAATTTTATTCCAATTAAGGGTTATGGTCATAAAACCTTGTCCCCACTCATCCATCACTTGTCCTGAAAAATACTCTTCATGTCCCAAAATTAATTAAAAATTTAGTATATGTCCGTAAATTCACAACTGATAACTGGATTTCTATTAATTTTGATTCATTTGGATTTTCTGTGAAGGATTTCAAAACGGGGAGTCATCTCATGAGGTGTAACAGTGGGTGGGACCTCTATCCAATCACACCAAATCCCAGCATCTCGCATCAAGCTATGTCATCCACCTTTGCAGCTCTTGCTCCTTCCTTGTGGCATGCTCGTCTAGGTCATCCGGGGTCGTCTATTTTATCTTCTTTAGATAGACAAAAGTTTATTTCTTGTAAGAGTACACGTAGTACTCCACTTTGTCAATCCTGTGCTTTGAAAAAGATTATTAAATTACCATTTGTAGCTTCGAATTCTAATACTTCAATGACATTTGAAATTATTCATAGTGATTTATGGACATCTCTGGTTCTCAGTTCTATGGGTCATCGTTATTATGTTTTATTCTTAGATGACTATTCTAAATATTTATAGACGTTTCCAATTGCGAAAAAATCTCAAGTTTTTTCCATTTTTCATAAAATTTAGAGCTTTCATAAGAATACAATTCGAACGGGAAATCAAAAATATCCAATGTGATAATGGCAAAGAGTATGATAATGGAGAATTTAGGGAGTTTTGTGCTCAAAATGGAATAAATTTTCATTTTTCTTGTCCTCATACATCTTCACAAAATGGGAAAGCTGAGCGAAGAATTCGTACTATTAATAATATTGTCCGCACTTTATTGATTCATTCTTTCGTTCCTCCATTATTTTGGCATCATTCACTACAAATGGCTACTGATCTCCTCAATATTCTTCCCTCTAAAGGTTTGACATATTTATCCCCTCTAAAAGTGTTATAGAATAAGACTCCGTCATACGCTCATCTTATGGTCTTCGGATGCTTATGTTATACATTGTTTCCATCCACTACAATCAACAAACTTCAGGCACGTTCTACTCCTGGTGTATTTTTGGGTTTTCCGTCAAATCATCGTGGTTATAAATATTTTGATTTGTCCTCTAAACGAATCATCATTAATCGTCGTGTTCTCTTTGATGAATCCCAATTTCCCTTCTCTAAAGTAGAAAAACCCGTGTCTAGCTCTTATGATTTTTTGGATGATGTTATCTCACCTATGTTCTCCGACATTTTTCAGGTTTGTCAAAAAATACGCAGGTTCCCCAAAATCCGTCCTCAGCGCCGCGGCCCTTCATAGAGGCGTTGCGGTGCCAAAATCCCTGCGAGTCAGCGTCGCGGCCCTGCACAGAGGCTCCGCGGCGCCAAAATATCTGCGACCTTCCCGGATCTTCTTGTGCCGCGATCCTCGCCCCCAGCGTCGCGGCGCCCTCGACGGTAATTCCTGAAGTTTCCAAAAATTTCCAAAATTCACCCAATCCAGCCCAGAGTCATGGTCCAGTCACTCGTAGTCAACGGGGTATTTTTAAACCAAAAAGACATTTTAATTTGAATTCAAATGTTCTTAAATCCCCATTATCCCGTAATTCTGTGTCTGCATTAAATGACCCTAATTGGAAAATTGTCATGACCGAGAAATATAATGTTCTTATTGATAATAAGACGTGGGAGTTGGTACCCCGTCCATCTTGTGTTAATATTAATCGGTCTATGTGGATTTTTGTTCATAAGGAAAATTCTGATGCTTCATTTGCAAATAAGGCTAGATTTGTAGGTGATGGTAAGACTCAGCAGGTTGGTGTGGATTATGGTGAGACGTTTAGCCCGATGGTCGCTTCGCCACCGTTAAATCTTGTGCTCGGACTATTTCAAAAGCATGGCTCATTCATCAGCTAGATGTGAAGAATGGTTTCTGAGTCATGTTGGTTACGAAATTTACTTTTAGAGCTTCATTGTCCTATTGAGAAGGCTACCTTGGTATATTGTGATAATATAAGTGCCATCTACCTTTCTGGTAATCCAGTTCAGCACCAGCGCACTAAACACATAGAGATGGATATTCACTTTGTTCGAGAAAAGGTAGCTAAAGGACAAGTACGTGTCTGTCATGTCCCTTCAAGATATCAAATTGTAGACATCTTTACAAAGGGTCTTCCCTCGGTCCTTTTTGAAGATTTTAGAGACAGTCTCAGCGTACGAAAACCGCTCACTATGACTGCGAGGGTGTGTTAATAGCCCATCAATGGGCTTACGGTCTAGATGCCCAACACGGGCTATGCAGCAGTTTTGTATAGTGTGAATATTGTCCAGTCTTCTACCTTAATTAGAATTGTAATATTACCTTAATTGTATAGTTAGTCTCCTTATAGAATAGAGATTTAGAAGTAGAAAAGGAAAAAGATTTTCCTATTGTAACTTATATATATATGTCTTTCATTAATAAGAATAATCAAGAGATTATTTCTTTCAAAAAACATCATCTTTGATTGCATTTAGTTATTAAAATCCCTTTATTTTCTCATAATATTATGTTATGTTGCTTGATTGGTCATGAAATTTAAGAAATTTTTGAATCATTTTATTAATGGCAAGATGAGAAGTTTATAGTTAAATTATTTCTAAATGTAGAAAGCTACCTATTCATAGGGATAGACGAAAAAAATCATAAATTTGAGACGGATGGAGTAATTAATAATTATAGTGGAAATGAGCAAATGGATTATGAGGATTCATATTGCGTATAGTTGATTGATTGATTGGTGTTTAATTGCCTTGATTTATCATAAGAACATTGTCTTTGATTTGATTATTTTTTAATTGGATTTCATTAATTACAGAGGTTATGTTATGTTGTTTGACTTGACATGGAGTTTAAGGAAACATTTTGGAACATATAAATCATCTTACTAGTTGCAAGATGATAAGTTTAAAGCTAAATTGTTTTTAAATGTGAAAGACATAAATTTGACACAGATGGAGTAATTATAATGGATCTTTGAGAAAACTTGAATTGGGTTGAAATGGGAAAATGGGTGCGTAGGATTCATTTTGCGTGTAGTTGATTGATTGGTGTCTAATTGTCTTGATTTATCCATAAACACCTCAAAATTATTGGAAGAATTCTTATCAGAAGAACGAGTTCTTTCTTTGACCTTCCCACGAGCTTCTTCTAATTTTTAGGGAGTACATAGAAGTCGGAATTGGTATTTGGATACTTTTTGTATCAATGATCTGGTGAATTATTTATGATTCATTCTTAGATTTTCTATGATTTATCGTCTCCGTTTTGATTATTTTTTATTGGATTTCATTGGATCTGGTGTAATGCATCTTCAGCTTTTTGCTGGTCTGAAGTTCGTCTTGCTGTGTTTTGGTGCATTGAAGTATGTGGAGTTGCTTTTCTTTGTTGAAACGACTTAAAAGTTTGACAAGCTCAACATGGTTGGTGCAAGATTACATATCCGCACACTTAGAGGTGCCAATCTTGGAAAGCTACTGAAATAGGTTATGTAGCAAATGATTATCCTTATCCTGTAATGAAGTTGGTCAGCTGGATTTTTGGAGATGATCACCATAATATATTTATGTTATTGCTTATGCTCTACTGGGCCAGTCTTTCTCCTTAGATATGACTTGTCTTTCTCTTCAGTGACCATTATTGCTTAGTACAGCCTCTAGTCCCTTGCAGCAAGAGGAAAACATTAATGTGCTTCATTGGTGACCAGTTATCTCTGTCAATACAGGTGCTTTTGAAAGTATTCCTATGGAAAATTAAATTTTACTGAAGGTGTAGTAGGCTATTCCTTTGTCAAATTTATGTTTGAATGCAGCATTTTTTAAGGAAAAGGATACAAAGCAACAGTAACAAAGTGCTGAGATTTACATCCGAAAAAGGAGGGAAGAGGTGAGAATATACAACAACATACCCAGTGAAATCCCACAACGTGGGATCTGGGGAGAGTATAGTGTACGCAGACCTTACTTCTACTTTGGTAGGTAGAGCGGCTGTTTCTGAAAGACCCTCGGCTCAAGACTGAGCACAAGCAAAACAACAACAAAGGCAAATCAAGAGAAACAGTCAGAAAAAATTTAAAGCAGTATGAAAATATTGGTATCAAAAGCGAATAAGCCATGATAGCGCATTTCAAAAAAGTAAGCAGTAACTAGCGCGGGTAATAAGTGATACAAAGTACACTAAAGGACACATATTAGCAGAAATCAAATTACAGGGGACTAAAAAACAATATTGCATCTATTAGTATAATAAGCTAAGCGGGCCTATAATAATAACACTACAACTACCAGTTTGCAAGCGTAAGTATGACTACACTCGACTACCTACTACCTTAATGTGTGTCATCCACAACCCCATAACTAATGTCATGTCCTCAGTAAGTTGCACCTGCGCCATATCTCGTCTAATCACCTCTCTCCAATACTTCTTCGACCTACCTCCACCCCTTCTGAACCCATCCATAGCCAACCTCCGCACTGGGGAATTTGTGTCTCTCCTTTGCACATAACCAAACAATCTCAATCTCGCTTCCCGCATCTTATCCTCCACCGAGGCCACTCTCAATCTATCCCGAATATCATCATTTCTAATCATATCTCTCATTGTATGCCCGCACATCCATCTCAGCATCCTCATCTCCGCAACTTTCATCTTTTGGATGTGCGAAGTCTTGACTGGCCAACACTTCGTCCATACAACATAGTTGGTCTAACCACGGCCCTATAGAACTTACCTTTAAGTTTTTGTGGCACTTTTTTATCGCATAAGACTCCAGATGCGACCCTTCGTTTCATTCACTCTGCCCCAATACGATATGTGACGTCATCATCAATCTCTCCATCCCCTTGTATAATAGACCCGAGGTACTTGAAGCTTCCTTTCTTTGGAATGACATGAGTACAAAGCTTCACCTCCACGCCTGGCTCAAGGTCGCTTCCGTTACTGAACTTGAACTTCAAGTATTCTGTCTTAGTCCTACTCAGCCTAAACCCTTTAGATTTCAGAGTGTCTCCAAACCTCCAGCTTTACGTTTACTCCGCTGCAGTCTGATCAATCAGGACTATGTCGTCTGCGAATAACATACACCATGGCACCTCCCATTGGATTTGTCGCGTCAGTCCGTCCATCACCAAGACAAATAAAAATGGGCTAAGAGTTAATCCTGGTGCATCTCCATCATCACTGGAAAGTACTCCGAGTCTCCTCCCACTGTCCGTACCATAGTCTTGGCTCCATCATACATATCCTTGATCGCCCTAGTGTACGCCACAGGTACACCTCTAACCTCCAGACATCTTCATAGAACCTCCCTATGAACTTTGTCGTATGCCTTATCGAGATCGATGAAAATCATATGTAAGTCTCTTTTCCTCTCCCTATACTGCTCCACCAACCTCCTAATAAGATGAATGACTTTTGTGGTCTAACGTCCCGGCATGAATCCAAATTGGTTCTCGGAAATAGACACACCTCTTCTCACCTCATCTCCACGACCTTTTCCCAAACTTTCATTGTGTGGCTTAGCAGTTTGATACCCCTATAGTTGTTGCAACTCTGGATATCACTTTTATTCATGTACAATGAAATCATTGTACTCCACCTTCATTCTTCGGGCGCCGTCTTAAAAATGACGTTAAACAACCCTGTCAGCCACCCTTAAACTTGTCCTGTCTACGCTCTTTCAAAATTCAACTGGGATCTCGTCAGGCACGGTTGCTCGTCCCCTTGCGCATCTTGCGAATAGTACCCTTAACTTCCTCAACCTTAATGCTTCTACAATACCCAAAATCCTGATACCTACTAGATTGTTCTAGATCTCTCAGCACAATGTCTCTATCTCCTTTTTCGTTCAAGAGTCCACGGAAGTAAGACTGCTACCTCCGCCTAATATGTGTGTCTTCCACCAGTACTTTGTCGTCCTCGTACTTGATGCACCTCCCGTGATCCAAGTCACTGGCCCTGCTCTCCCTCGTCTTGGCTAGTATGTACAACTTCTTATCCCCGCCTTTCTCCTCTAATTCCACATAGGCTTTCAAAATCCGTCGTTTTCGCCGTTGTAACCGCAAGCTTTGCCTCCTATCCCAGGGAAGAAACTAAGCGACAAAAGTTTCTATCATCTACCCACTCCAATTTACACCAAAAAGAAACCAAAAGTTGACAGTCTGATTTACCCATTGAAGTATTTGATTTGTCTTAGATATGCCTCCCGTTTATCTTTAGGTCCATGAAAGCCCCATACTGTTAATTTAGTCCCATACTTTCCCTCTTCTAATGATTGTCCAGCTTAGCTCTGACATTTGCCACAATGGACGTAGGCAAACAAAAAATTCAAATATATACCTAAACTATCAAATTGACTTTTTAACTGTCAATGTGAGTTAGAGATCCTTGAAATATTTATACACTTTTTTTGATAGGGTATTGAAAGAATATTATTGATGTAAAGAGGGGGCCAACTCTAAGAAAAAACTGGACAGAAGTACATCCAAAAGATAACTTTACAGTGAGTGTAAAGAACTAAGAAACTCAGCTAAAACAGTTGCTGAGGTTATGTTGCACCAAAAATTAAGCAAAAGTATACATTTGTGTTTTAGATTAACTACATTGTCCTTTTTGTTATAAAAAATTCTAGCATTTCTCTCTCCATACGACCCACCAAACTACTGCTGGGATAGACTTCCAGATGTAACTTGACGCTTTATGCATATCTTGTTTGTGTCATGAGCAGTGGCGAATTCAGGATTTTTACTCAGGGATTCGGAAAACACAATAAAAGCTAAATATAAAAAATAATATTGACCTTAAGAATCGAACCTAGGATGCTAAAGACAATTATGAACACCCCGAACCACTTGAGCTAACATTTTGCATTTGTTTAGGGTATTCAAAAATTAATATATATACATAAACACAGAAAACCTATCATATATATACACTATAATTTTTTGCTGAAACACCTTGGGCCCCCACTAAATCCGCCCCTAGCCATGAGAGGAGGAAATCAACTGTGCTCATGGGCATGCACTATTTAATACAATATTTATACACTTTTGTTTTTTGTACAACAGTGGTGCACCTCAATAATTTCAATGAGTATTGTTACATATCATCATACCCTGGTCTCCAAGGTTTTCACTCACTTCATTGAGTCATTGACCGCTAGGCCACACATTTAGGTGCATATTTTACTTATTACTCCTTTTGTCCCAATTTTTGTGACTCTTTCTTGTTAGTTTGTCCCGAAAAGAATGACACCTTTTTTTTTTTTTGGAAACTATTTAATTTTAGCATTCTCAGTTTACCCTTAATTGCATGGAAACCACCACCACTCATTTAAAAGGATTATTTTTATACTTTGCATATATTTGGCTTAATTTTTAAATTTCATATCCAATTAAACACCGTAACATAAAACGAGATGAGAGGGAGTAAATGATATAGGAAGGAAGTTAAGAAAGCAATTCATATTGGTTTGACCGAAATTTATTTACCTTAAAAGACTCAGTTTTTCTTTATAAATTGCTTTGTATGGTTGCAATTTTGTAAAGGAAAATCATAACACGAGAGCACTGAGCAGTTAGTGTTCCCTCAACCTCAAGGCTACAAGCTTGGCTTCACGATATTTTTCCATCTTTGATTTTGGTCTTGATTGCTTTACAGTCTACTGTTTGCCTAACTGTGCTAACACTTTTTTCTTGGGAGTTGGGTAATTAAATGGCAAAAGCTCCTCATGCATAATGTTTTTCTTTCTCCTGTTTTGATAAATTATAATGTGTTAATGCCTTAACGGTTGGACCCTTTATATTTTTCTCTTTTCATCTATCTTATTGAAGTGGATAAAATGCCCCTAAAGTGTCCGTAGGACATAGGTGTTCTGATGGTTAGGTTTCTTATTCTGAAGACCAGATGGAAGCTTAGGACTAAAATAGTCACATATCAATGTTTAGTGACTAAATTGCACGTCTTATGGAAACATTACCTACTCCAGTACATTTTTCTCTTCTTTCCCCTTCCCTAGAGTTCCTCCCACTTGCTTGTTATAAGGTTGCAATCTGATCTGTGCAATGTTTCTCTTGAGGTACTAAATAATTTCTTATTAAAGTTTGCGTCTTCTTTTTTCCTTATTCCCCTCTTTTTACACAGGTTGATGCTGTCGTGTACCTGGTTGATGCATACGACAAAGAGCGATTTGCAGAGTCGAAAAAGGAACTAGACGTGCTTCTTTCTGATGAAGCCCTTGCTACTGTCCCCTTCCTCATTTTGGGAAACAAGATAGACATACCATATGCAGCCTCAGAAGATGAATTGCGTTACCACCTTGGCTTGACTGGTGTCACTAGTGGCAAGGGTAAGGTGAATCTTGCTGATTCTACTGTTCGACCTTTGGAGGTATTTATGTGCAGTATTGTACGGAAAATGGGGTATGGCGATGGATTTAAGTGGGTATCTCAATATATAAAATAGGTTTGCTTTCCAATGCCATTAGAAGCTCAAAGAAATCGCATCCTCGTTATGCTGTAGATCAGCATTTTTGGAAAAGGATTGGTTTCACCAGATATTTATTCATTTGTTTTCGAACTGAACAGGTCTTCTATTCTTGTTTTACATATATTGTTCAGGTGTGTCCTATTTTTTCCTACGAAACATATGACTAAAACATCACGTGTTCATTATTATGTCGATGATCATTATTCCAGCGTAGTAAATTGTTGCAATCTTCGCTTTGAAATTTGAGAACTCGACCAAATCATAAGATGGTGTTTTATTTAGAAAACAATGCAGAGAACGGGGGAGAAAAAGAGTTAGATTTTTTTGTGTAAAAATTCTGAGGCAAGGCCTCTGCATTTATAGCTAAGTACTGCTGAGTGTGAGGAAAAGGTGTGAGTGCTTTTTCGTGAAAGTCGTTTGCCTTCTTGGTGCCTTTTTTGGGAATGTTTGTACAAGAAAAAAAGTGTTAAGAATCACATCAGATATGAAATAGGAACATGACGTTCCTTGTGACAAAAATATTTTTTTTTATTTTCAACAACTTATTTATTCTTCTCTTGAAACAATGTCATTTTTAATTTTCAATGATCGGAATTGAATACAACTTAATTCAACATTTGTTTTTAAGTCCAATGGGTACTAATCTTAATTAATGCACTTCAAGTGGTTCTCAACAACTTTTGTTTTACTTTTATGATAGATATATGAAAAAGCTCCTTCAATTCTGTTTTTCTTTATAACAATAGCATTGTATTTCTTCTTATTTGAAGAAGAGCATTCAAATCATTGGGAGGGACATTTAAATCAATATTCAGAGGCATCTTTAACAAGTTTACAAGCTCACAAGTATTGAGCTCTTAAAATTGTCTTACAAGATTCAAGTTCAAACTATTATTTATAAGAAATCAGCAATACTTATGTGATTGAAAATAATTTAAGCGGGTTTTAATTTTTATACTCTAAAATTTAAACAGTGGCGCCATATAATTTTTAGCAATTTTTTCACAAAATTCAGATTTTAAATTTTTTGAACAATCTGGCGCCATATAATTTTAAGATTGACGAGTGGGGGATATGAAAAATTTAAAGGATTTACTCTTGGACACAAAATTAGGTGGGCAGCTGATCTTAGGCTTACATGGAGTAATTACAAACTGTTTTTAATTATTGTCAAACTTTATTAAACATTGATTCAATAAATGTTCACTTTTCTTAATAAAATTAAATCATGGGCAATTTGGGTAATATAAATAATATTCTGCATAAAATTATGTGATTGACTACTTTTCTTAATCTGCGTAATTTAACTCATTTTTGCTTATAAATCATTCCGGAGGGAGTATACTTTATTCAAATCGATATACATACACAACTTTTTTTTGATATCTCCATGAAATTTTAAAAAGATTAGATATCATATTAAAATAAAGAGAAAAACATGAAAAAGTGACTAAACGGGGCAGGATTTAATAGGGCATGACGGGACAGGGTAATGCTAAACATGACAGGGCAGGCGGTCAAAATCTTAGCAGGTCAAAACTTGCCCCGCCCGCCCACCCTAATTGCCATCCCTACTTGCAAAAGTACTTTTTACACTATCATTGCAGTTTGCCTATTATATAACAGATCACTTATCCTCACAATTTCCAAATTATTCCTCCCCCTATTATGGCCCTGAGTAATCTGAATTCGCACCGCTAAAGGCCCATTTAAGGGGTAAATACTCCCTAACCAGACTTTTCATACTGAGGTCGAATCCGAGACCTAGGGATTCTATACAGCCTACCACAACCCTTGTTGGTATAGGAGCAGATTCAGATTCTACTGAGCTAGTGGAATTACATCTCAAACTATTCTCTTTTCTTTATAGAATTCTTACTACGAATCCCCTATGATTCAACAACTCAACAACAACAATAACATGGCCAGAGAGGCTTTTCAAGATTCAGCAACTCAATGCTTCATATTTCACTGAAATTGGTTGATTAAATCCAGCTTGAGACAACAAATTCCCAACGATTGCAAGCTCTCTGCAGAACGCCCCTTTGAACACTGTTGCATTAGTAACATTTGTGTTACACATATCTGAATCGAGAATTTCAGCTCTAGATTGTTTAAGTTCTTGAATTTGCTGAACTTGTTGCATTGAAACTGTGATAAAAGTTTCAGTTCTTGATGGTTGGATTTGTTCTTGATTTAGCTGAACTTGTTGCTGCATCAATTGCAATGCAGCAGCAGCCTTCTTTCTCTGCTTCTCAGCCGCTTCTTCATCTTTGATTGTCGCCATCAAACTTCCATAACCTCTCTGTATCATTCTATAGAGCAGTAATGCTGACATCTTTGCTCTATCCTTAACAGAATCTACATCTTGTTCATCTGCAAACTCACACCTTTCTACAAAACTCGTCGATTTATCAGGCTTGTGTCTTAAAGTTAACAACAAATGCGCTCTTTCCAGTTCTGATCTTGAGCATCCCCACTTCAAACCAATCAATGCATAGTAGTCCACATTCCCCGTTTCGCCATTTGCAAGTCTCTTCTTCAGTTCTTGAATTTTCGTAGCCAATGAACAAAGCCTCCCCGGAATCTCCCTGTATTCCATGTTTTGATGTTTCCATATAGGTCCTGGTGATTTCCTATCTCGTAGAATTGAATTATACAAGAGTTTTAAGTGCTCCAAATCGTGAAGGCTATCGGGCAAGCATCTTATAGTTTCAAATAATGCTGCTCGAGTTCTTAGAGCATTAATACAAGAAGGATCCAATGCTAGCGTTCGATTGCAATCAGCTATTGCCTCTGCAATCCGACAAGAGGAATGATAAGCTGATGCTCGATGCATATAGCATTCGGCCATGAACCCTTGAGGGGCCCCACGACGACCATCCACAATTTTCGAAAAACGCCTAATAGCTTCCGAATAAAGACCAGCATCAAGAGCTGCAATTGCAGCAGTTTTTCGTCGTAAGAGTAACTTGATATGACTGAGAAGTTGAGAGATTGTTTCCGACTCGGTTATTGCCAAAGTCGTGCAGCAATATTTGCCTGAGACCGGAAATTTGGCGAACGAGAAGCTATCATCGGACCAACAAATGCTCTCACGTCGAAAAGCATCTGTAGTGAGGCGTTTGCCAGTTTGTAACAGAACCATTGCATCTTCCATTAGGCCCAAATGGCAACAAGCTTGTCCTAAGACCAAGTACCTGTTGAGACATAACGTAATTAAGTACTAATTAGAAGTGTGTTCTCTCTAACGGCATCAACATTTAAATGAGATGATCACACAACAAGAATTTCCTAGGGACAAATCCTTAGTAGAAATAGTACCTATTAGACACTTTTCGGCCCTGTCTTTAAAAAATAACCATTGTCATGGAGTATCAAATTTCCACAGGTAAAATCCAGGACATTATCCACATGTGAAATTTGAAACTCTTAAAATAACGACTATTTTCAATTACAAGGGCTAAAAGTGGTTATTTGTGAATTTTATCCCAAATCTCATAGCCACCCAAAAAAACAACAAATATTTCCACGTGTTCGACCCCATAAGAAAGAACGAGACTCCCATGGGAGAGGACATGTTAACACATAATATAATTAGGTAATTAAAAAGTCTGCTCTCTCAAACAGCTTACCTCCATTGACCTTCTTTATTGCAATTCTTGTAGAGGCTAGCCATAACCTTCTTCTTCAAATCGGATACAGAGAAGCACTTGAAGTTAGGTTCATCACCATAAGAAATGAGCCTAATTTGCTCCTTTGAGCTATCAAATGATCCAGAAGAAGAGGTAGAGGATGTGTCATCATTGGGCATTTTCAGACTAGGAATATAATCCTGTAACATATAAGCTACATCCTTAAAACACCTTAAATAAAGCAAAGATCGGGCCTTTAACTCTAAGGCAACCTCAAAACGTGGAGAAATTGCAAGTGCAGCTTCAACAAGGCTAAGAGCTGAAGCAATCTCATTTGGTTCTTGAGTGGCAATGAGAATTTTGGCATCTCTGATATATTTCTCCACAATCTGAAAAACCAAATACATAGCATAAGTTGGAGTTTAGGATTTTGAGTTTATGAATTCTAGATTCTAAAAAATACAATTTACTTGGTTCTTCATAAATTATTTCGCTACTAAGAAAAACAGGAATTAGCAACGGACAAATCCGTAGCTAAATAGCAAAATTCGTCGCTAATCTTATTTAGCTGCGAGCAATTTAGCAACGGATTAGTTTAGTATATTGGTAAACACAAATACAAATACAGCGTAAACTCTAGGTATGCCCCTGCATAACTATGTATGCAATTATCGATGAAAGTGAAAGAAATGAAACGGGTCAAATCAAGAATGTGCTTTTTTAAACACAAAAATAAGGTTTGATCAGAGTTACTGAAATTCTGTCGAACCCATAAACGAAACTCTAACTCCGCTCCTGCATAACTATGCATGCAATTATCCATGAAAATGGGTAAGACAAAAAATGTGTTTTTAAACATAAATACGAAGTTTGAGCCAAAAATACTGAATTCTACCAAACTCATAAGCAAAGCTCTAGCTCCGCCCCTGCATAACTAACAAGGCCGTCTCAAAATATTTGAGGTCCTGTTCTAATTCGTAAAAGTGGACCCTTAATTGGGCTGAGACCTGCGAATTATGAGTCTTTACAGTAAATTCTGGATAATACTATTTAATAAAAAAAAAAAAAGTAGGCCTTAAAAATTTTCGTTTTTCAGGGTTCACAGCCTCACACGGGTC
This sequence comes from Przewalskia tangutica, assembly GCA_029844215.1. Lineage (NCBI taxonomy): Eukaryota > Viridiplantae > Streptophyta > Magnoliopsida > Solanales > Solanaceae > Przewalskia > Przewalskia tangutica. The sequence continues at coordinate 440,091 of CM056728.1, forward strand.
CAAAGACAGTCCGGATAACTAACTATGTATGCAATTATCTATGAAAGTGAATGAAATGAAAATGTGTATAATCAAGAATGTTTTATTTTTATTTTACCTTTTTGTTGCTAATCCACCAGTGTTTCTTTTCTGCACAGGCAAGAAATGGAGGAGATGTAGCCATTGTTTGATCAAGAATCAAGAATCAAAATTTCTTGTTTTTTGAGGTAATAGCCAATAGATATCTCAGTTTACATTAATATCCTCATTTTTTTTAAATGAAGAGAGAGCAAAAATATGTAAATATATTGAGGTATAATTAAGGAAGTGCATGAATATACAGTGCCAGCTTTAGAGAGAGAGAGAGCGCCTTGTGTTTCATCGCTGGCAAACCACGCACCCACGCCATAATCTCTTTCTGTAAAGACTCCCCCTCTACAGTCTACAATTATATACTTATGTAGATGTATTTAATTAATTTATATGTATATAGTATAAATTATATATAACCACTAAAGAATGTAGTGCAGTAAATAAAATTGTTTCTTCCTTAACTAAATGTCTCGAGTTTGAGTTTTGAATATGAAAAAAATCTTGATAAGGAGTGCTACTAACTGCTTTCCCCAAAAATAAGCTCTAATCGGACTTCTAAATGAATGTCGAACATCTAATGGGAAATACAAAATGTAATCTTTGTACCCGCAAGCAGCCATGGTTAACAGAAGAAGAGAGCGTGGGATCGCAAGTCACGAGTTCGATCCTGTATAAACCTTCTTGGTCAGTCACACATGGCTTGCAAGTGGTTAATCGATTGACGCGTGGTTTGCGGTATTGCGTCCTTAATTTACCTATGCGCACTGAAAGAAAGAATTACCATGCTTTTCAAAAAAAAATGTAATCTTTGTCTGTGTTCAATTGACCACCTTTTGATTTATATAGTTCCCACACTATTTCAATGGATTTATCAATTAATAACTTGTTAGATACTTAATTTATTTTTTTCACTGCATATAGGTAGTCATTTTGCATCTTCTCTATGTAAGTTAACGATATGCATGTCATATTATATATCTTCATTTGTTTCAATTTATATAATATATTTTAATATTTTAATATGTCCAATATGTGAGAAATTATTCCAATAACATAAAATTTTGAACTATTCAAATTTTAAACTTCGATATGATGACGAGTTCATTATAATATTCTATTCAGTGACAAATTCAGAATTTTAAAATTGTAAGGGTTAGAATGTCTTTAATCTAAAATTACTTTTTAAAGAGTTGCTCAACCAATATCTTTGTATATTACTCTCTCTGCCTCAAAACAAAGTAAATATAGTGCGTGAATTTATTTATTTATGCTGGAACATCATTAATTTACACATCTATCCCTTTTATTGGGGCCTTCATTTTGTTTCTTTAATCTTTCTTTTCCCCTAAAAGATCTTAATGGTGTCGTTGTGTCAGCAGGAGGTCAGAAGTTTAAGTCGTAAAAATAATATTTGTGCTATCAAATCATCCAAGAATTTACATTTAAGCTACCTTAAAATGTAGATTTATAGTCTTGAAAATAAGACAATTTATCTTTTATAACAGGTAAAGGTGATCTAATTGTAAACGTGTATAGTATATCAATATAAAATCTCTACCCATAATTAGAATATATTCTATATATTGTGTAAATATAATTATGGTAAGACTAGAATTCCTCTTGTAATTATGACTAGGATTCATATTGTATAAGGGATGAATATTGTACACTATATATATATTGATATTAATGAGAAAGACTCCTTAAGGGAGATTAATATTGTTGACAGTCAATTTTGACCCATTTTTGTATATTTTCGTGCAATTTTAAGTATTTTAGCACACCTCATTTTAATCGTTATTTTGCATATTTTTACATAATATTCTAGGTTTATTTCTTCACAAAAATGGCATTGCATCTTTTATTTTTTTAAATTAAGCATTATGTCGTTGTTAATATTACGTTTTTATTATTGTTATACCGTCGTTTTAATTTTAATAATATTCGCATTTTTTTAAGTAATTAATCGGCACCGCATTTTTACTTTTAATCAGACATTAAACATGTCTTTAAAATTGCATTTTATTATTATTGCATCGGCATTTGAATTTTAATAATCTTGCATCTTTTTTAAATAATTGTCTTTTAAATAATTAACCAGCCTTGCATTTTTGTCAAACCAGTCCAGTCCAAGACACAATTTGAATCAGTCCAAGCCAACACTATTTTTAATATCATCCAAACACTCTTTTATTTTCCCCCCTAAATTTTAAACTCCACCTTTCATTTTTCCCCCTCAAAACAATACCCCACTTTTCATTTTCCCCCCAATACCTAACCCTAATCCTACCCTATAAAACAAAACATTTTCCCATTTGAGGACCCAGTAACTTTTATACGCCTCACCTCACCTCACTCTCTCTCTCAAACCCTAGCTCTCCGCGCCGCTTTCGCGGAGCTCCAAGCTCGGCGAACACCTTCAATGATCTACCCCTACCCTCTGATCCCTTTCTCCGTCACACCCCCACTGCCCCGTCACCATCGACCCCCACTGCCCCGTCACTATCGACCACCACTGTTCGAACACCCACCACCGGCGAACCCCCACTCTCGCCATCAGCCCACACCTCATTCCTCGCCTGCCGTCGCGCTTGATCCGCCGAGCAACTTTGGTGGCGTCGCTCGGCGACTCGCCGCGAAGCGCGCCACGCTGCCCTCCTCTGGTTGGTAACCTTGAAACTTGCCGGATTTAAACTTCGGCGACACTATTGTTTGCTCTTCACCTTTGTCGCTATATTTTGCGTTTTGCTGCTCACTGATTTCTCGTTTTTTTTGTACCTGGCCGGAGTTTGTGAACTCCGGCGATGTTAACAATGGTGGCTATTTCATTACTGGTTATGTTATTCTTATTCGATTGATTTTGGCCCGATTTCCGGTTATTTTGCTCTTGTTTGTTCGCTGATTTTCTAAGAATTGCATCGCTTTATTTGTGTTGCTCTTGGTTTGACCATTGTTGTTGGGCTGATTTTAGGCCACGTTTACTGATTTTGGCTATGAACGCTGGACTGATTTTTAGGCTATTTCGCTATATTGTTGCTGGTTTACTGATTTTGAACAAATACTATACCGTTGGTATTTTACTGATTTTGAACAGATACTACATTGGCCGATGAAAAAGTTATCCGTCGATTTTTGAGGCCTCATTGCAAAGACGGAAAATAAAATAAATGAAGCTTTACGGGCAAGGATGATTTCTTCCACTTACATCGGATAACCAACATGCGCTTGGCAGGCGAATTCATGCACTTGTTTAGGCATCCTACTTTATATTTTTACATATCCGAGCCCTCGTGTTTAAAACTATTACTGTTTTTGCGGATCCAAGGTTTTATTTATTTTATTGCTTTTAATAATCTTTGGCCGATGAAGGAATCCGTCGATTTCCAAGGCTTCCTGCATAAAAGCGGATTTATTTGCTTTGTTTGTTAATTTTTGCTATTATTTTAAAATTTATGTATTCTATTACTAATACTTTTACTAAGTGTTTATGCAGGTATCCGGAGATGCATTTCAAAAAGAATGCCCCGGAGTTTACTTTATGTCGTATTTAATTTCATGTTTTATTATTTTGCATTGTATTTTATTTTAATTGTAAATTATGTAAAATGCTTAGAATAAGTAGAATAAAATGAGCAATAAATAATTAACCTAGGTTTGAACGAACAACCGCAAGTTAGCGGATCTTAAAGGATGCATAACCCCTTCCCTTTAGGATAATAAAGAACCCTGATCCAGAATCTCACTAATTTCGCAGACCATTAAATGGAAGTCAATTGCAGTATTTTTATTGCAATAAACTAAGTGTCCTAATTCACTATAATAATTAGGTGGCGACTCCTTAAAATACATTTAGGAATCAACCATGTAGCAGTAATCCCGTTTCGACTCCGGTTAAAATGGGGTGTTACAGCATGGCGACTCCGCTGGGGATATCAGGTTCTTGATCATAACATACTCAGGTTAATTAAATATTGCACTTTATTTTGCTTTTATATTTGTTGTAAATATTTTATATTGTTTGCTTTTATTTTGTAATTAACTACTTTAATTGCTACATTCTTTTATTGCTTTCCTTAAATTGTCATTCCGTTCATATTTCCTCCATTCTGGAAAATTAACACTATCACACACTACACGCGAGGTGCGCTTGGTGCATCAGCAAAATTCTTTCTTCAAAACCCAAATTTAGGAGAGTTGGTAATAGACGCGGAGAATCCGGTCCAACCGGTGGCCGCGTAGCCTTCTCACTCGAGTAGTCCGCTCGGGAACCATTTTGTCTAGTAAGCCAAATCTTAGCAAAATTAAGATAGAGCTATACCACTTTTTTTTTAAGTCATGCATGCATACACCCTAGGTGGGTCGATCCTTGGTATCGTTTCCACGATTAGAAAATCCACCAAATTGTCGTTGGGTTTCACAACCCAACGACCCATAAGCATATATGTGTAGCGTGATAATGATAGACGGATCTAAGCCTGGTTATGACACATCGAAATTGGAAAGAGTGCACCGTCATTTGGTCGCCATTTCCAACAAAATATTGCAGTTTGACGGCTTGGACCTATTTATCATAATCCCGCATATTTGGCGTTTAGGCTCACCTCTGGCATAAGAGAGGTCCCAAGCATATTAGGGCACGCGCTTGATTTGCATGTTTTTTGTTTATTATTGTTTGTCGCTAGCAACTCTGTACATATTGTTTAATTCAATAATTGCTCTTTTGTGATTCCGGGCTCGAGCATTTGTATTTTTGCATTTTTTGCTTTCACATTGCAATCAGGACTTCTCTGTAAATCACTCTTGAATAGCACGACTTGGACTTTGTGAAGCATCACCACGGTCGGTCGAACCAATCAGGGGAGTCTCTGACTATATGGTCACACCCCTTCATTTTATTATTTTGTCATTTTCCTACTCACCTATTTCTCATATTTTTGCAGGAAAACAGTCCTCGCAAATAGTCGAGGGCGTTCGAAAAAGAAAAAAAAAAAAAAAAAAAAAAAAAGGGTCATCACAAAAATGAGCATTAGTTATGTTGATTAATAGAAGTCAGTCTATACCATATTCAAGGAGACATCGCTCTCAGTTCTTTTATACTTTGTATTTTTATTTATATTTGCAAACTCAATTGATATGTTTAGCGTTAATTACATAGTTTTTTCATATCATGCATTTTACAGCATAATTATTCCGAACTACGCGTGTCTGATTCTCACCACACGGTGTGATACGTAGGCAACTCATTTTGGGTTCGACACCATAAAAAAAAAAATCTCACTCATGCATCTCATTCATCATGTTCTCGGGCATTCATTTTTCGTTACAGTCATTTTTACTTTGCACTCGCCCACCGTGGACAATCATTTTCTTTTGCATAGCTTTATATTGCTATCCTTTCTTTGATAAATTCTTTTCAAACATACATTTTATAACATATTTGAATGAACTACGCGCACCTGATTCCCTCGGCGGGATACGTAGGCAGCCCTATTCGGGTTCGGTACCATTTATTCAAAAAATATAAAAAAAAACAATTATCCGAAAATACAAAAAAAAAAAAAATGTTTTATTCAAAAAATACAAAAAAAAATGTTATTCAAAAAAAAAAAAATTAAGTATTATTGTTTGACTTTGTTGATACCAACACAGTTACAAGTGTGCATAATAAAAAAGAAACAAGTGATAATCAGTATGGGTTGACTTTGTGGTAAACCATAGATTCTTTTGGTACCTCTTATTCATACCCGCAGATAACATTGTCTTGTATGTTTCCAAGATAAGAATGAAGCTGACCTCATCGTTTCATATGCATTGTGTGGTGAGTTATTTGAATAAGTTCAATTGTATTGCATTGTGATCTAGAACTTGGCTTGAATGTTTGTTGAGGCGAAATCCTGAGTAACACTCGGTGTAGGAAATGATCGTAGGCTTTCTTTGACCCGTTTGAGCATTTTCAGCCTACCAAATAACATTATCCCTAGTACACCCCTTTGAGCCTAAAACCTATTTTTTTTTTACAACCGCATATTACACCTACACCCTTTCTGAGTGCGTACGCACTATCCCTCTCTTGGCCCGACCTCCTCGAGTGCTTTAGAAATGTGCAAGTGACTGACAAAATTCTAGCTGAAGCTTGCAAAGACAAAAATTGTCAAAGTCTCAAAAACCAAAAGCAGAGATGACTTCACACAAAGATGAAATCAAAAGCCCCGATAAATAAATAAAAAAAAAAGGAATATATGACCCCGAAAAAAGGGGCTCGAAATGAAAGATTCAAAAGAAGTCAATACAGAAAAACTGGGACAAAAAGAAAGCAAGTCAGCATTAAAACACACAAATATCAAGCATGGACGTAGTCCAACTCTCGAGGAATGATTAGTCACTTTTACCCAAATGATATCCATTCCTTTCCCCAAGCCTACATTACAAGCCCGTGACAAGCCCTACATGATCTTATACTGAGGGTTCTCACATTAGTGGATACTTACATGACGGCCAAGCCTATGGTATCACAATTGCATGCATTGAACATCTTTTTGAGTGTGAGCGCAATTCTTTCAACGTCCCAAAATTCAAAATACTGAAATATATGTGAAATGGGACTCTCTTTCGATGAGGGCATTTGAAACGTGAGATTACGTGTAGTTCAAACCTTGGATGCAGCGGTGTGTCGACACTCGTATGTCTCGAGTACTATCCAAGTTGTGTGAATTACACCAGAGTCAATCTCGATTAGACTGAAATCAATAAAGAACATCCTTAGGCACAATACTAATTGTTGGTATCAACTGGAGTCAGAACGTAATGTCGTCTTCCATTTTTTGAAAAAACAACGAGAACGCATATTACATAAAAATTATTTGGCATCACGAACTACGCTTGACTGATTCCTCACGGATACGTGGCGCCACATCGGCCGGTCCCACATCATTTTAAAATCATAAAAATTCTTATTTTTGCAAAGATGAATCGTCTTGACCGACTCCTCGGCGGGATACGTGGCGACCACATCGGCCGGCCACACCGTTAGAAACATTTCTTCCTTGTTTTGCACATGACTCGATTTTGTGCATTGGAGAATTTGCATCCTCATATATTTTACATCCACGTTACCTACACATGATGTGCCATATTTTGAGGTTGCATTCTCATCTACTCGGTTGTACATTGTTCATATTCTCGCATTAGCTTTTCATTCATCATAAATTAAAACATAAAAAAATTAAAAATGCTTACTGACGCCTTGATAGCGTCAAGATGCAACCTTACCTGATTCAACATCTTCATTACGAACCGACATTTTAAGGAATTCAGTGCAAGAAAATGGCAATAGACAGGAAAAAGCAGGCCAACTAGGTCTTCAGTGCAAACCAAGAATGCAAGCGTCAAGAGCCAAAGCTACAGAATCGACGCTAATCAACCACTCATTTTCCTAAAACTCACAAGTTTTCTTTGAGTGCAGGATCTTCATATCAGCTAAGGCAGGAACGCAACAATAAACCCATGCTGGTCACAAATGCACAACGTCTATGCAATGACGCTATCTCAACCCAGACGGGTCACAAAGCAGGTACGCCCCTAAACCAATGCATTTCATTTTTAAGCCTATGCAACGGCTTCATTCATGTTTCGTCTATGCAACGACGAACATCTGCATCGCGTCCATGCAACGACGCCCTTTTATTTTTAAGCCCATGCAACGGCTTCATTCATGTTTCGTCTATGCAACGACGAACATCTGCATCGCGTCCATGCAACGACGCCCTTTTATTTTTAAGCCCATGCAACGGCTTCATTCATGTTTCGTCTATGCAACGACGAGCATCTGCATCGCGTCCATGCAACGACGCCTTTTCATTTCATATAAGCCTATCTGGCGGCCGTTCATGTTTCGTCCATGCAACGACGAGCATCTGCATTGCGTCCATGCAACGACGCCATTTTATTTTAAGCCTATGCAACGGCTTCATTCATGTTTCGTCTATGCAACGACGAGCATCTGCATTGCGTCCGAAAACGACGTCATTTCATTTTAAGCCTATGCAACGGCTTCATTCATGTTTCGTCCATGCAACGACGAGCATCTGCATCGCGTCCGAAAACGACGCCATTTTATTTTAAGCCTATGCAACGGCTTCATTCATGTTTCGTCCATGCAACGACGAGCATCTGCATTGCGTCCATGCAACGACGCCATTTCATTTAAGCCTATGCAACGGCTTCATTTATGTTTCGTCCATGCAACGACGAGCATCTGCATTGCGTCCATGCAACGACGCCATTTTATTTTAAGCCTATGCAACGGCTTCATTCGTGTTTCGTCCATGCAACGACGAGCATCTGCATTGCGTCCATGCAACGACGCCATTTTATTTTAAGCCTATCTGGCGGCCATTCATGTTTCGTCTATGCACGACGAGCATCTGCATCGCGTCCATGCAACGACGCCATTTTATTTTAAGCCTATGCAACGGCCATTCATGTTTCGTCCATGCAACGACGAGCATGCGTTGCGTCCATGCAACGACGCCATTTCATTTAAGCCTATGCAACGGCCATTTATGTTTCGTCCATGCAACGACGCATCTGCATTGCGTCCATGCAACGACGCCATTTTATTTTAAGCCTATCTGGCGGCTTCATTCGTGTTTCGTCCATGCAACGACGAGCATCTGCATTGCGTCCATGCAACGACGCCATTTTATTTAAGCCTATCTGGCGGCCATTCATGTTTCGTCTATCTGACGACGAGCATCTGCATTGCGTCCGAAAACGACGTCATTTCATTTTAAGCCTATGCAACGGTTTCATTCATGTTTCGTCCATGCAACGACGAGCATCTGCATCGCGTCCGAAAACGACGCCATTTCATATAAGCCTATGCAATACCCATTCATGTTTTCGTACGCAACGACGAGCATCTGCATTGCGTCCGAAAACGACGTCATTTCTTTTAAGCCTATGCAACGGCTTCATTCATGTTTCGTCCATGCAACGACGAGCATCTGCATCGCGTCTATGCAACGACGCCATCAACATCTACAAACACCATGTCTATTACAGCACCACATCACCTGCAACCCAGTGTCAATCATACTTCGACACTGGGACATTTTTTAATCAGTGTCAGCTTTGCTTTTTAATTTTTGCATCACAACGACCCAGTGTCATCATGATTTGACACTGGGACATTTTTTTGATCTGCATCATCCCTATTTTCGAGTTTTTAGTTTATAAAACAGGACAAAATTGGCTACAAGTCAACATCTTTGTCCGAAGACTCTTCCATCATCTCCGTACAAAGAGGGACATGCTGTTGACAGTCAATTTTGACCCATTTTTGTATATTTTCGTGCAATTTTAAGTATTTTAGCACACCTCATTTTAATCGTTATTTTGCATATTTTTACATAATATTCTATGTTTATTTCTTCACAAAAATGGCATTGCATCTTTTATTTTTTTAAATTAAGCATTATGTCGTTGTTAATATTACGTTTTTATTATTGTTATACCGTCGTTTTTATTTTAATAATATTCGCATCTTTTTAAGTAATTAATCGGCACCGCATTTTTACTTTTAATCAGGCATTAAACATGTCTTTAAAATTGCATTTTATTATTATTGCATCGGCATTTGAATTTTAATAATCTTGCATCTTTTTTAAATAATTGTCTTTTAAATAATTAACCAAATTGCATTTTTGTCAAACCAGTCCAGTCCAAGACACAATTTGAATCAGTCCAAGCCAACACTATTTTTAATATCATCCAAACACTCTTTTATTTTCCCCCCTAAATTTTAAACTCCACCTTTCATTTCCCCCCCCCCCCCAAAACAATACCCCACTTTTCATTTTCCCCCCAATACCTAACCCTAATCCTACCCTATAAAACAAAACATTTTCCCATTTGAGGACCCCGCAACTTTTACTTCGCCTCACCTCACCTCACTCTCTCTCAAACCCTAGCTCTCCGTCGCCGCTTCACGAGCTCCAAGCTCCGGCGAACACCTTCCAGATCTACCCTACCTCCGATCCCTTTCTCCACACACCCCATCGCCTGCCACCATCGACCACCGCCTGCCACCATCGACCACCACCGCTCAACACCCACCACCGGCGAACCCCACTCGCCATCAGCCCACACCTCATTCCTCGCTTTCCGCGCCGGTCCACTGCCGAGCAATTTGCCGTGGCGTCGCTCGGCGACCTCGCCGTGGAAGCGGCGCCACCGCCCTCCTCTGTTGTTACCTTGAAACTTGCCGGATTTAAACTTCGCGACACTATTGTTTGCTCTTCACCTTTGTCGCTATATTTTGCGTTTTGTCGCTCAACGATTTCGTTTTTGTACTGGCGAGTTTGTGAACTCCGGCGATGTTAACAATGGTGGCTATTTCATTACTGGTTATGTTGTTACTGTTCTGGATTGATTTTGGCCTGATTTCCGTTATTTTTGCTCCGTTTGTTCTGATTTTCTAAGAATTGCTTCGTTTATTTGTGTTGCTCGGTTTCGCCATTGTTGTTGGGCTGATTTTAGGCCACGTTTACTCGATTTTGGCTATGAACGCTGGACTGATTTTTAGGCTATTTCGCTATATTGTTCTTTGGTTCTCGATTTTGAACAAATACTATACCGCTGGTATTTTCTCGATTTTGAGCAGATACTACATTGGCGATGAAAAAGTTATCCGTCGATTTTGAGGCCTCCATGATTCAAAGACGGAAAATAAAATAAATGAAGCTTTACGGGCAAGGATGATTTCTTCCACTTACATCGGATAACCAACCAACATGCGCTTGGGCGAATTCATGCATCGCACTTGTTTAGCCGCCCTACTTTATATTTTTACATATCCGAGCCCTCCGTGTTTAAAACTATTCTTTGTTTTGGCGCGGATCCGAAGGTTTTATTTATTTTATTGCTTTTAATAATATCGCCGATGAAGGAATCCGTCGATTTCCAGCTCCACTGTACAAAAAGACTGATTTATTTGCTTTGTTTGTTAATTTTTGCTATTATTTTAAAATTTATGTATTCTATTACTAATACTTTTACTAAGTGTTTATGCAGGTATCCGGAGATGCATTTCAAAAAGAATGCCCCGGAGTTTACTTTATGTCGTATTTAATTTCATGTTTTATTATTTTGCATTGTATTTTATTTTAATTGTAAATTATGTAAAATGCTTAGAATAGGTAGAATAAAATGAGCAATAAATAATTAACCTAGGTTTGAACGAACAACCGCAAGTTAGCGGATCTTAAAGGATGCATAACCCCTTCCCTTTAGGATAATAAAGAACCCTGATCCAGAATCTCACTAATTTCGCAGACCATTAAATGGAAGTCAATTGCAGTATTTTTATTGCAATAAACTAAGTGTCCTAATTCACTATAATAATTAGGTGGCGACTCCTTAAAATACATTTAGGAATCAACCATGTAGCAGTAATCCCGTTTCGACTCCGGTTAAAATGGGGTGTTACAAATATCATTTTACATGGTATCAAGAGCCAAACCCCTAGAATAACATCCCCCCTTCCTCGGGAACCATCGCAGCCCTCTACCAAATTTCTTGGTTTTTTGTTCTTCTCCATTCTTCTGTTATCTAAATGGGTACTCTTGAATCCTCCACCCTTTCTGACGTTTTCGCTTCCACACCTCCTCCCACCACCAATTTCTCACCATATTTCCATCCGACTCTCGCTGTTACAAACATCAAGAATTTCATCCCTCTCATTCTTGACCAGGAAGATGGTCAATACTGATCGTGGGTCAAACTTTTTAAAATTCATGCCTGCGTTTACAATGTGTCTGACCACATCGATGAGTCTATTCCTCGTCCCCCGGAGATTGATGACACAACTTGGCGTCGTCTTGATGCCGTAGTTAAACATTGGATCTATGACAATGTATCCAAAGACCTACTTCTCACCATCATGAAAATTGGAGCTTCTGCCCGCAAATTATGGACAAGATTGAAGGAAATTTTCCAAGACAACAAGAACACTCGCGCGGTGTACTTAGAGGAGCAATTCAACAACACACGTCTGGAAAATTATTTCAATATGTCTGAATACTATCGACAGTTGAAACTTGTGGCAAATCAATTGACCAATGTTAGTACGCCCATGTCCGAAACAAAGATAGTGTTACAGATAATTGCAGGCCTCCCTAAAGGCGAATATGACACCCTAGCCACGATGATTCAGCAGGCTGGCCCTCTTCCGAGTTTCAACTAAGCTCGCTCTCAACTACTACTAGAAGAAACCCGTCGTGCTAAGCAGGATGAACACAATCAGAAGGCGCTCGCTGTCGAAACGCAACTTCAGCAGCAGTTTCCCGCCGGCCAAACCCCGCCGGAAACTTACCAGTCGCGGCGGGAAATGGGGACGTGGTCGTGGAAAGGGTCGTGGTCAGCAGAACCAGCAACAGCATGACCAGTAGAACCACTGAGCCGTGGCACCTCAATAGTACCAGCAAGGCGCCGCGGCGCCGCCGCAAATCCAGTTCCAACAGTCCGAGTTCCAGCAGCCCTTCTCTCCATATTCTCAAAACGGGTTGTTGGGCCCAACTCTAGCCCCTCGTCTAGCCCAGCACCCGTAGCAAGCCCACTTCATGCAAAGCTAATTGCAGCAGCCCGCGTTCGGCATGGCCCCCACTGACTTGGGTCAGACTTTCAGCAGCCTCAACTTGTAACAACCAGACAACAATTGGATCATGGACTCCGGTGCCACATCTGACCTCACCTGGTCAGCAGGTAATATTCCTAAATTTATTACAATTGCCAATGACCACCGCATTCCAATAAATGGTTATGGTACATCCTACACACAACCTCCTCATCCACCCGTATCCCTTAAAATATCCTATATGCCCCACACATCATTAAGAACCTGATTTCTGTCCGCAAATTTACTCGTAATAACTCTGTCTCTGTTGACTTTGACCTTTTTGGTTTCACTGTGAAGGATCTTTATACGGGGACACCTCTTTCGAGACGCAATAGCATGTGGGATCTCTATCCATTCTCATCCACCTCCGCTGCCTGATCTTGCTCTCCCGTCTCTCTAGCGGCTATCTCTCCATCCACGTGACATAATAGGCTTGGTCATCCAGGAGACCCATTTTTTAATTTTCTTGGAGGCAATAATTTCATTACTTGTAATAATGGAAAGCTTACCCAATATTGTGTTTCTTGTTCTTTAGGCAAACATACTCGTCTTTCATTTAAATCATTTACTAGTGTTACCTTTGCACCTTTTGATATTGTACATGCCGATTTATGGACATCTCTTATCCCTAGTTCCCTCGGTCATAAATATTATCTTGTGTTGCTAGATGATTTTTCTCACTATATTTGGGTCTATCCTCTTAAATTCAATCGGAAGTGTTTGCCAAATTTCTTGAGTTTCGCACTTTTATCCAAACACAATTTGAAAAAGGTATAAAAAAAATTCAGTGCGATAATGGTCGTGAATTCAATAACTCTATGTTTCACCGCTTTTATACAAACAATGACATGTTTTTCGTTTCTCCTGCCCTCACACTTCTCCACAAAACGGTAAAGTTGAACGAATCATTCACACCATTAACAATATGATTCACACTCTATTGATTCATGACTCTCTCCCTCCGTCCTTCTGGGTATATGATGTAAGATGTCAGAATACATTCTAAATATTCTCCCAACTAGCACCCTTCACAATATAACCCCTACCAAAATCCTCTATCGCAGAGTCCATTCTTACAATCATTTATGGACATTCGATTGTCTATGTTATCCTAACATTGCCTCTACTGCCCCCTCACAAACTAGCTCCACGGACCACTTCATTTGTCTACCTAGGCTTTCCGCCGAACCATAGGGGTTATCTCTGCTATGACTTGTCCACTCATCAAATCCACATTTCACGTCACGTCACATTCGACGAGACCACATTCCCGTTTTTGAATCCTCAGAAATTACAAAAATTGGATTACTCCTTTTTTGACGAGCCTGTCATCTCTCCCATAATTCTCAGTCAGCTTCAGTCACCACCGTCGTCAGCACCGCAGTCCATCGATCAGGTGTCGCGGTGCCACCCCTTCAGTGACCAAACTGATTTCTCACCGTCTTTAGCACCGCGGCCCATCGAGGAGGTGCCGTGATGCCAAACTTCCAGTGCACAAAATAATATTTTACCGTCGTCAGCGCCGCGGCCCGCCGCAGCGCCTCCGACGGCAACACCTCCACCCTTCCCATATCCGACCTTACCATCCATCTCGGACCCCACCACCCAGCTGCCTCAGCCACTCACTGTCCCTTCTCATCAAATATAGACTTGTGCCAAACACGGAATCTTCAAACCCAAAGTCCAATTTAACTTGTCTGTCAAAACCATCTCTTCAATTCCCAAGAACCCTAAATTGGTCAAATAAGACCCTAATTGGAATGCAGCTATGTCTGAGGAATTTAATGCTTTGACTAAAATACACATGTGGGATCTAGTACCTAGACCTGATGGGGTAAATATGATCCGTTGTATGTGGCTATTTCATCACAAATTCAGAGACAATGGGGATCTTGAGATGTATAAGGCACGTCTTGTGGCTAATGGCACGAATCAGCAGGAGGGCATTGATTGCGATGGGACATTCAGCCCGGTTGTCAAATCAGCTACCATTCGCACTGTTCTGAGCATAGCAATGGGCAAACACTGGCCAATACATCAACTTGATGTGAAAAATGCTTTTTACATGGGGACCTGAGAGAAACAGTCTATATGCATCAGCCGCCTGGTTTCACTCATCTAGCAGTCCCTCACTATGTGTGCCATCTCCGTAAGTCACTATATGGCCTGCAACAGGCCCCCCATGTGTGGTATGATCGCTTTACCAGATATATTTTGCAGATTGAGTTTGTATGCAGCAGGAGTGATACATCACTTTTTATTTTTCCGCGAGGTAGTAGCATTGTTTACTAATTACTTTTTGTGGATGATATTGTTCTTACCGCTTCCTCCGATAGGTTGAAAATGAGATTATTGCTCTGCTTAAGCATGAATTTGCAATGACTGATTTGGGAAAGTTAAGTTACTTCTTGGGGATATCAGTGACCAGGTTTTCCAACCACATATTCTTGTGTCAGCATAAATATGCAGAGGAGATTGTGTACAGGACTAAGATGGTGAATTATAAAGCCATGCCTACTCCATTTGATTCAAAATCTAAGCTCAGTGCTATAGATGGTGCTCAAGTATCTGATCCTACACTTTATAGGAGACTTGCAGTGCACTTCAATATCTTACATTTACAAGGCCAGACATTGCTTATGATGTTCAGCAGGTATGCCTATTTATGCATGCCCTCAGGGAGTCTCATTTCACTGCCCTTAAGCGTATCATCTGATACATTAAGGGCACACTTGACTATGGTTTGCACCTATGCCCCTCTGCACCAAACAGGTTTCTCTCTTATACGGATGCAGATTGGGCAGGGTGTCCGTACACGCAACACTCCACCTCCGACTTTTGTGTTTTTTTAGGGGATAATCTGATTTCATGGTCTGTCAAGCGACATGCCACCCTATCTCGTTCCAGTGCCGAGACTGAGTACAGAGGTGTTGCAAATGTGGTAGCTGAGATTTTTTGGCTCAGAAATTTACTGTTAGAACTTCAGTGTCCTTTGCGTCAGACATCTATTGTGTAGTGTGATAACATCTCTGCAATCTATCTTTCTCACAACCCGGTTCAACATCAGCGAACCAAGCACATTGAGATAGACATACACTTCATTCGTGAGAATGTTGCGTTAGGCCATGTCAGAGTGTTACATGCTCCTTCATCATATCAGTATACGGATATATTTACCAAAGGTCTTTCCAGACAGTTATTTCTTGACTTCAGATTTAGTCTCAGCGTCCGGCCTCCTTCAGCTCCGACTGAGGGGGTGTGTAAACGTGTAGGTGTAGTAAAATAAGATTCCCACCCATAATTAGAATATTTGTGTAAATATAATTATGGTAAGACTAGGATTCCTCTTGTATATGGGACTAGGATTCTTATTGTATAATGGATGAATATTGTACACTATATATATTGATATTAATGAGAAAGACTCTTCAAGGGAGATTAATATCATCTTACACTAATGATGTAAAATTTCTTACACTAACGATGTTGGAACAAAGTGTAGAGAGAAGGGAATGAGAATGTAACAACAACAACAAGTATGTAAGAAATTTGGAAATAAAAAAATAAGAGGGATTGCTGAGTCGACTGAATTCTCAATCTATCCTTAAGATAATGTTGTCCCGTATATCCTTTCAACGGAGTAATGGTAACTTATCTCCCAAGATAAAATAGCAATCAAAAAAATGAGCAAAGAGAACTCAAGTGTTCGCTTAGGAAGAAAGATCTTTGAGTGTTTTGTGATTGCAAGAGAGGAAGACACTTTCAGAGAATTGTTAAGTGTAAGGTGTGTTTAGCAATTATGCCAAAGGCATCAATTTATAGGTAGATGATTATGTCTTCTCAATTAACCAAATGAATGGTCATCAATGTCAAGTAATGACCATTGATAATGAGGTTAATTCAGCCTAGTAATGGCTGAATTCAATAGCCAAATAATGGAGAGTAAATGCTCCAAAGTCAGCCCAAGAATCAACTTTAATTAGCCTCCAACAGACTGAAAAATATTCAAAGCGTCGCGGCCCTTCGGGAAGTCACCGCGACGCTTCAATTCAAGTGAGCTACTGGAATTGAAACGGCATTTAGAGTCGGGGCTCTAGGAGGAGGCGCTGCGGCCCTGACTTTGTCGCGCCGCGACCCTCCTCTGTGATTTCTGATTCGTTTCATCTTTTACACATTTCTTCCTTTCATTTACCAACGTGAAATCACTTATCATTTGGCCAATAACCGTCTATTCTCTTACGTCTCAAACAATTCGTATACGTATCAATATCTCTTCCATTTAAGGAAATTACGATCCTTGGCACTTTATGTGCACGTGTGTGAAAACCATGTTTCTGACGTGCGATGCCCCAATTGTTCGAGTCATAATTAATAGGATTAATTTTATTTCACGTTTAGTAAATTTCCAACAATACCCTCTTGAAAGAGATTTTGGTGCACTCACATGGTGTCTTTCGAGCAATCACTCGACAGATGTATGTTGCATCTGGAGGGGTAGCCGTAGCTTTGAACCTTCCATAGTAGAATACCATCAGACATATTTACTGCGCGGTGAACGTGATGTCTTGAACCGTCAGTGTTTAGTATATGCCAAGACAATGGTATCAACACAACACCTATTTAAGTGCGTTCATTTGAGGCGGCATATCCTCGCACTTAAATAGGTGGTCTCCTACAAGGTATCCTGCAATACCCCGCTACACAAGCGTTAGGAACCATTAAAAATTTCCACAACCTAACCTCAAGTATTGAGGATCATTAAAGGTTTGGAAACTTATCATTTACCCCTCTTACATGTAGAACTTTATGTCTATCATGAGAACGACCTTGGATTATGTTTCTTAAGAAAAAAACATTATCCGAAGTGCTCTTGCTTCCACCGAAGCGCTCACGGAACCTTTACAATTTAGTTTTCCCATTGAACCTTATTCCTGGGATCTCCAGTCTATAAAGTTGGGTGTCCACTGTATCGGTTCTTATTGTTTGGGTTTTAATCTCATCCCCCTAGACAGGTAGAACATCTTATCTTTGGGTATTCCTTTCGTCAAGGGATCTGCTATATTTTCTTTAGATTTTATATAATCAATGGAAATAACACCCGAGGTGATCAGCTGCCTAACGGACTCATGTCTCTGTCGAATATGACTAGACTTGCTGTTGTATATAGAACTTCATGCCCTTCCTAGAGCCGAATGAATATCGCATTGGATCATTAGAGAAGACACGGGTTTATCCCAACATGAGACATTCTTTAGAAAACCATGAAGTCACTCAGTTTCTTCTCCCGCTTTATCTAACCCGTAATTTAGCGTGAACTTCAGGAACCGTAGTACCATATTCAATGCTTTCCAGTGATTCTTACTTGGATTACGGGTGAACCTCGCCAATTTATTGACTGCATGAACGATATCAGGTCGAGTGCAGTTTGTGATATACATCAGACTACCAATCACCTGCGCATACCGATCCTGGCGTATGGGCTCACCAAGATGTTTGTCAATCTTTTGACTTATATCCAATAGTGTCGTTACCGGTGAACTGTTGAACATCCCAAATTTCATTAGTACATCCTCGATGTATTGATATTGAGACAAGACCAGTCCATTAGATGTTTAGATATCTTGATCTCTAAGATGACATCTGCAATTCCCATATCTTTCATGTTAAAATACTGTTTTAACATGTTCTTAGTCTCTAAGATTATCCCAGGACTGCTTCCAGTGATTAACAAGTCGTCTACATAAAGGCATATCATGTCGAAAGGATTCGACATTTCCTTTCATGTAGACATATTTGTCACATCCATTAATGGCGAACTCTTTTGATAGTATAGTACTATCAAATTTCTCGTGCCATTGTTTAGGGGCCTGTTTCAGCCCGTACAATGATTTAACAAGCCGACAAACTTTTGTCTCTTGTCCTGGAACCACATACACTTCGGGTTGTTCCATATATATTTCTTCTTCCAAATCACCATTTAGAAAGGTTGTCTTAACATCCATTTGATGTATTTCAAGATCCTGCAAGGCGGTGATAGCTATGGAACATACGTATGGATGTCATTCTAGACACCGGAGTGTAGGTGTCGAAGTAATAAAGGCCCTCCTTTTGGCGATAGCCCTTGACTACCAACCTAGCCTTGTACTTGTCGATAGATCCATCTGCCTTTAACTTCCGTTTAAGAATCCACTTACAACCCAAAGATTTGTATCCCGGGGGAAGTTCAGCCAACTCCCAGGTGTGGTTATGCAGGATGGATTCTATCTCACTTTCTAAAGCTTCCTTCCAGAGCGGTGCTTCTGGAGTTGACCATGCTTCGACGATTGTCCATAGTTCATCCTGAACTAAATAAGCTTCAAAGTCTGGGCCAAATGACTTGTCCTTCCGGGCCCTGTTGCTTCTCCTTGATTCCATCTCTGAATCTTCTAAGTCCTGAGAGTCTGGAATACTAGATTCCGGATAATCAGCTACTTCAGAATTCACTAGATCTTAACCGTTCGAATCTAGGTAGTCATCGACTCCTTGATCCTCAGAGATTTGATCATAACTTCATTTGTGAGAGGTTATGTTGTTTTCCTTATATGGAAACATGTCTTCAAAGAAACTCGCGTTCCTTGATTCCATGATCGTACCTACATGAATGTCCGGTACATCCGACTAATGCACTAGGAAGTGATAAGCACTACTATTATTGGCATATCCAATGAATATGCAATTCACAGTCTTAGGTTCAATCTTGACCTGCTTTGACATAGGTACTTTTACCATGGCCAGACAACCCCATATCTTCAAATATCTGTAGGTAGGTTTCTTTTCTTTTCATAGCTCGTATGGAGTCATGTCCTTACCCTTGTGTGGAACTCTATTAAGAATCTTATTCGTGGTAAGGACAGTTTCTCCCCACATGGTTTGAGGGAGGCCCGAATTGATGAGTAAAGCATTCATCATTTTCTTTAGCGTTCGGTTCTTGTGTTCAGCAACACTGTTTGATTGAGGTGATTAAGGAGTCGTCATTTGATGAACTATACCCGATTGGGTACAAAATTCTTCAAAAGGCGCTACATATTCTCCACCTCTATCGCTACGGATTGTTTTAATCCGTTCGTTTAGTTGGTTCTCAACTTCTGCTTTGTAGCGTTTGAATGCTTCAAAGGCTTCATCTTTACTTTTTAGTAAGTAAAGGTAACAAAATCTTGTGCCATCATCTATGAAGGTCACAAAGTACTTGTTCCCCCCTTTTGTTTGAGCGAACTTCGAATCACATATATCAGTGTGTATTAGTTCTAGAGGAGCGGTTTCCCTTTCGACAGATCTAAAAGGATTCATGGAAAGTTTTGCCTCTACGCACACCGCACACTTACGTTGAGGGTTTATGTCAATAGACGACAATAATTCCAACTTTATCAATCTTTTGATAGATTGATAGTTAACATGTCCTAATCTATGATGCCATAAATTAGATGACTCAATCAAGTAAGTAGACGGCTCAATTTTATTGATAGTTGAAACATAATGCATTACAGGTGCAGCGTTAACTTTAAAGAGGTCTTCACAGACGAAGCTCCTTCCTACAAATATTCCATTTTTAGTGATTACAAATTTGTTAGCTTCTAACACTAGCCTAAAACCAGCGTTCACTAACACATGTCCAGAAATTAAATTTCTTCGAATTTCTGGGACATGCATCACTTCCTTCAGAGTCAGCTCCTTCCCGGACGTCGTCTTTAGGATTACCTTTCCTACCCCCAGCACCTCTGAAGAAGAATTGTTTCTCATGAACAACTTCTTGTATGTGACTGGTGTATAAGTGGAGAATGTTTCTTTATTTGAACATATGTGACGGATGGCACCTATTTCCAACCACCACTGCACCGGATTCTCAATGAGGTTTGCTTCAAGAACCACCACTGAGAATTCCTCGATCATATCGTCTACGAGCGTGTCTTCGACTATGTTAGACTTGGTCTTGCCTTTGGCCTTATTCTCACATTTGAACTTGCGGCAGTCTTTGGCCATGTGACCAACTATACCACAGTGGTTACACTTTCCCTTGAACTTTTCAGTTATTTGGGGCTTGCCTTCCTTCTGGAACTTCCGCTTATTGTTTGAGTTCCCTTTGACTTCCGTCAGGTTCGCCTTAGCCTCAACGGGTTGTTTCCCCTTTGGCATGACCTTCTTATTGTCCTCATGAATCTGGAGTTTGACAATAAGTTCGTCTAAAGTAATCTCCTTCGTTTTGAGTTTCAGATAGTTCATAAACTCAGTCCACGAGGGAGGCAACTTCTCGATTAATACCCCAACCAAGAATTGTTCGTTGGGCTTCAATCCTTCCAAATCCAGGTGATGTAGAATCATTTGAAATTTCTGGATTTGGGATGACACACTTTTGTTGTCCACCATTTGAAATTTCAGAAACTTCCCAATGATGAACTTCTTACTACCCGCATCTTGGGTGTTGTATTTCTTCTGAAGTTTGTCTCATAACTGCTTGGCAGTTTCAACGGTGCAATATACCGTGTAGAGAGAATCAGACAAATTGTTTAGAATATAGTTCCTACATATGAAATCACTATGTTTCCATGCTCCGCGAACCATCCTCATGTCGTCAGCGACATGGTTACCTTGGCCCCCTCCCGCCAAATTATTTGGCTGAGGGTCCACGTCTTCCCCAACTAGTGGAGTGTCTTCGGTTAGGAAATGTGACATTCCCATAACCGTCAAGAAAAACAACATATTTTGCTGCCATCGCTTAAAGTGAGCACCCATGAACTTTTCAGGATGCTCATGGTGAAAACTACAGTGTAGGGCGATGGCGCCCCTGGCGATTGCAAAGGCGTTGGGAACGCCTCTAACAGGAGCATAGGCGTTCTGGACGCCTTGAGCAGTAGCATAGGCACTATAAATTCCCATAGAAACAGTGGAGGCATTAGTTGTGCCAAAAATAGTGGTTTGGAAAGCATTAGGAATGTCATGATCAGTGGAGACACTTGAAGTGCCAAAAATAGTGGAGTTGAAGGCAGCGGTAGTGCCTTGAGCAGTGAGATTGCCTTGAACATCGGTGAGATTTCCAGCGTTGAATTCATTGAATTGATCTTGTTCAGTCATGTTGTTGTTGAAACAGCGAATATTATCTTAAGTTTGTTGGAACAAAGTGTAGAGAGAAAGAAATGAGAATGTAACAACAACAACAAGTATGTAAGAAATCTGGAAATAAACAAATAAGAGGGCTTGCTGAGTCTACTGAATTCTCAATCTATCCCTAAGATAATATTGTCCCGTATATCATTTCAATGGAGTAATGACAACTTATCTCCCAAGATAAAACAATAATCAAACAAATGAGCAAAGGGAACTCAGGTGTTCGCTTAGAAAGAAAGATCTTTGAGTGTTTTGAGATTGCAAGAGAGGAAAACAATTTCAGAGAATTGTTAAGTGTAAGGTGTGTTTAGCAATTGTGCCAAAAATATCAATTTATAGGTAGATGATTATGCCTTCTCAATTAACCAAATGAATGTCCATCAATGTCAAGTAATGACCATTGATATTGAGGTTAATTCAGCCTAGTAATGGATGAATTCAATAGTCAAATAATGGAGAGTAAATGCTCCAAAGTCAGCCCAAGAATCAACTTTAATTCGCCTCCAACGGACTGAAAAATAGTCGAAGCGTCGCGGACCTTCGAGAAGTCGTCGCGGCGCTTCAATTCCAGTAATTCAGATTGATCAGAACAAATAGATATAGCAAATAAATGGGTTTTTCCCCAGTTCAAATCCGGGTGTCGCCTGATCAACAAAAAACTAAAAATCTCTTCTTTTCTTCTGTTGATATAACCCGCTGAATCATTCCTCAACAGAAGCAGAGAAAGCAGACTAGGAAATGTTGAATGAATTGATCGTAAATTATGAGATTTTAAAATATTTTTGCCTTTGAAAGAAGATAAAGAAGATATTAATCATTCCTTTGGATGTGGGGCAAGAACTTCCAAAGAAGATATTAAAATAGCTTATATGCTAAAAAATTAAAAGTATTTTTTTTAATCTTTTTCAAACACCACAAAAAATAAAAATAAAACTTAATTTTTTTTTTTTGAAATAAGTCAATCCAAATATCCTCTTAATTACTACACCGTACTCATTGCTCCTTTTTTTTTTTGTTGACGGCGAACCCGCACGCTTCTTCGAATGCGCAGTGGTAAACCCCGACCGACGCAAGAGCCGCAAACCACGCCGGTAAACCACACTTGGCAAGCCATGTGTGACAGGCTCAACCAAGAAGGTTTATGAACTCATTGCTCCTTTGAGATAATAATAAATGTGAAATATAAATACGTACACTTTTGTTGCTAAAAGTAAAAGTGTCCATGAAGAAAAGAAGAAAAAACAGATAGGTTAGATCTGCAAAGAACATTTAAGAATTTCAAGAAGATGGCAGTGGTTAAATTAATAAATGCACATGTTATATGAGTCGACAACCAGATTGGTTTGTCTTAAAGTCTCTCCCTTTACCTTTAAATAATTTGATTGTATAAATATTTTTTATACTTTCAATACATATAACAAAATTTTCCACGGATATTCGGCGGAAAATTTATGCTATAAAATACGATTTTTTATCTTATTCCTACCGAACCAGTTTACTGGAAAAACGCATGGCGTAAAATACGTTTTTATTGAAATAAAGGAAGATTTTTATTAAAATAGGTTTTCATCTCATTCCTCCTTACTTTCCAATTTATATGATATAGTTTGACTGAGCATGAAGTTTAAGAAATAAAGGAATTTTTTTGAATCTTGTGATTTAAAATAAATCGAAGATACTTGTGTGGATAGAAATCATCTCATTAAGCGTAAAAAGTAAAATTTAAAATAAATTATAATCAAATTAAAAAATATGTCATTTTTTATTAAAAATTAAATAAAAAGGAATGTGTGTCATACAAAATGGGACAGAGTGCAGACTTATTTAGTAGCTATTTTTTGTACAAAACACGCAGCCAAAAAGTGTGTAATTGTCACATTTTAAACAAATTTTGGTCTGTAAAAGTTTTCGTGAATATATAATGCATCAAAGGAAATTTATACAATTGAAAGCAAATATATTAGTACAGAACTACTCGGCCCAGTGGCGGAGCCACCATGTAGCCTCAAATTTATTTTTTTCTAGTATACTACTAGTAATATTCATGATATTACAATAGAGTCCTCAATTCTGGTCTCTCCGAGCTCCCCCTAGACACCTGAAGCTTCCCCATGCTCCCCTAAAGCAAAATTCTGACTTCGCTCCTATACATTTTTTATTCCTTTACCCTGAAAGGAAAATGAGCTTTGCTCCTCTGGGTGCTAGGCGCTCCCGTGCTTCGCAAGAAGGAAAAAGAATGTTGCATCTGACACGAGATGATAAAGAGAAAGCTTCGTGTCGAAAATTTGTTCGACGTCAGAATCGATCTCAAAACCCTAATATCACCCTCAAAATAGAAAGGACTTTCTCTATATCTATATGTATGTTTTATGTGGGAACTGTCTTTTCAAATTTATCTATGAGAACACGTCTAATCAACTGACTTTACACAATATTCAATGCCTCCATGTGACAATCGAAGTAGATAAGTAAGATTGAGTTATGTTCAAAATTTATTCTTTACACTGAATTGACATATAAATACTCATCCAGCTTATAGTTGACATATAAATACTCATCCAGCAGTTGTAACAATTATGCATCTCCCTCTTTAATTTTTAGTTTGTTGTATGTATATATTAATCAGTTCTGGTCCATAGATATCATAAAGTGTGTGTGTATTCACACATACTAGACATCAACGCCATCCACAGGGTTTGACTTGCATTAAAAAATAACTACACCAAGAGGAATCCAAGACTTGCATTGGTTATTTAATTGGGGTTTTACATTCGAATTAAAACTAACACATGATGTGGTGTGCTTTAATGAGGCAAGTCTATTACTATTATCTATTTAATAATTAGCGGCAGTATCAAAATTTTAAGGGAAATTAAAATATAAGAAAATTTGAATATGTAGTTTCAAGAGAATTCAGCATATACTATATAAAGAATAGTTCAGTGCACAAAATATCATGCATTAGGCTCAGGAAAGAGCTTCACCCGAAGGGTATGATGTAGACAGTCTACACCCTAATGCAAGCATTAGTGGTCGCAGGGGCATATCATACCTTGGGTCAGCCTGGACCCTGGCCCACCCCCATTTAAAAAAAATTGACTACTAGTATTGACTATTGACCCACTGTCTTTCCAAAAAAAAAAATTAACCTATTGAAAAATCATGAACTCACTACTCTAAATCACGTGCATGAGTGAAGAATTCAATTTCCAGCGACAACAAGTAGAACAGCAACGAAAGCTTTCTCCAGATGTGTAGTATTCTCTCTATTATTTTATTAGGTTATTTGAAGGTTTTGTAAATAGAATTTTTGGGTTTAATTTGAATTGTTAATTATGATTGCAAATTAGAGAAATAATTAATTTTAAACCAATTCTTTTATTGATTGTGTTTGATGAATTGTTAGAAATATTTAATTTATGATAGTAATATTGTGGTTTACAATTCAATTTTAGTTAGGCGATTGGTTATTTTAAATTTTGATTTTTTGTCAGATTTGGGAATATTATACAAATGTCAAAACCACAAAAAAAAACGTTTAGTTCGTTCTTTAAAACAAAAGAACCCACTAAACCTTTGGAAAATGATGCACATGTGGTAAATGAACATGTTACAAATATCGGGGTTTCAAGTGAACGAGAAACTTCAAAGTGCGCTAGGCCGAGAGAGCTTAGTATCAATTCTATTAATTATGATCCCGCTGAGCGAGCTCAAATATGGAAATATCCTTTTGACCAACGTGATGAAGTTAGATGTGCTTATATCAATGAAGGCCCTTGTCACCCGGATGAAAAATATGTTTTCCCGTATTCAGGTCCCGTTGCCATCAAAGAAGTTGTCAACGTCATTGGTTTATAACTTTTGCATGGTTGGATTATTCAAAGTCAAGGGACAAACTCTTTTGTCATCCATGTTTTTTTGTCATCCATGTTATTATCAATGACTTTCGTGATTCGAAAGAACGTAAATTAATATTGTAATATAATTATTTGAGCGCTAAATATATTTTTTTTTATTTTAGTCGGTCCACCCTATGATTATTTCGTTAGTCCGCCCCTGAGTGGTTGTTTCACGGCTCGAACTCGTGACTTATAAGTCACACACAAACATCTTTTACCGTTGCTTTTCAAGACTCCCCTTTACAAAAATACTATATAAAAAATAATATTTACACGATATAATTTTATGACACAGACATCGTTATTTATTTTTTTTAAAAAAAGTAATACATTTATTGAGGAATTTGATCAATTAGTAGCAGTTGATGAAGTTAGAAATTTTGTTAAAAATATTCAATATTTAATATATGTATAAAAAGTAATTTTAGATCTATATACTTACTATATTATTAAACATGCACATTATATTGTCCTTTATTATATGTGGCTCTGCCATGTAAATTTATAAAATAATAAGCTATGAACTTAATAGTTAATACAGTGTCATTATTACTTTATGATATCTTAAATTTTGCTACTAACTCTTGTATCTCCAAAGATCATGAATCAGTACGTGATTAAAGTGTTGCCCTTACAGTTTCTGTGCTCTGCGTGGCTATTTATTTATTTTTATTTTTATTTTTTACCCGCAGCCGCTACTTTTTTCGAGTGCGCTCTGGGTAAACCCCGCACTGACGTAATAGCCTGCAAACCACGTCAGCCGTTTAACCACACTTGACAAGTCAGGTGTGATAGGCTCAATCAAGAAGGTTTATGCATGAGATCGAACTCGTGACCTTGCGGTCCTGCGTTCTACTTTTACACCAACTTGGCTATCCTTGCGGGTCTGCGTGTGGCTATTTATTAAAAAAATTAACAAATTAATTTGAATTCCGGGGGAGTACACGTGCTTTCATATGGAGGGAGGAGGGATAAAAAGGAATTAAGGGGGGCATTAATTATATGGTGAATAATTGCACAAAAAATAGTATAGAAAATCTCTTCAATGAAATCTCAAGACATGTTGAATAAAACATGCATTAGCCTTTCATGTTCTAATTTTCAAGTTGGGTGGAAAATGGTGTGGGATAGGAGTGGGTGAAGATGAAGTGTGTTCGAGGATGGGTATGAGATTTGGTTGGGTGGGGTGGGGTGGGATGATGGGGTTGGTGGAGCTTGGGTGAGTATTTTCCAAAATTTCCACTCCCCAGCTCATCCCGCCCTCATAATATTTTGCTAGATATATAAATGCTCTGATAATATTATTTTTTTTACTTACCTATCAAACATTAAAAAATAAATAAGAAATTCACATATTTTTCATGAAAATATTTTCGTTCGTACCAAACACACCCTTATTAGAGAATGATTCTTTACTTTACTTTAATTAGTGGATTTACCTATCGTGATGATCCAATAAAAAACGGTATAACAATAGTCAAACATCATCATGTGCCAATATTCCATCCATTTATTTATCCAAATGCCAAAAGAAGAGAATTAAGTTTTTCTTTTTAAAGCTTTTGTTAAAATTCAAAGTCAATAACATATGCCCCCACTGAATGAAATCTTAACAGGGATGTTTCAAACATTTTGGGGTCATGTTCTTATTCATAAAAGTGGGTCTTTAATTAGGTTAAGACCTGTGAATTATGAGTCTTTACAGTAAATTCTGGCTAATACTCTTAATAAAAAATGAAAAAATTGACCCTAAATTTTTTCATTTTTCAGGGGACCTTGTGCGGTAGCAAACCTCGCACGGATCTAAAAACGACCGTGAATCTTAATGTCAAAGAATTAATTAAGTTTAGCCCCATTACATAACCATGTAGAGTAGAAAAGTACATGATTCAAGTTGACAACTAATCAGCCCACTACCCTGATAGTTAGGAAAGTTTAAGTTGTTAAATAAAGCACAAAACCCTAATTCCTTTTTAGTGGAAAGTGAATTCGAATCTATGACCTTTAACTACTTTGATGTTATATTAAAGTTGTCGAATGAATACATTTTTATTTACTCAATTATGTTTTTAATGTATTTTCTTACGTGAAGGTCCGATTCTTTTAATAATGAGTCAAATAAGAGAAGGTTTTATATGCATGGCCGTTATTTAAACTCTGATATCATGTTGAAGTATGATATTTCTTCTAAAATTTAAGTTATTAAAGATAATACATTTTATAGGGATATAGCAACTAAAATGCTACTAAACATGATACTTGTAATATTGATTTTAAGATTTGAATAATTACCTTTCTAGTTAGTCGGCAACCAAATGACCCCTTAACGCATGATTGAAAAGGCAATAAGATGGCCTTATTATGATGATAATAAAAGTTAAGATATCAAAATTTCGTAATTTTCCTGGCAGTGTTCTTGTTCAGATTGCAAAATAATGCATCATTGACAGCAAGAAAAAGAGAGTCACGTGAAACCCATAAAGAATACTGATAACATATGGTATCTATTTATCTGGAATATTAGTGAGTGACCACTAAGGAAAGGATTAACCAATCTATATCATGACCAAAATATTAAAAAGAAATAAAAATTGTACGTTGAGTGACTAATTCGAGTCTAATTCAGAATTTAATTATGTTGGTCAATTACTATTGAAACTGTAATTTTTTATGAAAATTTCTGACGGAATTCATCAAAAAATGCTCGCCGAAAGCATAATTGAAGGGGGAAAAATCATATTTATCAGGTTAAAAAAGGGGAAAAGGGTCATATTTGCCCTCAACGTTTAGGAAAAAGTTTGTATTTGTCCTCTGTTAATGTTTGGGGTCAAATATACCCTCCGTTAGTCCAAACTTATTGTATTTGCTCTTATTTAACAGATCCTCCACGTGGAGGACACGTGGCAATTTCCGGCCAGCCACGTGTTGCTGGAGTTGCTGGACAGCGACGGTGGACGGCTATCCAGTCGCCACCGCGGCAGTGCCGCGTGCCATCGCCGGCTGTTGCTCGGTTTTTTGTAAATTCCGGCGAACTGAGGTACATTCGACGGCAGTGGGTTACACCACTGTGACTGTCGTCTCAAGGCGGTGATTTTCATACCTACGCCGTCAATCGTCTCTTCCATCTTGACCCGTCGACCATTTAAAACTCTAACCCCGCCAACGCCTTTCCGACGAACTGAGGTCTAATCGACGGTTATGAAGGGTACCAGTAGACTCGTCGTCCTCACGCCAACATTTTGCACCCAACCACGACCTTCAATTCCAAGCCAATCATCCGGTCGACCAAATCAAAAATTCCGACGGGATTTTGACTTTTTCCGATCAGATCCGGCATCGACGACAACAGAGGGTGGTACCGGTGTGTTCACCTCATCATCCTCTTCAAGTTACACCCACTCCCGAAGCTCGACTGTTTCAGTTTCCACTTTCCATTTCCGGTAACCAGTGGCGGCAACGCTAGTAGTGGAAGTTTTGGGGTGAAGTTGTTGGCCGGAAATTGCCACGTGTCCTCCACGTGGCTCCGACGTGGCGTACACGTGGCAGATCTGTTAAATAAGGGCAAATACAATAAGTCTGGACTAACGGAGGACATATTTGACCCCAAACGTTAACGGATGACAAATACAAACTTTTTTCTAAACGTTGAGGGAAAATATGACCCTTTTCCCTTAAAAAAAAGGAAATCATTTAGAGCATTTTTTTCAAGTTCACTCTTACTGCTCTAATTAATAGTGTTAACTAAGTGAGACGTTTTAACCTAAAAATGTACTTTATAATTAAGGCTATTAGATATCTCCTTAAAGAGCGGGCAGAAACCTTTCAAAAAATAAATAATATGAGATAGGTGTGTGTGTTTAAAGTAAAATAAGTTATGTAATCTTTTTTTTTTTTTTTTTGTTGACGAAGGAACCCGCAGCCGTTGCTCTTTCGAGTGCGCACAAGGTAAACCCCGGACTGACGCAATAGCATGCAATCACGTCAGCCAGTTAAACCACACTTGGCAAGCCAGGTGTGACAGGCTCCCCCAAGAGGCGAAGACAGGTCAGGCGTTACCCTGTGGTTTCGAACTTGTGACCAAGCTCTCCCACACCACCCAATGAGGATACCATCTGCCTTCAAGACCAACTTGTGTAGGGCTTCGGATAAGTTATGTAATCTTAATTAGCCTGTTGATAGCTTATTGTTTAGGTGTACTATATAGTACTACTTCCAAATCTGACACTGAAAGCATGTAGAAGTATAGTAAATTAACTCCGCAATCTCTATGTTGTTTTCCTGATTTCTAAGTTTTTTTAATGTAATTTTTAATGCTTATTCTGTCCAGAAATTATATATCACAACTATATATGTCGGGCTAAAAGCATGACAATATTGATTAATTGATCTTCAAATGGGGATATGGCATAGGTCTATGTAATCATATTTAATGTAATTGTTGATGTTGGATGGGATGTTGTGACAATATCTGAAAATGTTCAGGATAACATTCCTGACAACATCTCTATACGATTTTGCCTATTCTTCCGGCCAAAATAATTTGTGTTACTGTAAGTAAGAAATGACCTAGGCAAGCTTACAATGATGCTCTATTTAAAACGTGGTAAAAGAAACAGTCAAAGCTTGGAGAAGAAGCAGCGTGAAGACCAAGTCCAGAGCGTTGAGATCTTTAGGAGAAAGAATCGGTCCAAGCAGCTACCTTCTTTTACTCAACCTCCGCAACCAATCAGTGAGGATTTCAAGGGAAGCTCTACACTATAAATAGAGGTGAGCTTCAGAGTATCGATATCCAGATTTGAACGAGAAGAATTTCCAAGAGAGCTCTCGGATTTTACCTTAGAAATTATATCAACACACCTAGCCTAAAGTAGTATAACAACATCTAGTCCCACATTACAATTGCTATATTTATTCTAGATTAAGCTTAATGTTCAAGCGATTGTAATGAAGATGTTGTATTTTTCTTTTTAGATTTTTTTAACTTTAGGCTGAAGTCATTTGCGGCTTCACTTTTGTTTGTAATTTCTTTTTCGCATTTTTGCTCAATCTTGTAAAA
Source organism: Przewalskia tangutica (assembly GCA_029844215.1). Taxonomy (NCBI): domain Eukaryota; kingdom Viridiplantae; phylum Streptophyta; class Magnoliopsida; order Solanales; family Solanaceae; genus Przewalskia; species Przewalskia tangutica. The sequence continues at coordinate 470,932 of CM056728.1, forward strand.
AAAAATCATTTGTAATTGTATATAATTTATACATTCTTTTGGTCATTAACCATCAAGGGATATATTAATATATACCCTTGAAAATATAAACCTTGTGTCTCTTTACTTTTTCCGCTACATTTACTCTACAAAGGTTTATAACTGTTTTATCACAATGTTGCCTCAGATGTTGACACAACATTGAAGGCAACATCCAGATATCCAGAGGCTGATTTGTTGTTCTAGCTGTTTTGAATTTTTATTCTGTATTCATGCTTATCCGTAGCCCCGGGATACAACAAGTGGTATCAAAGTCAACACTTGATACAATAAGTGTTTGATTCTGAATATTACGACTATGGACTCAGGTATACAAAACGTTGGTAGACTTATAATTCTTGACGGAATTAACTATGCCTACTGGAAAAATCGACTACGTTCGCACATCAAATCTATTGATGTTCGAGCATGGTGATCAGTTTCCGAAGGCTATGTGATCCCCAAGTACCCAGCAGACGAGGATTTGATGTACTCACTAAACCCGAATCTGAATGGACCGCGAAAGAAATAAACAGTGCAGGCTTTAATGAAAATGCCCTAAATGCGATATTTGGATGGGTAGATCTCTATATGTTCAAACTTATCCAATATTGTACAACAACCAATGATGCTTGAGAAATCTTACAAACTCATTATGAGGGTACCTCAAGTGTTCGACGTACAAAGCTTCGCTTGACCTTTAGCCAATACGAACGCTTAAGGATGAAAGAATATGATGACATAAAATCATATTTTGAAAAGTTGATTGACATTGCTAATCAGTGTCAAGTGTTTGGGTCTCCTTTAACCAACACACAACTTGTGGATAAAACTCTCAGATCTCTTCCTGAAAGATTCAATACTAAGATTTATGCTATTGAAGAGGCCCATAATCTTGCTACTATGGATCTCCATGCCTTTATGAGCATCTTCCAAACATATGAGATTGTTATACCCCGTGGTTCTGGCCATACATATAGGAGCGTACGAAAGGGGTTAAGACTTAAAATTTTCGAAAGATAGGTTGTCGGATTGTTTCGGACGGGTTTTTAGTCAACTTTAAGGAGGGTTATGACCCGTTACGTTGAGAATTTCTAGGTGTTTCAAAGGCCTAGTGCGTAGTTCGTTGAGTCTAATTTCCAACGCAACCAACCGTTCGTCGATAGGACATCGGAGTAGAAAGTTATGGGAGTTACAAGTTCAGTGTGCAGTCGGACAGAAAAGTGTTACGGCCAGGAGCCATAGGGCCGCGGCGCCGGTTGCAGGGCCGCGGCGCCGGAAATCCCGAAAGTCCACAGAAGATTCAGCGCCGCGGCGCCGGCTACAGGGCTGCGGCGCCGAGGCGGTGTTTTTGGCGGAAAAACTGAGGAAATCTGATATTTTCTTTTAAAGAGGCCATGGGAGGGTGACAAGTGTCCCCCCCCCCCATCTGATTTTTGCATGTCCCTTATATTGACCAAGTCTTGAAGACTTGGTCATCTTTCAAATCCCTCTCTCTCTCTAAGCTAAAGCTCTCACTTCTCTCTAAAATTCCAAGAGGAATTCAAAGCCTAAAGGAAAATCTGAAAAGTTAGGACAAGAAGGAAGCTTGTGGCTAGCTTGTTGGTGTTAGTGTGGTGGTGTTCTTGGAAAGGAGGCTAGCAAAGTTATTGGAATAATTTTGGCTAAAACTCTAAGGTAACATTTCTTCTATTGTAGCTAGTTATTGATGTTGCATGTGAAGAAGAAGGAACTTGTAGTAGTAAATAATGCTCTTAGATTCATTGCATGTAAGAAATATGGTTTGGATGTGAAAGAATTGGTTAAGAAGATATTATGAGCATGTTGTAGCCTAAAAACTACCTTAAACTTGTTAAGTTAGTTGTTTTACATTGTGGGGCAGAATTTTACACATCCAAGATTAGGTGTGTAATCCCCTTTGAAATATCTGGATTGTTGGGCCTTAAATGTGGCGTTTGGATGGTGAATTCGGCCTTGAAAAAGGTGGCAAAGTATGTAGAAACAAAGGAAATGCTGCCCAATTTTCCATAGAATTTAGTGACTTGAACTTGGATTATTCTACATTGAACTAGAGGTTAATAAACATACTATGGTCATTTTAGGTTGACGTACTACGTGTGGTGTATTGGACTTAGCAAGTGGATTAACCGGAGAGGTATGTGGAAACTTTCTTATCTCTTGAGCATGAGTAGTTATAACTATATAGTACGGTAGACGTACGTGTTTTAAATGAAGTAAATCATTTTGTTATACTTGACTTGTTTTAAGAAAATGTCTAAGTTGGTTGGGTTAAGAAGTTAACCCGCTTGTTCTTGAGGAAGGGTTTATCCTAAATAAGGTAGACAAGGATTTCTTGACATAAAGAAGTATAGAGTACTTGGTGTGAAAGTATTGAGTATTGAATTATTCTAAGAATAAGAGGCTTAATGTTTGAGGTAAGAAACTTGTTTTCTAAAGATAAGAGGCTTGAAGTATTTTGAAAATTGTGTAAATTTGTTTTGAAGTATAAGTCTCTTAGTTAATAAAAGAACGAAACTGTTTGAGATATAAGGAGTTATAACGGCTTTATGGAAAGTTAGTTATAACGGCCTTGTTGACACCCAATTTTGACCCTCCCGTCCAGTCATTAGCTATAAAATTAGACTAATTTTTGTAAAAAATAATTTTATAATAAAATGCAGCAATAAAACATAAATACAGGCATAAATAATAATTTAATAATGACATCGCGTCTTACGTAGAGTTTTAAGCACTTAGAGTCCCGCGCCCGCATTTATTAACTTTAAGCTTTGTCGTAATTCTTAAATAATTAATAAATGCATAAAATAAATAATTTAGCGATAACGTCGTGTCAGGTAGCATAGCCGCATTAATTAGTAATCATTTAAAATCAATTTTTTTCTAAATACATGCATCTAATAGCGTCGCATTTATAAAAGCTTTAAACAATTCTTAAATATCGTACTTGCATTCAGCATTTAAGTAATTTAATATAAACTCAATGCAATTTTAATTTAACTTCGCAATAATGCATAACAATAAAATTTTAAATAATAGCGTCGCATTCTAAAGTATTAAGCATTAATTAAATAGCACGCCCGCATTTATTTATTATAACAATTAGATTAATGAAGCACCTAATTATTTTAATCACATTTGTTAATTTAAGTTATCACTAATTAATTAATACACTTGCCTAGAATTAATTAGCTAATTAATTAACTAGCCTAAAAAAAAAAAAAACTAATTAAACTCCTAATTCTACCCAGCCTTCATACTACCCTCTTAGCCCAATCTACCCGGCCCACTTTATCCTTACCCGCAGCCCACATACCCAGCCCTTTATTTCTTTTATCACCAGCAGCCCACAAAAAAAAGACCCTCAGCCCTCTTTTCTCTCCCTCACCTCCCCATCGTCCACCAAAAAACGCTGCCCTAGAGTACCTAGCAACCGCCAAAGACTCCACGCCTCACCGCGATTCTCGCCGGAGAATCCGGGGGTTCCTTTTACATACGCACCCCAGACATCTCATTCCTTACCATATCCTTCCTAAAAGCGTTCGAAATCACTGACAAATCAAGAAATTTCACAAGAATCGATGAAATCGCACAAGTCGACTGACATTTACCAACTTAGAACCCAATGGGGCTATAAATGGTTCCAATGGGCACATGCAAATGGGAGGAGACATTCAATAATCTCTAGAATATCGATCAACATCCAGAAAAACAAAGCAATCAGTAGGTATCGGAAATCAGTCTTAATATCCTTTAGCATCAGTTAATCACTCCACACAAGCAAGAACACCCTCAAACACTAGTTTCACACAACCTTAGACCCGATAGCACAAAAGTAGAAATTCAGAAGCAAATCACCCGAAAACTTTGTTTCCCTTTCAAATCGCATAACACAAAATCTCCGAGTGGATCGACGACTTGATATCTTTGCCGCTTCGTCACGCCCGGAGAGGTAAAATCAATTATTTTGCCTTTTAAATATGGCTTATTGCACTGTTTGTGTGAATTGATTTATTTAGTTTCGCTGAGTTTATTACTCATTTAATTGGTGACTATTAAATCCAAACGTGGTGTTTTGCCTAGTTTACGCAGTTTACAGTAATGATACTATGTGTATTGTTTTATTTTGATGTGTGTGACTATGTGAGTTGTCTAGATGATGTGTGTATCAACACTTTGCACCATTTGAAACTAAATTGTTCTAAAGAATGACATTTGCACTGGTATCTTGGCATCCATAGAATCAGTACATCTCTGTTAAATCACAGTCTAATATTCCTGATGAATTTGTCTTAGGATCTTCTATATAAATAGTATCTGTATCGGCACAATGCATCCTTGTTAAATTATGTTATACCTTGATAAGCTATACTCGTTGGTCTGGTGACCATATTCATATAATAAGTGTGTTAAGTTAGATGCCAATGTCCAGAAATAATCGTGTTAAATGACTTCTATTGTTCAGAAGTTTGGAACGATTGCCGATGTCAGTGTGTTTTATCATGCCATTTAATTGATTCCTCGGGTTGTAGCACATCCTTGCATATTAGCTAAAGCCAAAATGCTGCTTGTCTTCCTTTATGTTCCTACATGTTTGAATATAGTATAGCTAGTATATGAAAGTGTCCTGGGAGATTAGGATTTGACTGTCAACATGTTTACTTGTGTGTTCCTATTGCATAATGAGGTTCGGGGTTCAACACTTAGTGGGGCGATTTGCACGAACTATAATTTAGACTTATGTCTCTTCAGTATCACATCGGGCCCTTTAATCTACTTGGATTTGTGAGTAACAAAACACATATATGTTTACGTTTATATAAATGTGCCATCTTACTTGCTTTATTAATATGGCCTTGAGTGTATACTAATCTTTATCTTCTTCCTTTTTACATGAAATGCATCGGAGTAAAACGAAGAGTCTCATGGCGAGACTCATCACAAGCTGCAACAAACCAGGACCTACATCTATGTGCATCTTCATCTCCGCCTCAAAATTCAAAGCCGCGGGCGAGATGGCCTCGCCGTTTCCTCGAGTCATTTATTAATTCATATCCTTCCCCTATTATTTGTTGTAATTATTTGTCTACATTAATTATTAGGACACTTAGAATAATTGAATCTTGAATCAATAAATTAGCAAGTAGTTGGATACTAGAAATTCGCTTCCCTTTAAGTTAATTGTTTTAGGCTTTACATGCGTGTCTAAACCTTTTATCAAATAATATTAAATCTCTTTTGCAATATGCCACATATAAAAAATATTTTTTTTAAAGTAATTGCATACCTTTAATCAATAAATCAACTTTAAAGATAAATGCATGCTTTTTTTCATATGCACTTATAATGCTTTACAAATGCATGCCTTCACTCAAAAGACTAATTTTACAGGTATACAATAAGTCTTATAAATCCTTTTATGTTATCAAAAATGTACTCTTTTATAAAATAATTGCATCATCTTTTAAAAACATGCATTACCCTCTTAGCATAATAATTACCCTAGGTTTGGCAGGACAACCGCAAGTTAGCGGATCTTAGAGGGTGCCTAACCCCTTCCCTCTAGATTAATAAAGAACCCTTACCCAGAATCTCATTAAGTTTAGCAGACCATTAAAATGGAGTTAATGTTTTACTTCAAACTAGTTAAACATTTAGGTGTCCTAATTCACCCAAACTAATTAGGTGGCGACTCCGCGAACCCTTAGCATTCTAGCAACCCTTCAGCATTTAGCATCTTTTGCACTTTTAGCTTCTTTTGCAATTTTGGCATCCTTTAACATCTTTCTTTTTTCTTTTAGCACCCTTTTGAACTTTAGCCCTTTTTGCACCTTTAGCACCTTTTAAGCTTTCAAACATCTTTTGCAATTTTAGCATTTTAGCCTTTAGCATTTTAGCATCTTTTGCACTTCTAGCACCCTTTAGCTTTAAAACTTCTTTAGCATTTTTAATACTTTAAACATTTCTTTAACTTTCTTTTAGCATTTTTGATTATTTTATTTCCTAACCTTTTAAAATGAGCAGGAGTTTAGAAAATAAAATGTCGCGGTCGAAAATGGGCGCGACAGGCCTTATGAGAGGATAAGAATGTCTAAAGTTTTAAAGCATAAAGTTAGTATAACGGCTTTATGGGGAGTTGGTTATAATAACTTTATGGAAGGTTAAAGAGTGGGTTTTTCTTGAAAAAGGTAAACATAGATGAAGGAAATGAAAAGTCTAAAGAAGTTATGAGTTTACTTGGACGCATCACGGTGATGGAGGATTCCACTGTATGCGCCATGATGAGGTTCGCTCGCTGATAGTGTTATTCCATGGACTAGCTCTCCATGAGGTTGATGACGCAGGTAGGATCTGGTAGCTAGCCTCTGTACTTGCCCTGGCCGTGACGTGATGCAGGTGGATCGGTAGTTGGCTTTCGCCTTGGCCGGTGTTAGGACGGTTTCGTGATGCAGGCGGATCTGGTGGTTAGCTCACAGATTGCTCCCGGCCAGCGACGTGACGCAGGTGGATCCGGTAGAGGCTATCGTGATTTGCCCGGCCAGCTTGATACGTGTATTTAGTATTGTTGGTACGGTAGGATCCGGTAGCCGGCTTTGTCCTTGGCCGATTGAGGACGCAGGGTGGATCTGGTAGCTATGCCTTCGTGCTTGCCCCGTACGGTTCTTAGGACACAGGTGGGACCTGGTGTTCATATGTACTCTTTGGTGTTGTTATATCATAGACTGCCGGCAGTGAGGAAGGAATTCCACGGGCATGATTGATGTTGTGGGCATGAGACCCATGGTTATATTTGAGTGATGACTTAGAGGGCGTGAGTCCTTGACTTGACATGACTGCATATATGTTGTGTACTGTAGTTTGGCTATCATACATGTCTCCTGCTTTATATAGACTATTATGATTTCATTACAGTATTTCCAGTTTCACATACTGGTACTGTTTGTCGACCTCCTTCGGGCCGTTACGCCGCAGTCGAGGTAATGAGCTTGCTGATTCGCACTTTTAGGATCACTGTTCAGCTCTTGGAAAGCTCCATTTCTCCGGAGGCTTTGTCTTTTGGTACGATTCCCTGAGGTTGTAGACTTTTGTACATTCAAGGGGTATGGCGGGGCCCTGTCCCGTCACAGTTGTTATTCCTAGAGGTCTGTAGTCACATTTGTGGTTTGGGCTGTAAAAACAAGTTGTATTGTTTTACATTTTTGATTAAGTATATTCTATGGAAGGCAGCCTTGTCGGCTACCCGGTGATGTTTACTATCTACAGGTTTATGTGTTATGTATGTTCCGCTGCTATTCTCTGATGTGTACCTGACAGGGTGCCCCGGTAGGGCACCAGTCGCGGCCCCGGGGTCGGGTCGTGACAGAGATGAACATGAAGATCCAAAGAGATCAGTACAAAGACAAGACTTTGGCACTCCAAGGACAAACCTCGGAATCTGAATTGGAAAACGAGGAAGAAAACCTGGAGGAACTGGAAAGTGATGCAACCGTTACCTTACTCACTCGTCGATTCAATTCGATGGTGAGAAAGATCAACACTGATTGCAATAAAGCCAAATATAAACAGCATCAGAACTCACTCTTTCAATAAGCAGCTGAATAGGTCACCTTATGAGAAAAGAAATCACAATCCACTAAGGAAATCCAACTCCGACGGTACTAATTTCAGTCCCAAACAACTCGATGGAGTGCAGTGTCATGCATGCTCGGGTTGGGGACACTACGCTAATGAGTGTGCAAACAATCTTAGAAAAATTGGTAAGGTTATGTGGGTAACCCTCAGTGATGATGAGAATGAAGAGGAGGAATGAGATCAAGAAGAAGAATCATAGGCAATGATGGCAGCCATATGTTCGAACACTCAATGTCCGACGACGAAGATGTTGTTGACAATGTTGCGACAACATCGGACTCCACGTCTGGAATGTCTGCAACATCAGAGAGGTATGTATACTTTGATTATTCTGATGTAAATTGTTTTAGTGGATTTATTTCTTCATTTGAGGCTGTAAATTTGGATCTAGTTGACTCCAAAGACGACATGATAACGAAATTACAAAGTCTTTGTAAAGCCTTAATCACTAAATCTGAGCAACTAGACTCAAAAGAAAAATCATTGGCTCTTGAGAATAGCAATATGAAAGGCACAATCAACCGATTAGAGGCGATACTTACCAAGAAGGATCTAGAGCTTGGTAAGATTCGTGTACGATTGAACGTAGCTGAGACCACTTTTCAAAGGCTCAGCATGGGAACCTTCAAACTGGATGAAATACTGAACTTCAGTAATCCTACAAAGACTGTGCTTGGGTACCAATCTCCTAGCAAAACCAATAATTCCAGAATCCATAATCAAACTGAGAGGATAAAATTTATCAAACAAAAAACGAGTAACTCTCAGATCACTATGATTGGATCGAAGTTTGTATGTAGCTTCTGTAAAAGGTCAGGACATCTTATGCCCTACTACTACAAACTTTAAAATTCTGCACTCAGATTATTGCCTAAAATGTCGTCAGCAATGTTATCCAACATCATTGACAACATTCAAAGCAACAAGCCTGAGAGCAGAAGAAAGCAAATGTTTGAAAAGGAATGGGTACCTAAACTGAATCTAAAATGTAATATGTGCATAACTATCTTGCGTACTAACATTACAGGTTCTTGGTACTTCGATAGTGGTTGCTCACGTCATATGACAGGTACCAAAAGTCTATTAAAGGACTATGGAGTATTCAATGGAGGGTACGTGACCTTTGGAGGAGGAAGTAAGAGTACGATTATTGATAAAGAAACTCTTAATGTTTCGGATGTACCAACCTTGAAAAATGTCCTTCATGTATAAGGGTTGGTTGCTAATCTTCTTAGCATAAGCCAACTATGTGATGAAGATCTCGAGGTGAAGTTCAACAAGCTTGGATGCAAGGTTACAGATTCTGTAAACAATTGTGTCATGTCAGGAACCCGAACCGGAGATAACTATTATCTAGTAGGTAGACAAGAGTTTTGCAACTCCCCAAAGGTAGGTGACTTGACATTTTGGCACCAGAAGTTGAGACATGTCCACTACGGCACCTTGGAGAAGCTGATCTCGTTTGAAGCCGTCAGAGGCATTCCAGACTAAATCCAAAATATAAAACACTGTGTGAAGATTGTTTGAAGAGAAAGCAGACCCGAGTCTCTCATAATATTGTCCAACATGACGGACAACATTCAGGTACGTCTTATTATTTTCACTTACTGCATATGGATCTTATGGGTCCAATTGAGGTAGATAGCCTAGGAGGGATGAGATATTCCTATGTGATTGTTGATGATTTTTCCAGATTCACTTGGATCTATTTTTTAAAGGAAAAATCACAAACCTTTGAGATGTTTAGAATACTTTACTTTAGAATCAGGAATCTGTTTTGTTCTTCGATTTTCAGAATTAGATCTGATCATGGAAAGGAATTTGAAAATCAAACCTTTGCAAAATTTTGTGAAAAGAAAGGCATATTCCATGAATTTTCGGCACCAAAAACACCACAACAAAATGGGGTTGTCGAGAGAAAGAACAGAACTTTACAAGAAATGACAAGAGTAATGTTGAGTTCTAAGCATTTGTCAAAGAGGTTTTGGGCAGAAGCCTTGAACACAGCATGTCACATATCTAATAGAGTCTATCTAAGGCCAGGGACCAAGATGACACCCTATGAACTGTTAAATGAAAAGAAACCGACATTGAGGTATTTTCATGTCTTTGGGTGTGTGTGTTATATTTTTAATGACATGGATAAACTGACTAAATTTGACTCTAAGAGTGACAAGGGGATATTCGTTGGCTACTCTCATAATAGTTATGCTTACCGAATATACAATCTTCGGACAAAGACCATACATGAGTCTGTTAATGTTATTTTTGATGACCTACTGGATATATCTGGTAGATCTTCAGAAACAACATTGTGGTTGCAGTTGAAGAGGAGCAATCCACTTAAGCAACAGATGTTGTCCCAGATGGTGTCCCAATATCAGAAGACACATCTAAACCTCAAAGAGAGAACATAGAGGACGAAGTCGAGGAGGAGTCTGCTACTGAACTGAATGATCAAGTGAGAATAGACCCTCCATCGAGGGTTAGAAGGAACCATCCACCCGACCAGGTGATAGGGGGAGTTTTTTCGCAGAGGCATACAAGAGAGAAAGAGCCAGTGAACTACCGAGAAATGATAAGGTATGTGTGTATGTCCATCATATACCAACAGGTTAGTCTTTCTTGTCTTATATCTACTTTGGAACCTAAAAATATTTTGGGGAAACATTGAAAGATAATTTTTAGATTCAAGCCATGCAAGAAGAGCTTGAACAATTTACCCAAAATGAGGTTTGGAATTTGGTACCACGACCCAACAACACAAATGTTATTGGGACCAAGTGGATATTCAAAAACAAATCAGATGAGTTAGGGAAGATTGTTAGGAACAAAGCTCGACTTGTTGCTCAAGGATACACACAAGTAGAAGGTATCGACTATGACGAGACCTTTGCTCCTGTGGCTAGACTTGAGTCAATAAGATTGCTTCTTGCTATTGCTTGCTACTTGAAAATTACCTTGCACCAAATGGATGTTAAAGGTGTCTTCCTCAATGGATACTTGGACAAAGAAGTATATGTTGAACAACCAAAGGGATTTGAGGATCCTCACCATCCACATCATGTGTACAAGCTCAAGAAAGTTTTATATGGTCTAAAACAGGCACCACATGCATGGTATGGTCGTTTAACTAACTTCCTTGTTGAGTTTGGTTTTACCCATGGAGAAGCTGACATAACTTTATTCATTAAAAGACACATTGTAGATGTAATAATAGCTCAAAACTATGTTGATGATATTGTTTTTGGCTCGACTACAGAATCATTCTTGAAATTGTTTGTCGAAGCAATGTCAACAACATTTGAGATGAGCATGATTGGAGGACTATAATTTTTCTTAGGCTTGCAGGTTAAACAAAATGAATAAGGCGTCTTTGTATCTCAAAGCAAGTACGCCAAGAATTTTGTTAGGAAATTTGGTCTGGAAAATGATAAACACATGAAGACTCCAATGGGCTCTACGCAACAGGTATGTAAAGACGATGTTGGACAAGATATTGACCCAACATTGTACCGATCTATGATAGGTAGCCTTTTATACCTTACTTCCAGTCGCTCTGATATTATGTTTAGTGTGTGTTTGCGCCAGGTTCCAAGCCAGTCCCAAGATATCTCATTTTAATGCTGTGAAACGTATCATTCGATATGTTACCGGTACAAGTGACTTGGGAATTTGGTACTCCAAAGACACTAATCCTAATCTAATAGGATATAGTGACTCGGATTGGGCCGGTGATGTAGACGATAGGAAAAGCACTAGTAGTGGTGTTTCTATCTTAGAAATAATCTAGTCTCATGGTACAGTCGTAAACAAATTGTGTGTCACTCTCGACTGCTGAATCTGAATATATGGCAGCCGAAATTTGTTGTGCTCAACTGATTTGGTTACGACATATGCTTGATGACTATGACATTTCTAACAACTCCATGATTTCGTACTGTGATAATCTGAGTGCTATTAATATTTCCAAAAATCCTGTTCAGCATTCACGTACAAAACACATAGACATAAGACATCATTTTTTAAGAGACTTAGTGGAAAAACAGTTAGTTCAAATTGAACATGTTGATACTCTTTCTCAACAAGCTGACATTTTTACCAAATCCCTAGATCATGAGAGATTTTCTAGCTTGAAAAAATCTCTTAATCTCTATTTTCTTTGAAAATAAGACAGACTAGGTAGATGTTGTCCGAAATGTTGTCCTAACATTTTGGGTAACATTTACTGATTGAGTCAATATACAGAATATGTGTTGTAGTAATGTTGCACTATTTTTCAAAAGAATCAAGCATGACTTCACAAGGACAAAGTTTGAATGTGATATTGTTCTCTGTGATGTTATATATATATATATATAAATCAAGTATGTATATCATAAAAAGGGAGTATCATAAGAAGGCAAAGCCTCTACTAAAGATTTGATTGTATACAAAAAGAGCAAAGCTCTAAGATTGATATCGTTTCTATTCTATAGGAGTACCATGTGCTTCAAGAAGGTTGAAAATTCCTTAATATTTTTCTTTGTATATGTATGTGTTCAACTAAGTTGATTAAGGACAATGGTAAAATGTCACATTAGTCCAGCGATCAGTCTCATAGGGAACATATACAGAATAATCATTTGCCAAATTAGAAAATCCTTGGAGTCTCATAATGCTTGTTGAACTTTGAAATGTTGTCAACATCATTCACAACATCGTGTTCCAGTACATTGATCAATCTTGTTTTTCCTATTTTATTCTGAGTTGTGGTATGTAACACGTCTCTCTAAATAATGAAAATCCAAAAATTCTGGAGGACCGTTTATTTTTAAATTTTTAATGATGTTTTGTGGTATGTAAAACCCTTTGTTTTAGATATGTGAAGAGTTCCAATTATTCTGTACTACCTAAATTTAAGTAAAAGAGTTTGAGAGTAATTATATGTTGCCATGATGAAAACCCCCAATTGTGTCTTGGATTTGTCACATCAGTCAGCCACCTATCAATCTATCAAATGGAAGCCCAAACACCGTCACATTTTCAAAGCCAAAGCTTCTCAAGCACGCCTAACTCGTCAAAACCCTTTCCCATGTCCATATCCCCAAAATCCACAAACACCAAAGAATATTCTCCAATGTCGACGAGCCTAGCAAACATTAATAAGGTGTACAAGCATTACACTTCCATTAATGATTTGAAGCCGATAGAGGAGGACTGTACACAAGCTATGATCCAGCTTGATTCGGAAGAACCACTATAGGTGAGCTATCTTGGTGACTTCGGAAACCCCATCGATGTTGAAATAACATCAGATTTTTCGAACCTTGCTTCGCGATAGTCAACATCGACAATGCCGACGAGAAGATCGAAAAGGGTTTTCAAAAACCAATTCAGAGATAACCAGCCTGGAAAAAGATCCAGGGAAGAGTCGACTTTCCCCGTTGATACTACTAATAGCAGTGGCACTGACTCTGATTTCAGTGTGCCCAGTTCCTCTAGAACTCCATCAGCTTCCACTCCACAAGATGCAACTGAAAAGGAAGAAGAAGAAGAGATGGCAGATGACATACCCTTAAGGAACTTCATTCCTAAAGGGGTCCGAAGAACTTACTGGATTTTGCTGAAAATGTTGCCTCAACATCAAAGGCAACAGATGAGAAGAAGGACCCTGACTATATTGCCCCAACATCCAAGGAAACACCTGAAGCCATGTCATCCGAATAAGAATTAAGAACACACAGAATCTGAAACAGATTCTGAGGTAATGCCCTACTCTCCTATGTTTCAAACTAAATCGTGCTCTAGTAACTGGAGTTGGTTTAAGAATAGAGGAGTTAGAGGAGAAAAGGTGATTGACCATACTTCATTTTCCACCAATAATTTAATTGAATTCTTGAGTAGTCTCAAGATGTTAAGCTCTGTATTTGGAAAGAATCCCTATTGTGAAAAGGTAATTAGGGTGTTTTACGCTAATCTGACACTTGTTGTTAGGGACACCAACTCGAAGAAATTTGGAAAAGTGTATCTATACAACAAGATATACAATTTTACACCCGACATTATCAACTCCACTCTAAGAATACTTGTTAGTGAAAGAAAGCCTCAACCGAACCCTACTGTGGAGGAACTAAATACGATGATCAAATACCTCACGGGAAATATGATCACTGTTTGGGCTCTTCACAGTTCTGTGTCAAAACTCACTACCTTGTTTGCCACTTTGCATAAACTTGCTATATACAATTGGCTACCATCCCTCAACGAGACAGTAGTGACCATCGATCAAGCATCTATGCTATATAAGATTGGAAGGAATCAGAGAGTTGACTTAGCAACTCTCATTTTCACCCATGTTCCCAACTTGGCTGAAAGACAAAGCAACTCTGCCCTTCCATATCCCTCATTGATCTTCCAAATCCTACTCAATCAAGGTTTCAAGACTCGAAAAGGAGAAAAGTTGAGTCCGGCCTTAGAGATTTACTCAGTATAGCGAGCAGTGGTGAACAACAGAGACAGGGTTATTGACCTGCCTTGGAAGAAAGAAGAATGGGACACTGAAACATCGAAGGATGTTGCCACATTCCTGGCAACATTGATCAAGCAAAGGTCCCAATGTCCCAAGACTAGCTTTGAAAGCACATTGCTCAACTTAACAGGTAAATTAAAGACCTTGTGCGAGCCAGAAACTATTTTGAGGGCTTATTTTCTTCACAAAAAAAGGGGAGAGGATGCTGCTGATGATGTTGATGCAGTGGCTGCTAGAAGTAGACAGACAGGGAGGGCTACTAATGATGCAGGGACAAGCAAGATATGATGCAGGGGAAGGGGAGTTCATATGATGATGATGCTGACTACTGATGATGCTATAGAGATGGAGATGAAGATGGGGCTGTACAGATTGTTCGATCACAGAAAGCGGCTGGAAGGTACTGTGATTCGATCAATTTAGTCAAGGATGATCGATGGAATGGAGTGATGTGATGATTTGATGAATATTGTTAATCTCTGTTTATTTGAATGTGGATATACTGTACATTTGGAATATTTGTTTTTTGGTTTGTAATATTTTTACGATAGGGATATTTTGGTTTGTTCTGGCAAATATATATCTGTGATTAATTTCTAAACAATTTGTATATGTTTGCCTGACGTGGATTGTTATGAATGTTCATTGTAGACTAAGTACGCATCTGTTGTAAGAAATTCACGATGGACATAACATAACTCCTAACTAATCATAACATCGATACAACATTGCTTGAGATTTTCTATTGCAGGTTAAGGGGGGGCATAGCACTGATCCTACTGATTCTTGGAATGTAAGGGCTACATCGAGAATCAGTATCCCAGTCATTTTCGCATCGTATGGAGTTTTGTGAAGAAAGACAAAAAGGGGGAGATTGTTGATGTTGGATGGGATGTTGTGATAATATCTTTGTAACGATTTTACATATTGATCCGGCCAAAACAGATTGTGTTACTGTGAGTAAGAAATGACCTAGGCAAGCTTACAATGATGACGTGTTTAAAACATGATAAAAGAAACAGTCAAAGCTTGGAGAAGAAGCAGCGTGAAGACCAAGTCCAAACGTTGAGATCTTTACGGAGAAAGAATCAGTCCAAGCAGCTACCTTCTTTTACTCAACCTCCGCAACCAATCAGTGAGGATTTCAAGGAAAGCTCTACACTATAAATAGAGGGGAGCTTCAGAGTATCGATATCCAGATTTGAACGAGAAGAATTTCCAAGAGAGCTCTCGGATTTTACTTTAGAAACTGGATCAACACACCTAGCCTCAAGTAGTATAACAGCATCTAGTCCCACATTACAATTGCTATCTTTATTCTAGATTAAATTTAATGTTCAAGCGATTGTAATGAAGATGTTGTATTTGTCTATTTAGATTTTTTTTAACTTTAGGCTGAAGTCATTTGCGGCTTTACTTTTGTTTGTAATTTCTTTTTCACATTTTTGTAAAAGAAATTCATTTGTAATTTTATATAATTTATACAATTATCTTGGTCATTGACCATCAAGAGATATAGTAATATATACCCTTGAAAATATAAACATTGTGTCTCTTTACTTTTTCCGCTGCATTTACTGTACAAAGGTTTATAACTGTTTTATCACAATGTTGCCTCAGATGTTGACACAACATTGAAGGCAATATCCAAAGACTGTTTTTATTGTTCTAGCTGTTTCGAATTTTTATTCTGTATTCTTACTTATCCGTAGCCCCGAGACCCAACAGTAATACTATCATATATACACTTTGAAGCTGTTTAAGAAAGAAATAGTAATCTCTTATGGCGAAAGTGAAGGTAGCAGTTTAGCACAAATTCTGATGAGGTATCAGTACATAGTAGTAATGAGTTTGGATATTAGTTATATATAATATTATTCTTCCAATCAAAATAAAAGTATATAGTTAAAATCATGGGTGGAGTTAGGGTAGGGGTTTATCTGAATCTTCTCGAAAAATTATACTATATATATATATAGTAATATACAAGGTCAGAAAAATATTATAAGGTTGATATTCAACCACCTTGACCTTTTCGTATGTTTACTTTATTTTTGAAATCGTTTAGTGAAAATCTTGTTGGTTGAGTTATAGTCCTTCCATTTCCAAATATGATAGAATAAAGGGAGTTCAATTAAATCTTCTTCGTCAAAATATGATAGATAGTGTGTAAACAGAAAAAATCGAGTTTGTTGTTGTACTGTATAGGTTGTTGAGTTGAGTCCCCTTAATATAAGAGGGAAAAAATTAATCAGTGTTTTCAAAGACAATTTCAGAACTCGCCTCGGGGAGGGACACCGTTAAAATGCTTCGGAGCTCACGTGTGAGGCTTAGTTTCTGTGAGGCTTATGTCCTAAACAAACGCTCGGGGCTCGCCTAACAGTTCTTACACAAATTATATGTTAAATTCCTTAATTAAAATTGTTGACCCTAATAATTCTTTAACAAAATGAATGATACTTAATAGTTTTTCATCTATAGAAATAAGAAGATTGGGTGTAACTCAAATAACAAGTAGTAATATTGCATATTTACTATTTGAGAACATCGTCAGGGTAAATATCACTTAATATTTCTTTTAAAAATACATAGCCGAATTGTACATTTCACTTGTTATTGGTCTTTTGTCCTGTGTATCAAAATTATCATATTTTATTATTTCGCTATTTGAAAGTAATTTTATTTTTATTCATGAAAGAGTTACGTTGTAATTATAATACTGATAAAGTTTATTGATTATTTGCTTATAGAGAGATAAAATGAATAGTATGATAGTAATATTATTTTTAGAAATTGTGATTTTTTTATTGTTTCAAAGTTAAGATGTTAGAGTTGATTTGAATTTTATAATAGCTTTTATTTCATTTGTATTGTTTATACTTGTAAAATTATGTTGTATATAATTACAAATGGTAAGTGACATATAATGGATTGCTTTGATTGGTTTTTTGTGATAATCTAAAAATTAAATACCCGTGGGACTTACGCCTCGCCTTTTAAAAGGCTGATTCTAATGTAGTGGCAAAGGGAATTCAAAAATTGCTTTTGATGACACATTCAAGTCCTAGGTGTAAAAATGTAGTATCACAAGCAAAGGTAAAATGACAGTTTAGTTTCAGCTCTTAGCAAACATTATAGTCTTAAGCAGGGGGTTATGTTAAACTAGAACTCTGAAATCATATTTATACTACTACTTGAGGCACAAAGAACCCCATAACCCACAAGCTTACAAGTACTTCGTTGCTCATAAAATAGAATGGTTCATGAAATTTTAAGATAAAGAAACATGGTGATTACTTCTTTGTTTAAAAATGTTGCAGCGTCCACCGCATACTATTCAAAGTAATGTTAGTTTTTACAATGTACAAAATCACTAGTGTCATAAAGGCTTTGTTGATCATAAGAAAGTGACTCCAGAATTTGGAAAGTATGAGGGGGGAGTTGCTAGACTATTTGAGGAAGGACGTCCTTCTCCTTGGCGGTGTGATCCAAAAAGCGTAAAAGCGAATTTGGGATCAACTCAAGGTTGACATAGACAGGTTTATGAGAGAAGGTTACTACGGTGGTCACTTGAGTCAACCGATGGCGCCCGACAGCAGCGTCTTGACCCCCATCCAATTTTTGGGCCAATTCCCCCTTTGTACTACCAAAAAATGAGATTCTTGCCGAATCCGAGTTTGCTGCTCCAATCATTACCAAACTAATACCTATTGCCTGCCCTGCTAGCTGCTGTAATGAAGTGGGAACCCATTTGTGGGATCCGGGGATTGAGTTTTTAGCCGATTTGCATATTAATTCAAGGGTGTGGTTGACATATACAACATTGAAAATCGACTTCTTCTAGGAAAGCAGCAAGATGCTGCAACGCGAATAATTATTTTTGTACATTTCACTATAATCTAAATATACTAAACATGACTGGAGCTATTATACAGACCTTAGCCAAAAGATAGATTATCACTTCTTCTTTGAAGTAGAGGTCCCTTTTCTGGACTTCCTTTTGGTACTTGTGTTGCTTTTGTTCTTGCCACACTCTGGGCAAAACCAGTCTTCCTCTGGTACACATTCAAGGGGAGGATCACAGCAATCTACATGCATGCCAATCCCACATCCACGAGAGCCACTTTCATCACCACATATCAGCATTACTTCCTCCCTGTCAGGCAACCCACATATCTGGCATGCTATACCGTTATTATTGTCATCCGATGGCTCCATCTCCTCCTCAACAATCTCTTCTAAGCGATTGACGTGTTTCTTCATCGATCTTTCTGCCCAAGCATGAGTGTTGTATTGCACATAATTGTTGAGGGAAAAACCAGGTTTGCACACGTAAGTCACCAAGTAATCAGGCAACACACAAGGTATCTCATGCCTTAAGAATTCTTGAACCCACTTGTCACAGCGTGGCATGACCTCACTAACAATGGCAAAGTCAACACCTGACTCAAGGAATCGACTATAAGGAGGAGAAGTTGCTAGTATAATGCCATCTCCTGCCTTGACTGCTCGCTTCAATGTATCCTGATTCAACAAAAAGAGAGTATATTAAAACCTGTTAGAGATGAGAACAAAGTGCAATCAGGGAAATTTATTGCTCTAGAAATCGCTTGCATGTGGTGTGGAACACTTCCCACAGAAATGTTTCATCTAAGGAAATCACTTTCTAGATCATTTTCCAATTGTGGTTGGGTATAAAAGTACATGACATATTAAAATAGTGTTCTAGTGATATTTTTCAGGACTAAACATGTTTGAAACAAGTAATACTCCTATAGAGTAAGAGTTGTGATTTGTAAGAATAATGAAGAAATGACATTTTGTAAAGAAAAATTACTTGCACCCAAAAGGAAGTCATTTTCCACTTTGGTGGAATGTACTATCTTAGGAGAAATTATTTTTCCAAAATGCAAGGAAACCAACTGGAAAATGATTTCATCGAAGAAGTTCCAGAATACTTCTTCGTCATACAAAACACACCACAAAAGGAGTTCATGGAAGAGAGAAACTCTTGCAAATAGGCAGCATAGGAACTCAATCTTCAAAAAACCTATACGACAAACAACAAATTACCATACCAGTGGTGGTACGATGCAGTCTCCATATATGACTATCCTCATGCCATATAACACGCCATGTCCAGTCCTCTCCCTCAGAAGTCGCCACTTTCTTGGGGCCTCTAAGTTGATTGCTAAGTCTTCAGTCAATCCCTTTTTGTGCCATTCATATGGCTCCTCATCTAATAACTTTCCAGCCTCAACACAAGCAGTTAAATAATCTGTCTTCAAGATCCAGCTGTAAAAATCAATAGAAAATATGTTTAACTTGTGAAATGGACATAACTTTAGGGCTGTGTAACTAGGCAAACCTTCCAGAGGATGCAGCAGCAAAAAATTTCTCTGTTCTTCGTACCGGAGCAGGAACAATGAAATGGGTTGCCTGATATGACCACCGGTGAGAATCTCTGCACACTTTTCCTTTCAATCGCTTGATAACCTGCTGAAACTCCTTCCTTTGTAGCCGATGCCCGCTAACTATAAACCACCTAGACTCACTTTGTACTTTTGTAACCTGCAACGAGCGAGGCTTTTTATCATAAGGAGAAGTTCTGTCAGCCTCATGTTTGTTATGACTCGCGTTCTGGCCTCCAATAACAGGTATATTCTCCTTTTCCACTTCCTTGGAGCTCTTTAATTGATGCTCAGTTGAAATTACTGTGGCTTTGCCAGGTTCAGATGGAGACCCTTTTCCTTTCTTTGCTTCTACCTTGTTTCTATCAGTTCTGCACTTCTTCCTTTCTGCACCTTCTACAGAAACAGCAGCTCTTTTAGTAGCTGGATTAGTTTTCTTGCTATTCTTCTTCAGATATTTTGGGCCTTTGGAAACTTTCTCCTCTGAAGCTTTCCCCACAAAAGTTGATTCACTTAACTTGCTATCCTTGCGAGAAAGAGTCTTTTGAGTTTCAGATTTGTTGTTTTCAGTACTTTGTCTCTTTGCAATATCCTTCCCATCATCCATATTTACCTCCTTGTCCACATTTAATTTCTTCTCCATTGATTGAAGCCCTGAATGTTGTGCTTCAGTATCAGTAGACTTCTCTCTTAGAACATTTAACTCCTCGTCTTCTTGGTCCTCTGGAGCCTCAGTGTCATCATTTAGGGATTCATTTGTTTTGGCAGCTTCTTTTTCAGAATTCAAAAAATTATTTCTCTCGACCTCTTTGCTTGAATCTGCATTATCTGCAGGGAGAACCTCACCCTTCATAGAGCTTAAGCTATTTTGATCCTCTGTCTCCTCTCTCCCTCCGCTACTGGAAGCAGCTGAATCATTCATCAGAACAGTCTTGTTATTGAATAAAGAACCTTTCTGATTTCTACCATCCCCTTTACCTAGACTTTGTCTAGATCCTAGTGTCTTCTTGGAAAGCGATCTTTTCTTCACTTGCTTAGACCGTGACATGGAATCATCTCCAGCTTTATCAAACTCAGCCAGCACATTAGACTTCAGGGTATCTCTTCTTTCATTAACTGGAGATGGGACATCATGCCGTTCATCCAATGGCCCACTAACATCAACAGTAGAATGACTAGTCCCTTTTGACCCCGTCATCCTACAAGTGCCAATTTGAGGTGCATCCTCATCATGCCCTCGCATAGTGCTTAATGTCACGGGATTGGAGATGGTTGAATCATGATGCTGCATGGTATCCAAAGGTACACCCTTGTCAAAGTGAGGGGCAGTGTTCCTAGGCAATAGATGACTGCCTACCTCAGGTAGACTGTGTAACTTTGACGTGTTTTCTAACTCTTCAGTACGATTTGCCGTCATGTAACCATCTGGTATGCTTTCTGGATTATTAACAGTCCTTGGTGACTTGAAGCCACTATCTGAAATTCCCATATTCCTTTTCTCAGGCAATCTACTGCTTTGACCCTTCCCAGAAAACAACAAATTCGTTGGAGTTTTTACACCTAACTCACTTTTCTCTTGTCCTCTCTGAGAGGACAGGTTAAAGCAATCAAACTCTATACCTGCTTCAGTAGCGGCAGGACTTCCTGCATAACTCTTAATTTGTTCAGATGTCATGGGAGAACTGAATTTCCTTGGGTCACTTTTCTCTTGTCCTCTCTGAGAGGATAGGTTAAAGCAATCAAACTCTATACCTACTTCAGTAGCAGCAGGACTTCCTGCATAACTCTTCATTTGTTCAGAGGTCATGGAAGAACTGAATTTCCTTGAGATTTTTCTGGACGAACAAGAATGAGGAGACTTCCGTGCACTATTTGAAACGAAAACCAAATCACTTCCATTTTGTCGGATGCTAGATGGTAGCTCTTCTTTTGTTCTGCACAAGTTGGTAGTAAGCATCTCAGCATGCCTATTAGGAGATTGTTCAGAGGCTGGAACCTGGTCAGATTTTGACTGCTTTGAAGCAGATAATGACAGCTCTTTTGTGTTTCCAAGACCTGACAAACCTCTAAATGTGCTTAAGTCTGAAATGTTTGTAGAGGCTTCCTGCTTCACAAGGAATTGATTAGGACTTTTTGGATGTTCAGGACCCATGATAGCTATTTTCTCTCCAGACCTGTTTGCAGCAATGCCCTCAGTTTCATCTTCAGAATCTTTGGCTTCAGCTTCCATCATCTCCAACTCATACCCACTTAAAGCCAGAAAAAGAAATGCATACGTGAGCACACTATTATTTGTTGTTAATTTGTTTGACAAGAAAGCCCCATCGAGGGGTTAAGTATAAGCATATTATGCCTGAGGTAAATGAAATTAACTCTTACTTATTAGCAAGTGAGTAACACTTGCTGCTTTTTTTTATTTTGAAAGGTGTTGTCTACGCAATGCTTTGAATTTTGAGTTTGAACTTTTGTTTAGCACAGAAGCTATCACAACTCTAAATAAAATAAAAAGAGTGACATAGGCATTAAATTTACAGATCTTAAGAGGGCTGAGCAGGTGCGCAGAAACCTCTGGTGAGCTCTAATTAGATATAACTCAAGCATGTAGAAATACGCATTTTGTGTAATTCATAGAAAAGATGAAGTGTGAAGTTCTGCGCATCTTTGTTTCTTGACTGGGTCGCTTGAAAATGTTTCTCATATGACAACTTCAATACACACTACTGTCAGATTCAAAAACAGGACTTCATAATATCTCAATGTACAACTTCATATGTTTCAAATTCTGCAATATAAAGGCAACCTAGTAGGAGTACTAATCTATAACCAGCCACTACCAGCGCAGAACAAAATACAGTAGAGACAATGAGCTAATTTTCACATTAAAAGGCAGGAAATGGCAATGACGCACCTCTTAACATACTCTACTTCCGAAAGGATTTCCCAAGACCTCAAACTGCATAAGAAATCATGAAATTGAAATATGCATTTTAGCAGCTTAAAAGTAGAAATTTCTGTAATTTCTGAGAAAATAAAGTTCGGGCATACCAATCCTCCAACCATTGGTGATTAACAAGCTTAATCGTCTTCATTTTCTTGGCAAGCTCATATTTCTCCCCTATCCAATGGAATAAGCTCAATTAGGATTGAGTTCATGTGACCAAGAGGTCATGGGTTCAAGCCATGGAAACAACCTCTTGCAGAAATGTGAGGTAAGACTGCGTAAAATAGACCCTTGTGGTCCTTCCCCGGACCCCGCGCATAGCCGGAGCTTAGTGCACCGGGTTGCCCTTTATACAGTTGTAAATACATACCACAGTAGACATGGTAAAAAGTGAATCAAAAGGGGATTGGAGTAGCTTTCTTCCTTATCCTTGTTTGTTGAGAAAAGAGAATTTAAGACATAAGTAGTATCACAGACTGATTTATCAAAGGTCAAGATAATTGGCAGTTTGTCTTAAAAAAAATGTATGAGCAAGGCCCATTCATCAAGCCTCAATGCCTGAAAATATGACATATCACATAGTAAACCATTAAAAAATGAAAGAGGACACAATGAAAAGTTGGCTCCATATCGTGAGATGGTGTTTGACTTGATAGATAATCTAATATGTCATCTAACTTATTTATTATATTATCAAAGCAGGAAAATAAAATTAAAGTGGTGATTGAAAAGTTAATATGATGGAGAAAATACCAATGAATTTAAATTTTTTAAAGTTGTATAAAAATGGAAATGGTTTCAAAGATTTTGGGGGGTCCCGAAAAGGAAAAGTGTCACATAAATTGGGTAGAGAAAATATTTAATTTCCTTGTCATTATTCTCTCAAATTGTTAAATTGGAAGTAGTGGCTTCAATATTATGAAGGGAGCCTTTGCGTAACTAGTAAAGTTACTGCCATGTTACCAGGAGGTCACGGGTTCGAGCCGTGGAAACAACCTTGCAGAAATGCATGATAAGGCTGCGTACAATAAACCGTTGTGGTCCGGCCCTCCCCCAGACCCCGCGCATAGCGGTGGCTTAGTTCACCGGGCTGCCCTTTCTTTAGCTTCAATATTATAATGAATCTCTATTGTTCTTATATAACAGTATATTGATTTAAAGTTGCATATCCGTACTACTTTAAGGACTTCCTTTTTTCTTCTTTAAATGCTAATAAGGTAATAGCAATGCTCATTTTGTAAATGCAAATGATAGTCCTAGATTACGTGCTATTGTACCCTGATCTTCAGTTTGCTTTGAACTATTCATGTCAGATACACACACATAACCGACATTTCGCCCCAGGTCAAGCCTTCTAGGTAACATAATTTAAAGGTATATTCGATTATAAATGGAGGCAAGAGAGAATATAGGAGGGGGAAAATAAGCCAGCAGCAATACATTGTAGCAAATCATCAACATAAAGAACATTTGTGCAGACCCCACCTAGGATTAAGCATTTAACAAAGCAAAACAAGAAATAAGGAGGAATGTAGTACAACCAGCAATACGTTGCAAATGCTTAAAAAGGGATTTTTACCCTCAAATTTGTAGCATATGAGATGAGTGACTTTGTTTGCCACCAGCGGCTTTGAAAAGTTTGCACCCATCAATCCCACCATTGTCTAGGAAGAAAGAACCAAATACCAAAGCAACATGACAACCAACTGTTTAGATTCTCCTTATCAGAAAATATTAAATTTCTCTTAAAAGTACAAGAATAAATGAACAAACTGCATTTCACGAACCATAATATCATCTCGATCTTGCCGCTGATACCCAGTTAAGCAGACTATCAGTGATTTCGCACCTGGGATTCCATTCAAATCCCTTGGAGGTATGTACATGACCTGTAAGATAAGTGGCGAATTTTTTGAAATTTTGATTCAAGGGAAAAATCACTATGCTTAAAGGCCAATGACAATTTGACATAGAATTTTTAAGGAAGCAGATACAACCCAATAGATAGATCCATATGACCACCAAAAACCCAAAATCATGGCCATTCAGCATAAATTTTTTAGAGAACTCCCTAAGCTCAATATGAGGGATAAAAGATTAACTGGCTCCTGAACATACTGCATAATTCACCATCTAATAGCAATATTGAAAAGCAAAAGCCTGTAAAACTGAATAGTAGCATTTATAAAACTGAACTCATGAAAATAAAAGATCTTTCATGCACCAAAGTGGTATTAGAATTTAAAAGTAAGATACTTCTGAGGAGAAATTATCTATCTATTTTATAAAGTTAAACAACAACCACAGCTGCAAAAAAGGCATTCAACTGAGGATGGCTGTGCGCTGGCAGACTGTATTTCCAACAGGTAAGAGACTGAATTTCAGAGGAACTCACAGAATGGTGATCGACAGGCATTCCCACATCAAAACTGTGTGTAACCCACAAGCTGGTAACAACTATTTTCCCATCCCGCCGAGCAGCAACACATACAGGGTCATCCTGTTTCCAGAAAACATTATGTTACATGCGTTCTACTAGTGAGGAATGCCATTTGAGTTGGGTACGAAAGATAGGATAAGTAATCAAGCAGCAAGATGTGCAAAAAAAAAAACCTGAAAACAAAATAAGGACAATTTCGTTCAAACATGACTAAATGGTCATACTCACGTAGATAATACTATCAACAATAAGATGGGTGCAATCTGGTCCATATCTGTTTCCATCAACTCCACCACCCTCCAAAAGCTTGGAACGAATCTAGGAAAGGAAAAAAAGGGCCAACTTTTAAAGTAGAACAATGATAACAACCATCACAGAGAGAAGAATTACCAAAAAACAACAACAAGATAACACTTGAACTTGAAAAATGCAAATCAATCACCAGCTAGTTGCATCAACAAATGAAATCTCAATATCCATTTTACTCTTCAAACCCAAGCTAGTTAGAGTCTGACATAACAAATCCTCTGTATCCATTTGGCTATTTTTATGCTAACCGTCATTTCTACTACATCCTCATAAGGCTTGAGACTGACTGTGCTTAGTGAAAAATTCACATAGGGCAGAATTAACTTGAAAAACGCCAAGCTAGTTTGCATCAACAAATGAAATCTCAATATCCATTTTACTATTCAAAAGATTGTATCCTCATCTTTTATCTAGGCTTGAGACCGACTGTACTTTTCTAATCTCACTAGGCAGAATTAACTACGATTCAACCTAAGCTAGTTAGGGTCTGACAACACAAATGCTCTGTATCCATTTTGCTATCCAGGTAATTATGAGACTATTTACAGTCATTTCTACTGCATCCTCATTCGTGTGAGACCGACTATGCTTAGTGAAACTTACATATGGCAGAATTAACTTGAAAAATGCAAATTGTTTGAGGAAAATTAAACATTTGCTACCCGACTGTGTACTTCTAAGCTCACATGGCAGAATTAACTTAGAAAATGCAACTAAATCAATCAACTCTGCCTCAAACCCAAGCTAGTTAGGGTCTGACAATACAAATCTTTTGTTGCATTTTGCTATCCATATGATTAGAAGACTACTCATTTTCACAGCATCCTCATCATTATTCGGGCTTGAGACTGACTATGTTTAGCGAAACATACA
This sequence comes from Przewalskia tangutica, assembly GCA_029844215.1. Lineage (NCBI taxonomy): Eukaryota > Viridiplantae > Streptophyta > Magnoliopsida > Solanales > Solanaceae > Przewalskia > Przewalskia tangutica. The sequence continues at coordinate 497,085 of CM056728.1, forward strand.
ACAACATACCCAATGTAGTCCCACAAGTGGGGTCTAGGGAGGGTAAAATGTACGCAGACCTTACCCCTACCTTTGTGAGGTAGAGAGGTTGTTTTCAGTAGACCCTCGGCTGGAAGGGAAAGACAAGGGTGTGACAACAAATAGCATGGCAAAAGACATGGTATCAAGAGAAAAAATGACAACAAAATAGCTAGATAAAAAGCAAATGTGGCAACGTATAGTAAAACTATACCTGTCAACCGGTCCGGGTTGACCCGGAACCGGACCGGTTGACCCGGTAGTTTAACCGGTCCGGACCGGACCGGTAAGGGCATACCGGGTTGGGGGTTGGGTTGGCCCCCAACCCCAACCCGCACGGGTTATAAAAAAACCCGGTAAGGCCCGGACCGGTTAGGCCCGGTAACGGAAAACCGGTTCCATTACCGGTTAACCGGACCGGACCGGTAACAAAAAAAAAAAAAATTTTGCCCAACGGTCATTTCGACCGTTGGGCTTGGGAGGGGGGCTGGGGGGTTTCGACCGTTGACACTATTTTTTTGTTTTTTTTGTTTTTTGTTTTGTTTACTTATTTATTTTAATTCCATTTTTACCCTTTAAAAAATCTATAAATTCTCTACATTTTCTTCATTTTTATCACACAACATTTCTCTCAATTCTCTTATTCTCATACTCTCTTAATCATCTTTATTATCAATTTTCAAGTTATTAATATTATTAGTTTTCAAATTCAAAGTAGCAAGACGCAAGACTTCGAGCTTCGAGTTTCTATTGAATTCGAATCCGAAATTTGGTACACTCGTTTCATTCTCTAATTATTTTATTGAATTGTCATATTTATTTGTTGATTATTTAAATATTTTATAATTTCTTTACTAAGGGAATTCGTCGAGGCTGTAGTAAATCTAGTTCAAGGGTAAAATCATAGGTTCTTCATCATCTAATCAAAATATAGATTATGATCAAATGCAAGAAGATTTTGGAATAGAAGATAATGAATGTGATAACGCTCAATTAGATAATATTGTTGAACTTGAAGAACGAACCTCCTACACCTACTAGTGTTCCTACATCGATGTTAGTGCTGCTAGTGGTAGTCGTAGTCGTAGACCTCCTTTACGAGAACCGATGCAAGAAAAAAAAGGAGTAAAGTGTGGCTCTTTTATGATAAAGTTGTGTACCGATAGAGTTAAATGTAATATTTGTGGAAGAACTTATAAACATAAGGCGGGGTGGTGACGGGGACGCACTATAGTGGACATATAAAATTCGATCATACTAAGCGATGGAATGTTGTCGATTTAGAACCCGTCAACAACAACTTAATCCATTAACCTGGGGTTGGCTAAATGCGATCCAAAAGATCGCGTTGAATTAGCAAAAATGATTGTCGGAGGTTGTTTGCCTTTTCTTTTTCTTCATATTTAATTACATATATTCAAAGAGTATATAATCCTTTTTTAAAGGTGTTCCTCGTAGTACTACTAGAGCCGATATTTTTAGACTTCATAATGATTATGTTATTTTCTTGCAATATTTGTTTGCTAACCTTCCATGCCACGTTAGTTTTACTTCGACATTGGACATCGTTGAGCGGTTATGATTATTTAACAATTACTTGTCATTGGATTGATGAAAATTTTAGAATGGAAAACGTATTATTGCTTTTTGCGTATGGCGAGGATCAAAGTCATCCGAAAATATATAAGCGAAACTATTTGTTTTTATGCCCAAAAATATAATCTTTATAATAAAATACTTTGTGTATCATTCGATAACGATCTAATAATCTCACAGTAGATCTTTTAAAGCGGAAGTACAACCACCACTTCTGATATATTTCATGTTCGTTGTGCTTGTCATATTTATAATTTAATTGTTAAAAGTGGTCTTGATTTATTTTCACCAAATAAAACTTGTCAAAAGAGTCATTGGAGTTATTCAGGTAATAATAGGAAAAATAGAATTATAGAATTTAAAGAAAAATGTAAACAATTTAATTTGAGACCTAAATTCATGCCGTAAGAGATTATTACGGTGGAATTATACTTATTTATTTTTAAAAGAATGTTATAAGTATAAAGACCCCATAACACATGTTGCAAATGCGCATTGTAAGAACGTGATGTATATGTTAACCGACGAACATTGGAAATCAATTGGTGAACTTTTAAAAATTTTTACGTAAATTTTACATCGCAATCGTTGAATTTTCAGATCTTATTACCCAACAATTTGTAATGCTTTAGCTCATATAAATTTGAAATTTCATATTTACTTTATGGTTTAAAATCAAATGTGAAATATAAAGATGCGATTCTGATTATGTTTGAAAAGTTTAAAAATATTTTTTCCTATTCACGATGTTTATTGTATTGAGTGCGATCTTAAATCCTTCTATTAAAAAGTAGATTGTCATAATTTAATATTTAGTTTATATACTTATATGGAAATAGGTCAAACGAAACTCCATCTTCATTTGATTGCATAAGTAAACTTGATACTAATTTAACTACATTATATGAATATTATGCTACATTACATGATAACACCAACTCGCTACTAATATTCCTTCTAGTTACGGTTACGTGTCTACACTGCAGGATTGATGATGATGACGACGAAGACGAATCTTTAGACATATGGAGCACTTTTACAACACAACCAACCATGGCCGATCTTGCGATGAGATGCAATTTTATTTGCAAAAGCGTAGGCCAGAAGAAAATTTTGACCGCTTTACAATGGTGGCGAGGATAACAAAAGGCAATTCGGTACTTGCAAATGGCGGGATGTTCTTAATGTGTCGATCTCAACGGTGGCTTCGAAAGTGCATTTAGCCAAGCACGAGATCAAATAGAGACACACGCCACTCATCGGTGGAAGCACATTAGAAGTGTTAGCTGGCGGATCGATCGATCGCAGAGAAGAAATCAAGGATGTGGAGACGTTAATTCTCCCAAGATGAAGAAATAGGCAATATTTTGGAAGGGAGCGAGGCGGATCGAATTAATACTCCAGATTTAGAGGCTATAGAGCATAACCAATTCAATCAACCTATAGATTACGAATAACTTGCAAAAAGGATGCATAATATGTAAATAAAATTATTATTACTTCATTATGTATTCTTATTAACGTTATGAAAGTTCAAAAGTTTACATCTTATCATTAATTTTAATTTTACTATCTATTTAGTTGTTAATCTGTTATTACTTATTTGTTAACTTATATCTACTAATCTAATAAATTAATAAAAGTATAATTACAAATTTACAATATAAAGTTATAAACTATAAACTGTATAAAGTATAAAGTTATAAACTATAAAATAAAAAGTTAACTTTAAAGTTTCAATTTTAATATATACAACTAAATTATATATTATATTATTATATTACATATTTAAATTGAATTTAGTTTATATATATAGAAAATAAATACTAGAAATTTAAAAAAAAAAAAAATAATAGAAACCGACCAGAGGACTGCTTCGACTTAACCGCACGGGCCACTCGAATCCAGAACGACCGGACCGGTTGGCCCAGAGTCGATGAACCGGACCGTAACGATCCGGACCGGTTAAAACCGGTAAGGGGCTACCGGTCCGGACCGGGTCAACCCGTTAGACACCTATAAGTAAAACACATTGAGGAAAAGGAACTACATGATTCCTACCTAACACTACTAATACGGAAAATAATTTGGCTACCTACTAACCTTCTAGCCTAATCCTCGGCCTCCACACTTTTCTATCTAGGGTTATGTCCTTAGTAAGTTGGAGCTTTGCAAAACATACACAGGTTAGAATTAATTTGGAAAATGCAATTAAATCAATCAACTACACCTCAAACCCAAGCTAGTTAGGATATGACAATACAAATCTATTTATCCATTTTGCTATCCAGAGGATTATACAACAACTTTCACGCTGTCATTTCTACTGCATCTTCGTCATTTATTCAGGCTTGAGACCGACAATGCTTAACGAAACTCACATAGGGCAAAATTAACTAGGAAAATGCAATTAAATCAATTAACTGCACCTCCTGACAATACAAATCTGTTTACACTGTCATTTGGGGAAATTAAACATGTGTTACCTGGGCTTCTCTAAGGGGATCAAATCCAACAAGAACAAAACGAACACCAATGAAAATCTTCAAGGGCTCTTCGTATTGAGTCATTCGAATCTTCTAGAATGTAGTTCAAATTGTGAAGATTTATGAGTTTTTGGAGGGATTTTGTATTTTTGGCTCACTGGCGTGGCGGGACTTATTGTTGGGCCTTAAATTGAAACGTTGCTACTGTTTGGGTGTAAGATGTGATTTATTTTAAAGTTTTGATTGAACGCGAATTCGAACCCGGAACGACGGCATATTTTTAAGTAATAGGCAAAAATTAAAGACTATTGCTTTTAGGAGGGTCATTTTGCATTTTTTTACCCTATTTGTGTTCGTCTTTAATCTTTGCTCCTCAATATAAATAATTTTTTTGAGACATAAATTTATATTTTCGCGTCATAATATTTCATAAGTTATGATCTGCGCCTTTAGAGAGACATTAGTCCTATTTTGAAAGGTAAAAATTAAAGACCAGCCCATTTGAAGTCCAAACTGTGCAATTTCTTCATTTTGGAATCCATTTAAACTAGGCCTAGGTTCATATTTTCTCAAACAAGTTTAACCACTTCACACTCAGGCGTCATTTGGTTTGGATTTATTAAAAGAAAATGATGTCGCACAACTTATGCACCATTTGGTTGGTGATACTAAATAATACTTGTATTAAATTATGTGAAAATTTGTATATGAAGAGGGATGGATATGTCAAATCTTTAGAAGGAAGAATATTAAATAGATATGTGGTCATTTGTAGAGTATGATGCCAAAACAACGGAGGGACGGAAAAATGAACCAATAAGGTGCGGATAATGTTATTAATGGTACGAATTTTACGTTCAGCTTTCCCATTTTGTGAAGACGTTTGAGGACAAGAAAAATGAAAATATATCTCATTTTGAGCACAAAACTCCCGAAACTCCCCATTGTCGTATTATTTGCCATTATCACATTGAATATTCTTTATTTTCCGTTCGAATTGAGTTCTAATGAAAGCTCTAAATTTTATGAAGATGGAAAAAACTTGGAATTTTTTCGCTGTTGAAAACGTCCATAAAAATTTAGAATAATCATCCAAGAATAAAACATAATATCGATGACCCATAGAACTGAAAACGGGAGATGCCCATAAATCGCTATGAATAATATCAAATGACATTGAAGTATGAGAATTCAAAGCTACAAATGGCAACTTAATAATTTTTTCTAGAGAACAAGATTGATAATTTGGAGTACTACGCGTACCCTTACAATAAATAGGCTTATTTCTATCTAAAGTAGATAAAATAGACGACCCCGGATGACCTAGACGAGCATGCCACAAGGAAGGAGCAAGAGCTACAAAAGTGGATAGCATGACTTGACGCGAAAAACTGAGACTTTGTGTGATTGGATAAAGATCTCTCATACTGTCACACCTCATGAGAGGACTCCCCGTCTTGAAATCTTTCACAGAAAACCCAAATGGATCAAAATCAATAGAAACTCAATTATCAGTGGTGAATTTACGGACAAACATCACATTTTTAATTAGTTATGGGGTATGAGGTATTTTTCAGGACAATTGGTGGATGGGGAGAAGACAAAGTTTTATGACCATAACCTTTAATTGGAATCGAATTACCATTACCAACAATTATACCACGATTACTGCTCAAATTGGAATAAGACGAGAGAGTATCTTGGTCGGATATCATGTGGGTAGAAGCGTTTGTGTCATGTACCAATTTGGGTCCGGTTGAGTCATTCCAAGCGTATGCATCACGGCTTCAATGTCGGTTTGTGTGGGTCCCGCTGCGTGATGAGCTTGAGAGGGCCGAAGCCCTAGTATTCCGTACTGTTAACTTGGCCCATAAACTGGTCTGAAACCCGGACACTTACCCGAGAAACTGGGCCGCAACCTGGCTCAGCTGATCGCTGACGCGCTACCGACTGGTCGATATCGCTACCGGTTCGGGCGAATCGGGACCCACTGCCACTACATTGGGGCCCACTGTTGGCCCCACGTTTGCTGATGTTGCGGACTGCCGCCACTGCCACTGTTTCGGTAGTTGTTGCCACCGGTATTACCGTCACGATTCTTGTCATTATTTTTATGATTTTAACCTTTTTTACCATCACAGTTGTTGCGAGTTTGGCTCACGTTGGCGGAATCGGAAGGGGGAAAATCTGACGCAGTCATCATGACGACGGGACTAGCTCTTATAGCCGCCTTTTTAGCTAAACTCGCTTCTTCTAATGTGAGCATGGAGCGGGCTTGATAGAATTCCGGAAGGGGGTTACATTGATGAAGGATTGAGGCAACCCCGTTATAGGCCTGCAACCATCTGTAGGACGAGACGACTATTGCTCACAGGAACACCCACGTTGCGAAGTTGATCAGTCAAGTCCTTGAGTCGTTTACAATAAGATGAAACGTTATGAAAATTCACCATAGCAACTTGAGAAAATTCATGTTCAAGGGTAACAATGCTAGAATGACTGTTATCTTGGAAGATATCACACAATCAATTCCAAGCCTCCATAGCTGTGGAGTTGGGTTCCATAATCGTCTGTAAAAGGTCCATGGATATTGTGGCATAAATCAATTGGAGAACCTTTGCGTCAAGTGTGACCTATAATTTTGGATCATCTGCTTCAGCGGCACAACCTCTCGTAGTCTCTCAGATCACCCTCCTGTAAGTAGGCGGAGGGATGATGTGGTGAAGAACTTGATGTGCCATAGCATGAATGTTGAATAATTCCGCACACGTCTCATATTGGACGTTTTCTAGGTCAAGAACAATAGGAAGAACGCTCTTAATATTAGAAATTGTGAGGGCAAGATGAAAAGTGTTCTTATTAGTCATGGTGAATAGAACGAACTTTGGACAAGACTCAATTTTAGGGAGAGGAGCTCGAGTTTGCAGTAATCGAGGGGGGAGGAATAGTTGTCACGGTTTTCAAGAACAGAAGTGAGAAGCGAAAGCAAGGAAAAGAACCTAGACTCTTGATACCATGAAAGAATTAATCCATTGATTATTCTTATTGATGAAAGATATATATACAAGTTACAAGTTACAATCCCTTGATTACTCTTGATCTCGCACAACTTATGCAGCATTTGATTGGCGATACTAAATAATTCTTGTATTAAATTATGTGAAAATTTGCAGATTAAAATGATGAAAACAAAAATAGGCATTAGCTATGTGGGGATTAAACTATTTAAATATAAAAATGTCATTTTAAAGTAAGTCATTCATGTATATTTATTAATCTCCGTACATTTCATTATTATTCTCACGTAAATACTTCATATATTACTAATCCGTATCACTGGTATGTGAACCAAACAACTCTAGTATTTATTAATTTTTGGAAAAAAATAATGAAAAACATTTTCCTTCCTACCAAACACAACTTACGAAGAAGAACATCGTTGTATACGTTGTAATATGCAAAAAGGTATATACGATAAAATTGACTAGTCTATGTCGGTTCAAAACTTCAAATGAAGGTATTACATCAACGGTCACTATAAGAAAAAGACCCTACGATGACAGATAAAAATCGTCATCTGACTCCTAAGATGACAATTCCTGTAAGTGTCATTTTTGTCACTGTCACAAACAGATAACGGTTCTGGAACCGTCACACGACATGTGACGGTTTTTACCCGTTACACAAGTGTCACAAACGGATGACAGTTATTACCCGTCACATAAATGTCACACTACATGTGACGGTTTTTACCCGTCACACAATTGTCACTTAAATTTAAATTTTGATTCAATTTTTTTGGTGATTTTTTTTTTTGGCGGAAAAATTAAATTTTACGATTTTGTTTTTGCAATTTAATTACAATATTGCAAATTGAGTGCACCAATGAAATGGACTAATAATTTAAATAACACCAAAAATATACATTAAATAGCTAGAAATTGTACAAAGTCTTCCCAGAATGGATATAAGCATTCAAAGTGTTACTAAAGTGTTAAATTAAAGACTAAAACATTGTTAATTAACTATCTTATCAATCTAAACAGTTCACCCATCATCATTTAGTTTATCAACTTCCGTCTCGGCAAGTATCTTTGAAAAACGCAATCCCCACTCTACACGAACATCATCAAGTTCCTCTTGGTTCTTGGAATCTTCACGGTAACATCCTAAATGATACAAACTTCCATGAGATGCAACAAGGAAGGAATGAAATCAGCATACTAGAGCAGGCTTCACATGGTTATATCTTCAATAGACAAAAAAATTACTACCCCTCCTCCCTAAGATATAAAGGATAAAATATGGAGAAAGAAACAGAGCGAGTAAAAATTATTTAAGAGGGAGCTTCAGAGCTACCTTGTTTAAAGTTTAACCACAACAAGATAAGGAATAATAGAAATGAAAAACTCTACATTACATAAATGAATCTCCAAATTAAAAGATACGCTGAGATAACTTTTTTCAGATATAAGATTTCCATAAACTGAGATCTAAATGGCAAGTACTTACAGAGCCATTCCAATCAGCACGGTGAACAGTATCAAAAGACCCTGAAAATAGACTAATTGTGTTAGCTAAATAAATTAAGATATAGTACTATAGAATAACAATATAATGTGTCTCCCTTAAATATCCCAATGAAACTAATATTTAACCAAGCGACCATAGAGCTCACAGTATTCAAATGGCTAAAAACCAGCAGACACAGATTACCTGCACCAAATACTAATCATATGAATCCCTGAAACAGGACTTGATGGATCAAGTATTCACCAACGAAACTGAAGAAATTGTCCATAAACAAAATAGTAATATTCTATTTGCACAAGTTAAAGAATGCACAGAATCAACCTTCCTTCCGCTGTGGGTTGCTTCATCAAGAATATGCATTCTTTCTGATGCCTCTCAATTATCGAGTTAAATTCAATAGCTATCTGCTGCAGTTCAAGCACAAAGCTCCCTTGTTTTGAACAATGATGTCATTTATCCGCCTACACCAAATCAGATATTTAAGAGACTCGTGCACGTGTATGTTAAACTTAAGATACACTAAGATTCATACTCAACACTTATTTAAAAGTGCCAACAGTGGGGATAAACATGTACATTACTTGCAAATTCCTCACAATTCGGGCAACTCTCATAAGAAGATAAACTAATCACTCAAACACATAATTTAAATGTTGGATCTTCAATACAGAAAAATAAAGAGAAAAGGGAGAAGGTTACCTTTTCAACGAGCAGCGACGCGAGATGACGAACACCCTTTCAACCAAACTAGCTTCCGACGAACGGAAGCAAAACTAAGAAAATTCAACTTTGAGATTAGAACTTCCTTGAAACCTAAGGCCATTGTATAAATTTCCAAGTTTGGCAGAGATTGTATCCAAGTCTCTATTTTGTTTCACACACATACACAGTACACTATACCCTATAATACACTACACAACTGTTTGACCCAAAAAAGAGAAAAGATGTCAGCATTATTGAATAATATATTGAACTGAATCCAAACCAAGAGAAATTAGCAAAAGGTCAAAACATCTATTTGCTGCAAAACTCTGCATTGTTCTGCTTCTTTTACTATTTGATGCATTAGTCGAATTTCTCGGATTGATGACTATTGGCATCACTGGACAGATGTATTCACCGGATCCATTATAGGTTTGTTCAACTATTCAGTATTTGTGTGGATTCACTACTTTGATATATTGCTTTTAAACAGAATTTAGCTTATATATATACCTGATCAGATAAATATTTGTGTCATGTTGGTTAACCACTATAGACATTGCCTATAGTTGGTTTTTCTAATGACCTGATACTGTGAAAAACTTTACACTATCAAAAGAAAACTTTATATTGCCAGTACATTAAGTTAAATTAGCAAGTGCTAAAGAGATAGATGACTTACCCCAACACAACAATGCATCAAACCAGACATATAGTCGGCTCTGAATCATAAGGAAAAATAATACCTCAATCTACATAACTCAACTCTATTTAATACACTACACCCATCAGCTTCTTGATTCAACATAACTCACATCTACATATAAAGATCTTATCTTAAGAGTTAGTACATACCTCGTCGAGACGTCGACCGTCGTCACTCATCTCAACAGCGGTAGGCGTAGCAGCAGCCAACACCCAGTAGCGGCGTTGATAATGAAATTTGGGGATTTATCTGAGACTAAGACTTGAGAGAGGCGAAGCGACAGTGGTGTCCGTCGCTAATTGAAGTTGAGTCAGTCGGACTACATTGAAGTTGAGTCAGTCGGACTACAGGAATGGGTGGATTTTATAGAGAATGACGATACGGACACAATGAGACCACCCTCGGCCGTCGACAATAACTTAAACGACCGAAAAACGCCCAAAACCGATCGGAAAGATTGAAATGGTCGTCTCGCCGCTCTGGGATGAATTGGGGGTGGAGACTGGTTGAAAAATTTCGGCGTGAGGACGACGAACCTAATGGTACCAGTCACGACCGGAAAAAGCAACTCGCCGGCACGGGTAAAAATCCATAAATTTGATCTACAAATCGATAATGAAAATGTGAAAATCGAATGTGTTGTTGGTATAGAATTGAAGAGGAGGATGAGATGAGAAGATTGGTGGTGGTCTCGTCCCCTAAGACTGCCGGAGTTGGCCGGAAAAGACCAACAACCGTCGGAATCACTGTTTGGACGAAAAATCGCCTAAGACGTGCATACGTTCTGAGATAGGGGTTGAGGTCAAGGGTTTTATGGTGGTCCTTTAATAATACCAAATTGGTCCTTATGTTGCCTCACAAATTTTATGCCTTCAAATAAAAATTTATCATAAGCTAATAATTTTTTTAAAATATATAATTATGTGAATACTTTATTATACTAATTTTTAATTTCTGAAAGTAGTAATCTCGAGATTCGTGGCATGTCCAATTTGAAACGGTGTGAGCGTGAAGACACTTAGTATTTTTATAGAGTTTTTGATCTTTTATTTTTTATAATGTTAAAACGACAATGTTTAGTTTGTTTTTATTAAAAACAATTTTAAAAAAGAAATAAAAATCATGTAGGTCTTAATTTGAATTAAAAAAGTGCTAAACAAATAATAAGAATGGTGTCGTTTTAATCAGTCAAACGCATCATTTTTGGTCAATTTAAAACGCAAGTCACTTATTTATGTGACATTTCACAAACCCGTCACACAAATGTCATAAATAAATGACACTTATAAAACCGTCACACAAATATCATAATTTTATGACACTCAAAAAAACGTCACACAAATGTCATAATTTTGTGACACTTAAAAAAACCGTCACATGACTGTCTAGAAAATGCATAAAGTTAGTAAAAAGATGTGACAGTTGCATTTCTGTCACAGGTAAACGGTCACCGTAGGCTATTTTTCTTGTAGTGGGTGGTATTTCAACACTTGCCATACTACCACATTTCACAATATTTGTAAATGAGATCCTTTCTATGCTTCGCATGGAGTGTTATCCTTATCCTTATGCGGAGTTCTCGTTAAGACTCACATTAGCGGTAAGGATCGCCTTGCCCACATACCTTGGGCGTATGGATTTGAGCTTGGCTAACACCGTTAAACTGAGGTGAGTAAGGAGCAGTCGTTTGATGAACGATGCATCACATCCTCTCTCTCTATCACTCTGAATTCCTCAATCTGTAGACTTAGTAGTTTTGCAACTTCTGCTTTGTAGCGTTCATCCGCTTCAACAGCTTCATCTTTGCTTTTCAACAAACAAAGGATGCAATACGTTGTACCAATGTAAATTATATAGTGAAGAGCAAAAATTAAAAACCACCAATTTGAGAGGCAAAAATTAAAGACCACCAATTTAAGGGGAAATTGTGTGAATTGTCCCGCAAGTACAAAAATATTTGATTTTAGGAGGGTCATTTGCATTTTTATCCTATTTGTGTTCGTCTTTAATCTTTGCTCCTCAATGTAAATAATTTTTTTGAGGCATAAATTTATATTTTCGCGTCATAATATTTCATAAGTTATGCTCTGCGCCTTTAGAGAGACATAAGTCCTATTTTAAAAGGTAAAAATTAAAGACCAACCCATTTGAAGTCCAAATTGTGCAATTTCGTTCATTTTGGAATCCATTTTAACTAGGCGTAGGTTCATATTTTCTCAAACAAGTTTAACCACTTCACACTCAAAGTATAACAAATTGTCTCTCGTTATAAATTGTATTTTAGGTAAACTTCCAACATACGCATCAAAAGTATAGCTTCTAGCATATGCGTATGAAGTTTGGATAATTGCCAGAACCAAACTTCTGAGATATGCCTATGAAGGTTGGTTTGTCAAGGTCAATCTCCAATCATATATGTCTAAATTTTAACTACCAATGTCTAAAGTTTCAGACATATATGTAGCCCCTATGATTGGGTGGGAAACCTAGAAAGACACACAAAGTAGTTTAGGGTGTCAATTTGTGAGGAGCGGTAGCTGCAAGGTTGGGGTAGCATAGGCAACCGAAAATACGGAAATGGTCAAATGAGGGGATCCGACGATATAAGATTTCAGTAGGGGTCATATTATGAAGGGTGTTGGTTGGTAAGATATTTAGAATATATTCTACCATTTTGACTGCATATACCCAAAAAGACGGAGGGAGAGAGACATGAAATAGTAGAGTACAAATCATGTTATTAATAGTGCGGATAATTCGTTCAGCTTTACCATTTTGAGGGGACGTGTGAGGACACGAAAAAAGGAAAACCATGCCATTATTACGACAGAATCAATGAAACATGGAATTTCTAAATTCACGACCATTATCACACTGAAATGATTTGATGCATTTTTCAAACTGCGTTCTTATAAACGTACGAAATTCAAGAAATTTGGCAAACACTTCCGACTTAAATTTGAGTGGGTAGACCCAAAGATAATGATAAAAATCATCTAACAACATAAGATAATATTTATGACCGAGTGAGCTAGAAATAGGAGACGTCCACAAATCAACATGAATATCAAACGAGGAAAACGTAACACTTGATGATTATTTAAAAGGAAGACGAGTATGTTTGCCTAAGGAACAAGAAATATAGTGGTGGGCAAGTTTTCCATTATTATAATTAATAAAATTAGTTGCTCTAAGAAAATTAAAGACTGGAGCTCCTGGATGACCAAGCCTATTGTGTCAAGTGGACGAACAAATAGCGGCAAGAGAAATGGGAGAGGATGATCTGGCAACGGAGGCGGATGAGAATGGATAGAGATCCTCCGTACTATTGCATCTCGTAAGAGGTGTCCCCGTACGAAGATCTTTCACAGTAAAACCAAAAGGATCATAGTCAACAAAGACATAATTATTACGAGTAAATTGACGGACAAAAAGTAGGTTCTTAATAATGTTTGGGGGCATACATGACATTGTTAAGAGAAAAGGGTGGATGGGGCGATTGAGTGTAAGTGGTACCATATCCTTGAATTGGAATGTTGTGGCAATTTTCTACAGTTATATGTTGAGGATGCTTTAAACGAAATAGTTTGGGAAGATTACGTGCAGAGTGGGTGAGTGAGTAGTGGCCCCCGTATCCATGTACCAATTTGCATCTGCCATCAGAGTCGAGGTCGCTAAAATCGACCCACCACGAGGTCGATCGGGCCGCCGCAGAATTGGGTCGCGCGACGTGGGCACGATAGGAGGTTCTTGCCCTCGTTGCGCCTGGGCCTAATAGGCCTGACTGCTGGAACTGCTGGTATGGCTGCTGGACCTGGTAGTGGGCCGAGTGGAATGGAGAGGAATTGGTCCAGTTTTGGGCCTGAAAATTGCCTCCTGAAGGCTGGAACTAGGGCCAATTGTTGGGTTGTTGTGGGTGTGTGCCTGGTCGTTGCCCATTTCCTCTATTGTTTAACCACGACATCAAGACGACGCCATGTTGCGTCATCAATCTTCGGGAGTGAGGAGCAGAATCGTCGATGTGATCAAGCACATGGTAGACACATGCATGAATTTTAAACAGTTCGACCCACGACCAATATTGACCATCCTCCTGATCAAGAATGAGAGGGATGCATTTCTTGATATTTGTAACGGCGAGAGCCGGATGAAAAGATGGTGATGAAGTGGTGGTGGGAGGTGTTTGAGGGACAACAATTATAGAAGCGGAAACATAAGAAAGTGTGGGAGAAACCAAAGGATCCATTTAGAGGAGAGATGATTGGAAAAAAACCAAGAAATTTTTAAGAAGGTCTTTGCCTCAGATACCTGGAGGCGGGGAGGGTACCGACGGCCAAGGGAAAAAAAGTATTTTAGAGTTTTGGCTCTTGATTCACGTGTGCTAATACTATGTATTATTTATGCATAAATTAGTTATGCATGATTTAGTTATTCATGTATTGATAATTATTAGAGATACGCCACCATACGGCATAATTGCATTAAAAAGTATTGATAATTATTCCACCTTCTATCATGCATAAAATAATATTATAGATTTCTCCATATATAATTTATATGTGTATTAGTTATGGGGATTTCTAAATTGTAAACCAAACACCTTATTAATTTTATACATGAATAACTTATCTCCTAACCAGTTACCAAATATGATATTACTTATGAAAGATTTAATACATATATAACTCACCTCCAAACCAAATGACCCCTACCATTATTAAAGAAACACACAACTTTTTTTCCACACATATATTGTTCGAGTAAAAAAAAATTGCACTTGGACCCAACTCTGCATGCCTAGTCTATTTCCAAAACCATAAAAATAAATGCATTACAACAAAGTTATGTAATAGTTCCTAAATTAAGACAAAAGCCAAGCTACCAAATCACTATGTATGGGATCAATATTTTCTACTATTGCTTCTTCGTTCTGTATACTGTCATTGTCAAATAATGAAATATTTGGCATATTATTGTTCTCTTGCACTGCTTCTTCAGTACTTGCCCATATTTCATTGTTCCATTCCCAATCCCAAAAATCAAACGTACCATAATTAGCCTCATTTAATATTTTATTGTTATTCTCGACTATTTCAAGATTTTCTCCTTCATTGTTCCATAAACAACTGAAAATGAAATCTTGGTCTAGTAGTTCTTCATCCTTGTCGTCCATTGGCACAATACCGTCGTTATGCTTAAACTCCATGGCATTATTGTTGGCACTTGCTAGTGCATTTATGGATTCTTTTGCGATGGATTTTAGTTTTCTTTTGCGTCTTTGTTTGATAATTTGTTGGTATGTTCCTTTTTTCGCCAACTCTACAACAACCCGTGGCAGCTTTTCATCACTTGGAATCCTTAAGCTTTCTACTTTTCTGCTCAAACGAGAGTTCCAGTAATTTTTTATCTCATTGTCTGTTCTACCTGATAAATATTTTGCTATTAGAGACCACCTGCAAAGTAAATCATACATTCTGGTGTAAAAAATATTTACACAATATTCATTTCATTTATAAGGTTATTATAGCCTAAATCTCTACGATAAGTATTAACGGTAATATGGTAAAATAGTAATTATTCAACTTACTATTGCAGGTTAAATTAAATTTTACAATGTAAGAAATTACTTAAACTACCAGGGTATATAGTTTAAATTCAAAATAATATACAAGAATGTGTTTGACTTCTACCTACTCACATTGTAAGAGACTTTTTACGCTCTTATATAATTTAAAACATAAATACAACGAACTATACACTACTACACTTCTAACCTAATGCGACGACTTATATAGGTCTAATGTGACGCCAATTGTAGTATTGTCGCATTAGATGTGGCTAATACGACGAATTCAAGTTATAATTTGTGGCTATCTAATGCAACGGCTCATATCGTCTCATGCAACACCGAACACTACCGTCACATTAGCCTATCTAATGCAACAGCTGTCCAAGGCTAATGCGACGACAAATTTGTATTAATATCCCCAAATTAAACGACGGATCGCATTTCATTTCAGCACCCGCGATAAGCCTTCTCTTCTTCCTAATACCTAGCCGTTGCATCCCCTTCCCCCAGCTCGTCGTTGCATTACCATACCTCGTCGTCGGCTTACTCTTCCACTGCTCGCCGTCACGTTCAGTAGCAACACCACTGATCGTCGAACTGCTCTTCCCTCTTCTCCAAGGTTAGATTATGTTTTACCGTTGTTTTACCTTCCCCTTTCATGTTTTACCATTGTTAATTCAAGGTTAGATTACTGTATGTGTATAGATTTGCTCAGATTTTACCGTCGTTGCGTCGTCGAACTGTTCAAATCGAATTGCTCAGATTTTATTCATTGTTCTTCCAACATTTTTGTTTATTTGTAAATTGTATTTTCAAATTAAATTACAGAGAATGTTTGTAATTTATCGTCATTGCGTCGTCGTTTTACATTTTTTTTACTGTATGTATTTTCAGATTTTGTTTATTAGTCTCCTAAATATTACATTGAGGAAATGGATTGTGGAACTAAGGAGTGGTGGATGGCTGCCAAATGGAGCGATGAATATGAACGAGGAGTAGACGAGTATGTTAAAAAGGCTTTTGCTACAAAATCTCAAGGAAAGCAAATTTGTTGTCCATGTGATAGTTGTCACTATCGTTATTGGCAGCATGAGAATGTTGTGAGAGATCACCTAATATGTAATGGTTTTGTGCCAAGAACAGATAAGTTATCTGAATTAGGGATCAAAATTGAAAGAAAAATAACTAATCTGGATCATGATGAACAATCAAATATGGATGATTGCAATGATGACATAGCAGTGTTATTGAATGATACTCGTGATGTTTTTACAGAAGGGCCGAATGACGAGGCAAAAAAGTTTTTCAAGTTAATTGAAGAAGGTCAGGAGGAACTATATCCCGGATGCAAGAAACATTCAAAGTTTTCCTTTATGATTCGACTGTTTATTTTGAAGTGTGATCACAGGCTTACCATGTTGCATTTGCTGATATATTAGAGCTTGTAAGGGAGGTGTTACCCGATGCAAAATTGTCTAAGTCTTTTAATGAAGCGAAGAGTGTTTTAAAAGTACTAGGGTTGGATTATACTAAGATAGATGCATGCCCTAATGATTGCATGTTGTATTGGGAAGAACATGCAAATGCTACAAGCTGCCATGTTTGTGAGACGCCAAGATAGAAGTCGAATGATACAGAGAATGACACACAACATGAAAATGGAAAGATCCATAGGATTCTTAATAAGATCCTTAGGTACTTTCCAATAAAGAAAAGATTGCAAATGTTATTTATGTGCGAAGAGACGGCGAAGTACATGACATGACATGCTGATGGGCGTGAAAAAGATCGGATTTTACAACTTTCAGTGGATGGCCAAGCTTGGAAAGAGTTTGATTCTATATACTCAAAGTTTGCAGAAGATCTGTGCAATATGAGGTTGGGGTTAGCCACAGATGGATTTAGCCCATTCAACTCGATGAGCATTGTTCATAGTACATGGCCTGTTATATTGATCAATTATAACTTGCCTCCATGGATGATTATGAAGTCAGAGTTTTTTATATTGACTTTACATACTCTGATCCTTCTTCCCCGGGTAATGATATTGACATTTATTTGGAGTCACTAATCAATGATTTGAAGGATTTGTGTGTGTCTGGGTTGAAAACTTACGATTCTTCAAGTAATCAAAGGTTTGACATGCGTGTAGCTTTGATGACTATTGTTAGCGATTTTCTAGCTTATGCAATGTTGTCCGGGTGGAGCACAAAAGGATATTTGGCAGGGCCTTCATGTCATTATGAAATAGATTCTGAGAGATTGTCTTATAGTAATAAGAATTTCTATAGGGCAACTCGTAGATTTCTTGAAGGTACACATTAGTATTTATTAATCATTTAGCTTAATAGCATACTAAATTAATACATGAATTAACACTTGAATCTAAAACAGCTGCCAAAAAGAAGAAGCATCGAGGGCCAACAAAGCTTACAAAGGTTCATGCGCGTACAAAAGAGGAGCGCCAAGTTATTATTTTGAACTCATTAGGCCAGTCAGTTGGACCTACGAAGAAAATAGTTGATGAATTTAAATTTTTCTTAGAAACTTTGGGGAAGGATTCTGAGCTTGCGCCACTGAATTATACTTGTTTTCCAAGTCTTCTCACACATGACAAAATATGAGATTATGTTTTGGTATGTTGCAATACTGTTCTTTAAAATATTACGAGTATATTCTTGGTTCTAGACCTTTATCTATTACTAATGTGTCGCTTTAATGATTGATATAGGAAAAGTATACGGTTGCTGAAGACGGAAGGAAATATGTAATGGAGGCAGTTAATGCAAGTTGCGAAGATATAAATGCAGAATTAAGAAGAATCACTTCTATAAATATGATAGTGATGAGTTAAGATGGTTTCACAAACCTGACACTATTTTAATACCTCAGTTTCAGGACCTCTTAAATTATTGGCATTGTGAAGAGATTGAGGTATTCAATTAAATTTGCTTAAGTTTTTGTGTAATAATGAGGTAATATTATTCTAACTTATTATTTTTATCTCACAGGCAGAATGTAAGAGAAATAGAGACAATCGTCTATTGATGGATGATATGCACACGATGAGTCATAAGTCGTTTGCAATGTTACGTCATGAATTGGTATACACTTTTCTTTTTCAATAATTGAATTATCTCTTTGCTTTCATTAATTCTCACTAATTTTAATTTGTAAAAAATTAAGGCTTAGGTATTTGTGTGATTTGTGTGCTAAATTTCATTTTATTTTTTACAGCAACAAAAGGATCTGAATAAGGAAGAACCTTCTCAAGCAAAGGTCTACAAAGAATCAAAGAAAATAGTTCCAGGGAGAACGTACCATACCATCAACGAGAAAATTGAACAGAATATTGTGAGTTAACAAATTGTATTATCATATATTTGCGTACTATTGATAATTTAGTAAGACAATGACTTAATATTCTATAAATAGGCAAAGATAGATGCTATGGAGTCCACCCAACACGGAGAAGGTAGCAGATCCAAAGATCTAGTTCTTTACTCTGAAGTGCTTCAAGGTCCCAAAAGCAAAGATCGCTTACGACTTGTCGGAAAAGGTGTGACAAAGACCGATTTGAAGAAAAAAGAGAAAAATCAGGTTTCATAATTCCGGAGGAATTCTTGCAGAGTATGAAAGCTGAGTTAGTGCAACATCTTGCACCGACCGTTGTATCAGTGATTATATCACAACTTCAAGAAGCTAATCCTGGAATAAATCTTGTCATTCCTTCTTTTATGAGTCCATCAATTCCAAATGATTCGTGTAGTGCACCGCATGTCAGTGAACCAAATGGGCAGTCTGATGGGACAATTAATCAGGTAATTTTTGTGTTTTCCTTCTTTCCAACACATAGTAATATTCTGGAACTTGAAATTTTATATATTATTGTACTGTGAAATTATATATTTTTATATGAGTAAACTACATTGAAGTTATTATTTATGATGTTTTGGCTAGTCTACCATTTTTTTACTTATGATTATTCATTATGTTAACTTGTAGGTATCTGGTGAGCTAAATAGAGAAAAAATCTAGCAATCTAACAAATGAACGTGTGGGTGGAGGCTTATGTAGATACTTTTATGAACAATTATTTTGTAATATGTCCTATGGGGGTCTAATATTGTACATTTGTGAACAATTAGTAATACTATCTTTTTTATTATTTTTCTTTTTTATTATTATTTATTTTGTCATTTTGCAATATTATGAGCTAATCCTTTTGTAATATTATACATTTTGTAATTTGTGAACAATCTAGCAATCAAACAGGTGCACATCTAATGCGACGGTTGTACTTGGCCGTCGCATTAGGGGTTCTGGCCGTTGCATTAGGTGTTTAAATTATCCCTCAAACAGTCGTATATCTAATGCGACGGATGTCCTGACCGTCGCATTAGGGAGTATGAGTCGTTGCATTAGATATGCAACTAATGCGACGGCTAAATACAGTCATCACATTAGGTGCACATCTAATGCAACGGTTGTAATAGCCGTCGCATTAGGGTCTTCTGGCCGTTGCATTAGACCTAATGCAACGGCAGCGGATGCGACAACTCCTCGCCGTTGCATTAGGTCTAATGCAATGGCCAGAAGGCCCTAATGCGACGATTTTGAGGCGTCGCATTAACCTAAAAATGTAGTAGTGATATAAGTGGAACTATTTTCTAAAAATTATACTGATAATGTAAAAGTTATTTACAAAATTAGTATATGTAGAGGTGGCATTGGTACGAAGAAATATTTACGTTCCTATAAATAAGTGATTTTTCTACTTATTGAAATGTCACTCATGAGACTTTATTTTTCCTATTAATTTTCACCAATAAAGTTATTTTTCGCCGTTGCATTAGGTCTAATGTAACGGCCAGAAGGCCCTAATACGACGATTTTGAGGCGTTGCATTAGCCTAGAAATGTAGTAGTGATAAGTGAAACTATTTTCTAAAATTATACTGATAATGTAAAAGTTATTTACAAAATTAATATATGTAGAGGTGGCATTGGTACGAAGAAAAAAAAATTACGTTCCTATAAATAAGTGATTTTCCTACTTATTGAAATGTCACTCATGAGACTTTATTTTTCCTATTTTCACCAATAAAGTTATTTTTCTTATTTTTAAAAAACTTATTTTCTAGAAAAATAATTTTCAAAATTTTTAACCAATCAAATATGAAAATCTTTAAAAAAATATATTTTGAGAATTTTTTTCTCCATACCAAACACGTTCAGAGAGTTAAATTCATGGTGATCGGGGTCGTCTCAAACATTTTGGGGGTCTTGTTTTAATTCGTAAAAGTGGACCCTTAATATAAGTAAATATACAATTTCAATAATTAGAAATTATTTTAAATTGTAAGTAATAACTCAATACAACTTCAAGTTAATCAACCCCTACTTTGATTGAGCTAAGACCTACGAATTATGAACTTTTACAGTAAATTCGGGCTAATACTATTTAATAAAAAATAAAAAAAGGGATTCCTAAAATTTGTCATTTTTCGGGGGCCGTGTGCGGTAGCACATCTCGCACGGATTCAAAGACGGTCCCGGTGATATTCATAGGTGCTCAATCTCAACTAACTAAACGTGTTTGTCCTTTTTTCTTTTACTATATATCGAGCTTTCTTTTCAGTCAGCAAACTCCAATATATGTGCACCTACATACGTACGTACCAATTATGTAAGAGAATAAAAATACAAACCTGTTACCCAAAGTTGCGCGCAACTTGATGATTATAGCTTCTTCTTCAGAAGTTATGTTGCCTCTCTTCAAATCAGTCTTTAAGTAATTAATCCATCTAAGTCTGCAACTCTTTCCACATCTTAGTAACCCTATCAAAGAACAAAAAAAAAAACATTAACTATTTACTTTTCACTTAGTAATGTACGGGCGAAGACATAATTCAGTAAATAAAAATGTATTCTCGATTTCTAACCGTTTTTTTTAGATGAGATGTTCATTCACTTTAACATGATACCACAACAGGCATGCATGCAGAGGTCCTGAGTTCGAGAATCGCGAGCACATTTTATGAATTATCAAAAATAATTTTCATGTGCTTAGCTCCACTACTAAAAGATCACTATTTTTCACTCAATTTTTTCACTGAAAAATGTTTAGTGGCTATTTCCACAAATATTCAGTGAGAAAAGCAAAAATAGTAGTATTTTCACACGAAAAAATTAGAAAATTTCCTAGCATTTTAATGGGAACCTGTTTTCCACTATGCGTTTTCCAGATGAGCTGATTTGGTGAGAATAAGGTGGAAAAATCATGTTTTATAACACAAATTTTCTACTTATTGGTGGTGGAAAAACCCTCTATTTATAGTAATGCTCGTGACAAAGATGTGGGACTAAGCCAAATTAATTAAAGGTAATAATTTTAGCATAGTATGATATTACCTGCTTTGGTCCAACGGCCACATAATTTTCCTCAGAAGGTCTTACACTAATAAGAATTTAATTTCATACACCTTATATGTAGTCTCTTTTTCTGTTTGTCTACCAATGTGAGATTTGTTTCACACATCGAACAAAAGAATCTAGCACGTGAGGAAGGAACGTGTTGAAGATATAATTAAGTAAACAAAAATATACTGATCTTTCACTCAGCTCGCTAATAATTTTTTAAACTTTCAATTGAGATGGTAATACATTAACAATATATGTATATTCTAGAAAGTATGTTACCGGCATTTTTGGGTAATGACCTCCAAGAGCCTTCACCATTATCTTGGATATAGGTAGTGAGGATTTCATCTTCTTCTGCAGTCCATCTGCCTCTCTTGAGACCTACTTTCTCACAACAAGGTGTTCTTCCCATTTTCTATTTTGTACAGTATATATGAAGTATGAACAATACTTTTGGGATATTTCCAAATGACAAGTGGAGAAAGTGCAAATGAACCCCAAAATGAATGACATTAAATAGTTATACAAGTAGTACTAAATCCCACCACCTACCTCAACCTCTTGCCAGTTTTATGGTGTGTAGTTGCTAATTTGGACGTATATTACACATGCAACTTTCATTTTATCTTTATGTATTTGTGTACGTGTGGAACGGTAAAATCTACCGACATTTTATCTATATCTTTGGGTAATATATAACGTCAAAGTGCTAGATCCAGAACCGAAAACATCAAATCTTGATCCGACAATGTAACAATCTTCTATACTATGAGGGGTCATTTGATTGTTGGTTAGAATTATGCATGTAGTAGTAATATAAAGCTTACTATTTATGCATTCCTCCAATATTAGTTATTCTATCTTTTCCCAGCATAAAATAAAGCATAGAATTTCATAACTTATAAATGTGTTGGCGGGATTGTATATTGGTAACCAAATACCATATTTGATGTGTTGAATTTTATGTATAACAACTACAACATCCGTCTCAAAAAGTTTATCTTAATTTGACTTGATCCGAAATTTAAGAAATAAATGAAGACTTTTGAAATGTGTGGTCCAAAACAAGTTTTTGATATTTGTGTGGCTGTAAATCGTCTCATAAAGTTAAATTATTTCTAAATATAGAAATGTGTTAATCTTTTTGGACAAACTAACACTACTACAGATTTCAGCTTGCGTAACGCTGTTTAGATAGCGCTTTTACAAAGCGCTATCTAAGTAACAGCTTGCATAGCGCTTTTCCAAATTTCCAAATTAAAAAAAAAAATCTAACAAAAAATACAGTCATAGCGCTTTGCGAAAATTTTAATCGAAGCGCTATGCAAGTTACTCCTTGCATAGCGCTTATTTAAAGCGCTATTATAATTTGCATTACCTAAGTAATTTATTAATATAATAATATAAATATTCCCACTTAGATAGTGCTTGTGGAAGCGCTATTGAAGTATAGCGCTATTTAAGTTGTAAAGACATTACAAAATAATGAAGGACTTAGCCAAAATTAATTGGCATAATTTCGATTATTATGCAAATGCTCTCAAATTATAGGCGATTTGCGACTGCATAGTAACGCCGTCGGAGATTCGGCTTTTTCGGCCAACTCCGGTAGGCCCATGAGACGAGACCAGTCCCATTCTCTTCGTCTCACCATCATCTTCAATTCCATACCAATTTCACCCGTCGATTCACAGTTTTTTGTGGTCAATTTGGAGATCGAATTTTTGGATATTTTTACCCTTGGTCGCGATTTGCATCTCAGACAACCACTGAGCCTCTGATGGCCGTCGTGGCCTCTGGCCGACCTCCACCTGAGGTCGGTCAGCCTCCAGCGATACCCTTCCACCTCTCAAATAACATCACTGAGTTCCCTAACCTCCCAAATCCCCTCTTTGGCGTTTCTTCTGTTCCCGTCGTTCACAATGGTAGCAGAACACATCTCCCTCCTGTGACCACCCCTCATAACCCTAGTGGTATTGTGAGTGTTAGCAGAGGGACCATTTTGGTTGATGTGATTCAAAACCAAACCCTAGGGCTTGCGTCGCATCAAGTTCTTCACGTCATATCCCTCTCAAACCAATCCAATACCTTCATGGCGAACCTACTATGATGTTTGATGAGGAGGAATTTGAGTCAATGATTATAGTAATAGTATAATCACGTCTATTTCTTTCGATTTATTTTTGGATTATTTAAATTAAATAGGTTTAACGACTTTGCAATTCAGTTGGTGTCCAGAAGATAATCTCTTTGTTGTCATCAGTCGATTTGGACGTCCAAATTCATGGTGTGAAAGTGGTAGCCAATCTTGTAGCTGAAGGTATGTATACTAACTGTTGAGTTATATTCAAGTGTCAAAAAAATGGTATGTTTGTCATTTTCATTGAACATAATAGCTTTGATAGAAATCTTTATCGGATGGTAAGTGAAAATGATGGTTCTTTGGCTGACAAGATTAATTGAATTACCTCTTGGGACTTCTCAAAAAGCCATGAAATTAGAGTTAAGCCATAAAATTTAGTTGCAAACGTGCAACATATCTTTCCTAAACCTTTAAACATATTAATAAATATGTGTGCATTCGAGGTGAATGGCATTAGGTTACTGCTCTGGTTTTTACGTAGCATTTTGGTGCTTAATGTTCTTTAACAAATGTAAATTGGCTAGTAGAAGTCTCTTCTTTTTGCTACTTGGAGAAATTTGGAAAGAGTTGTGCTTGCTTTGCTTTCTTAGGCTCTTAGCTTTTAATTTACCATTCTTAAACCAGTCGGATCCGTTTGCTTTTAATTGTGAAGACCTTATAATTTCAACATATCTGTTATCCGAATCATGCTCAAAAGAGGAAGCTAATCAATCAGAATTGAGATGGAAGAGAGGTGCAAGAGAGACTTTTTAGCCCACAATTGTATCGCTACATACTCTTCTATTCCTAGTAGATCCATAATCTGATTCAACTCCACAAGACTGACATGAACAAGTTATTTTCGTTTCCGTTGATGAAAAAAGAAATCAACAAAAAATTCACAGAGCAAAACCTGAATCTTTTTTCTTATTTCGATAAGAACTGTGAAAAGATTGTGCAAGAAGGTGGTTTAGATGCACTTCTCATGCTGCTACAATCATCCCAAAATGCAACTATACTCAGAGTGGCTTCTGGAGCTATTTCCAATTTGGCAATGAATGGTATTTGTGAATCTTTTCCTCATTAAATTCTCAGCTGTTCTAAGAATTTCCTTGGTATGAATTTTGTCAATCATTTGAACCTTAACGATGTTTCTGTCTCTGTTGAGATGTCGATGAGGTAAGTTAAGATAGTCTTCCTTGTGCTGGCCCTGGCCATAGGAAGAAGGATTATAGCCACAGAGATAAGTGTGAATATGCTAGTTATGCTCAGTTATTTAAATTCCAAATTTCTATAACTGCATCTATCATTTAAGCTCATTATAATAAGGAAGATTAAACAATCTTTTTGAAACGGAGGGAGTAAAATGTTATCAAACATGATATTATTAAATTACTAATTATACTAATTTTAGTATATAACACTACTACATTTCTGGTCTAATGCAACGGCTCATGCCTATCTAATGTAACGCCTTATATACAGTCGTCGCATTAGATGTGGCTAATGCGATGGGTTTAAGTTATACCAAATTAGAAAATAGGCTAATGCAACGACATTTTGTGGCCATTGCATTAGATAGGCTAATGTGACGGCTTATATCGTCTAAGGCAAACTGTCGCATTAGTCTATCTAATGCAACGGCTGTGTAAGGCTAATGCAACGGGTCATATCTTTTAATATCCCAAATTACACGACGGGCCTATGCAATGCAACGGTCCTTAATTTTTTTATTTTGCCTCTTCATAAGTGAAATGTTGCGTCTTCTCTTCTCTAAATCTCTACAAACCCAAAATGTCGAGTGAACAGTGAAACCGCCGGAGTTTCGCCATTTCCGGCCAATTCCGGCATCCGTCGGGGACGAGACTTAGTTCAATAGTTTCGTCTCTTATAGACCGTCATTTCCATACCAAGTACCCACATCTACATCTCCATCAATTTTAGATCGAAAAAGGCTGATGCAAGTCTGTCGATTCCGGTCGGTTTTTTGCAAATTTCGGACGATTTCGGCGATTTCAAGGTTCGGTGTTGGTACTATCACACTCGGCATCACCTTTCCGTCATTTTGACACCCCACACGTTGTTCGATTCTCACCAAAATGCCACAACACCCAATCGAAAAATCTGAACACCCTAGTCGTCGCCATAGCATTTTCCGTGACACGAGACACGATCGGCATCGAGGTTGGTACCATTAGTTGCGTCATCCTAACCCCGACATTTTGCAACCATACATTTCCGGCGACCCAATTGATTTCAGTGTTTTAATATCCCCAATCGATTGCAACCATACACTTCCCCCCAACTCGTCGTCGCATCTCCTACCACACCTTGTTGTCACTTTACCCTTCCCTACTGCTCATCGTCGCCCTTTTCCACTCATCGTTGAACTGCTCTTCCCTCTTCTCCAAGGTTAGATTACGTTTTACCTTCCCCTTACGTTAGTATGTTTATAGGTCTTAAAATCAGCTTTTTCTAATTGAATCTCATTGCAGAATATTTTTGTAAGCTTTTTAGTTCTAGTGTTATTTGACAATTTGGTTTGATTGAGATGGAGTTTTAAATAGAGAGCTTTCTTGAGAATTTTGAATAAATTGAATTTGTTTTGATAGTTGTTGGAAGAAAGAGATGAATTCCACTAGCAATATGATTTCTGAAAGGAAGGTAATCTTCTCTCGTCGCACCTATTTAGTTGTTGCTAATTCTTGTTTTTGTAGTAGTGGTTGAATAGAGCTTATTTATTTGGATTGAATGAAGAGATTATAGAAACATTGTTTGTAGTGAAGGCTCATTTTGCAAAAAGAAAGGTAATCTTCTCTCGTCGCACTCAGTTTATATTTGAACAAATGGTTGGATTTCTGGCTAAATGCATGGCTCTTATTGTAGCAAAACTAGTATAACTAGATTGTCACAATGCTTATAGATGGTAAAGTCAGGGGCGATTATTTTATCGCGAAAGTTATGCTCTTTTGTTCATTGTTAGGATGTAACATCTCATTATAATGGAAAGTTCGTGTAGTATATGGCTTCAGAAACCATGTTAACAACTTTACCTTCAATAAATGTTCTTTGATGGTTTCATCAATAGACAGAAGTTCTACCATGTCAACAATTTTACCTTCAATAACTTAGATTAGTCCATTCAAGCTCGAGCCAACAAAAAAGTTTCTGAAATCAATGCTTGATTATTTGTTTAGTTAATAGCTTATGTATTTTAGTTTGTTTAGTTGATTCATAGTGTTGTTTACCAGTTCATATACTTAGATTAGCTTGATTAATTAGTTTATATAGTTTTTTTAAGCTTAGCTTGTTTAGTTAATAGCTTATGCAACATGTTCATTCATATGCATGTTTCTTCCTAACTAGTTGTTAATGAATTATGTATATGTATGCTCAGTGTCAATTGTTAAGTATTTGTGTCTTGCTTAACTGATTAATCATGCATAAAGTTAGTGTTAGTTGTTATATGATACACTTGTATTAGATGATATACTAGGGATGGTGTGTTAACTTTTACTATATAAATGGTCTCATTATCTTGAACAATAGGATCAGTTGCCTGTAGGATAACCAGTAAGGTTTCAGTAAATTAAAATAGGAGTTAGAATATTATTAACCTTGAAGTTTAGTTATACTTGATTAATATTAGTCACTGACGAGAGTGAGATAAAGTCATATGTTCCACAGTGGATGATTATGTTAACTTGGTTGATACTTTTCCTACTTTGTTAATGTCTGAGCAAAACTAGAATTGAAGCATGACCTTTTCCCTTGCTATGCATCCTGGCCTTAAGTGTATTTTCTGTGAGCTTTAACACGTTTAGGCTTTACATGATTATGTTGAGTAAAATTTTGAGTCAACTACTTGTTTTTTCTATCACTACGACCTTTTATTAAGAGCACCATTGTCCACAAATCTCATTGTTGCTTTATACCTTGTCATTGCAGCTTGATACTCCCATAAGACGTACTCATTGAAAAAAGTGGTTTGGTATGGAGTAAGTGTTGATATTTAGAATTTTGAACTACTTAAGCCTTCGACTGTCTTAGAATTTTGAACTACTTAATTCTTGTGATGTGGCTGCAGCTAATGCTGTTGGTGTATTGGTTGCATCAGCAGCTGCATTTGATTATATTAATATACCAGCTGCTGCAGTCGATGTTGATGCTGCTGCTTTATTTCTTGGTGTTAATGTGGTGATAGTAAAGCAGCAGTTGCTCTGACTGCTGCGACTACTGGTGCTTCAAAGGATGGGGATGTTATTGCTGATGTTGTGAGCACACAAGCCACTGATCATACTGATGATGAATAGGAGTTTGAGAATTTTACAATTGCTGGCTCTATTTTTGAGTCCGTCGTTCATAAATATCACGGCAATGCTCACGAGCTTCTTGCTCAGTTCTGCGAATCTGAGGCTAATGGTGCTCCCAAGGATGGGGCTGTGTTGTTGATGTTGTGTGCTTACAGGCCAATGATACTAGTGCTGCAGAGGAAGATGATTGAATCTGCTGGTGATACTTATGCTAAATTTGTTATATATATGGAGATACTTTTGTGAACAATTATTTTGTAATATGTCCTATGAGGTCTAATATTGTAATATCGTATTTTTGTGAATAATTAGTAAGACAATCCCTTTTTATTATTATCTTTCTCTTTTTATTATTTATTTTGTCATTATTGTGAATGATTAGTAAGACAAACCAGTTGCATATCTAATTCGACGGCTGTCCAGGGCCGTTACATTAGCCCTTTCTCGTGTTGCATTAGGTGTTCTAGGCCTCTTCAAACTAGATGCATATCTAATGCGACGGCTGTACAGGGCCGTCACATTAGGTCCATCAGTCGTTGCATTAGATATGCACCTAATGCGACGACCTTGTACAGTCGTCGCATTAGATATGCACCTAATGCAACGGCTGTACAAGGCCGTCGCATTAGGTCCTTTTTGCTGTTGCATTAGATTTAATGCAACGCCAGAGAATTCAACGACTCTTTGTCGTTGCATTAGGCCTAATGCGACGGCAAAAGGGTCCTATTGCGACGATTTTAAAGCGTCGCATTAGGCTACTTCCTAACCACCGACCAAACTATATTTTGAGTGTATATGTTTATAGGTAACTATGTACATGACATAAACGAGTCTATATATGTAACAATATTAGTGTGAACCAAACGTGGACAATGTTGACCTAATATTTTGCATGCATGTCACTCGTAGAGTCATTGTAATCGTAATTCCTTTGTTTTATCGTGACGATGATAGGGAAAAAGGTAAAGTTCGTAATTTTATAGCTAGCATTGTATATATGGTGATGGAGGACACTACGTAGTGACTAGTCGTGGCTTGACCACCGTCGAGGGATATGTTTACGGGGCTCCATCTCCCACGTTGTTTGTTCCTTGTACAACCATTCCTAGTCCCTAGTCTGTGTTATGTCATTCAAATAGAATAACTCATTTATTGCATCACGCCCTCTCTCACTCTATTTGTCTCGAGAATTTATCGTTTTAATTAATTTAGATTCATTAAAGTACAGGCTTACAACAAAGTGTTAATTCGAATTTCTTTGTTGAAAAGTTATATATTTAAGGTTAAATTAATTTTCATGTTTATAGTAGATGTTGAATTTTCTTGAGTTCTTCCTGTGTTTACTTCGCTATATATTATTTTTTTTAATGAAAATCATGTCTATGCCACTGATATAATTTGTATGATCTCGTTAAAGAAAAATCAATCTTACTACCTCTGAATAAGGCTCGGACCATTGTCTTCAACTTTGATTGAAAGTGAAAGGATTTTATGTCCCACAAATAGTGACTGAGCTAAATGGACATAATGAAGAAAGGAATATTCGATGATTTCACGAAACAACTTGATGGTCTTTAATTTCTCTTTTCCATCAGAGCTCTTATTAATTAATATTTCCATCTACTTATATATGGGCACATCTTGAACTTTATAGAATTTAATGTTTCACTTTTGGTTGCTCTTGTAATGTGGTCCTGTATATTCCTATTTTTTGTTTGTATTTGCTACTTGCTAGATACTGTTGAAAAATTTTATCTAATGGGATTGAGTTTATCTCGTCCTTAATGACTTGAACACATGGAGTTTCGCATGTCGGAAATATGATTTCCACACACATGCATACGTCGTACAATATCTAGCTAAATTTCACAAAGTGAAAGAGATGTTGGTACACATGTTAAAGTGTTCTTAAGTTAGATAAGGATGAACGGTTAATTGACCAAATTAATGTGTCTCCCATCACGGTATAAGAAAAGAAGAAATGTGCAAAATACGAAAAATGGAGCCGAGTCACAACGGACCAGCTGCATGGCGCCAAAACTCCTGCGACTCGAGATTTTTCTGACAGGTCAGCGCCACGGCGTCGCCAGTGCAGGGCCACGACGCTCTAGGTTCAGAGATCTGTCCAGAATCTTCTGATTCATGGACTAACTTGAAAGGCCAGAGATCACCCAACCCTTGGCCTGATCAAGGCGTCCTTTGGTGAAATCTAGGCACCCCATTCAAGGCATTCACATGGTATGTGAATGATCATTTTGCAATCATAAAAGGAGCATCAAATTTTCGGATTTACACTACTACAGATTTCAGCTTGTGTAACGCTGCTTAGATAGCGCTTTTAAAAAGCGCTATCTAAGTAACAGCTTGCATAGCGCTTTTAAAAAGCGCTATCTAAGTAACAGCTTGCATAGCGCTTTTAAAAAGCGCTATCTAAGTAACAACTTGCATAGCGCTTTATCAAGTTTTCAAATTAAAAAAAAACAATCTAACAAAAAATACAGCCATAGCGCTTTGCGAAAATTTTAATCGAAGCGCTATGCAAGTTACTCCTTGCATAGCGCCTATTTAAAGCGCTATTAGAATTTACGTTACCTAATTAATTTATTAATATAATAATATAAATATTCCCACTTAGATAACGCTTGTGGAAGCGCTATTGAAGTAAAGCGCTATTTAAGTTGTAAAGAATTACAAAAACGAAATTAAGCCAATTCATTCCACATCGTCCAAAGCCCTAAACGCTCCACCAAAAACGAAAACTTCATCTCACCAGCTAATTCCATCTCGCCCCTGAAATTATCCCCAAGTGTAATACCAATTTCAAGCTCAGTCGGTTTGCAATTATCCCCCAATTGCAATACCAATTGAAAATATTTTCAATTAAGGATTTAGTTTGCAAGAGTTGAGTTAGTGAATTGAAGGAAGTTCGAGCGTCAAGGTATGTTTCAATGTTTGTGTTCAGTAGAGTTTTCACGGGTTTGAAGTGTATATTTGTTTGAGAAACAATACTTTTCATTCATTATATTTAGCCTCAATTTTGAGTTTATGATTGAAGTGTATATTGATAATTGTGAAGAACGAAACTCATTTAGCCTAAATTTCCAGATTATGATTGAATATTTGATGATTTCTGAATTTTGTATCTTATTTTATAAATTATTAATGAATGGGATCTTCTCGTTTTTTGTAGATTTTCAAAAAATTGAAAGACAAATTGCTTGGATTGCATTCGGAAGGTATTATTGTACATTCGAAGTTAATTTATCTTTATTACATCTTTACGTGAGGGAAAGTCGTGCCTTAAAGACTTAATATGTGTTTAAGATTCTTATATATGTACTATGTGAGGGGAAGTCGAGCCTTGAAGACTTCAAATGTGCTTTAAATTCATTATTGTATTATCTAATTTTTGTAAGTATTGTTCTTGATGAATCGAGACTGGGTAAATGCGGATCGATTATCTGAAAAGTATAAGAAAGGGGTGGAGGAGTTTTGTGCTCATGCAACCAAGGGGTAGAGCACAAATTATTAGCAACATTTTTTTTAGTTACATTTTTACCATTCAATTATTCTATTAGCAACATTTTTTTTAGTTACATAGCTGATTCATGGTGAACTTGGGTCAACTACAACTACTATGTATGCAAGTTTTGTTGTCTTATTCAATATGCTATTCTTTATTTTACAGGATCATGACTACTGGATCGCAGAGCAAAGGTCGTGTTCGAGGGGATGGTCAGGTGTTAGGCCGATTTCCAATTGCTCACGCAAGTGTACGTATCGTTACAAGTAATATAGTTTGGTAAGACCGAATATCGTCCACAGAGACTGGTTTCTAACTACCGAACATCTATTTTAGGTTATCTATTTGGCAAACGATGGTTGATTTGGGTTTTTATCTAACACAACTAGAGTAATTGCAAGAATTAAATTAAATTATTGAGGTTTAATCAGTTATGAAGGAATTAGGGCTTCCAATATCTTCGACTATCAACTCCTTTCAATCCTTAATGCAACTAAAATGACTTCTTCTTCTACGTTAAGATAGCGGTTAACTAGACTGTCTTATATTCCGGTTAGGATATATAATCGCTCAACCCCAGTGCAGAACCCTTCTATATTTCTATGATAGGATGTACCACATAAGAGGATTAAGAACAATAACCTATAATGCTACACAAGTATCAGTGTACTTTCTTCCGCGATTTTAACCTATGTCTATTCAATTACAACATATCCAAATCTCTCCTCTCGATTCTTGATTCGAAATCATATAGATTATGATAATTAGTGATCAACTAATTATCAAACATTCATACCAATATTGAATAAATCTTAATCAAGTGAAGAAGAAAATCAAACTAATGCATTAATTCATGAATAAGAGTTTCAAGCGATTCAATAGGAAAGCCCTAATAAAGTGTTTAGCTCCTAGTCATAGACATGCTAAGAACTAATACAAATCCTAACATTAACTGAATTGAAAATAAAGAAAATACTTAGAACTAGGTCTCCAATCTTGTAGTCTCCAAGAGTTGTGTTGTGAAATATGTACAAGGATATGTGATAGAATAATCCCTAAAATTTGTCCCAAGGGTTTATATATGTTGTCAAAAACGTGTGCCTTGGACCCTTTTGCCCCTTGCCAATTCTATTTCGGATTGGAAATTCCCGCATCGGCACTGCGGTCCTACAGAATGGCACCGCGGTGCCGAAAGTACTACGGCTTCTCAGTAATTATGGCACTGTGGTCCTGCAGTCCGGCACCGCGGTCCTGTGATCTTTCGTCATGATCTGCCAACTTCCGTCCTTTTTGCTTCGGGAGCTCCTTTCCTGCCCACTTTTAGTTTTTTTTTGCCATTTTTGCCATTTAGAACCGCTGCGACTCAAAAGAAAGAAAAACAACCCTAACACTATACTAAACACAAACGAATGAGTAAAATACTAACTAAAAATGACTCAAAAAGTGTATACAAAATATGCCTAACATCAGGATGGTTCTAGAGGAGGTGAGACATGGGGCTCCGGTGATACTAGTGGCATGTCTGAGGTTCATTCTCGAGGACTAGTCACTATGGTGAATATTAAGAAAAAAAAGGCCAAAGGTGATGTAATAAAGGTGAATTTTAATGAAATAGGTCAACCAATTGGCAATGAGTCGATGACCCCAGCACATTTCGTTGGCTATTGCTGTAGAAGAACTTTTCCAATTTCGATTACTGATTGGCGTAATAAAGATTTGTTGCCCCTGAAAGAACAATATTGGGATGAAGTCAACGTATATATTTTTTTTAATTTAGTACTTTTTAAGTCTAAGCTATATGGTTGTAGTTAATATTGTCATATGTTGCAACAGAAAATATTTGGGCTATATGAATCAAAAAGGAAATTGATTTTCTCGTACCGGTTACCTGCACAGAGTTTTTCGGACAAGGTTGAGGAATCTTGCGAGAGATAGTGAGGGTAACTACTCGGATGAACCACCTTTCATATACTCGCAATTGTCTTCTGTGTCTCTGTATTGGGAAAATTTCGTGAAATATTCATTGACTCTAGATTTTAAGGTAACGTTCACGTTATTACATTGCTTTCAATATGAGGATTACAATTTAAACCGACTAATGACAACTTTCAATTGTAGGAAAAAAGCAAAATAAACAAAGTGAGAGCGAAATCAATGGAGGCGCGATAAATGAAAGCATGTGTGTGTTATGCGCGGCTGAGAGAGCAGATTGTATGTATTTATTATCTACAATAGTATTATATAACTTAATTTACAGAAGATATACAATTAATTTTGGTCTCGAATTTTGCAGATTCAAGAGAAACAACGTGAAGGGGAAGTGGACCCTGTAGTTACTCGCTTCGATACTTAGAAGTATGCGAGGATGAATGCTGAGTACGAGATTGATGATCCTAGTTCTTTGAGAATACTTGAGGATGCAGTAATATTATGTAACAATTCATGCTACTTCTTTCCTCAATTCATGCGTTCAAAGCAGAGAACTTAAAGAAAGTTGTGATGCTTGGACTTTAATATCAGATGATCATTTGGAATTATAGCTTTTTACAATTCTGTAAGGTCAACATTAGCAACAGGACCTACCATAGAGAGGAAAAGATAGAAGTTGCAGGTGTTGCTTGCATTTAGCTCGATAGCCTCGCATTTGCTTATTCTGTTTAGCTCCGTGCCTCTGCAGATGTTGTTGTTTCGTTAGCTCCAAATGCACTGTAGGAATCGCTAAGAAAAGCAAGAACAATCGCACCGCAGAGTCGCGGTGAAAAATACATGTATCCTTTGTAGTGAACAGTAAAATTGATTATTGCAATGAGCATTTCTCTAATCAATGTTGTTTGTTTTAGGTTCGCATAGCAGAAAAGTTGAGAGAAGATGAGCTAAATGATATTGCAGTTGAAGACTTGCTTGATCGAGCAATTCCAATACAGTATCTTGGACGTGTGCGGGGATGTGGATTTGGTGTTACAAAGAGATCTTTATCTTCGGTATCTGAAGTGTCTGGATTGTCAAAGTTGAAAAGGCAATTCAATAAATTAAATAAAGACATGATGGAGATGAAGACTAAAGGCTATCGGCCTATTGTGCCTTATTGTGGTTCTAGTCATATGGATAATTTCGATGTGGAGGATGCCATGAATTCTAATGACGATGATGATATTCCGGATGAGAATCTTCCTAAGGTATATTAAGTGTTATGTGTGGCTATATAAATATATTTATTAAATGAAGACTAACATATTATTCATTGCTAGGGTCCGATTAAATGTTATTTGTACGTTGAGAATCCCCGTAGATATGTTGGGCAGGGTATTTTGCATAATTAAATTAGGGACTTTGTTATTATAAAAAGATAATTTACTAATTTTAGTGTTACGAAGAGTAACTTTATTGACTTTAATGTTACAAATAATTAAATTAGGGACTTTGTTATTATAAAAAGATAATTTTATAATTTTAGTGTTACGGAGAGTAACTTTATTGACTTTAATGTTACAAATAATTAAATTAGAGACTTTGTTATTATAAAAAGATAATTTTCTAATTTTAGTGTTACGAAGAGTAACTTTATTGACTTTAATGTTACAAATAATTAAATTAGGGACTTTATTATTATAAAAAGATAATTTTCTAATTTTAGTGTTACGAACAGTAACTTTATTGACTTTAATGTTACAAATAATTAAATTTGAGACTTTGTTATTATAAAAAGATAATTTTACAGTTTTAGTGTTACGAAGAGTAACTTTATTGACATTAATGTTACAAATAATTAAATTAGGGACTTTGTTATTATAAAAAGATAATTTTATAATTTTAGTGTTACGAAGAGTAACTTTATTGACTTTAATGTTACAAATAATTAAATTAGGGACTTTGTTATTATAAAAAGATAATTTTATAATTTTAGTTTTACGAAAAGTAACTTTATTGACTTTAATGTTACAAAGAATTAAATTAGGGACTTTGTTATTATAAAAAGATAATTTTATAATGTTAGTGTTACGAAGAGTAACTTTATTGACTTTAATGTTACAAATAATTAAATTAGGGACTTTGTTATTATAAAAAGATAATTTTCTAATTTTAGTGTTACGAAGAGTAACTTTATTGACTTTAATGTTACAAATAATTAAATTATGGACTTTGTTATTATAAAAATATAATTTTATAATTTTAGTGTTACGAAGAGTAACTTTATTTACTTTAATGTTACAAATAATTAAATTAGGGACTTTGTTATTATAAAAATATAATTTTCTAATTTTAGTGTTACGAAGAGTAACTTTATTGACTTTAATGTTACAAATAATTAAATTAGGGACTTTGTTATTATAAAAAGATAATTTTCTAATTTTAGTGTTACGAAGAGTAACTTTATTGACTTTAATGTTACAAATAATTAAATTAGGAACTTTGTTATTATAAAAAGATAATTTTATAATTTTAGTGTTACGAAGAGTAACTTTATTGACTTTAATGTACAAATAATTAAATTAGGGACTTTGTTATTATAAAAAGATAATTTTCTAATTTTAGTGTTACGAAGAGTAACTTTATTGACTTTAATGTTACAAATAATTAAGTTAGGGACTTTGTTATTATAAAAAGATAATTTTATAATTTTAGTGTTACGAAGAGTAACTTTATTGACTTTAATGTTACAAATAATTAAATTAGGGACTTTGTTATTATAAAAAGATAATTTTATAATTTTAGTGTTACGAAGAGTAACTTTATTGACTTTAATGTTACAAATAATTAAATTAGGGACTTTGTTATTATAAAAAGATAATTTTCTAATTTTAGTATGAAGAGTAACTTTATTGACTTTAATGTTACAAATAATTAAATTATGGACTTTGTTATTATAAAAATATAATTTTATAATTTTAGTGTTACGAAGAGTAACTTTATTTACTTTAATGTTACAAATAATTAAATTAGGGACTTTGTTATTATAAAAAGATAATTTTCTAATTTTAGTGTTACGAAGAGTAATTTATTGACTTTAATGTTACAAATAATTAAATTAGGGACTTTGTTATTATAAAAAGATAATTTCTAATTTTAGTGTTACGAAGAGTAACTTTATTGACTTTAATGTTACAAATAATTAAATTAGGGACTTTGTTATTATAAAAAGATAATTTATAATTTTAGTGTTACGAAGAGTAATTTTATTGACTTTAATGTTACAAATAATTTAATTAGGGACTTTGTTATTATAAAAAGATAATTTTCTAATTTTAGTGTTACGAAGAGTAACTTTATTGACTTTAATGTTACAAATAATTAAGTTAGGGACTTTGTTATTATAAAAAGATAATTTTATAATTTTAGTGTTACGAAGAGTAACTTTATTGACTTTAATGTTACAAATAATTAAATTAGGGACTTTGTTATTTATAAAAAGATAATTTTCTAATTTTAGTGTTACGAAGAGTAACTTTATTGACTTTAATGTTACAAATAACTAAAATTAGGGACTTTGTTATTATAAAAAGATAATTTTCTAATTTTAGTGTTATGAAGAGTAACTTTATTGACTTTAATGTTACAAATAATAAATTATGGACTTTGTTATTATAAAAAGATAATTTTATAATTTTGGTGTTAGAAAGAGTTAACTTATTGACTTGTGAGTATAGCTTTCATTTTGAAGAGAAACTTTCCTATTTAAAGGTTCCAAGGAACTAGCTAGATTCTAACAAAATTAGGTGGTGTTTGGCCAAGCTTTTGAAAGTGTTTCTGTTTCTAAGAAACACTTCTTTGGTCAAACACCCTCTTTTCAGAAGTAGAAACATTTTTTCGAGAAGCCAAAAAATGTTTCTAGATGGGAAGAAATTTGGAAATAGATTTAGGGTGGGGGTAGAGGTAAGAAAAAAATTCATATATTTTTTTATAAAAGTAACACAAAATATGAAATTGAAATATGAGGATAGGTAGGGCAATGAGGTGGTGGGGTGGGGGTAAGGGGTAAGGGTGGGGGGGGGGGTAAGAAAAAAACATTTTTTTTTTATAAAAGTAACAAAAAATATGAAATAGAAATTTGAGGATGTGTAGTGCAATGGGGTGGGGTGGGGTGGGGGTAGGGCGGTGGTAAGAAAAAAATTCATATTTTTTAAGTTTTTTTTTATAAAAGTAACAAAAAATATGAAATAGAAATTTTTGGATGGTCTGTTTGGCCAAGCTTCTGAAAAATTGTTTATGTTTCTTAGAAGTAGTTCTCCAGAAACATTTTCTGCAGAACTACTTCTGAGAAACAGAAATATCTTTCCATTGCCCTACCCATTCTCAAGTTTATATTTTATATTTTTTTGTTACTTTTATAATAAAAAAAATCTTTTTTCTTACCCCCCACCCCACCCCACCACCCCATTGCCCTATCCATCCTCAAATTTCGATTTCATATTTTTTGTTACTTTTATAAAAAATATATGAATTTTTTTCTTACCCCTGCCCTACCCCCTACCCCCACCCTACTCCTATTCCCAAATTTCTATTTTATATGGGGATATTATATGAGATTAAAAGAAATTTTGTGGAAAAAAAATGGTAAATGAGTTCAAAAAAAATTCAATGAATGAGCAAAA
Organism: Przewalskia tangutica; assembly: GCA_029844215.1. Taxonomy (NCBI): domain Eukaryota; kingdom Viridiplantae; phylum Streptophyta; class Magnoliopsida; order Solanales; family Solanaceae; genus Przewalskia; species Przewalskia tangutica. Next base: position 535,665 of record CM056728.1, read on the forward strand.
AAGGCTTCTCCAGAAGCACCAAAATGGTGTTTCTGCTTCTCTTCCCATCTAGAAACACTTTTTTGACTTCTGAAAAAAGTGTTTCTACTTCTGGAAAGAAAGTGTTTGACCAAATAAGTATTTCTGAAGCTTGGCCAAACACCACCTTAGTCTAATATATAGTAACTATAGGTTTTTTCCTAGTTACATTGGTCAACCTAATACGTATTTTATAATACATGGACATTCACTTATAAATTATAATATTATTTACAACGATATATAGTTTCTTGCTTGGCTTCAATTTTTTTATTCTTCTTTATTGTTTTATTTTTGCCTTTTTAAAAGGAGTTGTTCATGTAGAGTTTACTATGGTTTCTAAGCTTGATTTTTTTTGTTTAGTAAATTCTTGTTAGGATTTGTCCTAATTTACTTATCAGAATTTTACCTTTTCGACAAAGTGTATATCACAACTGATTTTTATTTTTTCTCCATCAGTCCTCCATGCTGTCATCATGGAATATAAATATAATGAGATGGTATCATGGAGAAATTTTTTTGAGCGAGAGGATATTCGGATAAATATTTTCGATCAGTTTTAGAAGCGAACTTAGTTTATGAAGGGGTATGACCGAATAAATATTTTACCTTTTATGAGTATTTTGTGTTGTTTTTCCAATAAAAATCAAATGGCCCAATAGCAATTCCGCTACTATGATGGGCTTGGGCTTATATAAAATAACAATAAATTTTAATATAACATATAAAGTATACAATTCTTTAGTAGAATATCTTGTATAAAGCTTCCTCAAATTTTGGTCTTGTCTGGTATGTGATATATCTGATGTTTCTTCTTTTCAGTATAAACTCACCTGATTATATGATATATTTTTATTCATATACAATAGAAATAACCTTTGGCCCCGGAGATCAATTATTAAACTTTTAAAAAAGTTGAACGTGTTTGACTATTTCTATTAATCTTTTGAATTAACAAATTTTAAATGAGTAGAAAAAAGAGTCTCAAAATATACCTTCGTGCAATCATTTTAATATTGAAAAAGTATCATTGAAAAGAAGTAGGTTGAGAATCAATACTAAATTCTAGACTTTAAGCAGTAAGCCCTGTGACTGCTTTATTTAACCGTGTAAGTGCATGTTTGGATTAGCTTATGGGTACCTAAAAGTGTTGGGTACCCACTTTCGTGAAAATGACAAAATTGACATGTTTGGTTTGACTTTTCAGAAGTGCTTTTGGTCTCCAGAAGAACTTCTATCATTTATTTAAATTTGAATTTTACAATTTTCTTTGTTACCCTCTTTAATTTTCATCAACAACTTTATTCACATTCATTATCCTCTTTAAATATCTAAAAATAATTACTAAAAAAAAATTCAAAATACAACTTTCATTACCCTCTTTAAATATCTAGAAATAATTACTAAAAAAAATCAAATATACTACTCATGTTCGGTTTTAATTAAAAAATCAAATATACTACTAAAGTTGACATTTGTTCATGTGTAATTGCAGATTGAAACTTTAAACTCCTCAAACATCGTAACGTTATCCGATTATACGAGGATTATCCTTCTCCTTTTTCTATTATTTTCTTTCAAATACTCCGAATATTATTACTATAATATATTATATTTTGAACAAACAAGAAATAAATATACCCAAGTTGAAGTATCGATTTTTTTTATTGTAATAATATTTAAATTAGTATTGTAATAATATTTAAATACTATTTGCACTTTAAATTAGTATTGTAATAATATTCTACTAATATTTAAGTATTATATTGCACTTTAAATTCTATTATCTATTTGTAATTTTATTTACATACTTTCATCTATTTATATGTATAGTAACTTTTATTTATATGTATGTCCATTTTGATAATTTTACATTCAAAAGTAATTTTGATCAAAACTATCCAAACATAAATCAATTATAAGAATCACTTTTACATTATTGCATCCAAACATAAATCACTTCTGCTAAAATTACTTCTGCCCAAAAATACTTATGCCCACCGTCAATCCAAACATAGCCTAAGATAGATTTTGATATTACTTATAATTCCCTGAAGTCCATGGCCCAAGATGAAGTTTTTAATGTTTTACAATATAAAAATTGACATAGTACTATATATATTAGATATTTTTTTATGAAATAAAAAATCTACTTAATTATTTGGTACGATTTCAGTTTATATTAGAACTCTTCAATTTTGCTAAAAAAAGCTAGAACTCATGTTAGGTTCGGTCGATTTTCGAAATAGTTTTGACACCGTAGTCAAAGGAAGTCTAAAATCGGAAACTAAATTATGTATAATTAAAACTAAAATTTCAACAACACTAAAGTAGTTTCCATTTTCTTTTATGCATTTAGAAGTGTCCTCCATTTTTTTTTTCTTCTCTATCACTATCATCATTTCCACTAGATTTTCTCCCTCCTAATTTTCTTACAGATTCTTCTCGTTTCAACAATGATTAATTTATCAAGCAACAACAACAACAATATATCTAGTAAAAATCCAATAATGTAGAGTATGAGGAGGGTAGAATGTACACAGACTTTACCTCCATCTTGGTAGGTAGAGCAACTGTTTCCGGGAGACCCTCAACTCAAAATAAAGCATAATCAGACAAAACAAGTAAAACAAAACAAATTATGAGAAACAATTAACCTCAAAAGAGAATGAAAGAGAAGGAAGAAGAAAAAGGTAAACAAAAATAAAAAAACATAAAATTTAAGGTCTTCACGCGTCTGTTTGGTGTGCAAGGTCAGCAAAAAATGTCTAAATGACACAGTCAAACCCTACCTCAGGTGTCTATATGGAACAAACGTTACTTGAGATGTTCAAGTAACAAATCTGGACGACCACGAAGGGTTATCGATGAATTTGGCCAATATATAAATCTATCTATCTACTTCGGAATGATTTCAAACACATGATATTCAAATTACATGACTAAAGTTTCGACACTTTTTAACTGAACTTCAGGCACATAATTATTTTTGGTAATGGCTTTTTTTATTTGAAATTTAGCCAGATGGAACTTTCGATATTTTTGCCTACACGAAGGGTTTAAAATTGTTTCGAAAGAGATAGATATGTAAAAAATATAAATGAAATAATGAATACGAGTTAAATATTGTTGTCCAAATAAAACATCTTATAATTTTTTTACTTAAATAAACTAAACGACAATAAAAAGATAGCTTGATATACTAAGCTCCCGCTAATTGCTATGTGCGGGATGCAGGAAAGAATCGAACTACAAAGATTTATTGTAGGTAGTCTTACTTCAATAAAGTGATAAACTAACAACATAAAAATAACCATACAATCAAATTACTTATTAAGTAATTATAGATAATTTTTTTGATAAATATTAATTAATAATTTTATAAACATTAATCTTTACCCCGTTATACAAACCCTAGAATTTTAAAAGGAATCAAATCGATTCCTTATGGCACATGGAAGATCGAAACTGCTCTTATTATTATGCATTTTATCGTCTTCCTTAATTGCCATTGCATCGTAAGCATTACTCCCTCTTATATGATACTCCCTCTGTTCTACATTGTCTAGGAGTGAAGTGTTTTATTAAGGGATTGTAATAGTTTACTAATATATCCTACAATTATTAAAAGTAAATCAATCATTACATATTGCTTCATTTCTAGTCTGCCAATATTAATTAGGCAGTCATTTATTTTGGAACGGAGGGAGTATAATTTTACTAGTCATGGAGTTTAAGAAAAAAAGTAAACTTTTGAAAGTCGGATTAAAACAAGTCATAAATATTTGTGGGTTTGTAAATCATTTAATTAAGGGCAAAACGAGAAATTTTGAGTTAAATTATTTCTAAATATAAAAAAAAGCACCACTATGCGTGGGTCTGGGAAGGGCCGGATCACAAGGGTCACTATGCGTGACGTCCGGAGAAGGGTCGGACTACAAGTGTCTATTGTACGCAGTCTTACCTTGCATTTTTGTAAGAGATTATTTACACGGCTTGAACCCACCTCCTGGTGACATGTTATCAACTTTACGCCATAGAAATGTATCATTTTTTTAAGGACAAACTAGAAAGAAAAGAGTATCATATAAATTGGGACAAAGGGAGTTTTTTTTAAAACTTTCTATGTGTATTTGTTGTTGTTTATGTTTTGCTGATTTTAATGGAGTGTGTTCCAATGTGTTACAGGAAGAGTTACTATGATATTTTGCATATTCCGAAAGGTGCTTCCGATGAACAGATTAAACGTGCTTATAGGAAGCTTGCACTGAAGTATCACCCTGATAAAAATCAGGGAAATGAGGAAGCTAATAAGAAATTTGCAGAAATTAGTAATGGTAATTCTTTTTCCAGTGAGCTTGTTGCAAATTTTTTGTAACATTTGATGCTTTCTAGCAGGGCGCATCTAGGATTTCTAGAATATGTGTACACCACTAAAAATGGAGGAAAAATATTCGATCCCTGTTCCTGGGAGTAAATAACTCAACGTTCAACCAAGTCCACCATTCCGCCCTTTTGGATAATGGGTGCCAACAAATAATATTAGATAAATTATAGGAATCATGTACATAAAATATCTAGTTTTGCCGAGCAACCATGGGTTCATGTGCCCCGTATTTTAGGCTTAAATTCGCCCCTGCTTATTAGATGATATTTTTTAATAACCCTGGCTCTGGCTTACTAGATGAAATTTTAAATAATTAAATTAAATGGGTCCGCATATAGCGAATGGATGTAGAGTATTAGTGTAGGGAGTGATGGACTCATATAGCTGGACTCAAATAGCTTGGTTGATGCATAGTGTTGTTGTTGCAAGTTTTCATGACATTGAATGTTAATTAAGTGATGTTTTAAAAACAATTCAAATTAAATGGTTTCGTATATTTTTTTTTATGACAAGGGAACCCACAACCGCTACGCTTCGGGTGCGCACATGATAAATTCCGCTCCTGTGTAATAGCCCGCAAACCACACACGAGAGATAACTCACACTATGTAAGCCTTGTGCGACGAGCTCGACCCTGAAGGTAAATCTCAGCATCATGCTGTCGTAGGTAGGGGGGTTCCGAACTTGAGACCTCCATTATGGAAGCCCTATGCTCAACCAACTAAGCCACCCTTGCGGGTTTAAATGGGTCCATATATAGTTAAGTGGAAGTAGAGGATTTGTATTGGGATTGATGGGCTCATATAGTTGACCTCAACTAGTTTAAGATTGATGCATAATTGTTGGTGTTGCATGTTTTTGTAATGTTGAACTCTTTATTAGATGATATTTTTGAAATAATTTAAGTTAAATGGGTTTGTATATAGCAAAGTGGATGTGGAGGATTCATATAGGGATTGATGAGCTCAAACAACTGACCTCAACTACAACTAGTTTGGGATTGATGCATAGTTATTGTTGTTGTTGCAAGTTTTTGTGATATTAAACGCTTTATTTGATGATATTTTAAAATCATTTAAATTAAATGGGTCCGTATATAGCGAAGTGAATGTAGATGATTCATATAGGGATTGATGGGCTCATAGAGCTGACCTCAATTAGTTTGGGATTGATGCGTTGTTGTTGCAAGTTTCTCTGACATGATATTCTTAAATCATGTAAATTAAATGGGTCTCGTATACATCGAAGTAGATTTAGAGGATTCATATAGGGGTTGATGATTTCATTTAGTTGTCCTCAACTAGTTTAACATTGATGCATAGTTGTTGTTGTTGCAAGTTTTTGTGATATTGAACGCTTTATTAGATGATATTTTTCAAAATCATTTAAATTAAATGGGTCCACATATAGCGAAGTGGATGTAGAGGATTCATATAGGGATTGATGGGCTCATATAGCCTCAACTAGTTTGAGATTGATGCATAGCTGTTGTTATTGTTGCAAGTTTTTGTGATATTGAACGCTTTATTAGATGATATTTTCAAAATCATTTAAATTAAATGGGTCTGTATATGACAAATAGATGTAGATGATTCATATAGGGATTGAAGGGCTCATACAAATGACCTCGACTGGTTTGGGGTTGATTCGTAGTAGTTGTTGTTGAATGTTTTTGTGATATTGAGTGTTTTATTAGATGATATTTTCAAAATCATTTAATTTAAATGGGCGAAGAGAAACCTTGGCGTAACTGGTAAAATTGTTATCATGTGACTAAGAGGTCACGAGTTCGAGCAGTGAAAACAACCTTTTGCAGAAGTGCACACTTCAGGGTAAGACTATGTACAATAGATCCTTATGGTCCGGCCCTTCCCCGATCCCGCGTATACGGGAGCTTAGTACATCGGGCTTCCCTTCTTTTATATATTGAAGTGGATGTAGAGGATTCATATAGGGATTGATGGGCTCATATAGCTAGCTGACCTCAACGAGTTGGGGATTGATGCATACTTGTTGTTGTAGCAAGAATTTGTGATACTGAACGCTTAATTAGATGATATTCTTAAAATCATTTAAATGAAATGGGTCTGTATATAGCCAATTGGATGTACTAGTTTGTGATTGATGCCTAGTTCTTGTTGTTACTTAAGTGGCTTGGCTAGCTCTATATAGTATAATGAATTGTTGTCTTGGGTGCTTCTGAAAGATAAGTTTTCTCTGATACTCATCTCCTTGGGGATTTCCAGCTTATGAGGTGCTGTCTGATGGTGAAAAGAGGAATATATATGACCGGTATGGAGAAGAAGGTCTTAAACAACACGCTGCTAGTGGCGGAGGCAGAGGAGGAGGAATGAATATGCAAGACATATTTAGCCAGTAAGTTGATGCCCTTTATTCGAGGTTTTACTCATTTCATTTGGTGCTTATTATTAGTTTTTCCCTTCTGGTCATTGGATGTGAGCATTTTAGTGCAATATACCTAGTGCTCAGCAACTCTGGATATAGAGGATTCATATAGACTCCAACTATTTTGGGATTGGGGCGAAGTTGATTGATATTGATTGATTTTGGTAAAGCAACTTATCTACTTTTACAACTTATGAGCAATGAACTATGATCTCTCAGTATTTTGCATGAAGCTACAAGATATAAGTAGACATGAGGTGAATCTTTTACCTCATTCTTCAGCTTTAATTGACTAATATTTAGCTGATTGCGGTAAAGCTATCTTAAAAGGATATTGTCCATTTAATTTTTTACTCAGTTTAAGTGTAACCTTGTGTTTTCTGTATGCGGAACGGGTATTCAGTTTTTCTTCTTTTAAATAGTATATTTTCGGTTCACTTTACAGTTTATTCATCCACACGATGAATGATTGTCCCCCATCTGGTACCTTATTCCATACCCTGAGACTGAAGGCATCTATAGGAGCTTATTTTCCTCCAATTAGCCATCCCACGAAACCTCTAAGTTACATCAGTCACTTATAAGTTCATGTGAAAATTGTAGCGAAAGCCAATGAGATTTTTATTTTGATGATATTAAAGAATGAAGTCTGAATTGATTTACGGTCAAGCTATATTATCTAGATATGGATAACAATCTTGGGGTTGTTAATGTAGAACTTCCTTTTTGTTATTTTTCCTTTTGGGGCGGTGGGGATTTGGTGAAGTAGGTTAGATATATTTATTTATTTTCTGTTAGCATATCCAACAAGTGAGAAATGCAAAAGGAATCTGGTATAAGCAACAACAACATACCCTTTGAAATCCCACAACGTGGGGTCTGGGCAGTGTAGAGTGTACGCAGACCTTACCTCTACCTTGGTAGGTAGAGTGACTGTTTCCGAAAGACCCTCGGCTCAAGAGAAAGCATAAGCAAAAGAAGTGTTTGAGGTAAAAGGGCTCGCAGTGGAAGATGTGGTGGTTTAGGCACCTCCAAGGCTTACCGGCTGAACAACATAATTCTCGGTCTTAAATAGAGTTGCTTAACGATGCAGTGGCATAAAGAAGCAATCAGGCTGTAAAAGACGGTATAAAAGACAGTAAACCAGATCTGAAATGTATTAAGATAGTGAAGGGAGAAAATTTCTAGGGATTTCACATTAGCATTCCTTTGGAATAATCCTCTCAGTCTGAGCTAGGTCAAGCTTATAAGGGATAGGGAGCATTATCACTATATAAATTTTACTGAAAATATTAAGTATGCATTGATATTTGCTAGGAATTTTGAGTTACAATCTGATAATTTCCTTTTTAATTGTTCATTTTTAGTACCAAAAGTAAACCAAATTGGAGAGTTTGCCCATTATAATACATGGAATTGCACTCTCTCTTTCTAACAATGCAATAATTTGCAAGGTTTTTCGGCGGAGGCTCAATGGAAGAAGAAGAAGAGAAAATCATCAAAGGAAATGATGTGATTGTTGATTTGGATGCAACATTGGAAGATTTATACATGGGGGGTTCCTTGAAGGTAGTATCTTTATTTGTTTTGTACATTAATACTGAAGCCTTCTCATCAAGTCAGCATAAATACATTTTATTGCTGCGACCTTATCACTAATCTATAACATACTTGATTAGTAAAATACACCATTTATGGATTCCTGTTATAAGAAGTCATTAAAAGTCTTGGGCACATGTTCACCCAATATAGTATAAAAAGAATCTGAACTTTTTCATCCCTCCTGGTTGTTTCTATTAACAATTATTAATCAACTTGAAATTGAAAGAAGCCAGAAAGTGATTTCCCCCATATGTAGTCGAGATACGCCTTGCATATAAGTTGTTACCTAGAAGGTGTGAAAATACAAGCCTTTTTTGGCACAACCTTTATATTTAGAATTTTGTGATTTGACAGGAACTGATAGAATTCAAATGTTAGACGGTGCAAGTTCTTTTTTGTTGGTGGTTTTTGTGATAGTGTTGGGGCATCATGAAACGAGCCTTGCTAGCTAAATCTGTTGATTAGTCTACTAAATGCAATCTTAAGGGAGCTTTTCAACCACCAAATTATATGTCTTTTTGGCCAGCTATCTTTCTGGTGATATTGGCCTTCACCATTTTGCTTCCTATGTATTGGTGACTAAAACAGGTTTGGAGAGAGAAAAACATTTTAAAGCCAGCCCCCGGTAAGAGGCGTTGCAACTGCCGCAATGAGGTCTATCACCGGCAAATCGGTCCGGGAATGTTCCAGCAGATGACAGAGCAGGTGTGGTTTTATTGATGCTTGATGCAACAGCTATACAGCATTATCCTTTTATTCAATCATCTGACCTTGTTTGGAGAAAATTAGACTTAGTCTTGTGTGGTATTCATGTGCTTTTTAAAATATAGCATCTGAATTTTCTTAAACTCTGTACTTGTGCTCTTTAGGTCTGTGACCAGTGCCCCAATGTGAAGTTCGAAAGGGAGGGCTATCACATTACTGTGGATATTGAGAAAGGAATGCAAGATGGACAAGTAAGCTTTTATCTAAAGTTCTCTTATATGCTTAATTTGGTTTGGTGGTACTTAATTTGTTACTTAAAATATCATTGCAATGCACTTTTTAACATAAGCTTGTGTGTACACAATTTGACATACTCCCTCGTATCCTTTTTTCCGGGGACCGGCATATTATGAGGATCTTCATTAGTGTATACAGAGCAATTTGCTTTGAATGTTCTTCTTGCCATCTTGACTTTTATGTTACTTTCTTTGTATAAAAGTTGCTATCTTGTGTGCATAACTATGTGCAACAAAATGTAAAAGCGACTTATTCTATCTGTTTGTTTAAGAAAATCCATTTCACTGTTTCAGCTAATTTTTAGCTAAATTGACCTGTATATACTCTTTTAGTCTAAGTGTCAGACTTAATTCAACTATCAAACGCCTTTCCAGCTGTTAGGGTTCACGGCTTTGCAGTCATAAACGCTTGTTGGTGATGTATGTTCTTTCATTCTAAAGAGGTTTCAGAATTATAGATGTTACTGATAGTAACCAGAAGTAGAGAACCAAAGAAATAGAACAAAGAAGGTAATTTTACTGGCAATAGTTTGTGCAAGAATCTTTAAACACAATTACACCAATAAAGTTCTGTATGGAGAGGACAAGGCTCCAGAATACAGTAGTTTTAATTCTGAAAATTACATACCCAAATAACTAATCCTAATTACATATTTATAGAAAACACAATAGGATAAGACTTAAACCATAAACTACAAACTAGGAATAGTAACTGCTAGACCAACTGCTGGAGCAAATCAAGGGAACAGTTGCTAGACAACTGCTGTAGAACTGGTGTTTGTCCAAAACTCTTTTAACTCTCTATCCTTTTGTCGATATCTCTTTCTGAAGTACGTCTTGAGAGGCGGGTCGGTATCAGTTGCTGTTTCTTAATTTTCAGAAGTCTTGAGGAGTGTTGGGTAGCACTAACTTAATCTAAATGTTTTTTCTGTTGTCATGTCATAATACACCGAAGCCAGAACATCACTAAACTACTCTTCATTGTTGTTTGCCTTTCTCCTTTTAGCAAGTCTCTTGAACATTGTTTTGAAATAATAAGAAATTTCTTTTGACAGGAAGTAGTATTTTATGAAGATGGTGAGCCTAAGATAGATGGTGAACCTGGAGACCTGAAGGTTTGACTTTTATCCCAAGCTACACAAAATAGACTTCAGTATTATGTATTATTTGCCTGTGACTTATATTCTGTCTTTATAATTTTCTTGGGACAGTTCCGCGTTCGCACAGCTCCTCATAACCGCTTCAAGAGGGAAGGAAATGACCTACACACAACTGTTATTATTACTCTGGTAATATTTTCTATTCATTTACCAGAATGCCGGACTGTTATGATTGAAAATTGAAGTTATTAAACTTTGAATGCTTAGAGTTCGGTGGTAAGGGCGCTCCCCTAATATGAGAATATCTCAAGTGAAAGTATGTGTGTTATATAGGCTATTATTGACTGTTCAGTCTAGCCATAGAGCTGATGAAGAGCGAACCCTCGTTTGAGGAATTGCTGGTTTGGGGAAATCGCAAATTTGACCCTTAACAGTCATAATACCATCACCTATGGTAGCGTGACCAAGGTCCTTCTATCTTCCTAATGTCTCATTAGAGTGATAGGGGAATTCCAAAGCTTGAATGAAGTGATTGGCGGATTCCTTCTTTCGTCAGCTTTACGCCCCTTGTTGTTAAAGGAGAATTAAGATAAGAAATTAGACTGACAAAATGCTGGAGGTATATTGGTCTTAACGTACATTGATGTCTGGAATTCACAGTGATGAATGCAACTCTAATTCAATCTTCTAAAAAATGCATGCAGAGGCAGTTTGCTTTAATTCAAGCTTCTAAAAAATGGATGTCGTCAAATGGGCAGGTTGGACTGAATTTGAGCTGGTCAAAATGGGCTGAAAAATATTGAACCGCCCAAAAGTTACTTGGCAAAACTTGGTTGGGGCTAAAATGGGCTAAAAGCGGGTCCTAACCCAACACGCCCAATGCTTACTAAGTTTTAATTTCTTTGTTTGTTCTTTTATAAATTTTTATGTATCTAATAAAATTATTTTGTTCTTTATTATGGCTATATATAAGATATCAAATGAAAAAAATGTCTTTTTGAAAATATTTTTACAAGGTTTTTAATTTTTATGGGCCAATTTGAGCTACATATCAGCCCAATTTTGGATGGGCTAAAATGGGTTTGGCTATATTGAGACTTTTCTAGCTCTTGAAGAGATGGGAGCATTTACCGTGATTGATCATGTGAGGAAAAGAACATTAGTAAATTGTTTGAGTGATGAGTGCTCACTCAATTTGAATGTGTTTTAACCTTAATCTTCAGTTTGTTAGCAGTCTTTCAATCTCCATTGCCGATAGAAACTGAGTTAACTTTGTCCTAGTGGAACAGAGATGAATATGCTCTTTAAGAACAATTTCATTTTGCATGTGAGACTTTAGTTGATCTTAACACTTTCTTTATCTTCCATGCAGGTGCAAGCACTGGTTGGTTTCGAAAAGACCATTAAACATCTCGATGACCATTTGGTAGATATTAGCACAAAAGTAAGTTTTACCAGGCAGTTCTAACGTCTAACCGGCTACGATTTCATATAGGTGTACCCCAATGATTTTAATAATACTTGTATTTCTCATTATTGTTATTCCTCAGGGGATCACTAAGCCAAAGGAAGTGAGAAAGTTCAAAGGTGAAGGGATGCCACTGCATTTCAGTAACAAGAAGGGTGATTTATATGTTAAATTTGAGGTTCTTTTCCCCACATCATTAACGGAGGACCAGAAGAAACGGATCAAGGAAATTCTTGTTTAGAAGAATCGTGTCAACCCCTTGCACTTTTTGTTTTTTTCACAAACGTTGTATTTATGTGTCGGAACTTACTGTAATCGTCCAGGCGGTCCTCACCCTTAAATTTTCGGGGCCCTTTTATGTCCTAGAATTCCCCCCCCCCCCCAAGTCATTTGAGATGTAGTTTTACAGGCTATTTGAACTGACTAACAAGGACATGGTTGAACAGATTGGCAGCGAATGTGCTGCATTGAGTACTTGATATTGTATCCATTACTGTAGAGTAGATTGAAGTATGTACATTTGCTAGCACAACTTTATTCAAGTGATTTACATTTACTTTGTAATTGGTAGCATGTTAGCTGATGTATTATTTTGAAGTCTTCTCCTCAGTGTGCTAGGGACGAACTCGCACGGAAGGTAGTGATTTAAGGATAGGAGATAATGATCTCGAGATATTTCAAAAATACTTAAAAAAATACTTCAAACATGCAGGCATTTGAAGGCCCAACGTGAAAATTGTTATGGATTAAATTATGAGAAGTTTTTGAAATAAGAAATGATTTTTTGTGAACAACGTGGTTACATTTGATATTGAGTAGTTCAAATAATATTAAACTTTTGATCGGTTTGGATACTTGGAATCCTATATATGAAGGGTGTAGTAATCGGTTTTGCTTGGGGAGTTGAAAATAAACATAGGTGCGGAGATTTCTGAATAGTTCAACTTCTCAAATGTCGGTTGAATCCATGGATATATTAGAAATAACTTGACGAACTGAAACATCTTAGCAAGCAGAGAAAATAAAGAAATATCAATTTTTGTAGTAGCGATGGCGAAATAGGAGCAACCTAAAACGGTAGAAAAGTGGTTGGAGGAGAACAATAATTTTGATTGTAAAATTGCAATTCAAAATCAAGGAAAAAGGGAAGGTTCAATAAAGATAGAAAAACTTTTGCAATTTATAGCCTTAAACTTGTCATAATACATTTGTGTATTACACATTAAAAATAAGTTTCTATCATTGTACCAGCCTAGTGCATTTATCAGATAAGGATAAAATATAAATGTTGAAATTTAAAACTTACTAAATATATAAATAAATATTCTTTCCAAAACGATTCAAAAAAAGCGAGGCACATGAATTGACACACTAAGCTTTTAAAAAAAATATTATGATCTTAAGTTAAAATTATGAATAAAATATAAAAAATATCCTTTAAATATCGAGATGTTAAACATGTCATGTCGGAGGGTCATTAAAGATAAATTATGAATGCTAGAATTAAAAATTTACTAAAAGAGATATTTTTCTTGAAACGAATAAATAAAAGTAAGACAAGTATAAGAGTCCTTGAAGTAACAATGGATGTGTGTGCCTTGTTACCCATTTTTTTGAATGTGGGTGAAAGGAAATAGTGGGCATAAGAGTGAGATGGGGTAGATCCGTAGATCTATCACAACAACTACTTTAGACTCCAAAAAGATAATGTGTGAATTAGGCGTTTTCGTAATTGCAACACCAAAATCACACAAGTATACATTGAGTAGTCGTTTGGTAGTGTGTATAAGAAAAATGGTGAATATGGTGTATTAGTAATGCAAGTATTAGTAATTAAGAATTATAATTGGGCGGGGCGAGTGCGGGTACTCCTCATCCGCACCCGTATCCGCCAGAAAATTTTATACCCGCCACCCGTAGCGGGTACAATTTCAACATCCATACCCGCCTAGGCGGGTATATTCTTAAATCAACACCCGCTCCACCACCCAAGTGGATATTCGTCACCCGCCAATATCCGCCTGTACCCGCCAACTATATTTTGTAATCAATTCATTTGTGATCAACATTATCCCAAAAATTACAAAAATTCAAATTCCAAAAATGGTTATTAAAAAACAAATTCCAATCTGCTCTGCCATGATTATTGGTTCCATAAATATGCTTAATATAAACAAACAATAGCTACATAAGAAATTAAATTCATTCTACTATGTAGTTGTTGAAAATTTACAAAATGTGGAAATAAGTTTAACCCATTATTTATGACTCGAACAATTGAGAACGCGCACGTCGGAAACGTCATTTTCACATACGTGCACACGTAGTGCCAAGTATCGTAAATTTTATTAGTAAAAGAGATATTGGTACGTAAGTAAAATATTTGAGACATAGAATGATGAACGGTTATTGGCCAAATGACGCGTGTTCCACGTTGGTAAATGAAGGAAGAAGTGTAAATGTCGAAACGGGTCGGAAAAGGGCCGCGGAGTCGGAGAGCCGCGAAGCCCCAAGAGCCGCGGTGCTGGATGGTTTTCTGGTCACTGGAGCCGCAGCGCTTCGGAGGCAGTGTCTGTGCGACGGAAGTTCAAAAATTTGGCTGATCATGGAGACGTTTTGGGGTGTTCAAACATCAATTTTTTCTCCATAAATCGGCAATTATTTGGTTGCATTACTTGGTGAATTAAGTGTCCATTACATGACACTTAAAGGACCAATACGTGGGCACTTGAAGAGACATTCTTACACAACTTATATATTGAGGCCTTTAATTTAATTGGAGATAATCTCTAACACCTCACTATTGTATAGTTCATCTTCCTCTCTAGCATATCTTTCAAACACTCAAAGGTTCTTCTTGAGAAACACTTGAGTTTTATTTGCTCATTTGTTTGATGTTGTTTTATCTTGGGAGACAGTTGCCCATCAACGTAAAAGGATATATACGGGGCAATAATGTCTTAAGGAAAAAATGATAACACTCGACTCAAGACAATTGTAACAAGTAGAGATTTAGTGTCTCTTGATTTCATATTATCAAGATCAAGGAGCTTGTTGCAATTGAAATGAAGATCCAAAGATAGAAGATCCAAGACGGATTCAAAACAGAATATCAAAACCACAAAACTCATTGTTGTTGTCACAACTCATGTTAGGCTTCAAACCTGTTGTATTGTAATTGTTTATCCTTTCGAAGCACTACTGATAATAGTAATTATATATTATTCCCGTACATCCATGATAACCCACAGTAGTTTCAAATTCTGCTCCACCAAGGGGACACGAGCTCACATGTTACATGGAATTAACCACTAAAAATAATTCAGAACTAACTTCTCTTGGCCTCCAACCTCCATAATATAATCCCGGATAGAAAGATAATGCTTTAGTTAGCAAAATAGTTCAAGACCACATAGAATCTACACAAAATAAGAAAACACCAAAATTTGTTGAAATCATATTCCAGCAAAAAAAAAAAACTGAAACCTTCATTAACCTTATTTACAACCAGAAAACATAAAATTCACACAAAATAGTGCCTAATGATAACCCATAGGCTATAAGGATTATACCTTAAGCTCTCAAAAGAGGCTAAGTATCGAAGAACGAAAAGACCCTAATGAAAGGCTGATGGCGGCTTGACGGAGAACGAGAGAGGGAGAAGAAACGTCGCATGAAGATCGAAGACTGCTTGTGAACGAGAGAGGGAGCCGGAAGGCGTGAAGACCCAAGAGAAGGGTGAACTGGTGAAGGCTGCTGAATATGCTGTTGAACAGGGACTTATAGGGCGTGTAAATGAGTATTATTGGCATTGGGCTTTTGGGCTTACGGACTGCAACAACTATTAATGGGCTTATGGGGCGGGTAGATGGGCGGGTAGATGGGCGGGTAGATGCGGGGCGGGGAGGCGGGTATACCACCTATCCGCCACTCGTAGCGGGTACATTTTCAATACCCGCCTACTACCCGCCAAAGTTATACCCATACCCGCCCCAACTGGGCGTGTGTGGTGTGGAATCCATAAAATTATATCCACATGTCATACCTATTAGTAATGTTGGTATTAGTAATGCTGACATTAGTTATGCAAAAATTACTTTTTATCCACCGTTTGATTTGATGTATTAAAAATAACATGCATTGCATAATTTCTAACCCTTCATACTATACTATGTGAGAGACTTCATGGACTGGTACCCGAGAAGCAGTTTTGGGTCGGCGCAACAAGAGGGTGTGCTCAGGCCTCGACCTTCGCTGGCCCACCATACAGTGGGCCTGTTACACCTCGTATTTCCAAGGCATTAATATGGAAACGTACGTAAAGAATTAAGGTTTCTTTAACCATGCTTATGCATGCATTAAAATTCATTGCGTTGCTTATACAATGATTTTCTATGCATTAGTTATGCATAAGATAATACCAAACAGAGTATATAACTAATGCTTGTATTAGTTATATATATGCTCAAAAAGTGTACCAAACAAGATATTACTAATACACAAAGCTAATGCATACATTATTTTATTTAATGCATCCTACCAAACGATCCCTCAAGGTTACAATTGCTATGCATAACATAAGGACTAAATCGGAGTTAAGCAATAATACAGGAACTAAAAATGCTATTTTCCCTTTCCCAATCAGTGGCAACATAGTAAATAAACCGCATAATCAAGCCTACTTTCCAAAATTAGAGTGGTGGTCGATACTTGATACCAAAAGTCCCAAAAACACAAAAATCCAAACCCTGATTTCTCTCTCTTGTTAGAAAACTGAAATTTTCATTTGAAATTCACAAAAACAATTTGGATTGATTGTCTCTCGCTATGTCACTGAGACCAAACTCTCGAACGGAGGCTCGCCGGAGCCGGTACAAAGTGGCCGTAGATGCAGAGGAAGGACGGCGAAGAAGAGAAGATAACATGGTTGAGATCCGGAAGAATAAAAGAGAAGAGAGTTTGTTGAAGAAGCGTCGTGAAGGTTTACTACAAGCTCAGCAGTTTACTAGCACTACTGCTGTTGTTTCTCAACTTGATAAGAAGGTATATCAGTTTCGTTGCTTAATTCCTTTAGTTGATAGTTACAACTATTGTGATTTATTTGAAATTTGCGAGTGCGATCAATGTTTACTCGGTGTTGCTAGTTACAGATATTTTGATCGGATTGTGTTGTTTTATTTGAAATTTGCAAATGCGATCGATGTTTACTCGGTGTTCATCATTTCAAGCATAATTACTTGCTTTATTCAGTTGATAGCTACAGATATTGGGATCGTATTTGGTTGATTTTATTTGAAATTTCAAGTGCGATAAATGTTTACTCGATGTTCGTCATTTCAAGCATAGTTACTTGCTTGATAAGAAGGTATTAATCTCGTTGCTTAATTCATTCAGTTGATAGTTACATATATTGTGATCGGATTTGGTTGATTCAGTTGAAATTTTCAAGTGCGATCAACGGTGTTCATCATTTCGAGCATATTACTTGCTTTATTCAGTTGATAACTGTAAATATTGTGATCGGATTCGGTTGTTTTATTTGAAATTGCAAGTGCGATCAATGTTTACTTGGTGTTGAAGAGCATAGTTACTTGCTTTATTTAGTTCTTAGCCTCATGTATACTTATTGAATTCAATTGTTTATTTTGAATTGCAAGCCACTCAATGTTTACTCAGTGTTCATTCTTTCTTCATTCAGTTCTTAGCCTCACTTTTCCTTATTGGATTCAATTGTTTTATTTGAATTGCTAGCAAGATGATGTTCACTCGGTGATTGTTCTTTCGAGCTTAATTCAGTACTTGTATTTTCGTTGATTACTTGCTTCAGTCAGTTCTTAGCCTCACTTTTCCTTATTAGATTCAATTGCTTAATTGGATTGCTAGGTGCGATCAATGTTTAAACGGTGTTCATACTTTCGAGCATAGTTACTCGCTTCATTCAGTTCTTTGCCTTTGTGTGATTCAATTGTTTATTTGAATTTTGGAAACAATCTCTCTACCTCCCAAGGTAGAGTTAAGGTCTGCGTACACTCTACCCTCCCCGGACCCCACCGTGTGGGATTGCATTGGGTATGTTGTTGTATTTGAATTTCAAGTGCGTACAAGACTGACTCAACTTTCATCTCTTCGAGCTTAGTCAGCAACATGCCATCTCTTCGAGCATGGCATTGTTTTTGGCGCAAAGTTACTCCCCCTCAAATATTTTTGTAAAATCAAAATCAAATGACCGTTCGACTCTCCAAAAAGTGATAGTGTCATTTGTTTTTGTGGACGAGGGGGAGCAACAAAGTAGACTGTATGTTTATACTCCTCAACTATCATACCTAATCATTGAAAATAGTATGCTTCTCTAACAAGAAAAACCATTATTCCTACACTGCTCTAGCAACAAATTTATCTGATTTGACTTTATTGGTTTATAACCTTTCAGCTGGAGACTCTTCCTGAAATGATTGCTGGGGTTTGGTCCGATGACAGCAGTATGCAGCTTGAATGTACAACACAGTTCCGGAAACTGCTTTCAATTGGTCAGTTTTGCATGTTTTTTCCTAAATGATTTTCTATTTGATCACCTTGACAATGAGTGTTTTTTCTCGTTGTATCTCTGTTGCTTGATTGGTATTACCATCACTTGTGGTTGTGTTGGCAGAACGTAATCCTCCTATAGAGGAAGTAATACAGTCTGGGGTAGTTCCTCGCTTCGTTGAATTTCTTGCTAGAGATGACTATCCTCAACTGCAGGTTTGTGCTAAATCTATTACTTTTTTGGTCATTCATCTTCATTTCTAGTGTTTACATTTTCTTTTGGCGTCCTATGATCTAGTTTGAGGCAGCATGGGCTCTTACAAACATTGCATCTGGTACATCAGAAAACACTAAAGTTGTGATTGATTATGGTGCTGTGCCGATTTTTGTCAGACTTCTAAGTTCACCAAGCGATGATGTCCGTGAACAGGTAAAAACTTTAATAAGAGGGCTACAATTTCATGTTTATTTTTATAAATGTCATGATATTATGTCAATGAAGCACCAATCTGCCAATTTATTTCTTAGAAGTGCTTTTATTTAATTTTTTACTTTTATAGGCAGTTTGGGCTTTGGGAAATATTGCTGGTGACTCGCCCAAGTATCGTGACCTTGTGCTTGGCCATGGAGCCTTAGTTCCATTGCTGGCACAATTTAATGAGCATGCAAAGCTATCTATGTTGAGAAATGCTACCTGGACATTGTCAAACTTTTGTAGGGGCAAGCCTCAGCCGCCGTTTGAGCAGGTTGGTCTAAAAAACCAAAAGTTTGTTATAATCTTTTCATAATTTTATATTAATTTGGAAGATTGTGCCTTTTGAAATTCATCTCTCAGACAAAAGCGGCACTCCCCACTCTTGCTAGACTTATCCACTCAAACGATGAAGAAGTCCTGACAGATGCATGCTGGGCTCTTTCATATCTCTCTGATGGAACTAATGACAAAATCCAGGCTGTTATTGAAGCTGGAGTGTGTCCCCGCCTTGTTGAGCTGCTACTGTGAGTCATAAATCTTATCTCTGGAGTTTGTTTCAGGCTTTTATTATCTCAAAATCATAACTTCCGATGCTCTGCTTAGATGGTTTTTTCTTACTGCCTTCATCTTCCTTTTGCAATTAGTCATTCTTCACCATCTGTTCTCATTCCTGCCTTGCGCACTGTTGGTAATATTGTCACAGGAGACGATATCCAAACTCAGGTATTTTCTATCCTCATATGGGCAATATATATAAGTTTCTCTGCTTTCGCCAATTCGTCATGTTTGAAGTTGTTTCAGTTTTTCCTCTTCTATTTCTTAAATGAGTCTAAACGTGAATTCTCTATATGAATCCATCAGTACATCAGATGTCTAGTATCTTTAATTTTCGTTTGGGTAAATTATTGTAAATCTGACCAAAAATATAATAGAATCTAGCTTTGATCACTGATAAGTCAATTTTTATTAATAATTCTGATAGTCAACTATATTATAATATCAAAGAAAAGACGATGGTACGATTGGGCTAGTCAATTAGTTCTCGTGCATTTTCTGCATGTTTAGGAGAGGTTGCTAATAAAGTATTTGCTAATTCATTCATGTACTTCAATTTTCACATTTTCCCACTTGGGTGGGGGTTTACGGTGTGTGACTGTTATGATTATTTCTAGAATAAACTTTCTATTGCTCAACTGCCCGCAGGGATAGTGTTTCACCACATCATTCTGTTTTGAACCTTTGTGCTCTCTCAGGAACTCTATTTGTTCATCAAGTCTGTGAGAAATTATGGGAGAAAATATATTATTGAATTGTTGTATCTACATGATTACACTGAGCTCTACTTATATACACTCCATTACAATCCTTTTCCTAGTAGGATAATATATGAAATCCTATTCCTATTTTACATTACAATCCTTTTTCTAGCAGGATACTATATATGAAATCCTATTTCTATTGTAACACTCCCCCTCAAGCTGGCGCATACAAGTCATATGTATCGAGCTTGTTATATATGTATTAATACGAGGATCAATGAGAGACTTGGTGAAAATAATATCACCGGAGAGTATATCTGATCTGGATTGAGCAACCTCAATACCTAGAAAATACTTCAGTCTGCTGAGATCTTTAGTACGAGTTATGTCAAACTCCTGAATTATTGTGTTGAATTTCCTACCCGGCTCTGGGAGACTGTTTCAGATCATAAAGTGACCAACGCAATCGACACATCAGGTTAGACTCTCACTGAGCAACAAAATCAGGTGGTTGCTCCATATAAACTTCCTCCTCAAGGTCACAATGGAGAGAATAGCATATTTCACGAATGTGTCCAAGCCTATTACAATAACTAAACTTAGGTCGAGATCTTCCAAGGAGATCTCTTCGTCGCTTTTTCATGGATTGTGATGTGTGATTTTCTGATCTTTCTTGAGAATTTTGAAGTAATCATAGGACTTGAACTTTCAATTTCCGTATTTTTGGAGTTCAACATATCAAAATCGAGAGACGTGGCAAAATCTATCTTGAATGATGGATGGAATCTGGCGAATACAACCCAAGAAGAAAATTACTAAGATCTTGCCGGAAAAAGGTGCATGCGCGGCGTGTGGATCTGAGCGGTACGTGGTGGCGCGTGCGTGAGTATTTGTCTAAGCCGCTGCCTGGGTTTTGATCGGAAGGGACTGATCTACCTCGTGGTGGTGTTGGAATTTACACCACACTACCCGAAAGTAATTTTGACGCGGATAGCTATGTTATCACCGAAAATATTGCACGGTGACTGATTTACTTTTTCGGAAATTATTGGAAATTTGTACAACAATTAGTTTCTCACTAGCTTGAACATGATCTATGTTGTGGTGGTGTTGGATTCTGCACAACATGATCTATGCACGGTGGTGATTTTTTTTTTTTCGAATTTTCGCTGGAATATTGCACAACAAATATTTTCTTACTAATACTCTGGAAGAGAAGGGCACAACACAGGCGCCGGAATTGAGGCATGAGAATGTGATGGTATTTTATGGGTAGGATCAGAATGATGGCACGACCTTAGGAGACGCAAAACCGTCGCCAGAATTGAGGCACAAGACTGTGATGGTATTTTGTGGGTAGGATCAGAATAATGGCATGATCCTATTGGACGAGAAATTATGCCGGAAAAGTTGTCGAACCTGAAAGAAAGTGGTATGGGTCAGCTCGGAATATCTGCCCGATGCTGATAGTTAAAACAATTCTTAAAAGAATGGCCGGAAATAGCCTGGAACACCGGAACCCTAATTTCGACGATCGGAATCTGTTAACTGTTCACGCCGGGAAAACATTGTTCATGCGACACTGTTCACACATTTTTTTTATTCCGGTGATAATATTCTATTATCTGAAGGAGGAGAATATTTTATTTATAAATATCTTAAAGTTCTCAACAATCTTCACTCTACCATTATCTTTGGCCAGACGGGCGATACACATTTTTTAGTGCCGCCCGCCGACGGCGGAAGCTCTTTGATTCTCTACCAAGATCGCAGAAGCTCTGATACCATGTGAGAAATTATGGGAGAAAATATATTATTGAATTGTTGTATTTATATGATTACATTGAGCTCTATTTATATACACTCCATTACAATCATTTTCCTAATAGGATACTATATATGAAATCATATTCCTATTCTACATTACAATCCTTTTCCTAGTAGGATACTATATATGAAATCATATTCCTATTCTAACAAAGTCATTTATTCTAATAGAGTGTGTAGGAGAAGGAATAGGGTAGAGTGGAGATTTTCTATATTTTTGGTCCCTAAAACAAAAAAGGAGTGAAAATTGAATCAACTTCTTTTGCAATCCTTTTATTCTCCTACCAAGGTGGGGAAGCTCTAAAAGGGTATATTGTAAGGCAGAGGTTTGCTCTCTGTCAGTGAGGAGTTATTTGCAACCTTCCATTTTTTCTACCTCTTCAAACGTGATGGAAACTGGAAATGAAATGGACAACAAAATCTACACTTATTGGTTATTAAAGCAAATTATGTCTTGCCTAATTTAACAGTTTGATTTCTTACCTAATTTTAAACGGTTTGATTCTATTTCTGGGGGACATTGATGAACCCACTTTGTTTAGGTTATCATTGACCATCATGCTCTTCCCTGCCTTCTTAACTTGTTGACGCAAAATTACAAAAAAAGCGTTAAAAAAGAAGCTTGCTGGACAATCTCGAACATTACAGCTGGTAATCGGAATCAAATTCAGGTATGTTGTATGATAACTGACATTTATGTGCTGCCTTTATCAATTGACAGCAAATGAAAAAAGAGAACCTTTTCAATACGATTCAGTAATGTATAGTGATACTGAATGGGGGGTTTAATTGAAATAGGCTGCGATCGAGGCTGGCATTATTGCCCCTCTTGTCCATCTGCTACAAAATGCTGAATTTGAGATAAAGAAAGAAGCTGCTTGGGCAATTTCAAATGCTACATCTGGTGGAAATAATGATCAAATCAAGTATGGTTCCTTTTAGCAAATCAAGTTTCATCAGGTTAACCTTATATCTAGTTTCAAGCTCATATGTAAATTTGTCTCTAGGTTCTTGGTGAGCCAAGGTTGTATAAAACCATTGTGTGACCTTCTGGTATGTCCTGACCCAAGAATTGTCACGGTCTGCTTGGAAGGGCTTGAGAATATTCTGAAGATTGGGGAAGCTGATAAGGATCTAGGTAACACAGAAGGCGTGAATGTTTATGCCCAGTTGATCGACGAGGCTGAAGGTCTAGAGAAGATTGAAAACCTCCAGAGCCATGACAACACTGAAATCTATGAGAAGGCAGTGAAGATCCTCGAAACTTATTGGTTGGAAGATGAAGATGAGAAGCTTCCAACAGCGGATGCTCAACATTCTGGATTCAACTTTGGAGGGGGCGATCTACCTCTTCCATCAGGAGGATTCAACTTCAGTTGATTGGGTATGTTCCCTTTTCTATGATTATCGTTTTTCTGTTGACAATTATTGCCTTTAAGAGTTTTGTTCTCTTGACCATCTGTATTATGGTCAGGGGTGGATCCAGTGTAGTGGTTACGGGTTCACGTGAACAAAGTAATGTTTGCCTAGAAAATGTATTTGTATTAAAAACTTCATCAAGTATAAGAAATTTAGCTCGGAAGGTTATTATTGTATATTAACTTGAGATGAAATCTTGGATCCGCTTCTGATTATGGTGTAAATTATTTTGTATTAGGATGAAATGGAGTTGAATAGAGTATAATGGATAAAAGAGGATTTGTAACCTGCTAATTTGAGCATCATGATGTAAAACTAATCGCCTTTGCCTTTGATTGAGCAAAAATGGTTTATTGCAGTTAAAACTTATGGTATTTTCTGAATCTGTATCCTTGCTATGATTCTTTCTAGGTATGGCTAGCAGGTCAGTCAGTGGTCTTAAACCGGAGAAGCGTCCTCTTTAATCCAGGTTAAACTTTTCCTGGAGGGATTCTATCAAATTTGTTTCTTGGAGCTGGCACTGAGAACCGGGATGGAACATGAGAAAAGGACTGTTTGAACAATGTGTAGAGTTTTCTTCTTTTTGGTTGTATTTGGGGGGGGGGGGGGGGGGGGTTACCATATATTTTCTTCTTTTTCTTGAGTGAGCTTCTGTTGTATAAGTTAACTTTTCCCCCCAGATATATTGGTGGTGGTGGATAAAGCATAATTTATATATATACATGTTAATGTACAAGTCATACCTGGGCTTCCCATGACATTATAAATATTTCCTCCACCGAGTCATTCTGGAGATGTGGGGCAGTATATTGTGTTTTTTGTAATAAAAGGTGACATATATGAACTTGGTTAATTAGCAGCAACACATACTTATTTCCATCTTTCTGTCCCATTATTTGGATCTATCAAGCAGTTGCTTGCTTCATTGCTGAGGTGGTGAAATTACTGGCAGCCAATGGGTCATGGACTGTGTTTACTTCTTGGCCTGATCCCAAAATTACCAGGTTGATTTTTATTCCCCCGTCTGAATTTGATTGAATCCTGCCCCTGCACTTGATATTACTCTTTTTCAATGTGCTGGAATGACATTTGGGGATCTAGTTTAGTGCATTTGTTTTTGCTCGTAGTCAAAAGGGGTTGATTTGCTTGGTATCGTTGTATCCTGTTTGACATAGGTAGAAGAGGCATATAAGAGAAATGAACAGCGATGTCGTTCAGTGGTTGAAGCAATTTAATATGAATACAACGTTGTGGTATGTTCTTTTGATCTTTTGCTAAATTATGGTGCTGTGTCCCCCCCCTCCCTCTTTTTTTTTTGGTGGGGTTGGGGGAAGGGAAATATGTGCAAAAATATGGCTTTAGGGTTGCTTGGTCTTCTTGCACCTTAAGTTGATTTACACAAATATTTTATATTTAGAAGTTGGTCAATTTTAATTTAAAATTAGAATTTAGAACTAATTTTACCCTGCAGGAAGAAAAAAGATAAAAATAACTATCTCATAAGAATTTAGAGTTTAGAACTAATTTTATTTTTTACTTTATCTCATAAGAAAAAAGATAATGTAACTAAATTAACATTTATAACGCATTACAAAATCTGATCTGCCAAACTTTCCGGCTGGAAAATCGCTATTCGTCTATCTAGGAATGACAGTGGGTCGGATTTGGGGCGGATTTTGGGATTTTCGTACTCTATCCACCCTTCCAAATGTGCTATCCATACCCTACCCATTACCCACTGATTATATGATTTTCATACCCTTATTTGCTCCTTTCGGGTATTGGGTACCCGCGGGTACCCACGAGTTATACACTCTCTCAAATAAAAGACAAAAATTCTACAAATTTGATAAAATATATTACCAAATATGTTTCATAATTACCAAATACAATCAAAGTTTCATGAAAAAAATTGTCCAAACACTAATGTCATCTCAAAAACAAAATGCAACTACATCAAACATGTCTTCAAGATCTTCAAACTTTAGTATGTTTCTCCATAAATCTATGAAAAAATAAAAGAAGAAAAATGATAAAAAAGAGATTATATAGAAAAAGTTATATCTCAATATAAAGGAAGAAAAAACACAACAATAAAGTCATACCTTTGGAACAACAAAACACTACATTGACCATTGAAAAGTCTTCAAAGTATTATCAAAGAATCTACAACATTGATAAAAATTAATTGAATTAACCAAATAGAAAAAAATTACACATTCATTTATTAATAAGTAATATATGTAAGATTCCATACGTTCATCATCCACATCTTCATCAACACAAATGATTGGACATTCAACTAAGTTTGATGTAGTACTAGAAACTTCATCTACAAATAAAATCACAATTTAAAAAAACAGAAATCATGGATAGGGTACATCCATATGCTTACCCGCTCCTAACCCACCCTCAAACAGTCGGGTTAATACACTACCCGACCCATGAATCGATCAAAGCGGGTAATTACCCTCGTTGACCGGATAGAATAGGATGGATCGGGTCAATTTTGCCATCCCTACAATCTATCACTCGAAGCCGCAGTATTTGCTTGGGGAATAGCATAAACAATGTGAAATATAATACATATGCCACGTGAAACAGGACTTGAACAAATAAAAAACGAATCTCCACTCTCAAAACATGAAACTTGAAAAAAACAATCCAAATCATATCACTGCCAAAGTTTCCAGGTTCTACTCATCAGTCACCACATGTTCCCCAAGTGGTCCTCCAGCCAACCCCTAAACCTTATTTCCCAATCCAGTAACTTAATGATTTGCACATGTGAACCTTTTGGCTTCAGAATAAAAAAAGAAAATAACAATTTGCTAACTCTACATTTGCAAGTACATGAATATTGGAGTTTTTACATACTGAAATCCTAAAAAATACTTACAATAAGATGTAGGCAATTAAAATTGACACCAATTTTGGAGAAATTTTCTTCTTGTATTCCATTGTGTCTTACATGTCTATTTATTGATTACAAAAAGGACTTCTATGTAATATCTAAGGACTAGACTATAATTACAAAATATTCTATCTAACAATCTATAACTAATTTTGTATTTTGTACACATCACTAATTCTACAACAACAACAACATTCTCCGTGAAAATCCCACAACGTGAGGTCTGGGGAGGGTAGAGTGTACACATACCTTACCTCTATCTTGGTAGGTAGAGCGACTGTTTCCGAAAGATCCTTGGTTCAAGACAAATCATAAGCACAAGCAAAACAAGAGAAGTAAAGCAAGAGAAACGGTGTGACCCTGCCACGAAATTTAAAACAGTATGAAAATGATGGTAACAAAGGCGAATAAGCCATGATAGTGCGTTCTGAAAAAAGGAAACAGTAACTAACGCAGGTAAATAAGATAAATAAAGTACATTAAAGAACTCATAGCAGCAGAAATCAAGCGACATGAGACTATAAAGCAATACTGCACCTACTAGTATGATAGGCTAAGCAGACCTACAATAATAACACTACAACTACCAGTTACCAGTTGTAAGCGTAAGTCCCCTACACTCAACTACCTACTACCCTAATTCGTGTCCTCCACAACCCCCTATCTAAAGTCATGTCCTTGGTAAGTTGCATCTACGCCATATCCTGTTTAATCATCTCTCCCCAATACTCCTTCAGCCTACCTATACCCCTCCTGAACCCGTCCATAACCAACCTGTCACACCTCAGCACTGGGGCATTTGTGTCTCTCCTCTGCACATACCCGAACCATCTCAACCTCGCTTCCCACATCTTATCCTCCAGAGGTCACTCCACTCTGACCGGATATCATCATTTCTAATCTCATCTCTCTTTGTATGCCCACACATCCATTTCAGCATCCTCATCTCCGCAACTTTCATCTTTTGGATGTGCGAAGTCTTGACTGGCCAACACTCCGTCCATACAACATAGTCGTTCTAACCACCAAGGGGAGGTGATGAATGGACTTACGTGACAAATCCAAGGGAAGGTGCCATGGTGTATGTTATTCGCAGACGACATAGTCCTGATTGATGAGACTCGCAGCGGAGTGAACGATAAGCTGGAGGTTTGGAGACAAACTCTGTAATTTAAAGGGTTTAGGCTGAGTAGGACCAAGACAGAGTACTTGGAGTGCAAGTTCACCAACGGGAGCGAGCTGGAGACAGGCGAAGATGTGAAGCTTGGTACTCAGGTCATTCCGAAGAAAGGAAGCTTCAAGTACCTTGGGTCTATTATCCAATGGGATGAATAGATTGATGATGACGTCACACATCGTATTGGGGTAGGGTGGATGAAATAGAGGCTAGCATCTGGAGTCTTGTGCGACAAAAATGTGCCACCAAAACTTAAAAACAAGTTCTATAGGGCGGTGGTTAGACCGACTATGTTGTATAAAGCGGAGTGTTGGTCAGTCAAGACTTCACACATCCAAAAGATAAAAGTTGTGGTGATGAGGATGATGATATGAATGTGTGGGCATACAAGGAGGGATATGATTAGAAATAATGATATTCGCGACAAAGTGGGAGTGGCTTCGGTGGAGGATGAGACCGCAACATACCAGCTCATACCAAAATGTCACTCACCCGGTCAATTTGCAAACCGACCTCCAAAATGATCCGTTTATTACATACACATCTTATCCTCCACCTACCTATATCTCCCCACTCAGTCCAAATTGCCAGGCCACCCAATACGAGCAGAGGACACACATCACTGGTCCTAACAAACAATATGGGGGATTAACACATCCGACCGAAAGCCAACCATTTATTATGCATGCATCCTCTCAAGAGACAGATCAATACAAGGAAATGGAGCGGCAGGCTCGAGCCAGAGCTGATGAAAATATGGCAAAAGAAATCCGTAGTTTGAAAGAGGCATTTAGAAGCATTCAGATGAACAAGGGGGAGGCAGGTTTAGAATATGAAAACTTATGTATGCACCCCGATGTTGAATTACCTATGGGATACAAGGTGCCCAAATTTGACATGTTCGATGGAAAGGGGAATCCTCGAGCTCATCTAAGGTCATATTGTGATAAATTGATTGGAGTTGGGAAAAATCAAGCAATCATCATGAAATTATTCATCAGGAGTCTAACCGGCGAGGCGCTGGACTGGTACACATGCCAAGACCCTCGAAAATGGGACGGTTGGAATGCCATGGCACAAGATTTCATGGATAGATTCAGATTCAACACTGACACCGTACTGGATAGATTTTATCTTATGAAACTTGAAAAGAAATCCACAGAAACTTTCAGGGAATACGCCCTGAGGTGGCGGTCGGAAGCAGCAAAGGTCCAACCTCCAATGGCAGAGAGCGAAATGACCACCTTGTTTGTGCAGTCATTAAAAGACGCGACGTATTATGAAAAGATGATCAGTGTAATTGGCGAAGTTTTGCGAAGTCGTGAGAATGGCGACCGTGGAAGAAAGCATTAAGGCGGCGGGATTACAAACTTGGCGACCTACAAGCAACTAGCGAGCAATGCGATCGATTCCATGGGAGGTACCTCGCGAGAGGAAAAGGGATCATCACCCTGCTATGGTCATTCGGGAACATAGGCGAACAACTTCCGGTGTATCAAAGCCCACCGCGTTCTTACTATAACCAAAACACTCAAAATCCACGATCATACTATCAAGATGCGCTACCCGTATCTGTTTACCATACCCAACAAGCATATCCAAAATACTCACCACAATCACGAACCCGTGCACACCAAGCGGACCCAAACCCGCATAAATCCGAAAGAAAGCCAACGAGAACCTATACACCTTTAGCCGAACCTATAGCCCAAGTGTATGAAAAGCTGAAAGCCGCAGGAATACTCCAGCCAATTCCCAGAAATACCCCCAGGCCTATATCCCGAGGGCACGATGAAACCAAACATTGTGCATACCACTCCGGTGTCGAGGGGCACGACATCGCAAATTGTTATACACTCAAGGACAAAATAGAGGAGTTAATCGAAGAGGGAGTCATTCAGCTGAAAGATGCCCCTCTCAGGGTAAACAATAACCTTATTCCCGGCTATGAAGATGCCCATGTGAGCATGATAGCTAAAGATGGAGAAAACAGTCTGGAAGGGACTATTACGCCAGCCCGAAAAGGGAAGAAAATTGAATCATCGACCAACCGTCAGAGAAGAGGAGGTGCTCCTTGCCGGAGATTGTTTAACTGATGAATAAGTCATTTGTTTAGTTGTGTGCTGCAAGAGATGATCCTACTGAAGACTCAACCATTGAAGACTCAGAGCAAGAAGACAAGTGGACTCGTGCCCCTGCCCTGGCCCGCCGAGTCCGGAAATAGTTAGTTTAATATATTTTGCCCTTTATATGTATTGGAACTACGTTTGACCTGATTCCTCAAGTGATACGTGGCGGCCGTCTCGCCGGTCCCACCTTTAGAAATTTTAATTTCACCCAATTTCGCTTGTAATGAACTACGTCATGACCTGATTCCACATGGGGATACGTAGGCGGCCTAAATCGGCTTCGGTCACACCATTAGGAAACTTTCCCTTTATTTTTGAATCATAAAACGAGAATACACACCCACTTTTAGGCCAAACGCCATTCACACATTCAAAACTGGGACAAGGTAGGAAACCAGGCAGGGGTTATGAGTCCAAACAAGGCAGACGTCCGAGCATCAAGAATCAAAACTACAAAGTCAATGCGAATCAACCACCCCCCCTCAAACTCACAAATTTTCTTTGAGCGCAGGTTCTTCATGTTAGCAGAAGCAGACAGACATCAACAATCAAATCCCACAACAAAGTCTAGCGCATCAGCTTGGGCCTAGAGTCAAATTGCAATCCATGCAGTGCACAAACGCACAACAAAGACATCATTACAACATCTCAGCATTCACATCATCTGGCATGTCAGGGACGACATCTCTACCCACAAAATTGCATTTCTCAAATATTTATCATTTTGTTTTAACAGGTATACACTAACTTTTCTCAAGCTTAGCTTGCAGAAGCATTTATTCTACAGGAGCAGCAGCAACGTCCGAAAACGACGCCACGTCTGAAACGACGCCAAGTCCGAAAACGACGCCATGTCCGAAAACGACACCAAGTCCGAAAACGACGCCATGTCCGAAAACGACACCAAGTCCGAAAACGACGCCACGTCTGAAACGACGCCAAGTCTGAAACGACACCAAGTCCGAAAACGACGCCACGCCTGAAACGACGCCAAGTCCGAAAACGACGCCATGTCCGAAAACGACACCAAGTCCGAAAACGACGCCACGTCTGAAACGACGCCAAGTCCGAAAACGACGCCATGTCCGAAAACGACACCAAGTCCGAAAACGACGCCACGTCCGAAAACGACGCGTAAAGTCCAAAGCGACTCGGTCAGAAACGACTCCGCGTCGAAAGCGGCGCCACGTCCAAAGCGACGCCAAGTCAGAAAACGACGCCACGTCAGAAAGCGACGCGTCCGAAAGCGACGCTAAGTCCAAACGACGCCAAGTCCAAAACGACGCCACGTCCGAAAGCGACGCCACGTCCAGAAACGGCGCTAAGTCAGAAACGGCCAAGTCCGAACGACGCCACGTCCGAAAACGCGCTAAGTCCGAAAGCGACACCACGTCCAAAACGACGTCGAGTCGGCGACTCAGTCGAAAATGACTCCACGTCGAAAGCGATGCCGTCAAACGACGCCACGTCCAAAACGACGCTAAGTCCGAAAACGACGCCACGTCCGAAAACGACGCCAAATCCGAAAACGACGCCAAGTCCGAAAATGACGCCACGTCCGAAACGACGCCAAGTCCTAAAATGACGCCACGTCGGAAAACGACGTCATCAGCATATCACATCTACGCAAGGACACTTTCTCTACTCTAAAAAAATGCATTCTTGTTCATGTTTTACTACTCTGTCTTAGCAGTTATGCACTAACTCTTTCTTGAGCTTTAGTCTGCGAGGCGGTTGGAATAAGGACAACATATCCGCATTCACTGTCGCAACGCGTCGGTGCAAAGGCGAAATCACAGCATTTGCAGCAGGCATCGCATTTTTCGCAAGATAGCATTTTCTACTCGCACAGTTACATTGCTTATAAATTCATGCGTTATCATTTGCCTTAACAGTTATGCACTAACCGTTTGTTTAAGTCTTAGCATACGAGGAGCGAGCACAACGTGGAACTACCTCTTACGAACCAAGCAATTTGTACCTCGAATGTCGATCCGCTCTCTCCAAAGATCTGCAACGCGATGACCCCAGTGTCATCATAATTCGACACTGGGACAAATTTTAAATCTGCTCCCGCTTTGGTTTTAATTTTTAGCGTCACAGAACCCAGTGTCATCATAATTCGACACTGGGACAAATTTTTAAATCAGCATCCGCCCTGCTTTAATTTTTCAAAGATCACAATGACGGTGTCATCATAATTCGACATCGACAAAATTTGAATCAGATCCGCCTGCTTTAATTTTTCAGCATCACAGCAACCCATTGTCATCATAATTCGACACTGAGATAAAATTTTGAATCTACGTCTGTCCGCCTTAAATTTTTCAGCATCACCATGGTAGCCCAGCGTCGTCGTAACTCGACACTGGGACAAAATTTTGAATTTTTGCGTCAGTCTCGTCTTAATCGCCCAACATTTTTAATTCTAAGGATCGAGACTAAATTGGCTTTAAGTCAACGTCTTTGTCGAAGATTCTTACATCATCTCCATACAAAGAGGACAATTTGTTGACACCCAATTTTGTCCCATCTTTACTGAACATTTCATTTAGATCGTCCTTTTATCTCCAATTAATTTTACTATGCTTCTCAGTCTTGAAAATCGTCGAAAATAAGTAGTTTTAATATTCTTCATTAATTATCGCATAATTTTACAATATCGAGTATTACATTTTTATAATTAAAATATAAGCAAAATAATTTTAATATCTCGTCGTCAGTATTGATGATCGATTTTCTCTTAATATGTTCTTCAATTACTAAATTAATCATTTTTATGAATATTATATTCAAAATTAAATACATGTATTAAATCTTTTGTATCGTGTTTTATGCGTGTGCATTTTTTAATTAATTAAGTTGAAGGAAGCATATTTTTAATTAATTGAGAGATTTGGACTAATTATCTATTAATCTCCCAACATTAACTCAACCTTATTTTCTACCCAATTCCCACTCCTTAAATTAATTCCCTTATTCCCATAACCCATTTCTTCAACACCCAATTAAATCACCACATCGCATTGATACCCGCGACGACCACGCCTTTTATTTCTTCAACACCCTAACTAAACACTCTTCATCTTTTCCAACCAAACCAGCAGAACCCTATACCCACTGATCCATCGCCATCGATTTAACTCACCAAAGAAACCACCACGCGCCACATCTCCCTTTTACCCGGATAAACCACATCGCATCGCCACTGCCAATCCACCTTTCTCGCATCACCCATCACCACCGCTGCAACGTCTCACCTCTGCAGCCGACCCACATCCATTTATTCATCAAATAAATACCAATCGCCTTCACACCTCCCTTTGCCCACCAAATAAACATGCGTCTCTCTGTCTCAATGACTCCCACTTTCAAATCCCTTTGAAAAATGTTAAATTCAGACCCATTCCGTCTTTTTTCTCGGTCCCTGAAGTCCCGTCAATTCTGATTGCTCTTTTTTTTGAATTCAAATTTCGAATTGTAGCTGTTGGAACCCTAAAATCCCAACTATTAATTCAACCCTTCTGGGTTGTGTAAGGGGATCGAACTTTTCATTTTAAAAAAGCTTAGAACGATATCGATTCGTTCATTATCAGAAAATCAGTCCTAAAAGTCCAAGAACAAAACCCAAAAGAAAAATCTTCCTTTACTCTCAATCCCGACTCGAAAAGGTCATAAAATATTCAAGCTTGCATTCTTCTTCAATCGCATAGCATAAAATTACCTTCCAGCGGAATCGACGAGTCGAAACACGCCTCGGTTCGCTACCCGGAGAAGGTAACCTACTTCCCTTAAAATTTTGCTATTTAATTCGCAATGATATTTTCTGTATGATGTGATTGTGTGCCTTTATCAAATATGTTTAGCCTACTGTGTTCTTTGTTCGAATTCGTTAGTTTTAAATTATATCGCGTTAAATATGGATTATTACAGTATGTTGGTGTCGATTCGTTTCTCGAATGGTAAACATGTTTAGTATGCATTAATGATTACTTTAGAGCATTAAATTTGTAAAGCTCGACTTCGACTAGTTTCATTTTTAGATGGTTGCATTCTTTTTTTCCAGTTTGTTGTCATGCCGTAATCTGCCTCCCTTATGGTTTGTTGCTGTTGACAATGATTCTGTTGAGGAATAGTTATGTGCTTTAAGTAAAATCCGAGGAAATTCAACTGTTTGCTCTAACTTTGAACCTGCTTAAGTTTCTTGGTATATGTTCCAACCTTATGCGAATTTGTGCATTAGCTTAGCAATTCGGGTAACATATTTTCTTATAAGCTAAAGGGTTAGTAACATGTCTATGTGTTTGATAAAGATAGGTTTACTTTCAGGTTTCTCAAATCAGTTTGTTCTTAATGTCGACGAAAGGTTATGTCCTGTTTAGTTCTAAAATCTAACCATCACTGTTTCTGTATAGATACTCTTTTAAGAAGAGAATTGGGTATGTTGTTCTGTTTTAGTTGTTAAGCTCCACTAAATTCAACCTTTCCTAAAAAAAATCTGTGCTATTGTTTATCTCCACTTAAGAACGGATAGAAGACGCAATCCATTGTATTCTCTTAATTGGTCTTTTAGACCACAATTTAGTTTCACCTAAAGTCACTTTTCTTGAAGAATAATGGTTGTTCTTCCGGTATATGTAACCTGCAAACTTGTTTTACTTTCAAATTTGATTTCTATTAATATTAAGCATGCTGAACCAA
The DNA here is from genome assembly GCA_029844215.1 of Przewalskia tangutica. Lineage (NCBI taxonomy): Eukaryota > Viridiplantae > Streptophyta > Magnoliopsida > Solanales > Solanaceae > Przewalskia > Przewalskia tangutica. Next base: position 570,073 of record CM056728.1, read on the forward strand.
ACAATTTGCTTTAAGAATCTTTTCTTTATTGAGATTACATATGATTACCCTGTAGTCAACTTAAATTAGTAAAATCTAGATTTGTATTCATGCATGGATCTGGTGTGGGTTAAGGCAAATAATACTAACCCTCTTATAATCTAATATGATTAGTTTATTAAGTTATCCACGTTAAGGTAGGATTTTGGATCGATCGCAGATTTTGAGATTAACTTCATGTATGTTTTGTTTAAGGATTATGTTCGAGGTGTAGATTTATGCTTATAATTTTAATAATCTGAAAATGTGATATTTAGAAATTGGTTGTTTTCAATCTCGGTATATCCCCCTTTAAGGGTTCAGAATAAGTTTAATATGAATCTTATAATGTTTGTCTTGTTTGGCTAATTGTATATGCTCCAGACCTATCGTGTTTGAATTCATATTTGATATTATGTGACGTGTGCTATTTTTGGTATTTGTTTGGTAAAGACTGTTCATGTTCCCTTACATGTATGAAATTCTGTAAGTAAAAGACAAGAAATCGTGTCTTATTTAATCTGGAATTGCCTATATTCATTTGCCTTTACCATAGATATTGAATGATAGGTTAGTTTAGTTTCGAATCTCTATCAGCTAGCCCACGAATATGTATGAATTAAACCTGAGCTACAATGTAAATCTTGTGTGTGTTTGAACTTCCTGAACATGATTAATTAAGCTACATTAAGTAATGTTGGGACACGATTATTGTTATCTCGACCTTATGCTTGGATTGTCTTGGTTGGAACCTGCTTTGCTTTAGTTTGGATGATTCTCAACATGTTTTCTAAATGTTATGCCAATCATAAAAAGTGTTTAATACCGAGTGTCTATGTGTGGGAATTTAGTTTTATGTCAGTTTTCATTTCATGTATATTTGATAAGTTTGGAGTATTTTCTAATCCCTATCTTTTCCTTCTTTTACATGAAATACATTGGGGAGCAACAAGAGTCTCGCTACGAGACTCACCACATCCGTATCAACATTCCCTGCATTTTTGGTCCCGGGATTTCCAAACAAATAAGACGAGAATGATATCGTCATCCGTTAGAGTCGTTGCTTTTAATTCTTTAATTACGCTTATTTTATATCGTTGTAATTTAATTTATTGCACTTGTATAATTATTGAATTGCTTAGAATAGTTAGTCCTAGAATTAATAGATTAAAAAGGGGTAGTTCTAAAATCGGAAACCCAACGCTAGATTATTTTAGGCTCGTTATACATGTCTAAGCTTTCAAAATAATTTGGTCACCTTTTATTTGTATGATTAATTATAGGGAAAATAAGATTTTACTTTTACCTAATTTGCTAAAAAATAAACTTTCACAAAAAATCATCTCTTGGTATTATAAATAAAATTGTTTTCTCTTTACTTTCAATTGCCGAAACATAAGTATTTTACAAATAAAAAAAATAAATGCATATTCTTACCTATACATGTATTTTACAAATAAAAATAAATGCATATTTTTACCTATACATGTATTTTTATAAACAAGTCTTCAACTCTTTTATGTTGTCAAGAATGCGTCTTTTGTTATTAAACTTACAACGTCTTTTATTTAACATTTATAAAGGATTACATGTTAGCACAATAATATTAAGCCTAAGTTTGAACGGATAACCGCAAGTTAGCGGATCTTAGAGGATGCCTAACCCCTTCCCTTTAGGATAATAAAGAACCCTTACCTAGAATCTCACATAGTTTCACAGACCTTTAAAATGGAGATCATTCGTAGTATTTTATGCTACACTTTTAGTGTCCTAATTCACTATAATAATTAGGTGGCGACTCCTTTAAAATACATTTAGGAATCAACCATGTAGCAGTAATCCCGTTTCCGACTCCGGTTGAAATGGGGCGTTACAGCATGGCGACTCTGCTGGGGATTTTAGGTTCTTAACCACAACAAACATAGGTTAATTTATTGTGCTTTATTTTCTTTATTTTGCTTAAATTGCTTCCTTTATGTTTTACACTTATTTGCTTTTATTGTTTTGCCTAAATTATTCTGCTTTACATATAAATATTTGCATACTGTATTAAACTGCTATTTGTTACCGCTTTCCTTAAATTGACATTCCGCTCATATTTCTTCCACTCTGGAAAATTCACACAATCACACACTACATGCGAGGTGCGCTTGGTGCATCAGCAAAATTCTTTCTTCAAAACCCAAATTTAGGAGAGTTGGTAATAGACGCGGAGAATCCGTCGGTCAACCGGTGGCAGCGTAGCCTTCACTCGAGTAGTCCGCTCGGGAACCTTGTGTCTAGTGAAGCCAAATCTTAGAAACTTAGGATAGAGCTATACCACCCTTTATTTTTAAGTCATGCATGCATTTATCTTAGGTGGGTTGATCCCTGGTATCGACGCCACAATTAGGAAAACACCAAAACTTGTCGACGGGTTTCTCAACCCAACGACCAATCAGCATACTATGTGTAGCGTGACAATGATAGACAAATCCAAACCTAATCATGACATGCCAAAATTGGGAAAAGTGCACCGTCATTTGGTCGCCATTTCCAACAAAAGCATTACAGTTGGGCGACTTGGACAAATCCATCATAACCTCGCATATTTGACGTTTAGGCCTACCTCTGGCATAAAGAGGTCCCAAACATGTTAGAGCACGCACTTGATTTGCAATTTGCTTATTGTTATGTATTGCCTGCAATTCTTTGCATATTATACTAACTTGGTTTGCTTCATTTATTAGAAGGTTATTTTGCTTAGCATATCCCCAAAAGGTTGATTCGTGTTGACTGGTAGAAGCACAATCATCCAACAAATGACCAATTCAGAGGCACCAGAACGAAACAACTTAGGACTCGTCCCCGTTCCTGTAGAGGATGCAGAGGCGTTAGAAAGGAGAAACACCAATGATCAAAACCTCGCCAAACTATTGCAGCAAATGGAAATCATGCAAGCCGAAATAGAAAGGCTCCGAAATATCACAAACATGTCTATTAGTTTGAATGCACCACTCCCAGAGCAAGGGACAAATGCAATCATGTCACAAACCCTTGAGCTTCCACTTCCCCAAAACTCCCCGCAAAGACCGCAACATACCAGCTCATACCAAAATGTCACTCACCCGGTCAATTTGCAAACCGACCTCCAAAATGATCCGTTTATTACATACACATCTTATCCTCCACCTACCTATATCTCCCCACTCAGTCCAAATTGCGGGCCACCCAATCTGACGAGAGGACACATCACTGGTCCTAACAAACAATATGGGGATTAACACATCCGACCAAAGCCAACCATTTATTATGCATGCATCCTCTCGAAACAGATCAATACAAGGAAATGGAAGCGGAGCTCGAGCAGTGATGAAAATATGGCAAAAGAAATCCGTAGTTTGAAAGAGGCATTTAGAAGCATTCAGATGAACAAGGGGGAGGCAGGTTTAGAATATGAAAACTTATGTATGCACCCCGATGTTGAATTACCTATGGGATACAAGGTGCCCAAATTTGACATGTTCGATGGAAAGGGGAATCCTCGAGCTCATCTAAGGTCATATTGCGATAAATTGATTGGAGTTGGGAAAAATCAAGCAATCATCATGAAATTATTCATCAGGAGTCTAACCGGCGCTGGACTGGTACACATGCCAAGACCCTCGAAAATGGGACGGTTGGAATGCCATGGCACAAGATTTCATGGATAGATTCAGATTCAACACTGACACCGTACTGGATAGATTTTATCTTATGAAACTTGAAAAGAAATCCACAGAAACTTTCAGGGAATACGCCCTGAGGTGGCGGTCGGAAGCAGCAAAGGTCCAACCTCCAATGGCAGAGAGCGAAATGACCACCTTGTTTGTGCAGTCATTAAAAGACGCGACGTATTATGAAAAGATGATCAGTGTAATTGGGCGAAGTTTTGCAGAAGTCGTGAGAATGGGCGACTTCGTGGAAGAAGGCATTAAGACAGGCAGGATTACAAACTTGACAGCCCTACAAGCAACTAGCAGAGCAATGCAGTCAGATTCCATAGGAGGTACCTCACAGAGGAAAAGGGATGCATCACCCTCTGTCATGGTCATTCGGGAACATAGGCCAGAACAACTTCCGGTGTATCAAAGCCCACCGCGTTCTTACTATAACCAAAACACTCAAAATCCACAGTCATACTATCAGCACTGCGCTACCCCATATCCTGTTTACCATACCCAACAAGCATATCCAAAATACTCACCACAATCACGAACCCGTACACCAAACGGACCCAAACCCGCGTAAATCGAAAGAAAGCCAACCAGAACCTATACACCTTTAGCCGAACCTATAGCCCAAGTGTATGAAAAGCTGAAAGCCGCAGGAATACTCCAGCCAATTCCCAGAAATACCCCCAGGCCTATATCCCGAGGGCACGATGAAACCAAACATTGTGCATACCACTCCGGTGTCGAGGGGCACGACATCGCAAATTGTTATACACTCAAGGACAAAATAGAGGAGTTAATCGAAGAGGGAGTCATTCAGCTGAAAGATGCCCCTCTCAGGGTAAACAATAACCTTATTCCCGGCTATGAAGATGCCCATGTGAGCATGATAGCTAAAGATGGAGAAAACAGTCTGGAAGGGACTATTACGCCAGCCCGAAAAGGGAAGAAAATTGAATCATCGACCAACCGTCAGAGAAGAGGAGGTGCTCCTTGCCGGAGATTGTTTAACTGATGAATAAGTCATTTGTTTAGTTGTGTGCTGCAAGAGATGATCCTACTGAAGACTCAACCATTGAAGACTCAGAGCAAGAAGACAAGTGGACTCGTGCCCCTGCCCTGGCCCGCCGAGTCCGGAAATAGTTAGTTTAATATATTTTGCCCTTTATATGTATTGGAACTACGTTTGACTGATTCCTCAAGCGGATACGTAGGCGGCCGTCTCGGCTTCGGTCCCACCTTTAGAAATTTTAATTTCACCCAATTTCGCTTGTAATGAACTACGTCATGACCTGATTCCCTCATGGGGATACGTAGGCGGCCTAAATCGGCTTCGGTCACACCATTAGGAAACTTTCCCTTTATTTTTGAATCATAAAACGAGAATACACACCCACTTTTAGGCCAAACGCCATTCACACATTCAAAACTGGGACAAGGTAGGAAACCAGGCAGGGGTTATGAGTCCAAACAAGGCAGACGTCCGAGCATCAAGAATCAAAACTACAAAGTCAATGCGAATCAACCACCCCCCCTCAAACTCACAAATTTTCTTTGAGCGCAGGTTCTTCATGTTAGCAGAAGCAGACAGACATCAACAATCAAATCCCACAACAAAGTCTAGCGCATCAGCTTGGGCCTAGAGTCAAATTGCAATCCATGCAGTGCACAAACGCACAACAAAGACATCATTACAACATCTCAGCATTCACATCATCTGGCATGTCAGGGACGACATCTCTACCCACAAAATTGCATTTCTCAAATATTTATCATTTTGTTTTAACAGGTATACACTAACTTTTCTCAAGCTTAGCTTGCGAAGCATTTATTCTACGAGCGTGGCGTCGAAAGCGACGCCACGTCGAAACGACGCCAAGTCAAAGCGACGCCGTGTCCGAAAGCGACACCAAGTCCGAAAACGGCGCCATGTCCGAAAGCGACACCAAGTCAAACGGCGCCGTATGCGAAACGGCGCCAAGTCGAAACGACACCAAGTCCGAAACGACGCCACGCTGAAACGGCGCAAGTCCGAAACGACGCCGTGTCAAACGACGCAGTCCGAAAGCGCCACGCTCAAACGGCGCCAAGTCGAAAACGACGCCGTGTCAAAGCGACACCAAGTCGAAACGGCGCCACGTCCAAAACGACGCCAAAGTCGAAACGACTCGGTCCGAAAGCGACTCACGTCAGAAAGCGGCCACGCCCAAAACGACGCCAAGTCAGAAACGACGCCACGCGTCCGAAAGCGACGTCCAAAACGACGCTAAGTCCAAACGACGCCAAGTCGAAAGCGACGCCACGTCAGAAAGCGGCGCGTCAAAAGCGACGCTAAGTCCAAAACGACGCCAAGTCCGAACGACGCCACGTCCCGAAAACGGCGCTAAGTCCGAAAGCGACACCACGTCCGAAACGGCGTCGGTCAAAGCGACTCAGTCCGAAATGACTCGCGTCAAAAACGATGCCCCGTCCGAAAACGACGCCACGTCCAAAAACGACGCTAAGTCCGAAAACGACGCCACGTCCGAAAACGACGCCAAATCCGAAAACGACGCCAAGTCCGAAAATGACGCCACGTCCGAAACGACGCCAAGTCCTAAAATGACGCCACGTCGGAAAACGACGTCATCAGCATATCACATCTACGCAAGGACACTTTCTCTACTCTAAAAAAATGCATTCTTGTTCATGTTTTACTACTCTGTCTTAGCAGTTATGCACTAACTCTTTCTTGAGCTTTAGTCTACAGGGGCAGTTGGAATAAGGACAACATATCCGCATTCACTGTCGCAACGCGTCGGTGCAAAGGCGAAATCACAGCATTTGCAGCAGGCATCGCATTTTTCGCAAGATAGCATTTTCTACTCGCACAGTTACATTGCTTATAAATTCATGCGTTATCATTTGCCTTAACAGTTATGCACTAACCGTTTGTTTAAGTCTTAGCATACAGGAACAGGAGCACAACGTGGAACTACCTCTTACTACAACCAAGCAATTTGTACCTCGAATGTCGATCCGCCTCCAAAGATCCTCGGCGTCTGCGCCTGATGACCGATGTCATCATAATTCGACACTGGGACAAATTTTAAATCTGCTCCCGCTTTGGTTTTAATTTTTAGCGTCACAGAACCCAGTGTCATCATAATTCGACACTGGGACAAATTTTTAAATCAGCATCCGCCCTGCTTTAATTTTTCAGCATCACAGCAACCCAGTGTCATCATAATTCGACACTGGGACAAAATTTTGAATCAGCATCCGCCCTGCTTTAATTTTTCAGCATCACAGCAACCCATTGTCATCATAATTCGACACTGGGATAAAATTTTGAATCTACGTCTGTCCGCCTTAAATTTTTCAGCATCACCATGGTAGCCCAGCGTCGTCGTAACTCGACACTGGGACAAAATTTTGAATTTTTGCGTCAGTCTCGTCTTAATCGCCCAACATTTTTAATTCTAAGGATCGAGACTAAATTGGCTTTAAGTCAACGTCTTTGTCCGAAGATTCTTACATCATCTCCATACAAAGAGGGACAAGCTGTTGACACCCAATTTTGTCCCATCTTTACTGAACATTTCATTTAGATCGTCCTTTTATCTCCAATTAATTTTACTATGCTTCTCAGTCTTGAAAATCGTCGAAAATAAGTAGTTTTAATATTCTTCATTAATTATCGCATAATTTTACAATATCGAGTATTACATTTTTATAATTAAAATATAAGCAAAATAATTTTAATATCTCGTCGTCAGTATTGATGATCGATTTTCTCTTAATATGTTCTTCAATTACTAAATTAATCATTTTTATGAATATTATATTCAAAATTAAATACATGTATTAAATCTTTTGTATCGTGTTTTATGCGTGTGCATTTTTTAATTAATTAAGTTGAAGGAAGCATATTTTTAATTAATTGAGAGATTTGGACTAATTATCTATTAATCTCCCAACATTAACTCAACCTTATTTTCTACCCAATTCCCACTCCTTAAATTAATTCCCTTATTCCCATAACCCATTTCTTCAACACCCCAAATTAAATCAGCCCACATCGCAGCCCAATACCCCGCGACCCGGCCCACACCTTTTATTTCTTCAACACCCTAACTAAACACTCTTCATCTTTTTCCAACCAAACCAACAGAACCCTATGCCCACCAGTCCATCGCCATCGACGAACTCACCAGCAACCACCAGTCCGCCGCCACATCTCCCTTTTACCCGCCGGATAAACCACATCGCCACTGCCACCAGTCACCTTTCTCACATCACCCATCACCACTGCTGCAACGTCTCACCCTCTCTGTCGACCCACATCCATTTATTCATCAAATAAATACCAATCGCCTTCACACCTCCCCTTTGCCCACCAAATAAACATGCATCTCTGTCTCAATGACTCCCACCCTTTCAAATCCCTTTGAAAAATGTTAAATTCAGACCCATTCCGTCTTTTTTCTCGGTCCCTGAAGTCCCGTCAATTCTGATTGCTCTTTTTTTTGAATTCAAATTTCGAATTGTAGCTGTTGGAACCCTAAAATCCCAACTATTAATTCAACCCTTCTGGGTTGTGTAAGGGGATCGAACTTTTCATTTTAAAAAAGCTTAGAACCAATATCCAGTTCGTTCATTATCAGAAAATCAGTCCTAAAAGTCCAAGAACAAAACCCAAAAGAAAAATCTTCCTTTACTCTCAATCCCGACTCGAAAAGGTCATAAAATATTCAAGCTTGCATTCTCCTTCAATCGCATAGCATAAAATTACCTTCCAGCGGAATCGACGAGTCGAAACACGCCTCGGTTCGCTACCCGGAGAAGGTAACCTACTTCCCTTAAAATTTTGCTATTTAATTCGCAATGATATTTTCTGTATGATGTGATTGTGTGCCTTTATCAAATATGTTTAGCCTACTGTGTTCTTTGTTCGAATTCGTTAGTTTTAAATTATATCGCGTTAAATATGGATTATTACAGTATGTTGGTGTCGATTCGTTTCTCGAATGGTAAACATGTTTAGTATGCATTAATGATTACTTTAGAGCATTAAATTTGTAAAGCTCGACTTCGACTAGTTTCATTTTTAGATGGTTGCATTCTTTTTTTCCAGTTTGTTGTCATGCCGTAATCTGCCTCCCTTATGGTTTGTTGCTGTTGACAATGATTCTGTTGAGGAATAGTTATGTGCTTTAAGTAAAATCAGAAATTCAACTGTTTGCGCTCTAACCTGAACCTGCTTAAGTTTCTTGGTATATGTTCCAACCTTATGCGAATTTGTGCATTAGCTTAGCAATTCGGGTAACATATTTTCTTATAAGCTAAAGGGTTAGTAACATGTCTATGTGTTTGATAAAGATAGGTTTACTTTCAGGTTTCTCAAATCAGTTTGTTCTTAATGTCGACGAAGGCTATGTCTGTTTAGTTCTAAAATCTAACCATCACTGTTTCTGTATAGATACTCTTTTAAGAAGAGAATTGGGTATGTTGTTCTGTTTTAGTTGTTAAGCTCCACTAAATTCAACCTTTCCTAAAAAAAAATCTGTGCTATTGTTTATCTCCACTTAAGAACGGATAGAAGACGCAATCCATTGTATTCTCTTAATTGGTCTTTTAGACCACAATTTAGTTTCACCTAAAGTCACTTTTCTTGAAGAATAATGGTTGTTCTTCCGGTATATGTAACCTGCAAACTTGTTTTACTTTCAAATTTGATTTCTATTAATATTAAGCATGCTGAACCAAACAATTTGCTTTAAGAATCTTTTCTTTATTGAGATTACATATGATTACCCTGTAGTCAACTTAAATTAGTAAAATCTAGATTTGTATTCATGCATGGATCTGGTGTGGGTTAAGGCAAATAATACTAACCCTCTTATAATCTAATATGATTAGTTTATTAAGTTATCCACGTTAAGGTAGGATTTTGCATCAGTACTGCAGTTTTGAGATTAACTTCATGTATGTTTTGTTTAAGGATTATGTTCGAGGTGTAGATTTATGCTTATAATTTTAATAATCTGAAAATGTGATATTTAGAAATTGGTTGTTTTCAATCTCGGTATATCCCCCTTTAAGGGTTCAGAATAAGTTTAATATGAATCTTATAATGTTTGTCTTGTTTGGCTAATTGTATATGCTCCAGACCTATCGTGTTTGAATTCATATTTGATATTATGTGACGTGTGCTATTTTTGGTATTTGTTTGGTAAAGACTGTTCATGTTCCTCATGTATGAAATTGTAAGTAAAAGACAAGAAATCGTGTCTTATTTAACTGAATTGCCTATATTCATTTGCCTTTACCATAGATATTGAATGATAGGTTAGTTTAGTTTCGAATCTCTATCAGCTAGCCCACGAATATGTATGAATTAAACCTGAGCTACAATGTAAATCTTGTGTGTGTTTGAACTTCCTGAACATGATTAATTAAGCTACATTAAGTAATGTTGGGACACGATTATTGTTATCTCGACCTTATGCTTGGATTGTCTTGGTTGGAACCTGCTTTGCTTTAGTTTGGATGATTCTCAACATGTTTTCTAAATGTTATGCCAATCATAAAAAGTGTTTAATACCGAGTGTCTATGTGTGGGAATTTAGTTTTATGTCAGTTTTCATTTCATGTATATTTGATAAGTTTGGAGTATTTTCTAATCCCTATCTTTTCCTTCTTTTACATGAAATACATTGGGGAGCAACAAGAGTCTCGCTACGAGACTCACCACATCCGTATCAACATTCCCTGCATTTTTGGTCCCGGGATTTCCAAACAAATAGGACGGAATGATATCGTCATCCGTTCTAGAGTCGTTGCTTTTTAATTCTTTAATTACGCTTATTTTATACTGTTGTAATTTAATTTATTGCACTTGTATAATTATTGAATTGCTTAGAATAGTTAGTCCTAGAATTAATAGATTAAATAGGGTTAGTTCTAAAATCGGAAACCCAACGCTAGATTATTTTAGGCTCGTTATACATGTCTAAGCTTTCAAAATAATTTGGTCACCTTTTATTTGTATGATTAATTATAGGGAAAATAAGGTTTTACTTTTACCTAATTTGCTAAAAAATAAACTTTCACAAAAAATCATCTCTTGGTATTATAAATAAAATTGTTTTCTCTTTACTTTCAATTGCCGAAACATAAGTATTTTACAAATAAAAAAAATAAATGCATATTCTTACCTATACATGTATTTTACAAATAAAAATAAATGCATATTTTTACCTATACATGTATTTTTATAAACAAGTCTTCAACTCTTTTATGTTGTCAAGAATGCGTCTTTTGTTATTAAACTTGCAACGTCTTTTATTTAACATTTATAAAGGATTACATGTTAGCACAATAATATTAAGCCTAAGTTTGAACGGATAACCGCAAGTTAGCGGATCTTAGAGGATGCCTAACCCCTTCCCTTTAGGATAATAAAGAACCCTTACCTAGAATCTCACATAGTTTCACAGACCTTTAAAATGGAGATCATTCGTAGTATTTTATGCTACACTTTTAGTGTCCTAATTCACTATAATAATTAGGTGGCGACTCCTTTAAAATACATTTAGGAATCAACCATGTAGCAGTAATCCCGTTTCCGACTCCGGTTGAAATGGGGCGTTACAAGCATTGTATTAACAAGTGAAAGAGTGGATAGTTGAGGAGATTGGAAGCCCTATTTCCTCCATAACTGTTTTAAACCCCAAGTATTATCATCTTAGTTTAGTTTATGCACTTACTTTAATTATAGTTTTTAGTCATAAATCAAACCAAAGAACGTTAACCAAATAGATACCATATAATAGATAACCAGTACTTGACAAACCAGTCTCTGTGGACGATAACTCGGTCTTACAGATCTTTATTACTTGAACGATACGTACACTTGCGTAAGCATCTAGAAATATCGCAACAAGTTTTTGGCGCCGTTGCCGGGGACTGACGTACTATCAATATCTAAATATCTATTCTTATTTCTAATTTGATTTTTATTTTCTGTCTTTTTATTATCTTTATTTTAGAACGTTTTCCCGTGATCTGTTTGTTGTTTTTGATCAATTTCAGGAAATTCGTTTATGCGAAGTAGGAGAGGAGCAGACACTCCTATCCATTTGATCCCTGAAATTGAAAGATTGTGCAGACAAAACAGGAAAGATAAGAGAATTGCTGATTCTTTAGCAATGGAAAATCAACAAAACAACAACGTGGGGAATGATGAGTTACCGGCTGTGATGAGACAAGTCCCGCATCTTGCAGAGAGGAGCTTAGGGGACTATGTGATGCCGACAATTACAGGGGTGCCGACTTGCATCAAGCCTCCAGTTGTGGAAGCTAATAATTTTGAAATCAAACCAGCAATCCTGCACATGGTTCAAGACTCAGTTCAGGTTGGGGGATTACCGTCTGAAGATCCCCATATGCATCTAGCAAACTTCCTGGAGTTGTGTGCAACTTTTAAGTACAATGAGGTTACTGATGATGTTATTCGGTTGAGACTTTTCCCATTCTCACTCAGGGATAGAGCAAAGAGTTGGTTGAACTCACTACAGGCGAACTCCATTACCACATGGCAAGACTTAGCCCAGAAGTTTCTTGTCAAATTTTTCCTCCAGCGAAGGCAGCAAAGCTCAGAGGAGAGTTAGATAATTTTTATCAGCTGGAGGGAGAATCACTATATGATGCATGAGAGCGTTTTAAATACTTGCAGAGGAAGTGCCCGCATCATGGGATTGAGAAGTAGATGTTGGTCCACATATTCTACAATGGGTTGTGTGGTACTACTCGTACCATCATTGATGCTGCAGCAGGGGGAACGTTCATGAGAAAGAGTGTCAATGAGGCATATGATTTGCTAGAGGACATGGGCACAAACAACCATCAGGGGGCCGGGGGCCGATGAAAGATCAGCAAGCAGCAGGAAAGTAGTTGGGATTCATGAGCTAGAGGCTATCACTGCATTGACTGCGCAGATTGCCACTTTGACAAAGCAGATGCAGCAAAGCACCATGTCAGTTAAAGTTGTCCAGACACCAGTGAGTTGTGAAATTTGTGGGGTACCCATACTTTTGATAGGTGTACAGCAGTGGACCCAAATAATGTGCCTATGGAGCAGGTTCAGGCAGTGGAAAATTTTCAGAGGTCCTACAACAATGCATTCTCCAACAGATATAATTAGGGGTGGAGAAATCAACCAAATTTTTCGTGGAAGAATGACCAAGGGCAGCAACCAAAATTTCAGGCCTCATCCTCACAGCAGTTCAACCCACCAGCCCCACAAGAGAAGCCAGATGACATAAAATCAGCATTGTTGACCTTGACCAACTCTCAGACTCAATTCATAGCGGAAACCAGGTCATCACTTTCATCAATGGCCAATACTCAGACAAAATATATGGCAGAAACCACCCAGTTCATGACTGAAAGAAGATCATCAATAAGGAATCTGGAAACACAGGTGGGACAGCTGACACACACGCTGAACAGTAGAGAGCAAGAGAATCTTCCCAACAATACTGTGATGAATCCAAGAGAACAGTGCAAGGTAATAAGCTTAAGGAGTGGTAGGCAATTAGAGCAGGTTGCAGCCCAACCAGTGATGGAGAAAGAAAATGATGTGGAGAAGACAACAGATGCAGAAAAGGAGGGGGTTATTGATGACCACCCTATTTTAGAAAAGGCTCCACCAGCAGTTATGAGGGATTATACAGACAAAATTCCTTACCCTCAAAGACTGCAGAAGAAGGCCTTGGATAAGCAGTTTTCAAAATTTTTGGAGGTATTAAAAAAACTGAATATCAATCTTCCATTCATTGAGGTCTTGGAGCAAATGTCAGCATATGTGAAGTTTATGAAAGACATTCTTTTTAAAAAAAGAAAGGCGTGATTATGCAGATGGTCTGAGAATAGTGCAGTGCTATATTGCAGAAGAAACTTCCCCCAAAGTTGAACGATCCAGGGGGTTTCACCTTACCTTGCACCATAGGGAATGTTACATATAAAAGGACTTTATGTGATTTGGGGGCAAGTGTCAACCTGATGCCCCTCTCTGTGTTTAAAAGACTTGATTTGGGGGAGGCGAGACTAACCACAGTCACCCTGAAGCTATCTGATCACTCGATTGTGCATCCCCAAGGAATAATTGAAGATATGTTGGTACAAGTAGGTAAATTCATCTTTCCTGCTGATTTCCTCATTTTAGGCATGGATGAAGATGAAAATATGTCAATCATCCTTGAGAGACCATTCCTAACCACAGGGAGGACACTTATTGATGTTCAGAAGGGATATACAGTGTAATTTCTGACGAAGGGAATGGATCCATTTGCGCCACCTAACTCCAGCCATGAGGATAATCACCAAGGAGTGTGGCACGATGGATGAGATATTTTTATCTTTAACTAGGATTCTCAAATTCGTATCTGAAAAATAGGAAAAACCCTAATAAGAAGTATATTTTTTTTAATAAATCTTACACGACATGAATCTGAATATTAGTCAATTAGGGAAACATGATTTTAAAAAAGGAAAAAAAAAACTAGGATTAGTCTAGCTTTTTTCTAAAGTTGGGTATCCGAGAGTAGAGATAAAAAGTTCTTCAAACTTCACCAAATTGATGTTGACAAATCCTCGGAGTTTGTCTTTTGCTTTAAGTCTTAATTAATCTTTAATCAACATTTTTGTTTCTTTCTTCCTAGTACTAGAACCCTAATAGTTTGTTCGTGAAACAACTTGTAAAATATACCATTAATTAAGGACTCTATCCACTTTGCTCATTACCGAAACATCTTTTCCTATGGTTAATTTCTTTATCAATGTACAAAAATCAAGGAAATTGAAGTGTCACTATATATGTTCTTTTCTCCATGGCCGTTTCAAACATTTTGGAATCCTGTTTTAATTCATAAAAGTGGACCCTAAATTAAGCTAACACCTGTGAATTATAAGTTTTTACAGTAAATTCTGGCTAATACTACTTAATAAAAAATGAAAAAAAATATCTTTCGGCCTCGTGCGGTAGCACAACTCGCACGAATCCAAAGACGATTCTGCTTTTCTTCATTGAGAATATGGTTATTAAATAAGCAAAAAAACTTTCTTCATGGTTTGAGGATGTAATTAAATCAAGAAATCTTTTGTTGAAACATTTGCATTTTTCATTTCTATGTAAAAAGGGTGATGGACTATTTTGTGACACGTCATGAACATTATATTAACTATTAAGTAGTGGCAGAAAGAGAGTTTTCGCTAAAAGATTTCATCATTTACTATATATATTTAGAAAATAAAAATCGATCTTATTAAGAGGCTGAACAAAACCAACTAAATAGGAATTAACAAGAAAATATATAGTAAAGCTCATGGTATTTTTACTATGATATCAAAATTAATTTTCCCGCCAAATTAAATCAAATTTATTTTAAAAATTCCGTCAATTTAAAAAAAATTATTTAAAATTTTCCGTCAAAAAATATTATTTAATTAATAAATTTCGTGGGAAAATTTAAAAAATAAGAAAAATAGTCAAAATCAAACACCACAATTTGTGACGGTTTATAATCGTCATAAAAAACCATCACAACAACCGTTACGAATTTGCGATAATGCCTACCGTGACACTTGGCAAAACCGTCACAAAACTCCTTTCGTGACGGTTTTTAACCATCAGACCTTTTTTTTTTGTAGTGATTATATTATTCATGTTCTATATGTCCAGCCTAGACGTGCAAGCAAAAAGAGGAGTATTAAGTTTCTCATGGATATCAAGAATGTTCGAACCTAAGCCATTGTAGTATAGGTCCTTAATTCATCATTTCATATAGGTCCTTAATTCATCATTTCATATAGGTCATGACTTAGGGATGGCAATTGGGCGGGGCGGGTGCGGGTACCCCCTCCTCCGCACCCGTATTCGTCAATTTTTTTTTATATCCACCACCTACCCGCCATCCGCGGCGGGTATAATTTCAAAACCCATACCCGCCTAGACGGATATATTCTTAAATCCACACCCACTCCATTACCCAAGTGGATATCCGCCACCCGTCAATATCCGCCTGTACCCGCAAGTGAAATAACTGAAAAAGTTGAAAAGATTACATAAATTTACTTCAGATGCAAAGACATGTTCAAAATCAGAACCAATATCAGAGAACCAATATCAGAACCAAAAGCTGAAAAGCTTAAATGCAAATACATTTAAGTAGTTTTGATTCAACATTAGAACCAATACAAAAAGCTGAAATGCAAAGACATATTCAAAATAATTCAATATCAGAATTCTGCACCCTATTCTCCATTAAACTTCTAGTTCTCAGTAGTCTCTGCACCATAGTCTCTGCCAAAATGATTCAACATCAGTTCTCAATTTTAGCAGCAATATTTAGCAAAGAACATCGATTCGATTTTCAACATCGCTTCAATTTTCCACATCGCTTATCAACATCGATTTCTCGCTGCGGGCGAGAGGGGCGTGACGGATAAGGCGGCGTGGCGATGCGGAGAATGGAATACGGAGGAGAGGGTGATGACGACGTGACAGTGCTGAAGTGAGAGGGTGAGGGTAAACTAACAGTGAAGGGTGAAGGGTGAAGGGTGAAGAGTGAAGTAGAGAATCTGGTAAAGTGAAGGATGAGGCGAGCGCAGATCATTTATGTTGAAGACTTGTGGTGAGTGTTGAGAAGTGATGGAATGAAACCCTATTTGTAATATATTTTTTATATTAGGCTCAAGAGGTTTGGGCTTGCAGACTACTTATGGGGCGGGTAGGCGAGGGAGGCGGGCGGGGTAGGCGGGTATAACTGCAAATTCACCACCTACCCGCCTATCAGTGGCGGGTACATTTTCAATACCCATACCCGTCTATTACCCGCCAAAATTATACCCATACCCGCCCCAACTGGGGCGGGTGCGGTGCGAAACCCGCAAAATTATACCCACCTGCTATCCCTAGGTCATGTGGGTAAAAGAAATAAGAATAATTAAAGAAAAGTATATATATATATATATATATATGGAGTGCCATGGTTTTCATGATCATGTTACTTGGAATAAAATGAGGACCACTTTTTTCATGTTTTTTAATAATAAAAAGTAAAAGAGACAACCTTATATGTATTTTTATTTTATTTTCATCTATCAATATGTGACTTTATTCAAGATTCAATACTAACTCCCCCCTCGAATCAAGTTCTACATGGTCTCTAAGCCTGCGAATTATTAGGATAAGTCAGGCCAAAAATACTCGTAATATAATGTAATATTATCCGCTTTATGACATTTTCTCAGATATTTTAAAAATCTCTACATGTAACTTTTTTTTCTTTTAGCTAATACAGTAAAGAACTTTGTCTGCCTATATATATATATAGTATGTTAGCATCCTCCCCACTTTTTAGTTCACTTAAATGCCCTTAAATTTTAATTATCATATCATTGGTTAGAGGGGCTTTTTCGTCTCCCCTCCTCCTCACCATCTATCTCCATGGATTGGCTAGAGATATCATTTCAGATTACATGTTTTGTAGCAATAACTTTAACAGATTAAAATCAAAGTGCAATGTAACCCACTTTACAAAAATGAAAAAGGAAGGCAAAATGTCTAGTATACTAGAAAAAATTTAAATTTAAGAAGGAGTCCGGGCCACTGATCGAACAATATTAGTTAAACTCTTGTATGTAATAGCAGGTTCATGTGTAATGTTTACTTCTAGAAGTTTAACTTAACTCTTGTATGTAATAGCAGGTTCATGTGTAATGTTGTACTACTAGAAGTTTAACTTATATGCACGGTCAATGTAAGTAATATTTAACCATCTTTATTTATTGTAGCAGACAATCTCTCTTATTTTAAAAATTACAAATTCCACACTTTATATAGCCATACCTATAAATATAATTTAATAACTTAATAGTGTAACATAATTCTGAAAGAATTAATTCCTTGATTATTCTTATTGATGAAAGGTGTATATATACAAGTTACAGTAGTAAAATCATTTTCATATTCTACATCTAAATTCCTATTTTATATGGATACTAATTATACACTTATGGTAATATTACAATACTAATTAAGGTACAAGACTAATATCTAATATATATCAAATATACAATAATAGAATTTGTCCTATGTTACCGTGATGGGTTGGACGATATAGGCCTAAGGCTTCTCGGCTGGACCCTTTGATTATATACTAAATATACATACAATATACATGGACATCTTTACAAAGGGTCTTCCCTCGGTCCTTTTTGTATATCATGTGTATATTGTATGTATATTTAACACACCCGCAGTCATAGCGAGCGGTCTTCGTACGCTGAGATTGTCTCTAAAATCTTCAAAAAGGACCGAGGGAAGACTCTTTGTAAAGATGTCTGCAATTTGATATCTTGAAGGGACATGGCAGACGTGTACTTGTCCTCTAGCTACCTTTTCTCGGACAAATTGAATGTCCATCTCTATATGTTTAGTGCGCTGGTGCTGAACTGGATTACCATAGAGGTAGATGACACTAATATTATCACAATACACCAAGGTAGCTTTCTGAATAGGACAATGGAGCTCTAGAAGAATATTACGTAACCAACATGACTCAGAGACCACATTAGCTACCTCTCGATACTCGGCCTTTACACTCGAACGTGAAAGCGTAGATTGACGTTTGACAGACCATGAGACCAAATTATTTCCAAGGAACATACAATAGCCAGACGTAGAACGCCTGATATCCGGACAACCACCCCCAATCAGCATTTGTATAGGAGACAAGCATAGACGTCGACGAAGGATACAAATGCAAGTCATAATCAAGTGTTCTCTGAACGTACCTAACAATGCGTTTGAGCGCATTCATATGTTCAATCATGGGGTCATGCATATAAACACACCTGATGTACGACATATGTAATATCGGATCGCGTGAACGTAAGATACTGAAGGCCCATGCAAGACTACGATAGCGGGTTGGATCCTCATAGGGGGAGCCAGCTGCAGCACCCAACGTAGATTTAGTATCAACTGGAGTGGAAGTGGACTTACAAGAGGACATATCAGCCCTCTCAATAATCTCAGCTGCATACTTCCTCTGTGATAAGAACAATCCACCTGCATGACGAGTGACAGCAATCCCCAAAAAATAACTCAATGGCCCCAAATCCTTCATTGCAAACTCAGAACTGAGCATTGTCATAATAGACTGACATAATGTATCAGAAGAGGCAGTCAAGATAATATCATTCACATATAACAGTATATATAAGCCATCAAAGAACCCCGATGATATATGAACAATGAATTATTAGACATGTTGTGAGAGAACCCAATAGTCGAAACATAGTCAGCAAACCTCTTATACCAAGCCCGTGGAGATTGCTTAAGCTCATACAAGGGATTATTCAACAAACAAACATGATGAGGATATCGAGTATCCCTAAACCCCAAAGGCTGATGCATATACACTGTCTCTTTGATATCACCATCTAGGAAAGCATTTTTCACGTCTAGCTGATGAATGGACCATGATTTCGAAAGAGCCAAGTTGAGCACAGTGCGAATGGTAGCTGGCTTGACCACCAGGCTAAATGTCTCACCACAATCTACACCAACCTGCTGATTCTTTCCATCACCTACAAGACGAGTCTTATGCCTTGCAAAAGAACCGTCCGCATTTTCCTTATGAGCAAAAATTCACATAGATCGAATAATATTAACACCAGATGAACGAGGTAATATTTCAATTTGAGTAATTTAAGGCAGACACATGATTACGTGGTAAGGGTGATTTAAGAACATTAGAATTTAAATTAAAATGTTTTTTTAGTTTAAAAATACCCCTTTGACCTCGGGTGACTGGACCATGACTCGGGGATGGATTGGGTGAATTTTGGAAATTTTCGGGAAATGTGACGGATGGCGTGACGATGGGCTGCTCGCCCAATCGGACAATGGGAGAAAAGGAACTAGACCGATCTCGATCTTGAGGTGGGCAATTGGCCTAGTTGCCGAGATTGGCCCAGTACTGTTTCTGGGAGCATGGACGAGTGGTTGTATCGAGGTAGTGTGCCCGCACGTGGAGTCAGGGTGTAGGACATATCCGAAAAATGGTGAATAATATACGGAGATATATCATCATCCAAAAAATTATACGAACTAGGCACGGGATTATTTACATTAGTGAACGGAAATTGGAATTCATCAAATATGACGTGACGACTAATAATAATTCGATTAGAGGATAAATCAAAACATTTATAACCACTATGATTTGACGGATAACCCAAAAACACACAAGGGGTAAAACGAGCCTAAAGTTTGTTAATTGCGGTGGATGAAAAAAATGGATAATCATCGCGACCCGTTCGGGGCGTGGTATGCCTTCACGGCACCCAGTAGTCATACATCAGTAATCAGCGGAAATATAAAGCAAGACATGAAACGCTTTATAAAATAAGACACGGTTTATGTGAGAAAACATCGCTTTCGGCATATATATATAACGAGGGTTTAACGATTACATCCGACATCGCAAACATGACTACTGCACTCTAAGGAAATATACAACTATGGCGGGACGGGGCCCGCCATACCTGGCATACAAAACTATCTACAACAGGAGATCATACCCAAAAGTAGAGCCTCGGAAAAGATGGAGCTCGTGACACCAACGTAGAGATCCTAAGAATGTGGATCTAGCACTGCCTTGCCTCTGCGGCATGAGCGGCCCCGAAGGAGGTCGATACAGTACTAAGTATATGAAACTGTAAAATACTTAAATGAAACATATCATTTTTAAAAACAGTTTTGCAAGTATGTATAAAACAACCAAGGAAACCGCATAGTGCACATCACAAACAAGAGCGTGATAGGTAAGCGTATGTGTCTTTTCTAGGCCGCGAATGATCGGCAGGCCAATTGCGTAGTATCACCATGCAAGCCTAATCACGGACTCCGTAGTCGCGTAGGCCAATCACATAGGCCCGCGTAAGTACATAACCCCGCATCGGCGGTAGCTACTCGGCGTCGCCCCGACTCGTCGTCGCACGCCACATGGGCCGCGTGAGGTATAACCCGCACACTAACACGGAACTCCGTGTAGCTCCGCATAGGTCCCTTGGACCCGCATGAGGTATTCTCGAATCATGGTCCTGCATCGCGCGAGTCTACCGCGTGGAGGCGACTTAACCCCGTGTATGTCAAGAGGTGAGTGATGCTACACTAACCTAACGACTTATCGTTAAACAACATAAGCACAACAAGAATACTCTTTTTCACAAAGCGTTACAAGACACTAACACACATAGCATCATATCATGTCTACTTATCAAACCATCTTGTTATTAACTTTTCACAATTCAATATAAGTCATTATAAACACATAGGCAAACTGTTTCTTTTATCAATCTTAAGTGGTTATACTTAACTTCCCATAAGGCTAGTATAACTCTTAAGCTTCGTTTAAAACCAATTAGTTCTCCTTAAAAATGATTCAAGATTCTTTTGAAATGCTTTGATTTTTATTATTCAAAGCTTAAGCGTGGCATCGTGCAGTAAGTGTTATTCAGCTTAAGCGTGAGGCATTGCCGTAAGTGTTATTCAGCTTATTCGTGCTTGAGGCATTCGTAGTTATATATATTGTAAAATATCATGCTTTAGGAAGAATCACATACCTTACCGTGAAAACCACGCGAGTTGAATATGTCGCGCAGAGTCGACTATAATAGTCACGACATCTATCAAAGACTACTGCGGAGGTCATTCTAAAGCAGAGGGTTCACAATTCTATGGAAAGTCGGGCAGCACTTCCCTACCCAATGAGCTATATAAGTTCATTGTGAAAGCGATCATGTAAGTAATCTGATTTGATTATTCTTCTTTAAACCCCTACTGTGTAATAGTTCAATTCTATTCTGTGATATTCTTCTAAGTATTTATACTTATTCTTATACTACAACAAGATATATTCTCTAATTCAAAAGAGGGTTAGGATTAGTTACCTCGGTAAGCCCAATAATATCCTAGAAAAGTCGCGCTGAGCAAGGTTTTGCTCACAAGTTGTATGCTCGAAGAAACCTTAGAAGTTCTTCACAACTTACTAAGTACTAAGGTATTTGGGCTAGGGTATTTTGGGCATTATAACAATACAAGAAGGCAACTTTTCTACCAAGGGAGGGGTAGATTTGCTAGGCTAGGGGAGGAAGCCTCGGCCAAGGGTCACTTAGGCTAGAGGGAAGAGGACTTGGACGAAATGGCTAACAAGGGAGAAGGAGGATTTTCAAGACTTGGAAAGTAATTTGTGGATGAAGAACTCTTCATCTCTAAGGGTATTTATAGGTCAAGAAGTGGCCAACCAATGGCCAAGATTAAGACAAGTGCAAGGCAAGTGTAGGGTGAGGATTAACTATACACAAATATCCTACCAACTCGCGACTTGTGCACAAGGCACAAAAACGTGTTCTCCTTAGTCCAAATCGTCCAAATGGGCGATTTCAAGTCCATCAATTGGAGGGTGACAAGTGTCGCCTCCCGTTGGTCCAAAATGTTTCGCCTCTCGGAAAAATCCGCAAAAATTAGAAATGGCATAGCGGAATTTACCTACGAAGTCGTGGAAAGCGTTTCGTCGGAAAACTATTCGCTTTTGTGAGTTGTGCCCAAAAAGCGTTTTGCCTAAACTTTAAGGCTAGACTTTTTATGCGTATTCCCTTACGTACATACTGCGGAAATACGGTATAACATTCTCCTCCTTAGAAACATTCGTCGAATGTTCCTTCCAAACGATTAACGATAAGATTCTTCATAACTTAAAGCGATTGTAAATGCCACACGGCTCTGAGCAACACTTAGGCGTAAACGATAACGAAAATTTACAAGTAGGAAAGTGAATTACACGGAGGTGTGGGAATAGGTGAGGATACTTACGCCTCATGTCCTCGCCGGCTTCCCACGTCATCTCCTCCCGAGCTCGTTCGCCACAAGACCTTGCGGAAGCCACGTCCTTGGTCCGCAGACGCTAACTCGACGATCCACTATCGCTATGGGAATCTCCTCATACGATAACCCCTCGATCACTGGACATCGTCAATCGGGTGTACCACAGATGGATCCCCGATACATCTCGCCGGCGTAGATACGTGAAAAACCGGATGCATCGCCTCCGGATCGGACGGCAGATCAACTCATAGCAACCTTGCCTACCTGCGGATAATCAAAGCGGCCCGATGTACTGTGAGTTTCCCCTTCTTCCCGAATCTCATCACACCGCCGTGGGTGGCACCTTAGGAAAACCCAATCATGAACCTCGAACTCAAGATGTCGACGACGATGATCTGCATACGACTTACATCGACTCGAGTATCGATAGCCGCCTCGGATAAGCTTCACCTTATCCACTCTTTGTACCAAATCTGGTCCCACTAGCCGCACCTCGCCCACATCGAACCAACCTATAGGCGATCTGCACTTCCTCCCATACAAGGCCTCATGGCGCCATCCGAATCTTTGGGTGGTAGCTATTATTATCGCGAACTCAACTAGAGGCAAATGATCCTCCCAACTACCATGAAGTCAATAACACGGGCTCGCAGCGTATCCTCAAGAGTGCGGATAGTGCGCTCTGCTGTCCGTCATGCGTGGATGAAATGCGATTTCGGGCTCACTGCGTCCCTAAACCCTGCGGAAGGACCTCAAGTTAGCGTAAGCGGGCTCCCGCATGCGATATGATCGGTAGGGACTCCATGCGATCGACGATCTCTCGGATGTAAAGTGCGGTATAATCCTCGGTAGAAAGGTCGTCTGACGGGAAGAAAGTGGGCTGATTTAAATCGACTGTCGACGATAACCCATATAGAATCATGTCTCCTCCGAGTGCGAGGTAATCAGTAATGAAGTCCATGTTGATTACCTCCACTTCCGGTCGGGATCTCGATAAATCGTAACAAACCACCGGGCCTCGGTGCTCTACCTTCACTGCCGACAACACGGGCACGAGCTACGAACTCGCAACGTCCTCTTCAAGCCATCCCACCAATACGGATCTAAGGTCGTGGTACATCTTGGTCGACCGGATGGATGAGTAACGCTTGTGTGTGCTTCCCAAGAAACTGCTGCGAAGTCACGAAACATCCGAACACATGCGCCCTCAAACCTTAGCACCCCATCAGGTGCTACCTCAAAGGACCGCGCCTCACGAAGAGGCAGTATCACGATATCGAATCAAAGTGGATCCTCGAGCGTTGCCTCTTCACCTCGCCGGCGATGGAAGACTCGGCAACCTCACGAACTCTAACCCCATTATCGGAATCAATCAAGCGGACACCAAGGCTCGCTAATCGATGCAAATCACGAACCATGTCCTCCTCTAGCTGCACATCCGATAGGCTCCCCATCGACTACGACTAAGAGCATCTGCCACAACGTTGGCCTTTCGGGTGGTACAGATATCAACATCGTAATCCTTAAGCAACTCTAACCACCGTCTCTGCGTAAGTTCGGCTCCTCTGGTGAAGATATCTTGGAGGCTCTTGTGGTGCGTATAAATATCCACGTGAACCCCATACAAATAGTGCCTCGGATCTTCAAAGCGTGAATCACGGTGCGACTCCAAATCATGGGTGGGGTAGTTCCTCGTGTTTCTTGGTGTCGGGATCGTATGCTATAACCCGCCATCTTTGCGTCAACACACATCCCAACCCGATGCTGACGCATCACAATACACGACATAACCATCCGACCCTCGGAAGAGTAAGAAGCAGGCGGTCGTCGGTCTCTCTTTCAAAGCGAAACCACGCTCACAAGCATCAGTCCATCAAACTTGCGCTTCCGAGTCGGCCTAGTCAATGGTGCGAAGATAGAAGCAAACTTCTACGAACGCGATAATATCCTGCAAGGCCCGAAATCGCGAACCTCTGCAGCCGGAGTAGGTCTAGGCCAAGTCGATCGCCGATCTTGGCGTATCCACTGAATGCCATCGGCCCGACAATATGCCCAAGAAACGCCATCAAGTCAACCAAAACTCACATTTGGAAAACTTGGCGTATAATCACTGGTCTGGAGAAGCAGGCCAAGACCGCCAAATGCTCGCGTGCTCTGCTTCGGCGAGAATAAACCAAGATATCATCAATGAACACTATCACAAGCGTGTCAAAAATGGTTTGAACACTCGGTTCATCAAATCCATGAATACCGGCGAGCATTGGTCAACCCAAAAGACATGACCACGAACTCATAATGCGTGCAAGGTCTGAATGCGATCTAGGGACATCCACCTCTCGACTTCGCACTGATGATAGCCCGATCGCAGATCAATCTTGGAGAAACATCTCGCACCTGCAATCGTCGAACAAATCATCAATCACAGGAAGGGTATCGTCTTAATGGTCACCTTGTTCACCAGTAATCAACACACGTGCGCGGCGTCCCGCCCTTCTTCTTACGAACAATACGGCGCTCCCGGGGAGAAACACTAGGCTGATGAAGCCCTTCTCCAGAAATCCTCACCGTCCTTCAACTCTCTCAACTCGGCGGGTGCCGTTACGTATGGCGGAATGGAAATAAGCCGAGTATCCGCAACACATCTATACAAAACTCGATCTCCTCTCGGGAGGATACGGAGGTCATCCGAAACACGCGTCGGGAACTCGACTCTGAATCGATCAAAATCTGGTACCGCAGCCTTCAAAGATCAAACACCCGAACGAGATGGTAGATATACCCTTCTTCACCATCTTCCTAGCCTTGAGGTAGGAAATAAACCTACCCTGCCACCGCGTCTGACTCCCACACAACAACCGCTCCTCGAAACTGGAACCGTACTACTCTCTGCGGTCTACATTGGCGTAGCAAAAGCTAGCCAATCCATCCCCATAATCACGTCGAAGTCAATCATCTCCAACTCTATCAAGTCGGCTAGGTCCGACGATCGTAAATAGTCACAGACAAGCTCTATATACCCGCCGAGCTACCATCGAATCACCCATCGCGTAGCTACCTCGAAAGGATCTATGGACTCGGGCTCTATCCCTATCCTACTAGCAACAAGGGAGATATATAGGGCAGTAGAACCCGGATCTATCAGGCGTAAACATCAAACCAGAACCGATAAGGTACCGCGGCGACATCGGTGAGGCCTCACGATCTGTCGGTGGACAAAGCATAAATGCGGTTCGAGGACCGCTAGAATCGACCAGCGCCACGACGTCTGCCGCGACCTGCCGGTCCATGAGTACCTTGCCCTCCAGTGCGAGTAACTGTAGGGGATGAAGAAGACCCGACGAAAGAACCTGTAGGCTGACCCCTACCATCAAGCCGCTCGCCTGATTCCTCGCATAGTGACCTGCCGCTACAATCAAACAAACTCCGTAGCACCACAACTCCCGGTGGGGTCTCCGTGACGGCCACCTGCGAGGTGGTCCGATCGGCCGCATTTCTGCCGCTACGGGCGTCCGAAGTCCTGGCCACGTGCGCCTCGAATACCCGGGTCTTGAGGGCGGCGCGAGTGCTCTGGCCGGCGTGGTGCAAATCTAGGCTAGCTGCGAGGCCGCCACCACGATAGCCACCAAAAGACCACGCCATCTCGTCTTCTCGCTCTGTCACCCGCGGTCTCTACGCCTCACATCCAAGAGCATGAGCTGCACGCGGGTAATGTCCATACCCTACGAGAGAAACACCCGCGCATGACTTCGGCCATATAGTCGTTTCAGCCCGGTGACATAGCGGTGCACCCTATCCTCCATATTCGCTACCAATCTTTGGGACATATCGAGCCAATGAATCAAACTCGACATTGTACTCCCGACAAAGGTCGTCCTCTGCCTCGATGGTAAAATCTATCACCGCGCCCTCATCCGCGAGGCAAGAAGTGAGTGAGAAAGCCTCCGAGAACTCATCCCAGTAGGCTGGGACGCGTGCTCTCCCGAGATAACTCCATGAATCAAACCAATCGATCGCGGTATCACGCACCGATGCGAACCGGCGTCACAGACTCTGTCTCGAGGCCTTGATCACCCTCGTGATCCTTCAAGGCCGACGGATGAACTCCTGCGGATCATCCTCGCCTCGACCAGTAAAACTCTGGCGGGCTACAACTCAAGAAATCTCGTAGCCTCAAACTATACGCCTCGGGTGTACCACGGGTGCGACCGAGCCGAGCTGGGCTGAATCGCGTCAATCTCTCTCGTGTCGGGCCACAACTTTAGCCAAAAGTGGGCCGTCTCAGACCCTAACTCCTCCGCCCGGTGCCGCGGGACGAGGTGTGGGTACTGTGGTCTCTGGGCCGGGCGGCGTCATAGAACTCGCCGTCTCGTATAGACCGGGCACGAGCCTCGTGACTCTGGGTGTCTGCTAGCGCCTCCTGCCGCCTTGCCGCCTGGGCGGGTTGCCTTACGTGGAGGCATAATCGTTACGGAAAGGAATACGTTAGAGGTCCAACCTATAACACGGCTCTAAAGCACGATCTCGTAATGAGAAGAATGGAAACCAATCCTAAATATCTTATAGCCTCACGATTATTGGTGTGGTGCGACACAATCGATAATCAAGACTTACTAGATACGTGCAGAGACACTTTCCGAGGATTAATCGCTCGATACCACTTTTGTCACGACCGTTCGGGCGTGATCGTGCCTTCAGGCACCCAAGTAGTCATACATCGAGTAATCGGGAAATATAAAGCAAGACATGAAACAGTTTATAAAATAAGACACGCTTTATGTGAGAAAACATCGCTTTTCGGCATATATATATAAAAGTGGTTTAGCGATTACATCCGAAACATCGCATAACATGACTACAGACCTAAGGAAATATACAACTATGGCGGACGGGGCCCCGCCATACCTCGATCAGACAAAACTATCTACAACAGGAGATCATACCCAAAAGTAGAGCCTCCGGAAAAGATGGAGCTCACGACACCAACGTAGAGATCCTAAGAATGTGGATCTAGCACTGCCTTGCCACCCTGCGGCATGAACGCGGCCGAAGGAGTCAAGATAACAGTACTAAGTATATGAAATCAGAAATACTTAAATGAAACATATCATTTTAAAAAGCAGTTTTGCAAGTATGTATAAAACAACGAGGAAACCGCATAGTGCCACATCACAAACAAGAGCGTGATAGGTAAAGCGTAGCAGTCTTTTCTAGGCCGCGAATGATCGGCAGGCGATTGCGTAGTATCACCATGCAAGCCTAATCTCGACTCCGTAGTCGCATAGGCCAATCACATAGGCGCGTAAGTACATAACCCCGCGTCGAGGGTAGCTACTCCTCGGCGTCGCCTGGACTCGTCGTCCGCATGGCCACATAGACCGCGTGAGGTATAACCCGCACACTAACACCGGAACTCCGTAGCTCGCGTAGGTCCGCGGACCCGCATGAGGTATTCTCGAATCATGGTCCTGCATCACCGAAGTCTACCCGCGTCGGAGGCGCTTAACCCCGGTAATATGTCAAGAGGTGAGTGATGCTACACTAACCTAACGAACTTATCGTTAAACAACATAAGCCTGACAAGAATACTTTTTCACAAACGTTACAAGACACACTAGCATCATAGCATCATATCATGTCTACTTATCAAACCATCTTGTTATTCTTTTCACAATTCAATATAAGTCATTATAAACACATAGGCAAACTGTTTCTTTTATCAATCTTAAGTGGTTATACTTAACTTCCCATAAGGCTAGTATAACTCTTAAGCTTCGCTTAAAAACCAATTAGTTCTCCTTAAAAATGATTGAGATTCTTTTGAAATGCTTTGATTTTTATTATTCGGGCTTAAGCGTGAGGCATTCTGTAAGTGTTATTCGGGCTTAAGCGTGAGGCATTATCGTAAGTGTTATTCGGGCTTAAGCGTGAGGCATTGCCGTAGTTATATATATTGTAAAATATCATGCTTTAGGAAGAATCACATACCTTCTCGTGAAAACCACCGCCAGTTGAATATGTCGCGCA
The DNA here is from genome assembly GCA_029844215.1 of Przewalskia tangutica. Classification (NCBI taxonomy): domain Eukaryota; kingdom Viridiplantae; phylum Streptophyta; class Magnoliopsida; order Solanales; family Solanaceae; genus Przewalskia; species Przewalskia tangutica. Next base: position 598,747 of record CM056728.1, read on the forward strand.
GAGTCACCTATAATAGTCACGACATCTATCAAAGACTACTCGGAGGTCATTCTAAGCAGAGGGTTCACAATTCTATGGAAAGTCGGGGCACTTCCCTGCGGTGAGCTATATAAGTTCTTGTGAAACAGATCGCATGTAAGTACAGATTTGATTATTCTTCTTTTAAACCGCCCTACTGTGGTAGCAGTTCATTCTATTCGTGATATTCTTCTAAGTATTTATACTTATTCTTATACTACAAGATATATTCTCTAATTCAAAAGAGGGTTAGGATTAGTTACCTCGGTAAGCCCAATAATATCCTAGAAAAAGTCGCGCCTGAGCAAGGTTTTGCTCCTAAGTTGTATGCTCCAAAGAAACCTTAGAAGTTCTTCACAACTTCTACTAAGTACTAAGGTATTTGGGCTAGGGTATTTTGGGCATTATAACAATACAAGAAGGCAACTTTTCTACCAAGGGAGGGGGGGTAGATTTCGGCTAGGCTAGGGGGGAGGAAGCCTCGGCCAAGGGTCACTTAGGCTAGAGGGGGAAGAGGGCTTGGACGAAATGGCTAACAAGGGAGAAGGGAGGATTTTCAAGACTTGGAAAGTAATTTGTGGATGAAGAACTCTTCATCTCTAAGGTATTTATAGGTCGAAGTGGCCAACCAATGGCCAAGATTAAGACAAGTGCAAGGCAAGTGTAGGGTGAGGATTAACTATACACAAATATCCTACCAACTCCTTGACTTGTGCACAAGGCACAAAAAACGTGTTCTCCTTAGTCCAAATCGTCCAAATGGACGATTTCAAGTCCATCAATTGGAGGGTGACAAGTGTCGCCCTCCCGTTGGTCCAAAATGTTTCGTCTCTCGGAAAAATCCGCAAAAATTAGAAATGGCATAGCCGGAATTTACCCTACGAAAGCTGTGGAAACGTTTCGTCGGAAAACTATTCGTTTTGTGAGTTGTGCCCAAAAAAAACGTTTTGCCTAAACTTTAAGGCTAGACTTTTTGTACGTATTCCCTTACGTACATACTCTGGAAATACGGGGTATAACAATAACACAAACACCCAAAAACTCTAAGATGTGTATACGAGGGAATCTTATTATATAAAATTTGAAGAGGGGACAAATATGTCAAACCTTTGGAAGGAAGGATGTTAAGTATATCGGTAGCCATTTGTAGAGCATGATGCCAAAAATATGGGGGTACGAAAGCATGAACCAAACAAGTTCGGATAATGTTATTAATGGTACGAATTTTACGTTCGGCTTTCCCATTTTGTGAAGACGTATGAGGACAAGAAAAATGAAAATTAATTCTATTTTTAGCAAAAAATTCTCAATTGTCATACTCTTTGTCATTATCACATTGGATATTTTTTATTTCTTGTTCGAATTGGGTCTTAATGAAAGCTCTAAACTTTTGAAAGATGGAAAAAACTTGAGATTTCTTTGCTATTGAAAACGTCCATAAATATTTAGAATAATCATCTAAAAAATTGAATATAGTAACGATGACCCAATGAACTAAGAACATGAGATGTCCATAAATCGCTACGAATAATATCAAATGACATTGAAATAATAGAATTAGAATCCATAAATGGTAACTTAATAATTTTTTCTAAGGAACAAGATTGACAATTCAGAGTACTATGTGTACTCTTACAAGAAATAAGTTTATTTTTATCTAAGACAGATAAAATAGACGGCCCTGAATGACCTAGACGAGCATGCCACAAGGAAGAAACAAGAGTTGCAAAAGTGGAAGGCATGGCTTGACGCGAGGAACCGAGACTTGGTGTGATTGGATAAAGATCTCCTCTACTATCACACCTCATGAGAGGACTCCCCGTCTTGAAATCCTTCACAAAAAACCCAAAATGATCAAAATCAATAGAAACCCAATTATCCGTGGTGAATTTACGAACATACACCAACATTTTAATTAGTTTTGGGGCATGAAGGGTATTTTTCAAGACAAGTGGTGGATGAGGAAGAGACAAAGTTTTATGACCATAACCCTTAATTGGAATTGAATTGCCATTACCAACAATTATACCACGATTACTGCAAAAATTGAAATAAGACGAGAGAGTACTTTGGTCGAATGTCATGTGGGTAGTGGCGCATGCGTCCATGTATTCGGGTCTGGTTGAGTTATTCCAAGCGTGTGCATCGCGGCTTTAATATCGGTCTGTGTGGGTCCCACTGTGCAATGGGCTTGTGGGGATCGAGGCCCAAACACCCCTGCTTGCTGCCTCGGCCCACTGGAATTATTGAAAGTGGGCCAGTGTCCACTGTTGGGCCTGGGACTCTGCTGGCCAGCCCACTGGTTGGGTACTTGACACGGTGGAAATTTGGCCAGTGGCTATTGGGCCATTGCCCACTGGTCGAGCCAGCGACCGGTTGGCTAAAGTGGGACCGATTGGGATGTGGCCATCTTCTTTGGAATTTTACCGTGCCATCGTTCGCCCGGAACCACCTCGTTTGCCGCCTTAATTTTTCCGGTTATTTTTGTCGCCACCTTGAGTACGGTTTTGGTCCGAATTATCACTAAAAACTTGAGAATTTTTGGAAGACGGTATCATGACGACGGGACTAGCCCCTATAGTCGCCTTTTTAGCCAAACTCGCTTCTTCCAATGTGGGCATGGAGCGGACTTGATAGAATTTCGGAAGGGGGTTACTTTGACGAAGAATTGAAGCAACACCGTTGTAGGCTTCGGACAGGCCTGCGATCATCTGTAGGACGAGATGACTATTGCTCACAAGAGCCCCCACGTTGCGAAGTTGATCCGCCAAATCCTTGAGTCGTTTACAGTAAGATGAAACGTTAGGAAAATTCACCATAGCAACTTGAAAAATTATTGTTCAAGGGTGGCAATGTGTGAATGACTGTTATCCTGGAAGATATCACGCAATCGATTCCAAGCAGTCATAGCTGTGCAGTTGGGTTTCATAATCGTTTGTAAGAGGTCAAGAGAGTTAGTTGCATAAATCGTCTGTATGTGGTGGAGGACTTGATGTGTCATCGCATGAATCTTGAATAATTCCGCCCACATCCCGTATTGGACGTTTTCTAGGTCAAGAGCAATAGGAAGAACGCTCTTGATGTTAGAAACTGTGAGGGCGTGATGAAACGTGTTTTTATCAGTCATAATGAATAGAACAACAAGATTTGGAGAAGAGAATTTTTGTGGGTAAGGGCCTCGAGTTTGTGAGAAGCCGAGAGGGGGGAAGGGTTTTCACGGTTTTCGAGAATGAGAGAAGAGCGGAAGCAAGGAAAAAATAACCTAGACTTTTGATACCATGAAAGAATTAATCTCTTGATTATTCCTATTGATGAAGGTGTATATATACAAGTTACAATAGGAAAATATTTTTCCTATTCTACATATAAATCTCTATTCTATATGGAAACTAACTATATACTTATGGTAATATTACGATATTAATTAAGGTACAAGACTAATATCTAATATATACCAAATATATAATAATAGAATCTGCCCTATGTTACCGTGATGGGCTGGACAATATAGGCCTAAGGCTTCTCGGCTGGACCCTTTGATTATATACTAAATATACATACAATATACATGTGTATATTGTATGTATATTTAACAAATTCTTACCTATCAATGTATATAATTTAAACTCATATTTAATCTGATGATAAATTAATTAATATGTATAATAAATACTTATCTATAATGATCTTATACATGATATAATTATAAGACCATCTTTAACACAATCAATACAAAGTTTAAAAAAAGGGATGACATGCTAAAAGAAGCAAGTGATCAATGATGTGTGTAATTCAGCAAACAGAATTGACAGAACCATATAATTTGGCATTTAGCAATTATATGTGGATAATTCTTTGCCCAATTAAGAAACGATTGCTTAAAAGTGAAAAGTATTTACAGAAGGGGAACAAAATATTTTTTTTACACAATTAATATGGTTTAGTCGATTTTAAAAGGTTGTTTATCCTTTCCTTTTAGTACCCAGCTTGAACTTATTTTCTCGGAGTTACGTACAAGTACCTTTTATATTCAACCTCGAACGTTAAAGTCTAGTATTTTATAAATAGTCACGAGGCATGACTGAACTTATAATTGCAAATGAATTTTAATGTTTGAAAATATCAAACAACATTAATGTGTGTTCAACCTAAATTCATATAAACTTAAGTGAAAAAAGTGGGAGGACTAATAAGGTTTTATGATTGCGTACTAAATGTTCTTTCATCTTTAATCAAATGTTTCGAGTTTGAGACATACTGAATATGAACTCGCCTTTATCATGGAGTGCAAATACCGACCACTTGGATTTTAATTATAATTTCTTGTCTATTAACTCGTGTAACAACACAAATTTAAGGAGGTGAAATGTTTATAATATTTCCTAAGGGGCATTTCATACGACTTTACAAACACGTGGGTTCCACAAGGTATTATTTTAGAAAATTTGAAAAAGCCGGCTGGGAAATAAACCGGCAAAATGGGACCCATTATACGCTCCTTGTGGGACCGATATCCAGACCTGCTTGCTTCGGTTCCGAGCCACTACTTTGAATTTTTCGAACGTTAATTTGTGCCAATACCTTTTTTTATTTTTATTTTAAGGTGGTGTTTCACCAAGCTTCTGAAGGCTAAACACCCTTTTTTCAGAAGTAAAAAGTGTTTCTAGATGGAAGAGAAACATAAACACTAATTTGGTGCTTCTGGTGAAGTTCTTTTTGCTCATTATTTAATTTTTTTTTGGACTCATTTACCATTTTCTTTTCACAAAATTCCTTTTAATCTCATATAATATTTCCATATAAAATAGAAATTTGAGAATAGGGGTAAGGCGATAGGGTGGGATAAGAATTTTTTTTTATAAAAGTAACAAAAAATATGAAATAGAAATTTGAGGATGAGATAGGGCAATGGGGTGGGGTTGAGGGTAGGGCATGGGAGAAGAAAAAAAAATCATATTTTTTATAAAAGTAAAAAAAATATGACATAGAAATTTGAGGATGGGGTGGGGGTAGGTGTGGGTAGGTCGGGGGTAGGTTTAGACATATTTGAGTCATTGACTATCCTGTTTATGTTTCTCAGAAGCACTTCTATAATTTAACATTTAATATTTCTTTTTTCTTATTTGTAATAATTCTAACTTATCTCTCTCGTTGGTGACATTTTCAAAGAAACATAGTTTGGCCTAACTTTGATTTATTTTTTCTTTTGTAATACAGTAATTCTTATTAGTTCTTCATTATTTAATCCAATCTTCCAACAAAAAATAGTTGAGATCGTAATTCAATGTTTGCTCCAAATTAAATAACTTGACCATAAAAGTTGCAAATTAAACTAAAGTTTTGTAAGGTTCAAATTCCAACAAAGATTAAAGAAAACGTTAGTTAATTTTTTTCTCATCTATTCAAGCCTTGATGGCTAGAGTTATCTCTTACTTGTGTTGGTGGGAGGTAGCAGCTAGTACCTAATGGAATTAGAGTGCGCGCAAGCTGACCCAAAAACGGTAGGATGTACCTAGTAGAATTAAATGATGTAAGCGCAAGCTGGCTCGGACATTAGTTATCAGTAAATCACATGTTATTTAATTATAGTTGAGCGATAAAAGTCAAAATGCAAGACACATATCTTTGATTGAGGTTCACCAATGATTTGATTCAAAGTTTGAATAACCTTGGGATATTGATATTTACCAATGCTTTGATTCAAAGTCTGAAAAAGGCTAGCAAGTAGTGATGTAGCAAAGCACTAAGCCAAAGTTAGTTGTGTTAGTTATTGGACCAGTCGTGCTTCTGCTTAATTTTCAAGAAATATCTAACAAATAGGGTAAATGCTCCTTTCGTCCCAAAAAAAATTGTCTTAGTTTGACTTGACACGAAATTTAAAAAGGAAAAAAAGACTTTTAAAATATTGACCAATATAAGATTTAATTATTTGAGTAGTTATAAATCATTTCATAAAATTAAATTATTTTTAAATATAGAAAGATATAAATTTTTTTGTAACAAACTAATAAAGAAAGTAAGAATACGGAGAAAATATATTATATTTATTAATTTTCTTAATAGACGCGAAAAAGGAGGTGGACTTGGAGTAACTATGTAAAAATACATTAAAGAAAATGCACCACCTGAAGGACAATAGAAAGCGGCAGAGAGAGGGAATTTGGCCAGCACCAAAGTTTATACTACCAGCTTGTAATGTACAAGTGTATAGCTTACTACTACATAAAGCTAAAACAAAAGTTCAAGAAAATTTTATAAGCATATTTACTAGTAGTGTTATACCCAACAATTTGGTGAACAAAGTACACTTTTCTGTTTATGTGTATTTATATCTATATGTCCCTCTTCTAAGCTTTCAGGGTCTAGTTGCAATTTGCTCAAAAATATTACCTGGGGTTTGAGAATCTTGATGTTAGAGGGCTTGGTAGCAATTTTGTTCCAATAAATTGAGAATTTTGATGTTAAAAGAATTATCTGGGGTTTGTTTTGTTATTTTGGAGAGTTGAGAATTTGATGTTTTGAGGACTTGGTAGCAATTTTTGTTCCCATAAAGATTCAATCTTTGAGAATTTTGATGTTAGAGGGGTCTGGTTTTAAGTTTGTTGCCATAAAAAGCTGAGTTTGAATCATCACATTTTGGTTTTTACTCAAAAGGATTATCTGGGGTTTGTATTGTTTTATTGGAGAATTGAGAATTTTGATGTTGGAGGGCTTGGCTTGATATGAAAATCCGTTCTTTAACGGTTTTGTTACATATTTAAACAAGAAAGAATGGCTGCTGATGGTGCATTGTCTTTCTCGGTGGCGTCTGTGGTGGAAGATGTTCTTCAGCAGCATGGTAACAGATCAAGAAATCTTGATTTGGATGCCCGTCGAGCAGAGCAAGCAGGTAATTAATATTCTAATGATCCTTTGTGTTAAATTGCCATTTAGCAGAATTTTATTTTTTTGAGTCCTGCATTTTGTTGCTGATTGAAGTGTTTGGCAGTGTCGCGACCAGAAACTCTAACAAGGGGATTAAAATGAATGATAGTGTCACGACTCGGATTTGAACCTACAATAAAGAGCATATTTTGAGCTACTTTCTAATGCTAATTTGTGTTAATTGCCAATTTTTAATTCATTTTTTGGGTCCTGCATTTGTTACGGCTTGAAGTGTTTCAACCTTGGTGGAATCAGAAGTTCTAATTAGGGGATTAGGAAAATGATAAGAGTGTCACGACTTGGATTTGAATCTATGACCTAAATCATCTTTTGAGCTACCTTTACTACTATACTAGACGTTTTCTTTGTGTTGAGGAGATTCAACAATTTATAGATAAATCATAAAGAAAAGTTTACCCAAATGTACAGTGTAATTTCCGGCAGAAGAGATTATATAGCTCCACCCTGTTTCAGTTGGAGATTCATTGTTACTGGCAGTGGCGGAGCTACCTTAGGCTAAGGGATATAGTATATACTATCATGTTGAATTCACTTAGCTTTTTCGTGTATTTACTTCTTTATATTTTGACACCAACTGGCCTGTTTATGTACTCAGTCAGCTCATTGTTGAATAGATTAAGAAAAGCATGAGTTTGAAATTGATTAATGTTGTTATTGTTGCAAACCTGAAATAAATAACAAAGTGTCTTATATTTAACAGCTTACGGTTTTAGATTGAAATGGTTCACACAACACACTATTCAGCAGCCTAGTCTGTGTGGCATTATATTGACTGTTTTTTTCCTATTGTATGAGGAATGACATTGAAAGAACTTATCTTTGATTTGTAGCAACAAGGAGGTATGAAGCAGCAGCGTGGCTGAGAAAGGTGGTGGGATTTGTGGGAGCGAAAGATTTACCAGCTGAGCCTTCCGAGGAAGACTTCAGGCTTGGCTTAAGGAGCGGAATAATTCTTTGCAATGTACTTAATAAAATGCAGCCTGGAGCTGTGCCCAAGGTAAAATACAATCCAACCCCCCCCCCCCCCCCCACACACACACACTCCAACCAATGAATCAAAATAGTTCCTTAAGTATGCACTAACCAGTTTTGGTCCCTTAAGTTCACCAAAAGTTTAACACTTTTAGTTCTCCATCAAATATTTTACAATTTTTGTTCGTTAGATCTAACACAAACAGTGGAAAAATAGACTTAACCATAAATACCAAAAAGTCTCATCAAATTCTAAAATATGCAACACAGAAAAATGCACTACACACTAAAGATATAAAAAAATATAGCAGAAAATACACTTAAAACAACCACACATGACTCTAGAAATAAATCAAAAATAGCAAAAACTACTACAAAGATTGTACCTCTAAATGTGAGTTCCCGCTAATTTCCTTTTTCCCCGTAGTTTCCGTAAAATCTAATAGACTTAGTTCGGTAAATATTTGACAGAGACTAAACTGTTATCTTTTGACAAACTTAAACGACCAAAACTGTTATGTGCATACTTAAGGGACTATTTTGAACGTACCATCAAACATACATGACTATTTTTGTCATTTTCTCGCCCCAAATTAGTTGGGATCGTCTATATGAATCCTCTGTGTCATTCAGCTCGATTTATGCGAAGAAAATCTTCACACTGGCCACCTGTTTGTTGGACTTTGAATTGTTATCTTTCTACCTTCAAAATCTGACCTTAATCAACAATCTCAGGTTGTTGAAAGTCCGGTTGACTCTGCACTTATTCCTGATGGAGCAGCCTTGTCGGCATACCAGTACTTTGAGAATGTCCGTAATTTTTTGGTTGCTGCGCAAGAGTTGGGGATTCCTTCTTTTGAGGCATCTGATTTGGAACAGGTAAGGAAAATGCTTTATATGTGAGCCAAATAGCCAAAATAACCTATTACTCATAGTAGTGTAAGGTCTATTACCCGTTTAATGAAATATTGGTACATCTTGTAGAAATTTTAAATAGTTGTTGACTCTTAGTGGTGGTGCATTGTCATTCTCACGGCTATGAATTAGATTTGCTTCTCAATATGGAGTCACCTTCACTGATAAAGCTGCATTTCTTTTATAATTATCAGGGTGGAAAATCGTCAAGGGTTGTGAACTGTGTTTTGGGACTTAAAGACTACAGTCAGTGGAAGAAGACAGGTGGGACTGGAGTCTGGAAATTTGGTGGAAATGTAAAATCCACAACATCAGCAAAACAATTTGTGCGCAAAAATTCTGAGCCATTCTCAAGTTCTCTGTCAAGGAGTATGTCAATGAATGAGAAATCTATGAATGGTGAAATGGTAGGTAGACTCTGCTTGACTAAAGTAGGCACCAATTACGGATCAATGGCATGATTTATTAATTAAATCTTCCATTTTACAGTCTAGCTCTTCCTTAAGCAACCTTGTTCGTGCAATTCTGATTGATAAGAAGCCTGAAGAAGTTCCCAATGTAAGTTGGAATGCAGCAAATTTCTTACCGTATTCAGATAAATATTCCTTCTAGGTTCTTGTAGCTGCATAAGAAACTCTTGTCCAAGCCTCAATTTTCTTGCTCCTGCATCATTTTAAAGAGAGTTACTTTGGCCAAAGTAGAGAGAGGAACCAAATTATAAGGTGAACTTAAAATTAGTAGGAAAGAAGTAAACACTGACCAGGGTAAACTTTTATCAAGTCATTTGCCACTATATTGCGTTGTATTTTGGTATTTAGTGCCATTGTTCTAAGATACAACAATGTTGTACTTGTTGCAGCTTGTGGAGTCGGTGCTGAATAAGGTAGTTGAGGAGTTCGAGCAGCGCATTGCAAGCCAAATTCAACTGGTAATTAAGCTTAATTGAACTTAAGTTTAATTGAGTTCAACTTGTAATTGCTCATATTGATAGCTTATATCTAAAACTTGGTAGTCATAATTGATTGTTTCTTTGTATCTCTCTCTCTTTCTCTATTTAGGTGACACTTGTATAAAAACATTTTTGTTGGATTCGGTAATTTTATGCCTTTTGACTATATCTCGTGTTCCACCAAAATAGAACATATAGCGGCTTCTCCACCTTTTTTGAATTTATTTTCACCTTTGTATTCTTCTCTGTCACTGCATTTTGACAAACCTTCCATCAGAACAAAGCAACTCCAAAGGATTCAACAGTTTCCTGTGGTAACAAATTCCTTCAGAGACATTCTTCGGCCAACACAAAGGTAATGCCTCTCATTTTTGCAAATCACTAGTTCATCAATCATAAAGGTATCAGTTCTTAGGGTCACTCATACTTGTGCGTTATTTGATCTTGTTCTCTTTCTCAATTAGGTTGACCAAAGAACCATAACACTAGTGAAAGAAGAGAATCACATCGTCAACGAGGAACTTAAAAGAAGACACATGATACAGAACACAATTGTTGACCAACAGCAAAGAGACATCAAGGTAAAAATTGAAGCCCTTTGACCATGAGAATTATTCACTTTTTTCCGGAATCATTTTCACTTTATTTCAAAATCAGTGTTTGGTTATAAAATCTTCAAATCCAACTTGGAGTTGATTTCAAATTTGGAGAAGTGCTCCAAACTGTTTTCTAACTCCATCTCATAAAATTCGAAATAAAGTGTTCTCTTCTCTCCTTTTGCAAAAAATATAACCAAACACAACTCCATCATCAATTCCAATTTCATAAATTCCAAAGAAAGTGAAAAATATTTGGAATCTACAGACAAACGCCCTAGATTTTCCACCTATATTTTGTGAACAATAATGTTCCACTGCAGGACCTGAAGCAAACTCTTTTGACTACAAAAGCGGGTATGCAGTTCATGCAAATGAAGTTTCATGAGGAAATGCACAATATTGGTAGGTCAATGCACTTGACAACTGTTTCTTTTTTTTCCTTTCATTTCTGTTGTTGCCTATGTGTTTCTCTAGGAGTGGAAAACTAGCGGGTCAGATCAGATATGAGTGTGTCAAAATGGGTTAATAAAGCGGATAAAATATCCTACCCACCCATATTTAATATGGATAAAAAAAGTTTATCCATATTATCCATGGCTTCAGGAATAGTCAAGTGAGAATACAAACTAAAAGCCAAAATAAGCTTAAGACTTCCAGAAAGCAAAAATTCAATGAAAAATAACAAGCAGACAAATGGGTATTGATAATATGGATATCCATGTTATCCATTTTTTTAATGGATCCATGTTTGGTCCATTTTTAAAAAATCGGTTATCCAACCCATATCTAATGGGTCGGATTGGATGGTTATTTGTTTTTTTAACCATTTATCCAGTCTTATTTCTCTGTGGAAATTACTTGAGCTGAGTTTGCTTCCATTTTGTAATATCCTTGCATTATAGGCATGCACATACATGGCCTAGCACATGCAGCTTCTGGTTATCATAGAGTTCTTGAAGAAAATCGCAAGCTTTACAATCAAGTGCAAGACCTTAAAGGTATATTTCTCGTAAAGTCCCATTCGGTCTATCTTCATTCTTGTACATGTCTTGAAATGAAAAGGTTGTTTGTTTGTGCTCCCGTTCAGGAAGCATAAGAGTATATTGTCGACTAAGACCTTTTTTGCCCGGGCAATCAAGTTATATCAGTAATGTGGATCATATAGACGATGGTAGCATTACAATAGGTGTTCCATCAAAGAACGGGAAAGGACGCAAGTCTTTCAATTTTAATAAAGTATTTGGACCTTCCGCAACTCAAGGTTTGTTTTTTATTCTTCATTTTGTTTCTCAAGGTTGGTTAGTGCATTCTTAAAATGGCATCTAAACTTTGATTTTAGCATCTCTTAGCTCTCTCCCTGGCTTATTTTCTTTTCTATTTTTGGTTCACATTTTACATTTCTCTACTATTTTTTTGCGGCAGGGGAGGTGTTTTCGGACACTCAACAATTGATTAGATCAGTTTTGGATGGGTACAATGTGTGCATTTTTGCTTATGGACAAACTGGATCAGGAAAAACCTTCACAATGGTTAGAAAAAAATAATTTCATGTGTACAATTATAATCATATTTCCCCTCTTTTACGTGCTAAGAAGTTGTAAATTTATATTCAGTCGGGGCCTAAGGATCTCACAGAACAAAGCCGAGGGGTGAACTACAGGGCGTTAGGCGATTTATTCCTTCTTGCAGAGCAAAGAAAGGACACCTTCCTCTATGATGTGTCTGTGCAAATGATTGAGATATATAACGAGCAAGTTCGGGATCTCCTTGTTTCTGATGGTGTACACAAAAGATATCCTTCACAATTGCTTTGACTTACATTTTTAGATCTTTGAAGCTTTTCCGAACTTGACTATGTAATATTTACACCCAATAACTTTCTTATATTGAGTCCCTAATATATTACTAACTTTTCAATATGGTAGGTAAGCTGTAGAATTATTATTAGTCCACTTTTCAATCTTAAACTTCCCGTCTTCCTTAACCTATTATTACATTAGAAATTCGTAGTGCTTCTCAAGGATTATCAGTACCAGATGCAAGCCTGGTTCGTGTGACTTCAACTTCAAACGTCATTGATTTGATGAATCTTGGGCAAAAAAATCGTGCAGTGAGTGCAACAGCGCTCAATGACCGCAGTAGCCGCTCTCACAGGTACGAATGGATATCCCATCTTTCTTTGTTTACTTTCTAGTACTTTGCAAGAACTTCTAGTGAAAATGAGAACTCTATCTTGTTTCGGACCTACAGTTGCCTAACTGTTCATGTCCAAGGAAGAGACTCGACTTCTGGAGCTATTCTTCACGGCTGTATGCATTTGGTTGATCTTGCTGGAAGTGAGAGAGTAGACAAATCTGAAGTAACGGGAGATAGACTTAAAGAGGCACAACATATTAACAAGTCTCTCTCAGCTTTAGGTGATGTAATCTCTGCCCTGGCCCAAAAGAGTGCACATGTACCATATCGTAACAGCAAACTTACACAACTACTCCAAGACTCACTAGGTAAGGGCATACATTAACTTATCAAGCTTATATCTTCTGAGATTCTCTTCTTTCTGTTAAAGTAAAAATATGGTTTTGGGATGTGATTCTTTTTAGGTGGGCAAGCCAAAACATTGATGTTTGTTCACGTAAGTCCTGAACCCGATGCCATAGGAGAAACAATTAGCACGCTTAAATTTGCAGAACGTGTTTCTACTGTTGAACTTGGTGCTGCCCGAGTAAATAAAGATACTACAGATGTCAAAGAGCTCAAAGAACAGGTATAACATTTCGCTCCCCCCTTCCCGCATTATAACCTTCTTTGTTATTAAAGCACGAGTTCTTAGCCTATTTTTATATTCTCAAGTATGATTACTTTTTATCAGATTGCTAGTCTTAAAGCTTCCTTGGCAAGAAAAGAAACGGAATCGGTCTCCATGAGTCATAAGGTAACTAGCAGTCCATGTGGGTTGCAGTCATCACCTTTTCAATCTAATCTACAAGGGAGAGACATGTTGGCGGATTCAAACATACAGAGGAGACCAATGGAGGATGTAGGCAACAGAGAGGTAAAATCTCTACAACCGAGTTTTTTTTTTCCTTCTACAACCGAGTTGAGTTAATAATTTTAGGATAAATTGCAGACCCCTTCCCGTTTAGCAGAAGAATATTTTACTGAAGTCTAGTACAGTAATAGTACTTCCATGGTGCTCTTCATATTAATAAGAATCTGAATTACTTCGTGAAAAGTATCTGAATCTATGAATGTTTTGTGATGTTCTCACTATATAGTTAAATAGTAAATATGGGAATACAAGGAAGTAGCTCCTAAAGATTCTTATAAGCTTCCATCTTACATGAAGTCATCATCATGATTTAACATATTCTAATTTGCTTTAAGTTGCAGGTCTCTAGTAATTCTGCATTCAGGCAAAAGAGACAAAGCTTTGATGTTGATGAGTTATTAGGAAATTCCTCTCCCTGGACACCTGTGAGCAGTCCTTCCGAAAACTACGTAGAAGATGATAATAACATGAGCTCAGGTGAGTGGGTAGACAAGGTCATGGTGAACAAACAGGACGCTGCTCGTGGAGTTGGAAACTTGTTTGGATGTTGGGAATTCGAAAAAGGCAATGGTTCTGATGCACTTTATGAGAAATATCTTTCGGATTCATCTAAAGTATACCAAGAAAAATCAAGTAGTCTTTTCCAAATGAGCAACCACTTTGACATCACTACTACCGAAGATTTAGATGAGTTTGATGCCACTACCAGTGATTCATCTGAGCCAGATTTGCTTTGGCAATTCAATAATTCAAAAGTTAACACTTTCCCTAGTAGTGGGAATGGCTCAAAGATACAAAGACCAAGTACAAAGCCGGGAAAGAGCCCAGAATCAAGGTTACTCCTAATCCCGGTCACTTTGGTTTATTTGTATCTCAAAAGTAACATGCTTGTTAATAGAACAGTAAATGAAATAGCAATCTTTTAATAACCATTTTGTTCACTGCTTGTTTTAGGAATATGGTTCCGCTATCACGACAGACAAGTGGAATTGGGCATAATCAGCGGAATGGAAGGCAGGCCATGACTGGTGAAATGAAGCGAAAAGTTGGAAGCATGAAGTAGGAAATGAGTTTCCAATTCTTTATTATCATTCGGAATTTTTTGTTATTATTATTTTGGGGAGTGAATGAGAGTGGTTTTGCATTTTTATTTTACATACAGTTCTTCAAAGTTTGAATTTTTACTTGTGCAAGTGAGGCAATAATTTCAGTTGCTTGTAAGTTTTGTATCGTTGGAGTCGTAAGAGTTTGTAAAGTTTTCTTGTTGGATAGCGTTGTAGGTAGCAGAATGTGAAGATCCTCGAACGTTATTGTTTCATTTGATAGTCTGGCAATTTTGAGGATGACTGTAAATTTTGCACATATATACAATTAAAGAGTGAGCATTGAGAATATTTCTTCAGTTTTCATCTATTATATCCGAATGATGTTATTTTTGTTCCTTTTAGTTCCTATGTTGTTCGGACTCTTCAAAAATGCAGGCGCACCCATGTCAGATACTTCAAAAATGAACTACTTTTGGAGGATCTGACACGCACTGGTCGACATTTTTGAAGAATCTAAGCAACATAATCTTTTACTTGCCTTCATACAGCCTACTATAGAAAGCGATATGGAACTCAGTGGAATATAGGCAGGGACCATGAAACCTTTTTGGCATGGCACAAAAAAGGAAAAAAAGTACTAGTAATATAGAGAGACCAGTGAAGTACTTTTGTCTTCAGTGTAATAATTTGTAACTAAGAGCATGCAAACTTTCATCAGTTAATGTCCCTGCATTGAATTCATATGAGTACTATTTTACAAGGTAGTACTCCTTATGTCCCATTTCACATTTTATATGATGGTGTTTGGCTAAACATCGTGATTCCCTTCCTCTTCATTAAAGATACTTTTTAGTTTATAGTTTTTGTAAATAACTTTAAGGACATTTCAATCATGTAAAGTAAAAGAAATGCTTATTGTAAGATGATATTAATCTTCCTTGGGGAGTCTTTCATTAATATCAAGGTATATATAGAGTACAATATTCATCTCTTATAAGCCTATACAAAAGAGGAATCCTAGTCTTACCATAATTATATTTACACAATATATGAAAATATTCTAATTATGGGTAGGGAATATACTGTTTCTTATATTTACATGTTTACACACCCTCGGTCGGAGGAGGCGGACACGAGGCTGGATCTGAAGTCAAGAAACAACTGTCTGGGAAGTCCTTTGGTAAATATGTTTGCATACTGATACGATGATGGATCATGTAACACTCTGACATGGCCTAGAGCAACTTTCTCACGAACAAAGTGTAGGTCTATCTCAATGTGTTTGGTTGATCTTTGAGCCGGATTATGAGACAAATAGATGACAGAGATGTTATCACAAGACACAATAGATGTCGACGCAGCGACATCAAGTTCTAACAGTAAGTTTCTGAGCCAACAAATCCCAGTACTACATTTGCAACGCCTCTGTACTCAACCTCGGCACTGGATCTAGATATGGTAGCTTGTCGCTTGGCAGACCAAGAAATCAGATTATCCCCTAAGAAAACACAAAAGTCGGAGGTGGAGCGTAGCGTGTCCGGACACCCTGCCCAATCTGCATCCGTATATGAGAGCAACCTGTTTGGCGCAGGTACCCTTAATGTATCGAATGATATGCTTAAGAGTAGTGAAATGAGACTCTCTGAGGGCATGCATGAATAAGCACACCTGTTGAACAACATAAGCTATGTCTGGCCTGGTAAATGTGAGATACTGAAGTGCACCTGCAAGGCTCCTATACAGAGTAAGATCAGAGACTGGAGCACCATTCATAGCACTGAGCTTAGATTTCGAATCGACTGGAGTAGGCATAACTTTGCAATTCGTCATCTTAGCCCTGTACACTATCTCCTCTGCATACTTACGCTGACACAAGAATATGTGATTGACAAACCTGGTCACTGATATCCCCAAGAAATAACTCAGCTTTCCCAAATCAGTCATTGCAAATTCGGACTTAAGCAAAGCAATAATCTCATTTTTCAATCTATCTCGGCGAGGCAAATGTAAAGATCATCCACGCATGTAATAAGTAGCGGCTACTACTCGATGAAAATGAAGAGTGATGTATCACTTTGCTGCATACAAACTCAATCTGCAAGATATACGACAAGCGATCATACCACGCGCGGAGCCTGTTTGGGCAATATATTGACTTACGAGGCGACACACAGTGAGGGATCACTGGATGGGTGAACCCGCAGGCCGATACACATTACATCGCTTTCCTACGCCCCATGTAAGAATGCATTATTCACATCAAGTTGATGGATCGACCAGTGTTTGCCCATGGCAATGCTCAAAACTGTGCGAATAGTAGCCGGTTTGACAACCGGGCTGAAGGTCTCTCCACAATCAATGCCCTTCTGCTGATTTGTGTCATTAACCACAAGACGGGCCTTATACCTCTCAAGATCCCTATTGTCTCTGAACTTGTGACGAAAAAGCCACATACATCGAATTACATTCACCCCCTCAGGTCTAGGTACTAGATCCCACGTGTGTTGTTTAGTTAAAGCATTGGATTCCTCATACATAGCCACATTCCAATTAGGGTCTTGTTTGGCCAATTTTGGGTTCTTTGGAAGTGGAGAGATGGTTTGAGCAGACAAGTTGAAATGGACTTTGGGTTTGAAGATTCCATGCTTTGAACGAGTTTCTATTGGATGAGTAGGGACAGTGGGTGGCAGAGTGGTGTCTGAGACGGGGGTAAAGTTGGATAAGGAGAAGGTGGGGCGAAGTCGGAGAGCCGCGCCTCTGGATCGAACGCGCGCGCTAGAAGGTTGACGAAGTTTGAAGCGCCGCGACGCCGTCGGCAGTATTCAAGATTGCTCATCGAAATCGGGCGCCGCTTCCTCGGGGCCGCGCTCGACCGAGCAGGGCGTAAGTCGCTCGAGGATGAGGGGAGAGATGGCAGGCTCGTCAAGAAATGAGTAGTCCGGTTTTTGGAATTTTGGAAGATTCGAAAACAGAAATGTGATCTCGTCGAATGTGACGTGACGAGATATGTGGATTTGACGAGTCGACAAGTCATATCATAGATAGCCCATATGGTTTGGTGGGAATCCTAGGAAGATACAGGGAGTAGACCTAGGAGCAAGCTTGTGAGGGGTGGTAGAACTGAGGTTGGGATAGCACAGACAACCGAAAATCCGTAGATGATCATAGGAGGGGACTCTATGGTAGAGAATTTCGGTAGGGGTCATATTGTGAAGAGTGCTAGTAGGGAGAATATTTAGAATGTATTATGACATTTTAGCAGCATATACCCAGAAGGAAGGAGGGAGACATGAATCAATAGGGTGTGAATCATATTGTTAATGGTATGTATGATTCTTTCAGCTTTACCGTTTTGTGGTGAGGTGTGAGGGCAGGAAAAGCGAAAAACCATGCCATTATTTGTACAAAACCGGTGAAATATAGAGTTATTAAATTCACGACCATTATCGCACTGAAATGATTTTATACTTTTTCCAAATTGTGTGTGGATAAACTTGCGAAACTCAAGAAATTTAGCAAACACTTCCGATTTAAATTTAAGATGATATAACCAAACATAGTGTGAAAAATCATCAAGCAACACAAGATAGTATTCATGACTGAGAGAACTAGAGATAGGAGATGTCCATAAATCGGCATGTATAATATCAAAAGAAGTAAGTGTAACACTAGTAGATGATTTAAACGGAAGACGAATATGTTTGCCTAAAGAGCAAGAAACACAATTTTGGGCAAGTTGACAAACTTGATGTTTATCAGATACTTTCAACCAGCTAACACAAACGGGTTTTAATCAGTCTTTGGGGGAAGAATAATTCTCATTTTTAGAAACAAGTCTAAAAAGGTGTACTATCATCGTAAAAGATATTTAACTATACTCATAGTATAAAACATCTTACATTGTAGATGTTTATAACTCAAAATGCAAACAGAAAAGAACCCTATTGCAAAAATGGACCTTTGCTGATGGCTAATATTCTTTTCACTGGTAGCCAATAAACTTTACAATTTAGTTTGAAAATTCTGGTAGACCCCTCCACCCATCTACTGGGCCAGAAGAAAAATGAAATGACAAAGAATCCAAAGGAAATATAAACAAACTAAGGTGCTGACAGTTAAAACTTGTCTCCCTTAAAAATCTTGCCATAATGTTTTCTAATGTTGACATGACAACATTAAGTCACCTCAAAATTTTGAGAAATTGCAGTTTGACATCTTGAATACAAGACATTGTGGACTATGATTTCTATTCAATTCAATCAAATGAAATAAAAAACATTAAAAAAACTTGTCTCCATTACAAATCTTGCCATAATGCCTTCCTAATGTTTACATGACAAGATTGATTCACCTCAACAGGCAGGGTCTGCAAGTAGAGTTAACATGATACAACCTTAAAATTTTGCAATTTGATACCTTCAGCTCAAGACTTTGTGGACTAACAACTCTTTTCAATTCAATCAAATACCAAAAAAAACGTTATTATTTCAACAATGACAAATCAACTGTAACACCCCTTCTTTGCTGCCTATTTTACAAATGTAAGACAAATGACTAAAAACTCAAATGAACAAATGACAGGAAAGGAACAACTCATCTGAATTTGCTGCACCACCAAAACTTTTCTTATATGTGAATGAAGAAACTGACGATGTACACAGACGACAATCAGCAATCTCAGGCCACTTTGAAAGTTGTCTCACCAGAGTTTTGATGTCAACTTGCAAAAGCACGAGACCGAAGATCCTGAATTGCGTCTTATTGTATAGGATCAATAAAATGAATTGTTTCACTTACAAAACTGCTACTTGACTGTAAGGGTGGCGTAAGAGAGTGAAGCAAGTTGAAGTAATACTAGAAAATGAGCTCTCGAGCTCGGGACATGGTTCGGGAGACACATTTCGAGACGAACCGGATACATCAGAGCATAGCCAAGGGTTGGAAGAAATGGAAAAGGTGACGTTTGATAGACATATTGAAGTAAATGGAGATTCAGATAATCCATTGAAATTGCCTGCTGTGGAAACATTTGTGCCAACAATGTCCTTAAAAGTGATACCACTAACAACTGGAAGTGCAGAAGGATCAAATTTCTCGTCCGGATGAGAATCACATTGACCGGTGGCCTCGACTCCCACTTGCACATTTTTCATAATCACGTCCATAACGATAATATCTTTGATATAACCACCCCTTCCTCTCGCCGTCTTCAGCCCAATCCCAAAAAAGGAATCATGCAAGTAAACATGCTCTACTAGCACATTGGAGATACCGCCAGACATCTCACTACCGAAAGCCACACCAGCGCCTGCAAAAGACTGAAGCCTAACCCCTCGAACATGGACATTCGAGGTAGGTTTCCCATAGAAAATCCCGTACTCATCCCAACCACTTTTGAGAACAACGGCGTCATGACCCATGCTAATGTTGCTGTTCTCAATGCAGACATGCTCCGAAGAATCTGAAAATGCATACAGTCAAACCTTTGTACTTGTTCCGGGTTTTTTTTGTTGCTATAGTGAATGTTGTTATAAAGAACATATAATATAATATAACATAACATGCAAAACCAGTTCCACAGAAAACATGGTGAAATGTTGTTATAGAGGATGACTGCTATAGAGAGGTCTTATTTACTTTATAAGGTCTCACATTACTCGGAACAAAAGTTGCAAGTACCTCTAAATTTCTAAAACAGAACAAACAGATGTTTCCATAATATCTGGTTTAATTATTCTCATCCATCAGCTCAAGTAAAAATCAGAGTTATGGCCCATGTGCGTACCTCCATATTTAGGTTAATTCATATATAAATAATTACATCAATTTATTAAAAGTCTGTTTTAATTGTGCTACAGAAAGGTGTTATTGTTAGATGAACCAAGCAGTATCACGAAACTATCCAGTTTTTTTTTTCTTTATGAGTGTCAAGAAAACTATCGAACTTTTTGGTCGAAAATTGTGTTAGAAAATCAATTTGAGGTTTTCGGACATTCAAAAGTGCCGACTCCTGGATATACAGTCAAACCTCTCCATAACGATATCGTTTATCCCAGTATCTTTTGACTGTTATATCGAAAGGTTGTTACATAGAACATATAATATAACATAACATGAAAATCGCTTCCAAAGAAAACTTGACTGTTATAGTGAAATGTTGCTATAGAGAATGGTTGTTATAGAGATGTCTGAATGTACCACTTAAGGCAGTTCTCAGATGCTCAAACATTGTATACAAACGTAAGAGAATTAATTTTAATTAAACCAACCTGGGACTACCCCATAGGTATATGGGGAGTTAGCCGGAGAATGAACTGTTATGTTCTGAACCACAACATTGCTGCAAAATATGAAAATTTCTAAAAATTAGAAAATTCCAGATTTATCACAAGAGAACCTTATATTGGAAAGCTTTTCTCACAGAGATAATCAACTCACCTGCAATATACCGGGTGAATATTCCAGGCCGGAGCATTCAGGAAAGTCAAGTTTGAAACTACAACATCTTTAGAGCTAACAAATTCTACTAGGTGTGGTCGAGTATAATTTAAAGAATGGGCACTGAATTGCTCCCACCATACAGAACCCTGGCCATCAACCGTTCCATTATTACCTGCACAAGCAATATGCGTAAGTTGGCTTCATGCATGGCCAAAAACGGAAACATCAAATATAGTAGATCAATGAAATGAAGGAATTCCTGCCTGTTATCACAACATCAGTTAAATTATTTCCAAAAATCAAGCTGCGATATCTTCCATCTTGTGCTTCAATACCTCGTCCATAAGACGGTAAGGCTTCAACTATATCCCAATGAGCATAATCCTGCATTGCAAGAACATATACTTAAATATGATATGTGCATGATCCAATGCATATGTAAAATGATTGAGACCTGAAGTTAGTCCCTAACATCATAATGCATCTACAAACATTATAATTTGATTATTAGGAGGATATTATAAATAGATTGAAGGGGAGCCTTGGCGTAACTGGTAAAGTTGTTGTCATGTGACTAGGAGGTCATGGGTTCAAGCCGTGGAAACAGCCTCTTGCAGAAATGGTACCGGTAGCGTACAATAGACACTTGTGGTCCGGCCCTTCCCGTTACCCCGCGCATAGTGGGAGCTTACTGCACCGGACTGCCCTATTAGGAGGTTATGACAAAATATTACTCCCTCCGTCCCAATTTATGAGAAGATGTTTGCCTGGGACGGAGTTTATGAAGGGAAGAAAGATTTTTGAAACTTGTGGCCTAAAATAAGTCAAAAATATTTGTGTGGCTAGAAATCATCTCACTGTAAAATGAAAAATTTAAAGTAAAATGTTACTAAATATAGAAAGGTGTAATTCTTTTTTATACAAACTAAAAAGGAAAGAGTGTCACATAAATTGAAACATTTCTATTATATTATGCAGACATACCACTTGTGATCTACCCTTCTATGGCAGAACATGTATCATCTTCCCTGTTAGAGTTACCATGAATGTAGCAAGAGTTGAATGTATTTTATAAACAGTTAAAACACATCACCTCATCACTAAGTGTTACAAGTTCTCGTACTAATCATTTCTTTTCCCAATAATTAATGCTTCGGCTATTGAAATACAGTAGCAACCTTTCTTTTTCATTTTATAACCGTGGTGTCCGGGCCAGATTGCGTGCACCTCTACTAATTCCAGGGGATATATACTACCTCTCACCAGCAACACAGGTACATTACAGGTAACCTTGTCCCCCAAGGCTTAGAAAAATGGGAAGAAATCACCTAATCTCCGTTGGGATTTGAACCTGAGACCTCATAGTTCTCCTCTCACTTCATTGACTACTAGGCCACACCCTTGGAGCTACAGTAGCAGCCTTTCTATCTCCATTAACACAAAAAAATCTAAATAAGCTGGAAGTTCAGAACCTGTCAAGGCGCTAACCTGTGATCCCAGAATAACGGCTTCTTTTTCAAGGAAGAGAGTAAGGTGACTGGTAAGCTTTATGCTTCCAGTCAGCCACCTGCCAGCTGGAACATAGAGCTGGGCCCCGCCTTTGTCAGCAAAGGACTTGAGATAGAAAATGGCATTCTGGAAGGCCACAGTATTTAGAGTCTCCCCATCACCCACAGCTCCAAAGTCCAACACTGATGCACTGTGAGGTCTGGGTTTCAAAGGCTTGTTGAATTCACATTCTCCATGAAATTGAGCTTCCGTATGTTCTACATTGTGACTTAATCCCAATAATAAAACTAGCACTGCCTGGAAAAGAGAAGCAAAAAGGAAATGGTAAACCTTTCAGTATCCAGGCATTTACTACTGCTAGACCATTCATATGTTGTAAGTTAATCTCCTCAATAATCAATTAAATATACAGGCAAGAGATCCACACAAAGAAAAGCAGAAATTGGTCTGTTAACAAGCTAGCGATACAATATCAATGGTTCCGTGTCCTCCAACGTTATATAGAAAATTTTCATTCTAGCATTTTCCACATAAAAAGAACAAAAAGAAAATTTCAGTCGTTTCGGCTTTTTTTTATCTATCAACATTTTTGTTGGATGCAGATGCTTGAGGAATATAAGAATATAAAGAAACATAAACCACGGTGTTGCACACTTAGGCAAAAACTATAGTTAAAAACATTACTTGTCGACATTCTATAACGAGTAGGTTCGAAAAGCCCCAAGTAAAATACAAAAAAGCTCCTATAAATGAAAATGTCACAAAGGATTTAGACCAAACCAGTACAAAGAGCTCAACTAGATAACCCTTTCTTTTTTCATTTTCAAAAATAAAGAAACCTTGACTGATAGCAAGCAACTACCAACAACAACAACAACGTACCCAGTGTAATCTCATAGAGTGGGGTCGGGGAGTGTTAGATGTACGCAGACTTTACCCCTAACTTTTTTGGGTAGAAAGGTTGTTTCTGATAAGGAAAGAAAAGAAATAGCAAGTAACCAAAAAAAAGTTTTCAATGAAGCCAAAAACACTAAGCTATGTACATAAATTTACAAGCTTTGTGTAATTCAAATAACTAAAGTAACCAATTGTATATCAATTGCAGCTTCATATCAGATCCCTCTATCAATATTTATGAGCTAAAAAATAAAAATATAGTTTTTCCACTTACAAAACAAGTTCAATATTTATCAGCTTCAAGATTTTGCATTTTTTACCATCTTTTTTTTTTCCTAGAATGAACTTGTTGTGTAACAACAACTAACATACCCAGTGTAATTACACAAGGTGAGGTCTAGGGAGATAGAGTGTAAGCAGATTTTACCGCTATCATGGTAGAGATGTTGTTTTCGATAGCTCAAAGAAATGCAAATAAAAACACAACAGTCAGTAAAGAACTTGTTTTGTAAGTGGGAAGGAATATATTTTTGAATTTTTAGCTCCAAGATTCAATTTTTAGCACAAATTTTGCAAGAAAATTGAATACCCAGTACTAAAATCACATCAACAAGTCAATTAGGTACATCAAACAAAGATGAATATTCACTTTACTGGAAATAGATGCTGCTAATGTAATTAAAATTGAAAATTTTAACTTGTAAAAATTCTAGAAAAAATTAATTAAATAAAAACGTACTTACTAGACCCTTCATAAATGTGTTATCTTTAATTCAGAAATGTAGATTAGTCTCTTCTTCTAAGCTTCTGTTACACTGTAGAGTGAAGAGAGAGAGAGAGGAAGAAGAAGGTGTAATTGAATAATGCTAATGATTAGTGTTCAATTAAAGAGTGAATAAAAATACTCTTTTTTCCCTCCTTTAAAAATATTTCATGTCCTAATTTTACAAAATGTTTTTGGGATTTAATTTAATTTCAAATTATTTGTCGTAGTTTCTAAAAATAATTATTTCTCATCTAGAAATTCAAGACAAAATTCATTAGATTTTTTTTTTCATTTTCTCCTTAATAGTATTTTTTTAAGATTATAAACACCTCAATTATTGAGAAATGATATATAAATAGAGTAAATATTAGATGAAGAGAGAAGTCAATTTAGTCATTTGCACGTCCCTTAAAAAATATTAATTTCTACGCAAAAATAAATAATTTGATTAAAATACCCCTAACTAAATAGGTATTGAGATTTGGGAATCTAACACTTATAAGGACAAATTTTGAAAAAAGGTTAATTCTTTTTTATTTTGTAAGTGAACACTCTTTTAGAACCAAAAAATAATGACAAAGTAGACATTCTTTTTTATCCGGAAAGATTAAAATATAAATAAAGATAAAATAGTCAAAATGTCTTCTAATTAATATTTTCTTAAGAAAATATAAAAGAGAAACACAGAGATAATTTGAGACGGAGGGAGTATATGATATTAATATTACTTAATTAAAGATGAACTAATACTATGTATTTCACTTCAAGTTGTATTAATAACTTACCATAACCAAAACTTAATAGTAGTAAATTGCCGACAGGTTATATCAGCTCAACAACGGTTCAGTACACTGAGAAATAGAGAATATGAATCCCCGGGCATAGTCCAATGGCAAAGGAGGGGTTTAAGGCGCTCTGGACACTTACAGCGTGGGATCGATTCTCATTGAGAGCATTTTGTTCTCTTCTGGGGTTGATCCTTGTAGGTGCTATCAGTTGTCTGTTCTTAAAAAAAACAACCTTGAACAAGATATTGGGAGGAAGATTGCAAGAAAATGTCAGAGGAACGAATAAAACCAGTCGGGGACTCAGAATGATGAAAAAGTCTAATTGGATACGGGGATATTTAGCTATTTAGCCTTAGAGAAAGGTGACTTGGTAAGACCAGAATCTGGAACAGAGATTGGATGAAGAATTGCTTTTTCTGGTTATTGGAGCACGCCCCACGATTTAGTGGTAGTAGTGTTGAGAGACCGGTACTACGACCTCCACGACTAATCTGGCGCAAGTCGGGGACTGGATATCAAAAAAAATGTGGACATGTTTGACCACAAGGTGTGTGTAATAATCTAACGCGTTTAACTTTTATATAGTGATAATCTAAATTTTTAATAGTAACAATAATATTTTTATTCCCTCAACTATGAATGAAATTTACTTTTAGCCCAGTTACCAGTAAATCTTCTTTAATTTTCAATTTTGTTAAAAATGTGTGGTTTTTGGTCCTATATTGGAAGTACTATAATATATATATATACATTATTTTTAAATTATATTACCCTCAAATATGGAGTAATAATACAAATTTAACATAATATAATATATGATAGCCAAATTGTAATGTTATAATTGGGTAATTTTGTAAGGACTATACAGGGGTTTTCTCGGGCCTATTCATATAGTACCTAGCGTAATTCTATAATATATGGGACTTCGGGGCTCTCCAATTTAGGTAGGTTCATAGTTCCGGAATTTATACGCGAATCAAGATCGATAAAAGGAAGTTTTACAATCATGTGTCGAATCTTACTCAGTGGAATATGGAGGTACTTATGACTAGATGGGCCAATATGATCTTTCACAATAAAGCGATAGATGAAACTGTCATGAAACGACTTACAGAATTTCAACTTTTTATTCAATTCAAAATTCAAATTGAAGTATGATACTTTTCTAATATTATAATAGGTTAGGTCTGTTTATGATAATATAGGACTTGGTAATATATGATTTGTAGTTCCATTAGAATAGGGTTACCTTTTACCCTATTAGACTGAGTAAAAGAGGATCTTACATCTATATAAGGATGTCATTATGATGAATGGAAAGCAAAAAGAATTCTCTCATTATTCTTGTATCTCTAAATTCTCGTCTTTGTCTCGATTTTAACGTGGTATCAGAGTTACGTTAAAAAAATACAAAATCCTAAAACAATGACAGATGACGGTAAACAAACCGGCGATACCAGCAAAGGAATTGTCGTTGAAGAAAACAAAACCCAAAAGAAAATCTCTCCCTATGACAATACGTCGAATAAACCTGGATTTGTAGTGACACAGGTCCAATTGAAGGGGAAAATTATGAAGAATGAGCTAGATCCATGAGGACAACCCTAAGAACAAGAAAGAAGTTTGGCTTCGTCGACGGTACAATAAAAAAATGGACGAAGGGTCGCTAGACTTGGAATATTGGTGGATTATAAACTCATTATTGGTGTTGTGGATTCGCAACACTATAGAACCGATGTTTCGCTCAAAAACTACACATAAAGAGAAAATGGAAGAATTATAAACGAGCATCCGAGAGCGGTTCGCCGTTATTAATGGCCCACGAATGCAACAACTAAAGGCGAAATTATCGGAGTGCAAGCAAAATGGAATGACCATAGTGGATTACTATGGAAAACTCACTAAGCTATGGGAGAAATTGGAAAATTACGAATAGATCCCAACTTGTACGTGCGAAAAGTGCACGTGCAATCTAGGAACAGTCCTAGAAGTCAAAAGAGAAAAAGAAAAAGTGCATATTTTACTCGTGGGATTGGATGAAGGAACGTACGAAACGGTGAGGTCGAACATATTGACCCAGGAACCGTTGCAATCATTAAACAAGATCTATTCGAAGTTGGTGCAAGAAGAGCGTGTGAGATGAGTCACACGTAAAATAGAGGGCCGGAGTGAAATTATGATTTTTGTCGTACAGTAAAGAAACCCTTATCGTGACCAAGAAAAAAGAAAAAATAATGATGTATTCTGCACACATTGTAAGAGATCCGGACATGTTGTAGACGGATATTTTAGACTCATTGGTTATCTGAATTGGTGGCCAGAAAATAAAACAAAACGAGAAAATCAGAGGAAGATGACGAGGACAGCAACAATAACAAATGGGTGGATTGGGATCCGGTCGTGGAAGAGGTAACTACCGGACTAACATCGTGATTGTCAAAGAAGGAACTCAAACAGAGACAGAATCAGTGAACACGTGTGGCACAGGACTTCACAATTTGAGCGATGAGATCCGAAAGACTATGATTCGCGTGTTGAATTCCTAGAGAATAAATCTGAATGGAAAGATAGATAGTAAGACCGATAGTAAGACCGAAAACTCATCCTGGATCATAAACACTGGAGTTACAAATTATGTGACATGTAATCCGGAGGAACCGAGCAATAAGCGAGACATTCCCAAGTGTTCGGTTGGTCTTCCAAACAGAACTAGCTCGGTGGCTATAAAAGAAGGAACAATTAGGCTGAATGATAGGATATGATTGAAGAATGTTTTTTATGTTCAAAATTTGACATGTAATTTAATTTCTGTATCACAACTAGTTGATTGTTTTGATTGTGACATTAATAGAATTATGTGTGTTATATTGAACTTCGCCACGAGGAAGCTGATTGGAAAGGGGTGAGCGTTGAGGTGGACTTTACTATTTTCAAAATATGGCGTTGATACGGGCTATGAAGGTAGAGATAGTTGATTGATTCGGTCTTTGGCACAAACGGTTGGGTCATCCTTCAACACAAGTAACGAAGTCTATTACGACATTAGGCTTAAAGGACAATTGTGATATATTAGATAGAGAATGTGATGTGTTCAAACAAGCAAACAAATGATAAGTATTTTTTCTTTAAGTGATAATATTAATTTGGATACTTTTGAGATGATACATTGCAATTTATGGGGAACATATAGAACCCCTTCCTCTTGTGATGCATCATATTTTTTTACTATTGTGGATGATCGTTCACGAGCCGTGTGGATCTTTTTCTTAGTTGATAAGAAAGAAGTATCTCAAACCTTGAAGAATTTCTTTGCTCTTGTGGAGAGGCAGTTCAAAAAAATGGTGAAGATAGTTAGAAGTGATAACAGAACTGAGTTTACGTGTATGAAGACTTACTTCTTCGAACATAGAATTTTGTTTCAAATATCTTGCAAAGGGACACCTCAAATATCTTGCAACTGACAGTACACTGCCTCGTTTGCACGATCGTGCACCGGAGGGCCTGATCGCGACCCGATCGCGCAGACTGCATAATGCTCAGTAAAATGGGGATAACTCCTAGTACATCTCCGATTGATCTTCATAATATATGATTGGAAAGGTATTTCAAATACCTACAACTTTCATAGTTTTAGTTTTCTCAAATTCGTAACGCATCTATCCGGAAAAACTTGGCATAAGTGAAACATATTTCAGACTTACATGAATTTAAGAGCTCTTATAAACTTTACTATTTGGTTTGACTTAAAATGACTATCTATCACCCGAATTCATTCCGAATGGACTCACATAAATAAAATATGACACGTTAATACTCATTCAATTCATTCACACCTAAACCGAATTTATGAAGTGTTACACATGTTTTCACATGAAGGATTTGGGCCATCTGAAGTACCTTATGGGAGTTGAAGTTGCACATGTACCAACTGGGTTGTTTCTCTGTCAACGAAAATATGTCTTGGATATAATTTTTGAATCTAGTTTACTGGGAGCTAAACCAATCAATACTCATATGAAACAGAATCATGATTTGACATTGGCCAAAAGAGCTAATTTAGGAGATCCGGAATCATACCGACATATGATTGGTAGACTAATATACCTTAGTTTCATGAGACCTGAGTTGTCGTATTGCGTGTATGTTTTGTCCCAACTAATGCAGCAACCAAAGGAAGCACACTGGAACGCGACTTTCATTGTGGTGCAGTACTTGAGGAAGAACATAGGACAAGACATTGTGATGAGAAAAGATTGTGATCTCCAGTTGTACGGATGATATGATTTGACTGGGTTGTATGTTCGTTAACTCAAAAATCACTTACTAATTGATTTATATCCCTCGAGAATTCACCCGTATCATGAAAAATCAAGAAACAACACATTGTCTCTCGCTCGTCAGCATAGGCAGAATATCGGTCAATGACAATGTCAATCCATGAGTTGAAATAGTTAAAGGAAATTTTACATAGTTTGGGTGTTGAACATAAATCTCTGGTGAAAATATATTGTGATAGTCAAGAAACATCGTATATTGCGCGAAATCTGATTTTTTATGAACAGACTAAACACATTGAAGTCGATTGTCACTATGTCTGGAACGCGCTCTAATCCGGAATAATACTTCTCAGTCATGTGTCAACCAGTGAGCAATTGGCCGATGTGTTTACAAAGATTTTGGGCAAATCACAACATGAATATTTACTTGGCAAGTTGGACATTCGAGACCCTCATGCTCCAACTTGAGGTGGGGTATATATTAGAATAAGTTAGGTCTATTTATTGTAATATAAAATTGATAATTATGGTAATATATGATTTATAGTCCTATTAAAATAGAGTTACCTTTTATCCTATTAGACCGGGAAAAAGAGGCAAACAACAACAACAACATATCTAGTGAAATCTCACACTGTGGGTCTGGGGAGGGTAGAGTGTACACAAACCTTATATCCACTTTGATAGATAGAGCGATTGTTTTCGGGAGACCGTCGGCTCAAGACAAAGCATAATCATAAGCTGATCGAAAAAAATAGGATCTTACATTTATTTAAGGAGTTCATTATGATGAATGAATAGTAGAAAAAATTCTCCTATTATTCTTATCTCTCTAAATTATCGTATTTGTCTCGATTTTAACATCTGATATACAAACATAGAGATCAAAAGTACATAACAATCAATTGAATGTAAATCTACTTTGTCAAATATTAGAAGGACAAAAACTATTGTCAATATTCGAGGGGCTAAAACCAAAAAAAAAAAAAAAACTTTATTTGAGAGGTATTACATACATTATTTATCCTGTAACACGTTCATTGTTGTGATAATACTCACTAATTAATCGTGATTACACACATTAAATTTAAGTTAAATTCATAGTATTGACTAATAGGCATGACTTAAAGTCATAATACTCACTAATTAATCGTGATTACCGGTCATCCTCTCCTTGCTAGTTGCTGCACAATAGTAGCGTGATTTGGGTTGTCAAACTATTTTGTCTTTTGTGTTTTCATTTAAAAACATATAAGATAATTGATTTAATATTGTTTTAGAGATATTAATTCATTTTATATTAAATTAGTCACGTAGTATATATAAATAATTTATTACTAATTTAGTAAATTATCATACCTACAATAATATTAAAATACGTAAATTTAAAATTTGTGTGGATTTTCTTTCATACGGGCTGATCTTTAATTTTTGCCCTTCAATTGGCTGGTTTTTAACTTTTGTCCACGTTACTCATTTAATAAAAAAATTATGAATCAAAGTACCTTTTATTCGCAAGTTTACTAAATCAGAGATTCTAAATTCAAATTCTAGTAGAGGAAAAAAAAAGAATCGCAAGACATTTTCATAGAAAGTATGCATGATCGACCAAATTTATATAGAAATTATGTCGTAAGGGGCATCATTTCTATGTAATTAAACTCTGTCTTCAAGCTATATATAAATTATACCTAGTTTCTATGTAACTAAACTTTATCTTCAGACATAGTTACATAGAAACTATGCCCTTTAAGACATAATCTCTATACAACTTTGACCGAATAGACATAATTTTTATGAAATCTTGTCTCGCGGTTTGTCTTTTACTCTGTTGGGATTCGAATCCATAATTTAAGAGATATTTTCGGAGGTATAGTTACATAGAAATTATGCTCCTTAACTTTGGTCGAATAAACATATTTTTAATGAAAAATTATTTTATACATAATTCTTCCATTTTATTTTAAGCAAAGGTACTTGACTCATACAAAATCTAAGAAATAAAGAAAGATTATTGAGTATATATAACAACAAGTCATTAAATAACTTTTTGTGAATACAATTTATTTAATTTTATTTTAGAAAAAAAGTTTAAATATGTCATCAAACTATAGAAAATGACTCATTTATGACACTCGTCAATAGTTTGGCTCATTTATGTCTCGTTGTTACCAAAATGGCGCATCCATGTAATTTTTCATTAACGTCGGTTTTACAATACAATTTTCATTAATGCCGACGTTAACAAAAAAGACATGGATGAATCATTTTGGTAATATTAATGACATAAATTAGTCAAACTACTTACGAGTGTCATAAATGAACCATTTCTGATAGTTCGATGACATATTTAAGTTTTTCCCCTTTTATCTAAGTATCATATAGAATATCTTTTTCCTGCAAAATTGAGTGATTTCTTTGTTAAAAGAATTACTCCGTTAGTAACTTTTATGGTACTTTAAAAAAAGTTGAATAATTATTTATGTAAAGAATGAACCTTGAGTCTAACTCAACCCCAAAAGTTAGCTTGTAGAGTGAGGATTGTCCAAGTCCATATAAAGAGTCAACGTTCTCATTTCATATTCGATGTGAG
This sequence comes from Przewalskia tangutica, assembly GCA_029844215.1. Taxonomy (NCBI): domain Eukaryota; kingdom Viridiplantae; phylum Streptophyta; class Magnoliopsida; order Solanales; family Solanaceae; genus Przewalskia; species Przewalskia tangutica. The sequence continues at coordinate 630,511 of CM056728.1, forward strand.
ACTCTTAACACTCCCCGTATGCCCACACATTGTTAACTGGAGCGTGGACAATATAATTTGGGGGCCCAACATCGACGAACAAAGAGTTGAATGAGTCTGACTCTGATACCATGTAAATGATAGCTATTGTGCCTAATTCAACCCCAAAAGCTAGGTTGTAGGGTGAGAATTGTCCAAATTTATATAAGGAGTCCACGTTACCATTCCATATCCGATGTGGAACTCTTAACAATTTCGTAATAAGAAAATAATTTAGTAATTTGTGTAAAATGAAATTAAAATAGAATCTAATGCAGATGGATTTCAAATGAACATAGTATAGACTTGTACCCTACGAGTTGTAGGATATTCAATTATGGACTGCATAGTTGTATTGTGCCCAATGGAAAAATGATCCAACAGTGAGACTCACCTACCACTTAATTTAATTCCTCTACCAATCAAAGTTTCTTGTTTGATCCCTTTTTCTCCCTTCTACCTAGGGATGACAACAGATCAGATCTGGATCGGATCCTACTAGATCCAGATTCATCGGGTTCAAAAAAATTAGATTCAAATTCGAATCCATCGGGTTCACGGATCGGATCTGGATCCACATGTAATTTTTTTTGCCTTGAATAATATTTTCAGCTGTTGAATGCCTTAAATATTTACCAGGAGAGCATCTTCATTGGTTCTATTTGTGTTTAGAAAGTCTTTATGTGAAGCAACTCACAGTTGCTATATATATGACAGATGTCTTGAATGTTTTTATCTACTAAGCTTGTTAGTGAACTAATAGCTCTGTGAAATCATGGCAAAGGTTGAGTTTGAGCTTGAGAAGAGCTTTGAGGGCAAGATATTTAAACTTGTGGAGTCTTGCGACAAGTCTGATGCAAAGGTTGTCGCTCTTACCGCACGCCACTTCCCTGGTATATTTATTTACTATGGCTTTACTTTTACATGTTACATTTGATCATTATTTCCAACAATGAGATGCAATAATATATTTATCTTTACTTATTTTACTGTTGCAGGCTTTTGTGATCACACACTGTACAAAGGCCACCAACTTTGATGATTTGTGGGGTGCATTTAAGGGTAAAGGATATGGTGATTTTGAAGACATAAGCTCAATAACCATATTTGCTGATTATATTGTTCCAGATGTCCTTTAGCAACTTGGGGTGCTGAGATATAGTTTATCCCTGACTAATATTATCAAGAAAAATACTGAAATTGTCTCAGGCAGGTCACTAGGAGGAGGTAGAACTCCGAGTGAAGTATTTTTGAGAAATTATGAAAAATAAAGTCCAAATCTGAATGTAAAAATACATAAATTATGATTTTTTTAAGAAAATACTTATAAAATTACATTATAGGTTATGAATTTATTTAATAAAAAATGGATCCACGGATCGGATCTGGACCGGATACATATTCAGATCTGATCCGTCAGAAACGGATCCGGGTCCGATCCGGATCCATCGGATCCAAATTTTGAAAATCTATATCCTATAAAACGGATCTGGATCCACTGCCATCTCTACAGTTCTACCTATATTGTTCGGACTTTTCAAATTTGCAGTCAGATACATATCGAATTCTCTAATGACATATTTTTTAAGAATCCAACACAGATATATGTTCAAGCAAAAAAGCTTTTACATGTTCACCTTGTTATGACATGCTCCTAAGCCTAATAAGATTAGTGTATCTTAATATTTTTATCCTTAATCAAACATATCGATTATGTTTTTGTAATTATGAAAATGGAGAAATTACTAACAGAAAACACACGAATTAGTCGAACTAGTAATTTAAAATAATAGATAATTGAAAAGGCAAAAAGAAAATATTAGTAATTTTAAAACAACAAAATAAGTTTTGTCCATGACAAAAAACTTATAAATTTAACAAGATAAGTAGAATGTAAATAGTATCAAAGTTATGTCATGAGTAATTGAATTCTTGAACAATTTAACAAAATAAATAGCATGAAAAATATGTTTCCCCCTGATAAAACATGTGAAGCTAGATTTTCTTATTTGATATAACTTGTGAACCATTCAACTAGATTGGAAGAATAAAATATACAACAACAACAATATATCCAGTGAAAAATTCTATAATGTGGGATCTGAAGAGGGTAGAATGTACACAGACCTCACTTTCACCTTGGTAGGTAGAGCGGCTGTTTTCGGGAGACCCTCGGCTCAACATCGTGTATGGTGTTGAGGCTGTTTTAATGCAAATTTCTTAAACGATGACAGAATTTAAACGTCATGCTCAAATGGTTATGTTTTGCGCAAATCAAGAATCATTGATGGGGCTATAATATTAATCAAGTAGTAGTACTTAAAATTATGTGCGCCAAAAGAATTAAATTGTATATGTATTATCTAGAAATGTTCAATTTTTCTCGTTAGACTTTTGATCCATTTGTACTCTACAACAATAACAACATACCAGATATTATCCCTACCTTTTAGTAGACAAATTGTTTTGTTTTTGTTTTTCCATTCGATGTCTGGTACTCGCATTAGGGCTCGACTAATCTGAATTCATGTTGATAGTCCCACATTAGGAGGCAAAGCACTCCCTAACAACGATGACTCTGTATCCAAGGGAGCTCGAACTCGAGACCTCTTAGTTAAAGATGGAGTAGTACCAACTATTGCACCACAATCATTGTTGATTAGAGAAATTATTTTCAATAAACTTTCGACTTAATTTTTTTTGAAATACTATTTTAGACCTTCGGCTTAATTGTACTTTATTGTTAGAAAATTATTTAATATATGTACTCTATTATATTCTATTGTTAGAAAATCGTTTTCATATTTGCCGAGCTTTAGTGTAAAGCCTATTATTCTAAACAAAATATTCAAATTTATCTCTAAACTTTTAATTATAATTAAAAATGTTAAATATAGCAGTGGGCTTGGGTCAAAGCCCATCCATATGTGTATAGTGTATTACTTATGGTATATTTGTATATTAGACTTGTATAGTAATTAGTCTTGTAGTCTTACCATAATTGTATGATTAGTCTCCATATAAAATAGGGATTTAGAAGTAGAATAGGAAAAGGATATTCTTATGATAACTTGTATATATATGTCTTTCATCATGGTATCAAGAGTCTAGGTTATTTTCCTTGCTTCCGCTTCTCACTTCTTTCTCAAATTTCTTGAAAACAGTGACAAAAATCCCCCTTACCCTCGGTTTCTACAAAACCCGAGACCTCCTCTCCCACCTAAAAATCTTGTCTAAAGTTCGTTCTATTCACCATGACTGATAAGAACACTTTTCATCATGTCTCACAGTTTCTAACATCAAGAGCGGTATTTCTATTGTTCTTGACCTAGGAAACGTCCAATATGGGATGTGGGCGGAGTTATTCAAGATTCATGCAATGACACATCAAGTTCTTCACCATATCATTCCTCCGACTCCTAAAACGGGGGATGACACCACCGAAGATGATGATGTACCCACCAAAGTGGACAACCCAAAATTATGGGTCACACTTGACGCAAATGTTCTTCAATGGATTTATGCAACAATATTCATGCACCTTTTACAGATGATTATGGAACTCAACTCCACAACTATGGACGCGTGGAATCGATTGCGTGATATCTTTCAAGATAACAGTCACTCCTCCATTGTTACCCTTGAACAAAAAATTTCTCAAGTTGCTATGACGAATTTTCCTAACGTTTCTTCTTATTGTAAACGACTCAAGGACTTGGCGGATCAACTTCGCAACATGGGGGATCCGGTTACTAATAGTCGTCTCGTTCTACAGATGGTTGCAGACTTATCTGAGGCCTATAACGGTGTTGCTTCGATCCTGCGTCAGAGTAACCCCCTTCCGAAATTTTATCAAGTCCGCTCCATGCTCACATTGAAAGAAGCGGGTTTGGCTAAAAATGCAGCTATAGGGACTAGTACCGTCGTCATGATGACTGAGTCCAATTTTCCGTCTTCCGGATCCACCAACTCAAGCCAAAGTCACAACAACGGCGGTGGTAAAAAGGGTCAAAATCAAAAAAATAATGGCAAGAAATCGCGCGCGGCGGAAACGATGGCGACGGCGGTTCGCCCGATCGGCGATGACAGCGATCGTAGGGCCTGGTGGGCGATTCTACCGATATAAGCGTCGCGACGCAGTAGTCTCTGCCCATCCTAGCACCGCGGCCAAGCGATTTCGGTCGGTTCGGGTTAGGCTCGGGTTTGCACGATTTTGGGCGGCGTGATCCGAATACTAGGGCCTCAGTCCCCCTCAAGCCCATCACACAGCGGGACCCACACAAATCTACATTGAAGCCGCGATGCACACGCTTGGAATGACTCAACCGAACCCAAATTGGTACATGAACACATGCGTCACTACCCACATGACATCCGACCAAGGTGCTCTCTCGTCTTATTTCAATTTGAGTAGTAATCGTGGTATAATTGTTGGTAATGACAATTTAATTCCAATTAAGGATTATGATCATAAAACTTTGTCCCCTCCTCATCCACCACTTGTCTTGATAATACCCTTCATGCCCCAAAATTAATTAAAAATTTGGTGTGTGTCCGTAAATTTACCACTAATAATTGGGTTTCTATTGATTTTGATCCGTTTGGGTTTTCTGTGAAGGATTTCAAAACGGAGAGTCATCTCATGAGGTGTGACAGTAGGGAGATCTTTATCCAATCACACCAAGCCTCGATTTCTCACGTCAGACCATGCCATCCACTTTTGCAGCTCTTGCTCCTTCCTTGTGGCATGATCGTCTAGGTCATCCGGGGTCATCTATTTTATCTACTTTAGATAGAAATAAGTTTATTTTCTGTAAGGGTACGTGTAGTACTTCAAATTGTCAATCTTGTTCTTTGGGAAAAATTATTAAGTTGCCATTTCTAGCCTCGGATTCTCATACTTCAATGTCATTTGATATTATTCATAGCGATTTATGGACATCTCTCATTCTCAGTTCTATGGGTCATCGTTATTATGTTTTATTCTTGGATGATTATTCTAAATTTTTATGGACATTTTCAATAACGAAAAAATCTCAAGTTATTCCGTCTTCGTAAAATTTAGAGCTTTCATTAGAACTCAATTCGAACGGGAATAAAGAACATTCAATGTGATAATGGCAAAAAGTATGACAATGGGGAGTTTTGGGAGTTTTGTGCTCAAAATGAGATAAATTTTCATTTTTCATGTCCTCATACGTCTTCACAAAATGAAAAAGTTGAACGTAAAATTCGTACCATTAATAACATTATCCGCACCTTATTGGTTCATTCTTCCGTCCCTCCGTTGTTTTGGCATCATGCTCTACAAATGGCTATATATTTGCTTAACATTCTTCCTTCTAAATGTTTGACATATTCACCCCTCTACAATGTTTATATAATAAGACTCTTTTGTATTATCATCTTAGGGTTTTTGGATGCTTGTGTTATCCACTGTTTCCATCCACCACAATTAACAAACTTCAGGCACGTTCTACCCCTTGTGTGTTTTTGGGCTATTCGTCAAATCACCGTGGTTATAAATGCTTTAATTTGTCATCTAAATGAATCATCATTAGTCGTCATGTTATTTTTGATGAGTCTCAATTTCCATTTTCTAAAGTAGAAAAACTTGTGCCTAGTTCGTATGATTGTTTGGATGATGATATCTCCCCCTATATTATCCAGCATTTTTCGGAGATGTCCCAAAATCAGTCGTCAGCGTCGCGGCCCTTCGGGGAGGCACCGCGGCGCCTGCCATCCAGTAGCTAAAATTTGTTACCATCATCGCTGCCGCGACCCGCCGAGGCGCCATGCCCCGATCGCGGCGCCTCCAAAGTTCGATCGAAAATGGGCCGATGCCCACCGCACATTGGCGATCCGTCTGCCTATTGAAAATTTTCAAAATTCACCCAATTTAGCCCCTAGTCATAGTCCAGGCACCCGCAGTCAATGGGGTATTTTAAAACCAAAAAGACATTTTAATTTAAATTATAATGTTCTTAAATCACTCTTATCCCGTAATTCTGTGTCTGCCTTAAATGACCCAAGTTGAAAACTTGTCATGATCGATGAATATAATGCTCTTATTGATAATAAGACGTGGGAGTTGGTACCCCGTCCATCTGGTGTTAATATTATTCGGTCTATGTGGATTTTTTCTCATAAGGATAATTCTGACGGTTCTTTTGCAAGACATAAGACTCGACTTGTAGGTGATGGTAAGACTCAGCATATTGGTGTAGATTGTGGTGAGACATTTAGCCCGGTGGTCAAGCTGGATACCATTCTCACTGTGCTCGACTTGGCTCTATCGAAATCATGGTTCATTCATCAGCTGCATTCCTACATAGTGATCTCAAGGAGACAATCTATATGCATCAGCCCTTGGGGTTTCGAGATACTAGGTATCCTCATCATGTCTGTTTGTTGAAGAAGTCCTTGTATGGACTTAAGCAGTCTCCACGAGCTTGGTATAAGAGGTTTGCTGACTATGTTTCGACTATTGGTGCTCTCACAACAGGTCTGATAATTCATTATTCATATATCGTCGGGGTTCTTCTATGACATATACTATTATATGTGGATGATATTATCTTGACTACCTCTTCTGATACTTTCCCGAAAGTCTATCATGACAATTCTCAGTTCTGAGTTTGCCATGAAAGACTTGAGGCCATTGAGTTATTTTTTGGGGATTGCTGTCACTCGTCATGCTGGTGGACTATTCTTATCACAGAGAAAGTATGCAACTGAGATCATTGAGAGGGGTGGGTACTGTAAGTCCACTTCTACTCCAGTTGATACTAAACCCAAGTTGGGTGCTGCAGCTGGCTCTCCCTGTGAGGATCCGACCCGCTATCGTAGTCTTGCAGACACCCTTCAGTATCTTACGTTCACGCGACCTGATATTACATATGTCGTACAACAGGTGTGTTTGTTTATGCATGATCCCATGATTGAACATTTGAATGCGCTCAAACACATTCTTAGGTACATTCAGGGAACACTTGATTATGACTTGCATTTGTATCATTCGTTGACGTCTACACTTGTCTCATATACATATGCTGATTGGGGAGGTTGTCCTGACATCGACGGCCCACGCCCGCTATCAGATGTTTTTAGGTAATAACTTGGTCTCATGGTCTGCCAAACGTCAATCCACGCTTTCACGTTCAAGTGCAGAGGCCGAGTATCGAGGTGTAGCCAATGTGGTATCTGAGTCATGTTGGTTACGTAATCTTCTTTTAGAGCTCCATTGTCCTATTCAGAAGGCTACCTTGGTGTATTGTGATAATATAAGTGTCATCTACCTTTCAGGTAATCCTATTCAGCACCAACGCACTAAACATATAGATATGTATATTCACTTTGTTCGAGAAAAGGTAGCTAAAGGACAAGTACGCGTCTGTCATGTCTCTTCCAGATATCAAATTGTATACATCTTTACAAAAAGTCTTCCCTCAATCATTTTTGAAGATTTTAGAGACAGTCTCAGCGTACGAAGACCGTCCGCTATGACTGCAGTTGTGTGTTAAATATAGCAGTGGGCTTCGATCAAAGCCCACAATCCGTGTATAGTAGAATCACTTCTGGCAGAAGCTAAAATTTGTAGCTTCTGGCAGAAGCTAAAATTTGTAGCTTCTGTCAGCAGAAACACTTCTACCATTTATTTCAATTTGAATTTTATCATTACCTTTATTACCCTCTTTAATTTCATCAACAACTATATCCACCTTCAAATTACCCTATTTAAATATCTAGAAATAATTTTTTTTTCAAATATACAACTTTCGTTACCCTCTTTAGATATCTAGAAATAATTACTAAAAAAATCAAATATACTACTCATGTTATGTTTTAATTAAAAAAAATCAAATATACTACTAAAGTTGACATTTGTTCATGTGTAATTGCAGATTGAAACTTTAAACTCTTCAAATATCGTAACGTTGTCCGATTATACGAGGATTATCCTTTTCCTTTTTCTATTATCTTCTTTCAAATACTCAGAATATTACTATTATAATACATTATATTTTGAACAAACAAAAAATAAATATACTCAAGTTGAAGTATGATTTTTTAAATTATTTTTGAAGAATTGTCTGAAGTCATAATACATTACCAAACGTGCCCTACGTACATTATCGGTGGGTGAGGGTTCGAATCTCATCCGCTCTTAAAAGCCCCTTTGGCCTCATTTGATTTCCATTATTATTTGCATCTCCATTGATCTAATCTTTTTTTTTTCTTCAACCTCCATTGAAGAGCTATGGCGATGCTCATTGCTTCCCGTCGATCCGTACTATCAGATTCGTTACGTTATGCGAGGTTTTTCTCCACGTCTTTCAGAGAGGAAAGAGATACTTTCGGTCCCATTCTCGTTCCCGAGGACAAGTTCGTAATTTCACTCTCTGTCGAATGCTTTCCTTTATCGATTTTTTATTATTATTTTGCTGGAATGTGTTTGTTTAGTTTCCATCATACTGTATTTCTGGTTTCTATGCGTTTTGGAACAATTTTTATAGTGAAAATCGGTGGGTTGAGAATGCTATGGGCGGAGGCAAGGTGTTAGCTGCTTTTTGCTCAAAACGTTATAGATAACTGAAGAGATAATGGTAAAAAACACGCCTTAACTATCACTTTTACATATGAACTATCAGGTGTGCGAGTTTCATACATGAACTATTACCAACTATTAATCAAAATACACCTCAACTATTAGTTGTTCACTTTTCCTACATGAACGACGTGGTAGGAAAAGTGAACAACTAATAGTTGAAGTGTGTTTTGATAAATAGATGGTGATAATTCAGGTAGGAAACTAACTCGCACACCTGATAGTTTAGATAGAAAACTCAGGAAAAAGTGACAGTTTAGGTGTATTTTTGACCATTAACTCATTATTAAACTATTTAAATATACTCCCTTTGATTAAGTTTTTTTTTTTGGTTTATTGAGATGAGACTAGATGGGATTACGGTGCCAAAGTGCAAACAATTTAGATATCTAGGCTCGCTGTTTCAAGAGAATGGAATGATAGATGTATGTTTCCACTCATTATCTGACACTTGAATAGCTAAGACGTCCCTAACCACATTGATATAGGCTTTCTCCCCTAGGTCACATTCTAAATCAGCTTCATCCCCAGGAAACTGCTCAGGTTCAACCAAGATTTCTTCATCATTCTTGAATTCCTCGGAAGCTAATCCTATGGCTAGTATACGATGTAAACATTTAGGCGCAATGTACCCCTTGTCATGAAAATGGTTGCGTCGAATGTTAGGATTAGGTGGAAGAGAATTGCTAGAAGATCCGTTGGATGGAAGGGGTGAGGATGATTGTGGAGTAGTATTGCTAACCTCTCTTTGTAGGGACAGAGGAATTAGGGACTCGAATATAACAGGACTCTCCAAATTGGAACACCCCGCAAAGGAAAAGTCTGAAGCATTTCTCAAGCTCCAAGGCTTTTTGGTATGCATCCATACAATCAGGGGAATAAAGAATAACTTCTCTTCATATGTCGAGTCGAAGTCCATTTATGAACCTAGCAAACTGTGACATATGTGGGTTCTGTTAGCTCAGATGTTGTGAATGGGCCTCGAGTTGCAAGTATTGATCGTACTGGGCTTGAAACTAAGCTGAGTTGGAGCCCAAGAGCTAAACATCCCAGTAAGAGACTTATTTGGTACCCGGGTTTAGCACGAAGGGTAATAGGTTGTTATAAGTAGCAGAGCCCTGAGAAGAAGTAGCTTATGCGTATTGTGATTATGCTTAGGAAAAATTGTGTTTCTCATCTCCAATTCTCTCTGTATCCTCTCATCCCATTCTATTGTTGTGAACCATGGGAGGGGCCTCGAGTTGCAAGTCATTGATCGTACTGGGTGTGAAACTAAGCTGAGTTGGATCCCAAGAGCTAAACAGCCCAGTAAGTGACTTATTTGGGATCCGGGTTTAGCACGAAGGGTAATAGGTTGTTATGAGTAGCAGAGCCCTGAGAAGAAGTAGCTTATGCGTATTGTGATTATGCTTAGGCAAAACTGTGTTTCTCATCTCCAATTCTCTCTGTATCCTCTCATCCCATTCTTCTCCAATCGGTTTCTCTGTTATCTTAGTTCTGTCTATCAATCAGTTGCTTAGTCATTGTAACTTTCCCTGTTTCAATCACTTAATACAATTACTATTCCTGTTGTTGATCCTTTGGAGTAATACATTGGTGCTTTCATCTTCGAAATCTGTGACTCTCAACACTCTAGTCAACGATATCACTAATTTGCTACTGAAGGTGCAAGCAAATTACTCTACAATCACCTGTCATCTTGATAGGATGTCCACTACCCTGGAAGTGCAGCAGCACTTGTTCTCAGAACTGCGATCCGAGGACCATCAGGGAGACGATGATTCTGAATTGGTTGACAGCAACTTCTGCCCTAAAAACAGTTCCGAGTCACATCAGGACAAGGTGTTTGATGAAAACTCTCAAAGAAATAATACATTGTCTCTTGACTCTTCCATTCCTATGTAGTCGATCCTGCCTTGTCATGGTTACCAGGACCGTCTGCCGCCTCCTATGACATCATTTATTGGTGCGGATGTTTATTATCACCTCAACAAACTCCCTTCACGTTTTGCCACATGAAATCTGCACATGGAGTGGGTCAACTGTTTGATAGTTGTGCTCAAAGAGCTGGGCAAACTTTGGCTGAAATTTATGTGATGTAACCACTCCAAGAAATGAGCAACATATTAATTTTGAATGGAATTGGATTGGTGCATAATACTGTATTCATACAACGTTCATTTGATCCCGGCGACGTAGATGTTACGATATTTGGTGGCAAGCTCTTTGTTAAAATATACAATAGAAAAATGGAAGCTCAACTTGTTCATATAACGTCCACGAGTTTCGTCTTCACAAGTTTTAAATCTTCACGATCAGAACCACAAAGTGTTCGACGAAAGGATTCTGATGCAGGATTTAATTTCCTTTCCCTTGATTGTGTTGAGAAGCTTGCCTTGGATTTTCGTCCTTTCACCACTTGGATGGCGAGTTGTTGGTGTTTGGGAAAACGATTGTTGCTTCCTATATGCTCGATCAAACGCCTGACAATTATGTAGTGCATAGGTGATGTGTGCTCTCTGAAAATGCAACTACTCCATATACGTCGCTTCATTTTCCATTTGATCCTGGTTTAGATATGTTCTATATATTGGCGCAAATGTGTAGAAGTGATCATGAACTTGGTAGAGTGTCCTGCTATGGGGTGCTTAAAACTTATTGTCTAGTAGGGATTTCTCATTAAAGACTGCATTATTTGGAATTAACAGAGGAATTTAAGTTCTCACACTATGTGACCATTGTATGTATACTGGGTCTATCAAGTGAAACTGGTCATGCAGGACAGTATATATTTGCAGTGCTACTTCACTCACAATCAACATCTGGGAATGCCTCGCTTAGAGCTTGTGAAGAACACATCCCTATAAAGTTTGGTACTATGTAACAAATGCTATAGTCGACCTTTACCCTTATGATCCAGGAACGGATTTGGTGTCACTGTTTTGCTTCATTTACAGAATGGTGGTGCAGGTTGTTCCTATGATGATATTGAGATACTGTATCGATCTGACATGTTAAGTGCACCTGTTGTGAGTATTGTTGAGGCCCCTAAAGATGCTAGTTTGTTTGATATACATTTCGGCATCGTGGATCCTGATGGAATTGTGTGGATCCGACAAATTACAAGTGACACAAACATCAGGGGTATCTTCTCTATCCATCTCCAAGCTTCACAATTTTTCCTTTGTCATGAGAATAATCGTCCTTGTGCCTACGGCACCTAGTTCACTTTTCAGCAAAAATGACAACTCTTTTCCAGAACAAGTGCCATTTTTTGATGTTTCTGGAGTTGTGGCCAAATGGGAATACCTATCCATAGATACAACAAATTCTGATTGTTCACTAGAAAAAGGAAAAGTGAAATATGGAGCTTCCCATCGTCCCCATTTAGACATATTTAGTTTTGTTATGGTTATCGAAGGTAATCTCATTCTTTGCAAACAAGTGGACCTTCCTGGTTGGAATGTGCTAATTGAAAACATTTTTGGTTATGCTTTTTATTCATGGGTTCCAATGTGCAGTGTAGCTAAGTTGACAATTTTCACTTCCTTGTGGTGCCCTGACACAAAGGGACCTACGTTTGTCTATGATTCTGTCTTTGGAACAGCGCTTTTAAGGCGTGTGACTGCAATTGGTCGGTATCTGTTGGAGTTGTGGATTACGGCAAAGGATATGTTATTTTTGTACTTAAGGAAAGCTGCTATCCAGGGTCCGATAAGGATTTTTGAGCTTCGTTATGGTATTCTTGATGCTTCCCTCCTCACTATTGAAGAGGTGAATGCCATGGCAGGAATCACTCATCTCGGCTGTAGAGATTTTGAAACCGCTTGGGCCATTCACTTTGTAGTAGAAGTACAGAGATATCACAGGGCCTTAACTTGTAATCCTAGAGCTTTAAGAAGATTGAGGTTAGCATGTGGCAGGGCAGAGAGAACTCTTTCTTCTACTACCCAGACAACAACTGTGGGCTATGTTGATTGCTATCACACTATACAACTTTTCAATTCGACAATACCTTCGGACCAGAACCTTGAGGACAAGGTCCTCATTTCAGGGAGGAGTATTGTTGTGAACCCTGGGATGGGCCTCGAGTTGCAAGACATTGATCGTGCTGGGCTTGAAACTAAGCGGAGTTGTAGCCCAAGAGCTAAATAGCCCAGTAAGAGACTTATTTGGGACCCGGGTTTAGCACGAAGAGTAATAGGTTGTTATAAGTAGCAGAGCCCTGAGAAGAAGTAGCTTATGCATATTGTAATTATGCTTAGGAAAAACTGTGTTTCTCATCTCCAAATCTCTCTGTATCCTCTCATCCCATTCTTCTCCTATCGGTTACTCTGTTATCTTAGTTCTGTCTATCAATCAGTTGCTTAGTCATTGTAACTTTCCCTGTTTCAGTCACTTAATACAATTACTATTCCCTGTTGTTGATCCTTTGGAGTACTACATCAGATCTAAGCTGTAGATCAAGGAATTGATTCATGACCCAGTCACACTAGAATTACCTAAGATTGAGCATTTGATCTATGAGTTGGGTCTTGAAAGAGTATGAAACAAATTACTGCTTAAACTTGGCTTTCATCAACCCACCGAGTAATGGATGGTTGACCTAGATTATCTATCTCTTGAGTAACATTTTGCCAGTTTCTCTTAGAATATCCAACTAGTATCATTTTGGCAAAACTGATACGAGCAATATCAGTCATGTCAAGCGACTCAAATTAGTCCTCTAAGCTATCTAGCCATCAAGAATGAAGTTTGGGTCAAGCTTCCTATCAGAAGTAGGTAATTCCAGTTTTGTAAGGTCATGTGGTCCTCACAGGTTCTCCTAGATGGTGGAGTTTTCTCAAACCTAAGTGTTCTCCTATTGGAGAAAATTTAATGGATCACCGTATACATGAAAATTAACCAAGTATTAAAGGGGAAGACAAATACCTTAGGGCAGTATGATCCCACTTCTGCCAATGTCTTGTAGAACCTCGGCACTGTGTTCAACTTTCAAAACCTCAAAGTAATTGAGTGTGACAAATGGGAGATTTAAACCTCCCTCTTACAACTTCAGTTGATATGGTGTGAAAGAAGGTTGGTTATTTAATGGTGAAACCTTGAGCTCCGATACCAATACTTGATGTAGCACCACAAAGAGGGAAGGAAAATTGGGAGAAGAACAGAGAAAGAGTAAGAGAGGGAATCAACTCATGAAACGTTATTCATTTGATGAAGAGTGTCTAACAATGTACAGGGAGGGTCTTATTTATAGGTAGGGAGCCTTGCACAAGGTAGAGTCCTAAAACATAGCGTAAACTTTATCTCTAACTAAGAGTGAAAGATAAAACCAAATAAATGACAAAAGATAACATCGACAAAAAAATAACAATGATGATGTGATCTGATCTAGATAACAACAAAGAGAAAATATAATCTAAAAGATGATAGCCTAATTTAATAAAATAAAACACTAATTATCCTATTCTTTACGGAGTTACATCAAGAGGATTCAACTAAAAAGGGAAGCGTTATAGTTTAAAATCTTGGTGATTTTTTCTGGGCTTTCCTTGCATTGGTGTTGATAAGCCAAAAACCTGATAGTTTCCGATAGTTCAGTCGATTTTGAAATTCTTTCTTTCGAGAACTATAGTGTGATATTTTTGTGCTTTCCATCCACATTGATTTGGGCCAATTTGGCTCCGTTCAGGTTATGGGGGGCACAAACCCAAAGATCCCTACAAAATTTTGAAATTGGGGGTGAGCGTGAAAGAATGCCTGAACCAATCGTACGTGCATTTGGTATTCTTAAAAAGTGTGCTGCCAAGGTTCGTACTACTATATGCTAGGCAATGTCAACTTTATCTGTTATGTTATATGAAACTTTTGATGTCGCTTGTGGTATTTCTTTACAACCATTTTTTTTGGTCTTGTCGGTTATTGCTTCCATTGCAGGTGAACATGGAGTATGGCCTTGACCCATCTATAGGGAAAGCGGTAATGCAAGCTGCCCAGGAAGTAGCAGAAGGAAAATTGAATGACCATTTTCCTTTGGTGGTTTGGCAGACTGGAAGTGGAACTCAAAGTAACATGAATGCAAATGAGGTAATCACAAGTTCATGAACTTGAAGTTGAAGGCTCTTTCGGGGGTCTTTTAATTGCTTTAGGTTTCAATCAGTTTTTTATATCTAATTCTCGAGCTTCTTGAATATCTGTAATTCTAAAGGTCCATTCCAACGAATACCTATCTGATTTGTCATGAGATTGTGATGCTTTGAGTTAATTTAAGCTTCTCCTTTGGAATTGGGTAACTTCCTCGTTGTTTTGTAACTTCTCCTATTTCTATTAATAATTTATTCGTGTTTCATAAAAAATAGTATAATATAATAGTGGGCAAATCGTATAATTTGTCTTTCTGGTGTCAATTGGTCCATCTGTCTTTCGTTGGCACTCATCAGTTGGAATTAGAAAAGTATGTCTTGGATCTTGAGCAAGGGGATTCTATTCTATTGTGTGTATAGATGAGAGTGTATGCCTTTTGATGCATCAGATGCATGCTAGAAGCTTATTCAATCTTTTATTGTAGGTGTAGTCATCTCCAGATGATAGATTTCAATACATTCAAAATATTCAAAGCTGTCTAGTCGTTTCTTTATCTTTATTATGTATTGGACCTTGTTGGATGCGACTTTGAGGAGATTTACCTAGATGAAGAATAAATTAATTGTGCAACAATTGTGATAGAAAACCGCAGCTCTGGTTGATTGCAGCATCAGTTATTGGAAGAGTGTGGATTCTGGCTCAGTTTTTTTAGTTTATCGACTGTTGAGCTCCTGGTTTAGAGCTTCAATCCACTGTTACGATTTAGGAAGACTGAAAAGATCTCCTCTTTCTTTATCTTTTTAGTATTTTAGACTGGATGATAGTACTTTGTTCAAAGTTTGGCTAATCTTCAAGATAAGTCAATAATAGTGCTGAATGGATCAGATTCTACATGTATTGGGTGCTTTCTATGTTTTGACAGTAGCTAGCATTTGTCAGATTGTGGTGGCTTGTTAGATGTTTGTGTTATAAGAATGTTGAGGAAGTCTGCAATATTGTGAGAGTATTCTGCTGACTTATGTGCTGCAAGGAATTATGATAGTGATGTCTTATCTGATCTTTTCAGGTTATTGCAAATAGAGCAGCTGAAATTCTTGGTCATAAGCGTGGTGAAAAGCATGTGCATCCAAATGACCATGTGAACAGATCACAATCTTCAAATGACACATTTCCTACTGTTAGTTTCCTCCTTTAGATTACTTGTTTGCAAGATATATTGTTATGTTTCTAATTTTCCTTTCAAACTTGTGCTGAGTTCTTAGAGTCGTTATTTTTTCATGTGTAGGTGATGCATATTGCTGCTGCTATGGAGATAAATAAAAGACTAGTACCAAACTTAAAACAGTTGCATACTTCACTACATTCAAAGGTTGGCTTTCTTTCTTCACTCGTGAAGAATTGGAATATTTTACTTTTTTCTTTTAGAGCTGGGTCAATTGAGTTTATATCATTTTACGCAGCATTATGTGGTTTTTGTAGCATGCAATTGTTAATGCATAAAAACATACCCTCGATTTTTCATCAATTTTCAAACTTGTAATTAATGATGTTGATCGGCCCGTCACAATTGGTACTATTTCCTTTGCAACTAAAACATTTTACTCCTGATTACTTTTACTAGTCAGCTGAATTCAAGGACATTATTAAGATTGGGCGAACCCACACACAAGATGCAACACCTTTGACTCTTGGACAAGAATTTAGTGGCTACACCACTCAAGTAAGCTCTACTGAACTTCAATTAATTAAATGCATAAGTTGCTGCTAGCCTGCTACATGTAGATAAAGGGTATTAGTATTGGATCATTGTTAATGACGCATTGCCATTGTAGGTAAAATATGGTATTGATCGAGTCTTGTGCGCCCTTCCACGCATGTATCAGGTTCTCATTCAAACTTGGTCTTCCCTACTTTTTTTATTTCTGCAATTTCCTTTGCTTCCCCTTCTCTGGTTCTTACTGATTGCAGCTTCACTCGATCAGCTTGCACAAGGAGGCACAGCAGTTGGAACAGGATTGAACACAAAAAAAGGGTAAGTGTTCCCAGATCCAGGTGTTTGTTATTGTCAGCACCAAATCTCTAGCATTTGTTTTGTGAAGGCAGGGAGCTCCCGGCCATGGAATCCCTTCAGTTTATTTTCTTTGAAGTTTCAATTGTACCATATGTTTTCACTTATGGTTATGTTTAATTCCCCCTTCACAGGTTTGATATTAAAATTGCGGCAGCAGTAGCGGAGGAAACAAATTTGCCGTTTGTAACAGCTGAAAACAAGTTTGAAGCATTGGTAATCTATTGCTTTGTGAAGTGATCTTTTAATGCTTCCTTTTTAATTTTTATAGAATATAACGGCTATCACGACAAAATTTAATATTCCGTTGTTTCTTACACCGGTAGGCTGCTCATGATGCATTTGTTGAAACAAGTGGATCCTTAAATACGGTGGCTGCTTCTCTCATGAAGATTGGGAATGATATACGCTTCTTAGGAAGGTATGTGACAGTTTTTTGTTGGTCTATTTATTTCTCTGGTAGGTTCCTCTTTTCCCCCTAATCGTTTATTTTTTAATTGGAGATTTCAAAGCATCTTAAGAAGATGTGTTTTTCTTGGATTATTGCTTTTGTTTGAAGAGCTTTTATCTTTTCTTATACAGTGGTCCACGCTGTGGTCTTGGCGAACTCATTCTTCCTGAAAATGAACCAGGAAGCAGTATCATGCCTGTAATCTCTCGCTAGCCTTAACATTGTTTGAGTTAATTCTTATGTATGGTCTGTCTTGATTAAACCTTTCGAATAATTCTTAACACACATGAGTTTTACTCATTTCAGGGCAAGGTGAACCCTACTCAGTGTGAGGCTCTTACAATGGTTTGTGCTCAGGTAACATGTTCTTCTTTAGATAGATGATATAATCAAACAATGATGAATTCTATTCTATTTGGCCAAGCTTCCACAATTTGTATCTTAAAAAGTGTTTTTTACTTTTGGAGAGTTATTTGGCTAATCAATTTGAAAAGCACTTTTGCCAATATTAGAGCTGTACTTTATGCTTGGTCCAAAAGTGCTTTTGGGGAAAAACTTGAAAAACAGTTTGTACTACTACTACTACTGACTTATTTTTTTCTCTAAAAGCTTTTGGCCAAACACCTCAATTTTCTAAAATAAGCCTTTTTTGAAAAGGAAAAAAGCACTTTTGGCTTCCCAGTATCCAAACAGGCTAGAAGTCATAGCACCCCGAGTCCCGACACATGAGATTTACTTGGATTATCACCTGCAGGTTATGGGAAATCATGTAGCCGTTACAGTTGGTGGATCAAATGGTCATTTTGAGTTGAATGTGTTCAAGCCTATGATTGCCAATGCTCTCCTTCATGTACGTGTAGTAACTATTTTACATTTTGTTGTTCATTAATGTTGTCCCTTGGGAGACGGTGGGTAGACTTGTGCAAGTCTGCTACACGGATTAGTGTGATCTGTTACTGCTTTTCTTACTTCCCCTTGAAACCTTTTTTTCACTATTGTCATATTATTGTCATGCCAGTCGGTGAGATTGCTAGGGGATGCATCTATTTCTTTTGAAAAGAATTGTGTAAGAGGAATTCAAGCCAATAGAGAGAGGATCGCAAAATTATTGCACGAGGTCAGCAGATGTAGAACAATTTTAAAAATTGTAGTCCTTTCTAATTCATTTATTTTATGTTTTGATCCTGCTAATCATTTCATTGTGGCAGTCGCTCATGCTCGTCACATGTTTGAACCCAGTTAAGTATCTGTTAACACGTTCAAAGTGGTTTTTTAATACTATACCATTCCCCACACTTTTAGGACTATGCTAAAAGATCTTTGCTTTTTTACATGTTTAAGTATCGAATCTGTTTTGCTGATTCTGGGATATCTGCTACTGTTTTATTTCAGAAAATCGGTTATGACAATGCTGCAGCAGTTGCCAAGAAAGCCCACAAAGAAGGAACCAGCCTAAAGGTAAGTTATTAGACGCGCAATCATTTGTAAAACAATCTTCACTTGGTGTTGAACATTGAGTATTTGATACTATGTTTTGAATTTGCAGGAGGCTGCCCTTAATCTGAATGTCCTCACCGGTGATGAGTTCGAGAAACTCGTAGTTCCTGAGAAAATGATTGGTCCTACTGACTGATTATCGCCTGGTAGATTTTAGAAATCGAAGAGATGGGCAAAGAGGATTTGAGCCAATTATTCAAAATCAAACAGAAAAATAAAAATTTCATGAAATTCTTGAGGTTTTCACCCCGGCCCCAAAGGAAAAGAATTAGAAGTGGGGAAGCCTCCATTTTATAAGTGAAACACTGAGAAATAGCAGCAGATTAAAAAATGAGCGGATACTTGTTGATCTTACCTCCTTCAGGATTGAAGCACAAGTGGTTTATTTTTCTCTTTGCGGGGGCATTCTATTTCTCGTTCTTAATTTTCATACTGATATGCAGTATATCATTGCATTTTCCTCTTGCATTAGTTTAGATTAACTAGTCTTTAATCTCAAACAATGCACTCCATTTAAACTCGTTCTTCCGTAATCACTCTCAATAAGACATCCATTCCCCTTTCAAATGAAGAGAGAACTAGATCTTCAATGAGTGGAAACAAGCAACCTTACTAAGAAAGGTGCTTGTTGAGTAAGGCCGGCTTTCGAGCCCAAGCCCCTTGTATAGGTTGGGCGCATCTTTCTCATATTGATCAAGGCTTTCCTTTGAAATAAGGGCAAGTCCAGCCAAGCTAGGTAAAAAGGGCTTGTCTTCGGTCTGTCAATCCGTTGTCTCCACTAACTGTAGGGCGAAGCAAGGCATTCAGCTAAGAGCAGCCAGCAGCAACTAGAGCATCCTGTCTGAAGGCCGAGGGCAGGAAAGCAAGGCAAGTTTGAAGGCAGAAGCTTTAAGAGATAGGGGAGGAACGGTATTAGTTGTTGCTGACACTTAGTGGTCATAGTGGTCTGATATACTCGAGAACGGATCAAACCGACCCAGAAACCCGACCAAACTCCAATCTGGTCCTGACACGAGTATCTAAAAATACCCGATCAGTTAAAGGAACCGGACAGAACCCCAGAACCGGCCCCACCCCACCCCTCCCCACACCCCCACCCTCCACCCACCCCCACCCCTCACCCAAATTTCACCAAAGAAGCTCCCAAATCTCCCCTCACTCTAATTAGTTGTAAATTGATCAAACTTTATATGGTCATAACTTTGCGCTTGGACGTTCGTTTTACCTAATTTTTTTTTGATTTCGCGTATTTTTTCGAGACGAATAATCCCAAACTGACTAAAGTCCGTTTGCTTCACCGGATTTCTCCAAAACCGTCCATATTGCCCCTCAATTTCTCTTTTCCCCCAAATCGTTACGTTTTCCCCATTTTCAAATCTAAATATCTCGCGATGTACAATTGATTTCAACGTAAAAATTGTGTGGCACCGCGTCCGAGAATGTCAATTTCAGTATTGAAAATTCAATTTTTTTAAAAAAAAAAAAATGGCCCGACCCGGAAATTCTTACCGGTCTGGACCGAGAACCGGACCGATAAGGTTTCGGTCCGGGACCGGATCTCGTCCCAGGACCAAAACCTTACCGGTCCCGGTCCGGACCGGTAAGCTTATCGGTCCAGTCCCGGTAAGCTGATACCCGGACCGGACCGGACCGGTAACAGCACTGCCTAGCACTCCTCAATGGACAAAATTTTGAGGGCTTTTAAGGACCGTTACTAACACTAATGCGCAACGGCTTTCGGTGTAGTGGAGACGTACGGAGAGAAGACACTAGGGACAGAGTCCTTAGCAACAAACTTTTGGAGCGCTACTCTAGCTTGCTCAAATAGAGAGCATGGAAGAGATAGCCTGATCGTTTGGCTATCGCCGGAGCTTTGTGCCGACCTTTTTAGTGTATTAATGACATAGCTGCATGCCGTAGTCACTATATTACATATTAAAAAAATATGTAGTACTAGAAGTTCAATAGTCTGCCACTATATTTTCCGCTGAATCACATTTTTGCTCATTTGAGAGAGAGAGAAGTAGAGATCACTGCCTAACCATCTAATGCTCTTTCTGCCTGATGACCTTGTTTGAATTAAGGAATCATTAATATTAAGTTAACGACAAAGCAGTACAATGCATATATGATCATCTTAGATCAATATTATACAAAAATAAAATAAATATAAAGAGTAATACTAGTATGAAAGTCTCAAAAGACCACTAGAAATATAGAACCTAAAATAAGCATAGTGACATTTGATTTTTGCATTGACCAACCCATTGTCTAAATATCTTCTAAACGTTAGAATGAAAGCTTTATCCACGTAGTCTTAATGATTCAACATTATTGTCGCATATAAAGTGTGGTGAGTGTACATAAGACGCCAGAGTCTATGAAAATAAAAATCATTCCACAAAAATGAAAGCAGCAAGGATTACTCTTTCGCATGAGTGCAAGCCCTTCGATCTCACTATCAATATAGCTCACCAAAATACAAGTTACTGACAATATTTTGGAAGTAATAAATACTGAACAAAATTAAAATTTGCAAAATGCCAAAAATAATCATCAACAAACAAGAAACGTGAATTGATTCTCTCAACCAAAATCACAGCAAAATTATTCTCGTAAAAATGCAACAAGTCGAAGAATTCAACCCCCAAAATCTGCTTAACCACCACATTCCATTTGAACACAATAACTAAAGCGAGTATATAATTAAAACGTATGGGCAAAATTATCACTGAGAAACAAGGTATCAAAACTTTAAACCAGATTTCCAATTCATACAAGTAACAATGACTTTCAGAGTTAAAAGACCAAAAAGGGAATGGATCAAACATACTAAACTGACATACTAACGAGGGTAAAAAGTAGGCATAAGCGCCAACCATCCTTACAATTCATATGCTCACTTCTTTGACTTCTTAGATCCCTTAGATCCCCTGCAAGGACATATTCTCATCAAATGCTTTTCTAACAAGGCTCTAGAGAAACTAAAAGTAACATATTTGCGGATGGACTTACTGGGCTGGCTGGGCTGGGGGAGCAGCGGCGGCCGGTGCTTCAGGTTGTACTGGCCCTCCCGGTCCCTGAGAATTGGAACAGAAAATATGAGCTCAAATTCTAAACAGTTCTTATTTAGAAGAGGATCAAATTCCATAATCACATGCAACATGTCCTATAACCATAAACTTGGAGGAGCAAACCACAGAGAAAGTGTCCTGAGTGTCAGTCAATTTAATTTGAGCTTCAAATTATCACCTGAGCCAAACGCTCCTCCCTCCTTGCGAACTTTCTTTCCCTGCTTGCTTTGTTCTTTGCCCTCCTGGCCTCAAATTGGTCAGACAAGGTCTTTTCTCTGGCCTTCTCAGCCTTTGTCTTGTGGATATTTTCCATCAGCACACGCTTGTTCTTGAAAACATTACCCTTCACCTTCATGTACATGTCATGATACATGTGCCTGTCAATCTTCTTTGATTCCCGGTACTTGCGAAGCAAGCGCCTAAGGACTCTCATTCTCCTCATCCAAAGCACCTTGGTAGGCAGTCTAGCCTCCCTGGTACCTTTGCGCTTACCTGAGAAAAGAATAGATATCAGCTAACCAAGCAATTTTCATTAGTATTTACAAAGACATGGAGAAATGGCATAGTTCAAGCACAGTTAATGTATGAGTCAAATAATCTTTAATACCAAGCAACCAAATATTCTTCTTAGTCATGGAGTACCAAAAAAATATTTAGTTCGGACAAAAAAGCAAAGTGACTATAATCAAAACAAAACTTGCTAGTACTAAACAACTTACAATAAAAATAATACGTAATATCAGTTTATACTCTCTCAATCTTATTTTAATTGGCCTAGCTGATATTTATAGCCAACAACAACATTCCTCTCCAAATTCAACTTCCTAATTATATTCTTCTTTATTTTGATTGAAATATGGGTCATTATGAGTTACTAATTAAAAAATGAAACTAAGGACACATGTTAGACTGAAAATTAATTTAGCCAACTGTAAAGAATTGAGTAGGTCATGTCACAAAAGTTTGCAAATAGAAGATATAATCACTATCGAGACTAGGAGGTACCATATCCAGAATGACGGCCTTTCCTCTTGGCCTCCTTCATTCTGCGAGCACGAGATCTAGAGTGAATTTTGGTTGGTTTCCGGATGATGAAACCATCCTTCACCAATTTTCTGATGTTTTGACCTGCTCCAAATGCAAACGAAGGAATTAGAGGCAATTGTTCAGAAACTATGACAGTTACTAGGTGTCACAATAACATTGGAAAGCTACATAAAGATTACAGATAGCTTGCAAAAGCTCAACCAATCTAGCTAGTTACAGCTAAGAATTGTACTAAAAAATGTCATCGTTTACATGTGAATAGCAAACTATTAATATGTTACTCTCACGAATATTGCTGAAGAGCATATTTCATTGACGAGAGTCTAAAGTTGATCAAAATCCAAACCTAAAATGTCTCTACATAAAAAATGATAGATTGATAATAAAACATAAAGCAGCTCAATGACATCTCCATCTCACGACCTAACAACTCCTGATTAATCCACATAAACAACTATTTCAGTAAAATAATGTGTAGCATACCCTATCTGCCAATAATACCAATCAAATAAATCTATAGTTGCAATCATCTTATGAATCATCTAACCCTTCAGTTTTTGGAGGATCCAACATAATTAGATTACTCCTAACCTTCAAACCTTACAGCAATCATACTACATCATCCAGCCTGACGACCAGACTCCATTTATGAAGCTCGCATCTAAGAATCATCACTCTAAAAAATCATCGCTTAAATGTGAAAAGCATAATATTAATATGCTAGTCACATTAAAGCGCATAAACTTGATCAAATTGCATAACCTTAAAGTTCTCTACAGAAAATAGGTAAATTGATAATATCGGTAACATATACCACTAGGCTTCAGCGGAGCTAAACTGATTAAAACCTGCTACAGATCTTCCAAAATAGAACCTATTACACACGAACTAGAGATTTAAATAGATCACATAGACATGAAGGTGTATCGATAATAACAGTAACACATTCTAAGCTTAACTGGAGCTAAATTGATTAGATACTACTACAGATCTTCCAAAACCAGAAGCTAAGACATACGAACGATAGATTAAAAAGATCGCATAAACATAAAATCTAAAGTTGATCAAACTCCAAGCCTATTAAAATTGATAATAACAGTAACATATTCTATGCTTAACTGGAGCTAAACTGACTAGATTAAATGAATTAATAATAACAGTAACATATTTGAGGCTTAAATTGAGCTAAACTCATTAAATTTTACTACAGATCTTCCAAAAATCGAAGCTACTACATACGAACACAAACCTAACAAATTCCAAACTTAAAACATCTCTATGTAGAAAAGAATGAGCTGATAATCACAGTAACATATTCAAGGCTTCACTGAAGCTAAACTGATTAAAATCTACTACAGATCTTCAAAAAACATAAGCTACTACATAAAAGTTGATCAAAATTCCAAATCTAAATAGTCTCTATGTAACAAAAAAAGAACTAATAATCACAGTAGACATATTCAAGGCTACACTGGACACTAAATAGAAGCTACTACATACGAATGATAAATTAAATACATAAAAGGACTAAAACACACACATTTCAATTGGTTGAAGGTTAGATGTGTTTTGTTAGATATCACATGGACTAAAATCAGAATATACATATAATTTAGGGACTAAAACTGCTATATTACTAAAATCTACTATAGATCTTCGAAAAATAGAAACTACTACATACGAACAGTAGATTAAAGAGATCGTATAAACTACTAAAATTGATCAAATTCCAAACCTAAATCGTCTATACGTAACATATTCAATGCTTCACTGGACACTAAATAGAAGCTACTATATACGAGCGATAGATTAAAGACATCGCACAAACATTAAACGTTATCGTTTACAAGTAAATATCTAAAATTGATCAAATTTCAATCCTAAATCGTGTCTACGTAACATATTTAAGGCTTAACTGGAGCTAAATAGAAGCTACTACATATGAACAATAGATTAAAAAGAGATAATCGAATAAACGTACGAGAATTAGCCATGGAGATTTCGTTGCCTTCATTAGGATCGAGCCAAACTTTGCCTCTTCCACACTTGAGGACACTTGCGGCGAGCCGCTTCTGGAGCTTCAACGACACCATTTTCTGTGAAGCAAGGAGAAATGAACAGCAATTGGGAGAGATGGCTTTTATACCTCTCGTATGCCCTAGGGTTTTGGTCAGAAAAGGCCCTCAGGTCCAATGGGCCTCTTAGTACTAGGGAAAAGCCCGTTGAAATAATTGCACTTGTAACCAGGTTTCACCCAGAAAACTACAACACTTCTTTGCGCGGATTGATCTTCAAAGGCACTAGTCCTTAATTTGTGCTCTTCGATATTTTAGTGATCGAAAGTATCCCTTACATCAAAAAATAGAAGAAAAAAGAAATTCAATTTTATAGAAACTTTATCTATTCGCGTAAAATTACATAGAAATTATGATATACGGCCTAATTTTATAGAATATGCATTTCCGACATAGTTATGCAGAAATTAAGTTATTCTCTATATAACTACATAGCGAATAGGCATAGGTTCATAAAAAATTATGTCTTGTGAAATTATTATTATTTTTTACTCTGTTGTAATCGAACCCAAAATGTCTCAGGGTACTTTGTCCCACAAATTTTCATTAAATGAAAAGTAGAAGTAAAAATCAAAGACTAGCCCGTATGAAGGGAAATTCATGCAAAAGAAATGGAAAATAAATTCTGTCTTGCGAATCCAAACTCTATCTTGCGATTTTTTTTCTTGATTGTTTACTGACAGGGGTTTGAATCTGTAACCTCAGAATTTTTAAGCGAAGGACAAAAATTAAAGATTTCAATTTTGAGCGATAAAAATTAAAGACATGTGCCTTTCAAGAACAATATGAGCAAAAAATGTTGGTTTGTGCTTCAAGTCAAAATAACGGAACCTCTAGTCAGTTTTCACCTTATCATTTAGTACTTCTTAAAAAATGCGATGTAATAAACATTTAAATTGCATTTATGATACACATATATAGTTTTAAAAAATCATGAAACGTAGTTATATTTTGCATTTTGTAACAAATACACTAATACAACACTTTCACACAATTTCATATGCATCGATACCCGTCGCCTCAATAGAACTCTTTCGTTGATACAAACTTATATCCGAATGATATAACAACTAGCTACGTTTCACAATCATACTCGAATGTATATCTATTTATGTTGTAGCTCATTATATCAATCGAACGATTCCTTAGTGGATTGTCTCTATCATCACCCGATACATAGTCTCGTCAATTTTGGTTTTTTTGATGTCGTACATATACAAATTCATGCAGATCATGAGTGCTATGCAGCTTGGTTCTCATTATAGTAGAATGTTTGGTTAAGAGTGTTTAAATTTAATTAATCAATTGTGCTAATCATGAAAATAATTAATAACATACTCTCAAAAACCAAAAAATATTTTCCAATATTTAATCCCAAATACAATTTGATGGAAATTACCCAAATATTGGAAATTATATACATTTATTCATAAACATAATTTGACTAATAATGTAATTAGCATGCTGGTGGATTATTTTTCCCACTCAATATTGTTTTGGCATTTGAACATGTTGCTGCCAAAAGAGGTCCAATATTACCAGCTGGAGCTAGATCAATGTCAACCAATTCAACCCCTTCACAGGGAAGTGTTTCACTGCAATTGAGTGCCACTGGAGCTTTTGTAGTTGTTGTACCTCTGATGTTCTTGAATTTAATATCTACTAGTTTCACTTTTGATGGCTATACAAAAACAAAAACAAAAATTGTATAGGTGACATTGAGATACAAAAAAAAATAGTACTCTACGATTTATTCGCATAGTATCTTATTCTTCATTTTTCGCTACTACGTGATGCTTCATTGTGTAAGTCACATACTCACATTTGTCTAAAAGAATAGTACAATTTACTCGAATTCATGTACATATATCCAACGATATAAATAGTTTATCTGTCAAGAGGTCAGAATTCGAATTGCTAAATGCTCTCTTATCCGAAGCCCTAGACCAGTTGGAGACAGATCCTCATTGGGTGGTGTGAGAGAGCTTGGTCACAAGTTCGAAACTCTTAATAGGTGTCAGACTATGTGCCTAGCACCAAGCGTAGTCAAAGTAGGAATGAAATTTCTAACGCCAACATATGCATGTAATACACGTATCAAGTAACTGGTTAGTCAACTAGTTAGTCAAAACTCAAAAGTAGTTATGATTGCTTACCTCCTTATTGTTCTTGGAATTGTAGTGTTGATCAATAAGAATTGGATTTTTAACATTATCCAAGATAATATCTTCATAAACAACACCAGAAACTTGTAGTGAAGGTGAGCCCATGTAAGTCTTGATTCTTGCACCATTTGTTGTACTGTGGAATGTACAATTTCTTACAATTACTCCCATAACATCCCTCTCATCTAATCGTTTTCCAAGGCTGCCGATGCTGCACAAAAAAATTGAAACAAAAAACTACATTTAAAAATTTTAAATGTCTAAATTTATGATAGGGTTAATGGTACTTTTAATTCCTCAATTATTGTTATTTTTTATTTTAATCCTTATAATATATACTTGAATAAACACATTTAATCTTCAATTTTTTTTTTACCCCTTTTCAAGGAGCTCACCACTTTTGCTCCCAACCTTGCGATCTTAGAGTTGGAGGTAGATGATGCTTATCATTTGAACAACTTTTTTTGTCATTGTCAACCTTTAATTAATGAAATTATGCACTCTTATTCTCTTTGCTCGTGAATGTTCACAAATTTATCATAATTATTAACAGTTTCACCACCATGTGCTATGTTAATTTCGTACCATTACTCCATATTTGATGGTAATCTAATTCTAAAAATAGTGTAAACGTGTAAATATATGAAACAATATATTCCCTACCCATAATTAGAATATTTCCATATATTGTGTAAATATAATTATGGTAAGACTAGGATTCCTCTTTTGTATAGACTTAGGATTCCTAATGTATAAAGGATGAATATAGTACTTTATATATACCTTGATATTAATGAAAGACTCCCCAAGAGGAGATTAATATCATCTTACATGGTATCAAGAGCCTAAACACAAAACCCTAGGATTTTTTTTCTTCCCTCTCTCTTGAGCAAGCCGCTGCCGACCACCCACCCCCACCCTCGGGTATTGCGCCGCGGCTCTCCCCTCTCTCCACAAAATTCTTGGTTTTATTTTTCTTCTTCATTCCTCTCTTCTCTAAATGGCTATCCCTGAATATTCCACACTTTCTGAATCTTCTACCTCCACAAATCCCACCACCACGGTGACATCCTCTTTTCATCCAACCCTAACTGTTACAAACATCAAGAACTCTATTCCCATTATTCTTGATCAAGAAAAGTCAGTATTCTCCCTGGGTTGAACTGTTTCGTAATCATGCATGTCTCTATAACGTGCTTGATCACATCGATGACACAATTCCGCGCCCTCCGGAGGTTGATGAGTCTACTTGGCGTCGTCTAGACCCCGGCGTCAAACAGTGGATTTATGATAGTATTTTTCAAGACCTTCTTCTTACTATCATGAAATCTAGCGCCACAGCCCTTGAGTTATGGAATCGTCTGGAGGAATTTTTTTTAGGACAATAAGCACACCCGTGCTGTGTATTTAGAGGAGCAATTTAACAATACACGTCTTAAAAACTTTTTCGATGTGACTGAGTACTGCAAACATTTAAAGCCATCGATTTAATCAACTTGTTCTGCCGACGAGCTCACATCGACACCAAACTGGTGTTACAATTGATTGCTGACCTTCCTAAAGGCGAATATGATACTTTGACCACCATGATTCAACAGGCAGATCCGTTACCCAGCTTTAACAAAGCTCGCTCGCAGTTGTTACTCGAAGAGACTCAACCTGCTAAGCAGGATGAGCACAGTCAGAAGGCATTAGCGGTCGAAACGCGCCCTCAAGATCCAACGCCGCCAGATGTGTTATACTTGCTCCTTTTGATATTATACATGCCAATTTATGGACATCTCCTATCTCTAGTTCTCTCGGTCATAAATACTATCTTGTGTTGCTTGATGATTTTTCACACTATGTTTGGTTATATCCTCTTAAATTTAAATCGGAAGTGTTTGCCAAATTTCTTGAGTTTCACAAGTTTATCCACACACAATTTGGAAAAAGTATAAAATCTTTTCAGTGCGATAATGGTCGTGAATTCAATAACTCTATGTTTCACCGGTTTTGTACAAATAATGGCATGTTTTTTCGCTTCTCCTGCCCTCACACCTCACCACAAAACGGTAAAGCTGAAAGAATCATACGTACCATTAACAATATGATTCGCACCCTATTGATTCATGCCTCCCTCCTTCCTTCTGGGTATATGCTGCTAAAATGTCAGAATACATTCTAAATATTCTCCCTACTAGCACTCTTCACAATATGACCCCTACCGAAATCATCTACCATATGATCATCTACGGATTTTCTTGACGAGCCTGTCATCTCTCCCTTTATCCTCGAACAACTCACGCCCTGCTCACATCGAGCCGCGACCAGCGAGAGCCGCGCTACCGATTTCGATGGCAATCTTGAGGAATACCGACAGCCGCGGCCGTTTGAGTGGCCATGGCGCCAAACTTCGCAGGTTCAACCTTCTAGACCGCAGTCGCTCGATCCAGATTCACGGCTCTCCGACGGCCGCCCCACCTTCTCCTTATCCAACTTTACCCACCGTCTCAGACACCACTCCGTCACCCACTGTCCCTACTCATCTAATGGAAACTCGTTCAAAGCATGGAATCTTCAAATCCAAAGTCTATTTAAACTTGTCGGCCTAAACCATCTCTCATCTTCTAAAGAACTCAAAATTAGTCAAACAAGACCCTAATTGGAATGCGACTATGTATGAGGAATTCAATGCTTTAACTAAACAACACACGTGAGATCTAGTACCTAGACTCTGTATAGGAGCCTTGCAGGTGCACTTCAATATCTCACATTTACCAGGTCAGACATAGCTTATGCTGTTCAACAGGTGTGCTTATTCATGCATGCCCCCATGGAGTCTCATTTCACTGCTCTTAAGCGTATCATTCGATACATTAAGGGTACTCTTGATTATGGTTTGCACCTATACCCCTCTGCGCCAAACAGGTTGCTCTCAAGCGACATACTACCCTATCTAGATCCAGTGTCGAGGCTGAGTATAGAGGCGTTGTAAATGTAGTAGCTGAGATTTGTTGGCTCAAAAACTTACTGTTAGAATTTCAGTGTCATTTGCGTCAAGCATCTATTGTGTACTGTGATAACATCTCTGTCATCTATTTGTCTCATAATTCGGTTCAGCATCAGCGAACCAAGCACATTGAGATAGACCTACACTTTGTTCGTGAGAAAGTTGCTCTAGGCCATGTCAGAGTGTTACATGTTCTATCATCCTATCAGTATGTAGACATATTTACCAAAGGACTTCCGAGACAGTTGTTTCTTGACTTCAGATCCAGTCTCAGCGTCCAGCCTCCTCCCGCTCCGACTGAGGGGGTGTGTAAACGTGTAAATATATGAAACAATATATTCCCTACCCATAATTAGAATATTTTCATATTGTGTAAATATAATTATGGTAAGACTAGGATTCCTTTTTTGTATAGGCTTAGGATTCCTATTGTATAAGGGATGAATATTGTACTCTATATATACCTTGATATTAATGAAAGACTCCCCAAAGGGATAATATCATCTTACAAATAGTTCAAATTTAATTTTTGACGGAATTTGTTGGACTTTGGCTCGTCAACGGATTTTTTGCAAGAAATTCCTTACTGACGAGCCAATTAAATTCCGACAGGACGTCTGTCGGAAATTAGTGACTTTTTGGTAGTGTCAAAGGGATCAAAGTTATTTTAGTAATAACTGAGGGACTAAAAGTATCATTATTCGTTTATGATATATTAGGGCTATTACGTAAAAGAAATGCACAAGTTGTTGCTTAAGAGACCACAACAACTCGTGAATTGTATTATTATGTGATCTCTTGATCGTTCTTGTGTCTTATTCTTCTGTTAATTATGTGAAATATTAACCAAAAAAATACATAATATTAATTAAAACTAACCTTATTCCATGTCCTGGGCCACAATTAATATTAGAGATATAAACATTGGAACTGCCATGTCCAATACCAATGCAATCATCACCTGTCCCAATGTTACTATCAGTGACATTGACATTAATTGTTTGACTTATATGAAGTCCATCAGTGTTTGGACTTGTTTCTGGTGCAGTAATTTTGATTTTTGAAACTGTGATGTCGCTGCTATCAGTGATTTTCAAGTGGACACCTTTGGCATCCACAAAATTGATGTTGTTGATGGAAGAACTCTTCACACCCTGTAATAGAAGAGACTGCACAAAAAAAGTAAAATATGTTACGACTTGAATCTGTTAATTTCACATATGATCATTCAACTATTAGTTTATTGTGCCAAAGTTACAAAAATAATTGTAGTACTAGAAATATAACTCAACTATGCATATATACTGTACAAAAAATAAGCATATATACTGTATAATATATTCTCTTTGAGATATTCATTGGCTTGGCTAATCCAAATATGGCCTCATATGACACAAAAAGGGATAATTAAGAGTTTGTCCGTTCTCAAGGCTCAAATCCGAGATTTATGGTTAAGAATAGAGGGATTTCATCCACCTGACTGCGTTCCTCTATGATTATGACAATTTCATATATGTGGTAAACCCACGTGTGCTATTTTCAGGATCAACTTTAGCATTTTCAGTTTTTTTATTTTAATGTATTTAATTGAGTTAATTTCGTTACAAAAGTTAAATTTATGATTTTTAATATAATAAATTGAAAGTTGAACGATCTGAGCCGAGAGTCTTTTTTAAAACAGTCTCTCTACTTAAAATTTACGTATATTTTATCTTCTCTAGATTTCACTTGTGGAATTATACTGAGTATGTTGTTGTTGTAAAGTTGAACGACCATCCATAATATTATCAGATTTTTAGAAAGTTCACTTACAGTAGGCAGAGGAGGAGAGCCTCCGGTTTTGTCAGCGTATTGCCAACTCGCATTTCCTTGTCCATTGAGAGTCCCTCCACCCGTAACCACGATACCATCTACGTGCTCGATAGATATCCATGCACCTCGTGAGTACAAACTTATGTCTGTATTTGACAATACAGTCCCTTGAATTTCAATAGTAATAGGCCTTGGACTACTGCATGGGCCTTGAAAAATAGTTTCTCCTGTAGTGAATGTTCCTGGTGGAATAACAACTTTTGCTGGGCCTGCTGATTGGCAAGCTGATCTCCATGCCATCATAAATCCCTACAAGTGCAAGAAAAGATAATTTTACACTTATAAATCATTTTTTTGTCTCTAAAATCTTCAAACCAAATTAAATAAATAAAATAAAACATGTTATGTATATGCATATAAGTCCTATATTTATAAAAATAAAAGTTTAACCATCAGAGTAATTACAGCGGAATTTAGGAGTAGAGCTACATGGTCGGAAGAGACTCAATTAACTCTCTTTATCGGATAATTATGATACGAAAATAGGGTAATTCGTTGAAATTTTTTTGACATAAAGAAAGCTTTTAGTGTAGCGACAAAGGTTATTCAAGAATTGTTTTACGTTGCAGATTCAAATTCCGATATGACATTCTTGCATATTTTTTGAATCTCCTTGATTTCTTCATCAGATAATCATAATATGCAAATAGGGTAAAAATAAATTCTCTTTCTCTCTCTTTGTGTATAGAACAACTCGTTGGGATACTATTGATATAAAGAAAGCCTTTTGTTGTAGCAACAAAAGTGATTCAAGAAGTGTTTTATGTTGCAGGTTCAAATTCTGGTATGACATTCTTGCCTACTTTTGAATGCCTTGTTAAAAACTTCAAATTATTAATGCGGCTACACATGATGCCACCTTTGCAGCAACGGGTGTGATGCAACGCTGCTCTCACGTTTAATGGTATTTAGCAATTAACATCCATTGTCAAGGGCGGAGATAGAAGCTGAACTACAGGTTCGAGCCTTACCCTAGCGCCATCTGCCTGGGTATTTGGTCTAGCTCCGAACTTGGTAACATCAAATACTGTCTCCAAAAGGCCACGACGTGAACCAAAAGGTGCACATTCTGCAACTTTTGATGAAAAAATGGCTATACACAAAAGTAAAACAAACACTACAACTTTTGGAATAGCCATTGTGATTTGTGGTGGCCTTAAGCAGAAAAGTGGGCAAATTAAAGAAGGAAATGAATGCCCTTTTAATGGGACATAAACAATCCTTTGCCGTTTTTATATCAATTCTCTTACACCATACAAAAATTATTGGCTAGTGTTAGTTTGTTTTATTTTGTTTATGTTATGGCCTCAATAGTAGGAGAGTTCAAACTGAGAGATCGCTATTTCTTTTCATCCGTCCATATACTTTCTAGTTAATATGTGTGTGTTCAACTTAAATTGAATTTTACGAGTATTCTAAGAATTAAAGTTAAGAAATTCACCATGCATAAATTAAGAACAGAAAAATGTCGTTTAGAATATTCAGTTTGTTCCTCTTGTACCAGTATATATTAAGATTTTGATATGGGTAATAAGTCTAAATATCACATCAAGTCACTTGATAAAATTAATTAATTAAACTGGATGGTTCTTGAATTGCCGTCACATATCATTAAATTGGCAAAAACAATTTAATTAGTATGTTGAATTTGTAGGGTTTTGTTGGGTTCAAAATATACAAGTATGGTACAACAGAAGTTTTAAATTTTATTTACTTACCTAACAATTCATTCTGATATGGTTATATGACAATCTAAACCCGTAAAGTAAAACTTAAACAAGAACACTTACGAATTGTTTAATCTGAAATCTCTACTAAGGGCGAACATACGATTGTTCCCTTCGATTGCAAGCACCTTGCTATAGTGTATTCTTCTTCCAAGAAAACCAGAAAATCTTGACAGAGGTTTGAGGAAGTTTTATTCTAAACTCTAAGTCTAGAATTGTTTAATAAATCATTAGTCTAATATCAATGAAGTTAGTGTTGTATATATCTCCCACGCGCTGATAACACTCTAGAGATGCATAAGAAAAAGTTTATCAGCAGGGTATACCAATACTTTCCAAAAGTATACACGTGTCCATCACTAGTAATCATTACTAGTAGCAGGTGAGACATACTACATTCTCCAAGAATGTGATGCAGACCACATGTCGACTTATAATATATCATCGATATCTCATTCTCGATGATCATTAGTTGAGGCTATTTTGAGAGTTACGCTCTATCATCAATATCTCACTCCATTAATGACAATGTAAGCTCAAGAAATGCACATTAATGAATAATTATAAACTATCAAATAATAATCCAATAATTACAAATGATATAAATAAATTAATCTTATTAATAATATGAATGTGTTCAAGTACATTTGTGCCTAATAATGATTGTCTCTATGACATACATACTTTCAATCTCTCACTTGGCCTAGAGCCAATCTCTGATGTATCTAATACCAATGTTTTCAAAATGACTATTATGCTTAATTAAGCTTAATGATTTAGTAAATGGGTCAGCTAAATTATCATCTGTGGAAATATAGTCTAATCTTATTTATTCACTTTCCACCATCTCCCCGAGTATGTGGTATCTTTTAGGTATGATTGTTTCTATTTGTTGATCTTGGTTCATTAGCTTGCGCAATCGCACCAGTGTTGTCACAATAAATCATTATTGGACAAGTGACACTTGGAACAACCCCTAGTTCCTTCAGGAACTCAGATATCGAGACAACTTCTTTACTAGCTTCCGATCCAGCAATGTACTCGATTTCAGTTATCGAATCAGCAGTTGTTGCTTGCTTGGAACTTTTCCAACTCACTGCTCCACCATTGAAAATGAAGTTATATCCAGACTGAGACTTGAAGTCATCAAGATTTTTCTGGAAGCTAGCATCAGTATACCCAGTAGCCACTAGCTTCTCTTGTCCATCATAGACTAAGAAATATTTTTTAGTTCGTTTAAGATACTTAAGAATACTCTTGACTGCTTTCCAAAATTCTGCTAGAATTTGCAAATCATACTAAGTGC
This sequence comes from Przewalskia tangutica, assembly GCA_029844215.1. NCBI lineage: Eukaryota > Viridiplantae > Streptophyta > Magnoliopsida > Solanales > Solanaceae > Przewalskia > Przewalskia tangutica. Next base: position 665,495 of record CM056728.1, read on the forward strand.
ATAGGCCACATTTGACCTTGTACATGTCATGAAATACATGATTGATCCTATAGCTGAAGCATATGAGATTTTTTTTCATGCGTTCAAGTTCTGCAACAGTAGAAGACCTATCCTTCTTTGATAACTTGATGCCTTGACCCATAGGATGGCCTCCCTTCTTGCAGTTTTCCATAGAGAATCGTTTTAGCACTTTGTCTATGTATATTGAATGTGACAACTCCAACAATCTATTAGGTCTATCTCTATAGATCCAGGTTTCACCCAAGTCCTTCATCATGAAGGTGCTGGATAACCATTCCTTGATTGATTGCATGAGAGTCTTATTATCTTTCATTATTAATAAGTCATCTACATAAATAACAATGAATACTATATTCCTGTTAGCGATATTTCGACTGCTCACGCAAGCGCACACATCGTTGACAAGTAATATAGTCTGTAAGACCGAATATCGTCTACAGAGACTGGTTTCTAAGTACCGTTCATCTATTTTATGTTATCTATTTGGCAACGACTGCAATTATACATCTAAGTGAGTTTTGTCTTATATAGCAAACACTGTGGTGTAAATACTAATGAAGGTTTATCACTCACTTCTACATTTAACATGCATCTACGAAAGAGTTTTGCAATTATGCATCTAAGTGAGTTTTGCCTTCCCAAACATGATATTAAGCAGTTTAAATACATAATGGGCGCCGCCTACCCAGATAATTATTTGCGGACACTATTCTAGTAATTTAAATGACAAACATATTGACATTTAACACATAATCAGTATACATATCAAATAATATAATGTATGATAATAACCGCGGGTTAAACATTCTTAACTCTTATTTTTTTTGTTTTATGGATAGGTGGTGTCGCGACGCTGATCATCAGGGCCGCGATGCCAGTGAGGCAGACGCCTTCCGGCTTATGCAATACATTAGCGTCGCGGCGCCTTCGTGACGCTGATCATTAGTGTCGCGGCGCTGGTGAGGCAGAAGACTTTCGGCTTATGTAGTGCATTAGGGCCACAGTGATCCACCATGGAGCCGCGACGCCTACTATCCAGTAAGTCCAGAATTTAAAAAAAAATGAAGTTTTTAATCATGGATCTCGGACAAGAGCCACGGCTCTTGCCTGTCACTGTGACAGGCGCCGCGCCGCTCCAGCATGGAGCCGCGTCGTCGCCTTGAAACCATAGCAGGCGCCGCATTGCCCTACCATAGGGCCGCGACGCCGACGTTCTGATAGAACGTATTCGTGTTGATTTTCTAAAGATCGTCCAAACTCTAAATCCAATTTAGGGATCAGACCACAGATCTTTTATCATCACCCACTATTATCAATAATACAGATGTCGACCATCATCCGTTCTTGACCGTGCACCATGTTCACAATGAACCGGTTATCTGCACTTTGGCTTAGTCCAAGTTAGAACAGAATCTCTTCCTCGATTTAGCATAGTTGATAGTTTAGGGTGACATCAAAAGGTTAAGTGTTCAGTCAAGATATGTAGGATTTCAAGAAGCCTTATTTTAATTCAGTTTGAAAACCAATTTTATGTTTAACCCATATTATTTTATTCAATTTGTTATATAATCATTGAACCAGTATGAGCTCTGATACCACTGTAGAGTTTTATTGAGTTCAAAATATACAAGTATGGTACAATGAAAGTTTTAAATTTTATTTACTTACCCAACAATTCCTTCTGGTATGGTTATATAACAATAGAAACCTGTAAATCTTAAACAAGAACACTGACATGTTGTTTAATCTAAAATCTCTACTAAGGGCGAACACACGATTGTTCCTTTCCATTGCAAGCACCTTGCTATAGTGTATTCCTCTGTCAAAAAAGCCATAAAATCTTGGCAGAGGTTTGAGAAAGTTTTATTCTAAACTCTAGGTCTAGAATTATTTAATAAATCATTAGTCTAATATCAATGAGGTTAGTGATATATATAAATATATAGTTTATTTCAGGTCAAAATCGGACTAGGGTTGAGCTCTAAGCCTGACCCAAAACCCAAGGTGCAGTGGGCCAGTCCGAGTGGACCCACTGTCGGGTCGGCGCCGCGGCTCAACCTCGTAGGCGTCGTGGCGTCTTACGTCTCGTTAATATATATTCAACACATTTAATTAAATCTAAAATATCATTGACTTAATTAAATAATTTCCATCAAATAGAAATTATTCCATAGTTATTATCAATTTAAATATCTTGATTCTAAATCGAATATTTAATAAGTTCTCAATACACCATTAGATCGAAGAGACAATCGACATAGTGTGACCCTATAGGCCTTCATATATTGACACTAATTCAATTAAGGTTCATATGGAACTTCTATACTGCGTCGTACGACGAACTAAATATGTGAAGTACGTTTACATGAATCCAACAAACATAACATTTATGTGAGATGATAAATTCCTTTCATTCGCGACATACTCGATCAAGCTTAGGATTTGTCATGTGTCTATCCAAATGACTTGATCAATTTATCTCATCTATATTAGTCGACAACTAGACCATATTCTAAATATGTCTCTTGCATTGGCTAATGACTTGGTTGACCTAATATCATTGAAAAGTTGAGTGCTCTCTCGAATATCGAATGTAGGAATGAATCCTATTATTGGCTCAACTACCACCTTAGTTTACATCATAATGCACCCAACACAAGTGGTATCTTATCCTATAAAGAATTTAAGCTTAGGACATGGTCAATTACTCTGTAAACAAGGTGTGTATTGACCTCATGTCAAATGACATTTATCTCTCACGCGCTGATAACACTCTAGATATGCATAACAAAAAGTTTATCAGCAAGGTATATCAATACTTTCCAAAAGTATACACGTGTCTATCACTAGTAACCATTACTAGTAGTACGTGAGACATACTACATTCTCCAAGAATGTGATGCAGACCACATGTCGACTTATAACATATCATCGATAACTCATTCTCGATGATCATTAGTTGAAGCTATTTTGAGAGTTACGCCATCAATATCTCACTCTATTAATGACAATGTAAGCTCAAGGAATGTGTTGACACCCAATTTTGACCCATCTTTTAGTCATTTCTTGCAATTTTAAGCATTTTAGGACACCGCATTTTAATCATCATTTTTTTGCATTTTTTACATAATATTCTATGTTTATTTCTTCACAAAATGGCATTGCATCTTTTATTTTAAATTAAGCATGATATTTTTGTTAATGTTATGTTTCTATTATTATTACACCATCGCTTTATTTTAATAGTGTTTGCATCTCTTTAAATAATTAATTGACACTGCATTTTTCTTGTAATTAGGCATTTGCTAAAATATTGTATTTTATTATTATTGCATCGACATTTGCATTTTAATAATTTGGTATCTTTAAATAATTTTTCTTTTAAATAATTAATCTATTTTGCATTGTTTGCCAAACCAGTCAAATTAAGGTACAACTGGACCACCCAATCCTCCAAAAACCAAGCCAACCGAGACCCAAAATGAAGCCAGTACTTTTCATCAATACCCAATATCCAAACCCAATACCCAAATACCAAACCCTAAACCTAAATATCTACCCTATAAAAAAAACCTACTTGACTTCTACCCTTTGCTGGACCCTTCAGCCGCCTCCCTCACGCCCTTAACTCTTCAAACTCCCCTCTGCCCTCTCTCATTTTTTAACCTCAGCAACCCTATTATCTCACCTCTCGGGTCACCTTCCTCTCCTCTCTATACACTTGCGCGGTAGCCCTCTTCACTCCCACACCTCGCGCGGAAACCCTAGCGCACCACTATCAATCACCGTCTCTCGCTTGCTCCGTCAACACCATCATTGCCCAAACTTCTCACCACGCACTTTTCCGCCCTTTTCCGTCGCGGTGAAACGCCGGCCGAACCTCACCATGTCGACTCGCCCATCACCGTCGAACCATCACTCGTCCCACCGCCCGCGTCCCTCGTAGCTGCGGTGGCGTTGCTCGATGACCTGCGTCGTGGAAGCGACGCCATTGCTGCCCGCTGTTTGTTTCTACTTTCGTTATTATTACGTATGTTCCTTTGGACTGGTTCTTTTGTCTTTGATTCGGCTTTATGTTCGATCTGTTGTATATTGCTGTTGTGGACTGATTTGATTCTTTTTTTTTGATGTTTCGATATCTCGCCGGAGTGTTAGAAAACTCCGGCGATTATGTTGATTTCGTTTTCTTGATATCTGTTGTTGGTTTTGGTTCAGGGACTGATTGTTTGGTTATTTTGATGTCTTGCCGGAGTTCTAAAAAAGACTCGTATTGTTGGTTCTCGATTCGATTCGGTGTCTTGTTGTCGTGTTTTGACGTGAATCTTTGCGTTTAGGGGCCATATCTTTGCCGATTTCTGAGCCAATTTACCATCGTTTTGAGGCTCTTAAGTAGCACTTTGAAACCACTGTTGCTGTTTCGTTTTTAAAAAAAAAATATAGTGCTGCTATGTTTAATGAGTTTGCTGCCATTTGAGAGATTAAGATATTACGATTGGTATTTGTTGTTGTTTAAGGCTAGTTTGACGTCCAGGCTTGGGATAAAATATCAAGTGCTAACAGATGCCCTTTTCTGGGGCATAACAGTTGTGTTATACTTTGATAAATGGTTGCAATATCTTGAAATGAACAGATACTACACTTGATATTTTACTGATTTTTAACATGATACTACATTTGGTATTTTACTGATTTTTGAACATGATACTACACTCTGGCCGATGAAAAAGTTATCCGTCGATTTTTGAGGCCTCATGATTCTAAAGCGGAAAATAAAATAAATGAAGCTTTACAGGCAAGGATGATTTCTTCCACTTACATCGGATAACCAACATGCGCTTGGCGAATTCGCATGCACTTGTTTAAGTATCTACTTTATATTTTACATATCCGAGCCTCCGTGTTTAAAACTATTCTTGTTTTGGCGCGGATCAGAAGGTTTTATTTATTTTATTATTTTTAGCAATATTGGTAGATGAAGGAATCCGTCGATTTCAAGGCCTCCCGTCTAAAAAGCGGATTTATTTGCTTTGTTTGTTAATTTTTGCTATTATTTTAAAATTTATGTATTCTATTACTAATACTTTTACTAAGTGTTTATGCAGTATCAGGAGATGCATTTCAAAAGAATGCCCCGGAGTTTACTTTATGTCGTATTTAATTTCATGTTTTATTATTTTGCATTGTATTTTATTTTAATTGTAAATTATGTAAAATGCTTAGAATAGGTAGAATAAAATGAGCAATAAATAATTAACCTAGGTTTGAACGAACAACCGCAAGTTAGCGGATCTTAAAGGATGCCTAACCCCTTCCCTTTAGGATAATAAAGAACACGATCCGAATCTCACTAATTTCGCAGACCATTAAATGGAAGTCAATTGCAGTATTTTTATTGCAATAAACTAAGTGTCCTAATTCACTATAATAATTAGGTGGCGACTCCTTAAAATACATTTAGGAATCAACCATGCGCAGCAGTAATCCCGTTTCCGACTCCGGTTAAAATGGGGTGTTACAGAATGCACATTAATGAATAATTATAAACAATTAAATAATAATTCAATAATTACAAATGCCATAAATATATTAATCTTATTAATAATATGAATGTGTTCAGGTACATTTGTCTCTAATAATGATTTTCTCTATGACACATACCTTCGGAATTAAGCAAATGAGCAATTATTAACTAAGAAATCACCACTAGATATCAAATTGCTAACGGTTGGCAACTTAATATTCTCAATAGTAAACAAAATGTTAAAGTGTAAATGGGCCAGCCGTTCTCAGCCCAGCCGAGAGTCTCCCATGTGGGACCCTTTCTCTTTCCTTTGTATATTTGGTGAATATTAGACTTAGGTTTGTACCTTAATTAGTAGTGTAATTTAACATAATTGTAAAGTTAGTATTCTTATAGAATAGGAATTCCTTGGTAGAATAGGAAGATGATCTTCCTTGTAACTTGTATATATATGTCTTTCATTAATAAGAATAATCAAGAGATTATTTCTTTCATGGTATCAAGAGTCTAGGTTCTCTTTACCTTGCTTCCGCTCCTCAAAATTTCCTCTCTTCTTTTCGGATTTTTGGCCTAAAATTTCTCGATTTTTGTTCTTCATTGTTTAACAAAAACCGAGTCTATTCTCTTCCAAAAACCTTTCCTCGCAAATTTCTTTCTCCGGATCTTATTGTTCTATTCCCTATGGCTGATAAGAATAATTTTCATCCTGCCCTCACAGTTTCTAACATCAAGAGCGTCATCCCTATCGTTCTTGACCTAGAAAACGTCCAATATGGGACGTGGGCGGAATTATTTAAGATATATGCATTGACACACAAAGTCCTCCACCACATCATTCCTCAATTTCCTCCTAAGGAGGGTGATATGGCATATTCTTCTATGACGGTTGTGCCAACAAAAGAAGCAGATCCAAAATTATGGGTCATGCTTGATGCCAAGGTTCATCAGTGTATTTATGTCACTATCTCTTTGGATCTTTTACAGACAATTATGGAATCCAATTCCATGGCTATGGCGGCGTGGGATCGATTGCGAGACATATTCCAAGATAACAGTAATTCTCGTATTGTTATCCTTGAGTAGGAATTTTCTCAAGTTTCTATGGCGAATTTTCCAAATGTTTCTTCTTATTGCAAACGTCTCAAGGACTTGACAAACTAACCCATGGCGTGGGTTTTCCTGTTTCGATAGTAAATGCAGTTCTTCAGATGGTTGTCGGTCTATCTGAGGCCTATACAGGGGTTGCTTCGGTTGTTCGTCAAAGTAACTCCCTGCTAGCGTTCTATCAAGCCCGCTCCATGCTCACTTTGGAAGAAGCAGGTTTGGCTAAAAGAGCATCGATCAGAGCAAATCCTGTCGCCATGATGAATACTTTCAATTTCTCCCCTTCCAATCCAACCAACGTGACCCAAAATCACAACAACGAGGGTGGTAAGAAGGACCAAAATCGGAAGAATAATGGCAAGAATCGCGGCGGCAACAACGGGGGCAACCGTCGTGGCATCGGCGATTTTGGGGCCCCAGGCGGTGGAAGTGGGTCCCGAGCCGCCATCGCCGCGATCTGGCGCCACGACACCTCAATATCAGCCAGTGCAAGCACCGCGACCCAGCTCCTACCCAGGTAAGACTCGGGTTTTGAGACGTATGGCAACACGGCAGATCCGGTATACTTAGGTCTCTCCCTTCAGACCACGGCGGTCCCGCTCGGGCCAAACATTGAAGTAGAGATCTGCGCGCTTGGTTTGACCGGACCCTAATTGGTACATGGACCACGAGCGCCAGCGCTGACATCAGGCGGTACTCTCGTCTTATTTTAATTTGAGCACTAATCGTGGTATAACTGTGGGTAATGACAATTCAATTCCAATTAAGGGTTATGGTCATAAAACTTTGTCCCCTCCTAATCCACCACTTGTCCTGAAACATACCCTTCATTTCCCAAAATTGATTAAAATTTGATGTATGTCCGTAAATTCACCACTGATAATTGAGTTTCTATTAATTTTGTTCCATTTGGGTTTCTGTGAAGGATTTCAAGACGGGGAGTCATCTCATGAGGTGTGACAGTAGAGGAATCTTTATCCATTCGCACTGAGTCTCAACATCTCGCGTCAAGCTATGTCATCCACTTTTGCAGTTGTTGCTCCTTCCTTGTGGCATGCTCGTCTAGGTCATCCGGGGTCGTCTATTTCTTCTGATGCTTTGAGAAAGTCTATTATGACAATACTCAGTTCTGAATTTTGCATGAAAGACTTGGGGCCCTTGTGCCATTTTTTGAGAATTGCAGGCACTCGTCATGCATGTGGATTGTTCTTAACACAGAGGAAGTATGCAGCAAAGATCATTGAGAGGGCTGAGATGTCATCCATTAAGTCCACTTCTACTCCAGTTGATACTAAACCCAAGTTGGAGTCTTTGCGGTGGCTCTCAGTATAAGGATCAGGCCTGTATCGTAGTCTTGCGGCGCGCCCGATATCTTACGTTCACGCGACGGACATTACATATGCGATCCGGCGTGTGTGTTTGTTTATCGTGATCCCGAGTTGAACATATAAATGCGCTCAAACGCGTCGCCATACATTCGAGAACAACGATTATGGTTTGCATTTGTACCCTTCGTCGACGTCTACACTTGTCTCATATACAGATGTTGATTGGGATGGTTGTCTTGACACCAGACGGTCTACGTCTGGCTATTGTATGTTTTGGGTAATAACTTGGTCTCATAGTCTGCCAAGCGTCAATCTACACTTTCATGTTCAAGTGCAGAGGTCGAGTATCGAGGGATAGCCAATGTGGCTTCCGAGTAATGTTGGTTACGAAATTTACTTTTAGAGCTTCATTGTCCTATTGAGAAAGCTACCTTGGTATATTGTGATAATATAAGTGTCATCTACCTTTCTGGTAATTCAGTTCAGCACCAGCGCACTAAACGCATAGAGATGAATATTCACTTTGTTCGAGAGAAGATAGCTAAAGGACTAGTACGCGTCTGTCATGTCCCTTCCAGATATCAGATTGCAGACATCTTTACAAAGGGTCTTCCATCGGTCATTTTTGAAGATTTTAGAGACAGTCTCAGCGTACGAAGACCGTCCGCAATGACTGCGGGAGTGTGTTAAAGTGTATATGGGACAACCGTTTTCAGCCCAGCCGAGAGTCTCCCATGTGGGATCCTTTCCCTTTCCTTTGTATATTTGGTGAATATTAGACTTAAATTTGTACCTTAATTAGTAGTGTAATATTACCATAATTGTAAAGTTAGTATTCTTATAGAATAGAGATTTCTAGGTAGAATAGGAAGATGATCTTCTTGTATATATATACTTTTTATTAATAAGAATAATGAAGAGATTATTTCTTTCACAGACTAATTGCATCGTTGAGATGCTAAGAAAAATATTAGGACATATTTCAAATACAAGCATCGACAGATAATAATTCGTTAGCAAACTCGTCCTGATATTGAATTTGGACCATATTATATATATAGAAATTAAAAACATTAATATTTTATTTATGTTTACATTGAACTTATATTGCCACTCCACATTCACTCACTTAAATTTTGAATCCGCCTCGTCCGTCGTTATCACTAAGAAGTTAAACCGGTATAAAATGGCACCCCAGTAGCCGGTAGCCACTCACTCCCCTGAATAAAATTCCCAATTGTGAATTGACTCGCCTCAGCAGAACTATTAATGACCCTATAACCAGGCCACTTTACTCTAGCACTAGTATTAGCACCCGGTCCTCTATTCATGTACTCTCCATAATAAAGTGTCTTCAATGCAAAATCACCATTCCATTCGAACCAACCAGCAGGATCAATTAAACTACCAATGTTGGACAGGAGAAAAACAGTTCTTGAATATTCTTTCCATGGTCGTCCTAGGTAATTCTTGAATGATGATAGTACAGGGATTAAATCTGATGCAGCTGCCACTTTGCAATTCAAGATTGAAATTCCAGTGTTTTGATTTGGATCCTCTCTTCCTTGTGCTGTGAAGATGTTTTTCTGGTTCGGGTCGGGTTTACGAGCGTATAAGTTGCAGTTCTGGAAAACAACAGCTGCATTGCCTGTTTGAAGACATATAATTAAGTAAGAGTCTGGTTTGGGTTAGTTGATTAAAAGTAGCTGAAAAGATTAACTGTTGAAGTTAACCTACTAATAAGCAATTACATGTGTTTGGATAAAAGTGTTAAAACTGATAATGAGCCGTTGATATAAACGTTTTTAGTGTTTATCAGATGCCGTGTACTTTCTATAATAATTTAAACTTTTAGATAGAATGATTACGCAGCTAAAACATTACCGAAAATAAAGTCGACCGTCCCATAAACATCGCATTCGCGATAGAATTGTCGAAGGGAATGGACGTAGAGAGTGTCTTGATATGCAACAAAGCTGCATTGGTAGAACGCAGAGAGGTCTGAGCCACTCCTTAGTGCCACTGCTTGATGCTTGCTTGGCCCGGCATAGTTCTCAAATGTGATGCCCCTCGCTATGAATCCATTTCCCACCACAGCTACAATTAAAAAAGAAAAAATACGGTCATATTTTTTTTATAACAATCATAATTTATAATAACATGTTACTATAACAATTAAATTTAATTTTCTTTGAAATCAATTTTCATTTAATGTATATTATATGCTCTATAAAATAACATTTCACTATAACAATGAAAAAAATATTTGAACAAATGAAACTAACCGTTATAAAGAGATTTGTTAACGGTTAGTTTCGTTTGTCCACTTCCATTCATGATACGACGGTATCCTAGTAATGAGAGCTTTTGCTCTATCGATAGCTAGGTTAAACAGGACCGTATCAAATATTTTGGGATTCTGTTCTAATTTGTAAAAGTGGACCGTTAATATAAGTAAATATACGATTTCAATAATTAAAAATTATTTTAAATTATAAATAACAACCCAATACAACTTTAAGTTAATCAACCCTCTTTCGTTGAAATTTAAGGCACTGCGAATTATGAGTGCTTTATAGTAAATTACATTATCTACTTAATAAAAAATGAAAAAAGACTCACAAAATTTTCGTTTTTGAGTAGTATGCGATAAGCAACTTCATGTGGGCCAAACCGCCTAAGTGTAAATATATAACTTTATATGGTATGGGTCGACATAACTCAGTAGTGTTGATCCAAAATCATTTAGTAATATATATAAATTATAAATTAACAGCACATAGCTCCAAGTGGCCACATTTCAGAACCAAATTAATGTCGAGGTCGTTGTTCTGGGGACCTCTCTTTAAATAATAAAGTAGGAACAGGAGATCATGCAAATAATTGACTGATGATAAGTCACTTTCATATATCCAAAATAATATCTACACCCAATTACTTTGAGGGGGGTATGCACTAGAGGCCCCTTGACAAGGTGGGATGAAATCGAGGGATATGCGCGAGTGGCAGTCCTGTAAGGGAGAGGATTAACGGGACACGAACCCAGCAACAACACTTGTAATATTTCAGCAAAGACTGTCACCATACGAATTCGAACTCTCGATGTCAGAGTGATTGTACCTCAATCACCATGTCACTTACCAACTCGCCTACACCTAATTACTAATATCAAGAACTTATTGCTAGGGCCTAGATTAATTAGTCCTTCATTTAGATCAAGAATCTCTCATTATTATATCTATTCAAATTATATCATATAAATTAAACTTAAAACTTATGAAATAGTATGTTTAACTTTGACTAACATAAGAATCATAGTTTATATTATTTTTTGTATAATTTTTTTATATATTTAAATTAAATTAATTTAGCTAGCAAATTAATAAGCTTTTTTAAATGGACAGATTTTTTAAAGAAAAATAAGCTTCTTTTACTTTTTGAAGTTTGAGCTCAAATATTTAGTTGCTTCTAAGTATATTTTACTAACTTGTTAATGATAATTTAAATAGGAAATTCATAGTTTAACCCTTATAAAAGAACAAACATATACTAGAATAATCCAAACTATTATACTGCACATCAGATGACTTTATGATTTAAGAATTATGCACCAATTAGTATGAGATAAAGGCAGGTCTAAATTCAAGAACACATAGTACGTGCCTGGTCCAAATAATTATCTAGTTTTGCAGCATATTGAATAGTTTTATGTATATTATTAGTGTAATTTAACTTATTATTATAATAGATTACCAATCTTATTTTCTATAATACTTTTCTTACTTAATAATAACATATAGTTACATCTTAAGTAACTTAATTATCGGTTTATAAAAGTTAAACTCATTATTATAGTATCAGTTAGTCGCTATACAAACTGGCCATGAGGGTAGAAGTTAGTGCTTGATGGCGCGAGGCCATGAGTCGCGAGTTCGATCTGCATCGCTTCGGTTGAGTCATCAGCGTGGCTGCCAAGTGTAGTTAATCGGTGGCGTGATTTGCGGTATTGCGTCGGGAATTTCTGCTGCTTGTACTCGAAAGAGTAGCGGTTGCGGGTTTCTTCATCAACAAAAAGTTAGTCGCTATACACATATTATAAAACATAAACATTAAAAAAGAAATATTGAACTTACCAACGGTGGCTGATCGGAAAGTAGTCCACCCATCCACGACATTCCGATTACCCTTTATCGTTGTTTTTCCGATCCCATCTCCGACGAACATTATCATATTTTTCTTTCTTTCTACGTCAATATATTCGAAATAAGCTCCCGCTTTAATGTAAATCACAAGTCTTATACTGCTAGAATTTGGTGCTGCACTTAATGCCTCGTTGATAGTAGTAAAGTTACCACTACCATCTTTAGCCACAACTAAATTGAACTTAATTTGGTTCACTGGAGCTTGTAAAAGTGCCCTATCTCTTTTTTTCAACCATTTTGGATATCCATTTTTCATAGCCCCGTATTCTGGGAAGACTTCATTAGAGTTTGATGACGACCTAAAATCAAATTATAATAATTAATAGGAAATAAATACTACAACAACATATCCAGGATCTGAGTAGGGTAGAATGTACACATACCTCGCCTCTACTTTGGTAGGTAGAGCAACTGTTTACGGAAGACCTTCGACTCAACAAAAATATATTATTTTTGGAGTGTTTTAACTTTTTATGGACTTAAAGAAGATGCTTCAGTGACCTTACCTTTGAGGCGACCCAGTCTTCAACTTCTTGAGCATGGCAAGAGAGTTGCTGACATGTTGAGATATGGTATGCAGATCCTTTTCAATATAATGACTCAAATTGTGATTACTATTGTAAAATCCACCAAGGCAAGTGTCTTGATTTGTCATTGCAGCACTAAGAAGAGTTTGGAGATCATTATAGTGCTTTGAAGGTGAATTACTATTATTTTTGGTTGAAAGATCATCAAGAGTGGTCTTTAACTCATCAATTGTACTATCACCCAAGAGTTCAATACAATCATCTAATGCCCTTTTCTCAACAGGGTCTAAATTGGACATTTTGTGAAGTATGTTAGAGCAATTTTTAGCAGAGGCTTTTACTTCATTTGCAGTGACATTGACATTGGAAGAGATGATTTCTGGAATTGTTTTTTGGTGAAGATTTGGGATTAATGAGAGAGTGGAAATACAAAGTTGTGGGTAAAGTGTACCTTGACAATGAGAATTTGCTTTTTGGATGTTTTTTTCAACATCATTTTGTGGAGTTGATACTAATAATTTTGGAAGAGAGAAAAATGTGAGTAAGAAAGTGGATGAAAGTGCAAGCAAAAGTGAAGGTTTCCTTTTGAGGCTATACATTTTGGAAACTTTGTGAGGGAAACAAGTGCTCTTCTGCTTAAATTTATAAAGGTTTGAGTTGTATGCAGGGTACACAAATAAGGATTTAACTTATTTATATTGACGGTGTAAAATAATTATGTTTTCAATATATTTTAATTTGTTGCAGGTAACTTACTTTATTTTCAAGTTATTGATCCAACCTTTTATATATAGTACATAACATGTTTTTCTCTTTATCAGTGTCAATCTATATAAGCTAAACTCTGTAAACCAGATTATGTGTAAGTGTATATATATATAAGATAAATTAATAAAAACTATATATATACAATTTGATGAGGGAAAGTTCTGAAGGCGAAACTCCCCACCTGCACCAGAGGCCCCTTGGTCAGGTGAGTTGTAAATCGAGAAATATTGTTGAGATATACCATTGTATATATGTGGTTAGTTAATTGTAATTAGATATTTTTGCATATTAGATATTTTGAATTAATTAGATATTTTGTAATATTGTTAGTAGGATATTATTAGTGTGTAAGTGGTATAAATACACCACTAAACTCTTGTAATTAGATTAAGCAAATTATATACAAAAATATCTCCAGAAGAGCCCGTTTGCTCCCAAACTTCCTTCTCTTCCTCTCGTTAATGTCGCACTCTCCCCTTTCCCAATTCCTTCATTCAAACACGCATTGCCTGATTCTTAACATGGTATCAAAACCGGATAGATTCGAGAGGCGCGACAATTAGGAGATTCAATCGATCAAAAACAGAAGGAGATTCAATCGATCGAAATTCAAAATTGAATTCAAAATCGAAGGAGTAACCGACTGAAGAGATCGAGATCGAAAGATTCGAAGGAACCGAAATCAATTCTCTATTTTCTTCAATTTGCATAATCGAAAGGGTGCGACGATCGCGACGAAATCGAGGAACGAAAAGCAAAATCGAAGAAATTGATCTTCTGCAAACTAATTGCGAAGGAATCAAAAAATTGCAATCGAAGAACTGGAAATCAGATGAAAATCTGCGATTTTTTAATTAATCAGAATTGCGATTTCTTCTGAAAATTAGAATCGAAGATCGATTCATTTCCTAGAACATCGATCGATTCTGTTGCGAATGACACAGAATCGACAAAGAATTGAAGATCGATCCGCGATGAAGATGCTATCATTTTCTGCGGATACAATCTGCCTTTGGCTATCGCTGCGACGTCGAAGATCGCCGCGAATATGTATACTTCTGAGGTATGTCTGTCCAGTTGTTGTGATTCAGCGCAGGATGATCGAATTGAGTTTCGAATTGCTGTGAGTTTTTGCAAATTCATTTTTATTTTCGTATTATTCCGTGTTGGTGAATCGTTTAGTGTTGATAAAGTTGTATTTGTGTTGGTGAATTAACGAAATTGGAGAAAAGGTGTTGATAGTTGTTGTGGTGTTGTTCTCTGGTCTGTGTTGTCGAGTTCGTCGTAGTTACTGTTCTCTGTTTCAGATTCTAGAAAAGTGTTGTTTGTCGTTTTGTGTTGGTATTATTGTTGCTGGACACTGTGTTCCAGTTGTGACTAATGCTGCTAGTGTAGCAATTGCTGAAACTACTGCAGTTGCTGTTGTTAATTAATGCAGAAATAAAACCAGCAAATCGACTTGTTGTTGTCACTGCTGGTTTGGTATTCTGATGTTGTGCGTGTGAATGGAGAGAAATTATGGTTATGTTGATCAGGATAATAAGAGTAGGAAATGTCTATCGATAGGAGGATCGAGGAGTTCATAGCGACAAGTAGACTAAGAATTGAGGGATACTTCGTCGAAGATAATATGGATTGAGTGAGATTGCGTGATGAGAATCGAGGGGTTCTCTAGTCCAAGAGAGACTAGAGAACGAGGGGTCCTTGCCGCTTATTAAAATAGTTGGCGTGATGAGAATCGAGAGATTTTCTAGTACGAATGAGACTAGAGAACGAGAGATTCTTGTCGTCGTTTTTTACATAAGGAGAATCTGTCACGACCCAGGCCGGGCGCGGCGGTGCCTGCAGGGCACCATCGGTATACATCAGAGAATAGCAGCGGAACATACATACACATAAACCTGAATAAAGTAAACATCACTGGCAAGCCGACAAAGCCGTCTTCCATAAAATAAACTTAATCGAAAGTGAAACAGTACAACTTATTCTTACATTGAACCACCTGGCGTGACTACTGGACCTCAGGAATAACAAGCGTGGCGGGACATGGCCGCCATACCACTGAATGTACAAAAGTCTATAACCTCGAGGAGCGTACCAAAGACAAAGCCTCAGAAATGAAGCTTTCCGAGGCGCGGTGATCCAGAGTGCGGATCGACCAGCTCGTACCTCGACTGCGGCGTGAGCGGCCGAAGGTCGGTCTGGCGGTACCAGTATGCGGCGGGAAAATCGACAATACCTCATAAGTCTAAAATAAGCGAGCGTGTATAAAATCGGTTCTGAGAACATTGTGCCTTACCAACAATGAGAATATCAATCATATACTATCTTTGCGTGAAAATAGGAGCTCATAATCAAAGCAAGGTCATCCGCGCCGCGATGTCATTAAGCACTCCTACTCGCAGGACT
This sequence comes from Przewalskia tangutica, assembly GCA_029844215.1. NCBI lineage: Eukaryota > Viridiplantae > Streptophyta > Magnoliopsida > Solanales > Solanaceae > Przewalskia > Przewalskia tangutica. Next base: position 681,375 of record CM056728.1, read on the forward strand.
ATTTCACCGCGTGGGTCGTGTGGACCCGCGTGAGGTATTCCTCGTAAATTTGTACTCACCCGCATGAGACTATTTCACCCGCATAAGCCCAACGGACTCGCATGAGGTATTCCTCGCATCGTGGGTAGCAAATCCACGAAACAGGTGGTATAACAGGTGTTATAACGATCTTGGGGATTTACCCCTCATTTATACTCTTACCCTGAAGCAGGTGGTATAACGATCTTGGGGATTTAACCCTCATTTATACTCTTACCCTGAAGAAGGTGGTATAACGATCTTGGGGGTGTACCCCTCATTTATACTCTTACCCTCATCTTTGCGTGCCTCGGAATCCTCATCGTAAGCGTGTCGGCGCGTACGTGGAATCCCACATCGCGGTGGCGTGTCCAAGTAAACTCATACTAAGACCATGGAAGCATACGTGGAATCCTCCATCGCGGCGATGCGTCGCGTAAACTCATACTAAGACAATGGAAGCATACGTGGAATCCTCCATCATCGACGATGCGTCACGTAAACTCATACTAAGATAATGGAAGCATACGTGGAATCCTCCATCAGCGGCGATGCGTCCGTAAACTCATAACTTCATTAGACTTTCATTTCCATGTTTACCTTATTCAAGAAAACCGACTCTTTAACCTTTCATAAAGTTATTATAACCAACTCCCCATAAAACCGTTATACTAACTTTATGCTTTAAAACTTTAGACATTCTTATTCTTTCATAAGACCGTTATAACTAACCTCGTAAGTAGTTATAACTCGTATGTTTCAAAGATTTCGTTCTTTTATTAACGAGAGGCTTATACTTCAAATCAAATTTACACAATTTTCAAAATACTTCTTCATGTCAAGAAATCCTTGTCTACCTTATTTAGGATAAACCATTCCTCGAGAACAAGTGGGTTAACTCGCCTTGACCAACTTAGACAATTTCTTAAAACAAGTCAAGTATAACAAATGGATTTACTTCATTTAAAACACGTCGTCTGCGTACTATATAGTTATAACTACTCATGCTCGAGAGATAAGAAAGTTTCCACATACCTCCAGGTTAATCCACTTGCTAAGTCCAATACACCACACGTAGTCGTCAACCTAAAATGACCATAATGCGTTTATTAACCTCTAGTTCAATGTAGAATAATCCAAGTTCAAGTCACTAAATTCTATGGAAAATTGGGCGGATTTCCTTTGTTTCTACATACTTTGCCACCTTTTTCAAGGCCGAATTCAACATCCAAACGCCACATTTAAGGCCCAACAATCCAAACATTTCAAAGGGGATTACACACCTAAACTTGGATGTGTAAAATTCTGCCCCACAATGTACAACAACTAACTTAACAAGTTTAAGGTAGTATTTAGGCTATAACATGCTCACATATCATTCTTAACCAATTCTTCAATATCCAAACCATATTTCTTACATGCAATTCATCCAAGAGTAATATTTCCAACTATAAGTTCTTTCTCCTTTACATGCAACACCAAAAACTAGCTACAAGAGAAAAATTGTTACCTTAGAGTTTTAGCCAAATTAATCCAACAAATTTGCTAGCCTCCTTTCCACAATCACCACCACAACAACTCTGAGCTTGCGACAAGTTTCCTTCGCCACATTTTTGATTTTTCTCAAGCCTTTCTTTCTTCTTAATTTTCTAGAGAGAAGGGAGAACTTAATTTTCTAGAGAGGATGAACTTGAAGAATGACCAAGTCTTCAATACTTGGTCAATAAGTAGTGCGTGCAAATCGGATGGGGAGGACACTTGTCACCCACCATGACCTCTTTAAAAGAAAATATCAGATTTCCTCAGTTTTTTCGTTAGAAAACCCGCCTCGGCGCGCGGCCGGCCGCGCGACTGAAACTCCCGCAACCCGCCAACCAGTGCGCGCAGCTCTTGTCCGAATTTTCTGCCCATTGCGTCTTGAACTTGTAACTTCCATAACTTTCTACTCCGATGTCCTATCGACGAACGGTTGGTTGCGTTGGGAACTAGACTCATCGAACTACGTGCTAGGCCTTCGAAATGCCTACAAACTCTCAATGTAACTGGACATACACCACCTCAATGTTGACTAAAAACCCGTCCGAAACAATCCGTCAACCTATCTTTTGAAAATTTTAAGTCTTACTCCCTCTCGTACGCACTCATACGCATGACCTGAACTACGGGGTGTAACAGAATCGAGGGATTCTCTACTCCGAGTGAGACTAGAGAACGAGATGTTCTTCGTTGTTGTTGTGGGAGTTGAAAGCTCCTACTTGAAAAGTATTGAAGCTGCTGTTGTGTAGCAGTAATGAAGTTGCTGCTATCGTTGCTTCTGCTAGATGATGCTGATTTTGAGGTTCACTTTCAGGGGATTCTCCAGCAATGGATGATACTTCTCGTGTTTCATCTTCATTAATCAATTTCACTAATGATGCTTATAGGGATCTTGTTTGCAAGCTATTTTGTTGCTTGTTGCATCTGTGTCTTGTTTGCAAGCTGTTTTGCTGCTTGCTGCAGCTGTGTTGCTGCTTTTACCCACTGTTATTGCTTCTTAAGATCAGTGGGATCATGTTATTTTGTTGTCTGTTTTGGTTACTAAAAATATGCTGGAATATGGATCAGGGAAAATACATACTGGTGCTGCTAGATATTAATGGTACTGCTGATGGTATTAACTGCTGATGGATGATCTCGACTGGACTGGTGCTGGGCAGTAGCTGTCATTGACACTGAAATATATTGTTGCTTGTTGTTGTCAAGCATTTTAGGCGAGATGATCTTTGGAGATATTCTTGAACTCTTTGGAATTAATATGCAGTGCTCTGCGATGTCGAGTGTTGGGATTCTTTGGTCTTCTTTGGTGTTGCATTCTTTGGGCGAGAGGTTGATCCAATAGTTCCTTTGGTGAGTTTTAAGTTGTGATGCCCTACATTGTGTGCAGACATAGACTTCTGCACCTGCTGCTATTCATAAGCCATAACATTTGCTGGACCTGCTGCTATTCATGTGCCATAACATTTGTTGGACCAGTTAATTGAAGAGAGATCAAATTTCTACCAGGATTATCGCATGCCTACATGATGATGATCCATATTCTCCATTACATTGACATTGTTCGCAATGGTGTCGTACAATGTTGTTAGAGATGAGAATGTGAATGACAATATTGTGCAACCACTGGGGATATTGTGGACTGCATCTGCTGAGATTTTTTTTAGGAAGTCCTTAAGGACATCGCTTCCAAGCTAGTACTGAAACCGTTGTTTTCAGTGCCTAGCTTGAGGGGGGTGTTGAGATATACCACATATATACATTGTATATATGTGGTTAGTTAATTGTAATTAGTTATTTTTGGATATTAGATATTTTATAATATTGTTAGTTGAATATTATTAGTGGGTAAGTGGTATAAATACACCACTAAACTCTTGTAATTAGATTGAGCAAATTATATACAAAAATATCTCCAGAAGAGCCCTTTTGCTCACAAAGTTCCTTCTCTTCCTCTCGTTAATGTCGCACTCTCCCCTTTTCCAATTCCTTCATTCAAACACGCATTGTCTGGTTCTCAACAGATATGCACGAGTGGCAACCCTGCAAGGGAGAGGACCAACGGGACACGAACCCAGCAACAACCCTTGCAATATTTCAATAAAGACTGTCACCACACAGATTCAAACCCGCGACATCGGGGTGGTTGTACCCCAATTACATTGTCACTTACCAACTCGCATGTGCCCCTGGGGCTACTATATACACACTAACCATATGAAGATTTGTACAGCTTTCACTGTGAGGATGTGACAGAGCATAGTTACCATTTTACCATATTATCAATTAATGTTTATAAGAAATTTACGTATAATAATCGTATTAATGTCTTGATAGTTTAAATTAAATATTTAGTAAATTGTATAGAACCTAAACTCAAAAAAGATATTTACGTGATCAAATAACTTTCTAATGTAGGAAGCTTATTATAATAATCATTATTGACTTAAAAAGTAAGCTATAAATAATTAAATGACACTTCCAATAAAAGATATGAAGGAGTATAGGTGGCTCGGTATACTACATATCTAAATCTTCCATTTGCATTGAATATAAGATTTTTTACAAGCTAACATATAACGGATATTTAAATATAATAACTACACTTTAAACATATTACCATACGTAGCCGCAACGAAAAATATATTACCGCAGTAGCTTTATTAAGTATTCTAATTAGGGATGTTAATGGGGTGGGGCGAGAGCGGGGGAAGGGTACTCCATATCCGTACTCGCCACCTAAAACTCACCCCATCCCCGCCCCACCATCCATCACGGGTAGAAAATCCTCCACCTACCCCCGCCCCACTTACCCCTGGCGGGTACCCACCTAAACAGCTCTCACAAATTACAACATTAACTTTATCAATGTACATTTTTCCTCGAGTGACCCATTGATTACTCCAAGTTCCACAGGCATCAGCCAACAAAGATCCTCAAAGCACAACAGTTTATCAAGATGCAATAACAAATTTATATACAAGATCTAGCATAATAAGTTGTCATGAAATTACATATTATGAATGTAAGTTGGTGTTTTGTCTTTCTTTTGTGTTCTTGGGTAAAAGGAAATAGATGTGAAATTCCCAAAGAGCTCTGGAAGGTCAAATCTGCCGCAGAACTACTTCGAAATTGAAAAACATATGAAGGAGATGAAATGGAAAAAGAAAGAATTGTAGAAGATATGCAACACTTAGCCGAGCAGACTCACATTCGATTGAGTTAAAATTGCAGCTCAATTAAGTGGTTTGATTTAGAGGACCCCTACTGGCTACTGCGATTTGGAGTTTTTTTTTAGCTTAAGGCACCCTACTGGTGGCTACTGCGATTCTGCATTTTACGAAGTGAAATTAGGATTTTACATTTTAGTAATGAGATGTAGGGTTTTTTGCCCTTTTGTTGAGTTGAGTTGGGCCTGGGCTCGCTCGGCTGATTTAATAAAAAGGAAATGGCCCAAGTCAGTGAAGTCACATTTTAAATCAAGAAATGGACAAATAATTTAGTAAATAGCCTAATTAAATTAATACACGATGCGGATAGCGGGGCGGGGCGAGTCTTATATGAAATTCACCCCCGCCACACTACCCATGGTGGGTAGTACTTTTGATACCCATACCCGCTCCACCACCCATTAAACCATCCCATACCCGCCCCAACTGGAGTGAGTGCGGGGAGGTACCGCATTTACCCGCCCCACTGACATCCCTAATTCTAATTCTTATCTCTCCCTGACCCCTCTCTCTCCTCTCTCATTGTCGGCATCCCTCTCTCTTCTCCTCACTCATCTCTCATCTTCTTCTTCTCCGGCAAGAAGAAGGAGTCACCGTCGGCGGCCAATACATTTTCCTCTGGAATTCTCCACCGCCGTTGTCATCACCTCCGGTGATTTCAGATCTGATCGTCAGCTCGGGCGGTTTCAGATCTGAACGTCATCACATCCATTTTAGTCTGGTTGTCGCCGTCATCACCTCCAACGATTTTTGGTTTCAATTATGTATTTTGTTTCTCTGGTTTCGTTATACGAAATTTAGTGTATCTTGTATTTCTGAGTGTATTTCTTAGTTTGAGATTAACTTATTGTATCTCCGGTCGTCATCACCTCCATATTGGATATGAGTGTATTTATCATATTTGAGCTCGAATACACTCAAATATTACAGTCAAAACATAGTGAATACACCCGTAATCGCTGTATTTCAGATGTGAGATCTGGTCGTTATAAATACGCCGATGATCACTTTATTTTGGAGCTCGAATACATTCTAATACAGTCAAAATAAAAGAATACATCAATGTATATAATCATATATTTAAAGACAACGAAATACACAACATATCTAGTAAACACTAGCTACGAAAAGTAATAACAGAAAATATAGTTATATCATGTTAGGCGCTTATAAACAATAGTCATTTATGTTACCCTTGAGTATATTAGAATGGACTTTTAAGATATCGATTCCTTCATCAATTACTTACTCAGTCTCAAACTTAGAATCAGTTTGGCCAAACTGCGAAATCAACTTATTTTGAGAAGTAATTTTATCTAAAGTTGTTTATTTGATACGAGAATATGTAAGTGTATATATATCTATGTATATAAAAGTTTCTATGAATTTTAATGTAGGGATAATAACACTCCCGATCTCTCAGTTATGTATAATTCTGATTTTGATCCTTATGATACAGTCAAACCTTTCTATAACTGACATTAGTTATAACAACATTTTACTATAACATAACTGATTTCTCTGAAACTAATTTTTCATGTTATATTTTACTTCTCAATAATATCATTTCACTTATAACACCAATAACAATCATTATAGCGGTACACTATTTGTAATAATATTGTTAGAAATATATTATATTTATGTTAAGCTCTTAGAGGAAAGCTATTGAATTCCCTTTTGATGAAAGTATGGACAAAATTCTTCATCAATTCAAGCGGTATATTATTACTAAGAGACTGAAATTTACTAAACAACCTACAATTGTAGAATTTTACGTAAAACTTAAAATATTTAAATTCTCAATTAATTTTAAATGCATATGTTCCTTAGATTTTAATTCTTTATCTGTATCATACAACAAGTTATGGATTTATTACTAATTTATTAGTCTTTTCAATTTTTAATTAATGAGATATGAAAATCAATTGAGGTTTTAAAATTAACAAGTATATTATTTTCGTTTATAATATGAAAAATACTCAAAAAATAGTTATTTACGTGATTTTGCTTATAATAACTAAATAAGATCTAAATATCAAATGCTAGTATGCATATATAACATCATTTCACTATAGCAATCATGAAATTTTCGGACAAACGCTGTCATTATAGAGAAGTTTGAGTGTATATGATTTGTCATATTTAATCTTTGGTTAATTAAAATTTGTGCTTTTTGTTCTTTTATGTAGGAAATATATCATATTTAGACTTCTTTAAAAGTAAATTAGTCTCAAATATAGAATAACGTTACAAGTTTAACTTAACACATAAATAATTAAATCTGAAATTTGTTTTAAAAAAAGTAATGGTGGTGGTTACTCGTTAATGGTTAGGTAAGAGAACAATTATGTGTATTGAAATTAGATCACGTGTCTGCTACATACTGCCGACACTGCAAACCTTAACCAAGCATGTATTTGTCTGTTTTCTAACTTATTGTCCTTATGGGGAGCTCTTTTCAGTACAGTAATAGTAGCATGCTAGTATTAGATCTGATCTATTCCTCAAAACAAATATAAATAACTCCACTAGGCACTAGGGGCGTGTTCGGTAGGGAGGGTTGTGGGGTTGTGGGTGGCGGGAGTGTGGGGTGGTGGGTGGGTGGGAGAGTGGTGTTGAGCAGGGACGAAGCCAATTAATTTTTTCCGAGTGGCTAGTACTATATTATACAAATTTGTAGGTAGGGTTTTTTTGGTAATTGTTAATATAATAGTAATAGTAAAAAAAAATTGTTGGAGTCTATAGTCCCTAGTGAAACATGAGTGGCTTCGTCCCCGGTGTCGAGTGATATTTTTCGAAAAATATTTTCCACCAAATTCACTTATCTTCAATAACACATTTTTCAGAAAAACATTTTCTACGGAGAACATTTTCCTCCGTACCGAACACATCATATTTTGGAGGTTATTAAAATACTTACTCATAACTAGCTTTTAAGTGATTTGATTGAATGAACATTTATATACCATAATGGTATCGTTGAAGGTCTGAAACAGTCCTTCATAATATCATCATAGTAATATATGTATATAAGATGACGATATCATAAAGTGTTTTTGAGAAAAATATTGTCTTTTGAATAAATGAATATAATCATCCATGATATCAAATCAGTATATTTATATATCATATTGATATTATAATTTGGAGTAATTCGAATAAATAGTTTTGATATTTCTAAGGATACAAAAATAATAAAGGCAGAGGCGAATAAATAATTTATCTCCAATGGACATGCGAGATCTTTTCTCAAACTAAAACTCATAAGAATAGTCAAAGAAGATAACTAAAGTGAGGCCCTACACAGACTCACGCGTGAAAGTCCTTTTTGACAAAAGCATGTGTCAAGTGATGGTCCAGCTTTTAATGGGCTTCAAGACTATCATAAAGGCCCAAATATTAACACAGTTTACATATTTAACCGCTCAACTAATAATATCTATAGTTATTAACCAATATATAGATAATATACCTTAATTATATATATTACTCTAATTGAGATACAATTCAAATTTCGACAAAGGTAGAATGTTTGGTCAAAGGTTAGACATGTTCGCTCAAACTTTTAAATAAATAAGCAATGCACCATACTGGTTGTTATGTATGTACGTTTTCAGGTATAATAGTCGTAACGAGACTCGATCAGTGGTGAATTCAAAATTTTTACTAAGAAAATTCAGAATATTAAAAAATAAATACACGAAGAAGTCAAAGAAATTCAACATCTACTTTACTATATATATAAGATAATTTCTTAGCGGTGTGTCCGGATGAACTCCCTGTGCCTCCTAGTTGTGCTCCTGGATTTGACTTGTGACTGTTAATCTGATATCCTTTGCAGTTCATGATGTATAGTTTAAAACTTATTTTTTTATCTCACACAATTTTATTTTTTTTTGTTTCACAAATTAGTGGATTTAAATCTTACACTTTTTTTTTGTTGACAAGGGAATTCACAGTCGCTATCCGTAGGTGCACTCTGGGTAAACCCTGGACTGACGCGTAGCCTGCAAACCACGTCAGCCAGATTAACCACACTAGGCAAGCCAGGTGTGACAGACTCCCCCAAGAGGTGAAGGTAGACCAGTTGTTACACTGGGGGATTCGAATTTGAGACCTTGACCCCAAGCTCACCCACACCACCCCTTAGAATATGTTGAGATATACCACATATATACACAGTATATATATATGTGGGTAGTTAGTTGTTAATTAGATATTTTGGATTAGGAGATATTTTGTCATTAGGAGGTTTTAATCCTTAGCCATTTATTATAAATAGGGATAGATTTGTATATTTCATTTGAGAGAGTTATAATAGAAAATATACAGAAGGCCCATTTGGGCTCCCAAATATTGCCCTCTGCTTCTGCTTCTCCCTCTCTCCTTCTTCCACGATTTTTCCCTGCTTCTCCTGCGTTTTCCCTTCTCTGTCTTCTCTTCTCTTCTCTAGTTTCCCTTCAATTCAGAATTTTAACATGGTATCAGAGCTCTGGATTCGTAGGACGCCCGTATCCATGATCGATTGAAGAAACCGATGGAAATTTCTGAAAATCAGAAAATCAAAACCGTTGAAGAAACTGAAACTGTTCAATCGATTCAATAGTTGCGATTAAGGAATGGATTATCGAGGAGAAGAGATCGAAGAAGGAGAGATCGATAGATGAAAATCGAAATCGCGAAATTGCGATTTTCGTAATTGAAATTGCAATTTTCGACTGAAAATTCAGGAAAATCAGATTTGAAGAAGCATAAATCTGCATTTGCAAACATAGAATCGATCACGAACTGCAGTCGCATCGATCAGAAAATAGAGATCGCAGAAATTGAAAATTGAAGAATGAAGTCGTGATTGCGATTTTGCGATTTTCTTTCGGAAAAACAGAGAATCGAAAATCGAATTGAAGGAGATCGATTGAAGGAGTTCAATCGATCGAAAAAAAAAAAACAGAGAAGTTTGAAAAACAGAAGATCGAACGTTTTTCTTCCGAAAAATCAGAAAAACGAAATCGAAGGAAACAAAATATTGAGGTAATCTCTATAGCATATCGATCGATTTTGTTGTGAGTGACAACAGAATCGATAGAGAATCAAAGTCGATTCATTCTATTTTACTTATTTTTCGATTATCGCATTTGTCGATTTAGTCGTCGTTTTATGCGGATACACTCCGCCTTTGGCTATCGTTGTGACGTCGCAGATCGCCGAAGATAGTCGAGTTTCTGGAAACTCAATTTCAGTTAGTTTGTGTTGGTGAATCGACGAATTGGAGGAAAACTGTTAGTTGTTTTGGTCATATGTTGGCTTACTGTTTTTTGCTGTTGGTTTCCATATCTGTATTGGTATTATTGTCGCGCTGCTGCTGTTTCTAGTAGTGAAGAAGCATTAGTTGCTGTTGGAGATGCAAGTGTTGTGTTAGTGCTTGCTGCTTGATTCTTTGGTGTGCTTCTGAAAAGGTGTCTTCTTGTGCTAAGGAAAATAATCTTGTTTTTTTCGATTGTTTCTTTGGTCTTTGGTGTGGTTCTTGCATTTGAAAATGAAAGAAAATATATTGTTGTTGGATCAATGGAATTTGGTTCAAAGAAAGCGTAGTTACATTGCATATTCATAGATCGATTGAAGGATCGAAGAGTTCTTAGCGACAAACAGACTAAGACCGAGGGATACTTCGTCGACGATAATATGGATTGAGTTGAAGCTCAGTTCAAAGAATAGCTTGCGTGATAAGAATCAAGAGATTCTCTAGTCCGAATGACTAGAGAACGAAGAGGTTCTTGCCGCTTATCAAATTCTGTGGTCTTTGGTTGAGTCAAGATTGGGGGTGATGCTGGTTGAGAACATATTCATAGAGAGAATCGAGAGATTCTCTAGTCAGAAGACTAGAGAACGAGGGTTCTCCGTCAGATGAATCAGTGGTTTCTGTCAAATTAAGAATAGAAGCGAGAGATTCCGTATATAAAAGCCGATGATTCTTGAATTTGTTGGCTTGTCATTGTTGTTTAATTCTTGGTTATTTGGAATTGGAGTGGTTATCGAGAGGGCACAAAGTGTTGCTCTATTCAATTTCTTGAAGCTACTTCTTTGGAATTTATCCAAGTGGTTCGATGGTTGGAGGTTCGACTTTTTTTTGTGTGTCATTCTTTGGTTTGTTGGGTGCTATTGCATTTCGTGATGTCGAGGCGATTGTTCTTTGCATTCTTTGTTGATCTTTGCGATGTATGATGGTTCTTTGGTTATTTTGTTATGCTGTTTTAGTTCTTTGGAATTGTGTTGCGATTCTTTGGAAATCTTCTTTGTTTAAGGAAGCAAGAAGAAGTATTTGCAATGCTTACCTCTGGAGAATTGTGTGGGTGTTGTGTCTGATGAGAATGCACGTGGGCTCAAGACAAACTACAATGCATATAGAGGAAATCCAAGCAGTTCTGTCAATAACTCATATAAAGGTGGTTCTAGACATACTAGAGAAAGATGCTACAAGCTCAATTGATATCCAATAAATTCTAAGTTCACTAAAGGATGAAATACACATTCTGCAACAAATGTGCACACATCTAGAGTTGAGAGGAGTCAATATGAGGAATATTTTGAGTCAAGGAGGGAAATGTCATTGAACCTGTCCAAAAGAATATCTTGGGTGATAAATTTGCTAGAAAATGTCATTGAACTGTCGAAGAATATCTTGGGTGATAAATTTGCTAGTAACCTGCAAGTTGGAAATGGAGGAATTGAGAATTTAGGCAATATGCTCAATGGGTGTGAACCTGCAGAGAAAAGCCCTCGAAATTTCTTTGCAGAATCTTCTTGCGACTTTCATCGTAAGAAAGTGGTGTATTTCTTGCTGTTGTCCGTCTTTGCTATTATGCTCTAACGTTAAATGTTAATCTTGAATGGTGGCGAGTTACATCGAGTTTATCGAGCGGTCGTCTAATATTGCTCCCAAGCTAGGACTGAAACCAATGTTTTCAGTGCCTAGCTTGAGGGGGGATGTTGAGATATACCACATATATACACAGTATATATATATGTGGGTAGTTAGTTGTTAATTAGATATTTTGGATTAGGAGATATTTTGTCATTAGGAGGTTTTAATCCTTAGCCATTTATTATAAATAGGGATAGATTTGTATATTTCATTTGAGAGAGTTATAATAGAAAATATACAGAAGGCCCATTTGGGCTCCCAAATATTGCCCTCTGCTTCTGCTTCTCCCTCTCTCCTTCTTCCACGATTTTTCCCTGCTTCTCCTGCGTTTTCCCTTCTCTGTCTTCTCTTCTCTTCTCTAGTTTCCCTTCAATTCAGAATTTTAACAGAATATCCTAGCATTCTTGATCAACTGGCCAAGAACTTCGGATGATTTAAATCTTACACTTTTGGATCTACAAACTTTGGATCCACCAATGTGAAATAGAAAGAAGCCACACAACTTGTGTCAGTTGTGAGAGGCCAAAATAAAAAAAATCATCTATTTAGATCAACTAATTAAAGTATGTACTTTTATTATTGTTATAAACACATTTATTAGTATGAAATAGCTGCTGGATATTTATTTCAGCTCCAAGAACTCTAATCCTTATTTTAAAAAATGTGCTGATTCTAATTAGCCTAGACTGCCTAGTTCTTAGTAACATGAATGATGCTCCTATTTCTTGCACGTATATATTACTTTTATAACTCTTTTAATTAAATCTCCAGATGTAGCAACTTCATTATGTAGTTAAATTTTTATTTGTTAATTCAGATGCATCACCTTTTGTTGAAAATTTATTAATGTGGAATAAAATTTATCCCATTATTTATGATTCGAATAGTTTGGGATCCCGCAAGTGGAAAACGTAATTTTCACACACGTGCACACGTTGTAGCAAGAATCGTAAATTTTCTTAGTGAAAGAGATATTGGTACGTAAGTAAATATTTGAGAAATAGAATGATGGACGGGTTATTAGCCAAATGACGAGTGTTCCACGTTAATGAATGAAGGAAGAAGTGTGCACGGGTTGGAAAATGGTCGCGGAGCCGAGAAGGGTTGTTGCTCTACCTCGGAGCCGGGAGCGCTGCAGCGCCACACCCTTAAGGACCGCGACGCTAATTCAGTACCGAGCTACTGTCCAGATCTAGGTGATTCAGATCTAGCGGACTCCGAAGTGGCTAAATATCTGAAATCTAGTGTTCCAGATTCTCTGAACTTGGAGACTCCAGAGATGGAATCAAGACGAAGTAAAAGGGCCAGGAAGGATAAGTCCTTCGGTCTAGACTTTGTGGCTTATATGGTTCACGACGAACCACAGACAATTGCTGAAGCATTGTCAACTCCAGAAGCACCACTCTGGAAATAAGCTATTGAGAGTGAGATAGACTCCATCCTGCACAACCATACTTAGGAGTTGGTTGATCTTCCTTCGGGAAACAAACTGTTGGGTTGTAAGTGAATACTTGATCGGTGAATTTTATACACACTTTTTGAGTCATTTTTAGTTAATATTTTACCCATTTTGTTTATGTTTAGTATAGTATTAGGGTTGTTTTCCTTTCTTTTGTGTCACAACGATCAGAAATGGAGAAATGACAAAAAAATAAATGAAATGAGCTTAATTGAGATGAAATTGCACACTTAAAAGGGCCAATAAATGAAGTCTAAGAAGTCCCGGGAAGTAAAGATCAGACGAAGCCCGGATGAAAACTGGACGACGAAGTGAAGAACCGCCGAAAAAACGCCACCGGCGCCGCGACGCCCAATGTTCTGCAGAGTCCGAAAGTTGCAGATTTTTTAGCGTCGTGGCGCCCGACTGCAGGGCCACGGCGTCGACGCGGTATTTTTGACGTTTTTGGCCGAATTTGTCACATTTTCAGGGTCCAAAAAGAGATAACTTTTTCTACCTACATAATCCTTAACCCTTGACCTAAAGGATTTTTGGACTATAAATAGTCCCTACATCATTAATTGATAAAATTCATCATTGTACATACAACACAACTTAGGAGGCTAAGATTGGAGGCTTTTCAAGTATTTTCTTTTCCTTCTTTTGCTTTGTTTATTTCAGTTCATGTATGGAGATTATATTAGTTCTTAGCGTGACTATGGCTAGAAGCTAATTACTTTATTAGGAATTTCCTTGTGATTCTCTTGAAACTCTTATTCATGAAGTAATACATTAGTTGATTTCTTCTTCACTTGTTTAAGATTTATTCAATAGTTGTTTTGATTGCTTGATAATTAATTGATCACTAGTTATCATCACTAATTAATTATGTTAGAGGTCGGTGAAAATGGCGTAGCTATTATAACTATCAATCGTCCGCCTCTCAATCTTCTCTCCGTTGACGGTACTTTTGCTTTTAACTTTCAATCCCTTTTTTTGAGTTAATGGTCAAAACACACACATGAATAATCACTTTTTCGCGAGTTTCACACCTCAACTATCGTTTCCTTTTTCTACATGAACTACACCTACCTGATAGTTCAACTATGAAAAACAACGGATAGTTTATCACTTTTTCCCGTGTTTCGTACCTCTATCAATTGTTCCATTTTCTACTTGAATGATCACCAGCTATTTATTAAAACATACATGGTTGATAGTTCAGGTAGAAAAAAGGGAATAATTGATAGTTGACCTGGTCAATTTCGAGGTGTGTTTTATACATTGATGATAATTGAGGTGCGAAACTTGTGAAAAACTGATAGAAAAAGGGAAAAAATAATAGTTGAAGTGTGAAACTTGCGAAAAAGTGATAATTTGGACAGGAAGGAAAAAAGTGATAGTTGAGGCGTGAAACTCGCATAGTTTAGGTGTGTTTTTGACCATTATCTCCTTTATTTTCTCTGCTTACCTTCCAATTCATTCAATTCACATCGAGCTAACACAGACCTCAGAATTTTGAACCACTGAGTGCGAAATACCATTTTGGGATAATAGTGTTTTTCGTCTCTAAATTATAGATATATTCTGATTTTGGTCCTTAGTGATATCTGACGAAGCACATTTAACCTTCAATTAATCGAATATTGTGTTTTTAGTCTTCTTATGTAAGAAGTATCTTGTATTTGCACTAACTTTTAGAACTTTAGTACCGTCAAATATAAATTAACACAGTACAAACTTAACATAACACATTACACAGGGTCAAAAACACACATGAATTATCACTTTATTGACAGTTTCATACCTCAACTATCAATTATTCTCTTTTCCTACCTGAACTATTACTATCTATGTATGAAAACACAATTAGTTAACAATTCAGGTAGGAAAATGGAATAACTGATAATTGGCCTAGTCAACTTCGAGGTGTGTTTTAATACATAGATAGTTCAGGTAGAAAAATGAAAAAAAGGATAGTTGAGGTGTGAAACTCGCGTAAAAAGGATAGTTGAGGTGTGAAACTCCCGTCAAATAAATTCTACACTAACCTTTCTGTAAGGTACAGTATTGTCTGTGTGCTGCTTTAACGAGCAAATACATTAATTTTCCAGATTTCGGGTTTTTGGAGATAGTAATAATCACCAACTGATTAAACATTTATCCATATTCATGTAAAAGTTTTAGATCCAAATCCATGTAAAAGTTCGGGGCTCTTTTATTAAAAAGGGAAGTTGAATAATTCTCAAAAACATAGTTTTTGAACTTTTATAAGCTGGTCTGAAATAGAAATGTAAAATTGAAAATTTCTCAAAAGTACTTTTAATAAACATAAATTAATAAGTACTTGAAACTGTATTATTCTCATTAACACAGTAGAGTGTAAACTGCACGTCAGAAAATCTTGAATGAGTAATGTAGAATAGTCAAATACCATGATCGTCTTAGTAGGTTGAAATCTGATCAAGTACAACAACAACAACATACCCAGTGAAATTCCACAATGTGGGGTCTGGGGAGGGTAGAGTGTACACAGACCTTACCTCTATCTTGATAGGTAGAGACACTGTTTCCGAAAGACCCTCGGCTCAAGAGAAAGCATAAGCAAAAGAAACGGTCAGACATGAGCAAAAAATTTAAAACAGTATGAAAATGAAAGTAACGAAAGCGAATAAGCCATGATAAATGAGTGACTGTTCATCGAAACTGTTATAGTCCGAATATTCATACCTGTTTGTCGGTCCCCGATTATAAGTTCTCGTTGACCACGACCTATAGGAACTTACTTTGAATGTGCTAAACAATTAGCAGGAGTAGAAACTGAAAGCATGGGTAGGGCAAGAGGCTGTGGACGACGTGACCCGTTAGCACCGGATGAATGACGCAAACTTGAGCGCCTGAAGTCACGAGAGAAGGACACGAGTTCCTGAAAAAAGAAGCACTAACTACCACAGGTAAATAAGACAATCGAAGTACATGAAGCAATTGATAGCACCAAAAATTAAAGAACAGAAAACTATAAAACAATACCGCGCCTACTAGTATGATAGGCTAAGCGGGACTACCTACTAACTTCTACCCTAATCTGGGTTGTCCATAACCTCCTATATCAAGTAGTGAGTATAATTGAAACACATGTTTGTCTAACCTATATGTACCTTTAGTTTTTTGAAATAGCACTCCGACGACTTGGTTCTTGGTTATGATAGTATAACTGATAAAATACTTAGATAATCTTTGCGAAATGCTAGTATAACCGATAAAATACTTAGATAACCTTGACAGTCTTGGGTAGTTATCTTGGCCCTTGGTCAGATCTTGGTTATGCTAGAGCTCATAAGATTTATCTATCCACAAGTTATTGTATTCTGTCTGATATTTAGGATGAAATATAGAAACATAATTTAGTGACAATCCCTTTTTTCATGGCAATATCCTGGTACTTGTGCTTTGTAGTGATGCTGGGAAATTTTAAGCCAATCCATTCGGTCCTAGTAGCACGTGGCTGTGAGGAAAATCATAGTTCGGTCCTAGTAGCATGAAGCAATTGATAGCACCATGCATGTTTGTTGCAGATTACTTATAGAAACGACAATGATAATCATCAGATCGACTCTGATTCAGACTTCTCATATTTGATCTTCTTTTTTAATAATAGGATGTGCCTGACATTGTCTCCTTGAAGCAGCAAATTTTTGCTGATCTGGATGAGTGCTGCCCTCCGCACTGCATTTTTGCTTCAAATACTTGTATAGTCAAGTTAGATTTGATTGGACAAGGGATGAAACCATGTAGGGAGATTGTTGGGATCCACTTTCTTAGGTAAAGGTGAATCAAGAAATCCTAGTGTATATGCTGTGACAGATGAGATAAGGCTTGTTTGTTACTTGACTGCAGCCCACCCTCTGGTACTGATCTCCTGGAAATTGTCCGCACAGAGAGGACATCCCCTCAAGTGCTAGTCAATCTGTTAAAACTTTGCAAGGAGGATTCAAAAGACTCCTATTGTAGTTCGGAATTGTACAGGTTTTGCAGTCAGACGTATGTGCTTCCCCTACTTGCAGACAGCATTGCTTCTCGTTGAACATGGTGCTGATGTGTATCAGATTGATAAGGCTCTTACTAGCTTTGGCATGAAACTGGGTCCATATAGGTGCATATTCCATCGAACATCCTATGAAATGTCTAAATGATTTGATCTAACTGTGCTGGTCAATAGAACCCTCAGTTTCTCCATACAGCTTAACTGATAATATAAGAACATATGAGTTTTTTTACGGTTCAACAGACAGCTACCAAAATGTTTTAGAACTAATGGATGTATAGATTCAAAATCTGATCATACAGTAGGAGAACCTTATTCCTCTAAATACTAAAATAGTCATATGACTCATTTCTCATGTATATAATCCACTGGTGATGAATGTGATCTTCAGTATATATTTTCTTATAACGTTCCAATTGGAGTGATTGACATCTTCTGTTGTTACTTCCGTTTTTTTTGGGTGATGTTGGCAATGTCAACTGCAGAATGGTTGATCAAGATGGGTTTCAGTCTGCAACTGTGCATGATGCGGAATTCCTTGAGACTTTTCCAGATAGATCTTACAAATCAAATTTGATTCCAATCATGAGGAAAAATAACCGTGAAGGTGATGTACACTTCCTTCTTGTCATCAGGACTTGGATTGGATTTGTCATCAGCTTTTGTTGAAGTTTTTCTCCAATGGAATGTGTACTAGGTGAATCCACTTGCCAAGGCTTCTACACATACAATGACAAGGGAGAGGCAAGCCCAGATCCCCAACTATCAAAATATATAGAAAAAGCGAGAAGTATGTCTGGTATCACCATTAAATCAAAGGTCTTCCTCTCTCTCTCTCTGCTACTCATTTAACTTTGTCTTTTTGTCCTTCTATCGAGAGTTCTCTTGTAATCTTCCTACTGAACTTATCTTGAAGAAAGCAGGTAGCTTATTGCTCTGCTGTTGTTGGTTCTACTGCATTTTACACCAGCTTGTGTTTTGAAGTTGTCGAGGCTGTTTCCTATTAACCCTGTAACTTTGTTATTTTCCTTTTTCTGTGTTTTCTTTTGAGCATCAGTTCTAGGCTGCGCTTTTTTATTCCTCCCCAAGTTTAGATGCTTATAGAATATTCTTCCTGCAATTGGTTTCTTGTGAGCACTTCAACCTGTGTTTATTTGTTGCCTATCTGTTCTTTCCTGATTGTAGATTTGATAAATGATCCAAAATGTTTGAATGCTAAACTTATAGTTGGTATAACGCATTTACCATATACCATATGAACTAAATATAATTTTGGAAAGGTCTTTGAATGCTTCCTTTCTATCTATCAATTTATGACCGTACGTGCACGTCTGAACAATCATCTTGGTACAGTTGGCAACATTGTCTGATGGAGAAATCATTGAGATGATTCTTTTCCCTGTACTGAATGAAGCATGTAGCATGATATCAGAAGCAATTATAGTGAAATCCTCTGATCTCGATGTTGCTTCAGTTATGGGTTTGGGTTTCCCCGCATACAGGTATTTTTCCATAGAAGTCATCTCTTCCATGGTGACGATTCATACACTAATTGTATTTATGAAAATCAGGGGAGGCATAATTTTCTGGTCTCAGTCTGTTGGCTCCAAATATATCTGCTCAAAACTAGAAGAGTGGGTGAAGGAGTATGGAGAGTTTTTTAAGCCTTGTGCATACTTGAAAGGGAGAATATCGCACTTAAACTATGGAATAAATAAATAAATAAAATCAGCAAAGAAGAACAGAGGTAAACTTTAAAGACAGTAAGGAATGTTCCCAAAAATGTTCTGTAACATGAACTGGAACATTAACAAAAACGCAGAACTAAAAACTGAGTTTAAGATGCAGCGGAAATAAATCAAGAACACCAAAGATTGTTTTTCATAAGTTATATAATTGTATATAACTTATAGTGGTCTCATGACCAAAAATTTATTGTATAAAAATTATACAATCTTACAAATCCTTGAGAATGAATAGTAATCAAGTAAAACAAAAAGGGATTAAAAGAAGTTAAATCCTAACTTCTAAGCCTGAAAAATCTATCTAAAATAGAAGTGAAAAACACCCTATTACAATTGCTTTGAGTTGAAAGAACAAGTATGGATCTAAGAAAGCAATTCGTAATTTTGAACAAGTGTAATCACAAAAACAGTTTTTCGATCCAAATTGTTTTGAGGCAATATTTGAGGCGTCTCGGATCTGAATTTATACGCAAAAGCTGGATGATTAAACCTTGGAGTGAACCCTCTATTTATAGTGGAGAGTCCACCCGAGAGCTCTTGAATCTCGGTGGAGGTTGAGCGAGAATAAGTGGTTGGGCTGTTCTTGACCTTAAAATTCTCAATTGTTTTGACTTTGTCTTCCGGTGAATGCTCGCCCGTTATGCACTCTCTTTGGACTTGGTCTTGTCAAGTACTATCGTGTTTCCCTTAGCTCTAACCTTGACCAAATATTCACGTGATAAAATCTTCGGCGAGAATCGCTCCGTGAAGATAGGCAAAACTTATGCGAAATGTCCTCGGATGTCACGACATTTGGGATGACATTTCTGTTTTACTTAACACCAAAAGAGACATGTTACGTAAAATGTTAGGACACGTAACCTAACACTAACAATCTCCTTTTTGCCTTCTTCACAAAACCAAATAGTTCATGATTTTATCACGGCAAATCTCTCGACCTTTAACTGAAAGCGGTTATAAAGCACGATATATACATTATGTGCGGTGAGTTACTCGAATCAGTATGATGCAAAATGCGAGTATCTGACTAAAAGATTAATGCCTTGAAACCATCAATATACACATAAGCGATATAGAATAAACAACAATATATAAGCGAAATTAAAATGTCTCAAATTGTCAACCCGAATAATTACGTCCACGAATAAAAGTATTTAACAAGCTGCTTAGCGGCTAAACACAATGACACAACTTGAGCTATTTCATTTCTAGATGTCTTACGGTTTCATCTCCCTGCGTCAAGATCCCTGCGGTTCGAGCATTCACTTTGTCGATCGCTCACTGGACGGACTCATCTCCCTTTTTGGGAAGAAAGCAAAAATAGGTAACGTTCTAGCTTCCACGGGGCTACGTGCACAGTCGCTCTGCGATCTGGGCATTGAGCTTTGCAATCTCTTGCACCAGCGATTGTTAAGAACGGCTGTGAGATATTCTAGGAGATGCAGGACATTTACGTAACATTAGCACTTCCGGTATGTATTCGTCCATGGAAGATCAATGACTCTGCTCTTGCTCTTGGGATCGTCGATTAACGGCGTATACTTGAGTTCTTTCGGATCAGATCTGTTTAGGGCTTGGAATCCACGAGAGGTTAGTACGCCAAGATCGATGAGGAAAGGAAGGATGATACTGTGTCCTTTTACGCCATATTTACAATCTGTTGAAAGATTGTTGTTGCTATAACAATACTTAAACCTTTTCGTATGTTGTATAGGAACAATGCTTGTTCCATTGTTACAATTGATGTGTGCAATGAACACAACCAATTGTGTATCATTAACTTGTGCAAAGCGACAAATAAAGGCGGTGAGTGCGGATGTTGGACACCTTGAAACCCATTTCTTCACCACTCCATGGTGAGATATGAAATCACTTCATCCCTATCATTTATCACTTCCCGTTCGCCTCTCATCATCATTCACTCTATTTAAACATTGGTTAATTATAGTTGGTGTGAAGTCATAAAATTTGTTATGAAACACTTTCCCAAAGTTTTTCGACTTGGGTTTCTATTTTACTTGTTAGATTTGCATAAAATAACTTCACTACCTTGTCTACATAAGGACATTTGTTATTTACTGAGTCTAGTAGATTTCTTGAAGTGAAGAAATCCACCGACAGTGGCTCTTACAAGATCTGATGTCGATACCTTCTCGGTTCGAATGGCTCGGCCGTTGAACCGAACGATGTTTTGAGTGATTGGTGTTAAAAACTTCGGAAGAGAAAGGGGTTACCTCGGATGCGATTCGAAGCTGCTGCTTGTTAGACCGGATCTTGGAATCGAAGATGATTGAGAAGATGTCATAACATTTTACGTGACATCTTGAGGGTTGATGATGATTTTGTTTCCCGAAGTCGACCATTTCTTGAAATAAAACTTCTTGGAGGGTGTCGTGCGGAATCTCATCTTCTCATTTGGATTCTATCAGTTTGCGAAGGAAGGTGAAGCGGTGATTCGGTTGGGACTCACCCGAAAAGGTCTTTCTGAATCAGATGCTGGAGCTTGTAGAGGAGAGTCGACTTATTCCTTTGATGGGAGATTCACCATGCCAAAGGCTTTCTCAAAGTTTGGACCGATCTCAAGTGGGAAAGGTGCTTGATTTGTCCTCTTTGGGAGGGCGGAAACATCTGGGGTTTCATAAGTTGATAGGATTGTTTGTCTCCCTGGATAGGCGATTTCGGAGGTTCTTGAGCGATACTTACCACGAATCTGTGCGATGGTGGACTTGTGCTCGTTGGAGAATGTTAGGGTGGTGGTGACATTTTCGGTGACATGGGTGAGACATCCATTGGAGAGAAAGTGGAAGGAGAGAAGGAGAGGTTAGGGTTTTCAGATGTTACGGGAATGGGAGTAGTTTGTGAGGTTGGTGACTTGAAAGAGGGATTAAATGCGTGGGTGATGTTAACCGTTCCTTGCTTTTTTTTTTTTTTTTCTTTGGAAGTGAGAATTAGTAATTAGTGAATGATTATTTATACACTTGGCAAAAAAACTATCTACATAAGTGTTTAAATTCTATACAAAGACTAGTTCTAAGGTTTAGAGGTTGTTTCAAAATGACATCAAAACCAAGAGAAATTTTCAACAAAAACAACTCAACATTAATCGACCACGCGTCTTTTGTAAAATCTGGAAATCGAGTGTTATCGAAATGTTTAGCACATTTTGTGTAACACGGAAGTCATTTTCTCATAGGAGCAGCGGTTTGAACTAAACAAGACAACCGTAGAGTTTTGTCTCTAAATTGGTGGAGCAATGTATATTGAGTCCACATAGATAAGATCTTGTGTCTATCATGATATAAAATATAAGTATGTTGATACTCGCATAGAATAGGAGCAGTATCAATTTTGTGTATGTTGATACTCGCATAGAATAGGAGCGGTATCAATTTTGTGAGTTTTATGACATTTTACAATTCTTAGGAATTTAAGGCTTTGCCTTATTTTTGATACTCCTTTTTATGATTTTTGTATCATCATGAGAACGGTATCATTTTAAAAGGTGTTCCTTTGAGAAGTCATGACGTTAGAAATACAAAACAACTTTAACATTTACTGAACAAGCGGTTCAGTTTTACCTTTGGATGAATGTTACCGTAAATGTCGGGGACATTTGGATAACACACTCCAGATGTCAATTTTATATTGAGCAGAGGCAGAGAGTTTTCAAGTTTGAAAACCTCTGCATGATCTAAAGCTTTGTAAAAATATCACTAGTTGATGAGAAGTGTCAATATAATCGATTCTAACTAGTGTTTTTCAACAAGTCTCGAAGAAAGTGATGTCTTATATCTATATGTTTTGTATGAGAGTCTTTGGACCGGATTTTTAGAAATATTGATGGCACTTATATTATCACGAGACAAAACTAAGATATTTTTGAAACACCATAGTCGTCTAACATGTGTCTTAGCCATATTAATTGAGAGCAACAACTCCATTGCTACGTATTCAGTTCGGTTGAGAGTGAGACACAATTTTGTTCTGTATGCCAGAAACTAAGTTATTGCGAGGTAAAAACATCCTCCACTAGTACTTTTCTATCTTCCACATCCCCATTGATCCAAGTCACTATATCCTATTAGATTAGGATTAGTGTCTGGAATACCAAATTCCCAACTCGTGTGCGTGACATATCTTATGACACGTTTGTGATTTAAGTGAGAAATTTTAGGGCATGCTTGGAATCGTGCACACACAAACACTAAACATAAGATCTGGCGACTCGCGGTGAGATACAAAAGACTACCTATCATAGATGCGTATAAAGTTGGGTCGACATTCTCCCAACATCATCTTTGGATATAGTCTGGGTTGATCCCATCGGAGTCTTCATGTGTTTGGCGTTCTCCAATCCAAACTTCTTAACCAGGTTCTTGGCATATTTGCTTTGTGAGATGAAGATACCCTCCTCATTTTGTTTTATCTGTAAGCCTAAGAAAAAGGTTAGTTCCCCTATCATGCTCATTTCGAATGTTGAGGACATAAACGACAAAAGTCTTAAGATGAGACATTGACGTCGAACCAAAAACTATGTCATCTACATAGATTTGAGCAATAACCATATCTGATCCATGGTGTTTTATAAATAAAGTACAATCAGCTACGCACGTTGGAAACCAAATTCGAAGGAATTGAGTTAAGCGACCATACCGTGCACGTGGAGCTTGTTTTAGTCCATACAAGGCCTTTTTAACTTTGTATACATGTTGTGGATGGTGAGGATCTTCAAATCCTTTGGGTTGTTCAACATATACCTCCTTATCAATATATCCGTTCAAAAGGCACCTTTCACATCCATTTGGTGAAGAGTTATCTTTAAACAACAAGCTATGGCAAGTAATAATCTAATTGATTCAATTACAGCTCTTTGGAGCAAAGGTTTCATCATAGTCGATACCTTCGACTTGAGAGTATCCTTGAGCCACTAGTCTAGCTTTATTTCTAATAACGATTCAGTTAAATCGATTTATTCTTAAAGACCCGTTTAGTTCTATTACATTAGTCTCGTGAGCGAGGAACTAGATCCCAAACCTCATTTACGGTGAAGCTGTTCTAGTTCTTCTTGCATGGCTTTTATCCACCAACTGTCTTTTAGTGCTTCATTAATGTTTTTAGGTTCCAAAGTAGAAACATAGCACGATTGACTTACCTTGTGATGTATGGTGGACATCTGCGCATCTTACGCGTATCTCGGTAATTTTTGGCTCTTTTCTCCTTGTTTTTATTCCTTGAATACTTCTCCTATTACATTCGGTGGGATGGTTTCTTGATTACGGATGAGGATCCTGCGTCTTGAATCATGAAGTTCGATTCAGAATCCTCATCGTGTTCTCATCTTGATTCTGGTGTTGCTGCGGATGTTGTAACATTTGGTGTAACATCTGCATTTTACGTAGTCCGCCTCTTGTATTATTACGACGGATACATTCTTGGTGTATTTCTGCATAATCTGCATTATCATCAAAAACAATGTTATGATTCTTGTATGCAGTTTGGTTCGAAGATTGTACACTCGGTAAGCATGACTATTTTGAGAATAGCCTATGAAAATTCCCTTATCACTCTTAGAGTCAAACTTTGCTCGATTATCTCTATCATTTAGAACATAGCATACACACCAAAACATGAAAGTAACGTAGATTTGGTTTCTTTCCATTCAAGATCTCATAGGGTGTCATTTTTGTTCTGGTCTAAGATAGACTACATTAGAGATGTGACTTGCGGTGTTTGAAACACGCCCAAAAGCGTTTGTGATTTTTAGAACTTAGCATGACTCTAGCCATTTCTTGTAGGGTTCTATTCTTCCTCTCTCTACACCATTTTGTTGGGGGGTTTTGGGAGCAGAAAATTCATGAAAAATACCTTTTTTCTCACAAAATGTAGAAAATTGATTATTTTCAAACTCCTTTCCATGATCAGATCTTATCCGAAAAATAGAGGAATGATATAGATTTCTAATTCTAGAGTACAATATTCTAAACATGTCAAGCGTTTGAGACTTTTCTTTCAAAAGAATATCCAAGAGTATCTTGAAAAGTCATCTACAATCACAAAAGTACCTCATGCCTCTAGGCTATCTACCTCGATTGGACCCATAAGATCCATATGTAAAAGTTGAAAGCAATGAGACGTACCTGAGAATTGTCCATCAATCTGAACAACTTTGTGAGGGACACGGGTTTGCTTACCTTTGAGACAATCTTCACACACCACGGTTTCACTCATAGGACTTAGTTTAGGAATGCCTTTTCTGCTCGTAAGATATCAATTTTCTAAGGTTGTGGTAATTGACATGTCTAGTTTTTGATGCCACAATGATGTCTCATCAGTCCCTAACACTATTACATACCTTATGTTCTCAAACAAGATAGCAATTATCAACTTGTTCTTGTACTGTCATTATCGTTTGTTAGTTTCATGATCATTTGTACATGCGTGTTTATTGAATCTTACCTCTAAGTTGTCATCACCACGGTTGGCTTATACTAATTAGGTTAGCCATCGACCGTCAACGTCTGAGACATTATTGATCTTTGGAATTCGGGGGCGTTGATTCCTCTTCCTATTATCTTACTCTTTTCACCTCCTCCATATGTAACATTTCCTCCATTTAGAGCTTCGTAGTTCTTTAGACATTCTTTTGTTCCTGTCATATGGCGGGAACAGCCACTGTCAAAATACCATGATCCAGAGATATTGGTCCTTAGTGCGGTTATGGCTCACATTACAACTTGTTTTCTTGATGGGAACCCAACCTTTTTGTTACCTTACGATTTTTGTAGATAGAGAGTCCGCCAGAGTGTTGTGCGAAGTTCTTGTGCGATGCGGAAGACCTTTTCTTTACGAGTTTTAGTAACTTAAAGCAAAAAGGTTTTAAATGTCGATTTATTACAATAATTGCACACATAGTTGCTACCATTCTTACGGTTCATTTCCCATTTTTAACAAACAAGTTGGAGCGTAATGTATTGATAGGATTCTTGTAGCCCAAACCGGTACATTGAGGTTGACTAATACTAAGGATTTCATCTAATTTGGAGGTGCTGTGTTAAGCTTTTGAAGGTTGCTTGGCGGATCAACTTTGCACTTATCTTTCCTAATTCAAGATCTTTTTGGTAGAGTCAACCGATCGGGTAATGGTACTTATCAAATCTGCATTCTCACGAGTTAGAGTTTTCACCTTTGATTCAAGTTGATTAGATTCAATGATTAAGTCCTTGCAAAGGGCTTGCAATTCCTTAATCATATCATCCTTAGAGTCTTCTTGAGTCTCAGGTTTAGAATCATTTTTTGAAATAAAACCACACAAGCAATTGACATCTGAAGAATTAAAAAACTCATACCTTTCTGCTGTTGCTGTATCTGCAGATGTTACAGCTGATGTTCCCGGAAATGTCATGACTTTTAGTGTATCACAGTCAGCTAAACCTTCATCATCCGAGAGAATGTTCAAAAACGATGGCGGCATTGCTTGTGACTCTATTTGATATTCTCTTCCCTTCGCCTTCATCATCACCAGAAATCCATAGACTTTTGCCAACCTTTCTTAAAGTGTTTGCACACTCGTTGGCATAATGACCCGTCGGCGAGCGTGACATTGAATCTTTGTCGGTGCAGGATCGAACTGGTTCGGTCGAATTTATTCTCTAAGTTGATTGCCTTTTTGTGCGGTGGGAAAATTCTTGGTAATTCGTGGATTGAGTCCTTGGTTTTGGTGCTCTTTAGACTTAGATTTATTCTTATCTTCGTTGAATCTTCTTAACATCGTATTGAACCTACGAGTAAGAAGAGCAACATTGACACCATCCCCAATTTCTTCAAGTGTTTCATCCTCTTCATTGACTTAGTCTCTAAGGATTTTGCTTGAAGGGCAACATCGCGCCTTTGTATAAAGACCTTTGATTTTCCATGTTCATCTCATATGTTTTGAGAATGCTCGTTAAAGTATGTAGGTCCATTGTGGCAAGGTTATGTGCTTGATCGCCTGAATCTTAATGTTGAACTTTTCGGAAGAGATCGAAGAGCTTTTTCAACAAGTTGATTGTTGGTCAATGGAGAACCAAGAACTTGACATTCATTAGAGATATCAATCAACTTTTCAAAATAGGTTTTAATATCCTCCGATTCCTCCATCCTTAGCGTTCATACTTACTCGTGGCGTGCGAAGCTTCGTTCGTCGAACACGAGCTACGCCACGTGAGTTTGTAAAGTATCCCAAGCATCGCTTGGCGGTGAGCAATTTTGGATGAGTTTGAACATATAAAGATCAACCCATCCGAAAATAGCATTTAGTGCCTTTCGTTGAAGCTGCACTATTAGTTTCTTCAAAAGTCCATTCGGCCTCGAGCTTGACCAAAATGTCGCCTTCCTCGTCAGGTGGAAGCATAGGAACGATGTATCCATTAGTAATAGATCTCGGGCTCTAACATCAATGGATTTGATGTGTGAAGCGTGGCGAATCTTCGATAAGGATAGTTTGATCCATCTAAAATAGGAAGTCTACCAATATTTGGATTACGGATCCATAGTTAAGTAAAAGGAATAGTAACTTATTATGTCAAGTGTCGGCTCGATACCACGAAAGGAGAATATCGCACTTAAACTATGGAATAAATAAATAAATAAAATCGTGAAGAACAGAGGTAAACTTTAAAACGATGAGAATGTTCCCAAAAATGTTACGTAACATGGCTGGAACATTAACAAAAACGCAGAACTAAAAAGCGAGTTTAAGATGCGTGAAATAAATCAAGAACACGAAAGATTGTTTTTCATAAGTTATATAATTGTATATAACTTATAGTGGTCTCATGACCAAAAATTTATTGTATAAAAATTATACAATCTTACAAATCCCTTGAGAATGAATAGTAATCAAGTAAAACAAAAGGGATTAAAAGAAGTTAAATCCTAACTTCTGAAAAATCTATCTAAAATAGAAGTGAAAAACACCTATTACAATTGCTTTGAGTTGAAAGAACAAGTATGGATCTAAGAAAGCAATTCGTAATTTTGAACAAGTGTAATCACAAAAAGCAATTTGCTCGATCCGGTGTTTTGAGGCAATATTTGAGGCGTCTCGGATCTGAATTTATACGCAAAAGCTGGATGATTAAACCTTGGAGTGAACCCTCTATTTATAGTGGAGAGTCCACGAGAAGGCTCCTTGAATCTCGGTGGAGGTTGAAGCGAGAATAAGTGGTTGGAGTGTTCTTGACCTTAAAATTCTCAACTGTTTTGACTTTGTCTTCCAGTGAATGCTCCTTCCGTTATGCACTCTCTTTGGACTTGGTCTTGTCAAGTACTATCGTGTTTTCCCTTAGCTCCTAACCCAGCCAAATATTCACGTGATAAAATCTTCTCAGCTTCAGAATCTGCTCCGTGAAGATAGGCAAAACTTATGCCAGAAATGTCCTCCCAGATGTCACGACATTTGGGATGACATTTTCCTGTTTTTACTTAACACCAAAAAGAGACATGTTACGTAAAATGTTAGGACACAGAACCTAACACTAACAATACTTAATCGAACGAGCTTCCAAGAGATCTTCTTTGGTGAGAAAGGTTAATTTTCTTGCAACTTTGAAATGAAACAACTACGAAAAAGTGGATCCTCAAATACTACTTTTTTGTTGTTTGACAATTGCATCACGTGTTGCTGATAACGGACAACAAGATCAATTTGATATAAAATATGACCAATATGCTGGGTTCTAACAACAGAACTAGAAAGCTGCATGTTCTTATGCATGCACATTAGTGGACCAACATCAGTTTTGCTGTCTTGTTCCAATCACAAAAATGGGTTCCAGTTATCTTTTTTGATAACGGAAAAGAAAATGTGAGTGTTGTAATACATTAATGAAGATTGGTCTTTTGCTAATTGCGGAGTTTCGTTATGTCTACAGGGTGCAGAAATTAGGCAGGCAAACTTGATGTGTATGTATCATTCACCTAACGGACAATAGTGTCTGAGAGTGCAGTTATGTTTTGTATAAAGTCTCATGGATAGAGTCGGCATCAAATGGATGAAGATGATGCTGATCGCTGCATTAAATATTCATGTAATTCAGGTGAACTTTGTAATTAACCTGTCAATCAACAATGTTATATTTTAGGTTTTTTCATGTCTAAGTCAAGCAGTATTTGCTTTAGATGTTTACAATCGTCTTTATGTGCAGTGGCGGAGCCACTCTTGTCCTTAGCTGGAAAATTACGATGTATAGATAGGTAAAATTTATTTTTAATGCATAATATATTATATGTTGAGTCCCCTTAGCTTCTTATCTCACTGAAAATCCCGACCCCGCCCCTGTAAGTGTGTTTTTTGGTCTTAACAGAAGTTGTGTATGAGAGGACCAGTATAGATTAAATTGAATTAGTAAAATTAACAAACTCCATGCTTGCACATTCAATTTTAAGCTCAATGATCACTTCCTTAATGATCACCTTTTCCTTGAAATTCCTTCTCTATTACTGGTCCATGTATGAGAGGACCAGTATAGATTAAATTGAATTAGGTTTAGTGTTTGAGTCACGTTTTGTGGTTTGTGGGTAGAGTTACCCGATACTTGTGCTGGTGGAAGTAGTAGGTACTCGGTAAAATAGGCGGGAGATGCCCGTTATTAGATTTTTTTTTATATATGATTGAGGAAGCTTTCTTGTAAAGTATGTTTTATATGTGCTTACTAATCTTGTCCTTTTGTCATGAGTTGGTACAAAAATTGACATTATCCTCGCAGCTTCCACTTAAGAAGAATTGTTAAATTGGACAAGAGCATCAATCTGCATGTGGCCAACTGGCAAAATCAATCAACTAACAAGCCATTATATCCAATAACAAATCACCTATAAACCATAGACTTCTTGTTCAAAGTTCAAACTCGAGAAATACCCATGTCTTTAGCAACCCTTTCCTTGTTTCTCTTCTTCTCTTTTGCTGTTGCAGCAAATGAAAAGCCCTCAGCTTATGAAGAGTTGCAGCACTACGACTTCCCAATTGGCATTCTTCCTAAAGGGGTGATAGGCTATGAGTTGAACCCGAAAACCGGCGAATTTGCGGCGTATCTCAATAGCTCATGCAGGTTCATGTTGAGTTCATATGAGCTATATTACAAGCCTGTAATAAAAGGAGTTATATCTAAAGGCAGGCTTAGAAAATTGAGTGGTGTTAGTGTTAAAGTTGTATTGCTATGGCTCAACATTGTGGAGGTTAGGAGGAGAGATGACAATCTCCAATTCTCAGTTGGTATTACTTCTGCAAATTTTCCTATTAGGAGTTTTGAGGAATGCCCTCGTTGTGAATGTGGGCAAAAGAGCCTCGTGTCTTCCTCGTAGAGCGTTGCAGTGGTGTACGCAGAATTTTATGTAAATAGTATCGGTTTATTGTTACAACTCGTCTTGTCACGGGTGTAGTTCTGGGGCTATCGGATTCTAGAACTATGCTTTCTTAGAAGTAGAACTTTTAAGAGTAGAGTTTTTTTTATCAAAAAGTGGTTAGGTGTTTGATTGTCAATAAAAAAATGTTTTTGGCTTAAAAATTAGCAAAATCAACCTCTACTTTCAAAAGCTCAAAATTTGAGCTTTTGGAAATAGAGACCAAAAGCACTTTTTCGATTTTGAACCAAACACTCCAATTTTTGGTCAAATGTGTTTTTGGCATTCCAAAAGCACTTTTGGCAAATTCAAAAGCCCAACCAAACGGGCACTTAGGCGCATGACACGACTTAATTATGGATCGTTTGGTTGCTGGTTAGGAAGTGAATTATTCATGTATTAAAGCTAGTATAACTAGTACCATGTTTGATAGCATTTAAGAAGTTGCGTATAAAATTCAGCTCATCAAGCACAATGTTTGGTAACAAATTACAATTTCGCATAACTAAAACATGTACTCCTATAAGTTACGAGTCAAGTTATGTATTATTTTTTGTAGGGTAAAAAATAGAATGAAAACTAATTTCTATTTACTAATACCTGCAACCAAATGACCCCTTTTGGTGTACAAAAATAACAATAATTATGTCTGTAATAATCTAAATAAGTTAATGTCAGTTATCGTTTATAGTGTTTGATATTATAATTTAGACTATTGTGGACAAGTTGTGCACGTCACGGCTATAGGTGGTTAAGTATTTGAATATGCACTATTTCGACTAATTTATGCATAAAATGATTAGGCAAAGTTTAATAGCCAAGAATGACTCAATGCTATTTCTGGCCGTTCATTGTGACTTAGTAATCAGTGTATAAAAGTTAAATTTTGTTAATATAATGAGAACGTGGGGTCTATATTATTGCTATTAACATGTCTGGCCAAATTCAAGAAAGTGATAGGTGCATGATAAAATTAGGAATGCTTACGCCCATAATTAAAGTAATTGGAAGACGCACGATTTCGACTAGTTGGTGCATAACAAAATGACTAGGCAAAGATTAATGGCCAAGAATGACTCAATGTTGTGATGTGTCCTTGTTAGTTTTGATAAAATAATTATAATACGTATAAATTGATTTGAACACCACGTAATAAGTATGCAGAGGCGGAGCTACGTTTGGTCAAGATGGATCATCCGAAATTTCTTCGGCGAAAAATTACACTGTATACACAAGATTAAAATTATATTTTATGTATATATATAATAGATTTTGAATTTCCTTGACTTCTTCGGGTGTTTACTTCTTTATATTTTTTAACTTCGTTAGTAAAAATCTTGACTCTTCCACTGTAAATAATTAACTTATTATCTTTACAACGTGAGTGATGGAAATGTCGTGTGCATATGCAATGTGTGTGTTTTGGTTTGAGTGTCAAGTCAAAACAGTGATGGGGCATAATGGACAATTGCTACTTTCGGCTGAGTGTAATATGATGTTCGTTTGCACTTGATATCTGTTGGTGTTTTGAATGATGAATGTTATGTTAGTATGAATGATGCTGAAAAGTGAAAACTTACTAAGGTTCCTTGATTGAGGCTCGTGGTACAAAGTGTCGTGGTCTATACTAGACTACAATTTTTATTTGTGCTAATATGGTGAATGTAGTTGAGAGCAATAACTCTTCAACGTTATGGCACAAGAGGTTTAGCCACATCAGTGAGAAAGGACTCAATGTCCGGCCAAGAAGAAATTGTTGTCCAATTTTAAAAGTGCTAAATTAGAAAAGTGTGAGCACTGCTTGGCTGAAAAATAAAATTGAGTCTCTTTCAAGTCTCATCCTCCTTCAAGAATGACATATGTGCTTGAGTTGGTGCATTCAGATTTATGTGGTCCTATGAAGACAAGGACTTTGGGTGGTGCACTTTATTTTGCTACGTTTATTGATGATTGCTCAAGAAAATTTTGGATATATGTCTTGAAGAGTGTGAGTGATATTGTAGTAAGATGGAAAAAATAAAGGATTGTTAATTCTTTTGAGTGTGTAGTGATCTCACGAGTATTTATACTCGTGACTACACATTATAAAATTCTTTGCCATAGTGATATCAATTGTTCCTCTTGGCCCGTGGTTTTTTCCTTATTCAGAAGAGTTTTCACGTAAAAAAAATCGGTGTCATTATTGCTCTTTATTCTTGCTAATTAACCATATGTTAATGTTCTGCGTTTATCACTAATACCATAAATATTATTTCACGGGTCTAGTTTATTCCCAACAAGTGATATCATAGTGAAGGTTCTGTCTGAGTATGCCCTGTGGTTGAAGCACAGTTTAAACTTTCACATTAGAAAAGAATTACTTTGGTCAATTTTTTTTATTAACCAGTCTTTGCCACTAAAAAGTCTGCTAATAAATCAGATGAAGAGTGGAATTTGTTACACAGACAAGTCTGTGGCTTTATTAGATAGTGGGTTGACGATAATATGTTGAACCATATTTCTGGGGAGACACATGCTCAGACCCTATGGGAGCAGCTTGAAAGTTTGTGTGCTCGAAAAACTGAAAACAACAAGATGTTCTTGATTAAGCATATGTTGATTTTAAAATACCTTTATACTTCTCCGATGACAGATCATCTGAATAACTATTAGGGAATGATGAATCGGTTATCTGATATGAACCTTAAATGTGATGAAGAAATTCAAGATTTGTTTCTACTTGGTTCCCTACTAGATTCTTGGAAAACCTTTAGAACTTCATTGTCAAATTCTACTCTAGATGGTTTGATCTCTATGTATCTTGTCAAGAGTAGTGTTTTAAATGAATAAACGAGAAGAAAATCTCAGGGTCCCTCCTCATCAGATATTTTGATGACTGACTCTAGGGGGAGAAGTAAGAATTGTGATTTTCAAAATATAGAACATAATATAAGTAAATCTAAAGGCAAACTAAAAGATATCGAGTGTTATATTTGTGGAAAGAAAGGACATACAAAGAAGTTCTGCCGAATATTGAAAAAGGAGAACAAAAATAATGAGGAAAAGAAAGAATATGGTAATTGTGTGGTCACCGTCACAACAGAAGATCTTGTTACTGTCCTTGATGAAAATATGATAAATATTGCTTGTCAAGCTGGATTATGGATGGTGGTGTCGCATATCATGTGACATCAAGAAATGATTTGTTCTCATTCTATACTCCAAGTGATTTTGAAACCTTGAGTATGAGTAATGAGACTGTCTCTAGGGTGGCTGGTATTGGAACAATTTGCTTGGAAACTAGTACTAGAACTAAACTAGTTTTGAACAATGTGAATCATACCTCTGGTGTTCGTTTGCACTTGATATCTGTTGGTGTTTTGGATGATGAATGTTATGTTAGTACCAATGGTGCTGAAAAGTGGAAACTTACTAAGGGTTTCTTTATTTTGGATTGTAGTACAAAGCATCTATACTAGACTATAACTTCTATTTGTGCTAATATGGTGAATGCAGTTGAGAGCAATAACTCTTCAACGGTATGACACAAGAGGCTTAGCCACATCAGTGAGAAATGACTCAATGTCCTAGCCAAGAAGAAATTGTTGTCCAATTTCGAAAGTGCTAAATTAGAAAAGTGTTAGCACTGCTTGGCTGAAAAGCAATATAAAGTCTCTTTCAAGTCTCATCCTCCTTCCAGAAAGACAGATGTGCTTGAGTTGGTGCATTCAGATTTATGTGGTCATATAAAGACAACGACTTTGGGTGGTGCACTTTACTTTGCTACGTTTATTGATAATTGTTTAAGAAAACTTTGAGTCTATGTCTTGAAGATTAAAGACCATATGTTGGGTGTCTTTAAGTAGTTTCAGGCTTCAGTGGAAAGAGAAATCGGAAAGAAGATGAAGTATATTCGTACTAATAAAGGTGATGAATATTGTGGACCGTTTGACGAATACTGCAAGCAACATGATATCAAACACAAGAAGACTCCTCGATTTAATGATTTGGCAGAGATGATGAACAAGACCTTCATAGAAAAAGAGTCGGATGTTTCTTTCTGAAACAAAGTTGACGAATTCCTTTTGGGGTGAAGCTTTATTGACCGTTGCACATGTTATCAACATATCTTCTGATATTGCTTTGCAAAGTGATGTTCCAAAAAGAGTTTGGTATGGCAAGGATGATTCCTATGACCATTTGAAAGTATTTTATTGCAAAGTTTTTATACATATGCCTAAAGATAAGGGGTCAAATTAGCTATCAAGACAAGACAATGCATATTCATTGGTTATGGCCTTGATGAGTTTGGTTACAAGATATATGATCCAGTTGATAAGAAGGTTGTAAGAAGTCGTGATGTTGTCTTTGTGGAGGATCAAACCATTGAAGTTATTGCCAAAGTGGAGAAGTTAAAATTTTCATGTTCTGATGGTTTAGTTAATCTTGATCAAGTTTCTCATACAAACGTTGATGACATCAATGTGCTCAATGATGACTGTGATGTCCAGAATGGTGTTCCAGATCATTATATTGATATTGATGATAACAATGTCATTGTATGAGGTAGATGCTCCTACTCATAAAGTTGTGGACGAGTTAAATATTCTATTAAGGATGTCTACTAGACAATGCATTTCTTTTTTCCGTTATTCTCCTAAGGAGTATGTATTACAAAATGATGGGGTAGAACCTGAATGTTATGAGGAGGCCATGGAAGATTTGCACAAGAATCAATGGATTGAAGCCATGCAGGATGAGATAAAATCTTTGCATGA
Organism: Przewalskia tangutica; assembly: GCA_029844215.1. Classification (NCBI taxonomy): domain Eukaryota; kingdom Viridiplantae; phylum Streptophyta; class Magnoliopsida; order Solanales; family Solanaceae; genus Przewalskia; species Przewalskia tangutica. Next base: position 716,445 of record CM056728.1, read on the forward strand.
GAACCAAACGTATGAGTTGGTAAAATTACCTAAGGCATGAGAGCTTTGAAAAATAAATAGGTGTTCAAAGTTAAAACTGAAGAACACAAGTTGAAGCCTAGGTACAAAGTCAGACTGGTCGTTAAGGTATTTGGTCAAAGGACGGTATTGACTTTGATAAAATATATGTCCTCAATTCGTATAATTTTTTATTTGACTGCTAGTCTTGATTTGGAGATTAGACAGATGGATGTAAAGACTAGTTTTCTTCATGAGGACTTAGAAGAAAAAATTTATATGGAACATCCTGAGGGCTTCAAGGAAAAAGGTAAAGAAAATCATAATGCGAAAACTTAAGAAGATTCTCTATCGGTTGAAGCAAGCTCCTAGACAGTGGTACAAGAAGTTTGAATCTGTTATGAGGGAGTAAGACTATAAGAAGATCTTTTCATGTGTTTGCACAGAGATTTTTTGATGATTTTATCATCCTCTTGCTATATGTGGATGATATGTTGATTGTGGGTAATAATGCTTTAAAGATTGACGAGGTGAAGAAACAATTGAGTAAGTCTTTTGCTATGAAAGAATTGGGTCATGCTAAGCAGATTTTGGGCATGAGAATTACTTGTTTCAGAGATGAAATGAAGTTTTATTTGTCACAAGAGACCTACATTGAATGTGTACTAGAGCGCTTCAACATGAAGAGTGCTAAGTCTGTTAGCACACCTATTGTTGGTCATCTAAAATTGAGCAAGAAAATGTGTCCTACAACAACAAAGGAGAAAAAGATCACGACAAGAATATCATATTCCTCTGTCGTCAGAAGTTTGATATATGCAATGGTATGCACTAGACCAGATATTGCTTACGCAATCGGTGTTGTCAGTAGGTTTCTCAAAAATCCAGTGAAAGAGCATTGGGAAGATGTGAAGTGGATACTGAGGTATCTAAGAAGAAACTCAAATGAATGTTTGTATTTTGGAGGATCAGATCCAATCTTGAAGGGCTATACAAATTATGATATGGTTGGTGACCTTGATAACAGAAAATCCACCACTGGATATCTGTTTACTTTTTCATGAGGAGCTATATCATGGCAGTCGAAGCTGCAGAAGCGTGTCGCACTATCTACAACAGAAGTAGAGTATATTGCGGCTACTGATGCTGGAAAAGAGATGATATGGCTCAAAGAATTCCCTCAAGAACTTGGATTGCAGCAAATTGAGTATGATGTCTATTGTGACAACCAGAGTGTAATAGACTTGAGAAAGAACTCCATGTACCATGCTAGGACGAAATACATCGACGTGCGATATCACTGAATTCGGAAAAGGATAGAGGACGGATCTATACAGGTCAAGAAGACTTCTACAACTGAGAATCCTTCGGATATGCTGACCAATGTGGTATCAAGAGACAAGCTCGAGCTATGCAAGGAACTTATCGACATACACTCGAATTAGACGTCTGATGTTACCTCCTTTCGGTGAATAGGTCTGGAGGGGGAGATTGATGGGGTCATACCCATTTAATAATAAAAAAGGAACAATGCATTATGATGGGCAATTGCTACTTTTGGCCGAGTGCAATTTTCAATTGCAATTTACCCTTTTTTCTGATTGGTTGAAGGCTTGGCAAATTTGCCTATAAATAGAAGCATTCATCTTCTCATTTAACATACCAACAAAAAGAGAGAAATATATATGAGAGCAGTGTGAGGTATTCTATAGAATGTGTAAGAAAATAATTTATGAAGAAAAAATAGAGTGCGAGTGATATTGTAGTAAGGTTGAAAAAAAATTGATATCATTATTACTCTTTATTTTTGCTAATTAACCTTAACTTAGTGTTTCACATTTATCACTAATACGGTAAATATTATTTTGCGGGTATAGTTTATTCCCAACACACACGACAAGTAAAAAGGATAAGAGGGAGTATTAACTTTGCATAGATGTGAATGCGTTGCACTTCTTCATCCACTTTCCACATTTACTCTTTCTTGCCGTGTACATATCGAAGATCAATTTAAAAAAGGTTATAAGTTAAATTCATCTCGAATCAGTGTACTGCTAGTTGAATTAGCTAAATTGAATGCAAGAACCAGCCTCTTATTTGAAATGATATAAAGTTTACTTTATAAAGTTTTGTTCAAAAATCAAATGAATAGTATATTTGTCAAATTAGATATTGGGCCTAACTTACCTTCAAAAACTAACTTAAAAGGAAGAATAATTGTCCAAACCTTATAAAGAATTGTCCACTAATATCACGTTCTGAACTCATAATTCCAAAAGCTCAATAAGTTCATTAACGGCAACACAAACGATGGAACATGAGCGTTTAAATTCTGAATCTGTCTCAACCTATCAATAAGGTGGAAGCAATATAGGTTCAACGAACTAGTTTTTTGTTACACTAAAATAGATATATATATATATATGTGAAAAATTACTAACTTTCCACTAACGTTAAATTCTAAACTCATAATTCCAAAAGTACAACGAGTTTTCCATTGGACTCCAACATAAAACCTAAACATTCAAATCATGAACCCGCTTACACTCGTCAAGACACAATTCTTGATCCTATGTTTTTTCAGTGTTGTCTCTTGTGCTTCAAGAACATGTTCCTGAGCTCAGCAGCATCAATTTCCTTAACATGACTCTCTGGCCTGTAATAACCAGTAACAGGGTCCGGTACCCATGAAGTTGTCTTGTTTGATTCCCCTGCAACTTTCTTCATCATCACATTGCTTCTCACTGCCCCATTACCTCTTACAGTACCAGAAACAGCACCTTGTGATGCAGCTGCGTATCCACGCCTGCATAATCAGTGACCGATTCAGAATTTAAATACATATCTTTATATTTTTTTAAGAAAATCTTATATATGTAAATTCCTATTTTACATATATATATTGTTGAGCCTAATACAGTTGTCAGATGAACCCCTAGCTCCTCCTAACTATGCACACGGGGAAGACGGGGTGGTGTATCAAGAAGATATAAAACTGTGAAAAAAAAGAATGAATGTTTACCTATGAATAGCTGCAGAAACAGAGTCTACAATGAAAGCAGAAACAATCTTGGAGTTGGAGAAATAAGGAGCCATTGTAATTAAATGCTAAGAGTTGAAGCTTTCGAAAGAAGAAAATTAAAGCTGCAACAGAAGCTATGTATATGAAGAAAATGTTATAATTTGTGATGAAATAATAGTATGAGAAGGAGATGTATATATAGACAAAATTTGTGAGGAAAAAAGAGAATTATTATTATGGAGACGCGTTAACGTCGGCTTCTAAGAAGGTGATAAGGTCTCTTCTTTGCTAATGAGCCAACACCTGGTCGTTGCCCCTAGGGTCATCTCAAGTTATAACATGCGCCGATTTTATAATATTATTTTTATTAACGTCGGTAATAATAAAAAATGACATATATGAGTCGATAATGACATAAATACGATAAATTATTAACGAATGACATAAATGAGTTATTTATGATAGTTCGATAATATATTTAGGTTTTTTCCCAAACCTAATAGTTGACCAAAATTCTATTAAGAATATCACTTAAATATATATATATATATAGATAATTTATTCAAAATTCAAGTAAGATATTAATTCAACCGATAAACTCATAATTCTGAATCCATCTCTAAATGATAGGGAGTCGATTGAAAATCGGCCAAATTAAAATTACCTTCTAAAAGGTTTGTTTGATATCCAAAAATAGCTAGCACAGTAATAATCAGGCAAGTGGATAATATGAGGGTGAACCACAAAAGTTTAATTTGATTTGTGAACAAGTTATATTGATATTATAATGTAAGGATTGTGATATATGAATTAAATAATAAGAGAATTATTTAGTAAATGCTGGGTTAATAAGATTTTAGTCCCTTAATTATAGGTAAATTCTAATTTTTTTGTCATTGATTAATCATATTTAGCCTTTAAGTATTTTAAATCTATACTTTTAATCCCTTTCTTTGTGAAATCACAAACTTTCTAAAGTATTAATTGGTTCACTATATATAAAAGCATGAATACATGTTAACTAGCAATTCAGGGATATTCGTAATAATAACAACAATTGTCAATCCCAAAACGATCAACTATATAAATTATCAATCCGCCCTGCACTGGGCAGGTTCTTGAAGGCGAGTATCCTCATTGGGTGGTGTGGGAATTGGTCACAAGTTCAAACCCTGCAGTAACGCCTCGCCCGCCGCTTTGAAGTCTCACACACGACTACTTGCCAAGTGGTTTAACTGGTGGCGTGATTTGCGGCGCTTATCGTGATCGGAGTTTACTGTCTTGCGCACTCGAAAGAAGCGTGGCGCCTTCACAACAAAAGAAAAAAACTATATAAATTATCACAAATATGAAAAACATATAAGATATTTCTTATATTATTAATTACTATATAACTTTTCACATTATTAATCCCTAAGTAAATAATTTTTGCTTAATAACTGATACATGAATCAAACCACATCACGCAAATGAGTGGAATATTCGTTTTTGGCTTTGTGCAGTACGTAATTCCATTAATGGCTGATTTGTTCTTTTACCGTGTTAGCCACACTATCATTTAGTCGATGATCACTACAGTACATGTGACGTGGAAAATTAGGAGTTCTTTACATTTACGTTCACAAAACTATTACTCTCTCTGTTTCAATTTATAAGATACAGTTTTATTGAGTACGAAATTTAAAAAATAAAGACTTTTTTTTAATTTTATAGACTAAAGTAAGCTAAAGTATTTTTGTAGTTATAATTTATCTCGTGAAACGTAAAAGATAAAGTTTAAAATTAAATTATTATCAAATAAATAAATTGATAGGGTCTACGTGTCTAAAAGTGATAGAAGCGCACTGTGGCAGCTGCGTTTTCCTACTTTTCTCAACATTCTCAAAGCCCTTCAACTTGTGCAATTCATATCCAAACTAGTTTTAGTATTTTGCTGTTGGAAATTTGATTTTGGTGGAGGTTGAGTCCGCTCATCTTTAATGATTTAAACATTATGGTTTCACAAGTTGAAAATCTGGTTCTTTACACGTGTGTAATCTACTAAGTGAGTAGATGATCGTAGAGCCAAGAATCGTCAAATTTCATTGAGAAATGGAAGAGATATTGATCCGCGAAGTAAGGTGTTTGAGACATGAAAGTGTGTGTGACAAATCTACCACATCGATAGTAAAAGGAAGAATTGTTCATATTATAAGTCTCTAAACTGAATAAGGAATTGGGACCCCAAGGGGTAACCCATGTGTTTGAAGGAGGGAGGACCTAGGTGTGCTTGGGTACGAGACTAGGCCCACACGCGCAACCACCATCCGGGTCGTAGGTCATGGGCTGCTCTGACATTATCTTTTTGGATCCCAAGCTTTATTATAATTACAGTTTGGTCCCTGAAGTTTCTGAAAGACATTTTCTGTCGGTGTCGTGGCGCCTCATGACCAGCGCCGCGACGCTAAATGTTTAGAGGACATTCCAATAACGGGAAAATCAGGGAATTGATGGCATTAACTTTTCTGAACGTTTGACACTTATGCCACAACATTTGGCCATTATGGTGTCCATTAACAGTCTTCTTAAACACCTATTAACACCTCTCATCATCCTTAAACACTATATAATCATTCCTTATTTCAGATTTGAGGAGACACAATATACACAATGAACATAAGAGAAATACTGTCTACACTTGGATGATTTCAGACTTGATGAAATCTCTTCCTTTCTTGCAATCTTTCACATTCAAAAGATCCTTCTATTCTAGCAAACACTTGAGTTCTCTTTGCTAATTTGTTTGATTACTGTTTTATTTTGGAAGATAAGTTGTCATTACACCATTGAAAGGATATACGGAGTAATATTATCTTAAGGATAGATCAAGAATTTGGTCGACTCAGCAAGCCAATTATCTTGTTATATTTCCTGATTCTAAACATATTGTTGTTGTTGTTCTCAAGGGGCTTGCTGCAGTTTCAACCAAAATCTCAAGACTTTAAGGAAGGAAGGATCAAAGACCGAAGATCAAGATCATCAACACTTATTCATGTTGTGACAACTGATGTAAGGCTTCAAGCCTATTATATTGAAATTGTAATTGATTATCATTTCTAAGCACTAGAATTGATTTTGAGGACTGTTGGGATTCTTCCTGAAATTCCTTATGGTCCAGGAAATGTCTGCATTTTGGTCCTGGAAGTTTCAGATAAAACAGAAACAATGAATCTGACAACAGAAACATTGACTCTGATGTTTGAAAGCCAACTGTTGGAAAACCAAAAATTCTGAAAGATGAAGAAGTAAGTAATGCGGAACAACCCGAGGGGTTTGAGATTTCAGGAAAGAGAAGAAAGGTTGTCGGCTTGTCAAATCTCTGTGCGAACTGAAACAAGCCCAAAGTATTGGCACTAAACATTTGATCGTACTCTACTATCGAATGGTATCTCCTCAAATGTATGTTTCAACATGAAAGGATATGGGTACTACAGATGACATCTTAAGAGTTGGAATCCCTAAGACATCTAACAGACTGGTCTTATTCCAAATTCATTTGTGATGAGTTCGACAGTCTCGTTGAAGTCACCAATGGATTTAAATTATAGAGTTGATTGGAATCATGGTGCACCCATATGCCAGGAGGTATATGCTCAGGTCACACTGCAAATGACCTGGTATCGGTTCATAAAAGAAGACCAGTTGAACTAAGGTTCACTAGTGCTTCTGGAAATAATCAATAGAATGTGTTAAATTTGGATGTGACGACATCTGAATTATTCGCTTATCTATGGTATTCTGGATGTCCAGTGGTTCTGGGAGAACAACATGATGCAAACTGGATTTAGATCTGAAGAACACTAAAGTGCAAGGTGTGTCTTAGGAAAATCCTCTAAGCAAATCTTACATTGGACGATTCATGATGGAATCGGAGGTCATGGCTTTGCACAAAGCATGACGAGAAGTTGAGTAACTTCACGACCTCTTAGAGGATGTCCCTTCTTGGGAGTAACTCGTGGCTGCTCTAGTTTGACACTGTGAGAGCACGAATGACGGTGTCTGAACATACTTATCGCAGACATAAAACCGTATGACAGTTGATCGGGTGACACATCCTTGATTACAAATCAAAAGGAGATAACGAACCATTTAAAGATAAAGGGTTACTCACATATCAAGATGTCTTCCTGTCTAGGAGAATTGGCTTAAAACACAATCAATAAGAACCAATATAGTGGACACCCAACCTTACAGGCTGGAGATCCCATGAATAAGGTTCAATGGGAAAACTAAACTGTAAACTGAATAAGGTATTGGGACCCCAAGGGGTAACCCATGTGTTTGAAGGAGGGAGGACCTAGGTGTGCTTGGGTTCGAGACAAGGCCCGCACGCGCGCCACCACCACCTGCCTGGTACGTGTCGTCGGTCATGGGCTGTTCTGACATTATATTTTTGGACCCCAGACTTTATATTATAATTACAGTTTGGTCCCTGAAGTTTCTGGAAGACATTTTCTGCCGGTGCCGTGGCGCCTCATGACCAGCGCCGCGGCGCTAAATGTTCAGAGGGCATTCTAGTAACGGGGAAATTAGGGAATTGATGGCATTAACTTTTTTGAACGTTTGACACTTATTCCACAACGTTTTGGCCATTATGGTGTCCATTAACAGCCCTCTTAAACACCTATTAACACCTTTCCTCATCCTTAAACACTATATAATCATTCCTTATTTCAGATTTGAGACACAATATACACAATGAACATAAGAGAAATACTCTCTATAGTTGGATGATTTCAGACTTGATGAATCTCTTCCTTTATTGCAATCTTACACAATAAAAAAATCCTTCTATTCTAGCAAACACTTGAGTTCTCTTTGCTCATTTGTTTGATTGTTGTGTTATCTTGGGAGATAAGTTGTCATTACACCGTTGAAAGGATATACGGGACAATATTATCTTAAGGATAAATCAAGAATTTGGTCGACTCAGCAAGCCAATTATCTTGTTATATTTCCAGATTCTAAACATATTGTTGTTGTTGTTCTCAAGGGGCTTGCTGCAGTTTCAACCAACATTTCAATACTTCAAAGAAGGATCAAAGACCGAAGATCAAGATCATCAACACTTATTCATGTTGTGACAACTGATGTTAGGCTCCAAGCCTATTATATTGAAATTGTAATTGATTATCATTTCTAAGCACTAGGGATAGTTGTACACTATTTTCATACATACACTGTAACACCAACATTTTCTTTTCCATAATCAATTTAATTAAATTTTCAAACTAATTATAATATATCATACTTAATATGTTACAATCAAAATATTAGATATTTTTAAATTATATAAAAAATATTATAAATTATAACTTTTCTCATATCAATTTGATAAAAAAAATATTCTTTAAAATGTTGATCAAAACTTATAATTTAATTCTAAAAAAAAAACTTGAATGTAAGGGTGTTTGATTGTATATAAAATTGAAGAATGAGAAGAATTGTTTTTAAAATTTGTGATCTAAAATAAGCTATTAATACTTGTATGACTATAAATTATCTTATTAAGAATTATATTATTCACGCTCCAGTTAACAAGGTCTGGGCGTGCGGGGGTGTTAAGAGTCTCACATAGGATATGAAATGAGAACATTGACTCTTTATATGAATTTAAACAATCTTCACTCTACAAGCTATCTTTTGGGATTGAGTTAGACCCAAGATCTATTCCTCGGAGTTTACATATTCAAGAAGCTTATAAGTAGCACTAAGGTCATAATAGGATACTAAAGTACGGGTGAACACATTGTGAATTTGATAAGATTTGTTTGAATAAAGCTTTTCTGTCTTATTAAAAGAAATTGTAATTTGTAGAATTTTATCTAATCTATAAATTTCGACAGTCTTGAAAAGTTTATATAAATTGTGAATTTAATTGGAAAGACACTCGCTATATCAATCACTAATTAAGTTGAAAGTGCCTTTTCAGAATGATTAAATATGTTTTGAACAGACATTAGTTATCAGACTTCTAAAATATTATAAATATGAGCTATTCATATCTCAAAAGCTTATAAAATATTGTATATTATTCTGCTCGATAATTCTACTTCTCTTCTTTTCATAAATCCACAACTTTGTTTTGGGGAAAATGTTGAAGATACTAGTATACGTTGAGTAGAAGTTGTTTGTAGTGGTGTCGTAACTGTCTCGTCTAGTATACAGCAGTAGTATACAATAGTATACAGCAGTAGTATACACTTTCATATTTCAGCCTTTCAGTTTCTTTGTTTAAGTTTTAGCACTTTAGTCTTTGGGCTATTTCTGTAATGTGGCTAGTGACGCAAAGCCATACATATATATATATGGCTTGGCTATGAATGAAAAGTTAGAGAAAATCATTTCACAAATTCTGCACTCTCTCGTCTTCTCTCCTCACTCCCGACTTCAACATTCCCATTTCATCTTCACTGCACCATCACCGACGGGTGGTTGCACTCCGTCATAATGCTAAATTCACGATTCTAACATGGTATCAGAGCCATGCATGTTGAATCCAGAAGTGATTCTGTCTCAATGGGACAGGGACTGAGAGATTCTACCTGCGAGGTTCAGTAGTGGTATATCGACTCCTCTATAGAGATCGATTTTATGTTTTTTTCTGATTAACTAGTTTATGTCACCTGTGAGTTGCCTAATTTACATCATTTTGTGTTCATTCTCAAAGTTCGATTCACTGTTTTGCTATTTTTTTTGATCTACATTAGATCTGAATTTTTCATTTGAACTGATAATTGGAGTCACTGTGCGCTGTCTGTGCTGAGAATATGGAGAATATTACTACGACACCTTCTATAGTGTTGGAGGAAAGTTCAACCTCTAATACAGAGATCATTGATCATAATCACCCCTTGTTCCTAAATGCATCTGACACAGTAGGTGCTATTCAGATTGAGATCCAGCTATCAGGAATGGAAAACTATACGCTATGGAGTAGGTCTATGCAGTTAGTTCTATTGACAAGGAATAAAATTGGATTCGTCGATGGATCTATAAGGCGCGACACTTATGGATCTCCGCCACGCGCAGCCGATAGGATGCAATGCCTTGGTAATGTCGTGGATAATGAGAAGTGTCGATAAAAACCTGTTGAGTGGAATTCTCTATCGCACTAGTGCAGCGGCTGTTTGGAAGGACCTTAAAGAGAGGTTTGATTAGATCAACCTCTCTAGAGTTTTTCAACTACGAAAGGAATTAACAATGCTGTCTCAAGGAGCCTCACCGGTATCTCAATATTACTCTAGAATGAAGGATCTATGGGACGAGATAGACTCAATCATACCACCTCCTACATGTGACTGCCTAAATCCTCGAGAATACATTACACACCTGGGAAATCAGAGACTATTGGAGTTTCTTATGGGATTAAACGATGGATACAATCAAGCGAGGAGTCATATCCTATTGATGTCACCCATACCTAGTGTGAACCAAGCATTTGCTATGATACCGCAAGATGAAAGCCAAAAGAACATTTCCTCTCTAGGTAATTCTGTTGACAATATGGCATCAAGCAGCGTGGCTTCATTTGGGGAAAGCGCAGAAGTTTGCCTTCTGTGATCACTGCCAAATGAAGGGACACAGCAGGGAAGGATGCCATAAGTTGCTATATTTTTGTGATTACTGCAAAAAGCAAGGACATGTCCAGGAGAAGTGTTATAAGCTGATGGGATACCCTTCAGATTACAAAGGAAAGAGTAAGGTTAATGCTGTCATGGTACCTCAAATGGAGCAAAATGTGCAGGGATATGGAACCAGTTATGGTAGAGGTATTGATGGTGAGATGAATCACAGACATCATGCAGGCAGCAACCAACTCTCTGTTTATCAACAACAACAACTCCAAAGAGATGATCAAGACTGCGCTCCGCATGGGTTGGAAATGCCATTGCCAATGACAAATCGTACGAGGATCAGTGCAGATCATACTGCTGCAGCTACAGTATGTATGGCAGGTAACTGTATTGAAGGTATTAGTAGTCCTTGGATAGTTGATTCAGGAGCTACAAACCATATGGTTAGAAATAGTAAAATGATTGAGACTCCTGCTCCTAACTGGTCAACAAATTCAGGACAAGTGCAGCTACCAAATGGAGGCAGTGCTCCTATCACACACACTGGAGAATGTAGATTAACAGGAGGTGAAGTTATCAAACATGTGTTGTGTGTGCCAAGTTTTCAATATAACCTGCTTTCAGTATCAAAATTGACCAAGGAACTCCATTGCAGTGCTAGGTTCTTCCCTGACTTTTTTGTCCTGCAGGATCTCCTCACTGGGAAGGTGAAGGAGATTGGTAGAGAGGTGGATGGCCTATATGTGCTGGACTCTGCAAAAAGGCAGGAGAGGTTGATGGCAGCCAAGACAAATATGTCAAGGGTCAGCATGGGAGAGGTGAAGGCAGCCCTGTGGCACAAGAGATTGGGACATGTACCAATGAGTGTCCTTAGGAAAATAAAAGCTTTCAATAATAGTTCTAATTTTGTGCTTCAACACTGTGATATATGCCCCATGGCAAGACAAACTAGACTACCTTTTCCTACTAGTCAAAGTAGAACTATACTTCCATTTGATATGTTGCATCTTGACATTTGGGGGCCATACAAGGTACCCACTTATAATGGAATGGGATTCTTTCTTACTGTAGTAGATGACTTCACTAGATGGACTTGGGTATTTCTCTTGCACATTAAATCTGATGTTCCTACTATACTCAAAGATCTTTGTTTACTGATTAAAACACAGTTTGATTCCAAAGTTAAAAGGGTCAGGTCTGATAATGGTTCAGAATTCATCAACAGCTCCTGCAGAGATTTGTTTGCACAACTAGGTGTCATACATCAGACATCCTGCCCATATAGTCCCCAGCAGAATGGTATTGTTGAAAGAAGACATAGACACATACTAGAGCTTGCCAGGGCCATAAAGTTCCAAAGTTGCCTACCTGCCAGGTTCTGGGGAGATTGTGTTGAGGCAGCTGTGTACATCATGAACAGACTGCCTTCTGTAGTCTTGGGGAACATGTCCCCATATGAGAAGCTATACAAGAAAGCACATATTCTGTCTCACCTAAGAGTAGTTGGCTGTTTGTGCTATGCTACAAATCTAGTGAAGACAGATAAATTTGACACTAGAGCCATCAAGGCAGTCTTGCTGGGATACTCCTCTAAACAGAAGGGTTATAAACTGTTAAATCTATCTAACAATGTTCTATTTGTGAGCAGGGATGTTGCTTTTTATGAGGATATTTTCCCTTTCCAGCAGAAGGAACAACCTGGGGCTGATGCTAGTTTGAATTCAGAGGCTGATATTTTCTATCATGAGGCTGATGTCGGTACCAATGATTTACGAAAATCCGGTTCGTAACACATTGAGTGGCTCGTGAGACAGCGATGGCTGATGACAGACTAGAAGAAGGCACTGATGGTCACCCCACAATCCAGGGAAGTGATGTTCTAACTTCTGATTCTCAGCCACCATTGAGAAGATCAGACAGAATCAAGAGACAACCTGCTTGGATGACAGATTTTACTCAAGTGCCCCAAACAGAAGACACAGGGGGTAGACAAAAATGTTTATATCCAATGGCTAACAGTCTAAGCTATGCTGGATTGAATGCAGGATACAAGAGCTTTATTACAAACCTTGAGCTAGAGCATGAGCCAACCTCCTATTCTGCTGCAGTGAAGGACACTAGATGGGTCGAGGCCATGAAGCTTGAAATGGAGGCTTTGGAGAGTAACATGACCTGGGAAATGACAGATCTCCCTGCCCACAAGAAGGCTATTGTATGTAAGTGGGTTTATAAGATCAAGTATAAAGCAAATGGTGAAGTGGAGAGGTTTAAAGCAAGGCTTGTGGCCAAGGGCTACAACCAAAAGGAGGGTGTTGACTATCAGGATACCTTCTCCCCAGTAGCAAAAATGGTTTGTGAGGCGGTGATTGCGATGGCGACCTCCGCATAATCGGAACATATATCAGATGGATGTTTATAATGCATTCTTACAAGGCGACCTTAATGAGGAGGTGTACATGACCATGCCTCAAGGGTTTGATCATAAGCAAGGGAAGGTATGCAAATTAGTCAAGTCATTATATGGACTCAAATAAGCTTCTCGGCAGTGGAACATCAAACTAACCACAGCATTGCAAGCTGCTGGATTCTCTCAAAGTCAACTTGATCATTCCTTACTTACCAAGAAGATTGATGACAAAGTAGTGGTGGTTCTCATATATGTAGATGATTTGCTCATTACTGGCAATGATGAGCTTCTCATCCAGGAGACGAAACTTAGCTTACAACAGAATTTTAGAATCAAGGATTTGGGGTCTTTGAGGTATTTCCTAGGTTTTGAATTTGCTAGGAATAGCAGTGGCATAGTAATGCACCAAAGGAAATACACAGTTGAACTAATCTCTGATCTTGGTGTTTCTGCTGGGAAACCTGTGCGATCACCTATGGAGCTCAATGTCAAGCTGACTTCTGTGTTGTTTGATCATACTCTTGCGCGCTTCTTCATCGTCATGATGCTTTGCTAGATGATCCAGCAGAATATCAAAGGCTTATTGGCAGATTACTTTACTTAACAAACACCAGACCCGACATTTCCTTTGCTGTCCAGTGCCTTAGTCAATTTATGCAGCAACCAAAGGCATCTCATCTCTTGGCAGCACAGCGACTAGTTCGATATTTGAAACAAGCTCCAGGTCTGGGCCTTCTTATGTCACGGCAACACAAATGCCGGATCACAGACGTGATCTTGATTGGGGCTCCTGTCCTAACACAAGACGATCGATAACTGGCTACTTGATATTTTTTGGGAACTCTCTTATTTCATGGAAATCGAAGAAGCGATCAAGCTCGAAGCTCACCGGAATATCAAGTCTTGCTTACGATGAATGAGATAGTCCGCCATCGTCTATTTTCCACTTTGAATGTTTCTCCTACACTTCCTATTCCAGTACACAGTGATAGTAAGTCCGCCTTACAGATTGCCGCTAATCCTGTGTTTCATGAACGAACCAAACACATTGACATTGACTGTCATTTTATCCGGGAAAAGTTGCAACAAGGTTTAATCTCCACTCATTATTTGTCCACTGATGACCAGCCTGCCGATGTCCTCACTAAGGGCTTGACGATTGGTCGTCATGATTATTTACTATCCAAGCTAGCCACGAACTTGTTCTCCGTCCTAGCTTGGCGTGTTGAAGATACTAGTATACGTTGAGTAGAAGTTGTTTGTAGTGGTGTCAAATCGCCTGCCTAGTATACAAAGAGTATACAATAGTATACAAAGCAGAGTATACACTTTCATATTTCAGCCTTTCAGTTTCTTTGTTTAAGTTTTAGCACTTTAGTCTTTGGGCTATTTCTGTAATGTGGCTAGTGACGCAAAGCCATACATATATATATGGCTTGGCTATGAATGAAAAGTTAGAGAAAATCATTTCACAAATTCTGCACTCTCTCGTCTTCTCTCCTCACTCCCGACTTCAACATTCCCATTTCATCTTCACTGCACCATCACCGACGGGTGGTTGCACTCCGTCATAATGCTAAATTCACGATTCTAACAGAAAATTTAAAGTTATTGTTGAAATTTGAATTTCATTTTGTTTTGTTAAATCATAGAGAAATTCCGCCACAAGCTCATGCAACAAAATAATAAAAATTTAAATTTGTTATGTGTTAAGAGTCTTACGTCGGATATGAAATCGGAACATGAGACTTGAACAATCATCACCCTACAAGCTGGTTTTTGGGGTTGAGTTAGACCCAAAATTCATTATTTAAATGGTATCAGAGCCGGACTTAGTCCAATTCTATTTTCCGTAATACTAAGACTCTAGCAAGTAGCAACCACTAGCTATAGGATATGCTACTTTATGTTCACCTTGCGACTCCTTGCTATACAAACGGCCAGCATAATATTGTTCCTTTTCAAGAGTTTAATCAAATTGATATAATTAGTCAAAACGTTATCATTTTAATTTAGGAGTTTAACATGGTACTATGGTAGGAAGTTGATCAAAGGAGCAATTTGGATTCTTAAACTGGTATAAGTAGCTATCACAACTCAAAAGTCTTCTAAGTCTATTAGTTATGTAGATATTATAATGCAAAAAATGTTTGTGCATCATTATATTTAAATGGTTTAATTTTTGTATTATTAATATACATATTCTTATTTCACATTATATCTTACATAAGATAATATATAAAATACGAGTCCACCAAACAGTGTACAGAATTAGGTTCTCTATCTATTTCCTTAAGTACGATAGAAAGTAAACAACATAAAATATTTATGTGGAAAATTCCTTACTTAAGGGATTAAAAAATTACGACCCACCACAGCAGGATTTCTTTAAACTCCACTATAACTGAGCAATGTTTAGATTACAACCTCTTGCAACCTAAGAATTAAACTCTTAATCTCTCACCCCTTACAACAACTCTATTGCAAGATCTCTACGATAACTCTATTGCAAGCTCTCTACGATAACTCTATTGCAAAGACACGCCTTAACTAGCTCTAGTCAACAAACAACTCTAAAGTTAGGAAATCAAAGAACCTACAAACTGCTTCTTACAAGAAGAGTATGTTTACAAGCTTAAGAACAACAAAATAAAGACTCAACGAATCTAGTTAGAGAACTGGTCCTTCAATTTGTTGTAGCTTTGGTCTTGACTGAAACTCTGATGAACTCAACGGCTTGCAAGCAAAAGCAAGAGCAATTTTGATTTTTGCAAGGTTAGGTTTTCACTCATTAACATGTTGTATATATATATATGAGAGATGAAGGAAGTGACAAACCTTAAACTTTGGACCAATAGGAGAGCCGCAATAATTCTGCAGTAGTGATGAGACACTGCCATTGTGTCAGCAACTTTACAGTTGTAGAGTTGACTCGCATCGGCATGAACATGTCCCTCTAATAACGAATCTGGTTCCTCGTATATGTTTGTCAAATCATCAAAACAAGACATTGCTTACATTATCATATACTTTTCACATAACTTAATAATGAGGAAAGGAAACTGCTTGCCCTCTCACAATTTGAATAGAAGAAAATGACATTTTCAGATTTCTTATCTGTTCTTTTTAAATCTCTTATGTGTAAAAATGAGGATCTCTCATAAAAAGGTTATAAAATAAAATTAAAAAAACATTATAGAGGACTAAAAACTATTTCTCGCTATGGCTTCGGTGATTCCCTTAACCAAGTGTCACTGCCTATGAGTCGTCGGCTCATTCTTCAACAGGCACGCGGTCAGAGCCCTGACTCCTCCCACTGCTTGTGAGCTTACGGTTTCATCTTCTATTTCACTCCCGGCCTTTTGGCCATTACAACATTACAATCAGCTTCTTACTTCTTTCGATAAAGATTTTCTGCTTCTTAAGATTCCGTTTATGGCTATTATATAATATTAGAACATCGTTATCAAAGAGAAAGTAGGAGAGTGTTGGACACGATCTCGAAGCATGGTAAGGGAAATCAATGCTCCGAGCCAAATAGAGCTTACCTACGGCACCTGGCTTTCTCCGACGAGCTTTCTATTGTAAAGCCAAAGACGCCCCAAGACAAGGTATAACTGTTGGGAATGAAACATTTCGGCCGTAATCACGTGTCTTACCAACGCATCCAATGGATTCCATCATGAATTGGGAGCGGACAAAGACATGCAACTTCCATTTTTAGGGTACACAGTCACGTTCTAAGCAAAGAGGTATATATCACACTCATTTACAAGCGCAAGCGTCAACAGAATCGATCAAAAGAAAATTCTACCCTTCTTCAATATTGGTCCACAAGGCGAATTCTGAATTTGAAAGGCGACTTTGACTAAGATTTACATAAGTCTCTATATCAGTACGTGTCGAAAACCAATTCTTACTTTTTCAAGATTCTGGAAGCCAACTCCCAACTTGTATAATTCTTCTTAGTACTTTTCTTCTTTGTCTTGTAGTGTTCTTTTAACTTTTGTTGTTTGACACGTTCAGACAGCTGGGGATTGGGTCTTCCTTCCTTCCCGAATATTAACTCCATTATTAGCTCACGCGGTTAGACCTTTTTTCTTTTACGGCTCGATATTTGATATTTATTTACTCGACTAATTCAAGATAACTTCATTTATGAGGCTCGAACTTAATTTTTAAATGAGGCTCTAACTCAATTTTTTTGTTTAAGGGCGGAGGAACCTTTAACATTTCACCACAGCTAAGCGCTATATGTTATTTACAAACAACTACTAATAATATTAGTACATTTCAATCTCAACAAGTTGAAATCAAATATATTAATTTTCATTGCACATATCACTTCATTCAATTAAGCTCCCACGATCTAGGCAAATGTTCTCTTAGTTCAAGATTTAGTACCAAAGTGGAGGCTAGTGCCATTTTATTGTCGTTTTGTAGGATGTTGGTTTGAGACGAGGTTTAAATGAATAAACATAATTCAATGAGAATTCGTATAGCCAACCTCAACTTGTTTGGAACTGAGGCGAATGTTATTGCACATTATGAACAAAATGTTATTCACAATGCCACCAAGTGACATAGTGGAAGGGGATCTTAGTAGCTCAATTGGTTAACTACCTGAACTATCACCTTATTGGTGAGGATTCGATTCCCTCCCTTGTAATTCCTCCGCCGTTTCCCTTTCCCCTGCCCCTACCCCTATGTAATAAAAAATCATTTTTTTAAGAAAGACATAGTGGGATGGATAAGTTCTCTCTGTCTTTGGCCAAAGGTTTACCGTACTCTGAGATCAGAAACTCCTAATACAGAGCACTTTAATGAAATAATACTTAGACACACTGATCAATACAACGAGTAAAGAACATTACACCTTACCAAAAATGCAGAAGTGTGTGCATTGTATACAAGTGATATATGACCCCAGAAACTTTGAGAGAAGATAGAATAACAAATATATATATATATATATGCCATAACAACAAGAACTATATGCAGGTCACCCATGCCCAAAATCTCAGCCCACCAAGCTCAGCACCGATAATAGGCCACCTAAACACCAAAAACGCCAATAGAGGTTACAGAAGTGGAGAAGAAAACAAGCAAAGAGGAACTTAGTCCATCTGCATTGTTGCAATTACACAGATCGCAAACTTAAACTAAGTTAATATAACAATGTTATAGACAGACTCCAAGAAAACCCTTATATATGACTTACGAAAGATTGTGACTCCCTGCCAAGAAATTTAGTATTTTACATCAACAACATAGCCAGTGTAATCCACAAGTGGGGTCTGGCATTTCACGTCTAGATAATAATGTAATTAATACTTGACAACTTTTATATTACATAGATCGTTACAATACAACAATAACAATTACTATTGATCCCAAGCAAGTGGAAATCAACCATATAAGTACTCATTGTCCATATCACTCCATTTAAATCAATACTATGAGTATACAATCCCTTCCAGAAGTTCACAAGTGAGTAAGTGCAAGTGTGTAAGGGTACATAAGTGTATGTAATACTTGACAGCTTTTATATTACATTGATCATTACAATATAACAATAACAACAATTATGGATCCCAAGAAAGTCGGAATCAGCCATATAAATCCTCACTGTCCATGTCGCTCCATTTAAGCCCGTCTCAATCCAATGTCCATTAATCAGAACAATCCAACAATAACAACAACTATCGATCTCAAGCAAGTAAGAATCGACCATATAAATACTCACTATCCATATCGCTCCATTTAAGCCTGTCTCAGTGTATAAAATTACCCTTTTCCAAAGTGCTCAAGTGCGTATGGGGTACATTACTATATGTATGAGGGACCAATAACTAAAACCAAAGAATGATTTGGACTGAGATTGTTATATGACCCCAGAAACTCTGAGAGAAGATAGCACAATAAATATAAGCCATAACAACATGAAGAATATGCAAGTGACCCATGCCCAAAGTCTTGGCCCACCAAGCTCAGCACCGATAGTAAGCCGCCTTAACACCAAAACACCGATACATGCTACAGAAGTGGAGAAGAAAACAAGCAGAGAGAAACTTAGTCCTTCTGCGTTGTCTATTCGCAGCGGCTCCTTGTACGCGATGTAGTTGTACAGTGTATCGATGAGCCAGGGCACGCCAATTCCTATATAGATGTTCACCGAATTGCTACAAGGACAAAGAACGTAAAAATGTAAGTAAAAAACCAGGATATCTTGTTCCAAGGAAACACGGAAAACTATAACAAAAATCCTTTTTATCTGGCATTAACTTGGAACCACGTACATCTAAAGCAATGACAATGTCAAATTCACATTTCCTGCTATTCTGGTTGTTGTCACAGGGATTAATGCAGGGATTGTTTATGCGGTGGAATAATAATGCAGAGTTAAGGATTATTATACAGTAAATAACAATACATGAAACTTATGCTGGAATTATTCAAGGGCATTTTTGTCCTTTAATACTTTTATCTTTGCATTGCTAATAGACATACAATGTATTCTTATTCCACATTGTATTCCGCATAAGTTAACACATAAAATATCACATAACTTAATATGGGGCATCATTTAACTTTTTCTTAAATGGCCAACCAAATGTCGCATGTCGAGATTACTTTTTTTTTTCTAATCCATCCAACCAAACATTACATTATTTTATGCAAAATCTTACACTGGAATCACTTTCCTAATCCCTCCAACCAAAACACCTGTTAGTCATTTACCTTGTTAACAGGGTTAAAAACTAACCTTGATGAACTTAAATACCACCTAAGTTGCTAGTTAGTGAGAAAATTGAAAAAAAATGAAAGCAATTTGACAAATCTCTATGGACTTGGCATGCCTTCTATTAATTTAAATACGCAATAGTTAAGGGCATAGTTGGCTGATGAAGAAACCTGCAGGTAATGTTAGCAATGGCAGAGTCAGCTGTAAGCTGCCGTTCTGCAGCAATTTTGCTGGCCACGAGATCAGGCCATGAGGTTCCACTTGCCAAAGCCGTGAACGCAATCACATACGGATTTATTCCTGCAGGTACATCGTGTATAATGTATATTGTTAGGTCGAGTGAAGCATATAGGCAGAAGAACATTCACTACAAAAAAAAAATGGAATTAGCTACCGACTTCTCGCTATTCCGTCACTAAATTTCTCCTAGCTAACAACTTTAGCGACTGATTTTTCTATTTAGCTACAGAATTTGTCCGTCATGTTTTTTAAGTAGTGATTTATGATTATTGAAAAAGCACTTAAGGAAGGGTGAAAAACCTGTAACACAGCTTATCAAATCTGTGAGTTTTGTCACGATATAAGCTATTCCGCTGATGAATATCAAAGAGAATATGAAAGCAATCCACCCATGGGCAATCTGATACGGTGGCACGAACGCGAAAAGAAGCTTCCACGGTAGAAGAAGCGACTGCCAGAAAATTCTTGCAACGCGTAGGTATAAATTATCCAATTTTCTGGATTCTGCACTTTCCAACTGAAAAGATTTACAAACAAATCCATTAGCTTACCAAGTAGAGTGTGTGGAATGGGAAAGGTATGCTACTGTAAATCTTAAAAGTAACAGTCTCCATTTATGACGGAAATAAACTATCAAATAAACAACATTATAGTAGTGCTAGGTGTTAAGCTTTATTATACGCCCACCACCTTTTCATGCCTATTCAAGTCATGAACTTTGGATAGAGAACACATATTATGGCTTAATAAATCCCCAATTTTTGCATGTTCTTCGTGTAATGTGCATGGAGTTGTGTTTGGATTCAATTTTGGAGGCCACATGTGCAAATATACCCCTCAATTTTGCGATTTAGAGCAGATATATCCCACGTGTAAAAGTGGTATATATATACCCCTGCCGTTACAAAATAGTGCAAATACACCCCTGCGCTTGTACAAATAGTGTAAATATACCCTTTTCGCTAACGGATTTTTTTTTAAAAAAAAAATCGTTTTGCTTATTTTTTAATTGAAAAAAATGTCACGTGACTTAAAAAAAAGGCTACTCATTTTTTTAGTAGACTTATTTTTCTAAAGCCATATGATAAAAAAAAATTCCAGTGGGTCGGGTTTGGTTCGTTTAAAAAAATCTCCGTGGCGTTGAAAAAAATAAGTCTACCCATTTTTTTAAACGAACCAGACTCGATCCACCCGAGAAAAAATTACCATGTCGCCTTAGAAATATGTCTACTAAAAAAAAATGGTAAAGACTTTTTTTAAAGCTACGTGGCATCTTTTTTAACTAAAAAATAAGCTAAATGACTTTTTAAAAAAATTGTCCCCAAAAAAGATATATTTGCACTATTTTGTTACGGCAAGGGTATATATACACCATTTTTATAACGCGGGGTGTATCTGCTCTAAGTCGCAAAGTTGAGGGGTATATTAGCACCTTTACCCTAAATACAAACTCTCAAAGAGGTTTAACATTTTTGTTCCTTTTCCGGATAACAGTGGTGTTCGGACTAGCTTGCTTAAACCTCAACTGTTCCCTATCTCCCACTAGGGCTGGCCAGTGGGCCGGCCCGACCCGGTCCCGGCCCGACCCTGAATTATTAAAAAAAAATTAGTCGGACCGGGGCTCGAACCGGGACGGGACATGGTATGGTCCCACTATGACCCGACCCATCCCGCGTCCCGGTCCCGACCCGGTCCCGCCCCAGTCCCGCTCGAAACTCAGCCAATTGCAAAAATAGTCGTTGCAATAACGACCATTTTACATTTTGACCGTTTGGCAACGGCAAAAATGGTCTCCCCCAACCCCCCCTCCCCTTTATATTTATTTTTAACCCCTAAGTTATTATATTTACACTTTAACCCAATTTTCCAACTATAAATACCTCATTTTCTCTTCTTATTATTTTCACAAATCTTCCTACAATCTCTATTCTCTATACAACATTGTTTACTACATATTCAATCTATGTATTAATTTGGAATTGGGAGTTAAGTTGGCAACTAGCTTGAGGATTATCTATCGAGCAAAGTTTCAATTTTCAACCTCTCGATTACACGTCGACTCTACGTCGGCGTTTGGTACATTCGTTCTCTCATTAAGTTATTATTTTGTCTTTATTTCATTTAGCACATTTAATTTCATTATCTTTAAGTCTTTAACTATTTATTACCATAATTAAAATGAAAAGAGCAAAAAGTGTTTTGGGCATAGGTAAGGGTAAGACTCAGGCTTCTTCTAGTAGGGAGGGTAACAAAGGCAAGGGTACTTCTTCTAATATTCCTAGTCCTACTCCTAGACAAGATGATTTTATTAATCCTGAACAGTTTCCTGAAATACCATATGATCTAGAAGACCATGTATTTTCTCAAAATGAAGAAGCATTTGATTTAGATGTCACTCTAGATGATGATACACCACTAATGTAGATGATGATACACCCACTAGAGAAATGCCTCATATTCCCCCTAGTATGAGACGAAGTCCGGCAAAACGACCACTCAAATCAGCTGTATGAAAATATTTTCACAGGGACGTACCAAATCAAGTAGCTATATGTAAAACTTGTAAAGTTGTTTATACTTTTAAAATCGACAAGGTCACGTGGACGGGGTTTAGGAAGACACCTACTGCAAAAACACAAAGTCTTGCATGCACAATACATTATTGAAAAAAATTGTGAGAAAACGCCCTCTCAATTGGGACAAGGTTCACTTTCTGCCCCGGACAAAGTACAGGGTCAAATTAACCCTATGACGGGGGAGTTGTAGGCCCTAAATACGATAAACATAAAGATAGGGAATCACTAGCAAAATTAGTTGTTGTGGAGGGTTTGCCTTTTTCATTTCCTGAATCTCCTGATTTTATTCATTATATTAGAGATATGTATAATTCTGCTTATAAAGATTTTTCAAGATCAACTGTTAAAAGAGATGTATTTAAATTTGCACATGAATATCAACAGTATTTACATTATGCATTATATCATTTTAATGGCAAAGTCGCACTAACTTCTTATATAGGTCGTAGTACTAACGGTCATGATTATTTAACGGTAACATGTCATTGGATAGATTATAAATGGTCTATGCAAAAAAACGTATTTTAGCATATAGATATATAGATAGTAGACACACTGATCAGTTTATTTCAGAAAATATTTATTTAATCTGCGATTATTACGGAATAACTGATAAAGTTATGAGTATTACGATAATGCAGCTTCTAACAATTCTGCTATTTATGTTTTAAAAGAAGTTTTAACTCCGTCTTTTCCAAAATATTTTCATTTCAAATGTGCGTGCCATATTTATAACTTAGTTGTAAAGGTGGTCTTTCACTTTTTCAAGATATTCTTGAAAAAATATAATTTGCTATAAACTTTATTTTTAAAAATAATAGAATCCAACAGAGAAAAGAATATAAAAAAACTTGTCACGATTGTGGACTATCTTACAGAAAAATTCCCGAAGAAATACCCACTAGGTGAAATTCTTTATATGGTTGTTGCTTATGATTATAGAAAACCTATCACTTTATTTTTTAACGCCATAATCAAAATCCAACTGATATGATTGTGGATAATGATTGGGACAAAATTAGAGAACTTATTGTATTTCTAGAGAATTTTCAACGAGCAACAAAAGAATTTTCTACTTTCTATTATCCTACTATTTCAACTATGTTGTTTTATATAGCTATAATATTTTTACTGCTTAAAGAATATATGAAAAAACTTGCTTATAAGGCATTTATTAAAAAAATGTTTATGAAATTAAAGAAATATTTTATTCCTATTCCCCCTATTTATATTGTTGGTGCTGTATTAAACCCGACTATTAAAGTAGACGGTTGTAAAAGTCTTATTGAAAATATTTATAACGGTATGGACGTACTACCACCTCCAACTCCAAAAATTTTAAATGTTGAGCCACCTATTGAACAAACGCTAGAAGAAGTGTTGGATAGCGTAGAAGATGAATGCAAAAAAATATATCGGCATTACCAGCAAGAAAGTGCTAGTAACCAACCGACTTTCGTACCATCTTCTTCTTCTTCTGCTTCAACACAGCCTCTAAAAAAATAGGTTGTTTCTGCGGACAGTATTGAAAGCCTCAGAAATAGAATGTGCGGTGGTAGATTGCTAACCAAATTAGCGAGTTCGATGTTTTTGTTTTGTAGGGCATTTTACCTTACCAAGCAGTTGTCAATCAAGACGGAAAGGAAGACTTGCTGAAATATTGTATGCAGAATGAAAAGACATTTCTGACACTTTCAATGATGGCCCGAGATGTTTTGAACATCTGCCGCCATCAATCGCTTCAAAGCGTTTTTCACGCAGATTCAAATAGAGAGCACAGACACTCATTAGCCAGAGATACTGAGATGGCGGACTATTCAGAGATTGGATACGAGCGAAAGCGCGCATCACCGTAGATTAACGGGTTAAGAAGCGAAAACTACAACGACATCTTATCTGAAGGCATGAGTAGCGACGTGGAACAATTTGACCAAGATATACCAATTCCAACCGAAGAACCACACGAAATTATAAAGAAACTAGAAAAAATATTTTCAAATTGGTAATTTATTTCATTGCAATTTTAGTTTTTTTTTTGTCTTGCAATTTTTTTCAACAACAGTACACTACAATGTTGTAATTTTGAATCTTGTATATTTCAATGAAATAATTAATAATAGAAGAGGCACAAAAACATCCTTGGGATGTTTTTTTTACACTCTTCTTGTCTTTGTTCAATTATTTAGTTTATAAATATATATGAGTATAATATGAGTATATGACTATCACTATATGTTAATTTGTTAGTATTTTTAATTTAGTGGAAAAAAAATTAAAAAAATAAAATGTCCCGCCCCGACCCCGTCCCGACCCGACCCACTGCCCACCGGGACGGGACACGGTATCGTCCCGCTCGTACCGGTCCCGCCTGGCCCGCCCCAGCCCGACCCCGCCCCTCCTCTCCGTCCCGACCCCGCCCATCCCGATCCCACTGGGCCCGGCCCGGCCCACTGGCCAGCCCTATCTCCCACCAACACAAGTACCGGGTAATTCTGTCCACCAATGCTTAGACAAATGAGAAGAAATCACCTAAAGTTTGTGCCTTGCCAGATTTTGAACATTGGTCTCCCGTGATTTTTAACTCACTTAGTTGACAGTTGACACCATTCGGTGCAACATTTTTGTTCTTTTCCATTTAATGCAAACACTGTCAGTGTTCACCAAATACAGAAATACTAGTGCCATAGGCATTGGTTAAAAAACTGGTTAAACTAGGACAATCACATAGCATAGTAGAATTGTTTATACATATACGCATGACAGTTTGTATCAGAATAATATCTCAGCCACTGTGAGATCAAATAAAGAAACATATCAACACAGTATAAGAAAACAGTACGTACCATGAGAGCATCCACAAATTGATGCTTCCAAATTGAGAGGATATCAGATGCTTCAGGAATGATACTGTCACTAAGCGGCGTGGACGATTCAGGCACATCTTCAACTGCTAAATTTTGATAAAAATGACCTGTTGTTACATGAACCTTGTCAAGAGGCCTATATCTAGCAGCCTCAGCAGGCACCCACTCCTCCGGCCTCTCAACTCTTTCTCTAAATTGTGGAAAGTATACAAATGCACAAATTAGATCTTTTTTCCCATATGAGAAAATGATACAGAAAATGGACATTGACCCTAACTCAACTCCAAAAGCTAGCTCAAGATGTGAGATTTGTCCAAGACCATATAAAGAGACTTCCCATCCCTTAATAACTGATGTTAAAACTCAACACCTTGCACGCACAGGCCTGCCAACTGGCGTGTGGACAATATAATATGGGATCCAGCATCGATAAACAAGAATTGGAATGGGCCTGGCTCCGACATCAGGATAAAAGAAAATAGACATTAGGCCTAACTCAACCCCAAAAATTAGCTCAAGAGGTGAGGATTAACCAAAAGCATATAAAGAGACCTTCTCATCCCTTGAAAGCAGATGTGGGAAATTCGACACCCTGAGGCCTGCCAACTGGAGTGTGGACAACAAAATATGGGATAAACAAGAACTGAGATAGGTCTGGCTTTGATACCAGGATAAAAAAATTAGACTTTGGGCCTAAGTCAACCCCAAAAGGTAGGTCAAAAGGTGAGGATTGTCCAAAAGCATATAAAGAGACCTTCCCATCCCTTAATAGCTAATGTGGGAAACTCAACAGAAAATAAAAACAAGCTGCAACAAACATCAACTAGAGAATGGAGAAACTACAAATCTATGAAAATAAACATAAGACATACAGAGGAAGAGACAAATAGGGCCAACGCTTGTCCTGTGCATAGGCATGTATCAGCAATAGCCCAAATTGCAACACTGTTAAGATAGACTCCCACAAAGTTACAACATTCGGAGTCCACACCTACAAAGTCAATAATATTCATGAACATGATGTCGTTAACTGAATCATTGTTTTGTTTTGAAGAAGTGAAGAGGACTAAGACATTTACATTTTCATTATCACACCAATGCACATTTCATCAATAAGGTAAATCTGAAAGCTCAAATTAAAACACTTGTAAATAGACTACCATAAAGTTACTCCACACCTACAAAGTCAATTATGTGCATAAACAAGATGTTAATAACTGAGTGCTCGTTTTACTGTCAATAAATGAAAGAGGCCTAAGATTTAATTACTGGACTATTCACATTTCATCAATGAGGAAAATGCAATATTTTATCAGCATCATCAAAGTCTTGACATAGAAGAAAATGAGTTCCAAGGTCATAAGAATTTATTTTTCATGATTAACATTTATCTACAAGTTCATCAATATCTTGTATGAAGTCCTCCTATATATGTGAAGAAATTCTTTAGAATAAAATATTATCCATTAACCAACAGAAGGCATGCACGTTTCCAAAGTGGCAGTACTATTCAATTCAAAGAACGGGGAAAGAGGCAAAATCAAATATGAATTTAATGAAGCATGTGTTCATGGAAAAAATTGAGCAAGATAACCTCTAAAATTATGTAAAGCCAAACGTAGGCCCAAAAAGACCAAAAGAGCTCTACAAGCCAGACTCCGATATCTGATATCTTCTTCAATTCTCCAGCTTTAGGAACCATCACGCAAACAGCATGTATCGGAAATAGATCAAAAGCAGCAGAACCAACAAGAGTTCCCGGACCTAAACCTGGTCAAGTCAAATTGTTGCAATGGTGTATTAGCACGGTAACCAATACTCAGGATTCATTTTCTGGTACCTAGAAGAAATAGTACATGATATATAAATGCTTCAACAACAACCAAACATGATATCCAGTAATTTAATAGCTTTTGGAAATATTGCTGAATTTTCTGTATCTGATGAGCCAAAATTGATTTTGATATGTGGGGTTTACAGTCGAATGAGTTAAAAAAATCTTCTGCAAACGAAATCCACTTTTGTCAACCATTCTAAATACTCATCGAAGGAGTTTGTTGGAGATCTAACAATCCTTGCACTTGTCAATCGAGAAGAATCGGTATTTGTATATTCGGTTGTTTCCTGAACCATCTCGGCTTTCCAAAGAGCAGCTTCCTCCTCCTTTTGCTCGTTTTATGCTCCGAGTGGCACCAATCGTAGACCTCATATATCTCCCAGTACTCGACTTTTTGGTGAAAACTCAAGTGAACAGTACTTTCGGTGCCCGTGAACAGTGCATGTGAACAGTGATTTTCGCCGGCGAACATGTTCGCTTCAACTGGAGTTGGTACCTCAGGTTGCCCGTATCCATTCTTTGTCCTTATCCTTGTTAAATTTTGCCGCTTCTCTGTATTGATTCGTGACTTTATGTTCTTGCATTTACCCTTCTTGTCTTTAGTGATACAGAGCAAACACATGTACACACAATAGTGGCTTTATTCTTCGTTACAACTAGAAAAGTTAGACTAATCTAATTTTACAAAATAGGAAGAGAGGAATCTGAAAGTTTGATGCCATGCTTTCTTAAAAGAGTTTTGGCGCATTAAAAGTTTGATAGAGTTCCCTGTTGTTTGGGAGTAATAAAGTATAACCCAGGATGCCTTCGTCAGGAAAATATGGAAAAGCTAAGGGAGCTGGTGGAACGGAAGTGGTAAAATTATTCAAGTGAATGGTTGAGAGCGAGCACTTAAAGGCACTTGAATGCATGATAGGCTCATCATAATCAGTATATAGTAGAAAAAGAAGAAATGGCAGCCCGGTGCACTAAGCTCCCGCTATGCGCGGGGTCCGGGGAAGGGTCGGACCACAAGGGTCTGTTGTACGCAGCCTTACCTTGCATTTCTGCTAGAGGTTGTTTCCACGGCTTGAACTCATGACCTCCTGGTCACATGGAGGCAACTTTCCCAGTTACTCCAAGGCTCTCCTTCAAGTAGAAAGAAGGAATAAGGAAATTCAAATTCTCGAAAGAAAGAAAAGGTAATTGATAAATAAAACATTCAAGTATGTATCGAAAGCACAACATAATCACATTAGGGGAAGTAAGCATTTACATAAGTTAATTTTAAGGATCAACAGAATACTTTGCCATAGCAATCTGTAAAGATACATCATATGTTGTTATGCAAACAGCTGTTATATGTGAAGAAAAAGCTTACATGTAGTGACATCACTTGGAAGTCTATTCACATAAATACTGCAAGCATACAACCTTTTATTGAATTGATAACTACTATCTATCTATTACGGAATTGAATTTAAGTTACACGAAAAAACAAAATCTCAGAGTTACGTTTATATTATGATTAAGAAGACTAAGTATAACAAAAACTAAGTAAAGATTCTATATGGCGAATAGAAAATCCAGAACAAACCTCCAGCATATTTTTCTCCAATATTTCGTATTGCGTCAATTGTAGCCAAAGAGATCTGCGGAAAGCTGGTCCCAAAAGCCAGTAGAGTGATATCTGCAATTGTGTAATTCCACACCTTTTCATTTTTGACAATTTTCGTGTTTGTGAGAGGATCTATCGTCTCTACAGTCCGACTATGCTTAACAACACTTTCCATGGACCGGAAAAACCGAGCAGTTATAGCTGACAATCCAATAAAACAATAAGCAAGACCCAAAAAGTATAATAAAGTTCGAAAGCCTTCGCCAAGAACAGTTTCTAGATGGATAAGTAAATAGGCATCACATTTTTCATGCCAAAAGATATTTGAATGTCCATTTGTTCTGTCAGTGCTATAGTTACCCACCGAGGTCATCTTGATAAATATTTTTCCCTTCACAGTTCAAGCCCCAGAAGGATTATTCTTTCCAACGGATACAAGAGACCTGCCATTTATGCAACAGTTTTTGATAACTAAAGTCAAATGATAGTCTTAATACAGTTCTCATTACATCAAGCAACAATAGTAGCAATCTGAAGAATATATAGCACCATGTACCGTCAAGCCCCTCTATAATAACATCTTTTGTTCCGATATCTTTTAGTTGCTATAGTGAACATATAATGTAACATAACATGAAAGATCGGTTCCACAGAAAACATGGTTTTATAGTGAAATGTTGTTATAGAGGATGGTTGTTATAGAGAGGTATGACTGTATATACAAGAAGATTCCCAAGAGTTTCATTTGCACTCAAGGCCACAAAAGCCATGTACGAGAAGTCAGTACACAAGGGGAGAGATGTATCTCAAACATTTGCAGTATTAAGTGTTAGTAATATGAAATAAAGCATGTCCAAGGACAGAAGAAGGAAGTCGTTAGACCACTCAGATTAATTTCTATGTTGATTATATAAGAGCAAGTATGTTGGCACAAATAGAGTCAAGCATGTATTTGCCTTCCTTGGCATTCATTAACCAATTCAAGTGTATGATGAAATTAGAAATTGTGAAGGAAAGAAGCGCGAGATAGAATTTGAAATTTAGAAGGGGTTTTGTGACAAATTAAACTGCCTACACATAAGATCGCATTGGCTAGGAGGAAGAAACATGTCCATGATATAGAGTCACTAACTGAGTCCAAGTAAGTGGAGGCGAATCTGCCCGTCTTTTGCAGTGAAAGTGGTCCACCAAGACTCAACCAAACCAGAAAGCTGAAAACTGTAAAATCAACCCCAATAGGAAAGGCAAATATACTGCAACAGATGTTATTCTTTTACCAATGCTGGCTTTCACATCGACGTATGAGGGTCATTGGGCCTAACTGCCTAAGACTAACTTTACGCAAGAGTCTTGACATCAAATCATTGGAGTGACAAGCAAAGCAATCGACTTGTAAAAGATGAATGTCATAATTGTGTTAATTATCCTGAGTTCTTGTTGCATTGCAAGTATGATCTAGCCAGAAACAGCCAAGTTCTATGCATTAGAAAACTGTGAAAATGAGCAGAGGCGGAGCCAGAAATTAGGCTAACATCAAGTTTCATGTGTGTTGGAGGTTTGAAGTAGAGATCTATAACCCTCCAAGAATGGTGCCTAGAAGAGACAGCACGATATTGCCAAATTTAACACTAACTGAAATGGCATTGGCAACCATATTTATCTTATTCACAGCACAGAAGCTATTCCCAGACAACATCTCAATTCTTAGATGCACTTCAAGTGTTTTCTCCCTCAATTCTCCTCCTATATGCTAGAAGCTCTGCTCATGATCATATGAGTGCCTCACTTTCCTTGTTTAAAATTAAATCCATGGTTTTGTCCAGCAACTTAATTTCCTCCCTTAACTATTTACCCTAACTCCTAAGGGCTAAGGTACTAGTTGTCTAGTAAGTGCACTAATAGTTCGAGAATTAGAGTACCTCCATAAATCTCTATGGCACAATTGCTTGTTATAATATCAATTCTGCTAGTTTCTAAAAAAGGAAATGTTGCAATGTGTTATCCTTCCTAATTCTGGAGAAAACTTGCTGGTAATAACATTTGCACCTTTTAAAGGGAACCAAAAAACCAATCTCTGGCTCATTGAGTTTTCCATGTAGTCCTAATCATGTGAGAGCAGTGGCGGAGCCACATAGGAAAAGGATTTTTTTTACCAATCTAAACTGTGTAATTTGATCCAACATGCACTATTACAACTAAGGCATATAAAGCTTGAGTGCTACAAGAACTATGGTTAACTTTGTTCAATAATCACTGCAATTATTGTCTCTCCTATCCACATAAATGCCAAACTTCTTTTCTTCCACGCAATGAATAAAAATTGAGTCTTTACAGAGAATACAAGAATCAGAGGAAGTTTGATAACCTAGGATAGAAATTCATCAATATGGACTACAAGAACATGGTCAGCAAATACATAAAAAATTAAGAAAGTACCACTTGAGTTTTTAGCCTATGGGCCCATGAATTACTTCAATGATCAACAGACATCTAAAGATATATTTAGGGAAAAAGAATTTTAACACCACTAGTAGCCTGTTTGGCCGAGCTTCCAAAATCTTTTATTTTTGGCATAAGTGCTTTTTTCGAAGAAAGTACTTTTGGAGAGTTGCATTTTATGTTTGACGAATCAATAAAGACACTTGTGTCAATATTAGAACAGTTATTTGTATTTGGCTAATGTTCCAAAAATGCTTCCGAGGAAAGCTATTTTTTTTTAGCTTCCGAAAACAGTTCCTGCTACTACTCGAAAACACTTATTTTTTCCTAAAAGTTTAGCTAAGTAACTCATTTTTTCTAAAATACGCACTTTTGACTTCCCAAAAGTTTGGCCAAACAGGTATAGGACAATTCTACACCCAAATCCCATCAACCACAATACACATTTGAAAGTTGACTACCAATAGATTGAATCTACAATACATTGACCAGTGTTACAAAAAAATTCAAATGGGTCGTTAGGAAACTTACCATATAAATGCTCAGTATCCATTTTGCCCCATTTTGTGATTGAACAGATGATACAAATGGGGTCTTGATGAAAGCATATAAATAGGTCATGTGCAACACGAGATTGATGTCGCATTTGGTACTTATGGTTAACAAATTGACACATGTCTTCATGTACTATTTTTATCATTAGATTATAGTTGATTAATATTTTTTTATTTTAAGTTATAACATAATCATAATATATTAATATGACTAGATAACACTGAGTACAAGTAAATTTTACTATGTAGGAATTATGAATTATTATTGACGGTATATAATTTTAATAATTTGGGTTAATAGTATTTTTGATTCCTTAAAAGTATAGCCTGGTGTACTAAGCTCCCGCTATGCATGCAGTGGCGGATCAAGACAACAAAATCTGGTGGTGCAAACATCCGAAGTAATAATTTTTTGCGTAGCAAAAAAAAATATTGTGAGGCAATGTACGAAGCAAAAAAAATAAAATTACGAATGTTATCAAGAGACCAATGTAGCAAACAAGCAGACTAGTTGTATTAAAATAATATATAAAGAAAATTATGCAAATAATAAATATTCTTACATTTACAAAGAAAATCGTCTAGATTTCATTTATAAAAAAAATTAATTTTTTTTTTTGAAAAATCTGGTGGTGCAACTGCACCACCAGTGCTTAAGGTGCCTCCGCCAGTGTATGCATGGAGTCTGGAAAAGGATCAGATCGCAAGAGGTCTGTTGTACGCCGTCTTACCCTACAAATATTTTTGATTCCTTAGTAGTAATAAATTGTCTCTTTATAAATCTTAAGAACTGAAGATCGTGAGAAGTTTCAATAAATGGTTCAAATTAACAAAATTCATATGCAGAATTTAAAATGGTATGTGCATATATAGGTCATTTACCATGTAATTTAGGAGAGGAACCTTCCCAAAACAAGTTCTCATTTTTGGCATATTCATGTTAATAATTCACTTGCATGCTATCAGCTTCCTTAGGAGGAAGATAAAAACACTTTTGTTTTCGAAACCTTTCACATTCCAAATAACTATTGATTTTTTTAAAAGTTTTTAGTTTTCTTTGAAATATTAGAGTACGCAACTTTAGCTGACCGAGAATATGACCTTAGATAAGAGGTTATGAAGGACATATATTAGGGAATAAGATTAGCTAAGTAGTTAAGTGTTGTATCACTTATCCTTATATACTAATAGTCACAATATTAATCTAGTAGTTTCTTGTTATTCGATTTCTGTTACATTCTTATGTTTCTTCTACTTTCATTATCGTATTATTTTGTTGTAGTTAATATTTCTGTTTAGGAATGCTCTGACATGATTTCTTTAGTGTTGTGTCGTGGCTTCTTCTTTCCCATTTTCTTCGAACTTCTTTCATATGTTTTTCCTTAAACCGAGGGTCTATCGTAAACAACCTCTGTACCTCTCGAGGTAGGGATAAAATCTGCATACACTCTAGCCTCTCCAGACCTCACTTATAAGATTATAGTTTCCTTTAGTTCTCTCTCAAAGTAAAATACAAATTTAACTAAATCATAAAAGACAATAATTTCAACACGGGGGTAATTTCCTTGTGCTATTCACTTATTTTGTTCTTTGACATCGCACAAGGTACTAATCTTACTGTCCCAAGACATGATGTCTCATTCATCCTTGCTATTTTTTCTTTCTTTTCTTATTTGTCGATAATTTTCATTCACTTCAACCATCATATTTGAGGGCAAAAATTAAAGACCACCCCGTAATAGGGATACTTCGTGCAGAAAAACTGTTATGTATGTTGAAGTGTTCGTATGATTAGCGACTTTTGTCATACTCTGTAATGTTGTCTATTCATGAGTATTAGTGTGCTAAACTAGTATAACCATGGCGGAGACAGGAACACACAGAATGATAACACTTGAAAATTGAAATACATACAAAATTATGAAATGTGAGATGAAAAGCTACCAAGCTATTCAAAGAACTAATAGTACAACAAATACAATCACTCGTCTAATCCCCAACCAATATTCCAAGTCATAGCAAGTCTTCTCAGAGCAATATTTCTTTTATGTGGTCTAAGCGAGGCAAGTAAACATACCATGGTGAATATCATGGGAGCATGACAATACGACCTGAATAATACTAATACCATTTGTTCATATTTACAGCAAAATCTGTGTAAAAGGTTGTATCGTTATCCGATCGTATCACTGGCAAATACTGGAATCAGCTATCGAAGCAGCAACCCTTTCTTTAGAGCCCGGACACGGCTTTAAAGAAGAGTGAAGTTCTGGTAATAGGGACAAAATTATAAATATTACTCGTCAACATCAGCAACCTCAAGGGATCGCCATTCTACAATCTTGTTTCCTCCGCCGACATCTGTGGTGCACCTTCTGCAATGAGTTCTCCCCAACCTTCTCCATCCTAGAGAGTGCTGTTAGTACAAAGAGAGAAAAGAAACAAGTTAAGCAGTAAACACAACAGGTGGGCTTATACTCAATTAGCCATGATTGCACACACAAGCACCGAAGAATGAAGTACCACTGATCTACTAGCAGAAATTATGACAATAGCAAACTCGACCCGCCTAACTGCCTAAGAATCCTTTCAGGAAGTTAGGATGGAGAAAAATGGTGGTTAACTAATTCTAGTCCAAGTAGTCTTCCCTCTATTGAGCCTTAAAGTTGTCTCCCTAACCTGTAGGTCATGGGTTCGAACCGTGGAAGCAGCCACTAATACTTGCATTAGGCTACAATGTCTACATCACACCCCTTGAGGTACGACCCTTTCCCGGACCATGCTAACGCGAGATGCTTTGTGCACCGGGCTGCTCCCTTTTAGTCTTCTCCTCCATTGAGATTCCAACAAAGACGGCTGCTTATAGAAAAACTGAAATACCTAGCACTAATAAAGATCCACCATATAAGTTTACATGGTTATACCACTACATTTAGGACTAGCAGCCTTAAGCTTGCATCATCCTTTTGATTTTCTTTCGCCATGAATACCAGATCTATGCCAAGGAAGTACAGAAAAATCATACTTAGAACCATTAGGCTTATTAGATGTCACAACATCTGAAGGAAAAGCAGATCGCAACACATTATCTCTAGTTCCTATTTTCCAGGAGAAACTAAAGCAAAGGGAGTAGGATGCTGATTATATAAGATTTAGTAATCACGAGGGTGGAATGAAACCCCGGGGCTCAGGGAAGGACCACCCGGACCACACTAACCTATCAGATTTTTCACATTATACTGTATCTAATCTTTGAGAAGTCAAGGAACTGAAAGGAATGACAGAGTAGCCTATCATTTCTTCCCCACTCAAGAATCGAGATGAGTTAATGATCCATCGGTATTGCTATATACGTCACAACGAACAGTAGAATAGTGCAAGCGGCTAATTAATACATGGGACAGTTTAAGCCTTAGACACATGACTTGGAACCAAAACGTTAACTGTAAGACAGTGAAAGACTAAACAAATTAAGGATGGATTTCCCTATCAAGGAGATAATAGCGTTACTCTTGCATGTCAGGAAAAGAGGCCACTCTCACCACTTATCAAAATAGCAAGAATGGATCAGCAGACTGTTTATTAAGCAGCAGCATATAAATTGGAAGTCTAGATTAGGTATAGGGAAACCGAAGTTGCAAGTGAAGCAACATTGGGCCTAAAGATATGTACAACCAAAATCTCTACAGTCCACCCATACTTGTGTTAAACATATCCATATCCACTTTAAAGCTCCAACCGGTATATTTCATTGAGACTTGAACCAATTCCATGCCATTATTCAATCTCGACTCCTAGAACAAAGTTTAGTCCTGATGTTTGGATTAGTGCCATGTACATTGTAAGTCTTGCAGAATTTCCATTTGCCATGATTCATGTCACTATCAACCAGTAGAAATCCATCATTTTCAACATCGCGTCAGCTTATGTTTAATGACTTCCACACCCTCTACCTCTCTCAGTGTTCTTTCAAATACTGAATCACTGATAAAGAATGTGTTAGCCCCGACGTCACACCGAAAGCATATATGAATTAGCATCAATAGTTGTAGCACTTTGCTGGAATACTTCTTCCCATTCCAATATAAACTCTAATAGTGTTCTATAGGCAGGGAATAGCTTCTGCCATGAGTGGAATCATAACATATAAATTTTCCACAAAAAACATGTATCATGATGTCAAAGAATGGTTATGGGTTCAATATACACCGGGTCCTGCAATATGCCATAAAGGAGTTCATCACACTACCGAATGACCCTAAAAATACATTTTCTGTGTGTGTGTGTGTGGGGGGGGGGGGGGGGGGGCAGCCGTCTGACACTTGGGACAGAATGAAACTAACTTTTCTGATAGAAGATGTTGACCACAAATTCTTGAACTACAACATTGTATACAGAGATCTGACCAACTTACCGAACATTATTCATTTGAGTAGAACATTGCCATTTCAAATAAATCACTTGCATTGATTTAACATTGACTAGTGTAAATTAGGAAGGGGAGCCTTGGAGCAACGGCAAAGTTGTTTCCGTGTGACCTATAGGTCACGGGTTTGAGCCGTGGAAGCAGCCACTAATGCTTGCATTAGGGTAGGTTGTCTACATCACACCCCTTGGGGTACGACCCTTCACCGGACCCTGCTAATGCGGATGCTTTGTGCATCGGGTTGCCCTTTTTTGATGTAAATTAGTTTACTTTTTCCCGATTGACCGCACCGCGTATATGCTTATTTCAAAAGACAATTGCTTAGCATTGAAATGAACGGATGGATACCAAATGGTGCAGAATCTATATAGAGAAGTTGAACCCAACATTAAGTCGTGATTGCATAATTCAAGATATCGTAACTACAAATGCAGATTGCAGGATATACCTCCGAATTCGTCGCCCCAAAAGGAGAGCCGTTGATCATCTTCTTCTTCATCAAACTCATCACCATATCCGAACTCCGCATCTCCTCGATACCCTGGTTCACTCCCATACCCTGATTCATTACCCAAACCCTCCAAATTCCCA
This sequence comes from Przewalskia tangutica, assembly GCA_029844215.1. NCBI lineage: Eukaryota > Viridiplantae > Streptophyta > Magnoliopsida > Solanales > Solanaceae > Przewalskia > Przewalskia tangutica. The sequence goes on from CM056728.1 coordinate 753,356, forward strand.
ATTTGCCCCTGCAGACCATTTAAATTACTACTCTCCCTCTCACCACCTTCCTTCTCCCTCCTTAATAAATTCCTCGTAACCTCACTAACATCCAAAGTCCAATTCATATCCCCATTCACAAACAACTCTCCACTCGAATCAGTCCCAACAGCAACAGGGAAATCCGAACACGTACCTATAAATATTTTGATCGTGAATTTACACATTGAATCCATAAATATTTTTGAAATCAAACTTGCATATTTGAAAACTACGTAAAAATTTCTACAAGTCAAACTAGTTAACAATTTAAAATATTTCAAAAACATATAAAAATCGCAGTTAAAGAAAATTCATTTGACTCTCAAAATTCAAATAAATTGGGCCGGAGGGAGTAATAATTTTGATACATCCTTTTAATAACACTCACTCTGTCCCAATTTACTTGACACTCTTTTTCTTTTTTTAATCAGTTCCAATATCTTTCCATATTTAGTAATGATTTAATATTAAATTTCCATTTTATCCACAACTAGTTTCTCTAACTTATTTAAAATTACAAGTTTCAAATATCTTTATTTTTCTATTAAACCTCGTGTTCAGTCCGACACTTTCACATAAATTGGAACAACAACAACATAAATCTGTGGAGTGCAGTATGTACGCAGACCTTAAGAGGTTGTTTCCGATAGACACTCGGTTCAACGGTCGCATGAAAAATCAATCAAGATACACAATATGAAAATGTGAACACGTACCATAAGCCGCCGAGGCTCCAACCGAGCAGCACCGGCGTCTGTGGGTCCCACTCCGATCACTACTCCTTCCAGAAACAGAGTGGGACCCACGCCGCCTCCGCTTACCGGCTATGAAACGGAGATTATTTTTAGGCCGATCGTCATCGAATAAAGTGAGTTTCGACATGTCTAGGGTTTCGATTGGGATTGTTCGATCCGCTCGACATTGACGCTTAGTATGTTGTTGTAAGGTATAATTATCGGGATCTAGGGTTTTGGAATTAAAGGGTTTCCATGAATGAAGATGATATGTACATGATTCAATTGCGTCATGTTTTGGTGACATTGCAACTTCATACACACACACACACACTATAACACTTTACTCTATAGTTCAAAATCAGGTTGAATGAACATCAATCAGTATGAATTACTCACATCAATGAAGAACCACATCTGGGTATAGTAAAGTTCTTGAGTTTAAGGGTGTAAATAGAATTTCCTGAAGATAGAAGATCAAAATGGATATTTGTGGAGTAGCTAAATAGGTCCCCTCCATGCCAACGTAAATTTACATGATTATTGTGGAAGGAGGTGCGTAATTGATAGTTATAATATTATTATTGTAGGTTTGGTTAGTTTATCATACTAGTAGACATATTATTATCTTATAGTTACTTATCGTTTGATTTATGATGTTATGTGTATTTTATCTGTCTTATTTACTTGCATTAGTTATTGCTTCTTTTTGTTGCCTTTTCTTTTTCGGAATTTGCTATCATGACTTACCCACTTTGTTTGTCTTACTTTACTTGAGTTTGAGTTTGTGTTTTGTCTTGAACCGAGAGTCTCTCGAAAACAACAGATTTATCTATCAATATAGATATAAGATTTGTGTACACTGTGTCATCTCCAAACCCCGCATTATGAGATTTCACTGGATATGTTGTTATTGGGCACCGAATTCAAGAAATAAAAAAATATTTTTTAACAATAATGGAGTCACTTGGAAGGAACTCGATTAACAGTGACAGAAGTAATTATAGATCATCTCGTTAAGTATAAAAATCACTAAAAATCCTTTCTACAATGCTTTTTAGTTTTGAGCCACTAGTGTTTTGGTTGAGGAGAAAAGACATATGGCAATATAATGTTTTTTTTTGTGTGGTTTAGAGTGTAGTTGCCATGAAGAAAGATATTCTTTTACAAAATAATAAATGTAATGAACTTTGTTATTCCAGAAATGGAGGATACGATATATGACCCCCAGACTTGCAATCCAATCAAGGTCATTATGGCCATTTATGTAATAATCCTTAATAACTGTTATAAATAGTTAATACAACAATATATCTAGTGTGATTTCCACGAGTGAAATCTGATGAGACTAAGGTGCATGGATTTTATTCTATCTTTGTGGGATAAATTAATTGTTTCTGATAGACTATCAGCTCAAGATTAAAATATTTTACAAAATAGGTTTGAAAAAAAATACAAGAATCAACAAGATGAGATGAAAATATCAGGATAGAAAAATATTGACAACAAAAATTAGTAAAAAATAATAAAAAAAGAAACATTAATAGTACTACTATCGAAGAATAAGGTAATTAGTGGTACAACAATAACTATGACAATCGAAAAGAGATAGAGGGGCACATAAAGTCCTCCACCACCATCCAGTGACGGATTCAGAATTTTCACTAAGGATAATCGAGAAAAATAATAAAAATTAAATATAAAAATAATATTGTCTCTAAGAATCAAACCTAGAATGTTTGAGACAATTTTGAACTAAACCACTTGAGCTAATCTTTTGCATCTGTTCAGGGTGTTCAAAAAATAAAATATATACATAAACATATAAAATCTACCATATATATGCATTGTACCCTCACCTCCACTTGAATCCGCACTTGTCACCACCCTAAAGACAAATATTGTTCGATCTCCAACTAACCTTCTACCCTAATTCCATTAGATTGTTTATGATATTGAGTATGAACTCTTTTTGTGAGGATGAATTATTTTATTGGTGTTATAATTATATATATATATATAGTGGCGGAGCCACCATGTAACCGGGGGGCCCGGGCTCCCCCCAAATTTAAATTTTTCCTAGTATACTACTAGTAATATTCATGATATTACAATAGAGTCTTCAATTCTTTACACTTCTTCTTTTAAAGTGTGGACAACTGGACCAAAATAGGCTCCCCCTAGCCCGGGCTCCCCCTTAAATATAAATAGACTCCCCCTAGCCCGGAATTCTAGTTTCGCCCTTGTATATATATTACATTATTATATAGTATTATAATATTATGTACATACCACCAAAGGATGTGGTGCAGTGGATGAGGTTACTCCTCCTTTAATCAAAGGTCTCAGGTTCGAGCCTTGGGTATGAAAAATCTATGGTATGGAGTCATTACCCCGGAAATGGGCTCTACGCGGCGCGAATCCGAATATAATCGGACTCTAATGCGGGGTACCGAACACCGGGTGGGTATTGAAATTAAACTAGATGTTGAGTTAAGCTTAATTATGGGTTCATGATCCAACTAACTTTTTTGGACCAAACCCAAAATTAAGCCCAAGTTCTAGAATTTCTCTAGAAACATCATCACCTCCTTTAAGTGTTCTAGAAAATTCTATTAGTTAATAATCTAGATATTATGGTAGAAAGTTCTAGAGATCAGAAAAAGGTTTGTAAGATATTTTGTAGTTTTGGAGCCTATAAATAGCTCCTTCCTCTCTCATTTGTAATATGCAGAAAAGTTGAACAAATGAAATAAAAACAAGTTCAAAGAAAGAGTGTTCATCATAATTTCTCTCATCCTACCTAAGAGTCTTTCAAATATTTTCTAAGTGTTCTTTCATATTCTTCTTCATACTTCGAGGGTTTATTCTCTTGGTTTTTCTCGGGTTTCTCGGGTATTACGGTCTTGGCTAGTGCTAAGCACTATCAGTGATTTCTCTACATGGTATCAGAGTCATTCTAATCTTGTGCTCATCAAGATCGGAGTTTAGGAGAACTCGGGGTTACTCTAAGTATGGAATCAATGGGTCGTGTCGTTGGATTGGGAATGGAGATCTTAAACCAATCTAACTACCGGTTATGAAAGTCATGTATGGAGTCATACTTGGTGAGAGGACTTATGAGATGTCGTCGTCGGTAGCAGCACACCACCACCAAAGGGAGATGATGCAACAACGGAAGCGACAAAGAAGTGGACACGGACGAATGCCAAGGCAGAGTTTGCTTTGAAGATGTAAATATCCTCGGGAGTATTTGAGCATGTCTCAAAGTGTACATTCGCTAGTTCTATTTGGCCGATGTTAAATCAATTGTTCAACAAGAAGAATGAGGCTCGGCTACAACTGTTAGAGAACAAGTTGGCGAATGCGAAGCGAGGGGGTCTTCAATCTCAGAGTTTTTTTATCAAGGTAAAAAATCTTTGCACTGAGATTAATACTCTTAATCCGGAGGAGTCGATTTCGGAAGCTCGGTTGAAGCGGTCTATTATTCGTGTTCTACGACCCGAATATACACCGTTTGTTACTTCAGTTCAAGGATGGGCTACACAACCTTCCTTGGAGGAATTTGAAAACTTGCTAGCTTCGAAAGAATCACTAGCCATGCAAATGACCGGAGTTAAAATCCATGATGATTCGGGAAGTGCTTTTGTAGCTCGGAGGCAACAAAGCTTCAAAGCCAAACGCGGGGATGGTGGTGCAAAGAACAATGATGGATGAGAATGATCTTCTACTAGAGATAAGAAACGATTCAAGTGCTACCGGTGTGGGAAACTTGGGCATTTCAAAAGAGATTGTCGAGTCAAGTTGAATGAAACAAATATGGCGGAATCAAAAGGTTATACTGAAGACGAAGAATGAGGAAAATGTTTCACGGTGGAGGATTCATCTTCAGGTACATCCACAACTAAAAATCTTAAAAATGATTGGATTGTAGATTCTGGTTGTAGTCATCATATTACCGGAGACGAGAAGTTATTTTCTAGTCTTCAGCGTCATGACGGGAAAGAAGTCATCATTACCGCGGATAATTCAATCCACCGCGTTGAGAAGGAAGGGACGGTTGTCATTGAAGGAGATGATGGAAGCCCAATCACTCTAAAGAACGTGTACCATGTTCCTGGAGTAAGAAAAAATCTTCTCTCTGTAGTAAATACGGTGGACTCAGGTAACTACGTTTTATTTGGCCCAAGAGACGTTAAATTCTTAAAAAATATTAAATAGTTAAATGCGGATGTGGTTCACACCGGAGCACGGGTTAAAGATTTATATGTTTTATCGACTTCAAATTCTTATGTTAAGAAGATGAGTACCAATGACAATGCCTTTATATGGCATGCTAGGCTTGGTCATATAAATATGACTAAGCTCAAAGTGATGGTGAATAAGGATTTGGTCAATGGGCTCCCAAAATTGAAGATTCAAGATGAAGGAAAACTTTGTGAAGGTTGTCAATATGGAAAATCACATAGACTTCCATTTGACAACTCCACTTCACGATGCAGCGCTCCGTTGGAAGGGATCCATAGTGATCTGATGGGTCCGACGAGAACATCCTCTTATTCTGGGTCTCGATACATGTTGCTATTTGTTAATGATTTCTCACGGTACACATGGGTATACTTTGTGAAGGAAAAATCAGAAGTATTCTCCAAGTTTCAAGAATCCAAGGTTACCGTAGATGGAGAGTTGGGTCGGAAGATCAAGACCTTAAGGACGTATAATGGAGGGGAGTTTATGCAAAAGGAGTTTCTCTCTTTTTGTCGAGATCGTGGTATCAAGAGAGAATTTACATGCCCATATACACCTCAACAAAATGGAGTAGCAGAAAGGAAAATCAGACATTTAACTGAGACGTGTAGAAGTTGGCTACATGACAAGAATTTGCCTAAAGCCTTATGGGCAGAAGGCATGAGATATGCAGTGTATATGTCATCAACTGAATGCCACTTAGTCCGAACAATATGAAGTCTCCTTATGAGATTGTTAATGGGAAGAAGCCAACGGTGAAACATCTCAGGATATTTGGATCAATCTGCTACGTCCATGTGTTCGACTCTCAAAGAACCAAGATGGAGGCAAAGGCGAAGAAATGCATCTTTATCGGTTATGATGAACAAAGGAAGGGCTGGAGGTGTATGGATCCAGAGACACACATGTACACCGTGTCTCGTGATGTTGTTTTTGATGAAGTTTCTTCATATTATGGGCCACCTCAAGTCTTGGTTGAGCAAGATGGTGCGAGTTCCTCCAAGAACAATGAACCATCTCCTCAAATGCCAAGTGAGAGCGAAAGTCCTGAAAAGGAGACGCTAGGTGAAAGGGGGAGCACTAACCAAGAGGAAGATGAGGAAGAAGATCATGGTTCCATGTCTATTCAACGAACAAAAGGGAATATTGTTAAGCCTGCTCGGTTCAGAGATGAAAGGTTTGTCACTACTTACTCATGCTACTTTGCAGCTCCATTAGATGAAGATGAACCATTATCGTATGATGAAGCAAAAAGAGTTCAAGAGTGGGAGGTCGCAATGAAGGAGGAGATGAATGCTCTCGTGAAGAACGAAACTTGGGATTTGGTTCCTAAACCCAAGGATGTCCAACCTGTCTCTTGTAAATGGGTGTATCGAATTAAGCGAAAAACGGATAAGAGCATTGACAGATTTAAGGCAAGGTTGGTTGCTCGAGGGTTCTCTCAGAAGTATGGAGAAGATTATGATGAGATTTTCAGTCCAGTGGCGAAGATGACTACGATATGTTCACTTTTATCTTTAGCCGCAAGCTTTGGCTGGAAGTTATGGCAACTAGATGTGAAGAATAATTTTCTATACGGTGAGTTTGATAAGAATATCTTCATGGAGCAACCACTTGGTTTCAAATCACGAGAGCATCCTGATTATGTGTGCAAGCTTAAGAAGGCTTTGTACGGGTTAAAATAAGTTCCACGAGCCTGGGATTGAAAGCTTGCTCAATTTCTTCAATTTTGCAGTTATGTGCCATCAAATTCTGATCCGAGTTTATTCTTCAAGAAGAATGTAAGAGTCCACGTGGTAGTTCTTCTTTACGTGGATGATATGATAATCATCGGGAATGATGATGCTGAAATTGCTCGTCTACAAGAGGATATGTCGGTGAGGTTTGAGATGAAGAAGTTGGGTGAGCTGAATATCTTTCTTGGTTTGGAGGTTGAAAGGGTAAATGATGGAATATTCATCGGCCAACAAAGCTATGCAAAAAGAATTATTGAGAGGTTCGTCTTCTATACTTAACCATTACAAGACCTGACATTGCCTTCGTGGTAGGTCTCGTAAGTCGGTTTATGCAAGCACCAAGGAAGCCACATCTAGAAGTGGCAAAGAAGATCTTGAAGTATGTGAAGTAAACTCTTGGCATGGGTTTGGTGTACAAGTACAATGCTATGATTTGTCTCTATGGTTTCACGGATGCTGACTTTGGTGGAGATGTGGATGATCGAAAATCAACTTCATGTTATGTGTTCTTATGTGGAAACACAAGTGTTTCATGGTGCAACAAGAAGCAAGCAACGGTGTCACTGTCTACCACTGAAGCGGAGTATAAAGCTTCGACACTCACATCTCAAGAGTGTGTATGGCTGATGTTACACCTCGTAAGTTAAGACGATAATTAAGAATGTCATTACGGAAGTAAGACTCGAATATTGGTTATAAAGTATAATTACATATGTTAATACGGAAATTAGTATATAAAAGGATATGAGTCCGGAAAATTTTAGTTACAACGTGTGTGACATTGGAGAATTAAAAATGATAGTTATATAAGTTTCCACTATGAACTAGTAACATATTATGTAAGTTACGACGACGAGGATACGAGGTCTTGTGAGATTTTCAAGATTTAAAGAGAGTGTGACACAAGGTTGATTAATTGTGAGAAGTGGACTAATTTGCAAATATATTTTCAGATTTCCTAATCCTTAATACTCTTTTAAACATTTCATTCTCCCGATTTAGAAATTTTAAAAAAAGTACAAAAAATGAAAAAAAATCGCGCTGCTACAGTGATTGCCGCCGTGAACAGTGTTTGCGACGGTAATTCGCATTTTACGGCCGATTCAGGTGTCCAACGGGGACGAGGCTTATACCATTAGCTTCATGATCGGTGTATTTTATATACACCTTTTGAGTCAGTTTTAGTTAGTCTTTTGTCCCGTTTTGCACATATAAATGTCGTATTAGGATAGTTTTTCTTTCTTTTGAGTCAAGATGGTTAAAATGGTCAAATGGCGGAAAAGGAGCAAAAAGAGGGCAAAAGAGGAGATGCCAGAGCTGGAAACAGAGAAAGTGGCGAACGAGGGTAAAATCCAGACCAGCGCATGGCCTCGCAATGTTAGGCCGCGACGCCCACTATTCAGAGAGGCTACAGAAGACTCAGGCACGCGCCTCGAACAACAGATACTGGTCATGGCGCTAAAATCATTATACCCGTAGTTCGACCCTACGATGAGCGCATCTAAAGCATGTAAGACTTAAAATTTCCAAATGATAGGTTGTGGATTGTTCCGGACGGGTTTTAGTAGACTTTGAGGCGGTTATGACCGGTACATTGAGAATTCCTAAGTGTTTCAAAGGCCCAGGAGTAGTTCGTTGAGTTTAGATTCCAACGCAACCAGTTAAATCGATAGGGCGTCGGAGTAGAAAGTTATGAGAATTACAAGTTCGGTCTGTGATCGGACAAAAATGTGTTTGGAAGAGGCGGCGGGGCGCGGCAAGGAAGCAGGCGTGGCCGGAAGATCTGGTCGCGGGAGTTGCTGCCGCGTGCCGGAAGCGAGGGCACGGCGAGGCGGGATCTGGCGGAAAAACTTAGGAAAAGTCGATTTTTCTTTTAAAAGACCTTGGGAGGGTGACAAGTGTCCCCATCCGATTTTGCATGCATTATATTGACCAAGTCTTGAGACTTGGTCAGACTTCATCTCTCTCTTAGACAAAAGTTCTCCCTTCTCTCTTAAAAGTTCAAGCTCCTCCTTCTCTCTAAAATCCCAAGAGAAATTCTAGCCTTAGGAAAAATCTGAAAAGTTAAGAACAAGAAGGAAGCTTGTGGCTAGCTTGTTGGTGGTGTTCTTGGCAAGGAAGATAGCACAAATATTTGGAATAAGTTTGACTAAAACTTTAAGGTAACATTTCTTCCTTTAGAATTAGTTTCTAGTGTTGCGTATGTTAAGAAGAAAGAACTTGTGGTAGTGAATAATGCTCTTAGAGTCATTGCATGTAAGAAATATGGTTTGGATGTGAAAGAATTGGTTAAGAAAATTATGTGAGCATGTTGTAGCCTAAAAACTACCTTAGACTTGTTAAGTTAATTGTTTTACCTTTTGGGGCAGAATTTTACACACCCAAGTTTAGGTGTGTAATTCCCTTGAGATTGTTTGGATTGTTGGGCCTAAGAAGTGGCGTTTGGATGTTGAATTCGGACCTTAAAAAGGTGGCAAAGTATGTAGAAACAAAGGAAATGCTGCCCAATCTTCCATAGAATTTAGGGGCTTTGAACTTAGATTATTCCTCCATTGAAATTAGAGGTTAATAAACGTATTATGGTTATTATAGGTTGGCATATTACTTGCGGTAGTTTGAGCTTAGCAAGTGGATTGACCGAAGAGGTATGTGGAAACTTTCTTATCCTTTGAGCATGAGTAGTTATAACTATATAGTACGGTAGACGTACGTGTTTTGAATAAAGTAAATCCTTTTGTTATACTTGACTTGTTTTAAGAAAATGTCTAAGTTGGTTGGGTTAAGAAGTTAACCCGCTTGTTCTTAAGGAATGGTTTATCCTAAATAAGATAGACAAGGATCTTCTTGACCTAATGAAGTATAGAGTACTTTTGGTGTGAAAGTATTGAATATTGAATTATTCTAAAAGATAAGAGACTTAAATTTTTGGAGGTAAGAAACTTGTTTTCTAAAGGATAAGAGGCTTGAAGTATTTTGAAAATTGTATGAATTTGTTTGAAGTATAAGCCTCTTGGCTAGTAATAGAACGAAATGGTTCATAAGGAGTTATAACGGCTTTATGAGAAGTTAGTTATAACGGCCTTATGAATGGATAAGGATGTCGTAAATTTCTAAAAGTTATAACGGCCTTATGAGAAGTATGAAGGTTATGAAAGTTGTCTATTTTGATTAATGAGCATAAGTGGTCTAGATTGTGGGAAAAATTGAAGTTACTTGGTTTCAAGCTATGAAATGATTTTTCTAAAGGTGTAGTAACTTACTTTGAAAAATAGACACGCCTCGATACTACGAGTGTTAGTATCTTGGATTTTACATAAAAAGGAGGCTTCGAAAAGAATGTACGTACATAGTACTTTGGCTTGTTTAATTGAGAATTATTCTATGTGTGCCTTGAAAAGTACTTTGGCTTGCTTAAATAAGAATTCTCTTGGTTTATGTGAAAAGAAGGCATGGTAATTGTCTTGGTTTATATAAAGGCATGGTATTGCAATTCGAATTAAAAGCATGTAATTATGAGTCTGTTTGGGCGTACCGTCAGTGATGGAGGATTCCACGGGTATGCGGCCATGATGAGGGTTCATTTCCTTGTTGACAGTATTATTCCATGGATTATCTCTCCATGAGGTCTACTGATGCAGGGTGGATCTAGTAGTTAGCCACCGTACCGCCGGTCGAGACGTGATGCGGTGGATCCGGTAGTTGGCTTTTACTTGCCGGTCGGGGTTAGAGGCGAAGTGGTGTGATCTGAGGTGGATCTCGTGGTTAGCTGCGTCTTGCCCGATCGGTGATGTGGCGAGGTGGATCTGGTAGAGGCTATCGCACTTGCCCGTCGGCCGTGATTTGATTATAGTATTGTTGATGCGGGTGGATCACGGTAGGCGGCTTCGTACTTGCCGATCGATTGAGGATGCGAGGTGGATCTCGTAGTTATGCCTTTCGTCTTGCCTCGTCGGTTCTTATGATCTGAGTGGGATCTAGTATTCATATGTACTCGTAGTGTTGTTATATCATGAAAGGCGGTGAGGAAGGAATTCCACGCATGATTGATATTATGGGCATGAGACCTATGGTTATATTTGAGTGATGACTTAGAGGGCGTGAGTCCCTGACTTGACATGGCTGCGTATATGTTGTATACTGTAGATTGGCTATCATACATGTCTCCTGCTTTATATATATGCTATTATGAATTCATTCTGATATTTTGCCACATACTTTGCACTGTTATCTTGACCTCGCCGGGTGCGTTATCGCCGCAGTCGAGATCGTAGCTTGTTGGTCCGCACTCTTAGGATCACCGCTCATTTCTTGGGAAGCTCCATCTCTCCGAGGCTTGTCTTTTTGGTATGATTCCACGAGGTTATAGACTTTGTACATTCGGGGTATGGCGGGGCCCCGTCCCGATTATTATTCCTGAGGTGCAGTAGTCACGTTGGTGTTTTGGGCTATAAGAACCAGTTGTATTACTATACTTTTGTTTAAGTATGTTTTATAGAAAGCGCCTTATCGGTGGCGATAATGTTACCCTTTTTCTAAGTAATGTGTTATGTATGTTCATTGCTATTCTCGACATATACCGACAGGTACCGGTAAGTACGATCATAGCCCCGGAGTCGTGACTAAAGTGGTATCAGAGGAGTTAGTCCTCGGAAAGTGTCTTAAGACCGTGTATAGTAGAGTCTTGATTATCGGTGTGTTGTGCACCACATCTATTATCAGGTGGCTGCATGACATTTTGGGTTGGTTTCCATTCTTCTCTCTTTGAGTTCGTGCGATGAAAGTGTCATAGTAGGTTGAGTCCTCTCGACCTATTCTTATGTACCGATTATGCCTCGCGGAAGCGACGAGCCCGGAAGGGCAAGACATCGCCGAGTCGCTAGTGAGTGCAGAGAGTTACGGGACTCGGGCACAAACTATGCCCGAGGCGATGGCGGTCGGCGAGTTCATTCTGTGGCGATATTAGAGGCCGAGGCGGCAGTAGCTCCAGAGGTTTCGGTACCCGAGCCCCCAATTCCGCGGCCAGGGGCAGAGTATAGGGATTACGGAGAGCAGATCAGGTTGTTGACTAGCATCGTGGCGAGCGGCCCGCCAGGCCGTGGCTAACCCTAGTAAACGATTTAAGTATTCGTGACTTTCGAGTTGTAATCCACCCGAGTTCTATGGTTGAGGTGCGAGGATCTCGTGAGTTTATCCGACAGTGCGGACTACGCAGTGCTTAGGGCCTCGGAGGCGAGTCCGTTGTGTTAGCTTAACTGGGTTCTGCGATATTGCGTTGGTGGTTTGAGTCGTAGGAATTGTCTAGAGGATGGTGCTCTTCCAAAGAGTTGGGAGGAGTTCGCGAGGCCTTCCCGGATCACTTCTTGCCTCCCGAGTTGAGGAGAGCCCGCGTGGATAGATTCTTGACCTTGAGGCGAGAATGGGAGGACCGTCAGAGTACACTGAGTTTGACTCTTTGGCGGTATCGCGCACTATTGTAGCCAACATGGCGATGAGTTCATCGCTATGTGATGGGGCTAGACCGTCATATGATTATGCGTGCTTGGGAGTAGCTCTTCACCGGTATGGATATCGCCGGAGATGCGAGCATATGCGAGGATAGAGGACGAGAAAGGAGGGCTTGGCTCGAGCCACCCAAGAGGCTGACAGCGAGATCTCGAGGCGATTTTGGCGGACCGCCTCGAAGAAAGCTAGTTATGCTCCTCGGCCGATGCGGAGTACTCCACCACGCCTTGGGGCGTTCGGGAGATTCGGGAGCGGGGCGGCTCGAGGTTGAGTTTCGCGAGAGTAAGGGTGTTAGTCCGAGAAGCCACTTCTACCTCGGTGTGGCCGATGTGGTAACACCCATTATGGGAGTGTCGTGCTAGTTTGGGTAATTGCTATGCATGCGGCCAACAGGCCATTATGCGAGGAACCGTCCAGGCAGAGATAGCACGGATGTAGAGATTCGCCGTGATCGATGGTGTTCATGGCCTTCTTTTGTTATGCGCGCGGCGGGATCATGATTAGAGCGACAGGGAATGTGAAACAATAATTACGGTATATCTTTGACCCTTAGAGATTAGTATGCATGATAGGATTGTTGTATGATTTAGTGTTATGAGCAGAGGATATTGAGGCGTATGTACATGTGATAGAATGAGTGGTAAATTCGAACGAGAAATTCTGTTAGGCCGTGAATAAGAGTAAGTAGTAATGGTTCATATGTTGGGTTCGTTTTCTGTTTGACTTACGGTAAATGGGTATGCGTGTGCGATATCTTAGGGTCATAGGTGGCATAATGAAGTTCCATTAGTATATAGTACGAGGATGTACCGAGGAATAGTAGTTGGCTCCAAAAGAACATTCAGGGACGAATGTTTCTAAGGGGGGAGAATGTTATACCCCGTAGTTCTGACCCTACGTATGAGAGCGTACGAAAGCATGTAAGACTTAAAATTTCCAAATGATAGGTTGACGGATTGTTCCGGACGGGTTTTAGTAGACTTTGAGGCGGGTTATGACCCGGTACATTGAGAATTCCTAAGTGTTTCAAAGGCCCAGGGAGTAGTTCGTTGAGTTTAGATTCCAACGCAACCAACCGTTCGTCGATAGGACGTCGGAGTAGAAAGTTATGAGAATTACAAGTTCGGTCTTGTGATCGGACAAAAATGTGTTTGGAAAGAGCGGCGGGCAGCGCGCGGAAGATCCGAGGGTCGCAGGAGTTGCGCTTGGCGCCGGGAAGCAGGGCGCCGAGGCGGATTCTCGCGGAAAAACTTAGGAAAAGTCAGATTTTCTTTTAAAGACCTTGGGAGGGTGAGTGTCCCCATCTGATTTTGCATGCACTATATTGACCAAGTCTTCAAGACTTGGTCATACTTCATCTCTCTCTTAGACAAAAGTTCTCCCTTCTCTCTTAAAAGTTCAAGCTCCTCCTTCTCTCTAAAATCCCAAGAGAAATTCTAGCCTTAGGAAAAATCTGAAAAGTTAAGAACAAGAAGGAAGCTTGTGGCTAGCGTGTTGGTGGTGTTCTTGGCAAGGAAGATAGCAAAATATTTGGAATAAGTTTGACTAAAACTTTAAGGTAACATTTCTTCCTTTAGAATTAGTTTCTAGTGTTGCATGTTAAGAAGAAAGAACTTGTGGTAGTGAATAATGCTCTTAGAGTCATTGCATGTAAGAAATATGGTTTGGATGTGAAAGAATTGGTTAAGAAAATTATGTGAGCATGTTGTAGCCTAAAACTACCTTAGACTTGTTAAGTTAATTGTTTTACCTTTTGGGGCAGAATTTTACACACCCAAGTTTAGGTGTGTAATTCCACTTGAGATTGTTTGGATTGTTGGGCCTAAGAAGTGGCGTTTGGATGTTGAATCGGACCTTAAAAGGTGGCAAAGTATGTAGAAACAAAGGAAATGCTGCCCAATCTTCCATAGAATTTAGGGGCTTTGAACTTAGATTATTCCTCCATTGAAATTAGAGGTTAATAAACGTATTATGGTTATTATAGGTTGGCATATTACTTGCGGTAGTTTGAGCTTAGCAAGTGGATTGACCGAAGAGGTATGTGGAAACTTTCTTATCCTTTGAGCATGAGTAGTTATAACTATATAGTACGGTAGACGTACGTGTTTTGAATAAAGTAAATCCTTTTGTTATACTTGACTTGTTTTAAGAAAATGTCTAAGTTGGTTGGGTTAAGAAGTTAACGCATTGTTCTTAAGGAATGGTTTATCCTAAATAAGATAGACAAGGATCTTCTTGACCTAATGAAGTATAGAGTACTTTTGGTGTGAAAGTATTGAATATTGAATTATTCTAAAAGATAAGAGACTTAAATTTTTGGAGGTAAGAAACTTGTTTTCTAAAGGATAAGAGGCTTGAAGTATTTTGAAAATTGTATGAATTTGTTTGAAGTATAAGCCTCTTGGCTAGTAATAGAACGAAATGGTTCATAAGGAGTTATAACGGCTTTATGGAAGTTAGTTATAACGGCCTTATTAATGGATAAGGATGTCGTAAATTTCTAAAGCATAGAGTTAGTGTCACACCCCGAACCCCGGGCCCGTGACTGGTGCCCTACCTGGGCACCCTTCTACCTTAACAACTAAGTACATTGCGGAAATTAGTAACAGCTCATTTTTTTTTCTTTAAAATAAACGTACGTGCAAAAGGCAAGCGACAAGGCTGCCATATATACATAAACAATGACACAACATGCATGAGTCGATCCAGCGTATGAATACGGACCTGCAGAGTTATCTTGAACTATGGCGGAATGAGGCCGTAGGCCCCGTAAATCAAAGCACATCTTGAAGGATATATACCAAAAGATAAACTCACGAGCAGAGGAGCTATCCAAAAACCACGAGCGGGATCCTACGCTGCCGATCACCGAACAGCGTACCTAAACTGCGGCGTGAACGCGGCCCGAAAGAGGTCGATGCGAAGAATGTACCAAGTATGTGAGCGATAAAATCGTAATAAAATCATAACGATCTAAACAAAAGCAGAGACGTATGCGATAGCCAACCTACGATACCACAATACATAGCGATCCACAAGTCGGGGACGCGGGCCTCCGAGTCATTACCCAAATATAACAATGGGTCTCACGCCCATAACATCAATCATGCGTGGAATCTTTCCTCACCGCCGTGATCCATGATATAGTACAACACAATAGGCATACATGAACACCAAGTCCACCGGTGGTATAGCATCTTGGGGTTTACCTCACTTATACTCTTACCACGGAGAAGGTGGTAAAGCGGTGGTATAGCGTCTTGGGGTGTACCCGCCATATACTCTACCACGGAGAAGGTGGTAAAGCAGGTGGTATAGCGTCTTGGGGTTTACCCTCACATATACTCTACCACTGGAGAAGGTGGTAAAGCAGGTGGTATAGCGTCTTGGGGTTTACCCCTCACATATACTACCTGCACGAGAAGGTGGTAAAGCAGGTGGTATAGCGTCTTGGGGTTTTACCTCACATATACTCTACTGGAGAAGGTGGTAAAGCGGTGGTATAGCGTCTTGGGGTTTTACCGCCACTTATACTCTTACCCTATCTCGACCGACCGTCAAACAAGACATAAGCACTACCGTATGTCTTCTATAAAAATCAGAATTTAACCCAAGTACTACAAGTAGCAAGCATACGTGGAATCCCACATCACCGTCGATGCGTCGAGAACTTACAACAAGACAACCGCTTGGCCAGAAGTCGCGGCAACTTAATAAAACATAATACTTGCACTCAAAGGCTATTACCGTACATATAGGCAAGTTCTCAATTAACCAATCCAAAGTACTTATCAAGGCACACATAGGATAATTCTCATTTAACAAGCCAAAGTACTTATCAGGCACAAAATAGATAAATTCTCATTTAACAAGCCAAAGTACTTATCCGGGCACAAATAGAATAAATTCTCATTTAACAAGCCAAAGTACTTATCAGGGCACAAAATAGAATAAATTCTCATTTAACAAGCCAAAGTACTTATCAGGGCACAAATAGAATAAATTCTCAATTTATCAAGCCAAAGTACTAATCAAGGCACTTTTAGACAAATTCTCAATTTATCAAGCCAAAGTACAAATCAAGGCACACTTAGACAAATTCTCAATTTATCAAGCCAAAGTACAAATCAAGGCACACTTAGACAAATTTTCAATTTATCAAGCCAAAGTACTAATCTTTTCAAGAGACTCCTTTTTGTAAAAAAAATCCCAAGATACTAACACCCATAGTATCAAGGCGTGTCTATTTTTCAAAGTAAGTTACTACACTTTTAGAAAACTCATTTCAAAGCTTGAAATCAAGTAACTCCAAATTTTCACAATCTAGGCAACTTATGCCGATTAATCAAAATAGACAACTTTCTAAACTTTCCATAAAGCCGTTATAACCCTTTATGGTTTTAGACATATCCATTCCTTTTATAACCAAGAGACTTATACTTATTAAAATCCAAGTATTAAATACTTTCAAATCGATTTTCTTAACTTTTAAAAATACACTTAGTCTCTTAACCTTTAGAAACCAAGTAACTTAGTTTATTACTAAACTTTAGGCAATTGATGCCTTAAAATCAAGTTGCCTTTTCATTAAAATCGAGTCATTTATCTTTCCATAAAGCAAATATAACCAACTTCCCATAAAGTCGTTATATTCACTTTATACCTTCGCCAAATACAATTTCCTATCCGAGGGACCTATACGTTTAAAACGGAACAAGTATCACATACTTTAAAACTCTTTAAGTCCCTTAACTTTCAAAACACTTCAAGTCTCTTAATATATAGAAAACAAGTTTCTTCTCTTAAATCATGTCATTTCTCCTCTTTTAAACAATTAAGTAAATCACTCCCTTGACTCCCCTAAAGTCATTTTAATGACCTTTAGGTTTTGGACTTTCTGACTAGCCAAAAGGTTTAGAAACCACTTCCTTTTCAAGACTCTACATGTACTTTAAGTAAAATACCTTTACTTTTAAGAATCCAAACTTCATCAAGAAAATGGATTATACAACTTACAATCTAAACATCAAAGTACAATCGGAAGTACATAGAACAAATTCTATTTTAGGCAAACCAAATACAAGCGAGGAATGGATCATTCGAGAGTAGGGCGTACTTTCTTTATCTTAAGGAATCATGCTTTAGAAGAGGAGATAGTTCACATACCTTTTCGCTAATTCCACAAGCCGAATCGCCGTATGTGGAAGTGTCAACCTATAATGGTCACAACAAGACTATCAACTTCTAGTCTCTACGTAGAATAATACTAAGTATTTGGTCTCTAATTCTACGGCAAATCGGGCGTAACTTCCTTTGTTTCTACTCACTTTGCCACCTTTTTCAAGGTCGAATACAATAACCAACACGCCACATTTAAGGCTCCAAACAACAATCAAACAAAGGGATTACACGCTTACACCACGTGTAAAATTCGCCCACAATTATATACAAAGTAGTTCAAACTTCACTAGCCATTCTCGGCCAACATACTAACAATTCAAAGTCTTTTCCAATCCTTTTCCAATTCCAAGTTCTAAGGTCAAACATGTTATATAGTTATAAACAACTTCAATAACTACAATTTCCTTCTTTATACAACATGCGACGCTTAAACGAATAATCAACTTGAATTGTAGTCTTAAGGCTAACATGATAGTTTTCTGATTAGGGTTCGATAGCGATATACTTGTCCAACTACATAATATATACTTCATGCTTGCTACTATCTATAGCTACAACAAGTAGTAACTCTTAACTACTAAAACGACAAGATTATACCTTTATAAGCCCTTATAATTTCCAAGATTCAAAGTCGCGCCTTAGCAAATTCTTAGCTCCTTTCCTTAGGTTCCAATCCGCTCCAAGCACTCCTTAAGCCTTTAGAAGTTCACAACCGACTTCTCTTCCATTTCAATCAAAACTAGAAAAGCCACTAGGTTTTCACCTTGCGACTAATACGAAAACTCTCTCTTTCCGGGATTTTTCTATTGAGATACACTTACAATACACTCATGAACCTTGGTTTAAAGTCTTGTGGCTAATGGAAATCAAATGCAAAATTTTGTGTGGGAATAGTGCTCAGCGAGAGCTCATCTACAAGCACAAGAGTTTCTCTAAAATTTTCTAAGTGTTAAATGCCAAGTCTTGCACTAGCTATGCTTATATAATACATTGGAGGGCTTAGGTTACAACAAATGTGTGGCTTGGATGTGTTTCACTTGGATCGAGCTTATGTGGACTAGTTGACTTGTCAATGATGTCTTGAAGACTTATCTTCCAAGATGGTCAATGACCATTTTACCCTTGCATAAATTTCGACCAAGCCATGTGGGGTGCCACGTGTCGCCTCTCATTCGTTCATAAAATTTAGTAACCTCGTGGGCCACAGTCTGTAAAATTCCTCGGGTGGGCCCCACGTGACCAAATCCGTAACAAAAAATTTCCAAAATAATAATAAGTCTCATACTCTTCAAATAATGTATTTTGAGAATCCAATTCTCAACAACGAACGTTTTTCCTTTCCGACGTTCGGAACATTTTCCGTCGGAAAAACAATTCTTCCTGCCGTACCAATTTCCAAGTCTTGTTTCCTTTCGTACATTCTCTTCTACATGTCCTGGACTTACGGGGTGTAACAGTTAGTATAACGGCTTTATGGGAAGTTGGTTATAATAACTTTATGGAAGGTTATGAAAGTTGTCTATTTTGATTAATGAGCATAAGTGGTCTAGATTGTGGGAAAAATTGAAGTTACTTGGTTTCAAGCTATGAAATGATTTTTCTAAAGGTGTAGTAACTTACTTTGAAAAATAGACACGCCTCGATACTACGAGTGTTAGTATCTTGGATTTTACATAAAAAGGAGGCTTCGAAAAGAATGTACGTACATAGTACTTTGGCTTGTTTAATTGAGAATTATTCTATGTGTGCCTTGAAAAGTACTTTGGCTTGCTTAAATAAGAATTCTCTTGGTTTATGTGAAAAGAAGGCATGGTAATTGTCTTGGTTTATATAAAGGCATTGTATTGCATTGAATTAAGCGTGTAATTATGAGTCTGTTTGGCGTCTGTCGGTGATGGAGGATTCGGGTATGCGCCATGATGAGGTTCATTTCCTTGTTGACAATATTATTCCATGGATTAGCTCTCCGAGGTCTCACGATGCAGGTGGATCTAGTAGTTAGCCACACCTGCCGGTCGAGGCGTGATGCGAGTGGATCACGTAGTTGGCTTCGTACTTGCCGGTCGGGGTTAGGCGAAGTGGTGTGATCTGAGGTGGATCTGGTGGTTAGCTGCGTACTTGCCGATCGCGATGTAGCAGGTGGATCTCGTAGAGCTATCGCACTTGCCCGATCGGCCGTGATTTGATTATAGTATTGTTGATGCAGGTGGATCGTAGGTAGCTTCGTACTGCCGATCGATTGAGGATCACGGTGGATCGTAGTTATGCCTTACTGCCTCGTGCAGTTCTTATAATCTGAGTGGGATCTAGTATTCATATGTACTCCTTAGTGTTGTTATATCATGCATCGCTGGCGGTGAGGAAGGAATTCCACGCACGATTGATATTATGGGCATGAGACCTATGGTTATATTTGAGTGATGACTTAGAGGCGTGAGTCCACGACTTGACATGGCTGCGTATATGTTGTGTCTTGTAGTTTGGCTATCATACATGTCTCTGCTTTATATATATGCTATTATGAATTCATTCTGATATTTTGATTTCACATACTTGGTACTGTTATCTTGACCTCGCCCGAAGTGCGTTAAATCTGCAGTCGAGATCGTAACTTCTGGTCCGCTCTTAGGATCACTGCTCATTTCTTGGAAGCTCCATCTCGGAGGCTTGTCTTTTGGTATGATTCTCGAGGTTATAGACTTTTGTACATTCGGGGTATGGCGGGGCCTGTCATACGATTGTTATTCTAGAGTGCAGTAGTCACGTTGGTGTTTTGGGCTATAAGAACCGGTTGTATTACTATACTTTTGTTTAAGTATGTTTTATAGAAAGGCGCTTTATCGGTGGCGATAATGTTACCCTTTTTCTAAGTAATGTGTTATGTATGTTCATTGCTATTCTCGACATATACGGCGAGTACCGGTGAGTACGATCATAGCCCGAGCCGGGTCGTGACAAAAACACCGACGGATTGCAGAACTTGTGCCGTGGCCCTGCGAACGTGGCCATTTGTCTGCAGGCAGCGCCGTAGCGGAAAAAATTAGGTCTTTTGGCGAATTTAGGCGAACTGAAGGAAAGAGGGAGGCGGTTTTCAGCCTATAAAAGGAGAACCCTAGGCAGTTTTTAAGAGTTCCCCTTCTTGCACAACACAAGACTTTTGCTTGGAGATTGGATACCATTAGTTTAGTAATTTCTTTTCTCTTTCTTGTTCTTTATTTCTATTTTGTATGATGAACATGGAATTAATTCTTGTCATGACAATGGCCAGGAACTAATTCTCTTATAGGGCTTTCCATATTGAATTGCTAGAAACTTATGTTATAAATTAATGCATGTTTATGGTTATTTTTCTTATTGTGAGATCTATCCAATAATTGAGTTGAACTCTTGGTAATTAATTGACAACTAATTATCACTATATGATTTCTAATCAGATTCCGAAATGGGGGGATTGTGAATATGATGTAAGTTGGGTAGACATTCTTGGATTGGGGATGAAAATACCTCAATTATTTATGTAGCGTTGATGAGAGGCTTAACAACCCTAATTTTGCGCATTGTGCGTGACGGTCAACTAGGTTTTTGTTCTTAATCCTCCTATAGAGTTATCCTTATCACCGAAAGGTAGGTAAGGTGCGATACTGGGGTTGAGTGTTTATATAACCCTAACGGGAGTATAAAACGATTTAAAGAAACTGCTTTCTCCAAAGAAAGTACCGTAAGTTAATCGTTAGTAAGTAGCATAAGCGGATAGTAAGGATACATGGAAGCCCTATTATCATCACCACTGAATTAAATCTTTATATTTAAATAGCTTGCATAATTCTTAGTTATAAACAAAAAATCAATTATCAATTCACCAAATAGATACTAGAAAATAGATAGTTGGTAATTGAATCCTAATCCTTGTGGACGATATTCGGTCTTATCAATACTATACTACTTGTTACGATAACGTGCACTTGCGTTTAAAGTGTGTGCATCTTACCGCGCATCAAGTTTTTGGCACCGTTGCCGGGGATTAGGCATAGTTCAATATCAAATTTATCTATTTTTAATTTTTAATTTGGTTTTTATTCTTTGTTAATTTTTATATGTTTTTATTTGTTCTATTTTATTTTATTCTTTTTCGTTTTATGTATTTATTGTGTGAAAACAAGGGTGCCGTGATCCGTTGTTGGTTTTGATGCATCTCAGGGATCCTCAAGACATGGATTTCTGCTGTCAATATGATCGAGCTCAACCATGTAGAGGAAGAGAGAGGAATTGCGAAGTCATACTCGATCTCACTAAGTATCAGCGCGATTCGTGGGCGAAATGAGATTGGCCATAAAAAGCTGGAACTGAATAGGAGAACTTCGCGATCATTTTTAACAATAACAACAATTTAAGGAGCACGAACCAAACCCAACTATTGAGAATCGGTGAGATAGTTGGTGTAGAAAAAGGAAAAGATTGCAGAGATCAATTATTTACCTTCGACTCTGTAGAAATCCTTTTCTTGCACTATTACGTAAGAACCACCATTAGCTATCACGGTGATTCCCGATTAGGAAGCCCATACCAGTAAGGGTACCCCAGAGTTGAGAGATGTAGAGAATTTCACGGATTCCTACGTTATAAAAAGCATAAAAGACAAGCATGTCTTGTGTACTTGGGGGATAATTGTATGTTTAAGGTTCTTGGTTGAGCAAATAGTTATAGGGAAATTGAGACCTATAGCAATAAATCTGCGAATTGCAAGTAGTTCGCAGAAGAGTCCAATGAGCACTCGTACCGGTTAATTGCGTCAGGTTAAAAGACGTTAAAGACAGCGCTTGTTGGGAGGCAACCCAACGTTTTCAATTATGTTATTTTAATTTCTGTCTTTAGTTTATTTTATTTTGTCTAGAACAATCTCACGGTCTTGGATTCTTGTGTTTGTGCTGTGATTGACAGGTACAGAGAAATAAACCGAGGCGAAAATCAAAAAAGCCGAATTTCGAAAAAGCGGGTAAGCGACTGCGGCTGAGAAGCGAGCGGCGCCAAAAATTCCAGAAAATTTGCCAAATTTAAGCGCGCAGCTGAAGAATCCGAAGGCGAGGAGTTTAGGCGCGGCCTGACGAGAATCGAACTTAAAGCGCCCGAATCAGATTTTCCCCAAATCGATTTCAAAACCTAACCGCCTCTCCAAAAACCGAAATTCCAAAAATTTGCCCACAAATCCTCCACAAATTAAACCCAACCACAACCAAAACTCTTAAATTCCTAAAACCCTTAGTCATCTCAACCAACAAAGCTCCATTCCATAGCCTCAAACCATTAGAAAGCAAGAACGACTTGAAACTTCATAAAAAGATAATTTTTACGTTCTTGAATCCTTTCTGAAGTCACGGAGGTAGTAGTTTGAAGGAGTATTGTAGTTGAAGTAATTGGAGTCTTGAAAAGTTGATTGTGAAGTTTGGAGAAAAGAGTAGAAAAGGAGTGTGGGTATTGGGTAGAAAAGTTGAAGTTTGGGGGTGTTGTGTTCGCTGCTAGTTGTAGATTGGGTAGGAAACATTTGCGCCACTAAATTGAAAAGCTCCATAAAACTATTTTAAACCATGGCCACGGGAAGAAGAGGCTCCACATCCACCCCAACCCACGTCTGATGAAAATAGGTTTGTGAGCTAAAGCTACCAAAGATACAAAAAGCTTGATACGGACCCTTAATACGAGAAGGGAATGGACTACGAGGAGTCATATGGGAAGAAGATGTTTATGAGCCCGTTCGGGCGATGATTGAGATTAAGGAGTGGAGGAAATTTGTGAATCCGGAGAAGATAGCACCAGTAAACACAACAATGGTGCGTGAATTTTATGCCAATTTTCCGGAGAAGGTGGAAAGGGGATGCTTTGTAAGGGGACGCTATGTGCTAGTGACAACAGAAGATATAAATATACAATTGAAAACAGTTGATGTTGAAGAAAGAAATGATTGGAATCACTTTAGAACATGGTCTAGAAGCATTGACCACATCATTGGAATGCGTTGCGAACAAGTGAGCTACCGTGAAGGTTTTTGATATTGGAAGAAATGGGTCAAGAGCACTTAACAGTGCGATTGACAAAGTAGCCAAAGGTTGGCTATATTTAAATCGGCGCCGAATGATTCCATCCACGCACTTCACGCAGTACGGAGGATAGGATTAAAGCGATATATAAATTATGAGGTTGGCGATTGATGTGGGGAAAGAAATAGTGCGAGCATTGAGGAAATCAGCGTGTTGGTAACAGCGGATTGAGACATGGCTCGATTATCACCAAGCTATGTCACGTGAGTGCGGTCCCAAAACTACCACCGACACTCATGAAAGAAACCAGCGCGTGTCTATGGGATAGTGCACTCCTTCCCGGACCCAAGCCCCCGTGACGGCGGCGGAGTACAACCAGCCAGCAGAGGCCGCCGTGGGCGAAGATGAGCACGAAATAGGGAGCTCATATGAGGCGAGGACCTAACACCGTGACCACGGGAAGCGAGAACCTCCAGCGCCAGCGATGGAGCAATTGTATCAAAATCGGATGAGGATGATGCGGACGCTTGGACCACGATGGTACAAGGGCGTGAAACAAGGCAATAAATCAACGAGTTGAGTTCCTTGTTCAACCAATGGTCGATGCATTATCCACCGCCACCACCACCATTTAACCAAAGTTTGTAAGTATCTTATTTATTTTACTGTCTTTGAGTCTACACACATTGGGGACAATGTGTGATTTAAGTTTGGGGGTGTTTTATTTGTGTTTTATTTTCTTTGTGTCATGTTATGTGTTACTTAAGTCTTTTTGATTGTTTTTATGTTTATTTTGAGTCACCAATTTTTTTTTTTTTTTGAGTCATAATTGTCTGTCAAAAATCATGTATGCTGTAGTTGCTAGAAACACCTAGTGAAGTAAGGTGAAATAATGTAACGGAATTAAAGCAACTATCTAAACACCTAAGTTAGATATGCCAAAAACTCACAGAATCTGTCTATTTGGAGTTTCTTGCTTGAGTTATGCATGCTAAATGATAAATACTTATGTGTTATGATTGCTTGCTATTTGAGGCGAAATAGTTAGGATATGCATGTTAGGGAGATGACTCAGGCATTTCTTTGATAGCCAATTCTTACCATTCTTTTCTATCCCGTACTTTACAAAAATATCCCTAGTCAGCCCCATTGAGCCTAAATTTGAAACTTCTTCTTTGACACCCTATATTCCCACAAATTGTACCATAAGTGAAAATATGAAAATAGTGGAATACATTGTGTTAAAAAAAAAGACAAAAAGAGTGAATAAGTCTGTTGCACCCCAATACAAAAGTAATAAGAAATAGACAAAAGCCTAAGTTTGGGGGTGCTTGTCATTATTATATACTTCACTCTCCCCAAACAAAAGAGGGAAAAAATAGAATCGAAGTGAAGGAAAGAACAAAAAGAAAAAGGGAAATATTGAAAAGATAAAAGAGCTTATGGTACACGAAATGAGCCTAAATTGCCTATTTTTACCTACCTATACCTAAGCCTACATTACAACCCTTAAAAGTCCTGAAGATCTCTTTTATGCATATCCAAGATTAGTGGAGAATAGCAAGTAAGCATGCCATAGAAATTCTTGAATTTAGATGCATGATTTAGTATATTGACTTCCATTAAGCATGATGAATATGAGTTTGCGAAATATCTAGCTTAATGTGCTGAAATTTCATGCTATATGTTCCTGCATATTATTCTGCTAACCTTCATGTTTTTCTAGTTAACACTTTTGCAGCAAAAGTGATCAATGGCAGTGAGTCTTTTATTTTTCGTTCTTTGAGTCTTTTATTTTATTTCTTTCTATCTTTGCTCGAGGGCGAGCAAAGGTTAAGTTTGGGGGTATTTGATCGGTGTATTTTATATACACCTTTTGAGTCAGTTTTAATTAGTCTTTTGTCCCGTTTTGCACATATAAGTGTCGTATTAGGATAGTTTTTCTTTCTTTTGAGTCAAGATGGTTAAAATGGCCAAATGGCGGAAAAGGAGCAAAAAGAGGGCAAAAGAGGAGATGCGAGCTGGAAAGCAGAGAAAGTGGCGAAGAGGTAAAATCCGGACCCGGTAGCGGCCTCACTGCGATCAGCGGCGCGGCGCCCACTATTGAAGAGGCTACAGAAGACTTCGTACGCGGCTCTCGAACAACGATATCGGCGCGGCGCCAAACACCGACGGATTGCGAGCTTAGTGCTGTCTGCGCAGCGGCGCAGCACGCGGAAAAATTAGGTCTTTTGACGAATTTACAGGCGAACTGAAGGAAAAGAGGAGGCGGTTTCGGCTATAAAGGAGAACCCTAGGCGGTTTTAAGAGTTTCCGCCTTGCAACACAAGACTTTTGCTTGGAGATTGGATACCATTAGTTTAGTAATTTTTTTTCCCTTTCTTGTTCTTTATTTCTATTTTGTATGATGAACATGGAATTAGTTCTTGTCATGACAATGACCAGGAACTAATTCTCTTATAGGGCTTTCCATGTTGAATTGCTAGAAACTTATGTTATAAATTAATGCATGCGTATGGTTATTTTTCTTATTGTGAGATCTATCCAATAATTGAGTTGAACTCTTGGTAATTAATTGACAACTAATTATCACTATATGATTTCTAATCAGATTCCGAAAGGGGGGCGGGGGGGGATTGTGAATATGTTGTAAGTTGGGTAGACATTCTTGGATTGGGGATAAAAACACCTAAATTATTTATGTAGCGTTGATGAGAGACTTAACAACCCTAATTTTGCGCATTGTGCGTGACGGTCAACTAGGTTTTTGTTCTTAATCCTCCTATAGAGTTATCCTTATCACCGAAAGGTAGGTAAGGTGCGATACTGGGGTTGAGTGTTTATATAACCCTAACGGGAGTATAAAACGATTTTGTAAACCTGCTTTCTCCAAAAGAAGAATACCATAAGTTAATGCATTAGTAAGTAGCATAAGCGGATAGTAAGGATACATGGAAGCCCTATTCTCATCACCACTGAATTAAATCTTTATATTTAAATAGCTTGCATAATTCTTAGTTATAAACAACAAATCAATTATCAATTCACCAAATAGATACTAGAAAATAGATAGTTGGTAATTGAACTCTAATCCTTGTGGACGATATTCGGTCTTATCAAGACTATACTACTTGTCACGATAACGTGCACTTGCGTTTAAAGTGTGTGCATCTTACCGCGCATCACTTCATCTTGTCAAGCCCATCATTTTCATACCAACCACTCCCATATATTTATCCTAAATCACCGACAATCTCAGATAGAAAAACACCATATTTTTTCGATGGTTTATCACATTTTCCGACGACCTCCGACAACGGCGACGTCCGACGGTGGTACCAAAAGATTCCCCATCTCATCCCCGTCATTTCTATACCAACTCCGTGCCTCGATGATACCTCTACAACCACGATGACCAAATCGATTTCCACCATTGTTGTTGATTGAAAAAGCTTGATATCGGTTTCCATGACATCAATTTAAGGTACAAAATTCTTCTTCTTATGGTGTAATTGGGGTTGCATGTTTGATCGGTGTATTTGATATACACCTTTTGACTCATTTTTAGTTAGTATTTTACTCATTTCATTTATGTTTAGTATAGTATTAGGGTCGTTTTCTTTTCTTTTGTGTCACAACAGTCAGTAATGGAGAAATGACGAAAAGGAGATGAAATGAGCATAAATGAGATGGAAAGGGCCAAGAAATGAAGCCTAAGAAGTTCCGGGAAATATAGAAGAAATCAGACGAAGACCGGACGAACAAAGGACGAAGAAACGAAAAATCCGGAAGAATGTCGTCACGGCGCGCTACCACTGGCCGTTCAAAGCCTCACGATTTTCGGGAGTCGCGGCGCCCGATCTGCGGGCGGCGCCGACGCGAGATTTTTGAGTTTTGGGCCGAATTTGACACATTTTCAGAGTCCAAAAGAGATAACTTTTCCTACCTACATATTCCTTAACCCTTTTCCATAACTTTTCCTAAAACCTTTACCTAGAAGGATTTCATAATCTTTCCTACCTACATAATCTCTAACCCTTTACCTAAAGGATTCTTGGTCTATAAATAGTCTCTACATCATTAGAAGAATCCATGACCCATCCAATTCCACCCATCCTACATCCCATTCACCATCCTACATTCCATCCACCATTCCATTCCATTCCATCTTGTAAATATTCCACAACACAATCCTTGGATGCTCGAAGGTTTGGAGACGCGTTATTGAGTATTTTTTTTTTCTTTTGCTTTGTTTATTTCAGTTCATGTATGGAGATTATATTAGTTCTTAGCGTGACTATGGCTAGGAGCTAATTACTTTGTTAGGGATTTTCTTGTGATTCTCTTGAAACTCTTATTCATGAATTAATACATTAGTTGATTTCGTCTTCACTTATTTAAGATTTATTCAATAATTGTTTTGATTGCTTGATAATTAATTGATCCCTAGTTATCATCACTTATATGATTTCTAATCGAAAGCCGAAAGGGGAGATTGTGAATATGCTATAGTTGAATAAACATAGGTTAAATCGTGGACGAAAGTACCCCGATACTTGTGTAGCTTAATAGGTTATTGCTCTTAATCCTCCTTTGTAGTCAATCTTGTCACCGAAAGGTAGAAGGGTTATCCATTGGGGTTGAGTGTTTATATTACCTTAACAAGAGTATAAAACGGTCTAGTTAACCTGCTATCTTAACGTAGAAGAAGAAGTCAGTTTAATTGTATTAAGGATTGAATAGAGTGGATAGTTGATGATCTTGGAAGCCCTAATTCTCCATCATAACTGATTTAATTCAAAGTATTTTCTTAATTAGTTTATTTCCTGCATTATTAGTCTAAAATCCCAATCAATTAACGTTAACCAAATAGAAACTAAAGCATAGATAATCGGTACTTGAAAACCAGTCCTTGAGGACGATATTCGGTCTTACCTAGACTATATTACTTGTCACGATATGTGCACTTGCGTTAAGTGTGTGCATAAATCGCGCATCAATGTTGTTGTAATTTAAGAAATGATGTTGTAGTTAAGAGATGGACTTATATTAAGAGGAAATGGAAGTAAGAAAATGCATGTGGTTGTTGTTGGAATTGTTGGTGCCGATTTGGGGCTGTTTTGGTTACATTTGGTTTGATTGTTGTTGTTATTAGTATATGTTGACAGTCAATTTTGACCCGTTTTTCGTATATTTGTTTCAATTTTATGTGTTTTAGAACACCGCTTTCTAATAATCATTTTTTGCATTTTTATCTTTATATTTTAAAATTAAGCATTATCTCTTTGTTAATATTATGTTTATATTATTATTACACAGTCGTTTATTTTAAAAATATTTGTATCTCTTTAAATAAATTAATTGACATCCCGTTTTAATTTTTAATTAGACATTAAACATTTGCTAAATATTGTATTATTATCGCATCGGCATTCACATTTTTATAATTTTACATCTTTTAAATAATTTTTTTTTTAAAATAATTAACCCGCTTTGCATTTTGTCAAACCAGTCCAGTACGAGATCCAATCCGAATCATTCCAATCCAACATCATTTTTAATTTCATCCAAATACCCTCTTTTATTTTCCCCCATAAATTTCAAATATCACTTTTTATTTCCCCCCCCCCCCCCAAACCAAACCCAAACCCTAAACCTAATCCTACCCCTATATAATAAACACTACCCACTTAAAAAAAAAGGAACCACATGGAGGGGGCAGCCCCACAGAACAGATAGCAGCCACACAAAATAAGAGAGGACTAGCCCATTTTTCATTTTTTAGATCTTCCTCACTCCTCTCCTTACCGTCGTCGCCGCCCTTCGCAGGAGCTCCAAGCTCCGGCGAACCCCCTTTAAACATCTGCAGCCACACCTCTACTCTCCCATTATCCCCGTCGCCGCCAGTCTCCCGTCGACCTCCAGCACCAACACACGCCCACACCCCTTTTTCATTTTTATGAAGCTCTCATCTATTTGAAACCAGCGATACCGCTTTATCTCGTCGAATCGCTCTCTCCGTCCTGACCAGTGACTCGTCGTGGCCGAACGGTGACCCATCGATCCCCTTCCCGTTCACTGCCTGTCGGCGAACCACTGCTTTCCCACACCCCAGTCGCCGACGAACCCACCCATCTCCCTGTTTGTTCGGTTTATATCTTGTTTGGTATGTTTGTTGGTTGTGGACTGATTTCTCCTTTTTCGGGTAACTGGCCGGAGTCTTTAAACTCCGGCGACCTCCATTGCTTTGTATTTTATATATAACTGCGGTATATTTTGATTGCTGGGCTGATTTCTGGAGTTTTGGTATTTGGCCGGAGTTTGCAAAACTCCGGCGATGTCCGTCGGTTTATATTCTATAAGGATCGTTGAGTCTGGTTTGTGGGTTAATTTGATATGATTTTTAAGACCTGGTCGGAGTCTTTAGATTCCAGCGACGTTTTAAAATTTCGGCGAACTATCTGCGGTTGTTTCAACATTCGTGAACATTTATAGCGCGGTGTTGATATTAAACCACCGTGTTTTCGTTGCTGCGTTTTTACGTTTGGTATTGTTAACTTGTAGCCATTGGCTGCGTTTTTACATTTGGTATTGTTGCTTCTTCGTGTCGGTGTTACTCACGATTTTGTGATTTCACCCATTTATTTTATTAAACTGATTTTTAAGAACATATATTACACTTGGTATTTTACTTATTTTTGAATATGATACTACACTGGGTATTTTACTGATTTTTTTGAACATGATGCTACACTGGCCGAAAAAGGATTTATCCGTCGATCTGGAGGCCTCTATGGTAAGCGAGACGGAATATGTGGGCGAGGAGGAAAGTGAAAAGATTAGACGAGAATGCATAGTATCGTTCACCGGGAGGTGAGTCGACCGCAGCCGAAACGATATTGGCTTCTCATGTCTTAGTATCCTTGGCATAACACTAGCTGAGCTCACACTATATAATAAAATATCTTCTACATATATATCTATATATATATATACGTACATTGTGTTTTTTGGTAATTTATTTATTATTTATTAACTCTTCTACTAAGTGTCTTTGCAGGTACCCGGAGGCGCACCCCAAAGTTAAAGCATTCACATAAAATAAAATAAAAGCGAAATATCGCTAAATTCTCTTCATTCCAATCTTTATATGATTATTTGCTTTCATTACTATCTTGTTAAATATATATCTATTTTAAATATTTGCATGCCTAGTTTAAATATGTCTTGGTTGGCTTAATAATTAGAACACCTTTAGAATTGTAGATTGCATGTTAGCACAATAATATTAAGCCTAAGTTTGACCGGACAACCGCAAGTTAGCAGATCCTATATGATGCCTGACCCCTTCCCTTTAGGATAATAAAGAACTCTTACCTAGAATTTCACATAGTTTCACAGACCTTTAAAAATTGAGATCATTTGTAGCATTTTATGTTACATTTAAAGTGTCCTAATTCACTATAATAATTAGGTGGCGACTCCTTTAAAATACAATTTAGGAATCAACCATACGCAGTAATCCCATTTTTGACTCCGGTTGAAATGGGGTGTTACAGTATATTCACTGATTGCATGTTAAAAATAAGGAAAACTTGATATTGAAATGTGGTTAAACCAAAAGGGAGCTTGTTCTACTGATTTGGGTTCGATTGTTGAAGTCGCTAATGTTATCGTCACCCATTTGCATGCTAAAAACACGTATATATATGTTGTGACAATTACTAATACCTGTCTTAAAGAATTAAAGAGTAAAGAGGGGTATTAGGTTGAAGATTGTAGGACATGCACTAATTGATTATTGTTGTTGTCGCTAGAGTTGATGGATTATTTTAAGATTGTTCTAATATGAATTAAGGACTGAATTAACATGAGAAATAGGTGGAGTAATCACCTTGGTTGTTGTAGTTGTCGTATTGTATAAATGTAAAAAAGAAAGAATGTATTATGGTAGCATATATGAAGTACATGGAACTAATTTGGTTATATCTTAGAATTGTGCTTGGTTACTGGTTTGGTTGGAATTTGTGGTAAATTATGGATGTACATATAAACAGGGGAAGTGTTGCCCGAATTTTATAGAATAGGAAGTCGTCATTCGATATAAAGTATGATAAGTGATCATAGAATTGACGAGCGTTTTACCATTATTATAGGTTGACGTACTAGACGAGACATATCTTAATAGTGAGTTGACTAGTTCGACTAAAAGGTATGTGAAACTCTTCCTTCTTTCTTTTGACATGATTTTTATTGAAAGTACGACAGACGTACATGATTTCTACACCGTCTATTTCCTAAATATGTTCGTCATGAGAAATGTCTTGATTTTCCAAAAGATGTTTTAAAAAGATATATGATATGATACACACCTTGATTTTCTAAAAGATGTTTTAAAAAGATATATGATATTATATGATATGCACCTTGATTTTCCAAGGATGTTTTAAAATGATACATAATATGATAACACCTTTTATCTATTTCATTGAGAGACAAGTGATGATTTGATATGTATACAACTACTCGGGAGATTCCATTAGTGCTAATGTGATTATATGACTTTACCGCGTCCCAGAATGGGCCGGACAGTGTACCTTATATGATTTTTTCGCGCCCCAGAATGGGCCGGGCAGTATACCTTATATGACTTTACCGCGCCCCAGAATGGACCGGGCAGTATACCTTAGACGACTTTACCGCGTCCCAGAGGGTCGGGCAGTTTATATATATATGATGATTTTATATGGACATACATGACTCTCACTTTATAAGGCACAACTGACTCTCATTCGTATATTACACAGTTGAAATGGTAATTTGATTATTATACTTGTCTCATGATATCCTTGGGCCAACTATGATCTTTCTTACAGTACTTTATGTTTTACATACTCAGTACATTATTTCGTACTGACCCCCTTTCCTCGGGGGGTTGCGTTCGTGCCCGCAGGTACAAATATTCAGTTCGGCGATCCTCCGGCTTAGGATTCATGCTCAGCTGTTTTCTTGGGAGCTCCATTGTTCCGGAGTTAGCCATTTTGGTACATATTCACTATTTTAGACATGTATATTTAGGGGCACGACGGGGCCCTGTCCCGTCATATTTTGTTATCCTTCTCCTAGAGGTCTGTAGACAGTTGTGGTTTGTATGTATGTAGACTTGTAAATCTGTTTTGATCAGTTATGTCATTGTACTCAGTGTTGGGATGTTCCCGTGTATATGTGATATCAATTGGTGGCAGCCTTGTCGGCTTGCTTATTATATTATGTTGGCTAGTTGTGACTCATCAGGAGGAAGGTACAGTCTTGTGTAAAAGGCAGCCTTGTCGGCTCGCCTATTCTGACATATGTTGTTATTACGGCGTTGTGCTGCCGGATTTCATACCTTCCTCAGTATTAGCTGGATTATGTGTGACAAGTTAGTAGAATGGCGTCATTAGGGCGTGTAGTCGCGGCCCGTCGGGTCGGGTCGTGACAGCTTCGAAGACTCCTTGAAGATTTGTTCGAGCCGATCAATAAGTCGGTTGCCATCTACGGAGGCGTGTAGTT
The DNA here is from genome assembly GCA_029844215.1 of Przewalskia tangutica. Taxonomy (NCBI): domain Eukaryota; kingdom Viridiplantae; phylum Streptophyta; class Magnoliopsida; order Solanales; family Solanaceae; genus Przewalskia; species Przewalskia tangutica. The sequence continues at coordinate 786,362 of CM056728.1, forward strand.
GCGGCCCGTCGGATCGGGTCGTGACAGCTTCGAAGACTCCTTGAAGATTTGTTCGAGCGGATCAATAAGCCGGTTGCCATCTACGGAGATAATCAAAGTGCTATCAAGTTGGCTAATAATTCAGTGTTCTATGCAAGGACGAAACATATTAAGTTAGAACATCACTTCATACGGGAGAAGGTGCTTGATGGAACGATTGAAGCTTTGGAGGTTCGAAGCGAGGACAACGTTGCAGATATCTTCACCAAGTCATTACCAAAGGGCAAATTCGAATTACTTCGCTCGAAGCTCGGGTTGGTTGACAAAATCAAGTTTAAGAAGGAGTATTGAAATTAAACTACATTTGGGTTAAGCTTAATTATGGGTTCATGATCCAACGTCTTTTTGGACCAAACCCAAAATTAAGCCAAGTTCTAGAATTTCTCTAGAAACATCATCACCTCCTTTAAGTGTTCTAGAGAATTCTATTAGTTAATAATCTAGATATTATGGTAGAAAGTTCTAGAGATTAGGAGAAGGTTTGTAAGATATTTTGTAGTTTTGGAGCCTATAAATAGCTCATTCCTCTCTCATTTGTAATATGCAGAAAAGTTGAACAAGTGAAATAAAAACAAGTTCAAAGAAAGAGTGTTCATCATAATTTCTCTCATCCTCTCTAAGAGTCTTTCAAGTATTCTCTAAGTGTTCTTCCATATTTTCTTCATACTTAGAGGGTTTATTCTCTTGGTTTTTCTAGGGGTTTTCGGGTATTACGATCTTGGGCTAGTGCTAAGCACTATCGGTGATTTCTCTACCGTGCGAAACCAAAAAAAATATATTATGTACATACTTGACCAAAACGAAAATATGTCTATATTTAATTATTCATCATTATTGATATTAATACACAATCCACATCCTCTTATTAAATTAAGAATTATGTCATATGGATGTTGAATTTTACAATCACCTCTTATTAAATTAAGAATTATGTCATACGGATGTTGAATTTTACAATCAGTTTTGGTATATTTGGAATATAAAAAAATTATAAAATTTTACTTCAGTTGAGGATTTATGGATGATTATTTATTATCCCTATTTTAATGGGATCGGTTTTTAGTTGCAATCGGTTTCAGATCGCTTTCTGTTATAAATGCAAATAATTTATTTATTGTTAGTAAAAATTTGTTATATTTTTAGAAAACTTCTATAGTTATGAAAATTTGCTTGTCCTACTTAGGGGTGTTATCGGTCCGGTCCGGATCGAGAACATCGGTCCATTCGGGACCGGACCGGTAAGAATTTTCCAGGTCGGGTTCCTGGGCCCGATTTTTTTTAAAAATTGAATTTCCAATACTGAAATTGACATTCTCGGACACATTATCACAAAATTTGAACGTTGAAATCTATTGTATATCGCGAGATATTTAGCTTTGAAAAGGGAAAAAACGTAACGATTTGGGGAAAAAGTAAAATTGATCGGCAAGATGGACGTTTTTGGAGAAATCGGCTGAATAAAACAGCGTTCGGATTCGTCTCGAAAAAATACGCGAAATCAAAACAAATTTAGGTCAAACAGACATCCGAACGCAAAGTTATGACCATTTAAAGTTTCACTAATTTACAACTAATTTATATGTCAATGCTTCAAATTAAAACATAAAGTCTACATCACATATATTTAAAACATGTAAAATAGTCCAACATTAGGAAATATGTTAATTAAATATAATTAGGGCTTGTTGAAATTTTGGTAGAAATTTGAGGGTTATCGGGTATTTCTGGGATTCCGTCGACTCTATCGGTTCGGATAATTTTTTGGTACTCGTATCCGGACCGTTAACTTTTCGGTCCGAGTATCGGTCTGGATTTACCGGTCTGAATCTCAGATAATTACCGGGAGTATCCGGACCGCTAACGGCCCTAGTGTTATACATGTAGCTAATTGATATTGTTCATCAATTTTTAGCTAAAAACAATAAGATTGATTAAATTCACGTGTAGATGGCGTGATAACTTAGCTCTTCCCATAAATAATGCATTTTAGGACAATCTTCCTTTATTGGGTTAAAGAGATATGATCAGACATTATCATTCACAAAAACAAAATTTATATTTTCCTACTTTTTACTTAACACTTCTCCTGTCTTAATTCATTAATTCATGTGACATTGTTCGAATTCCGAAAGTTAAATTTCTTAATTTTTTTACTTAAAATTTATTATAAATTAATATAATTAACAATTTAAAATATATGAAAGAATCAGGATAAAAGAAATTCATTTGATTCTCAAAATTAGAATAATGTTATATAAATTGGGACGAAGAAAATAATAATTTTGTCATATCTTTTTAATAATAGTACTCCCTCCGATCTATACTAAGTCGTAATTTTAGCTTGGATACACCCCTTAAGAAATTTTCTCACTCCTAGAAAGTAAGAGATGTTTTTTACTTAAGTTAAACTTAATTAAATAATACTCCTTTAATATAATTTGTTGGTTGTATAAAAACCCGTGGTTATCATATTATTTGTTATTGCTACTGTTATTTTTCCATTATTTTCGCTTTGGCTTCTTCACTATTATATTTTTTTTCCATACTTGATTTTGTTATACTTTACTTGAGCTGAAGTTCTATCGGAAACAATATCTCTACCTTCACAAAGTAGAGGTAAGGTTGTGTATATCACCCTCCTCAAATCCTACTTGTGAGATTACACTAGTATGTTGGTGGGGGTGGTTATATAAAAACTCGTCTATCTAAATAGGGGTAAATTTGAAAGAAAATAATCAATACCTTCTCGATTATGTAAAACATCACTTATCTTAGATCAAAATGAAAAGGTAAAACACTACTTAATATGACACTTGTGAAATTACACTAGGTATGTTGTTGTTGGTTATATAAAAATTCACCTATTTAAATAGGGATAAATTTTAAAAAAAATTAATATTTTTTTATTATGTAAAACACCACTTATTTTAGATCAAAGTGAAAAAAAGTGTTGAGTAAATAGACGCTCTGGCTCTTGCCCCTGTTAGTCTTGCCGTCTGCTCAGAGATTTCATATCTCTCCCACGTGTGATTCATCATAACAACTGTCGATTAGGTTAAAAAAGACTCGTTTTTACTTACAGGAGAGGAACTGAAAGAAGAACAGAACAGAACATGCCAGGTTGGTTGACAAACCCATAGGGCAAAGCCAGGGGGGAGGGGCAGCCGGAAAAGTTTTGTTAACAAAGGAAAGGCTCGTCGAAGGCTGATCTTTCCCGAGGTTGCGCCCATTCCACGCGCCGTTCTGGTTTTGCTTTTCAAAAGGGGCGAGGGTTGGTGGTGAAGGAAAGGGGGAAGCGACTCGTTCCTTCTTTGCTTGTTAAAACTCATTTCCTCTTCAAGCTAAACTCATTTGTCTTTCACTTCATTGGTACTTCCCTAACGTTGTAGTGTTTGAGCTAGCGCTAAGGGGTCTTCGGCTCAACGGCTTTCGCGCTAGTGCGCTCATCCGCCGCTTGTTGCTACGAGGTTCTCGTTCTCAATTCTGACTTTCTCTTTGCTTCTTCCTTTCCTTCCTTATAGTAAAGCAAGTAGTGAACCACTCATCTCTTTACATCAGGTCAAGAGATTTGAGTGAGGGGGGTATTCAAAAAGTTTGAGTGAGGGGGGTATTCAAAAAGGGGAGCCGCGCAAAACCGAGAACTTTAGGCGGTATTTAAATGGAGCTGCCTACCCAGCCTAAACAGAGATGAAGCTAAGAGTTGAACTGTTGCTTAGTCTAAATTTTGTATGGACTTAATCCCATAAAATTTTGCATGTCTACACTTACCAAAGCACTACTTATTATGTACCGAGGGAGTAAAGATTCCTACTTATTATGTGGAATTAAATTTAACCCACTATTTATGACTCGAACAATTGAGGTCTCCCACGTCGGAAACCTCGTTTTCACACACGTGCACTCGTAATGCCAAGTATCGTAAATTTCATTAGTGAAAGAGATATTGGTACGTGAGTAAACGTTTGAGACATAAAATGATGGGCGGTCGTTGGTAAAATGACGTGTGTTTCACGTTGGTAAATGAAGAAAGAAGTGTACGAAGTGTAAAGATGAAACAAGTCGGAAATCACCGCAGAGCCGCGACACTTCACTATCTGATGGTTACTATAGATCAGGCGCCGCGGCGTCTCCCAGGCAAAGCCGCGACGCTTCGAAGGCATAATGGTCGATGGGAGGCGAAAAAGTCAAGTCAGGATGATTTTGGAACATTGAACCTCCATTACTTGACACTTAAATTCAACCATTATTTGACTGAATTGTAACCCATCAATAAGTGTCATTACATGACTACTGAAAGCCATTACTTGACTAGATTGGAGGTCATCTATCTTACACTATAAATTGAGGACTTGTCTCAAATGAAAAACACAACACTGATACTTATATTCAGAATTTCTGAAACTCTTCCTCTCTAAGCATTCACAGAGTGAATATCACTCGACTCAGCAACGTCTCTGTAACGCTATCAGATTTAGTGTCTTTGGTTTCAGGTTATCAAAATCAAGAGACTTGCTGCAGGTGGACGAAGATCCAAGGATCCAAGACTTCAAGAGTTCAAGGACGAAGATCAAGGTCACAAAAGCTTATTGTTGCCACAATTCTTGTGGGCTTCAAGTTGATGTTATTGTAATAACTATAGTTACCCTTTCGAAGCACCAGTAATAATTGTTTACTATTTCCGTACATCCATTGTGTTTCCACAGCATCTTCCAATTCACCTTGTAGAAGAAGCCCTACTCGAAGGCCCAGTTCAATAGATAGACGTATCCCATGGAGATGTATTGAGATATAAATTTTATTTAGTTATCTGTACCAAATTATTTTATCAAATTCATGCTAAACACAATATTATGCAGGACAATTGACAAGTCTAAACGAGGGATCATGCAGAAACATATAGTGTGGAAGGATCAATTGTTGAAGCCTATATTGTAAAGGAAACATCCCATTTTTGTTATTAATTAATTTATCCTATTGAATTTCTAGAAATTTACCTACATTATGAACTCGGTAAGTGATTTATTATTAATTAATTTATTGACGTCATAATGTCGGTGATATATTTATTTTAAAAAATAATAATAAATTTATCGATCTCACTTGGTCGGTAGGTTTAATAAATATTCAACCCATTTAAAAAATTTACCGACCATATGAGGTCGGTTATTCGTTAAATTTATCGATTCAGTCGTAGCCTACGTACGTTTGAAGTCGGTTTTGAGATAGGCGATTTACCTAGCTCACGAGGTCGGTAATTAAGGTAGGTAAAATAAAATTAACATTGATGGCACACACAGAGATATAATGAGCTGATCATTTTAAGGCCTATCAATATGGTGGGACAACCGATTCAACCTGTCAAATTCAAAAGCCCGCACAAGTTGGGTTGGACCGGACCAACTCATATTGGCATCTCTACTTGATGGAAAATATGTTTTGGCATACCAAATAATTTTTTATTTTTATTTTGTGTCTTGTACCATTGATATTAATGGTGTGATTTTTTTATTCTTACATGTCCAATTTCTAATGAAATAAGATAGTCGTTTGTCTCAGTATAAATAGCCATTATATGTTTTTCTATCGTAAGAGGAGCTGTAGCGCTCATCCGTGCGCAACAGTCTTTTTCTTTTTGAAACAGGAAGATGCCGATAATTGCTTTGGCTTTTGCAGGTCGACTTAGATTTCTCTTTACAACTCCTGAAAGAAGGCCAAATAGGTGGAAGGAAGTAGGGACAAAATCGAAGGGACATGCTCTATGTCCACTGATTCGTAATTGTTATCCTCTTGCCAGTTAATTTTGAGTATATGAGAAGCAAATTGTGCAAAGGCTTGTAATTCTGAAAATTGTGCTAGTTCTGATTTTAATCTACCAACCACATGTTTCATGACTTTTATTTGAGCTACAGATCCCGCTCTAAAAATATAGATATCTACCCACATTAATAGTAGGTCTTATTTCAAAATTGAATAAGTCGATGGATAAAAAAAATGTACATCAGTAACTGAAATTACTAGTAGGATTAGTAGAAATATAAGCCGAGAAATCTCACAATCTAATTTCTCAAAATTTGTGGAACAAAAAAAATACTCATGAAAAGGTTTCATTAATGACAAAAAGAACCTCACACTATTGTGAGCACATTTTTTTTTATCCCAGTAGTATTTTTTGGAAGGACGTATCCAATTGGATAGATGACAATCAGCCACCGCTAGGGATGACAACGGATATGATCTGGACCGGATCCTACTAAATTCAGATTCATATTCGTTTTTCATGTCTGTACCCAGATTTGGATTCAGATCCATCGGGTCCATAAAAATCAGATCAAAATCCAGATCCATCGAATCCACGGATCGGATCTGAATCCACATATAAAAAAATTACTTATCTTGCATTCATTTATGTAATATATACAAAGAATGTAAGTTTTTACTATTTTTTCTGCTCCTACTTTATATTTAATTATGCTCCTTTACTTTCTCCGCTGCAATGATGAATATGAATAGAGTACTAAAATAAATAATTTGATTTTGATTTTCTCATAACACTTTCACCCTCATTTTAGTTTATCCTATCTTATCGATCGTTTTCTTTTTTACTTTTATGTCTTTTAACCATTTAAATTTGGACTGATATTTATAAATAAAATTTATCATATTCAAGAATCTGAGTTGACAAACAGCGGACAATTTTTTTAATATATAAGAATTTGCATTTACACTTTCAAAAAGAAAAGAATTTGCATTTACACTGTCACTTCGAAACATTCAAAAAATGGAACGATTAGCCTTCACCACATCTATCCTTAGCCGAATAATACACTGTCATTAATTATAATAAATGTATAATATATTTAATAAAAAACGGATCCACGGGTCGGATTTGGATCGGATACGGATCTCAAAGACAAAATCCATATCCAGATCTGATCCATCATAAATGGATTCGGATCCGATCCGGATCCGTCGGGTCCAAATTTTAAAAATCCATATCATATAAAATGGATCTGAATCCACTGGGTCCGAGATCCGTTGCCATCTCTAACCATCGCCACTAATAATATTTGTCATGACAACCATCACTAACAATCACCATCACTGACAACTACTAATATTAGTTGACTACCACGCCTATCACCTCCATTATTATAATTATATCAACACTCACCGCCATCACCACAATCAGTATCATCGCCGCAACACCAACCAACTCCACCGGCACAACTAGTTATTTTTTTATTTGAATTGTATATGTATTATGTTTAAGTAAAAATAATATGCATATTTAGATGTTAAGAAATAAATAGCTTTTATTCAATTTCGTCAAAATAAACCATCCAATAGGATAGACAACCAACAAGCTGTAGAAGAAGATATTTATATTCTCAACCCTAATAATAATTACAACCTCTTTCTCTCTAAGGTACGAAATTTCCTTTAATCATAATCATATAAACAAAAAATAACTATAACCGTGCGCGTACACTCTACACTCATCAGATCCCAAGATGTGTGATTTAACTGGGCATGTTGTTGTTGTTGTTGTTGATCTGTTTATTTTTTAATTATTTTTTCTGTTTTTCAATTCAGTTAAAACCTATGTATATAGGTAGATCTAGCACAGAAACAGTCTACATACAAGCCAAACAATTTATTAAAGTATATATACATAATATATGTATGTAATTGTGCAACCATTAGATGTAATTTGTTGTTTTTGTATGTATGTCTTGGTGCACTGGTTAGTTCATGCTTGGTTGCTCAAGTTGTGTTTTTGTGACTCATTTGTTTTTTTGTTTTTCATCTAAAATGAAAATTGTGAGTATCTAAAAAAAAAGTAGTTTTTGTTTTTAAAATGAAAAATGGTATTTGGAAATTGGAGATGTGTTTGAAAATTAATACAAATTGGAGTTGTTTTTGATTTTTTGTGTGTGATTTGGGAGTGAAAAAAGTGAAAACAACTTTTTGGTGTTCTTCAAATTTTGGAATTCAACTTTATTCGACTTCAAGTAGAATTCCGGAATAAACAACAACATAGTGTAATCCTACGAATGGGGTCTAGGAAGGTTACACAGGCATTATCTCTACCTTTGTGGGGGCAGAGAGATTGTTTTCGATAGACCATCGGCTTAATGCAAATTATAGAAAAAAGATGGCAAAATGTCAAGATACAAAACAAATGGCGCAACACATAATAATACACACAAAAGGATAATGGTCTATGCGATACCTAACTTATACTGCTAAGTTGAATTCCGGAATTTTATGGCCTAACATAATTTCCAGAATTCAACTCTGGAAAAAAGTAAAAAATATTCATGGCCAAACGGCCACTAAATTTTGTTTTAGGTTGGGTTTAATTGTATATTTTTTTGACTTTTTTTTAGGAACAATGAGTCGTTCAAGTAGGACAATTTATGTTGGTAATCTTCCTGGTGATATTCGTGAGCGAGAAGTGGAGGATCTGTTCTACAAGGTATGTGTAGTACAATTCGCTTCATACTTTGGTTCGATGTCATTTACTAATGTCCAATTTTAATTGACTCTTAAACTCAAAATGTGTGGTGTGTAATTGTAGTATGGTCCGATAGCGCATATTGATCTGAAAATTCCACCAAGACCCCCTGGTTATGCTTTTGTTGAGGTGAATTTTAGCTGCACTGGCTAAAATGAAATTCATTAGATATATCCTTCTCCATTTTAAGCTATTTTGACATCATTTTGTTGGAAAAATTAACAGTTTGAAGAGGCTCGCGATGCTGATGATGCTATTCGTGGGCGTGATGGCTATGATTTTGATGGACATCGCTTGAGGGTTAGTATAATTTTAACAGCATATTTGATACACACATATGAATCAATAGTATTCTTGGTTTGTTTTAGGTTGTATGTGTCACTTGCATTTTTCTGAATCAGGGTTCCAATTCATGTCTTAATTGCATGTTCGTTGACCTTAGTGTTTCACCTAAAATCATTAGGTTTTTCTTTTAAATGCTTGTCCCAATTTAGTTGGGCTAAGTTATATAAATCGTCTGTATCCGTTCCACTTTATTCAGGTCTGTTTCTTTAAAATGTTAGGCTGTCTTTCAAGGTAACAAATTAGCACATCTAATATATATAAGACACCTAAAGGCTAAATAATTTTCTTTTTTGTGGTGCTTATGGTATTTGGAATTGTACATATGGTGTGTATTTATACAGGTTGAACTTGCACATGGAGGGCGTGGTAACTCATCGGCAAATGATCGTTATAGTGGCCGTAATGATAGTGGCCGTAATGATAGTGGCCGTAATGATAGTGGTCGTACCAATTACAAATTTGGAGCGCCCAAACGGACCGAGTATCGAGGCACGTTTATTATTAATGTGCTTGCGTAGTATTCTTTTGCATTTCATGCATTTTAGATCTAATTCACTTGTTTATTTTCAGTTTTAGTTACCGGATTGCCCCATTCAGCATCCTGGCAGGATCTCAAGGTGGGTGGTGTCTGAGTGGTACATTATAAGGACCATGACTAAAAGTGATTCTCCTTTTCCAATATTTATCTTCTAGCCGCTAAAAATTAGTATTCTGTGTCTTATGTAGGATCACATGCGTCGAGCTGGAGATGTTTGTTTCTCACAAGTTTTCCGTGAGGGGAGTGGTAAGATTATAGACAACAGAAGCTAGATTATGTCCCTCTTGTTTATCTTTTGGGTTATTTAAGGGTTTAATTTTTACTATACCAGATAAGCCTGCCTATATCAGGAACCTATATTGGTAAATTAAGAGTCACTATAGCTTCCCTTTCTCTTTTTTCTTTTCTCTATCTTTCTTTTGGGTTTTCTGCCTTGAGAAGGGGTGGGAGAAGAAGGACTTATGATCTTTTGTTTTGAAAATAGCAATTTATTTGCTGGATAACTTGCATCTCAATTGTTTTGGTGGTTGTAAAACTTACGGTCTTGAGTTAGCTGATCATCTTTCATGATGAAGTAGAAGGGGTTTTCTCAAAGTAGAATCCTTTCTTAAAACTTTTGTGTAGAAACTAGAATGTATATGTGGGTTCATCATTGGGTCTTAAGGTGTCTTTTCCCCCCTTTATAACAGCTAATATTATCTTTTAGACCGGATCAAAACCAAACTTGTTCTATGCCCTGTGAATAGCTGATAGCAATTCACGATGAGTAGAAAGTTTTGGGCTATTGTTGAGGGTACAAAATCGCTGAACGCTGCAGTAAGTTGCATCAAGTATATATTTTGGCGATTTTGGGTTAGTTTGTACTATAATGTTTTAGCCCACTCTTTTGGATAAAGTGATAGCGTCCCACAGTTTGGATGCGATTACTAATCCTGGCCAGGGTTGATATATTAGATTCAGTCAGCTACATCGTATAGTCTAGTGTCTGGTTTAAAGTATCTAGTCCTACAATTCAATCCGTTCAGGTCAGAAAACTACACAAGTGTTTTCTTTTGGTGTCATAGCAATATAATAAAACAAAAAAGAATAACTCTTTAAGTTAAAAGAATATTTCAACAACAAAAAGTAAATGAAAAAAGTTTAAAAATTTGGGAGTGAGAAGGCACAAGTATAAAAATAACAGGGAAAAAGAAAGCAGAGCAGAAAAAGAGAAAAAGGAGGAATGTTTAAAAGAAATGCCCCTTGGTGGTGTAGAAGATGCGATCAGTCCTTTTTGGATGAAAAGGAGGCAGGCAGTAATAGTTCAACCCTGCTTTACTCTTTGAATAAATGTTGGTAGTTGTCCGGAAGTAATGCCTGGATTTTTTCTCCCCTTGGTGATAAAATGGTCCGCCAAAACCAGATAATACTGTGATCTGGTTTATTGCGTGTCACCAACTGTAAAAGCAGGTTGATCCAGTTTAGTAAATGAACCTGAGCTCTTTCTCATTTAACTAGATAAATTTATCTTCTCTTTTGGAATGTTCTTTGTTTGATTGGGCTGAACCTCTAGAATCTTCTGAAAGGAGGTGTTAGTCATGTAATATAACCTGTTGGTTGATAGAGGTCTTACATTTTCAGCGGAAGATTAAGTAGATGCAAAAACGATTCAGTTCAAGTATGTAATGCTATCGTTTCCAACATTGCAGCAGGAAAGGGTCTTTTTGATTAGTTTGAACTTTGAACGATTTAACTGGAGCTAGCTTTGTCTACCATTAGGTATTCAAGCAAAATATTTTTCTAGCCATAAAAAATTGACCTCATTACTAAAGAGTAGAGACATCAAAGCATGGCTCTCCATATAGGATAAGGTACACTAAAACATGGTTCCCTATACAAGTCAGCCAATCATCTGTACAACTCGGGATCTCATGGATGCACTCAAAAGAGACTAACCTCACTTGTCTTCTTAAATGCATCTAATGGGTATATCCATTGTGGCCTTGTTGGGAGATTTATATTTTCTTATTCATATTCTTAAATTGTAGTAGTTTCTCAAAATTGATTATGTTTTTGGTGGTATTTTTCTATTCTAACTATTTTAATTACCCTGATGTATAATTGTGGTACCGGGGGAAATGATACAAAAGGCGCTTAAACTATCTATGATAACTTGTTGAGGAACTTGTAATATGCTTAATTATAACAAGCCTATGCTTAATTATAACAAGCCTATGCTTAATTATAACAAATCCCCCTTTTGATGAGTACGGTACTGGGGAAAATGATACTAAAGGACCTTAAACAATCTATAAGACTCGATGAGGCACTTGTAATATTCTTAATTCTATTCAGTACTTCTTACTGTTGTACTTGTGAATTGAATTAAGTTTGTTTTTTAGTTTCAATAAAATATTCTTAATTGTATTCAGAAGTACAACACTAAGAAGTGCTTAATATGTACGGGGAAATGGACCATTTGTTCTTCCAACTATGCTAAAGATTCTATAAGGTCCATAAGAAGATTAAAATAATCTATATCATGCACTTCACATCAAAAACCTAAATTTCATGAACATCTTTATTTTATGCTGTATATCCCTCCATTCTTGTGTCAAAGCACCTCTGAAGCACCTTTAAAATAGGCATTGTACCTAACTCGGTCCGAAAGCTAGCTCATTAAGTAGGGATTGCCCAAGACCCCTTTTATAAAAAAAGGACTGCCCAACTCATTTTCTCCACCAATGTGGAACTCTCACAAGCCCAAGACCTGACATTTGGTGCGTGGACAATATAATATGGGGCTCAACATTGGATAAGAGAAAAATGGAAATAAGTTTGGCTCTGATACCATCCAAAAGGTAGCTCATGTGGTTCGGTTCAAGACCATATAAGGAGATAACGATCCATTCCTTCAACCAACGTGGAACACTTGACACTTCCAAACATTTTGCACAAAGGAGATGTTCTCCGAGAGTGATTTCCCTGAGTTTGTTACCTTCTGCCCTTGCCTTTGTTACCTTCTGCCTTTGCCTGCCTTTTGCCTTTGAAGTTGCTCTAGCTGAACTTAATGCCAGATCATGCAGGAGTCTCATTTTTCTCTCTTTCTTTCCTTTCCTTTAATTGTTTCAGTTCACTTGCCATTTAGGTTTTACATGGAAAATTGTTTTGCCAGGATGAATATACCAGAGCCTTTAAAATTAACACAGTTCGTAGACAGACGGCAAGGATTGTTTGTGACACTAAAATCAAAATTTAAAAGTTGATTTTACCCTATTTAAAAAAAAAGGAATTTAAAAAGGTGATTGCCACTCAAAGTAACAGAGGGGCACCCGAGACTTATTGGATAGTTCAAGGTCATGGTTGTGACTAAAATGGCCCGAAGGTATAGCTGAGCAGTTTAAGGGCCTGTCATAAGTATCGTGCTTCAGAATTCTCTTATTTGTGTATGTCAAATGTGTGATGCCTTATCTTTGAAATGGTTTTCTTGTGCTTCTACTCAATTTTCATTGTGTGAAGATCTCGCTACAAGTTGTGAACTTGCTCTCCTCAACTAATTCTTTATGGCGGACGGTAACAGTTAGTTTTTGCTCTTCAGGGACCACTGGGATTGTGGATTATACTAACTATGATGACATGAAATATGCTGTAAGTTATCTCCTTTTTCTTATTCTGTATGTTATCCTCAATTTTAGTTCAAGATATTTGAAATACGTTGACGCTCGACTAACAAGTGCTATTAATGTTCTTTGTATGTAGATAAAAAAACTTGATGAATCTGAGTTTAAGAATGCCTTTTCTCGTTCGACAATTCGAGTATGTTGTGATTATAATTCAAATACTTTGGTTATACGCTGCTTAATGCCTTTTCTTTTGTTATTCTATACCATACCATTATGAGTCCATCTTATGTAGGTGAAGGAACATGATTCTAGAAGCCGCAGCCGTTCTCACTCAAGAGGAAAGAGTGGTAGCCGTATCCGCAGTCGAAGTTACAGTCGTAGCCGGAGCAGGAGGTGTGGATAATGTAGTTTGCAGATATTATAGCTAGTTACTTCACTTCTAATGCTACTATGGATCTCATTGATGTTCTCTTTCCTAGCAGCAAATCTCCTAAAGCTAAATCTTCAAAGCGTACAAGATCTCGTTCTCGATCTGTGTCTTCTCTGCCCCGTTCTGGGTTAAAAGGACGCTCTGTGTCAAGGTAATCTTCTTTACTGGTTATATGCTATCCATTCTGTTGTTGGGGCAGGCTATGTAAAAGTTGCATCTAGTGTAAGGTTTAACATATACTTTTATGGAAGTCCTTGTACTTATCTATCAGTCCATTTGAATCATTCATTTTAATCTTTTCGTTGTGAGAGGTACCTGTGGATTAATTGTTGCATCTTGCACTTCATGCATTTAGCGGGCAAGCAGCTGAGCACCTTGTTTCTAACACCCTGGACCTTGACTAAACTTTGTATTACGGTAGACATGAGATGGGCATGAAGCAATAGTTAGTCTTGCAATGTGATTGATTTCGCATTTTCACATATCTCTGCTTGTAAATTTGAGAAATTCAAATTGTGAAGCTCATCTAAAAAATGATTTTAATTGTTCCCCATACTTTTTGATTTATGAAGCATTATTTTAGTTGTATATTATTTACAATTGATCTAGAAAGTTGAGGCCCCTCAACGGCCTTTTCTCCGTATAGAGCAATAAAACACGTGTATTGCATATGTTGTAAAGCTTCTAATCCTTCATTCAGTTTGAGGATCGATATCGTCCTTTCAAATTGTAAGTGAACCTTTTGGAAATTTGTCAAGATCTTAGACCAATATGCGGTGGCTCAGTTGGTGACTGGTAAGTCGTCATTAGCAAATATCTTGCTCATATTGTAGTTTCAAGAGGCCTTATATTGTGGTAAGGTAAAATTATGCTGTTTTGGGTGGCATAGAGATACCTAGACATTCTGCTTTAGGGTGTTCTTTATCCATACAAATTCATTCTGCTTCAGGGTGATGGAGATTTTTGAACTTGAAAGCAAATGTCAAAACCACATTTGATAAACCAAATAAGTTATGGAACATCATAGTACTGTGTTTTCTTCTTTATCCATGTTGTTTATTTTTGAACCATGATGTTTCGATTTCCTAACTGTCATTGCAAGTTCTATTAAATGTGTGGTTACTGGTCATTCAGTTACGGAAAGATGTCTTGATACTGCATTTCAGAATCCATTAGAAAGAAAATCGTTGTGGGGGTGTTAGATTTAGAAGCTGGTGTTCCTATGCTTGTAACTTTTGCATTCTGGAAACGTCGTATAGGAAAATATTCTGTGTTGTCAAGGTACAATCATTTATTATTTCCTTTGTAAATATGAGAAGTCACATTGTTGGTTTTTTTAGATATTGGATATATGCGAGGATCTTGAGATGCATATTAGGATCTTGAGTGGATATGGTCTTGCCTACAACAAATTTTGTTGTGGAGGTATGCTGTTTTCTAGATGGCAACTTCGGAATCTTTTATGATGTCTCTCCTGTAATGAGCATCATGAATGTCCACCGATGCTAGATTGGGAACAAGAAGATCATGGATTTTGAAGGTCGAGCTGGACTGGCGTACTAACTTCAATTTGAATTTGGAATCGCCATCTGCCAAGATACTAATATGACACTATTGGGTTCTTTCGCTTCCTGTTAATTGGTTTTATAAAATAGCACAAACTTAAATTGTTGACTAGAACTCTTCCTTAACTAGGTAACTTGCATGGCTTCGTACATATCATTGTTTTCTCTTTGGGATGGTGAAATGATTACGGATTTCTGCATACTTTGATTATGGTCACTCTGACGTGGAAGTGGCTTCAAGGCAGTTGGATGAAAGTTGTTAAGCAGAAGGTTGGATATTTAAATTGAGTTGTTTCTGGACATTTTGCAGATCTCCGTCAAGATCCAGATCCCCAGTACCATCTGTAAGTAAAAAAATGTCTTTTAAAATAAAATGGAAACCTGAAAATCTTGAATCTGGCAAAGTTCTCTTTTTTTTTTTTTAAAAAAAACTTGGAATCCTCTGTTGGCATTTTATATTTGACTGGATTGGTCACAGCGCCCAAAATGTGCGAGTAAAAGCCCAAAACGTGCGAGTAGAAGCCCAAAACCGCGCGATCCCAGAAGAAGCAAGAGCGTGAGTAAAAGCCCACCACACGATCCCAGGAGAAGCAAGAGCGTGAGTAAAAGCCCAGAACCGCGTGATTCCAGGAGGAGCCGGAGCAGGAGTATAAGCCCAAAACCACGCAATTCTAGGAGAAGCCAGAGCAGGAGCCGCAGCCGGAGTCGCAGTGGGAGCTTGTCAAGGTCCTCTTCCTCATATGTCTTTTTATAGATTAATGGACAGTCATTGGGTTGCTCGAAGTGTAACCTACCATAAGTTTTTTTGTTGACTTTTGATTTCAATTTTACAGGTGAGTTGTGTTTGGATTAAGCTGTTGCCGCAGTTGCTGAGATTGATTGTGCTGTTGTGCCTGAAGAGATCAGCATGAGCTTGTTGGTGTCATCTTTTTCTATAAGCATGAAATGGCTTCTGAATTTCTTTCTTGGTCCATGACCAAATTAGAACAAACTGTGTAAACCTTTGCTTCTTTATGACTTGGGAAGACTGCAGTATCTTAGTATTTTAAACCTTTGCAGCATGTATGATGGTGAGAATCGAAAATTATGTTTCGGATTTTTGCAGATTTTGTTATTTTGTTTCCTGCAGGTGAATGCTATTTATGTATTGACATTGTTTTCACTCTTGTGACTTTTTAAGTTCTTGCCAAGATTTGTTTCTGTTTTGCTGATGGCATCGGGTCTTTTGTCAAAGGTTCGTAGCTCCTTGCCCTGTAACTATGATAATTCAGAGTTCAAACATACATAATGCAGATAACATCGAATCTATGCGACTGAAGGATGTTTATTCCCTTGATAAGTCGCTGAGTTATATCCAAATTCAACGCCACAATCCTTGAAACTTAGAGGGCATTCTTGTCAACTGCTCTATCGAAAATAGAATGTTGAAACAGGACAGTCTTGTCAACTGTTCATATCGAAAATAGAATAGATTCTGAAGAAGTTGGAGTCCTTTGATTAAGGAGCTACTAATTCTATTACACAAGTTTGTATGCTGCTAATCATTTTGTGGACACAAACATGATATATCTGTGGGGAGGCTAGCTCTCACACTGCATTTAGTCTCTTATTTCATACATAACATTGTGATTCAGTAAACGAAAAGTCAAGACTATGAAGTTTTGCAACAAGCTTAGACAACAACTATGACCTTATAAGAACTAAATATGGATATTGAGAATCAAGTGATAGAATAAATACACACAATCAACGAAGTCTACTCCACTTAGAGAAATTGATCACATATTTGTAATCTCTAAAACTTATTCACTGAAAAAGAATCAGATGCCAAGAAGAAATAACTCAGGTTTTAATCTTTGGCTTCTTCACAATCATCACACTGCAGTGGGCATGATGAGCACAGTAGTCACTTACACTGCCCAAAACAGTCCTGCAGAATCAATTGCACAAAAAACATTATCGGCAATTAATTTATCATAATCTAGTATGAAGGTGGAACATCTTGAGCAAAACAATGAGTTTCCATTAAAGTTATATGTACTGATGGTTGCAAAAGAAAAAAAAAATGTATACAATCACATCACATATAAGGTCATTACGCAAAACTCTATATAATAAACATTAACAGATAAGTTTATAAAAATTGTAACCAACATGATATATTAGGTTAAGAGACATTGTTAGTGTAATTTATGTTAAAGAGAACACATGTTATTACTCAATGTCAGTTTGATTTAACTTATATGCACTGACAATATGCACTGACAGTGTAAATAAATTTGGCACAATCAATGCAATTTTACCGATTATAATAGATTATTTAGTTGATTTGCTCTGTTACCATATCACAATTATCATCAACACTTACATGTTATAGTAAAAGAAAAGAATATTCACCTCTTTATAACTCCATAACCATGGCAACCAACAACTAAGATAGAGGCATGATGTTTCTCTACAACTTCACAAAGGACATGCCTAGCATCACCTTCCACCACCTCAACTACAACATCATCCACCTGCAAAAAGATTAAAAATCAATCCATTGTGATTTCCCCCTAGAAACACTTCTAATCCATTTATATTTAGCAAATTGTTTGTATTAACCCTTGATATTAGCGTGAAATAGGGTGAACTTCACGTGTCCAATTTCGTCGAGAAAGAAAGTCCAAATGTACCACCCAACATATTAAAAATTACCCTCAGCTTGGAGCTTCATCACGAGTCAAGGGCAAAAATAATTTCTTTTACGAGAGGGATAATACTAGGCCTAAAGTTTAACGGAGGGCAAAGTTTCTCATTTTCAAATAGTACAAGTACGAATTTGACCTTTTTTATTTTAAAAAATGACTTAAAATAGTAAAAGTAGTAGTAGTAGTAGAAGAAGAAGATAAATTACAGATTTTGCATGGCATATCTCCATAGCTTTCTCCACAACCTTTGCAGCAATCTTCTTCAGATCAGCCTCTATCACTGGAAAAATTTCCACACTACCTGCAATTCATCAAATAGGAAATCAAGACATCATTGAGACAACAAAATATCTAGTTAAATACTCCTTACTCACATTAAAAGTTCTTTAATATTTTCAAGCAGAAGGGGAGCCTTAACATAACTGGTAAAGTTGATGTCATGTCATCCGGAGGTCACGTGTTCGAACTGTAAACAGAATAAACCTACGTATAATAGACCCTTGACATAATTTCACTAGTAACATTAGCTTATACTACTTTTAATACCACGTTTGCAATTTAACTAGCTTTTCAACAATTGTGGTAATAATTCCTTCTATTATCACTAAAAATTGAATTGTATAATCATCTCATTAAACCGCGACATGTTTCCTTTTTATGAGCCATGCTGCCATATTCAATTGTGTGACAAATCACATGAAAAAACTTAAAACAATCAAAAAGACCAAGATTTTATGTACTATAACAAACTTAATTAGTCAAATTAATGTCTTAGACAACGTGCTGGGCTAAAACAATTCAAAGATATTCTTAACATGGTGTGACGTTCTTCTCACACCATTAAAGTTACTACTCCATTCAAAAGTTTTTTCCCTAGTAATTTGCATATATATATATATGAGTCTTTATCCCCACAGCCTACAAGACGATGCAATTAAACTTCATCATGCAAAAGAATACTCAATTTATTTTATTTTTAATGACATTTTCTATTTTTAAAAACTCTTCCAACTTTCAAAAATTTATTTCCCCCTTGATATCATACTCTTATAGCCAATAAAATTGTCATGGCATATATAAAATGACGAATTCGAAGATTACTTCTTGATATGTGTCGATAAATCTTTTTTTTTTTCAAATACCGTCATATAAAATGAAACGAAAAAAATATAATAATGCATACCAGGACCAGCAAGGCCAATGATAGAAGCAGGGGTAGGTTTGGCATGAACTATAACAAGTTTAAAAGGAGAATTAGAAGGTGAATAATTTGTAAAGAAATGATCCAAAGTCCATTCCAATGCATAAAAACTATGTTGGTTATCTTCTATTCCCACCACCATAACTGATTTCTCCTCTGTTGTTGCCATTCTTGAAATTCAATCAATTCAAATTCGAATGAAAAGAATATATTTCTTTTAAGATATGTCATGCAAAGGCAAAGCAAAAGTAGGCTATTTGAACACGAAAAGAGAAGTTTGCGTAAATTTTAATCTTTATCTAAAGATATATAGAGAACATGATTCTGGTGGAAGTTGCCAGAAAATGACATAAAATGCCTCTATGACTTGTATGTCTAACATACTACATACTTTAATACCACATTATATGCTCCACTACATTTTTTTTTTATAATTCAGGTCTCGAGACGACTTGTGCCTCTATATCGCTAGTATCTACACAAATATTGGTACTAGACTCCTGAGAATGATGGAACCGGTCCTTCAGCACCCCAACACCAGATAAATCGCGGGATATGCATCCGTGGTCAGTGTCTGCTTGCGTCCAACAGATCAATGCTACAAGGTTGACCCCCTCATAGGCTTGGCGGGGATCGAACCCACACTGCAACATGCCCGCACGACTTTTAGCGCCCAGGCTTTACCACAGGTATATGCCCCGGAGGACGATATCCGCCGAGTTGAGAATCGAACCTGCGACCCGAAGGTCACAAATTTGACTCTCTGCCAACACGCTGGCCTCTTTGGATAAAACTATGGTAGGATAAACTTTTAAAGTGACTGGTTCCACCGCATTACGACCCCATACCCCAGAAATTCCCACCTCCGTCCTGGCCCTACGGATTAGTACACACCGCTTGACTTGCATGCGAACAGTGGAGATTTTTTTTTTGGGGAACACAGTTCCACTCTCGCTGATCAAGGAAATCAAACACGAGACCCCAGACAGCAATACCCTAATGAAATGACCACTGGGCCAAACACTTTCGATTGCTCCACTACATTTTACTAGCAACATATGGTGGTTTAAGTGTGTTTCAATTTTTGTTATTTTTTATATTTTGATTATTATATTAGTTTGTTTTTATTGTTTCTTATATTTTGATTATTATATTAGTTTGTTTTAGTTACTGTTATTTTTCTTCATAATGCTTTATCATATTTTTTATAATATTTTGTCATGACTTTTTTATTTTTGTTAATTCTTGTTTGACCTTTTCTAATATGTTTAATTTTTTTTGAGCCGAGGATCTATTAGAAGCAATATTTCTACATGTCAATAAAGGGGTAAAGTCTGAGTATAATTTAACTCTTTCAAGACCTCATTTATAAAATTACACTAAATATTTTATTGTATATAATGATTTGAGATATTATGTAAGCATTCGGTCGTCGAAATCAATTGTTTTTCATTTTATTTGAAAATTTTAAAATTAAAGTTGTATTTGGTTATACGTTTTACAATGAAGATAATAGAACATTTTATTTATAATAACGAAGATGGAGTTGCAAAACTGGTTATATCCACCCTTTTGTTATCTTAAGCCTCACTGTTATGAGACTTCCTAAAGATGCAATTCATTTTATCTAACTTTAAATTGAATTAGAATTTTTATGTTCAAACACTGATTCTCAAATATAGTAAAAAAATATTTCGAAAAAGTGAATAATTTTTATGACTATCAATATTAGAAACTGAAATATTTAATATTTATTTTAGATTATAAATTTTAAAAGTTTTATTTTCTTTTTTAATCTTTATGTCCCATCTACGATACCATATAAATTAAGACAGAGTGATTACTAGTTATAAATCGATTTGGATGTCACTATCACGCAGCGCATCTGATGTAGTGGTATCATAGTACCCTTCCTGCCTTCCACGGTTGGATGCCCATTATCCTTAGGGAAATTCCTATTTTTTTTGTTACTATATTCCTCTTTTTGTAGTTGGATTACTTTTGTCCTCACAACTCCACTCAATTGTAGTAAAACATACATTTCTCTGCACTTTTTTTTTTTTTGGTTGTGAAGGCCGCGCGTTTCTTTCTTTCGAGTGCGTCTGCAGAGTAAACCCGTATGATAGCGCAAATCACGTCGGTAGATTAACGGCATGTGGCCGTGTGTACTGACCAACCAAGAAGGTTTATGCAGGGGATCAAACTCGTGACATTGCGGTTCCGTGCTCTACTGCTACACCAACTTGGCTACCCTTGCGGGTTATTTCTCTGCACTTGTTGAGGGTTACATAGATGGTTAAAATTTTTATCGCCATAAATCGAGTTGTATGTCTTTTATTTGGTTATCTTTACTGTTTGTGCTTTTCATTCTTCAATATTTTTATCATATTTCTTTCAAATCTGTTCTGAAAAAAATAATTTTCTTGAACCTAGGATCTATAAAAAGCCTCTCTACCTCACAAAAGTAAAGGTAAAGTCTGTGTACACTACATCATCATCAAACCCACTTATGGAATTATTGTGAGTCTAAACTCCTTTTGATGTACGAGAAATAGTAGACTACTATTACAAGTGCTAGTAAAGGATGATTAATTATGTGTTATAATAGAGGTGATGCAAACAAGAGTTGAGGCAACAATTATGTTTGGTGGTCTTGATCTTTATACTTGAATTCGTCTTGTATCTTTCGCCTTGGATCTTCGTTACAGTTTCAGCAAGTTCCTTGAATCTTGTTAACCTGAAACCAAATAGACACTAAATCTGGGTTGCTGAGTCGATTGAACTTTCAATCTTTCCTCAAGACAATATTGCCCGTATACATATTTTGTACGGATGAATTGCAAATGTCTCCCAAGATAAAACAACAAAAATATCACTTGTGCAAAGCAAACACTCGTGATCCTAGCGAAGAAAACAAACACGAAACGATTGCTAAAGAATGAAAAAGAAGAATGTTCATGAACTAGGAAGAACTTATAGAAATATGTATTCTGTGTGTGTTCTTCCTCTATTTTCTGTTCTGTATTGTGTCTCATCAAATCTGAAAATAAGGCATGCTTTTATAGTTTAAAGAATGATGAGAGGTGTTAATGACAATTATGAGGGGTTAAGAGGGCTGTTAATGGACACCATAATGACCAAAAACGTTGTGGAATAAGTGCCAAACATTTCAGCAAGTAATGGCCATCAATTCTGATTATTACCGTTGCCTGGAAGCTTACTGGATAATTAGCGCAGCGGTTCCTGCAGAAATTGCCTTTCAGAAACTTCAGGGACCAAACTGTAAATATAATAAAGTCTGGGTAAAAAAAGATAATATCAGAATAAACCCAACAACCCGCGACCCGACCCGGACGGGTGGTGGTGGCGGCGCGCGTGTGGACCTAGTCTCGAACCCAAGCACACCTAGATCCTCCTCCTTCAAACACATGAGTTACCCCTTGGGGTCCCAATCCCTTATTCAGTTTTGAGGCTTATATTATGAACAATTCTTCATTTTCCTACCGATGTGGTAGCTTTGTCTCACACCACTCTTCCATGTCTTTTCGGCTCCGACGGGTTGCGCCGCAGCCCTTTACGGCTCCGCGGCGTCTTCCAGCTCGTTTCATCTTTGTTCTACAACAAAGGATACAATACGTTGTACTGTCATCAATGAAGATCACAACGTACTTGTCTTCCCCTTCTATTCATACAAACTTCAAGTTACCCATGTAGGGGTTACCAAGTTATAGAGGAGCGATGCTTCTTTCGCTATTCCTTCGACGGAACGGAAAGGTGATTTTGCCTCTTCGCCTACCTCACATTCATTTGAGGATTTATGTCGACAGACGACAACAATCTCAACTTCGTTAGCTTCTGAATGACTTTATATTTAACGTGTCTTAATCTATGATGTCATAGATGCACGAAATACAAAATATATCATCCATTTGACTACAATTTTACTGTACCACTTTTGGATATTATCAACCTGTGGGACATGAGGCGAAAAACTCAAGCCATATTGTCCAACAACGTCTTTGACACCAAGTTTAGGACATGTATCACCTCGTTTAAGAGTGATCCCATTCCTTAAGCCCTTTTGAGGACAACCTCTTCAACTTCTTCTATTTTGAAGGTAGCGTTTCTTCACATAAACAACCTCTTGCCCGTGGTTAAGACGTAACCGAATCATATGTGATCTCTGACCCACTACAGTTGCCTTGGCAGACTGAGTGTCCAATTTCTTTTCTGCCTTTCTTTTGGCCTTCAGATCTATTGAGATCTGATAACTCTGAACCACTCCAGTCGCCCGTAGCCTTTGTATGAATGAGTGTCCAATATCTTTTCTGCCTTTCTTTTGGCCTTCAGATCTATTGAGATCTGGTAACTCTGAACCACTCCAGTCGCCCATAGGCTTTGTATGACTGAGTGTCCAATACTATCCTGTCGAAAGACAGATCTTTTGTCGGAAACGGTGACAAGATTGTCACTAGTCCTCTTCCCTTGCTTAAGATTGTCCATAAATTTAATTTATTACAATCTAAGTCCATATCTTTTAGGCTGTTGTTTATAACAGTCTAATAATTAAACGGGAAGAAAAGTGAGATTAAACTCCTGAATTTAAGGCGTAAGGAATATAATTTTCTTGAAATATTTTCATATTCATATCCTTACTTTACTCATTTTATTCAGACGTGGTTTAATCTCCTTATTGACAAGGAAGAATAGTTTACCTAACTCATCTTCAGATTCCTTGTGCGGGGCAGTGTAGCCGCCGACTCTGAATGAACCATCATTTTCAGCCTCATCCTTTTGTCCAGTTGACGTCCTCCACTTCTTGTGGCGCTTGTTTCCACCACTCTCGAGAGCGGTGACCACACCTCTCCCTTGATCCTAAGCCTTTCCAACATGACTATCAACAATATCTTCAAGTTCAGGATCACCAACAGAGATCTCCCTTTTGACGAAACAGATTTATAACTATCGTCAAAGAGAGATTCAAAACTAGGACCAGCTCTGTTGAAAGAGACAGTGTTTGAACTGTATATAGAACTATCAACGTAACTGGTTTCAACAAGAAAGACACAATCATGTTTGACAGTATATCTGGTGGCAAACATCTTTCTAGCACTATTACATATATTATCTTAAGATTGTGAGTCTAAACTCCTTTTGATGTACGGGTAATAGTAGACTACTATTACAAGTGCTAGTAAATGATGATCAATTATGTGTTACAATAGAGGTGATGCCAACAAGAGTTGAGGCAATAATTATGTTTGGTGGTCTTGATCTTTATACTTGAATTCGTCTTGAATCTTCCGCCTTGAATCTTCGTTACAGTTTCAGCAAGTTTCTTGAATCTTGTTAACCTGAAACCAAATAGACACTAAATCTGGGTTGCTGAGTCAATTGAAGTTTCAATCTTTCCTTAAGACAATATTGCCCGTATACATGATTTGTACGGATGAATTGCAAATGTCTCCCAAGATAAAATAACAAAAATATCACTTGTGCAAAGCAAACACTCGTGATCCTGGCGAAGAAAACAAACACGAAATGATTGCTAAAGAATGAAAAAGAAGAACGTTCATGAACTAGGAAGAACTTATAGAAATATGTATTTTGTGTGTGTTCTTCCTCTATTTTCTGTTCTGTATTGTGTCTCATCAAATATGAAAATAAGGCATGCTTTTATAGTTTAAAGAATGAGGAGAGGTGTTAATGACAATTAGGAGGGGTTAAGAGGACTGTTAATAGACACCATAATGGCAAAAAACGTTGTGGCATAAGTGCGAAACGTTTCAGCAAATAATGGCTATCAATTTTGATTATTACCGTTTCCTGGAAGCTTACTGGACAATTAACGCCGCGGTTCCTGCAGAAATCGCCTTCCAGAAACTTCAGGGACCAAACTATAAATATAATAAAGTCTAGATCCAAAAAGATAATATCAAAAGAAGTCCAACAACCCGCGACCCGACCCGGGTGGGTGGTGGTAGCGGCGTGTGGTCCTAGTCTCGAACCCAAGCACACCTAGATCCTCCCTCCTTCAAACACATGGGTTACCCCTTGGGGTCACAATCCCTTATTCAGTTTTGAGGCTTATATTATAAACAATTCTTTCTTTTCCTACGGATGTGGTAGCTTTGTCTCACACCACTCTTCCATGTCTCAAATACCTTACTTCGCGGACCGATATCTCTTCCATTTCTCAATGGAATTTGACGATTCTTGGTCCTACGATTATCTACGTACTTAGTAGATTATGAACGTGTGAAGAACCAGGGTCTCCAACATGTGGAACTATGATGTTGAAGTCATTGAAGATGAGCGGACCCAACCTCCACCAAAGACAAATTTTCAACAATTATACTGGGTATGCAGCCATCAGTGATTGCATTAGGTAGGTTGTTTACATCACACCCATTAGGTAAAGCCTTCCATAGACGCTACTAACGCAAATACTTTGTGCATCTTACCCTTTTTATCCAAGTGTTGTTGCTATATCACTTTCAGAACGATGATGAGGTGCAATAGTGCTCACATAATAAAAGAAATAAAAGTGACATATTTGCTTATATCATAAAGTATTTTTCTTGGGTTAATTTCATGAATGATTATTCAATTTACCTAAACTAAAATAGGACTTAATGATGAGAGTGCAGTTATAAATGCATTTAACTGTCTAAACCAATGAGTGTTATCTACTACTTTCAATTTAATTAATCTTTTCACTTTTTGAGATTCAAGCAATGTGTATTGACTTTTTTTTTTTGTGAAGGCATGATCATTGCCGCTTCTTTCAGTGCGCCTGAGGTAAACCCGGATCGACGCAATAGCATAAAACCACGCCACCGCTTAAACCACACTTGACAAGCCAGCATGCACTCTGCGGCGAAGGCGCACTGCGCACCTGCGAGGTTTTGAACTGTGGACAAGCTCTCCCACACCACCCATCGAAGATATCTTCTGCCTTCAAGCA
This sequence comes from Przewalskia tangutica, assembly GCA_029844215.1. NCBI lineage: Eukaryota > Viridiplantae > Streptophyta > Magnoliopsida > Solanales > Solanaceae > Przewalskia > Przewalskia tangutica. Next base: position 812,260 of record CM056728.1, read on the forward strand.
CCAACCTGCCTGCGCTTGATAATGTGTATTGACTTTGAGAAAAGGATTATTTGAAATTAAAATTTAAAAAATTGATTTTTCATAAATTTTTTAAATGTGAACATTCATAATTGATCAAGTGGCCTAGTGTTATTGATGATTGCAATGTCTAGAATCGTATCTTTTCGTCGGCCAACTACCAAATCGAACTAAACTTTATAATGGTGGTGGTCGACAGATTTTTTTTTGTCCTTAGCCATTTACTAATCCCAAAATTATTACATTTCGTCCAGTGCAATTCCGACAGTCACATGCTTGCTACAAAAAAACATGAAGCCATGACAACATTTCGTTATAGCAGCAAAAAATTATCGATCAAACAATGTTGTTACGGAGAGATTTGACCGTAGTTGAAGAGGACATCAGATAAAAAGTGATAGACGAAGAATTTAGACCTAATGCAACTGATCAGGTAACAAAACTAACACAAAGTGAACACTAAATCAACCTGTTGCGCTAGATTCATTGCCGCAATTTCAAAAGAGTATAGTTGATAAGATTCACTCACAGGAAGAATTCAATAGAAGAAAACGTTAACCGTACAACAAACACTCAAATCACAGATCTAAAGACTAAGGATGGAAGTACAAAGTAAAGCAACATAAAGCAAAAATTACAAAGTGTTTCTATGGCCCAATTTTATTAATCTACTAATACATAATGGCCTGCGTGACTATGGGACCGACTGGTTGAACAGAGACAAAAGTCGGCCATAGTGATCTAGATGCCATGTTAATGCAACTGATCTTACTGTTTATACTCAAGTGCCTTAGACCAAGCAGGCCTAGCCAAAATATCAGCACACCAAGCACTAACATGAGGCCTAGCATCAAACAAACTCTTCACTTTAGTGCCCATCAAGTAGTTCATAACAGCGGGATGGTGCAAATCTGCTAGTGTAAAACTATCACCACCCAAATATTTTGAATCCTTGAGTCTTGATTCATACACATCAAGAACTTTGCCAAGTTTTTCTTCATTCTCTTCCACAGCTGCATCATCAGTCACCATGCCCAACATTGGCTTAATAACTATCTCAAAGATTAGTTTTGAATCAACAGGGTCAAGTTTTTGGGATTCTACTTCCATCCATATTGACATGATTGCCATTTTCTTGGGGTCATTGGCTAATAGTTGGTTCCCCTTGTCTGCATATGTATGAGCTATGTATTGGGTAATTGCCTTCGACTCTGCATTAGCAATAATTCATATATCAACATCATATATCAAGAAAGAAGATAAAAGAGAGCACTTTCTCCCTTAATAAGCCGTACTGGATTGTACATCAATGCAAATTCAAATTAATCGGTTCAGTCAGAGAGGGAGGTAATATATAATTAATGGATTCAAGTGGACTCAATATTATGTGAAGAATTTGATTGATTTGGGCCAAGTTTTTGTGGTACTTGAATATAAAAAGGAAAAGTGAATTCAGTATTTTTGATACTAACATGGATATATATATTTTTATGACTGAAAAATTTGTTTGGAGCCAACCCTTTGGAATAACCAAAGCCTTCGAAATTCGGGGATGATGGGCCCACCCATCTACCCTTCTCAAGTACTTAAATATTGGATTCAGTTCACTTGGCGTAAGATTTGAACTCGTGACCTAAGTGGAGACAAGTGTAGTATATAATTAATGGTTCAACTAATTAAATCAGAGGCGAACCCAGAATACAAGTTATGTGTTCATTCCAACGAGTAACTTTTGTTTAGACCCTCTAAATTAAATGTGTTCTTGTAATTTTGGACTTGAAATGATAAAGTTCGAATCCTGAATCCTCTTTACTGAATCCAATACTTTATATACGAAAACAATAACAACAACACATCCCGTGAAATCCCACATGGAGTCTGGAGAGGGTAGAGTCGCAGACCTTACCCCTACCTTGAAAAGTAGAGGGATTGTTTTCGAAAGATGAGGCTCACGAAAAATCATTAAAAAAGGCCAGATAAAGCCAAAAAATTCAACGCAGTACGAAAATGAAAATAACGAAAGCGGCTAAAAAGGAATCGAAGGAGAAAAAGGAGCAGTAGCTACCACATATAAAATAAGATAATCAAAGTATAAGAAATAACAGATAATAGCCGAAATCAAAGGACAAGAAACTTTAGAGCAATACTGCAAGATAAGCGAGACTACCTACTATCCTTCTACCCTAATCTTAGTCCTCCATAACCTCCTATTTAAGGTTCTATCCTAATCTTAGTCCTCCATAACCTCCTATTTAAAATCATAATAGATCATGTCCTTAGTAAGCTGAAACTTCGCTTCATAGACAGAGACACGAAAACATAGACATATATTTGAAAAATTGCAGAAGTTTCAACAAAACTTACCAAAAAGATTGAGATCTCCATCTTCAAAAGCTGGAACTTGACCAAATGGCTGCAGTTAAATCAAAGAAAATTATCACAGTTTGACTCATCACAAAATTTAAGAAATAAAATTTTGAATGTTGTGTTTTAAAATAAGTGAAAGATATTTATGATCGTAGATCTTGTCGTTAAGCGTAAAATGTAAAGTTTAAAATTAAATTATTGTCAAATAAAAAAATATGTCATTCTTTTTTTAACTGACTAAAAAGAAAAATGTGTCATATAAATTGAGATAGAGGGAATATAAGTAGATGCTCTTTAGTTCAATATTTGGTTCGCGAACAGATATAGTCTGTCTACCATTATAATCATAATTTTCGACTCGAATCATACATATATACAAGTGAAAAAAATTAAAACTTTTTTATTTTTCATTTTGATCATACATTTGGACATAAAATCTTTTAACTTTTTGAACTATATAAAAAATATATTTCAAAAACTAACAATAATTAATGATACAAAAAATTTAAAAGTTACATACAAAAATTGAGATAAAAAAAATCTGTTTAACTCTTGAAATGCGAATACCATCACATAAAGAGTATAATAGATGTAATCTACTCAAAACCTGGTAATTGTCAGTAAAATAAATATGGCATAATTAATAAGATGGAATTACGTTAAGGGTAATGAAAGGTTCCTTTTTGTGATCACCAGTTTGCATATTAACAGGTACTAGTTCAAAATCGACATCCTTCTCTATCACCATTTAGTCTGAGGTACAAGTCTGCACCATTTAGTCTGAGGTGAGTAAGGAGCAGTGGTTGGATCAACCATGCTTCACATTTTCCCCCTCTATCACTATGAATTTCTCAATCCGTAGACTTTCTAATTTTATTCCCCGAAGCACCGCGGTCCTGACTGAAAGACTCCGCGGTGCCTGAATTCCAGTAAGCTACTGGAACACGGGCGACATTTAGAGCCGCGGTCCTTCGGAGAGGCACCACGGTTCCGACGGGTTGCACCGCGGTCCTTCACGGTTCTAAGGCGGTTTCCGATTCGTTTCATTTTTATTCTCCAACAAAGGATGCAATACGTTGTATCATCATCAATTAAGATCACAACGTACTTGTCTCCCCCCTCTATTTGTACAAACTTTAAATCACCCAAGTAGGTGTTACTAAGTTATAGAGGAGCGGTGCTTCGTTCTCTAATCCTTTGATGGAACGGAAAGACAATTTTGCCTCTTTGCCTACCTCACATTCATTTGAGGGTTTATGGCGACAGACGACAACAATCTCAACTTCATTTGTTTGAATGACTTTCTATTTAACGTGTCTTAATCTATGATGGCATAAATGCACGAATTACAAACATATCATTTACTTTTCAACTTCGTTGGCCTTTGAATGAACTTCTGTTTTAACGTGTCTTAATCTATGATGACATAGATGCACGGATTACAAACATATCATTCACTTGACTACAGTTTTACTGTACCACTTTTGGTTATTATTGACCTGTGGGACATGAGGTGAAAGACTCAGGCCATATTGTCCAACAGTGTCCTTGAAACCAAGTGTAGGACATGTATCACCTCATTTAAGAGTGATCCCATTCCTTTAGTCCTTTTGAGGACAACCTCTTCAGTTTCTTCTATTTTGAAGGTAGCGTTGCTTTACATGAACAACCTCTTGCCCGTGGTTAGGGCGTAACCGGATCATATGTGATCTAGACTCTTTGGCCCACTCCAGTTGCCTTGGTAGACTGAGTGTCCTATTTTCTTTTCTGCCTTTCTTTTGGCCTTCAGATCTATTGAGATCTGGTAACTCTGAACCACTCCTAGTCTCCCGTAGGCTTTCTATGACTGAGTGTCCAATATCATCATGTCATGTGACGGTTCTGGCCCACTCCAGTCGCCCGTAGGCTTTGTATGACTGAGTGTCCAACACTATCCTGTCAAAAGACAAATCTTCTGTCGGAAATGGTGACAGGACTGTCTCTAGTCCTCTAGTCCTTGTCTTTAGTCCTCGACTAGATGAGCCTACGAAAGATTTCAAGTTCAGACTATGATGCCGCCCCCTGCCCGGGCTCCTATTCTCATTGAACTATTCCCTTTTCTCATTTCAAGGAACTTTCATCAACCAGAGCGGTATACCGAAAAAAAGAAGCGACTACCTTACTTAAAGCAATTCTTCTTATTCTTCTTCTTTCTTGCTTAGGATTGTCCATAAATCATGTTTAATACAATCTAAGTCCATATCTTTTAGGCCGTTGTTTATAACAGTCCAATATTTTTCGGGAAGGAAAATGAGATTAAACATTCTGATTTTAAGGCATAAGGAATATAAAGAAATACTTTCATATTTTTAGCCTTATTAAGTTCATTTTAATCAGACCTCTTTTAATCTCATTTTTGACAAGGAATAAATAATTAAATCATACCTTTGGGATTTGGCCCACGTTCATCACGTGTCCAAATCCTCATTACCATAAGATGGAGGCTTCTTCTTAGAAGATGTACGCTTTCTGCTACAAGATGAACCATCATCTCCATCCTTCTCCTCAAGTTTCAATTGACATCCTCAACCTTTGTGGACACTTGTTTACACCACTCTTGGGAGCGGCGACCACAACTCTTTCTTGACCCTTAGCCTTGCCAACAAGACTATCAACACTATCTTCAAGATGAAGATCAATAATTGAGATCTCATCTTTGACGAAAATAGATTTGTAACTATCGTCAAAGAGAGACCCAAACTTGGATCAGAATTGTTGGCCCTCCTCTTTCTAGCACTAGTACAATATTATCTTAAGACTGTTGGATATTACAGTGGATGTATGAGAATTGTATACAACTATCACTAGTGATTAGAAAGGATAATCAATTACAATTACAATATAATAGGCTTGAAGCCTAACATCAGTTGTCACAACATGAATAAGTGTTGGTGCTCCTCCTTGAAATATTGAAATCCTTATTGAAACTGCAGCAAGCCCCTTGAAACAATAATAACAATATGTTTAGAAATGTGGAAATGTAACAAGATAATTGGCTTGCTGAGTCGATTGAATTATCAATCTTTCCTTAAGATAATATTGCTCCGTATATCCTTTCAACGGTGTAATGACAACTTATCTCCCAAGATAAAACAACAATCAAACAAATGAGCAAAGGAACTCAAGTGTTCGCTAGATTAGAAGGATCTTAGAGTGTGTAAGATTGCAAGAAAGGAAGAGATGAACTCTGAAATCATCTAAGTGTAGAATGTATTTCTCTTATGTTCAATGTGTATTGTATATATCATGTATATAATGTGTCCCCTCAAATCTGAAATAAGGTCTTGTTATATAGTTTAAGGATGAGGGGAGGTGTTAATTGAGTGTAATGACTATTAAGAGGGTTGTTTAAGAGGCACAATGAAGAGCCAAAACGTTCAGGAATAAGTGCCCAACGTTTCAAACCCCTTAATGACATTAAACTCTGACTTTACCGTTGCTGGGAGCTCACTTAGCGCTGGTCTGCAAGGCCACAGCGCTGGCAGAAATAGAAACTGCCTTCCAGAAACTTCAGGGACCAAACTGTAATTATAATAAAGCCTGGGGTCCAAAAAGATAATGTCAGAATAAGCCCACAACCCCCGACCCGGGTGGGTGGTGGTGGCGCGCGTGTGGGCCTAGTCTCGAACCCAAACACACTTAGGTTCTGCCTCCTTTAAACACATGGGTTACCCCTTGGGGTCCCAATCCTGTCACGACCCGATTCCGGGCCCGTGACTGGTGCCTTACCCCGGGCACCCTAGTGATACAACATCAGAGTAATCAGCGGAACATAAAACAATACAAGACATATTATAAAATATGAAACAATAATCTGAGAAAAACTTGTCTTTCGGCATATATATATATAACAACTTTTTCCAACATGAACAGTTTTAATCCTTTTTACAAACCCCGCCTACAACGATTACTGCACTCTAGGAAATGATACGACAACAATGGCGGGACGGGGCCCGCCATACCCCGAATGTAAACACCTACAACAACAGGACTATACCATCGATAAGCCTCCGAGAAACGGAGCTTTCCCACACGAATCGTGACCACAAGGCGAGGATCAATGATCGGTGTACTTTACTGCGGCGTGAACGCAGCCGGGCGAGGTCAAGACAGTGCAGAGTATGTGAAACTAAAAATATCGTAAATGAAATCATAATAGTCTATAAAGCGGGAGACATGTATGATAACCAAACTACGATTCACAATAATAGCGATATGTCAAGTCGTGACTCGCGCCTCAAGTCATCACTCAAATATAACAATGGGTCTCACGCCCACAACATCAATCATGCGTGGAATACCTTTCCTCACCGGCAGCTTTATGATATAACGACCAAGGAACACACACGAACACCGAGTCCCACCTGTGCCATAATAACACGCATGTGGTAAATGCGAAGGCATAGCCGACTACTAACACCCACGCACCAACAAGGTCATGAATCAGATCATAAGATCTGTCTGCATCGCCACATGATCAAAGCGACCACTTGCCCGCAGATCTAATGCGCGTCTAGCCACCGAACTTCCCGCACTCCGCGTAGGCCAATCGGATCGCCCGCATGAGGTATAACCCCGCATCGAGGGTAGCTACTCCGGCGGCGTCTGGACTCGCCGTCCGCACGCCACAAGGACCGCGTGACCACAAGGGCCGCGTCTCAACACGAACTTCCGCGATTCGCATAGGCCCTGGACCCGCATGAGGTAGTCTCGAATCATAGGTCCATCGACCGCCCGAGTCTACCCCGTGGAGGCGCTTAACCCTAATCATCTCAAGAGATGAGTCTTTGATAATACTATCATAACGACTTATCGTTAAACAACATAAGCACAACAAAGGAAAAACCCTTTACACAAACATCACAAGATACTAACACACGTAAGATCCTAGCATGTTTACTTATCAAATCAACAAGAAGGTATTACAAGGCTATCACCAACCAACAAAATCAAGTTATACACACGGTACTTTCCACTATATGCTAACAAGTTCGGGTTTTATCCCCAAAGTACTTCATACATTAACTCTTAAAAGATCGTTACTTTCACAAAAGTCACACAATACGTAGTATATGAAAATATAGTGATTATCTTTTGAAGTAAATCAAAACACTTCTCTTTGTAAAACTCCGAATAACATTATTTTCCAAGCGCCCAAGTTTGCCTAATTTCAAATGTTCATGTTTCTTATTTAGAAAGGTTTCGTAGTTCATAGTCTTATTCATTTAAGAATATAATTCTCTTTTAAACTAAGCGAGAAACATAAGTCTTATATGTGAGTAGGATATTCTTGTTTACAACAATCTTATTACAAAGACCATGATCTAGAAATATCATTTTGTCTCATCTTAGCTTCTACATGCGGATGGAAGTTTCTCTTGGTTTTAATAATACTTAATCACAAACATTTCCTTTTATTAACTGCGGTGGTTTGTCGATACACATTCGATTTCCAAAATCAAGAAACATTCTTAAGACGTTATACCTAACTTTCCATAAAGCTAGTATAACTCTTAAGTTTTCAAAACAAATCAAGTATTACTTCTTCTCTCAAAATGATTCAAAACTCTTTTGAAATACTTCAAGTTCTTTATTAACACATAACAAGCCGCTTATAGTTCAAATCGATTACCTTTTAAAACCACGTGTATTTTCTTACCAACATAAAGCCGTTATAACTAACTTCCCATAAAGCCGTTATAACGCTTTTATGTTTTACACCAATCAAATACATTTAGTACATGACGTCTCACCGTCTACATAGTTCACACATATCATGCTAGAAGAGATAGGAAGAGGTTCACATACCTCGCGGCGAGTATCGACTAATGGCAAAACGCTCAAGTACTCCCAACCGCCGCTACTCCTAAAGCCAAGTAGAACGCGCCACACGTAGTACTTCAACCTATAAGGCCAGCGCGCTTATTAACATTAAGATCTTATCGTAGAACATTCTACGTAAAATTCGGCGACTTCCCCGCAACAGCGTAACTCCTCCTCTCACTGGCTACCAAGCCAACCAGGGGTTATACATCTAACCCGAACGGTACAATTCTACTCCACGATTACTACACAAGTCTCTTATCTGATTCGATTCGATTCTTGGGCTTAAGTCAAAAGACATTGCCAACTAACCACGTTGATTCTATATATAGTATACTTTAACTATATATTCTAACAACATGTAATTTCCAATTACAATAGAGGACAAGATATTTACCTCGATAAGCCCATAATTATCCAAGTATAAAGTCGATCCCGGGCAATCGTTTAGCTCGACTCCGAGCGCTCCAACCCGCTCTAAACCACCCTTAGAAGTTCTAACCAACTTCTACACAATACTCCAACTGACTATGGAGATTTTCCTAGGGTTTCGGTTTTGTATTGACGGAAGTATAATAGTATTTAGGGCTTTTCGTATAGGTATAACCTTAGAATACTACAAGGTATACTACTAAGGTAATTTGGGCATTATAACAATACTCTGAGAGTATTTCTACACCACAAAGGGGTATTATACGAAAGCAACTAGGCAGTGGGGTACACTCTGGCTAGCACCCCAGAGTGGGTGCTCTCGCCACAAGGGGAGGGACGAGAACCATAAGGAAGGGAGGGGGAGGATTCTAACACTTAGGAAATATTTAGGATGAAGAAGTTCATCAAAGGAGAGGGTATTTATAGCCTGCCAAGGCCAACCAACGGCCAAGCTCGAGCCAAGTGTATAGCAAGTGTAAGGCCACGAGATGCCCACGTGCCCCCTAGACCCTACTCAGTAAAACCCTCACAAAAGATCTACACAAATATCATCCAAGACTTGCTCATCCAATCGGCCCTAACGCCCCTTCAAGGCCACCACCGAGAGGGTGCCAAGTGTTGCCCTCTCGTTGGTCCAAAACGTTTCGCCTCGGAAAAATCCGCAAAAATACTAAATGACATAGTCGTAATTTACCCTTCGCGCAGTTAGGTAGAACGTTTAGTCGAAACGACTCTAACCGTGTTGTGCACAAATGCCATTCGGCTAAGCCACTGGCGGGGTGACACGTGTCACCCTCCTATTGGCCCAAAATAAAACATCTTCCAAAATATCCACAATGGCCAAAATCTCGAAAACAAAGTGGGCCTACAAAAGTAGAATTTCTCCGTGGGCCCCACGTGACCATTTCCGAAAATAAAATTCCATAATTCTCTAATATTCCAGAAGTCCGATACCAAATGGGAATCAATTCCCGTTAACGAACCTTTTTCCTTCACAAAACCGGAAACTTTTCCGTGGAAAAATCGCTTCTTTCGTCCTTTCCAATCTTTCTGTCGTATTCTCGTACGTACGTCCTCGCATACATACCCTGGAACTACGGGGTATAACATGCTTCCCCCCTTAGAAACATTCGTCCCGAATGTTCATTCTAAGTCTCAAAACATACGCGCCAAGATAGTCTTCACTTCTATACTTACGAAACAATCCTGCCATACCTGGCCACAGAAAATACCTGCGCAACATACTTATATCCAAGTCTACGAGGAAACACCTCTAACATCACCACAAATAAGACCACTGTTGTCACTATGCCGCGAGCCTAGCTCCGACGACCCAACAAATGGTACCGCCGCACGCGATCACCGTTGGCCGTCAGACACTCAACCCTTACCACATTTCGACATCGCTTTAGTTTCCAAAACTCGGTTACTATCTCTTTACGTGGGCATCATTAATCGGGAATATTCGGATGGATCTTCGATACTTTCCGAACATAACAATACGAAGATCGACGCCCCGCCTCCTAAGTCGGACGGCAAAGCTAACATATAGGAAACTCGCCCATTCTTCATATGAACTCTAAAGGCCCAAAGTAACTCGCTAAGTTCCTTCGCTTTCCAAAACTCGTCACACTCGTCCGGTGGTACTTTCAGAAGACCGACCGTCAACTCGAACTCTGCGTCGTCGCCGATCATCCGCACGATTCCTCCGAGCCGCCGAACTTCTTCTAGACAAGCTTCACTATCCACGGTCCGGAACAAGATCAACCAACTATCTCAACCCCGCCAACATCGAACCAATCGACCGGCAACTTACACTTCCGCCCGCAAGGCTTCATAAGGCGACATCCGAACATCAAATGGTAGCTCAAACGCTCCTCCACAGAGACAACAATCTCACAACTACCCTCAAATCCACACATCGCCCGGTGGCGAATGCGATTCGAGACTCACCGAGTCCTTAACCCTGCTCGTAAAACTTCCGAAACAAAACACAGTAACACGGGCTCCACTGTCGCCATAAGGTGAAGGTAGGCACCTGCGCAGCCTACAACCTTCTCGATAAATCAACATCGCCGAGTGAACGGTCCCGACCGAAGAACACGATGGGCTGCCCCCATCGATCGACCACCGGTCGAACGCATCCACGAACTCGTACGTTGGTTAACTAAACTTGGGCCTAGCACCCTCGTGACCCTACCACAAGGCGGGACCACCACAACCGCACCCACCGCCATACATGCCGCGGGTTGACCCGCAACGTGGCCTCAACCCGACCCGCAACGCCGCACAATACTAGCTCCCGATCGAACAATCTCACTAATCACGCGTTTAAAACTAGCGGTCTTCTTAGCTCAACCACCCTCTTCATTTCACACTACTTAGGGACCTATCCCCAAACACAGCTCCCGTGCACTATGCACTCCTATAAGGGTCAAACATAATATACGTCTTTTACTCGAGATGGCTTTACCTCTAAGGTCTCTACGTATAAAGCTCTAAGGCTCACACTTTCTCTATCCTCCAAAATCTTACTCGGTTAACCCACCATGATTTCTAATCACAACTAACACACTGCTATCAGAACATAACACTTAAGGTATACTCACCTTGAAAGTTACCGCGGACTCTGCCTCGCCCTCTTCTCGCCCTGGTTAACCCGTCGATCTCTACGTTTTTGCTCACTGTCATAAGCCCGCATACGTGCCATGCCAAGCCCAATCAAGAATTACTCTTGCACAACCCTTTCTTAGGTAGTCATCAAGACTCGTGTACATCGGTATAATCTCCGTAGCCAAATCCATGGCTAGTAATGGTCGCCTTTGCAATCTACATTCTGCTCCTGGCCGTGGAACGGGCGTTCAAATATCATGACCGCAGCAGAACCGCCGCCGCTGCTAAACTCCGCCGGGCTAGTAACGTCGCAGAAATCCCGAATGAAGCACTACCCTAGGTAATGATTGGGCTGTGCCTCGCAACCCTCTCGTATTCTACTCGCAGCCTCCTCGCTTCTTGCCTCCTGGGCGGGGTTGCCTACGCGAGGCATAACGGTAAGGGAAAGAAATACGTTTAGAGGTCCAACTTAAAACACACTCTAAGGCACGACCTCGAGTGAGAAGAATAGAAACCAATCCTAAATATCCTATAGCCTCACGATTATTGGCGTGGTGCACAACACACCGATAATCAAGACTTCATCGATACGGCTGTAGACACTTTCCGAGGATTAATCGCTCACGATACCACTTTTGTCACGACCCGATTCCGCCCGTGATCGTGCCTTACCGGGCACCCTAGTGATACAACATCGAGTAATCGTGGAACATAAAACAATACAAGACATATTATAAAATATGAAACAATAACTGAGAAAAACTTGTCTTTCTCGTATATATATATAACAACTTTTCCAACGTGAGCAGTTTTAATCCTTTTACAAACCCCGCCACAACAGATTACATGCACTTAGGAAATGATACGACAACAATGGCGGACAGGGGCCCCGCCATACCCCGAATGTAAACACCTACAACAACAGGACTATACCATCGATAAGCCTCCGAGAAACGGAGCTTTCCCACACGCCGAATCGTGACTCCTAAGAGCGAGGATCAATGATCGTGTACCTTTACTGCGGCATGAACGCAGCCCGGCGAGGTCGATCTGGCAGTGCAAGTATGTGAAACTAAAAATATCAGTAAATGAAATCATAATAGTCTATAAAGCAGAGACATGTATGATAACCAAACTACGATTCACAATAAGGCAACATGTCAAGTCGTGACTCACGCCTCAAGTCATCACTCAAATATAACAATGGGTCTCACGCCACAACATCAATCATGCCCGTGGAATACCTTCCTCATCGCCAGCTTTATGATATAACAGACCAAGGAACACACACGAACACCGTGTCCCACTGTGCCATAATAACACGCATGTGGTAAATGCGAAGGCATAGCCGACTACTAACACCTAGCACCAACAAGGTCATGAATCAGATTATAAGATTCGCTCTGCACCGCCACATGATCAAAGCGACCACTTGCCCGCAGATCTAATGCGCGTCTAGCCTCGAACTTCCCGCACTCCGCATAGGCCAATCGATCGCCCGCATGAGGTATAACCCCGCATCGAGGGTGCTACTCCGGCGGCGTCTGGACTCGCCGTCCGCACGCCACAAGGACCGCGTGACCACAAGCGGCCGCGTCTCAACTCGAACTTCCGCAGCCCGCATAGCCCTCGACCCGCATGAGGTAGTCTCGAATCATAGGTCCATCGACCGCTGAAGTCTACCCCGCGTCGGAGGCGCTTAACCGGAATCATCTCAAGAGATGAGTCTTTGATAATACTATCATAATGACTTATCGTTAAACAACATAAGCACAACAAAGGAAAAACCCTTTACACAAACATCACAAGATACTAACACACGTAGATCCTAGCATGTTTACTTATCAAAACAACAAGAAGGTATTACAAGGCTATCACCAACCAACAAAATCAAGTTATACACACCAGGTACTTTCCACTATATGCTAACAAGTTCGGGGTTTTATCCCCAAAGTACTTCATACATTAACTCTTTAAAAGATACGTTACTTCACAAAAGTCACACAATACCCGTAGTATATGAAAATATAGTGATTATCTTTTGAAGTAAATCAAAACACTTCTCTTTGTAAAACTCCAAGAATAACATTATTTTCCAAACGCCCAAGTTTGCCTAATTTCAAATGTTCATGTTTCTTATTTAGAAAGTTTTCGTAGTTCATAGTCTTATTCATTTAAGAATATAATTCTCTTTTAAACTAACTGAGAAACATAAGTCTTATATGTGAGTAGGATATTCTTGTTTACAACAATCTTATTACAGCAGCCATGATCTATGAAATATCATTTTGTCTCATCTTAGCTTCATGCGGATGGAAGTTTCTACCGGTTTTAATAATACTTAATCACAAAACATTTCCTTTTATTAACGCTGCAGTTGGTTTGTCGATACACATTCGATTTCCAAAATCGAAGAAACATTCTTAAGACGTTATACCTAACTTTCCATAAAGCTAGTATAACTCTTAAGTTTTCAAAACAAATCAAGTATTACTTCTCTCAAAATGATTCAAAACTCTTTTGAAATACTTCAAGTTCTTTATTAACACATAAAGCCGCTTATAGTTCAAATCGATTACCTTTTAAAAACCACATGTATTTTCTTACCAACATAAAGCCGTTATAACCAACTTCCCATAAAGCCGTTATAACGCTTTATGTTTTACACCAATCAAATACATTTAGTACATGCGTCGCTACCGTACTACATAGTTCACACATATCATGCTAGAAGAGATAGGAAGAGGTTCACATACCTCGCGACGAGTATCGACTAATGGCAAAACGCTCAAGTACTCCCAACCGCTTCGCTACTCTAAAGCCAAGTAACGCGCCACACGTAGTACTTCAACCTATAAGGCCACAAGGCGCATTAACATTAAGATCTTATCGTAGAACATTCTACGTAAAATTCGGCGACTCTCCCCGCAACAGCGTAACTCCTCCTCTCACGGGGCCTACTAAGCCAACCAGGGGGTTATACATCTAACCCGAACGTACAATTCTACTCCACGATTACTACACAAGTCTCATCTGATACGATTCGATTCTTGAGCTTAAGTCAAAAGACATTGCCAACTAACCACGTTGATTCTATATATAGTATACTTTAACTATATATTCTAACAACATGTAATTTCCAATTACAATAGAGGACAAGATATTTACCTCGATAAGCCCATAATTATCCAAGTATAAAGTCGATCCCGGGCAATCGTTTAGCTCGACTCCGAGCGCCCAACCCGCTTTAAACCACCCTTAGAAGTTCTAACCAACTTCTACACAATACTCCAACGGACTATGGAGATTTTCCTAGGGTTTCGGTTTTGTGGACTGACGGGAAGTATAATAGTATTTCCAAGCTTTTCAGATAGGTATAACCTTAGAATACTACAAGGTATACTGGCTAAGGTAATTTGGGCATTATAACAATACTCTGAGAGTATTTCTACACCACAAAGGGGTATTATACAAAGCAACTAGGCTAGTGGGGTACACTCTCGGCTAGCACCCCTGAGGGGGTGCTCTCGCCACAAGGGGAGGGACGAGAACCATAAGGAAGGGAGGGGAGGATTCTAACACTTAGGAAATATTTAGGATGAAGAAGTTCATCAAAGGAGAGGGTATTTATAAGACAAGCCAAGGCCAACCAATGGCCAAGATCTAGCCAAGTGTATAGCAAGTGTAAGGCCAAGATATGCCCAAGTGCCCCTAGACCCTACTCCTTAAAACCCTCACAAAATATCTACACAAATATCATCCAAGACTTGCTCATCCAATCGGCCTAACGCCTTTCGAGTCCACCAACGCAGGTGCCAAGTGTTGCCTCTCGTTGGTCCAAAACGTTTAGCCTCTCGGAAAAATCCGCAAAAATACTAAATGACATAGTCGTAATTTACCCTTCGCAGTTAGGTAGAGCGTTTCGTCAAAACGACTCTAACCGTGTTGTGCACAAATGCCATTCGGCTAAGCCACTGGCGGGGTGACACGTGTCACCCTCCTATTGGCCCAAAATAAAACATCTTCCAAAATATCCACAATGGCCAAAATCTCAAAACAAAGTGGGCCCACAAAACCAGAATTTCTCCCGTGGGCCCCACGTGACCATTTCCGAAAATAAAATTCCATAATTCTCTAATATTCCAGGAAGTCCGAATACCAAATCTGGGAATCCAATTCCCATTAACGAACCTTTTTCCTTCACAAAAACCGGAAACTTTTCCGTGGAAAAATCGCCTCTTTCTTCCTTTCCAATCTTTCTGTCGTATTCTCGTACGTACGTCCTCGCATACATACCCTGGAACTACGGGGTATAACAAATCCCTTATTCAGTTTAGAAACTTATAACATGAACAATTCTTCCTTTTACTACCGATGTAGTAGATTTGTCACACACCACTCTTCCATGACTCAAACACCTTACTTCGCGGACCAATATCTCTTTCATTTCTCAATAGAATTTGACGATTCTTGGCCCTACGGTCATTTACTCACTTAGTAGATTAAGCACGTGTAAAGAACCAGGTTCTCCAACATGTGGAACCATGATGTTTAAGTCATTGAATATGGGCGGACCCAACCTCCACCAAAGGAAAATTTCCAACAATAACAACACACCCCGTGAAATTCCACATGGAGTCTGGAGAGGGTAGAGTCGCAGACCATACCCCTACCTTGGAAAGTAATGAAAATAACGAAAGCAGCTAAAAAGGAGTCGAAGGAGAAAAAGGAGCAGTAGCTACCACAGATAAAATAAGATAATCAAAGTATAAGAAATAACAGATAATAGCCGAAATCAAAGGACAAGAAACTTTAGAGCAATACTGCAAGATAAGCGAGACTACCTACTATCCTTCTACGAGAAGGAATTTTGCCCTAGACTTCTGATACCATGAAAGAAATAATCTCTTGATTATTTTCATTAATGAAGAGGTTTATTTATACAATAAACAATCTCTGACTATGGAGAATCCTATTCCTACTATAATATTAATATTCTAATTACACTTGTACACGAATTTACAAAATAAGGTAAGAAACCTAACTACACTAGAATTTGTTGTTACGATTTCTATCATGATTGTGCATGTGAATTTATGATTTTTTTCAAATTTAAATATTTTATGTACGTATTTTTTAAAATTAATTTAATATAATTTAACGACCTCATATCTCCATGATTTAAAAGACTGAATGGTGCACTTCATTTAATGCTGAGTTATTTACTTAGAGTAACAAAAATCAATTCTCACTTAATACATTCTTTTTTCTCCTTTCTTTAGTCATATACCCATATTCTAAAAATACCAGATCCACTTTCATTAAATAATCACTTCATCCTTAATTATAAATTTACTCCATCCTTTAATAAATATTACATTGTGTGAATCATTAATCAAGCTCCCAATACAAGTATTTCGTACTTCAAATGAGAAGTAAAAACACGTTTCGAGAATTTTCTGGTAGGAGAAATGGAAATAACTCCCCCTACACTTTTATTTATTACATATGGGGTAGGAGAAATGGAAATAAGGAGAAAATTACAACGTGATAATTCGAACTCTCATCAACAAGATGAAAATTCGGATAGTCAATAAATTGAGATAATAGATCCCTACACTCTTTAATTTGAAATAAGAAACTTTTGTTGAGGAAATTGGCGGAGGTAATATTGGTCATGGGCCTCTTAATGGGCCAAGTTCCATATGTCCACTCCTATGCCCATTTAAATTTGGGCCTAGATCAACAGTGGACTATTCATCATGAAGAAACTTAGTGGGCCAATATTGACCATAGACATACAAAATTAAGAATTTAAGACAACGAATTACAATTCCAAGAATACAAAAGAACTAAACATGAATATTACAAGCATGTAGAACAGAATAATATTGCAAACTCACAAAAAATTCAACTCTCTCCTTTACAGGAACGTCGGTTGTATTTGCGATAACTTTATCAATCGTTCATCAGAGTTCTCAACTCACATTCTTTTTGTAACGGGTTATTGTTTGGTCATTGGCATGATTCAGTTTATCTACCTAAAGTCCTAAATTTGGAAATATTTCTATTTGTGGTGAGATATGGATACAATAAAGTGCAGAACGAGTAAGAATCATTTGATAATTCTTAATTCTGTAGATGGTGATATTAATGCAAATAGAAATCAAGAATAGAATGGAAAGGATTTATTACTAATTACTAATAGAGAAAGATATTGAAGTTTTGGAAAGAGTAATTTAGAAGGCACAGTTCCAATTAATCCTTACACATGTAATTGTTGATAAATCAGAACCAACAATTAGTGTCCTATTCTTCATTAATTTAAACAACTTTGCCTGCCACATTTAGACACATGGATGACACCTAAACCTACATATTATATCATAATTTATAGTTTCCCTTGTTTCTTGGAGACCAAAGTGACATTTTCCTGTCAAAACCTACTTAGAAGTAGGTTATCAAACTATAGTGTTTCAACTTGATTAATTAGCGAGTAATTAGAAGAGAAGGGGGAGGGGACCACATAATCACTAATTGATGAAAACAATATTATATACACATATTATAGTCTAGAAAACCATCTTTAGCATCCTTGAAAAACATACTCATATAAGAAATATTACCTAACTTAGTACCATCAGCAAGAATCTGTCTGCCATTATGTTTCGTATAGATGCTATTTAAATTTTATATTTCGCTTGATATTATAAAGTTTTAACTTTTGTACGACTCTGATATGCATCACAAGTTTTTAACTTTTGCATAACTATTATATGATTAATATTTAAGGAATTAACTTATATACAATAACAATAATAAAGATATGTTATTAGTGGGCATTAACATGTTATAACATGTACTTATCTTAAAGTTTAGACACACAATTACTCATATTTATATGTTTTGTTGACCTGATAGCATAAAGTATTCCTCTTACACTGTCAGCATATAAAAATTAAAAACTATTTGTTTAAACATAATAAAACTCAAATATGTGCTTATATAGAAACAAACTCTACACATAATGGAGCAACGTGTCTAGTTGTGTTTGAGAGATCAAGTTATAGGTTTCTCCTTATAGAAAGAGAGCAAAAAAAAAAATGGTTGATAATATCAACATATTAGGGTCTAAATACAATAGAGAAAGTTCTAATTACAATTCAATTAGTGAAGATGGAGTGTTGAAGGAGCATGATAGGTTGTTACCAATAGCTAATGTTGGGAGACTTATGAAGCAAATTCTTCCACCAAATGCCAAGATTTCAAAAGAAGCCAAAGAGACTATGCAAGAATGTGTTTCTGAGTTTATTAGCTTTGTGACTGGTGA
Source organism: Przewalskia tangutica (assembly GCA_029844215.1). Taxonomy (NCBI): domain Eukaryota; kingdom Viridiplantae; phylum Streptophyta; class Magnoliopsida; order Solanales; family Solanaceae; genus Przewalskia; species Przewalskia tangutica. Next base: position 830,882 of record CM056728.1, read on the forward strand.
AGCATCTGATAAGTGTCACAATGAAAAAAGAAAGACTTTGAATGGTGATGATATTTGTTGGGCTTTGGGGAGTTTAGGGTTTGATGATTATGTTGATCCATTGAAGAGGTATTTGCAAAGGCATAGAGAGTTAGAAGGTGAAAGAATTAACCAACATAAGGGTGTTGGACTTGGAAATAATATTGAAGATCTAAGGGAAAGAGATGAATTACCACAAAGGGGATCTACAATTTCATCTAGTACTATGCCATTCAAAATCACCATCATGGATCATAAGGGGAAAAACAATTTTCTTCCCACAAGACCTTAAGCGGCTTCTTCTTCTTCTTCTTTTTTCTTCTTTATGTTTAATCATTTAGTATATGAAACTCACTTGTTCAAATAATTCGGATTGTGCTTCGTGGGGGTCTCTGCCGGGAGTTTCTTCTTCTTTTCTCACTTTTCTTTTGATTTAATCGTCTTGTATCTGAAACCTGCTAGCCCAACTAATTTGGATTCTCGCCGCATAGGGTTGGATAAATGCTTTTACCGGAAGTTGTCTATTTCTAAGGATCGAACTTGAAACCTTGGGTACTTCTTTTAAGTAATGATATAAACACTCTCAAACGTTCTAGTTTTGTATTTTGATGAGTAAACTTGCATTTCTATCTTCTTCTATCTTTTCATTATAGCGAGAATCTCCGATGGTATAAAAATTATTCACACGATGATGTATATTATTTGAACTTTTGGAACAATTCTTCTGATTCATACATCTTTGCTTCACATTTGGCCAGTTAGTCATGGTTTCTATATTTTGGGTTCTTGTGTTTTTCTCTTTATGATCATCTTATCCTTCATACCCTGTGGAAATTTAGATGAGCCTAATAACTTTTAAGCCCTAGACCTAAAGGTGTGACACAACAATCAATAAAGTGAATAAAATTTATGAGAAATCATGGTTCAAATTTAGTAGAGGCAAAAAAAAATTATTTTATCGTTCTATATTTTGGTTGACAACTTATGCTTAAATCTTGTTTTTGTATTAGAAAATTCATTAAATATCTATAACTTTTATTGCAAATTCAGTAACTAAGACAAACTATGGTTTCAGTGACAATTCAAAACTCATAAGCATCAATTTTGGTTCCGCCTCTAATCGTCTTTTCAGAATTATTTTACATTACAAGTCTATAAAAGTTAAAATTCATAAACTAAAGGTATCAATAAAGCATGTAAAATGGCATCATCAAAGTAGTTTCATTTTGAAACCCTAGAATTCAGGACCACATAATTTAGTTGTTCTAAAAATGCTTAGTTTGTCACTATTAAAGTTTCTATCTTGCTGTCACTATGTCCTCTTATTAAATTGAAAAAAACTTTTTTCACTCCCTCCAAGTGAGAACTTGCATTCTTGGATGGATTCATAGGTGGAAATACAGACAAACAAAGAGATATCTGAAAGGGACAAAGAAAGAAAAATACAATGTATCTGATCTGTTATTTCAAGATACTTTTTTTAGCTATAAATGATCGTAAAATATCTGGAGTGGGGATGGGAAGTATAGATAGAAAGGTAGAAAAGGAAACGTCGGCTCGGAAATATTCATTTTATGTGATAATTTTATGTGATATGTAATTAGATCGGCAAACTCTTTCATGCTATATTCAACCAATTCTTAAGGATTAAAAAAAAGATATATTAATACATTTTAACAAGTCGTCAGGTCTGTGGATGTGCAGGTGACGGGGGTTGGGTGAGTGGGAGATTTTGGAATATGTGACCATCTAAATTTTACAATTCACATATCATGATATCTTTTATGTTATTTATAGGCCTAAGTCTTCATCAAAATAACCATGCAATTCACGCATGACTTTTCTTTTTCTCCACATGAAATAAATAATGTTATTAATCATAGACTAGTCAACTGATCACCAATTATAGGCATTGTACAACATTTATGCATGAAAATTAATTTCTCGAGAGGCCTATCTAACTAAGGAGATTACAAAACATGGAGTATAATAGCCATCAAGTTGGGCTATATCCAGGGGCGGACTAACGAAATAATCATAGGGTACGTGGGCCGATTAAAATAAAATAAAAAATATATTTAGCGTTCAAATAACTATATTACAATAGCAATTTACGTTCTTTCGAATCACGAAAGTCATTGATAATATCATCTATGTCAAAGTCATCGACAATTTCTCTTTCAATATACAATAGCAAAGTATTTGTAAGATAATCATCTGACATTTTGTTGCGGAGTCGACTCTTCACAATTTTTGTAGCTGAAAATGCATGTTCATTTGTTGCAGTGGAAACCAGGAGCGTAAGCACAAGAGAAACCAATCTGAATATCAACGGATAGAGTTAAGACACAACATAATAATACTTGAAAGAGAATTCAACTCCTTATCATCAGATACTTCAACTCCAAAGTGTCTTAACTCTATTGTCAACAATTGCGTTTTCATCATTTTCAATCATTTGAGCAAATTGTTCAGCTTGAGCAACTTGTAGTTCATCATTGCGTTTGGTTGAACCGGTAGCAGAATTAATAATGAATCTCAATTTCTCAAAAAAATTCTCAACATAGATTACCTCTGTGGAAGCCACATTTAATGTCAACTGAAGACGGTGAGCTAAACAATGAATATAATATGCAAGGAGTTTCGCTAATTTAATTATTTCCCTAAGTAATGAAAATAATTAATATTGGTTTAAAGTTAATTATTTTCCTAATTTGCAATCATAATTAGTCAACTTTTTTTTTTAAAATGGGGGTGGGCCAGGGGCCAGACTGACCCAAGGGTTAGTCCGCCCCTGGCTATATCGAACAACAAAGCCATAAGGTCACGAGTCCGCAAGGGTAGCCAAGTTGGTGTAGCAGTAGAGCGCGGGATCGCAAGGTCACGAGTTCGATCCCCCTGCATAAACCTTCTTGGTTGAGTCTGTCACACATGACTTGCCAAGTGTGGTTAATTGGCTGACGTGGTTTGCAGGCTATTGCGTCAGCCCAGGATTTACCCTATTCGTTTGTTTTTCAAAATTTTTCCAAGTGTATCCCATTTCAAACAAGTTTAGACCTATGGTATATGAAATTTTATGGTTTTAAGTTCAGGCAAAAATAAACGAATCATATAAGACTTCAGTCATATTGTTTGAAGTTAGACCTTTTTGGTGCTAACATCAGATATAGTATATTAGTATATCTAAATTTATTCAATAGGGTACACACGTAAAAATAAAAAATAAAAATGAGCATAAATTAAAGAGATAATTACAGTCAAATGTTGTTTGGTGATCTAGTTTGCCATTAATAACCCAACTCTGCAATTATTACCATATAACTTATTAACTCAACCTTTGTTTTCTCCTTCATCTCTCTCTATCTCTCATTCTTTATTTTCTCCTTCGTCTCTGCTTGTCTCTTCTAAATACACTGTGATCTAGAATAATAATTTGGATCCACAAAGGTCTTCATTCCACCCCAACGAATAAAATAACAAAAAGAAAAAAAAAAAAGAGAATTGCTTTGAAACTTCTACACTACTCAGACATGTCATTAAGGATTTTGACAGTAGGGGTGGACGTTCGTTATTCAGTTCGGTATTTCTAAATTTTGGATTTGATAATTCGGTAATCGATAATTGAAAGTAGATACCAACTAACGAACTGAAAAAATTCAATTTGGTAATTTGGTAATCGGTAAATCAAACTTCGATTCGGTACGGTATTCGGTATAGTATTCGGTAATACCATATTGAAGTTGACATGCGTTTACACCAACAACAACATATATCAGGTAAAATCGCGATGTGTAGTGCAGGAAGTAGAGTGTCTGTGAGCTTTACATCTAGCGGTTGTTTTGAGAGAGTGGCATGCGTTTACAACTATAAGAATATAACGGTGCATCCTTAAAAAGGAGTATGTGATGCTAAAGCACATTTGCAGTACTAGGATACAAATTAATTCAGTTTTGGTAACTAGAACCATCAAAATTCTTTCCAGATATATGGGCATTCAGAAGAATCACCATAATTAAGTTTTTCTTTATAACCTAACCCTCATTTATTTTAGATTAACCAACTTTGTTACTGCCTCATAATGGAGGTATGTGAACATCACCTACCTTCAAGTATTATACAACCACATGAATGTCCGACTGTACCAACATAAAATAATTGAAAGAATAGCCAAAATAATCAATTGTGCACAAACGTGATACTAGTTTAACAAACAACATCATACTACTAAGGACAGTAACGTTTCCTTAATCTTTGAGCTAATTAATATTGTCTCTTGATAATGATATTTGATGGGCCTGTTAGTGTCATATAATTAGGATTTAGGGGTGGGCCTTTAATTAATTCGGTATTCGAAAAATATCGAATACCAAATGGTATTACTATATCATATCGAACCCGAATCTGAATCCCATAATTCTGAAACTCTACTCCCGAATACCGTACCGAATCAAGAATTACCAAAATTCTCATTTTAGTTCGGTAGTTCGAGTTTCTGTTATTTATGTCCAGCCCTATCTGTCAGAGTCTTATTTTACTAGTAGCTATTGTCATTTACTCTCTTTCTCTCTCTGCACGTTTCATCTTCTGATCTCGGGTTAGAAAACTTTTATCACATTCTTTGAAGAATTGGATTTTTCAGATCTGAAAATTTATTGTGAATTCTCAAATGGGTGTTGTCTCATTTTGTTGGAAATAGCTCAAGAAAGTTGATTTTGAAATGTAGGTTCGACTGAAATTCGATTGAGTTGGGTTTGGTGATTATTGTGCGTTAAAATTAAATATAAAGGCCACCGTTATTGAGGTCTTGAAGCTTTGGATTATTCCAAATTTGGAAATATATTTTGAATACTCAGTTGACCTCTCAGAAATTTCATAAAAAAGGCTTTCTAGAATCCCCAATGACCAATTGCTAAGGATCCAATAAGTCACGTCAGGATCCGTTGCTCAAACCGAATCACGCTAATGTTATGAAAGTTTTCGGATTGTGTAAAATAATAGTAGTACCAAAGACAACACCTTCTAACAAAAATGGAAAATTGGCTATGGAGATTTCGTGTTGTCAGAAATTAATACAGACACAAAGTGTGGGTCAAACCGTCATTTCAAGATTCATAGTTCGATATATTTCTATTATGTTACCTAGTCAAACCCGCCACCTCATGTGCTAAAGTCAAATGGTTGTTCTTCATTCTCCACTCCTTATCACTTGGAAAAAAATATTCCATACTAACGGATTCAGGTTCATAACCATGGGGCCCAATGCATGAGATCTTGTAGAACTTACCAATGAGGTCATATAGATTAGTATTACACCAACTAGGCTAGGCTATGAATTTAACCAGTGAGGCGGAGACAGAGTTGTCTACTTTTTCGATCATGCCTATCCAGATTCTCTCGATCCAGTCAAACTTACTTCGATGTAAGATGGAGTTGAAGTAGAGATGAAATTCCAGAACCTAAACAACTTAGAGCCCTGTCCCCAAGAAAATTTATAATTTATAAGGCCTCATGCCGAGATAGCCTTCTTCCAACAGGGAAGAGATATTATCAACTAAGTATCGTAAGTAAATTGCTCTTAGTTATTCAATAATTTGATAACCAAAGTCAGTATTTGATAAATGATCACTATGAGTCAGACTCAATATAATTTGATTAATCATATTATCTATTGTTAAGGAGACGGTTAAGACTAAACCTGTATTTTTTGTAGAAAGGTTTGTCAATCTCTTACTCGCGAGCTCCTTCTTCTTTGTCAACGCTACTAAGGACCTATAGGTTTGCCTACTTTAATTATTAAAGATAATGAGAATGGGTTATTCAAAGAAAAAGAAAAAGGCCCTAGCGATCTTTTTGTTCTTTAATCTAGTACAATTCAAGTAGATCCAAGGCTCTTTCGATCTTGGACCAATCCCATGGCTCTTCTTCAGCCGCGGGAAGGCTTGGTTCTATAGAAGAGCTAACACCCCTTCCAGCGTCTCCACCGTAAAGAGTTTCTTCTACTCTTTCTGGAAGTCGATGACTATTCATAGCTATTACCTTGACACCAAGAAGAGTATATTGATATGTATAGTGGGATCATATTAAATAAGAGTATGTTATTATTTTAGATTTAACCAATTTGTTGAATTACTCCTAAAGGTTGACATCAAACTAGTGCTAGTTCACCTCAAACTTAGCTTTCAATTCGCCTCTGACCATCAAATGAAATGTGAATAACCTGTCCTCATAAAGAGATGTGAGTGTCAGTCATTCTATCAGCCTGCTCAAATAGTGCTTTCCGTAAGATGGAGAAGACAAGATTTATTTTGACGAAATGCTCTGGATACTAGGAGGACATAATGAGGAGGACGACAAACCCACTCATGACAATAAATTTAACTCGTGACTTCTCAGATCATAGAATAAATGAGTTAATTTCTGGTTCGTTCTACCATCCCGACCAGTGAATCATTAAAATTCCTTTTTCAATAGAATCTTTTGCATTCACAAGTTCTTGACTATGCATAGGACTACTAAGGTGAAAAGACAGGATGTATTTCGACGAAATGCTCTGGATTCTAGGAGGACTATAATGGGGAGGACTATAGACCCGCAATACAAAGAGCAATAATTTCAAATTAGTTTCAATTTAGTATATCAGGGCCATTTTTCTTTTATATTAAGACCAATTGTAAAAGGAAGTGGAAAAAAGGTTGAAGGAAGGAAACAAAAATTTAAGGCAAATCTAGCTCTCAGACGAGCTAGAACACGAGTGGAGGCTATAAATACGATTTCATAACTAGTTGGTACGTTCAGTTTAGTTAAGATTAACTCCGATCTAAAGCCATTAGTAGTACATGAGCTTCGAAAGAAAGAGAGATCGAGTCACTAAGCAGAGAATTAGATCCAAGAGAGAAAGAGATTATGAAAGTTCTCCCACACCCACATTGGATCAAGAACATGATCAGAAGGATAAAAAATTGTGAATTCATACAGAGCTATCAAATCGGCTTAAGCCTCAAAGGATAAAGGTACATGAACATCCATTTGATCTCTATCAAAATCGACATTGAATAAGATTGAATGTATCACACTATCCTTATACTTCTCTGCATATTCCATCAATTTTCTAAATATCATATATATACTAATGCATTGGGAAAAGGTCCATATGTGCACTTCTTCCCCCAACTCTTCCCATTCTACCAATGAATTATCTATAATAATTTATAAATCTAGATCGGCTAATTATTCTCAGATAGCACCTGCATCAGTAGAGATTTTTCGATTACGAAATGTATCTATAGTGAGGTGTAGTTATAAAGTTGTCGTGTCTTTTAAGTATCTTTTCAGTATTTTTGTGTAGTATTATGCTTTGTTTGTGTTGTTTTCAGGATATGAGCGACTTAGGTGGGAAATGACAAAAATTAACATGAAATGGCGAATTTGAAGGATGTATATGCGCAACCAAGCCCCAAACAATCTAGTTAAATAGGCATGAAGAGCAAGGAAAGAATGCGGCGAAAGTCAAGGCGCATGCATGACCAACGAGGACATGCGGTCTTTGATGAACCGCGACCAAAGTATTGGTAGGCGTAAAATTCCGATGGCGAGGACGAAAATCACCGTCGAAGGCACCGCAACGCAAAATTTCCAGAGGCCTGCCAGTGTTTCGGCTGAATTAGCACCGCGGTGCCGACGTGTATTTTCGAGAAAACATCAACTTTTCAGAGGAGTAAAAGGGTCCGAAGCAAAGTTTTCCTTAGATATAAATACCCTAAACCCTGTCATTATTGGGATGATACTTTGGAGAGGCAAAAATTGAAGCGAACACAAGATTGGAGACAACTTTGTTCAAGTGCTTTTTCTTCTCTTTTATTTTTATTCAATTTATGTTGGATAGTGATTTAGTTCTTGGCATGACAATGTCTAGGAACTAATCTTTTTAGTAGGATTTTCCGTCGAATATTCTTGAAGCTATTTCATACAGTTAATGCATAGTTATTGAGTCATTCTTCAGCATATTAAGATCTATTCAATATTATTTTAATTTCTTGATAATTAATTGATCACTAATTGTCATAACTTATACGATTTCGAATCGAGATCCGAGAGGAAAGATTTGAATATGCTGTAGTTGTTTAGACATAGGTTAAATTCGTGGACGAAAGTACCCCGATACTTGTGTAGTGTTTAAGGTTATTGTTCTTAATCCTCATGTGTGGTAAAATCTATCATAGAAATATAGAAGGTTTCTGCACAAGGTTGAGTTTTTATATGTTCTAATCGGAATATAGAACAAATTAGTTAACCTGTTATCTTAATAAGAAGAAGAATCATTAGCATTGCATTAACACGTGAAATAGTGGATAGTTGAAGAGAGTGGAAGCCTTATTTCCTTCATAACTGTTTTAAACCCAAAGTATTATCATCTTTAGTTTATTTTCTGCACTTTACTTTAATTGTAATTTTTAGTTAAGAATCCAAACAAAAGAACGTTAACCAAATAGATACCATAGATTAGATATTCGGTACTTGATAAACCAGTCTCTGTGGACGATAACTCGGTCTTACAGATCTTTATTACTTGAACGATACGTACACTTGCGTAAGCATCTAGAAATATCGCAATAAGTTTTTGGCGCCGTTGCCGGGGACTGGCGTACTATCAACATCGAATTATCTAGTTTTATTTCTAATTTGGTTTTTTATTTTCTTTCTTTTTTTAATTTTATTTCAGAACGTTTTGTCGTGATCTATTTGTTGTTTTTGATCAATTTCAGGAAATTCGTGTATGCGAAGTAGGAGAGAAGCAGACACTCCTATCCCTTTGAACCCTGAAATTGAAAGATTATGCAGACAAAACAGTGTCAAGAGATTTACTGATTCGTTAGTAATGGAAAATCAGCAAAACAACAACATGGGGAATGATGAGTTACCGACTGTGATGAGAAAAGTCTTGCATCCTACAGAGAGGAGCTTAGGGTACTATGTGATGTCGACAATTACAGGGGTGCAGACTTGCATCAGGCTTCCAGCTGTGGAAGCTAATAATTTTGAAATCAAACGGCAATCTGCGCACATAGTTCAGCTCGATTCAGTTTGGGGGATTACCGTCTGAAGATCCCCATATGCATCTAGCAAACTTCCTGGAGCTGTGTGCAACTTTTAAGTACAATGGTGTTACTGATGATGTCATTCGGTTGAGACTCTTCCCATTCTAACTCAGGGATAGAGCAAAGAGCTGGTTGAACTCACCATAGGCGAACTCTATTAGCACATGGCAAGACTTGGCCCAAAAGTTTCTTGCCAAATTCTTCCATCCATCCAAAGCAGAAAAGTTCAGAGGAGAATTGAATAACTTTTATCAGATGGAGGGAGAATCACTGTATGATGCATGAGAGTGGTTTAAAGACTTACAGAGGAAGTGCCCGCATCATGAGATTGAGAAGTGGATGTTATGTTACACCCCGGAATTTCAGGATATGTTTATAAGAATGTAAGTAAGAATTCAAAATGTTAAGGTTCGAGACGAGTAATTATTTAGCGAAATTTTGGAAATGGTCGGAAAACGAAATATTGCGACGAACGGGAGGGCAACACGTGTCGCCCCCTCTTAGCTTTGCCTTGGACGAAATGGCATGGCCATTTTGGTCATTTACCTTAAGTCTTGGATGACTAAAGTCTTGCAACTTGTGTAGCATGACATTCTTGACCAAGTCAATTAGTCAATAAGTCTTGACTTACTAAGAGCTTATCCAAGCCTCACATTTGGTGATATCTTGACCATCCTTTACTCTTTATATTACTAGTAGTGCTAGAGAGCCAACACTTGAAATTTCACACACAACTTGGAAGAGCATAGGCTTAGCTCTCGGGTTCACTTAGCATTAGAAGGAGAAAAATTTGTTCCTTGTTCTTTTAATTCCCCACTTTAAACCAAGGTTCATGAGGGTATAGTAAGTGTATCTCAATAGAAAAATCCCGGAAAAAGAGAGTTTTCGTATTAGTCGCAAAGAGAAAACCTAGAGACTTTCTAGGTTTTGGATTGAAGGTTTGAAGAAAAGTTGTTGGTGTGGTTCTAAGGGTCTCGGGAGCGGATTGAAGTGTCTTGATGAGGCTCTAGGTTGCTAGGAGCAACGGTTTTGAAGATTGGGTTACAATTCGTTGAGGTATAATCTTGTTCTTTGAAAGTGTTACAAGATTTTTATATTGTTGTTGTTAGCTTTACATGTTGCTAGCATGAAGTGGTTAAGTTGAAGTTTATAAGTATTGTGGAGTGCTTGTAGCTAAATTCGAAATGTTATATAAGCCACTTGAAAATTGGATTACTAATTGGTCGTTTATTAGAAATCGTCGCATGTTACCTACTTAGAGATTATAGTAGTTATAATTGGTGGCGACTTGATATCATGTTATGCTAACATTGGATAAGAATTGATGTTGTAGTATTTCAAGTTAGCCGAATTGGACTTTTAGTTTGTTTTTCATTTGTATTGGACTACTTTCTAAATTGTGAGCCAATCAATGTTTAGTTTTTATTGGAGTACCTTATAGAAATTGTGAGCCAATTGGGGCTGTTTGGTTATTGTATTCGGCCTTGAAAAAGGTGGCAAAGTAAGTAAACACAAAGGAAGTGCTGTCCGATTTTCCGTAGAATTTAGTGACGTAGCACTTAGAATACTCTACGTGTGAAGTAAGAAGGTTAATGGACGATTGTAACCATTATAGGTTGAAGTACTAAGTATAGCGTATCCTACTTGGAGAGTGGAATAGCTATCAAGGTTGAGGTACTTTGGAGCATTTTGCTACTTGTCGACAATCGTCGCGGTATGTGAACCTCTTCCTTCCTTTGGCATGATTCTATGTATGGAATATACTTGTGGTATCATTTCATGTTTCCTTCTACTCTTAGAAGTTAAGAGGTAGTTATGTGATTTACTCTATGTAGAACTTTTCCTATCTTTTGAGCATGACTAGTTGTACGTATGTAGTACGGCAGACGTCTGACTATGATATTCTTTACTTGTTTTATGTAATGCCAAGTCGGGTGGGTTAGAGATCAACTCACTTCTTTGAAAATAGTAAGGATGTCTTAAGTTTTATTAAGGTTAAGGGACTTGAAGAGTTTCCAAGTATGTGATACTTGTTCCGTTTTAAACGTATAAGTCCCTTGGATAGGAAATTGTTTTTGGCTAAGGTATAAAGTGAATATAACGGCTTTATGGAGAGTTAGTTATATTTGACTTATGGAAAGATAAGTGATTTGATTTTAGTGAAAAGGCCACTTATTTTTAAGGCATTAATTGCCTAAGGTTTTATAATAAAAGGAGTCACTTGTTTTCTAAAGGTTAAGAGACTATTTGTATTTTTGAAAGTTATGAGAATTTATTTGAAAGTATTTAATACTTGGTTTCAAAAAGTAGAAGTCTCTTGGTTATAAAAGAACGTGTTGGTCTAAACCATAAAAGGGTTATAACGGCTTTATGGGAAGTTGGTTATAACGGCTTTATGGAAGGTTAAGAGAATGATTTTCTCTAATAAAGTAATTAAAGAAAGAACTTGTGTTAAGGAAGGGCAAATTGTTTTAAAGGTACCAATTGCTTAAGGTTTTAAATAAGGAAGTCACTTGATTTAGTGTTGGTAATTGTATTTCTAAAAGGTATTGTGACTTGTCTTGAAAGGTGAATAGGACTTGATACTACGGTTGTTAGTATCGAAGTGTTATTTGGAAAGGAGTCTTTTGAAAAGAATGCGTCACGTAGTACTTTGGCTTGTTAAATGAGAATAATTCTATGTGATGCCTTGATAAGTACTTAGGCTTGTAAAATGAGAATTATTCTATTTGTGCCCTGATAAGTACTTAGGCTTGTAAAATGAGAATTATTCTATTTGTGCCTGATAAGTACTTAGGCTTGTTAAATGAGAATTATTCTATTTGTGCTGATAAGTACTTAGGCTTGTAAAATGAGAATTATTCTATTTGTGCGGATAAGTACTTAGGCTTGTAAAATGAGAATTATTCTATTTGTGCGGATAAGTACTTAGGCTTGTTAAATGAGAATTATTCTATTTGTGCGGATAAGTACTTAGGCTTGTTAAATGAGAATTATTCTATTTGTGCGGATAAGTACTTAGGCTTGTAAAATGAGAATTATTCTATTTGTGCGGATAAGTACTTAGGCTTGTTAAATGAGAATTATTCTATTTGTGCGGATAAGTACTTAGGCTTGTAAAATGAGAATTATTCTATTTGTGCGGATAAGTACTTAGGCTTGTTAAATGAGAATTATTCTATTTGTGCCTGATAAGTACTTAGGCTTGTAAAATGAGAATTATTCTATTTGTGCGGATAAGTACTTAGGCTTGTTAAATGAGAATTATTCTATTTGTGCGGATAAGTACTTAGGCTTGTTAAATGAGAATTATTCTATTTGTGCCTTGATAAGTACTTTGGCTTGGTTAATTGAGAATTAGCCTATGTGTCTTGGTGATAGCCTTTGAGTGCAAGGATTATGTTTTATTACGTTCTGTCGCGACTCTCGGAGGCCGATCGCTTGTGGTAAGCTACTTGGGCGACGCAAGCGGTGATGTGGGATTCCACGTATCTTCCGCTATTTGTAGTACTTAGGTTAAATTCGGATTTTTATAAAAGACAGGTAGTGCTTATGTCTGTTTGATGGCGGTTGAGATAGGGTAAGAGTATAAATGGCAAGTCCCAAGACGTTATACCACCTTCTCCGTGGTAAGAGTATAAGTGAGGGTAAACCCCAAGACGCATACCACCCGCTTTATATGTTGTTTGGCCACGGTTGAGATAGGGTAAGAGTATAAATGGAGGCAAGCCCCAAGACGTTATACCACCTTCTCCGTGGTAAGAGTATAAGTGAGGGTAAACCCCAAGATGCTATACCACCGCTTTACCACCTTCTCGGGTAAGAGTATAAGTGAGGGTAAACCCCAAGACGCTATACCACCGGTGGGACTTGGTGCTCATGTATGCCTATTGGTGTTATATTATATCATGGATCGGCGGTGAGGAAGGATTCCACGGCGGGATTGATATTATGGGCGTGAGACCCGTGGTTATATTTGACACTTATAGGTTCGGCGATGATGGGGATTCCACGGCCACCCTTTGCTATTTTTTGTGTGACTTGATCGCGTCTGGGGTAGGGTAGTATATCGTCCCTCCACATAAAGGCGGATTGTGTTATGAAAGTTAAGTAAGTTATATGGTAATGAACTTAATGATTTTCCTAAATCATGTACATAAGAGTGTGACTATAGCTTTTATTGAAAATGGGAAATGATGATAAGCTACGATTAAGTTCATAAGTGGTAATGACACGGCAGATCTGGTATGTACTTTTATACTTGCCTGTCGTTCTTCCGCATCTGATTATGATCACGCTTATCAGACGTTATTTCTGTTTCATATTCGCACTGTTATCGACCCTTCTGGCCGCGTTAAATGCCCGCAGTTTTAGGTACTGTTGGTGATCCTTGCTCTTAGGATCTCGGTTGATTTTGAGAGAAAGCTCTATTTGCTCGGAGGCTTAGCTCTTGGTACGCTTTTCCACGAGGTAGTAGATTCATGTATATTCGGGGTATGGCGGGGCCCCGCCACAAATGGTTATGTTAAAACTCTTAGAGTGCGTAGTCACATATTGTGGGTCAGTTTGTAAAAGAAATGAGGCAACTGCTTCGGTTGTATTTATATATGTTCAGGAAGGTAGCCCTATCGGCTAACCTGTTGTTTTACTTCCGATGTTTTATTTATAAGTTTCATGTATGTTTCGCTGATTTTCTCTGATGTTTACCTGTAAGGGTGCCCAGGTAGGGAACCAGTCGCGGTCCCGGGGTCGGGTCGTGACATGTTAGTTCACATCTTCTACAATGGGATGTGTGGTACAACTCGTACCATTATTGATGCTGCAGCAGGGGGAACGTTCATGAGAAAGAGTGCCAATAAGGCATATGAGCTAGAAGACATTGCCACAAACAACCACCAGGGGCTCGATGAAAGATCAGCAAACAACAGGAAAGTGGCTGGGGTTCATGAACTAGATGTTATCACTGCATTGACTGCCCAGGTTGCCACTTTGACAAGGCAGATGCAGCAAAGCACCATGTCCGTTAACGCTGTCCAGACACCAGTAAGTTGTGAAATCTGTGGGGGTCCCCATACTTTTGACAGGTGCACAACAGTGGATCCAAACAATGTGCCTATGGAGCAAGTTCAGGCAGTTGGAAATTTTCAGAGGCCCTACAACAATGCATTATCCAACACATATAATCTAGGGTGGAGAAATCACCCCAATTTTTCTTGGAGGAATGACCAAGGGCAGCAAGCGCAGTTTCAGGGCCAACATCCGAACCAGCAGCCACAAAATCAGGCCTCTTCATCTCAGTGGCCACAAAAGAAGCCTGATGAATTGGGAGTAGCATTGTTAACACTCATAAACTCGCAGACCCAGTTCATGACAGAGACTATGTCATCCATCAGAAATTTGGAGACACAGGTGGGGAAGCTGGCGAACATGCTGAACAATAGAGAGCAAGAAAATCTTCCCAGCGATACAATGGTGAACCCAAGAGAACACGATGTCGCAATAAGCTTAAGTGGTAGCGATAGCAGCGAGTTGCCAAACCACAGGTGGAGAAGAAAGATGAGCTGACAAAGACTTCTGAGGTAGAGAAAGAGGGGGTTACTGATGACCGCCCTATTCTAGAAAAGTCTCCACCTGCAGTCATGAGGGAATATACAGACATAATTCCTTACCCCCAAAGACTGCAGAAGAAGTCTCTAGATAAGCAATTTTCAAATTTTTTAAAGGTCTTCAAAAAACTGCACATCAACCTCCCGTTCATTGAAGCCTTGGAGCAAATGCCATCATATGTGAAGTTCATGAAAGACATCCTTTTTAAGAAGAGGAAGCTGGAAGACTATGAAACAGTGATGCTGACAGAAGAGTGCAGTGCTATTTTGCAGAAGAGACTTCCTCCAAAGTTAAAAGATTCAGGGAGTTTCACTTTACCTTGCACTATAGGGAATGTGACATGCAAGCAAGCTTTCTGTGACTTGGGGGCAAGTATTAATCTTATGCCCCTCTCTACGTTTAAAAAACTTGGTTTGGGGGAAGCAAGGCCAACAACAGTGACTTTGCAGCTAGCAGATCGCTCAATCGTGCATCCCCGAGGAATAATTGAAGACATATTGGTGAAAGTGGGTAAATTCATCCATCCTTCCTACTGATTTCCACATTCTTGATCTGGAGAAAGATGAAAAAATGCCCATGATCCTTGAGAGACCATTCCTAGCTACAGGGAGGGCACTGATTGATGTTGAGAAGGGAGAGCTCAAACTCCGAGTTCAAGATGAGGAGATGACCTTCACTGTCTTAAAACCTCCAACTGGTCCACAAGTCGATGATAGGTGTTTTGTGATTGGTGTCATCGAAGGCGCTGTCTCAAAGAAAAGCCTCACTAGTAATGATGCTCATGGGTTAACATTGAAGCAAAGTACAAAACTGGAGAGTAAGAATTCTGAACCTGTGAATGACGCTGTGAAGACTGACCAAGGGGTAACCCTCTCTGAAATCAGCCCTGTGAAAAAGACGAGGAGAAGGAGAAAGTGAATGGTTTTGAAATGGATGTGCAGAGGGATAGTCTACCCCCTTGATTGAGTAAGAAAACTGCGTCTGATTAAAAGACGTTAAAGAAAACGCTACATGGGAGGCAACCCAATGTTTTAATTATGTTATTTCAGTTTTTATTTAGTAGTTTTTATTTTGTCTTGAACAGTCTCACGGTCTTGTGCTACTTGGGATATGTTTTGATGGCAGGTGGAAATGGATGAATTCCGAGAGGAAAAGGGTTGGAAACGCTACAAATTGGAGAAATTGAATTTTAAGGCTTAGCACCGCAGTGCCAGTATGAAGGACCGCGGTTCCTCTCTGGCAGAAAGACCCAGTGATTTATCGACGAATTAGCACCGCGGTCCCTAATTTCCAGTGAGCAGAGATGAGTTTTTCAGTGCATTAGCACCGCAGTCCAGGGATGACGCACCGCGGTGAAATTTTTCCAGTAAGTTCGATTGTTGACATATTGAATTAGCACCGCGGTGCAGGTTTGAAGGATCGCGGTGCCTCTCTGGCAGAAATTCCCAGCGATTTGTGAGCGATTTAGCACCGTGTTGCGAGTCCCAAGGACCGCGGTCTCTATGCGAAATCAGAATAAAAAACCCTAGCATTCTTTTTCGATTTCCCTCATTCCAAATTCACCAAAACCTCTAAAAACCTCTCATCTTCTCCAAAAAGCTTCAAAATTTCATCCCAAATCAACCTCTCATACCCCATTACACTACAAATCTACCATTCTCTCATATACCAACATCAATTCATCACTTGGGTCAAGACATTTGTGAAGAAAAACTTATCCAAAAGCTAAAATTCATCACTTTTCCTTACAAATTTCGTGGCTTGTGGTTGTTGGGTGTTGTAGTTGGAGTTGTTACTGACCATTGTTGTCGAGTGCTGTGTGAGTTGTGTGTTGATTTTTGTGGGTGTGTTGTTGGTTGTGTTGATTGTTGCATGTTGTGAATTTGGTTACTAAGTGTTGGTGAAGAATCATCCGAAAAACAAATGAAGTTCTGCCCAATTTTTTTCTAACCATACCTAAAATTATGGCTCCAAAAAAAACAAGCAATAGGGTCTCTTCTTCTAGATTAGCAGCCCCTGATTATGATACTACAAGGTTTGCCAACAAGGCAACCCAAGATCGATACGAAAAATTAAGCGGTCGCCCCTTAATCCAAGAGAGAGGCATGGAATTCAGACGAGCTCCCTACGATGATGCCTATGAGACAATCAGAGAAATGATTGTCAATAGAAACCGGGAGGAATTTGTTACTACCAATATTCCGCCTCCCAACATCCAGTGGTGTGTGAATTCTATGTCAACTTCCCGGAGCGGGTAGAGAATATGTGCTTTGTTCGAGGAAGGTGGGTGCCTGTCGCAGCAGAGAACATAAATGCAGTCTGTGGGATGCCTAATGTAATGATTGAATATGATGAGGAAGAAGATCAATACACCACTTGGAGTAAGTCCAACAAAATTGACTGGGTTGAGGTGGCAGAAACTTTGAGTGCTCAAGGGGCAACATTGACATATAGTGTTTATAATGAGCCACGATCGATGTTTCGTGCTCAATTCAACAGGGTGGCACAGGCATGGATATACTTCATGAGTGTCATAATTATACCATACACGCAGCTTTCCAAAGTAATAACGGACCGACTCAAGTTGGTGTATGCCTTAATGAGAGGGTTCACTATAGATATGGGGCGAGCAATTTTTGAAAGCATGGAGTACACTTGTCGCCTTACGACCACAGCTAGCCTAGGACATGGGTCATTGATCACCAAATTATGTGCTGAATATGGAGTGCCATTCACTGCTAGTGATGCGACGGGCCGGATACAGAGTGCTATCACCCGAGCTCAAGTAAATGGCTTCCCAGACCCAGTGCCAAGAGTCTATGTTCGAGCACCAGATGCAAAAGAGGGTGTCCAACAACCACCCAGACGCCGCCAAATAGCCATGGAGGAGGAAACTGAGGCAACTGCCTACAATGAACCAGGGGAGAGTAGCCATCCACCTCCCTTGGCAACTGAGCCTCCATTATCATAGAGGATCAGCTGCTCCGAAATCAAGAGTACATGATGCTGGAGCACCACTACCTGAGACAGCAAGAAGAGTACATCATTCAAACTCAGCGGGAGCGTGACCACCATCAGTATCAATGGGAGAAACAGAGGTACAATTTTGAATACCAGCGTAGCAATGAATTCAATTCCATGTTCAACCAGCTGTTACTACAAGTCCCAATGTATGAGCCCCATTTTGGAGTACCGCCACGATACCTACCCTTTGAGCCATAAAATCCACCACCACGACCACCATTTTAAGTCGCATGTACGTTGTAAGTTTCCTCACCCTTGATTTACTTTTCACATTGGGGACAATGTGTTGAATAGGTTTGGGGGGGGGGGGGGGATTTTGACAGTTGTGTCTTTTAAATTTTAGTCTAGGTTGTATCTTTTAAATTGTTTATCTAGTGTCTGTGTCCTTATTTTAGTGTCTTGTGTCAATGAATCAAGTTAAAACCGATAGCCAATGAGATTGACTGGATACTTGTGGTAACATTAGATGAAATCTATAGTCATGAAATGCACAAATCTGTGTGCCTGAGTTAAGATAGCCTTTGAGTTTGCTTGTGATTATTGATAATAATGAAGAACTTAGTCATGACTATCCGACTCTCTTGTGTTCAACTTATTGGTTTAGGCATAAATGAATTTGGGTTTGAAGAAAGAAAGTGGTAGATTCTAGAACTTGCTTGCTTGCTACTTGAGGCGAAATACTAGACAATGCATGCTTAGGAAAATGATTTAGGCCCTCTTTGGACCGTTTGAGCCTTTCAAGCCATTCTTGATTATATTAATCTCTAGTCACCCCTTTTGAGCCTAATGAAACCTTTCTTTGTTGATAAAATACCCATCTATGAACCTAATTGAAATAAATTATTATTATTTCACTCCCTTAAATTACCATAAGTATAGAAGCTTATAAGTTGGGAAATTGAATTTTAGTAAAAAGGATTGAAGATTTGATTTTTGTCAAAAAGAAGTGTAAAAGATTGAGAAGTGAATGAAAAGAAAAAAATAGATATATAAATAAACTACACACCCCTTGTACATACAATGAAAAACAAGTTTAGGGGTGTGGTAGTTCAAAAAAAAAAGGAAACAAATAGAATACAAACTTTCAATCTAGAGAAGAAAAAAATGGGGAATTGGATGCATTATAATGAAAATCAAGTTGTGTTTGGTTGGTTCTATGCTTATGGTAATTTTGAGCCTAAATGTCTTTTTATCTGTCCAATGCCTAAGCCTAACGATACAATCCATGAAAGTAGTATTGATTTTTAAGCATGTGTTGTCTACATTAGTGGAAAGTTAGTAAGTGAGCAAGCTATATAATTTTGGCCTGATGGATTGTTGGAAAGAATTTACTTGTGCATAGACTGATATTGAATGCTTGTTTGGGTTGGTAGTCATGTTTAAGTTGTCATGTGCCTTAATAACCTCAAGCAAGTTTAATGGTTATATGACTTGGAATTCTAGATAGCAACTTGTGACTAGAATGTTTTTGAGAATGAGATTGCATGTGTTCACGATCTTCGAGGCAGAAATATTGTGATTGACTTGATTCATGTTTTAAAGTCTCTGTGTCTTTTTAGTTTTAGAGAGTCTAAAGTTCTTTACTCGAGGGCGAGTAAAGTTTAAGTTTAGGGTATTTGTTAAGTCCGTTTTAGGACTGTTTTAGAGTCTGTTTTAGGAGTCTTTTAAGTGTCTTTTTAGTATTTTTGTGCAGTATTATGCTTTGTTTGTGTTGTTTTCAGGATATGAGTGACTTAGGTGGGAAAGGGCAAAAATTAACATGAAATGACGAATTTGAAGGATGTAAATGTGCAACCAAGCCCCGAACAATCTAGTTAAAGAGGTATGAATAGCAAGGAAAGAATCTGAAAAAATCTGAGCGAAAAGTTGAAGGCACCATGGTGCATGACCAACAGGGACCGCGGTGCTGATGAACTGCGGCCCAAAATTATTGAGCCGAGTCGCAAAAATTTTAGTAACTGATGACGAAAATCACCGCCGGCGCACCGCATAAAATTTCCGAGGCTGCCAAGTTTGATCAATTAGCACTGGCAGCATAGGTAATCGCGGTGCCGACGCGCATTTCCGAGAAACATCAATTTTTCAGAGGGGTAAAAGGGTCCGAAGCAAGGTTTTCCTCAGATATAAATACCCTAAACCCTGTCATTATTGGGATGATACTTTGGAGAGGCAAGAATTGGAGCGAACACAAGATTGGAGACAACTTTGTTCAAGTGCTTTTTCTTCTCTTTTATTTTTATTCAGTTTATGTTGGATAGTGATTTAGTTCTTAGCATGACAATGTCTAGGAGCTAATCTTTTTAGTAGCGTTTTCCGTCGAATCTTCTTGAAGCTCTTTCATACAGTTAGTGCATAGTTATTGAGTCATTCTTCAGCATATTAAGATCTATTCAATATTATTTTGATTGCTTCACTAATTGTCATAACTTATACGATTTCGAATCGAGATTCGAGAGAGGAGATTTGAATATGTTGTAGTTGTTTAGACATAGGTTAAAATTGTGGACGAAAGTACCCCGATACTTGTGTAGTATTTAAGGTTATTATTCTTAATCCTCATGTGTGGTAAAATCTATCATAGAAATATAGAAGGTTTCTGCACAAGGTTGAGTTTTTATATGTCCTAACTGGAATATACAACAGATTAGTTAACCTGCTATCTTAATAAGAAGAAGAATCATTAGCATTGCATTAACACGTGAAAGAGTGGATAGTTGAGAAGATTGGAAGCCATATTTCCTTCATAACTGTTTTAAACCCAAAGTACTATCATCTTTAATTTATTTTCTGCACTTTACTTTAATTGTAGTTTTTAGTTAAGAATCCAAACAAAAGAACGTTAACCAAATAGATACCATAGATTAGATATTCGGTACTTGATAAACCAGTCTCTGTGGACGATAACTCGGCCTTACAGATTTTTATTACTTGAACGATACGTACACTTGCGTAAGCATCTAGAAATATCGCAACATCGTGTAATGTATATATTGGTCCTCCCTCTATCAACATTTTTATACTATAAGCATCGCAATATATGCATCATTCTGATGGATGTGCCTGGTAGATGCACAAATCAAGTGAGTTTTCATTGATCCAGATATGCCAAAGATTGAGGACTATGAGGGTACGGTGCTATCCTTGTACTTTATTTGCGCTGGCAACAATTAAAAAGAAAGGGTCCATGTAGCTATTGTGTCTGCTGATGCGCGATTTATGCACACACTAAACGCAAGTGCACGTGTCGTGACAAGTAATATAGTCTAGAAGACCGAGTTATCGTCCTCAGGGATTAGTGTCCAATTATAAATGCTAACTAATTTACTTTACTTTACTTCATATATGGTGGAAATAGGGCTTCCAAATCTCCTCAACTATCCGCTCGCTTTACTCGTTAATGCAAATAATTATGGTTCTTCTTCTATTTTCATATAGCAGGTTAACTAAGCCGTTTTATACTCTTGTTAAGGTAATATAAACACTCAACCCCAATGTAGAACCCTTCTATCTTTCGATGACAAAATTGACTACAAAGGAGGATTAAGAGCAATAACCTATTAAGCTACACAAGTATCGGGGTACTTTCGTCCACGATTTAAACCTATGTTTATTCAACTATAGCATTTTCACAATCTCCCCTTTCGGATTTCGATTAGAAATCATATAAGTTATGATAATTAGTGATCAATTAATTACCAAGCAATCAAAACAATTATTGAATAGATCTCAACAATAATAAGAAGAAACCAAAACATGCATTAATTCATAAGAACGAGGTTCAAGCGATTCAACATGGAAAACCCTAAATTAAGTTAGTTCCTAGCCATAGACATGTCAAGAACTAAACTAATATCCAACATATACAAAAAGAAATAAAATAAAGAATAAGAAATTACTCAAAAGTAAGTCTCCAATCTTGATCTCCAAGTTGTGATGAATTGTCAAGTGTGGAACTCCTCAAAATTTGACCTAAAGGTCCTTTTTATATGACCAAAAACGTCCCAAAACTTTTCCTTCTTGACCTTGGCCCATTTCTATTCGGATTTGACAATTTTCCCGGCTTGGCGCCGCGGTCGTGCAATTGGCGCCGCGACGCCGAAACTTCTGCGGCTCTCTGCTCTTTGGGCGCCGTGGCGCTCTGCTGCTGCTGGTTGGTGGCGCCGCGACGCCACCCTGTTTCTCGCCCGAGTTGCCAACTTTTCAGCTTTTTGAGCTCTGAAACCTCGGTTTCTGCCCTCTTTTCGCTCCTTCTCGCCAATGTGCCACTTTAAACCATTGTGACTCAAAAGAAAGAAAATCTATCCTAACACGACACATATTTATACAAAATGGGCAAAAAACTAACTAAAAATGACTCAAAAGGTGTATATAAAATACACCGATCAAACACCCCCAAACTTAACCTTTGCTCGCCCTCGAGCAAAGATCAAAAATAGAAATAAAGACACGAAAGAAAAGAAAATAAAATGACTCAAAGACATTGATCAATTTACTGCATCATTGTTACTTAGAAAAGCATGAAGGTTAGTAGAATAATATGCAGGAACATATATCATGAATTTTAGCATTCTAAACACATCAAGTCATATATTTCGCAAATTCAGTTTAATCATGCTCAATGAAAGTAAGAATACCTAACTATGCATGTCAATTTCAAAATCCTATGACATGTTTACTTGCTATTCTCCACTAATCATGGATACACATATTAGAGATATTCAGGGCTTTTCAGGATTGTAATGTAGGCTTAGGCAGGGGTAGGTAAAAATAGGCTTTTAGGCTCAATCTTACGTACCATAAGCTCTTTTGCTTTCGATTCTTCCCTTTTCTTTTGATTTTCTTTTTATCCTCATACCTATCTTTTCCCTCTTTTGTTTTGAGAGAATGATGTGTATTATGAATAGCAAACACCCCCAAACTTAGGCTTTTGCATATTTATTATTATTTTTCATTAGGGTGCATCAAAATTGTTCACTCTCTTTTGTCTCTTTTTCAACACTTTATATTCCAATTATCTCAATTTTTCACTTATGACACAAATATGAAATTATAGGGTGTCAAAGAAAGGTCATATTTTTGGCTCAATGAGGCTGACTAGTGATACAATTGTGATGTCAGGGATAGACAATGAATGGTAAGAAAGGGCTAACAAAGAAATGGCTGAATCATCTCCCTAACATGCATATCCTAACTATTTCGCCTCAAATAACAAGCAAGCAGTCACATAGGTTTAATCACTTAACAATGCATAAATCAAGCAAGATACCCCAAATAGTTTGATTTCATAAATTTTTGGCATATCTAACCTAAGTGTTCAGATGGTTGCTTCTAATTCCATTACATTATTCAACTTTACTTCATTAGGCGTTTCAAGTAACTAAAATATGCATGATCATAAAAAAAATTAGACTCACATAAATATCGAAAATAACACAAAAAAACTCAAAAAAAACATATCAAAAATAACTAAGAACTCCCCCCCAAACTTAAATCACACATTGTCCCTAATGTGTGCAAGACTAAAAAATAAAAGAAAAACGGGACAACTTACAAATTTGGTTTAAAATAGTGGCGGTGGCGGCGGATAATGCATGGACCATTGGTTGAACAAGGAACTCATCTCATCAAATCCCAGGTTCAACTGTTGTTGCTCCTGCCTTATTTCTTGCTGTCCTTGCCTCAGGTCCTGTTGACCTTGTATCATTATATCAAAACTCTGCATCATCCTCCGCTGGTTCATGAGCAACTGCTCCATCATAGGCACCGTAGGTTCGATTCGAGGGGATCTTTGGCGGCTACTGCGCCGCTGAGCCTCTGTCTCAGGCTCATCTTCATCCATGACAGCCTCTGATGCTGCTGGTGGTGGTGGTGGTGCTGGTCTCCTTCTTGCTGCTGTTGGAGGGACTGGTTCTGGGAAGACACGCACTATCCCATATGACATAGGAGGTTGGCCCTTCTCCTATGTATCAGTAGCTAGGGTTGTGACTCCATGTCTAGAACATAAACTGCAAATAAGTGATCCATGTCCCAACCCACCTGTAGTGACCAACCTACTGGTTTCTCCAATGTTCTGCAATATCTCCTTCCCAACATCAATCGTCTTCCCTTCCATAATTCCATATATCATTTTTATTCTATCCGCTGACACTCTTGTGAAGTGCGTCGATGGAATCAGGCGGACACTGACGAAATATAACCAACTCTTAGCTGTTTTGTTGAACTGACATCTGCTCAGTCCTATTGATCCATTTCGTGCAATATCATACTCAGCCCCAGGGTAGCATAATGTGCTTGCGACGATATCCCAATCGATGTTGTTGGCATCTATAGACCATGTTCTGAAATAGCTTCGATCATCGCCTCTTTCTTCAACATCGGCTGTTCTTAATAGCTCATTCACCACCTCAGTCGTCACAGGCACATACTGTCCTCTCACAAGACATCTACCATTTACCCTTTTCGGAAAGTTAGCATAGAATTCTTTCACCATTACGGTGTTCTGTGGTACTATTCTTTCCGGATTAACAAATCTATTCCACCCCATGGCCTCTATCATTTCCCGAATAGGCTCATAGACATCTTCATCCTCAAATGACTCCCTTTGGTACTCCATTCCTCGCTCAGGGATCAAGGGTCTAGTACTAAGTTTGTAATATCTGTCTTCTGCTTTTTGACTGACAAACCTAGTAGCGTCATATTGTGGAATGGAGGCGGAGGTGAAAACTCTTTTTTTTCTGGCAGACATTTTGAAAAAATTTCAACAGCGTTTCCTCTGTTTCAGTGATATTACCCAGCAACTTTCAATCACACCAATCAACACACAGCGTAATCAGCAAACTACAACACCATTCAACCCCCAAACTTCACTCAAAGCAGTCTGACACCCCACGATCACTACGTATAATCTTACCGCGAAATTTTCACACCAAACTTCAACACACCCCACACTATCCACCAATAACGCACATCCCCAAGCTTATGAATTACCTCCCCTGATTGCTTTGAAAATTTCAAGAAAAGTGATGAAAGTTACCTTGGACGGTGCTCTTCAAGATTTTCTTGTTCCTAGTGATGGATTGAGGCAATAGAATGAGGGTTGTTGTTTGATATGGTTAAGGGTGCAAGGTATTTAAGTACTTTGGTTGTGATTGAGTTTAGTTTGTGGAAGATTTTGAGTAGGGGAGGTTGATTTCGTGGGTTTGGAGAGAGGAAGGGTTTTGGGTTTTTGATTTGGAGAAGGGAAATCGGATTAGGGCTCCTTTAAATTTTAGTTTTTCCGTCGCGGCGCCACGACCCTGATATGGCGCGCGGCTGAACATCTGCGACTCTACGAACTTCGGCGCGCGGCTGAACTTCAGAGACCTTCGGACTTTCGTGCGCGGCACTGCAGCCGGCGCGTGGCTGATTTCTGCGCTTCTGCATTTTTGGCGCCGTAGCGCCATCTGCTTTGGCACCGAGCCGATTTCCTCCTCTCTTCATGTTTTTCGTCCTCCACCTTTTAGCCCTGTACCTGTCATCACAACATGTAAACAATACCTTCAGTGAGGCGTTCTAACTAAAACTAAAATTGCATAAATATTTAAAAACCTTGGGTTGCCTCCCAAGTAGCGATGTCTTTAACGTCTTTTAGCCGGACGCAGGTTCTTTATCAAGAGGCATGGGGTAAATTAACCCCACAGCCTACCCATTTGATAATCATTTTTCGCTTCTGCCTTCTGTTTTTCTTTTTCTCCTTTTTCTCAAGAGAAGGTTTAGCGTTGCTGCTGTCTTGTGGTGATTTCCTTTGCTTTGCTTTGTCTTTGGCTCAACTGATGTGTTAACGATGCTGACTGAAAAACATTTGCTTATGACTGAGGGTTCAACGGTGTGTTTAAACACCTTGAACACCATCTCTTCTTCCTCAACTCTGAGTTTCAGCTCGTCTTTTTCCACGTCAATCAAGGCTCTCCCAGTTGTCAAGAATGGTCTTCCCAAGATGATAGGGATTTCATCATCTTCCTCCATATCAAGGATGAGGAAGTCTGCAGGAAAGAAATTTTTTCCCACCTTAACCAATACATCTTCAATTATTCCTCGATGCACCATCGCCCTATCCGCCCCATGAGCTCACGATGGTTCGTTTGGCTTCACCCAAACCCAACTTGAAAGCGGACAAGGCGTAGATTTATCTTGCCCCAAATCACACAGGGCCCTGTTACATGTCACCCTGCCAATTGTGCAAGGCAATATAAAGCTCCCTGGATCCTTAAGCTTGGGGGGCAGTTTCTTCTGCAATATGGCACTGTCTCATACTCAGCTAGCTTCTTCTTTTTCCCAAGAGTTTCCTTCATAAATTTGAAATAAGTAGGCATTTGTTCCAACGCCTCAATGAAAGGGATGTTGATGTGCAGTTTTCTAAATACCTCCAAGAACTTGGAGAATTGCTTATCAACTGCTTTCCTTTGCAACCTCTGAGGGTAAGGAATCTTCTCTGTGTATTCCCTCACTGGAACTGTTGGAGCTTTCTCTAAAAAAAGAATGATACATTTTCTTATTTTGAAACAATTTAACTTTAACATTTACCTTTTACGCTTAATGAGATGATATATAACCACACAAATAGCTTTGACTTATTTTAGATCACAAAATTTAAAAGTCTTCCTTTATTTCTTAAACTCCGTACCGAATCAAATTATATCACATAAATTAAGACGAGGAAGTAGCAATTACTCGTCACTTTTCTGCCTATTTTTGTCTTTAAAAAAATAGTGTCATAAAGTGGAAAATTTCACATGTGAAATTTCAGACCAGAATAGTAAAATTTTATGATTATGACAACAACATATCAGTGCAATTCCACAAAGTAGAGTCTATATACGGTAGGATGTAAGCAGATCTTACATCTACCTTTATGAAGCAGAGAGACTATTTTCGATAGACCCTTGACTAAGAAACATAATTGATACATTTCTGCAAGAAAATAAGACAACGAAAAATATCAAGATATAGAACAAATGAAGTGATACCCACATAAAAATACTGATCTACGTGATACCTAAATACTACTACTAAGAAAAGGAGGAGATGGAAAAGCTAGCCCTCACCTCATTCACATACAAAACTCAACTATGCACCTACTAACCTTTTATCTTAATCCTCGATCTCCATAACTTTCTATCTACGGTTATGTCTTCAGACAACTCGAGGTGCGTCATGTCATATCTAATCACCTCCGCCGATTCTTGCCCTACCTACCTCTGCGCCTTTGTGTGCGATCTCACACCTAGTCTTTGTTATCGGTCCGGATCGGGTATCCACATACCGGAATCGGTCCGATAAGCTTATCGGTCCGGACGTCGGACCAAATAAATTCGATCTGGCGAGATCGGTCGGATCGAAACTTATCGATCGTCTGGTAAGAATTTTCTGTCGGTCGATTTTTTTTTTTAAATTGAATTTCCAATACTGAAATTGACATTCTCGGACACATTACCACGAAATTTTTAAGTTGTAGCGCGAGATATTTAGATTTGAAAATGGACAATTGATAACAATTTGGGGTAAAAGTGAAATTGATTGACAAGACGGATGTTTTTTGAGAAATTGGTAGCTCCAAACTGCTTTAGTTGTTTGTCCGACCCTATCTCGAAAAAATACGCGAAATCAAAAAAACATTAGGTCAAATGGACATCCGAGCGCAAAGTTATTACCATTTAAAGTTTCATTAATTTACAACTAATTAGAGCTGGCAGGAAGGGAGGAGCTTCTTGGTGAGTGGTGGAGGGAGGGGTGGGGTTGGGGTGTTCTGGGTATTTTCTGGGTTATCGGTCCGCTCCTTATCGGTTGGGTATTTTTGGTACTCGTGATCCGGGCCAGTTAAGGTTTGGTCCGAGTATCGGTCGGATTCTGCGACGGTTCTCGGTAATTCAGTGAGTATCCGACCATTGACTCTACTCACACCTCCTAATTGGCGCATTCGCACACCTTCTATCCCCAATTTATGATAGTGACTATTTTTTTTAAAAAAGGCCGAGAAGATACTTGTGAATTTTACTCCACGCCATCATGGGTCGGATGTTAAGTACGTATTTGGACATGAAAAATAATCATAATTAAAAATTAAAGTTGTGTTTAAATATGCATTTAACTTTAAAAAAATTACTTTTATAAGTGGAAAAAAAATTCACTGAGACCAATTTTTCAAAAATTTCAAACTTGTTTCAGAATTGTTTTTAAAAATCAATCCAATATATAACTAAACATTTTTTTTTTAAAAAGAGAAAAAATCATTTATGGCCAAACTGCCCCTTACCTACCCCAACCAGAAGAGTAAATGCAACGACCCATTCCTTATCTTCTTATAGCTCCTCTTTCTCCTTGCATCCATCCATCCAAACTCCAAAGTATTGTCAAAACCAGATCTTTTTCTTCATATTGGCACTTGTTTTGCAGGCAGAAGAAGCTTTGGTTCAGCAACTACATAGATATAGGAACAGTGTCTTCAAATCGATTACCATTCAAGAAAAAATGGTCCTCGGTATCAAGTGCTCCGTGTACATAACGGTGGAGAGCTCACACTGAAATTATTTCTTCCCAAGTCTAGCACCCATAGGCGAGCAATGTGGAACCGAGTTATTGATGTAGTTGTGTGATAAATCCAGAAATTTATTGCTACTCACTCCCACGACCCTATTTTCAAGGTTTAGGCAGCTCCCATTTCGCAAAGGCATCTTGAGTATTGTTAAATTCCCGGATTTATCACACAACAATGAACTTGATTCCATATTGCTTCAGCAACATGGCTAAGCTGATGCTGGACTTGAGAAGGAATAATTTTGGTGACAGTCTTAATCGCTGTTATATACTTGTAGCACTTCATATTTGAGATTCATCGTCTTGGATGGTAATCAATTTAAAGGAACTGTTTTATGTCCTCTCCTCTATGATGCCGATGGTTTAATACAAGAAACCTTTGATTCCTTGCGTTTCGTTATGGGGACCATTGATGTAGGTAATAACATTAGAAACCATATGGAGTTGTTTGGTTGCCGGTTAGGGTTATGTGCGGGTATTAGTAACGATGAATTAGTTATGCAGAGTTTAGTTATTTCATCTTTTAACCAGCATAAAATAATACATAGATCTCATAAGTTATACATGTACTAGCTATGCGGGATTGTAAACTGGTAACCAAACACCGTACTTGGCATACTGAATTTTATACATAGCAACTAAGGTTCTACCAAACATGGTACTGGTTATGCTGATTTTAATACGTGAATAATTTGCTCCCTAATCAGCAACCAAACGACCCCATAATAGAGATCTATCTGAGTGTAACCAAGATTGTCATCTAGAGGATACCGTTTGGGGTTTGTGTGTGATTGTGTTGGTGTTTGACTTTTACGGTTGCGAGCTTCTGCTTCAACTCTGTCGAATCTGCCTAGTGCCTCTTAGACTGAAGAAGACAAGGAGGATGTGATGCTAGTAGAGTTGGTTACCTTATTCTTGCACAGTAATCCTTTTTTTTAATAGAATCTAATTCATTTACGCCGACAGCATAAAAAAAAATTACACTTATTTTAGCAGGTAACCTATTTCAGTTTTTCATATCACCAATTCTACTTTTTATGGATAATTACTTGTTACTGTGTTAATATTTGTTATGCGACTTGATAGGGTAAAAATTCGTCAAACATTATCGATGTATAGAAGTTAAAACTCTTTTCAGTAACTGTGGTATCTGATCAGTTTGCTTTGCACGTAACTATACTTTTGTATTCTACCACTGGTACAACCCACTAGGACTTAGGTTGATGATAAGACATCTACTGTATTTGTTGTATCTCTGCTAGGCCTTCTTCTATCTTTTTTAAGATTCAGTTCTGTTGTTTCTTTTGTTAGGATTTGAGTCTCAAATCCGACCTAATAAAGAAACAGTAAATAAGCGAAGAATAAATAATACACAGATTTATAGTGGTTCACTCTCAATGCGAGAGCTACGTCCACTTTGCCGCGACAGATTTCACTATAATCAAAATATGGAGTTTATGTTTACAATTCTCTCGCTCAGTCACAAAGAAAAATGGTGCCCCATAATATATATATAGCGAAAACTAGGGCGTTCCACACTCTGCGTAGGGTCTTCATAATGCCGGCGATGAATTAGGCTCCACAACTCAATAATCTCCCACTTTGAGACTAATTTCAATCATCTGTCTTCATCTGCAGCGGCGACTCCGATCCTCATCCAAGAAGTCCAACTGAAGTTGCACACAACTTCAGTTTATCATTTGGCACGGCCTTCGTCAGCATGACTGCTGGATTCTGACTCCCTGTGATCTTCTCAAGCACTAATACTCCATTTTCCAAAGTTGATCTGATGAAATGGTACGGGAGTTATATGCGCTTCGTGCGAGCATGGTAGACCGGGTTCTTTACCAAATGAATGACACTCTGGCTATCACAGTATAGCACATTCCCCTCGTGGTCCTGATCCAATTTCCACAGAAAAGATTGTAGCCACATCATCTCCTTCGTGGCCTCCATCACGGCAACATACTCAACCTCACAGCTAGAGAGAGCTACTATCTTCAGCAATTTTGAAACCCAGCAAATCACAGTACCTCCGAAGGTGTAAATGTACCCAAATGTGCTTTCTGCTATCAATATTACCACCATTGTCAGCATCAACATATCCCTGCAATCCTGTCTCTGGCTTCCGAAAACACAACGCTGAACTTGAGTTGCCCTTCAGATACCTGAAAATCTACTTCACAACCTCTCAGTGTTGCTTTCCCGTATTGCTCATAAATCTGCTAACAACTCCCACTGCATGTGCAATGTCTGGTCTCGTACATACCATCGCATACATAAGACTACCATAACAGAGGCATAAGGTACCTTGTCCATATGCTCCATCTCGTCCTCGGTCACAAGCGACTCATCTTTTAACAAATTCCCACTTTGCCGCTGCAGATTTCACTATTATCAAAATAGAGAGTTTGTGTTTATAATTCTCTTTTTTTTCTCTTCTCTAAGAAAAAAATGGTGCCCCAGAATATATATAGCGAAAACTAAGTCGAACATAATACAAGCCCGATCATCGTTCCACACTCTGCGTAGAATCTTTATAGTGTCGGCGATGAATTTGACTCCACAACAAAACATCGTTTACTTAATTGTGGATCCTTCTTGTATATTGGGATATAATTGGGAACTATGTTAGTTTGAATAATAATTATAGCCTCTATAGATATGTATATTTTATTATCTGAGGTGTATTCCTACACCTCAATTCTAAATCACTTGAAATCCACTACTTGTTATTTGAGGTTACAAGTTCGAGCCCTGTGCTAAGCGAATTAAGTCTAATATTTAATTGGAGAAGGGTAGATGGGTGGGCCCATCATCCCCAAATTTTGAAGGCTGCGGTTGACCCAAAGGCTTGGCTCCAAACAGATTTGTCGGTCATAAAAAAAGAAGTTTTTCGGCAGTGAAATAGATGCCTTGTTGAATCCAGGCATATAGTTAACCTGATGTTGTTGGTCTCAAAATTTCGTTCACTCTTTTTGTAATATTATACCATACTGGAAAATCATCTTTATAGTTGATTTTCCCTGTTCATATATTTCCTCTTTGCATATCTGATGATAACTCAGTTTAAATGACTCTATGAGGCTAAGCATGTATTTGTCATATAGAATCTGCCTGTTATGCAAGTATCTTAAAGAAAAGAAGGTGGAGTTAGTTGAAAAGGCAGATCCAGGATTTAATTCGATGAGTTCAACCTTAAGGTTCTTATTACTGAACCCACTACACTTTTGAAATTATGGGTCCAGAAATTAATATCTGTGAAAATTTTAGTAATTTTTCTCTCCCGCACACATATATTATATATTTATGTATACGTATGCTTCATATTAAAAATGTTAAATATACATAAGTATACACATGCTATACACATGTATACTTGTGTATATTAGAAGAATGGAGCATCACGGGTTATGGGCAGCAGGTCCATCTCGGGTTTCTTGTATATTTGGTATATATTAAGGTACAAGACTAGGTTCAGTTGAACTCATTCATTATCCACTAGTATTTGCATTCTCCCACCAATACAGCTCAAAAAACTCGACTAGATAGAAATAAATCATCTTATTTTTTCTGTTACTCCTTTCTTTTTTGGTTTCTATTTTTAAGCTTCAATTCTATTGTTTCTTTTAGTTAATTGTGGCTCATCCGTGCAGCCGGATAGATTTTGAACTATGTGAGATGAATGAAATGTTAGCCTCTATGATTCCGCTCTTGGATCGAGCTTTATTTGTGTTATCGTAGTCTTTGACTATTTTTACGTAGACTGTCAACTTACTGTAAATCTTTTCTATTACCCAGGCTTGAGACTAGGTATGTTTTGCTCACATAAGCTTAGAAGTATCTAATTTTGGCAGTCGCTATGTAGTTTATATGGTCCTTAAGGGTAGACTATATTTTTTCACATTATTGATAGAAAAAATTATCGTGTTAGTTGACATTTTTCGTTATATTATTTTACTTTTTTTTTCAAATAACAGTGGTGTTTGAGTCAGCTAGAGCGTACCTCGACTATTTCACCGGTACCTCCCCCCTGCATTTGTACGTAACTCTGTCAACAAGACTTGGATAAATGGGAGGAAACTGTCAACAAGACTTGGATAAATGGGAAGAAATTACTTGAGTTTTTGTTTCTGCCTACTGCTAGGCTGCTTGGGTGCTTTATGTTACTGTGGTTGTTCATTATGTTACTATACATTTCACCACCTTTGTGCTGTGCATTTGTCATTTTTCAGCATAGCCTCTGTTCATTTTTTTTGGGGACAGAGGAATGTATCAAGGGCTACTAATGACATATTTTGCCTGTTTACTCTCCTGTGTACTGCTTCAAACAGTCTGAGAGCTAACCTTGAAGAGCAATGGGGTCGTTAAAGAACCACTGTTATAAAAGCCATTGCTTCGTCGTTTACTCAGATGAACCGACGTTGAAACGAGGGGTTATTGCTTCATGGACGAAGCCAAGCGCTTCAGTGAAGTGTGTGCTCCAAACAATGACATACAGAGTTATGTTGCTTGTACTTTTCCAAAATGCCGACGAGTGCGTGTCGGGTCCTCCAATAGTAGTGCATTTTTGGAGGATCCGTCACGGTTGCAGCAGCAGTATTAGAGAGTCTGAGCAGCATAGGTACAAAGTAGTCTCAACTAGACGTGGTCACCTTTTTGAATCTCAACTTTTGAGGCTTGAATTTATTTATTTATTTGGCAATTAAACGGAAATTTTATTAATTACCAATTGAGAATGACAAACCAAGAGTGAATAAGCCAATTCAGTTCCTTCTCAGAGTATGACTACGAAACAGCAAAAACAGAAAGCCTAGGAAACATGTAAACCTTGTACTACACAGTAACTAAAGAGTACTGATATATCCAAACAGCCTATTACTAGACCTTACTCTAGTACATAAAGCAAGTTTCAAATGTTGAAATATTGCCTCCAGTGTTGAAGCTTTGTGCGTAAAATACTAGTGTTTCTTTCAATCCAAATACCGTAGATTACTGCTGCAAAAACTAGCTTTCAAGATAACCCTCTTGGATGTTTGCCCCTAGCAATGCTGCATCACTCACTGCCATTCAGTATACCAATCATGAGACCCTTCTTGCCTTTTCTACTACTTCAAAATGCCCTTCCAGATGTCTTGAGTAAATGTGCATCCAAACTAGAGATGCTCCTTGGTTTCTGGCTCAGCATGACAAATACACAGTGCATCAACATTCATCCCCCACTTCAAAAGTAAGCCGTTTGTTCTCAGCTTTCCATGAAGGCTCAACCGCAGAATAAAGACATATTTAGGCTCAGGTATATTCTGCCATATCAGCTTCCTCCAAGGTACATTTGGTACATCACCTTTGTGTCTTTAATAAGCACTGGACATGTGAAACTTACCTCTTTGTATTACTGTATTTCCTCATGCTAATTATCTTCCTAATCATCCAAGAGGCCTGCTTTGGATTCACCATGGTATGAACATGTTGCTTCTTTATATAACGTGTGTGGACTCAAGTTATCCATAGCTTCTCTTTATGCTGACAGAGTGCCCATAACAGCTTGCAGATGGCTGCTTGATTCTAGAGTCTCAGATTAAGGATATTCGAACCACCTGCACCTTTAGGTAGGCAGATTTTCTCCCAAGCCATCATAGCTCTCTTTGTAATAGTAGCCTCACCAGTCCAAATATAGTTCATGCAGGTTGCCTCAATCATTTTGATCATCTTCTTAGGCAATAAGAATAATCGAAACCAATAGGCCTGTACAACAAATAACACAACTTTGATAAGTTGTAGTCTCCCAGCATATGCCTGGCATTTGGCCATCCAAGTAGTGATCTTTAAAATGATCTTCCCAACCAGTGGTTTACATTGTAGAACTGTGAGCCTTTTAGTAGACAGAGAGATCCCTAAGTACTTGAAAGGGAGCTCACCTAGTTCATAGTTCAGTATAGTTAAGCTGCTTCTTGTATGCTCATCAACTCCATCTATACAAACTTGACTCTTAGCCATGTTTGCCTTCAAACCTGAAGCCTCTGAGAACATGTTGAACTTCTCCTTAAGCAGCATCACTGATGTCACATCTCCTCTTGCAAACAAGAGTAGGTCATCAACAAAGCATAGATGTGTGAGGCCCAATTTTTGGCATCTAGGATGATAATTAAACTCCGCCTCATTTTTAAAAGCAGCTAAACATCTATGCTAGTACTTCATCAATGTATATTGTATCGACACTATTGTATATTGGATTACAAATTAATTAATTTAGTTGCAATTTAATCATTATAGTACTAAACTCTTATGTGTTTTTTCTTTTTTAATATTCCATAAATTGTGCGTTTCACTTGAAAGAAGCATGTGATTCACTTGACTCTATTCGAAATTATCTAGTGTTTTTGTCTCCGCCCACTATTAGGCTGTAGTTTAGTTGACATTTTTCGTAATGTTAATGTACTTTATATATGTATATATATATAATAGTGGTGTTTGAGTCAACTAGTATGTGCCTCGACTATTTCACCAGGTATCTACTACCTCTCACCAACACTTGTACCAGATAGTTCTGCCAAAAAAGCTTAGGCCAGTGGGAAGAAATTACCTTGTGTGTTTTGTCTCTGCCCACTGCTAGGTCGCCCACACCCTTGGGTGCTTACCGTGATGTCCATATGTCATTTTTCAGCATAGCCTCTGTTCAGTTTTTTTTTTGGGACAAAGGAATGTATCAAGGGCTCCTAACAACATATTGTGCATGTGTACTGCTTCAAACAACCAAGAGCTAACCTTGAAGAACCACTGTCAATCTGTTAGAAAAGTCATTGCTTCGTCGCTTATTGAGTGAAGTGATGCAAGACGATGGGCTATCACTTCATTGACGAGGCCAAGCGCTTTAGAGAAATGCATGCTTCAAACAATGACATACAAAAGTGATCTCAACTAGAAGCGGTCGGTTTTGTGTATCTCAACTTTTGAGGAGCTCGATATTATTGCCATTTTGTGTATTAAGTGAGAAAGGGAGCCTTGACGTAATTGGTAAAGTTGTTGTCATGTGACCAAGAGGTCATGAGTTCAAGTCGTGGAAACAGCTTCTTGCAGAAATGCAAGGTAAGACTCCGTACAATAAGTCCTTGTGGTCCGGCCTTTTTTTGGACCCGCGCATAGCGGGAGTGTACCGGGCTGCCCTTTTTTTGTGTGTATTAAGTGATATTAGTTAATTTAATTGCAATTTGATCTTTTCATTTGAAATTTCTTAAAAATATTTGCACAAATTATGCGCTTCACTTGAAAGAAGCATGTGGTTCCCTTCACGCTTTTCAATTCAAGGCTCATGGACCTTGTAGCTTTTTTGCGCGTTTTTATAACACTAGAAACAAACCTCTTTGGTGAATTGTATTTGTTAACAATAGCATGTTGGAAAAATCTATTTGTTTGCTTTCATGAGATGTCTCGGTCTTGGATATTCTTATTTCTCAAAAGGATTTTGATGATCAGTAGCTTCATCTAGTTAGTTCTGTATTTTAGTAGATAACTAGTATAACTAAGAGTTGTGATAGACTAGACAAAAATGGTTGAACTTCAGTTATTTATGCCTGAAGTTCAGACAATTGGATACATGATATGTATATGAATATACACAACGATCAGTCAACCATAGGTGACACAATGGTGCAGTTTTAGCTTACCGTGGATATGACCTTGATAGGAGGTTATGGAGAACACGAATTAGAGTTGAAATTTAATAGGTAGTTGAACGTTGTGTCGCCTATACTTTCATACTAGTAGTCGTAATATCACTCTTGTAGTAAGGTATTTTGATTTCTGTTATTATTTGTTATTTCTTGTGCTTCGATTATCATATTAATTTGTAGTAGTTTCTGCTCTTTTTTCAGACTGCTCTATCATTATTTTATCATGGCTTATTCGTTCTTTTTTCGTACTGCTTTTATTTGCTTGTCCTTCTGCCGATAATCTATCGAAAATAGTCTCTCTACCTCCCAAGATAGGGGTAATGTCTACGTACACTACTCTCTCTAGATCATGTACCCCACTTGATGGAATTTCAGTAAGTATGTTGTTGAATGATAAGTTGCATTGGTGTGAGAAAGCACTTGAGCTATCACCATATGAAGTAAAGCAGACTATTTATGATTAATTAATTGTAGTTTATTCAACATAAATATATGGTCATTGCCCATTTCTTTATAACGTGATTTTTTTCCGCTATGTAGAGTTGTATTAATCTCCCTTGAGGAATGTTTCTCATTAATACAAATATATATAGTGTGTACAATGTGGAATCCTAATACAATAGGGATCATGTTTCTACCATAATTATACATCACTAATAATTACATGAGATATGGTGAATATTTAAATAATATTCACTAATATACCCCCTCAGTCGGAGGAGGAGGTCGAACACTTAGACTAGATCTTAAGTCGAGAAATAACTGTCTAGGTAGCCCTTTAGTGAAGATATTCACATACTGATAGGAACATGTACGTGCAATACCTTAACATGTCTTATAACAACCTTTTCACGAACAAAATATATATCCATCTCTGTGTGCTTGGTACACTGATGTTGAACTGGATTATGAGATAAATATATGGCAGATATGTTATCGTAGTATACCAAAGACGCCTTACGCAAGGGATCCTGAAGCTCTAAAAGAAGATTTCAGAGCCAACAGATCTCAGCAACAACATTTGCAACACCTCTATACTCTGCTTCTGCGCTCGAACGGGATAAGGTGGCTTATCTCTTGGCAGACCATGAAATGAGATTCCTCTAAGAACACACAATAGTCGGAGGTGGAGCGTCTCGTGTTCGTACAACCTGCCCAATCTGCATCTGTATAAGACAACAACCCGGTCGGTGCAGAGCGGTATAGATGCAATCCATAATCAAATGTGCCCTTAACGTATCGAATGATACGCTTAAGAGTAGTAAAATGAGGCTCTTTGGGGCATGCATAAATAAGCACATCTGCTGAACATCATAAGCAATGTCAGGCATGGTGAAAGTAAGACACTGAAGTACACATGCAAAACTTCTATAAAGTGCCGGATCGGACAATGGATCACTATTAACATCGCTTAGCTTCGATCTAGAAGATCCTGGACTACGCGTCATTTTCCCTTCGAATGTGGCAGGAGATCGCACTGAAGCATAATTAGAAATGGAAGAATCATGGTATTTTGAAGGAGCATCTGTCCAAGCACACGCAGATGTTCCCGAGGATCCGGATGTGGCCTTTCAGCAAATTAAAAGAGTTGTTTCACAATTGGGTCGGGGCCCTGTGGCTACGAATTCTGTTGGAACCAAAATATTGTTCTCCCCTTCCTCTCCTCTCCCGGTCAAACGGATCAGAGCGGATGCTGGGGAGCGAGACACCCAGGAGCCGTCCTCAGCTACTTAAGCTACTCCTCCAGTAGCCATCAATTTGGCGTCTGATGCCAGCAAAGAAGAGGGTCCTACCATGGATCTTACCCGCCGAAGGGCTAACAAGCCCGATTCTACTGCTATTAGTCTTTTTAGGGAAATTGATCTATCTGATAAAATGAACTCATGCACTCTTTTTTCCTTTGCTCCTACCTGAGTTGATGGGGTGACTCCGAGCCCAACTCATATCCTCTGCGTCTCGTCATCATCGTGGGTTTCCCCTACTTCAGTTCCTTAGAGGTGAGTCCCCACCCCTCAAGGTACCATGCCTAGGGGTCATACCAGAGGTTCTAATACATGAGTGTATATCGAAGGTCCACGGAGCTCCCATTGGTCGTGGCTAGTGGATACTTATCCTTCCTCGATCTGCAATCCCATGGCTCACCGACAAGTCACATTGATCGTACCTTAGGAATGTAACCTTCTTTCGAGGCCAGTAAGAGTGGCCAACTACTTGCGGCCTTTGGGGAGGGTCTCTGGTGACTGTTTGCTTAATTCCAGAGCTCATGTGGCCGTGTAGGTATACTTTTTTTTTCTTTCTGGCCTGCTTCCCATGTCTTCGAATTGTAACATCTTGTTTTCCAAATTGACAACTTCCTTAGGCGAATCTTCCCAATACGGAGGGTTTTCAGCAGAAACTTGCTGAAGAGAGGGAAAAGATGCTAGGAGTATCAGGTGTTGCAAGAACGAGTCCTGGATTTAGAGAGCCAGCTGATCTCTGTGGAGGATTTGGAAGCCAAGTTGGCTCAGTTAGAGCATGACAAGAATATATACAGTGAGGTGGCTGCAAAATTTCATAAAAAGCTTCTGGACCTTCAGAGGAAGTGGGTCAAACATAAGAAACACTTTGCCAATATATTTCAGAGGGAAACAGACATGACTAAGAAAATTAGGATCATGGGGGTCGAGCTCGAGGCTTGTCAAAGGGACAAGGCTTCTCCTGAAAGAGCTCTGAGTGTATTGGAGGGAAGATATGAGGGTCTATCGACTCGTTATGATAGATAAATTAAGTGCAATCATAATCTGATCAAGAGCAATACTTCCCTCTGGGAGGATCTGAAGAAGGTTGATATGTCCGACACGGATGCCAAAATTCAGCAGTTAAAACTAAAGTTTATACTTTAAAAGACTCATGATGTGTATCGGCCTCATCGGCAAGTTCTCCAGGAGGTTCGAGAGGGCTCAATAAATGTTAAGGTTACCTTGGCCGATGCGTTGAGGGTAGAAAATAGGGCCCATAAGGCATTTCCCGTGTGTGTCATGTCTGTGGACCTTGCTGTCTTTTGATGATGAAAGTTGGTCTCATAAGGGTGAATGGGATACATTGTCTGAGCATGCGGCACATTCTTTCGAGGTTCTCATGTCTGAGAGCGATAGCGGGAAAGGCAAAAGTGAGGTGGCCCATCTCGGGAGACCTTATATAGATTCGGAAGTGGGAGGTGATGGTGCAGAGATGACCCTTCCAAAGGATCCTTTGGCTGTTGTGGCCCCGGAGACGCTGGTCCTTTGGCTGTTGTGGCCCCGGAGACGCTGGTCCTTTGGCTGTTGTGGCCCCGGAGACGCTGGCCTCCGTTGGAAACTTTGATGCCCCGGTTGTTGAAGCTTGATCTTTTTACTCCCTCCAAGGAGTTTTTAATGTTTTTATATATGTTTGATGACTTTTTATGAAAGAAAACTTGTTTTGTATTGCTGGTATTGCCCGTGTTTTGGGGCCTTTTCATCGAATGCTTTCCTGTGATAGTGTTTTTCGCTTAACTTTGAATTGTCAAAGTCTCATGTGAGATGCATTTTGATCATTTCTTGTTATTCTAGTTATGTTGGTATGCTTTGTGGTTGGGTGTATGAGTTACCCAATCCCGTGAAGTGGAGCAGTTCAACCATAGAGATTCTTTCACCCAAGGACCCCTTCATCGGGGCTATGCTCTATGGAGAATTTGAACGCTTGTGTTTAGGTTTCTTGATTTGCATTTTTATCACTTCACAACGTATGTGGGATTTTGAGCAATCGCTTCCCCCAATCTCGGAATATTACTTCCGGTCGCAAATTTTATGATTCGGAATTTAAATCATTCATTTCATAATAAAATGAGGGCCCCCTTTGTTCGGTGTCGATAAGGAGGACGTCTCAACCTCGTCTTAATTATATTGGTAAAAAGTTGTGTTTCCTTCACGCTCTGAGGTATATAAGTCATATCATGTGTTCGAAGTAGATATTATCAAGTTCGGGAGGACGGGTTCGTACCAACAACATTAGAGTGTAGGAAGCCTTTAAGGAAACATATTTTTATATATCGTGTTCGGCATTCTGACTTGAATACATGCATGCTTCCTCAAAAAACTAAAAAGTACAAAAAAGGTGACGACCATTGGCCCATGTAGCTAGGAGCATATCATTTCCCCTCGCATTTGTATTTTCATGTTTAATTCTTCTAAGTTGAACGCTTTTTATTTGGTGCCTCGTTAAAAACCTCACCGACAAAAATCCATTTGGGAAAAAGCCAGTTAAGAAAAAGAATGCAACACGTATTTTCAGATCTTCACTTTCACATCTTCTGGTCTTGGACGTTGCGCGACTAATCCCGATCTTGATGTTAGTTCCGGTCCTGCAGTCACAAAAGGTTACGAGAAACATAAAAGAAAATAAATAAATTAATACCTTGAGATTTTTAGGGTCGTATTATGGGGGCGAAATCGACCGCGAACTCTAGAAAACTCAACATTCGTATAGCGGATCGGGGTTGATATGACAGATCATATTCGCGCATTTCGCTAGACCATTTTAATAACCGATTTGTAAGATTATCTCCCTACAATAAGACCTGCAGTGGGGTATCAGTCACGATAGTTACTGGATGACATTGGAAGTATGGTCGCATCTTTAGCGTGGTCGTGATGAGGGTCAGGGCCAGCTTTTCTATATCTGAATATTGTGACTCCTCCCCTATTAATGTCTTACTGGCATAATAGATGATGAGCTTCTCTTCTCCATCTTCTTGTACGAGAGCAACGCTAACTGACACAGTCACATAGGTGAGCAGTCTTTTTTTTCAGGTTTAGCCATTATATAAGGGCTAGTTAAGTAATCCTTGAGGCCCCACAAGCTTTGATCACACTTTTGTGTCCACAGGAAACATTGGTACTTCTTCGTGAGTTTGAAAAATTCATGACACTGATCTGTCGATCGCGATATAAATCTTCCCACGATCGCAACCTTTCTGGTCGACCTTTGCACAATTTTGACGTTATTCAATGCATCTAGCATTGCCTGGATAGCCTTCACTTTATCAGGGTTCATCTCAATGCCCCCACTGGAGATAAGAAAGCTCATGAACTTTGCATATCTGACCTTGAAAACGCACGTTTCCAGATTTAACTTCATGTCATGGAGTCGCAAGACGTCGAAGGTTTTGGCCAAGGAATCCAAATGAGTCCCAGCCTCTCGGGATTTGACCAACATTTCATCAATGTAAACCTCCATAGTACGGCCGATTGCTTTTTGAATAAATTGTTCAACAACCTCTGGTAAGTGGCCCCTGCATTCTTAAGACCATAAGGCATTACATTGTAATAAAAGTTGCCATGATTAGTCATAAAAGAGTTTTTTTCCTGATCATCCGAGTGTAGGCTAATTTGATCGTACCCGGAGTATGCGTCTAGAAATGTGAGCAGCTCATGTTCGGCCATAGTGTCAATTGTCTGATCAATATGTGGCAAAGGAAATGAATCCTTAGCGAATGCCTTATTCAAGTCTATTAAGTCCACACACATTCTAAATTTGTTGAGTTTTTTAGGAACCACTACCACGTTGGCTAGTCACGTGGGATTCTCGACCCACCGTACGGACCCTATATTAAGCAGGCATGTCACATCTTCCTTCACGAAGTGGTCCCTAACCGCTGATATTGATCGCTTCCTTTGCCTCACTGGAGTATGATTAGAATCAGCACTTAATCGATGAATAACTATTTCCGGGGGATCCCTGTTATGTCAAGTTGAGACCAAGCATAGCAATCTGAGCTAGTTCTTAAATAGTATAAAAACACATTCATGAGCCCAGGTATACCTTATTTTCGGGTTTTTCTTTAAAAATATCACTCTCCAACTCCTCAATGGTCGAATTTGCGGGATCCTTGTCTGTCGGCAAAATAAAGCCTTTCGGGATGATTTGTTTTGGGTACCCTTCTTTCGCAAGCTGATCATTTCTTTCTCCGGGCATTTTGTTTAAGCCTGGTCACTGTAATTGCTATTGATCTGCTTCCCGTTTCTGAGGAACAGTTACTGCCAACACATATTCTAACTGGGAACAGTTGCTACTTCCTTTAATTTCTCCGATCTCCCAAGGTGTGGGAAACTTGACTTTTTGGTGATAAGTCGAATGGACTGCCTGCCTTGTGTGCAACTAGGGCCTCCCGAGTATTGTGTTGTATGTCATGTCTATAAACACGACATCTAAGGTCGTGACTTATTTCACGCCATCAGCACAAACTATTAATTTGACTTCCCTTTTTGTCAGTTCGTTGGACATATTGAATCATGCCACCACCTTTGTCACTGAGTGATTGACTCATCCATCTGTATTTTTTTCAGGACCCGTAATTGAATGATGTTTGCTAAACTTCCAGGATCAACCAAAACACGCTTAGTAAAAGATTTATGAATTTTCAAAGATATTACCAGGGCCTTATTGTGAGACGAAGTAAAGCTTCCACGGTCTCTTTAAGAAAATGTGATGTCCTGACTATCTACGGGTTTCCGCCCATGGCTCGTTGTTGTTACTGGGGCCTTAAACTTTCTTATTGATGTATACGTGATCTTATTGACCACCTCTGTATCAAAAATCATATGAATAGTGTGAGTAGGCAGAGGTATTTGGCTCGGTCTTTGACCATCATTCCTACTTAAGTTGAGCTTTGTCTGGTCGCTGATGTACTCTCTTAAATGTCCCACGCGCAGTAGTTGCGCTACTTCTATCCTCAGGTTACCGCAATCCTCTGTGGTGTGACCGTATGTGCTATGAAAATGGCACCACAGTCCCGTGTTCCTTTTCTCCGAGTTGGTGCGCACGTCATCCGGGAACCTGGCTTCTTTCATGGTTTTCATAACCGCCACTAACTATGTCGCGTTTATGCTGAAATTATAGTCATACAGCTTCGGGAGGCTATTGAGTGTATTTTGGTACACTCTTTTGAGTCATTTTTAGTTAGTATTTTACTCTTTTCGTTTGTGTTTAGTATAGTATTAGGGTTATTTTTCTTTCTTTTGAGTCACAGCGGTTCCAAAGGAGGAAATACAGAATTGG
Organism: Przewalskia tangutica; assembly: GCA_029844215.1. Classification (NCBI taxonomy): domain Eukaryota; kingdom Viridiplantae; phylum Streptophyta; class Magnoliopsida; order Solanales; family Solanaceae; genus Przewalskia; species Przewalskia tangutica. Next base: position 873,924 of record CM056728.1, read on the forward strand.
GGATGAAATGAGCTCAGTGAAGATGAAATTTGCACAAGCACAGCCCAAGGAATGAAGCCTAAAATGTCCCAAGAAGAATAGAAGAAATCAGGTGAAATCCGGACGAAAACAGGTTAAGAAGCGCGCGAGGCAAGGAAGGTCGCGACGCGATGAGCGCGGCCCGAAGGAATTAGGGGCGCGGTGTGAAAATTCCAGACAGCAAGAAAAATATTCAGTGCGAAGCGCGGCGCTGGCGAAGGGCGTGCGCGCATGAAGTATAATGCTCCAGTGATTTTTGCCGATTAAGGGTCGCGGCCCCGACGCGCATAATTTCCAGATTTGAGTCGAATTTGGCCAAGGGTAAAAGTGTCCGGAACAAGGTTTTTCTCAGATATAAATACCTTAACCCTGTCATACTTTAAAATAATACTTTGGAGAGGATAACGGCGGCTACGAGCTACATAATTGGAGATTTTTGTTCAAGTTCTTTCTCTTTTCTTTACTTTAATTCAGTTTATGTTGGATTGTAATTTAGTTCTTAGCATGACAATGTTCAGGAGCTAATTACTTTATTAGGGTTTTTCGTCGAATCGCTTGAAACTCTTTCATATAGTTAATGCATTATTGGTGATTTCTTCTTCAAACATATTCAGGTCTATTCAATAATTATTTTTATTGCTTGATAATTAACTGATCACTAATTGTCATCACATATATGATTTCGAATCAAAATTCTGAAAGGTGGGATTTGAATATGCTGTAGTTAAATAAACATAGGTAAAATCGTGGACGAAAGTACTCTGATACTTGTGTAGTGTTTAGGGTTATTGTTCTTAATCCTCACGTGTGGTAAAATCAATCATAGAAATATAGAAGATTTCTGCACATGATTGAGCTCTTGTATGTCCTAACCGGAATATAATGACAGATTAGTTAACCTGCTATCTTAATACGAAGAAGAATCATTAGCATTGCATTAACGCGTGAAAATGTGGATAGTTGAGGATATTGGAAACCATATCTCCATCATAACTGTTTTAAATCCCAAAGTATTTTCAACATTAGTTTAATTTCTGCACTTTATTTTAATTCGTAGTTATAATTGTCAAACAAAATAACGTTAACCAAATAGATACCATAGAATAGATAATCGGTACTTGATAACCAGTCTTTGTGGACGATATTAGTTTACAGACTATATTACTTGAAGCGATACGTACACTTGCGTAAGCACTTGGAAATATCCTAACAAGTTTTTGGCGCCGTTGACGGGGACTGGCGTACTTTCAATATCGATTTATCTATTCTTATTTCTAATTTGGTTTTTATTTTTGGTTTTTTTTATTATTATTATTTTGTTTTAGTGCTGTTTGTCGTGATCTGTTTGCTGTTTTTGATTAGTCTCAGGAACTTGGTTTATGCGAAGTATGAGAGGAGCAGACACTCTTATCCCTCTGAACCCTGAGATTGAAAGATTGTGCAGACAGAACAGAAAAGAGGAAAGAGCAGTTGATTCCTTAGCAATGGGAGATCATCGAAACAATAATGATGGGAATGATGAGTTATCGGCTTTGATGAGACAAGTCCCGCATCCTGCAGAAAAGATCTTAGGGGACTATGCGTTGCCTACTATTACAGGGGTGCAGACTTGCATCAGGCTTCCAGCTGTTGAAGCCAATAATTTTGAAATCAAACCAGCGATCTTGCACATGGTCCAAGGTTCAGTCCAATTTGGGGGATTACCGACAGAAGATCCCCACTTGCATCTTGCAAATTTCCTGGAGATGTGTGCAACGTTTAAATACAATGGTGTTACTAATGATGACATTCGGTTGAGGCTCTTCCCATTCTAACTCAGGTAGAGAGCAAAGTGCTGGTTGAATTCATTACAGGCGAACTCCATCACTACATGACAAGACTTAGCCCAAAAGTTCCTTGCCAAGTTCTTCCCTCCATCCAAAGAAGCAAAGCTCAGAGGAGAGCTTAATAATTACTATCAGATGGATGGAGAGTCACTCTACGATGCATGGGAACGTATCAAAGATATGCAGAGAAAGTGTCTTCATCATGGGATTGAGAAGTGGATGTTAGTCCACATATTCTACAATGGACTGTGTGGTATAACTCATACCATTATTGATGCTGCAGCAGGAGGAACGTTCATGAAAAAGAGTGTCAATGAGGCATATGATTTGCTAGAGGACATGACCACAAACAACCATCAGGGGGCCAATGAGAGAGCAATGAATGGTAGGAAAGTAGCTGGGATTCATGATCTAGATGTTATCACTGCATTATCGCGGTGACGACCACTTTGACAGCGGATGTGAGAATACCATGTCCGTCAAAGTTGTCCAGACACCTGTGAGTTGTGAAATTTGTGGGGGTCCCCATACTTTTGATAGGTGTACAGTTGTGGACCCAAATAATGTGCCCATGGAGCAGGTTCATGCAGTGGGGAATTTCAAAGGTCCTACAACAATGCATTCTCCAACACATATAATCTAGGGTGGAGAAATCACCCAAATTTTTCATGGAAGAATGACCAGGGGCAACAACCACAGTTTCAAGCCTCATCTTCACAGCAGTTCAGCCAACCAGCACCACAAGAGAAACTAGATAACTTGGAATCAGTACTGTTAGCCATGGCCAAAACCCATAACCAATTCATGGCAGAGACCCAATCCTCACTTTCGACCCTGACCAACTCCCAGAATCTGTTCATAATTGAAACAATATCATCGATTAAAAATCTGGAAGTTCAAATGGGACAGTTGACGAACACACTGAATAAAAGAGAACAAGGTAATCTCCCTAGTAATACAGTGATGAACCCAAGGAAGCAATTCCAGGCAGTTAGCTTGAGAAGTGGGAAGCAGTTAGAGCAGGTGGGATCTCAACCAGTGAGGGAGAAAGAGAATGAGGTAGAGAAGACAGTTGAGAGAGAATGAGAATGAGGTAGAGAAGACATGTGAGGGAGAAAAGGAGGGGGTTACTGATGACCGCCCTATTTTAGAGAAGGCTCCGCCCGCAGTTATGAGGGAATACACAGACAAAATCCCTCACCCTCAAAGGTTGCAGAAGAATTCCTTAGATAAGCAGTTTTCAAAAATTTTGGAGGTATTTAAAAAACTGCACATTAATCTTTCATTCATTGAGGCCTTGGAACAAATGCCAGCTTATGTGAAGTTCATGAAAGACATATTGTTTAAGAAGAGGAAGCTGGTAGATTATGAGACAGTAATGCTCACTGAAGAATGCAGTGCTATTTTGTAGAAGAAGCTCCCACCAAAGTTGAGAGATCCGGGGAGTTTCACCTTACCTTGCACTATAGGGAAGGTGACATGTAAAAGGGCTTTGTGTGACTTAGGGGCTAGTATCAACTTGATGCCTCTCTCTGTGTTCAAAAGACTTGGGTTGGGAGAAGCAAAGCCAACCACAATCAACTTGCAGTTAGCTGATCGCTCAGTCGTGCATCCCAAAGGTATAATTGAAGATGTATTAGTGAAAGTGGGAAAATTTATCTTCCCTACTGATTTCATCATTCTTGATATGGAGGAAGATGAAAATATGCCTATTATCCTTGGGAGACCATTCCTAGCGACAGGGAGAGCTCTTATTGATGTTGAAAAGGGAGAATTGAAGCTCCGAGTCCAAGATGAGGAGATGACTTTCACTGTTTTCAAACCTTCACCTGATCCACAATTCAATGATAAATGCTTTGCTGTTGGTGTAATTGATAAAAAAGACTCCTCATCAAATTTCTAAGGGTACTGATGCCCTTGATGGTAAGAAGTTTGGACTTGTGAATGATGAAAATGAATAAAGTCCACTGAACTCAACTCTGTGAAAAAGAAGAGGAGGAGAAATCGAATGGTGCTGAAATAGATATGTGGAGGGGATAATCTACCCCCTTGAGTGAACATGTATTTGCGTCCGGCTAAAAGACGTTAAAAATAGCGCTACTTGGGAGGCAACCCAATGTTTTAATTATGTTATTTCAATTTTCATTTTAGTTTATTTTAATTTTGTCTTGAACAGTCTCACGATCTGGTATGTTTAGTGTTTGTGGATGACAGATAAAGAGCAGGGACTAGCTCCGAGGAGAAAAGGGCGAAAAATGCTGAAAACTGGAAAAATCGAAACTTCAGGGAATTAGAGTCGCGACGCCTGTTGAGATAGATGCGGCGCAAGAGAGGCAGTAGCCTCAGTGAATTCTGCCAGGCAATTAGGGTCGTGGCTCACGTTCCAAGGGTCGCGGCTCCTCCTTCGGCTTTGTGCACAGTGATTTTTCCATCAACCCAGACCTCCGTTGTGATCGTTGTGTTGTGTCTGTAAGTGTCCATTTATTTTTGGTCTTTACACATTGGGGACAATGTGTCAATCAAGTTTGGGGGGATCCTACTTTGTTTTGTGTTTTGTTTTGAGTCTATTTGTTTTCTTTTTGATTGTTTTATGTGTTCGTGAGTCATAATTTTTTTATGGATCAAGCATGATGTAGTTGCTAAAGACATTGAGTGAATAAAGTGGGATAATGTAATGTAATTGAAAGCAAAAATTTGTGTGCTTAAGTTAGATATGCCAAAGATTAATGACATCTAATTCCTTGGGATATTTGTGCTTAGCCTATGCGTTGTCAGTTATGGAAATAAAGGTTGAAAATGTCTAGAAAATATGTTTGCTTATTATTTGAGGCGAAATAGTTAAGATGTACATGTTTAGGGAGATGATTCAGGCATTCATTGATAGCCCTTCTGACCATTCATTACCTACCCTAACATAAAATGTATCACTAGTCAGCCCCTTTGAGCCTAAATTATATCTTCTTTTGACACCCTATGATTCCCTTTTTGTGCCATAAGTAATTATTGAAAAGTAGTGGAATGAAAAATGTTGAAGAATGAACAAAAAGAGAATTGAAAAATTTGATGCACCCCAATGAAAACTATGCAAAAAAGTAAGTTTGGGGGTGTTTGTTAATTATAATACATCTCAGAATCTCAAAAGAAAAAGAGGGGAGAAAATGGGTATGTGATTGAAAAGAAAGTCAAAAAGGACAGAGTTGAATGAAAAATACTTATGGTACGTAATTTGAGCCTAAATGCCACTTTTTACCTACCCCTGTCTAAGCCTACATTACAACCCTTGAAAGTCCTGAAGATCCTTAATGTGTATATCTATGATTACTGGAGAATAGCAAGTAAACAGATCTATAGCATTTTGGGAAAGATGGAATGAAATTGACATGCATAGGTTAAGTGTTTATGTTTCCATTAATTATGATCTAAGTGAATCTGCGAAATATCTAACTTGAAATTCTAGATTGCTATATATTCATGTTATATGTTCTAACATATTATCCCATCTTTCATCCATGATGTTGAAGAAGCATTGCTACAACTACTTGATCCAGTTCATAGAGTCATTGTTTTTTTTTGTTTTTTTAGTGCTTTACTCGAGGGCGAGTAAAGTGTAAGTTTGGGGGTGTTTGTTGAGTGTATTTTAGTACACTATTTTGAGTCATTTTTAGTTAGTATTTTACTCTTTTCGTTTGTGTTTAGTATAGTATTAGGGTTGTTTTTCTTTCTTTTGAGTCACAGCGGTTCCAAAGGAAGAAATACAGAATTGAGCTCAATGAAGATGAAATTTGCACAAGCACAACCCAAAGAATGAAGCCTAAAATGTCCCAAGAAGAATAGAAGAAAGCAGGTGAAATCCGGATGAAAACAGGTCAAGAGCAGCGGCGCAAGGCAGGGAAGGGTCGCGGCGCTGATGAGCCGCGGCTGAAGGAATTAGGGCCGCGGCATGAAAATTCCAGAGAGCAAGAAAAATATTCACCATGCCAAGAGTCGTGGCGTCGCAGAAGCAGAATGCTCCAGTGATTTTTGTCGATTAAGGGTCGCGACGCCGACGCGTATAATTTCCAGATTTGAGTCGAATTTGGCCAAGGGTAAAAGGGTCTGAAACAAGGTTTTCTCAGATATAAATACCTTAACCATGTCATACTTTAAAAATCATACTTTGGAGAGGAGAACAACGGCTACAAGCTACACAATTGGAGACTTTTGTTCAAGTTCTTTCTCTTTTCTTTACTTTAATTCAGTTTATGTTGGATTGTAATTTAGTTCTAAGCATGACAATGTTTAGGAGCTAATTACTTTATTAGGGTTTTTCGTCGAATCGCTTGAAACTCTTTCATATAGTTAATGCATTATTGGTGATTTCTTCTTCAGGCATATTAAGATTTATTCAATAATTGTTTTGATTGCTTGATAATTAACTGATCATTAATTGTCATCACATATATGATTTCGAATCAAAATTCTGAAAGGTGAGATTTGAATATGTTGTAGTTAATAGACATAGGTTAAAATCGTGGACGAAAGTACCCCGATACTTGCGTAGTGTTTAGGGTTATTGTTCTTAATCCTCCTGTGTGGTAAAATCTATCATAGAAATATAGAAGGTTTCTGCACATGATTGAGCTCTTGTATGTCCTAACCGGAATATAATGACAGATTAGTTAACCTGCTATGTTAGACTCAAATGAGGAGACAGCGGGGTAGGATCTTAGCCAAACGAAACGGGGGTAATACGAAGAAGAATCATTAGCATTGCATTAACGCGTGAAAGAGTGGATAGTTGAGGAGATTGGAAGCCCTATCTCCATCATAACTGTCACGATCCGACCCGGGCATGGCGGTGCCTACACAGGCACCGCTACGTAATACATCAGAGATAATCAGCGGAACATACACAACTTAATAATGAAATAAAATATTAGGCTAGCCGATAAGGCTACCTCCCTGGATATAAACAAATCCAAAAGCAGTTACCTCAATTTATTTTTTATTTTTTATAAAGTGACCCACAAGATATGACTACAGACCTCTAAGAGTTTACATAACAACTGTGGATGACGGGGCCGCCATACCACTGAATGTACAAAAGTCAACAACTTGTGGAACCATACCAAAGACAAAGCCTCGGAGAAATGGAGCTTTCAAGAATCGAGCGGTGATCTAAGAGCGCGGATCGAAGCTATGTACCTCAACTGCGGCGTGACGCGGCCCGAAGGAGGTCAGTACAAAATATGTACCAAGTATGCAAAACTGAAAGTACTGTAATGTAATCATAATAGTCGAAAATACAGCTGAAGACATATATGATAACCCAATTAACAGTACATTGTGCCTTACCGAAGTGGAAGTAATGAAAGTCAATTTTACCTTGCACAGCCTGTTTCAACATATGAACGATAGTTACACCAGGGCTATGAACACCAGCCCTCAAACATCAAGCGCGCCCGTGGGATTCCCCATCACTGTCGACCGCTAGGTGTAAAATCTAATCATGTGTCGCGCTCGTGGCATTCTACCTCACTGTCGGCGTACACACATACAACACGTATATACCTATATCCTCTGCCCGTGGAATCCCCGTCGCTGTGAAGCGGTAGTAAGAGGAAAATACAACCATGTGACGCGCCCGTGGCATCCTACCTCACTGTCGGCGTACACATACACAATACATGCATATATATATATATATATCTCATGCCCGTGGAATCCCTCATCTCGGGTACATGACTTCATGAGGTATTCCTCACATCGTGGGTAGCAAATCCACGGAATAGGTGGTATAACGATCTTTGGGGATTTACCCTTCATTTATACTCTTACCCTGAAGAAGGTGGTATAACGATCTTTGGGGATTTACCCCTCATTTATACTCTTACCCCTCAAACTACATGCCTCGGAATCCCTCATCGAGCATGTCCACGGTGCATACACGTGGAATCCCACATCACTGACGGTATGTCCCAGTAAACTCATACTAAGACCATGGATGCATACCCGTGGAATCCCACATCACTGTCGGTACGTCCCGGTAGACTCATAATAAGGCAATGAAAGCATACCCGTGGAATCCTCCATCACTGACGGTACGTCCAAGTAAGTTCATAACTTCTTTAGACTTTCATTAACATACAAAATGGATCTCATTTTATGACCTTAAGGCACTTTCCATCTCACTTAACAAGTCCGGGGAATTTCAACCCAAAGTACTATGTATTTCTATTCTTTCCAAGACCCCTTTTCCACATAAGACCCCAAGATACTAACACCTGTAGTATCAAGGCTTATCTACATTTCAAACAAGTCACTATACTTATTAGAAAATACTGCTTCGGCTTCTAAATCAGGTGACCCTCATTTTAAACTTTAAGCAATTGTTGCCTTTAAATCAAATTGCCTTTCTTAGCATCCATTCTTTTATCTTTGTTTATCTACTCGAGAAAAACCGTTCCTTTAACCTTCCATAAAGTTATTATAACCAACTTCCCATAAAGCCGTTATACTAACCTTATGCATTAGAAACTAAGACATCCTTATCCTCTCATAAAGCCGTCATAACTAACTTCCATAAAGCCGTTATAACTCTTTATGTCTTAGACAACTTTGTTCTCTCTATTACCAAGAGGCTTGTACTTCAATTCAAGTTACACTACTTTCAAAATACTTCAAGAATCAATACTCCCCAAATCCAGTATTCTATACTTATTCATGTCAAGAAATCTTTGTCTACCTTATTAGGATAAACCATTCTTATAACTCTTCCTTAAGGACACGTGAGTTAATTCTCTAACTCAACCAACTAGACATCCATAAAACAAGTCAAATATATCAAATGACTTCACTTCATTTAAATCGTCGTCTGCCGTACCGTACGATTATAACTACTCATGCTCAAGAGATAAGAAAGTTTTCACATACCTCTTACCGCTTAATCCCTTGCCAAGTCAATATACGTCCGTAGTTGTCATCCTATAATGACCATAATACGTCTATTAGCTTCTAGCTTCAACGTAGAATATTCTAATGTAAAGTCCCTTGTTCTACGGGAAAAATTGGACAGCACTTCCTTTGTTTCTACGTACTTTTCCACCTTTTTCAAGGTCCGAATTCAATAACCAAACGCCCCATTTAAGGCACAACAATTCAGCTAACCAAAAAGGGGATTACACGCCTTTACAGGACGCGTAAAATTCTGCCCCACAATAATACAAAACAATCCAATAATTCCAAGCCACATTCGGCTACAATATCACAACAATTATCAATTTCCTTTCAATTTCCTCTTAATCCAACTCGTTATTCCAACATGGTATATAAAATCATAACCAATTATATACCCTCATATTTATAACATGCAACAAATTTTTGCTAACAACCGAATTGATTACAACATGAGTGGCTCACATGCCCATTTTCGGTTTTCAATAAGACGACAAGATCCAAATCTTTTCAAACCTTAATATAACAACCACATGCTCATTTCTTAAATACTATAACTTGAAATCTTCATTTACACAAGAAGGTGTAGATTTTAACTCAAGAAGCCCTCTTTCCGAAATCTTCTTCACTTTAAAATTACCCGCACGAACCCTCTACAAGCTTGCCAACACTTTTCCTTCTTGAAGCCTTTCCAAAAATCTCACCGGGGTTCATCAATTTGAGAGAGAAGAGAGGGATTTTTCTTAGGGAAACCCTTGCAAATGGCCAAGTCTTGAAGACTTGGCCCTAAAATAAGACCCTCATTTGGTAAAAAAGATGGGAGGGACACTTGTCACCCTCCCATAGGCCTTCTATCAAAATATCCCCTGTTTTTCGCCCCTTTCCGCGTAAAAATCCCGCCTTGGCGCCGCGGACCTGCCTCCGGCGCCGCGGCGCTGCAACTTCAGAGGATTTTCAGAATTATCGCGCCATGCCTCGCTGACGGCCAAGGCCGCGACGCTCTGGGAGATTCGCCCATCGTGACGCCTCACGTAACTTCCAACGCCGAATCTTCCTACCCCGATGTCCAATCGACGAGTGGTTTGTTGCGTTGGAAACTAGACTCAACGAACTTCATACTAGTCTTTTAAAACACCTCAAAACTCCTAAAGAATTAGGGGATATACCGCTCCAAAGTTGACTGAACGTCTGCCTACAACATTTTGCCAACCCAACTTTCCAAATTCAAATCTTATTTCCATTCGTACGTTCTTAACTTATCCCCTTGGATTTACGGGGTGTAACAATAACTGTTTTAAATCCCAAAGTATTTTCAACATCAGTTTAATTTCTGCACTTTATTTTAATTCGTAGTTATAATTGTCAAACAAAATAACGTTAACCAAATAGATACCATAGAATAGATAATAGGTACTTGATAATCAGTCTCTGTGGACGATATTCGGTCTTACATACTATATTACTTGAAGCGATACGTACACTTGCGTAAGCACTTGGAAATATCCTAACAGGGGCCAGACCCTTTCAATGTGGACCTTTTTATTCGTCAGGAACTTCATTCAATGAAACCTTGATGGTTCATGGTGTTGCCCCGACTCGTCCCTGCGCCTGATAATCTCATGGCGTCATACGGCTCGAACCGTCCACCGTTTGCTACGTCAGTGTTGTGTCCTTGACCCGACCTTCTTGGAGGGCGACTGACCGTGTATGTCAACATTGGCACTCGCTGGTCTTCCTCAATCTGCATCTTAGCCGTGTACCTAAGATTTATTTCATTTCATGTTTTCACTGGGAATTCCTTTAGGCTTTCCTTCAGCTTTCTGGAGGCGTTTGAACTTTCTGGGTTCAACCCATTTGCGAATGCAGCGGCCGCCCAATCTTTTGAGATAGATGGCAACAACATTCTTTCCCTTTGGAACCTATCCATGAAACCTCGCTGCAGTTCATCCCCTCACTGCTTTATTGTGAATATGTCTTGCTTGTGTTTCTACCCTTCGGGTCGTTGCGTGTGTTGACAGTCAATTTTGACCCATTTTTCGTATATTTATTGTAATTTTATGTGTTTTAGGACACCGCATTTTAATCAGCATTTTTTTACATTTTTTATCTTTTTATTTTTAATTATGCATTATGTCTTTGTTAATATTATATTTTTATTATTGTTACACCGTCGTTTTATTTTAATAATATTTGTATATTTTTAAATAATTAATTGACATCCCATTTTTACTTTTAATCAGGCATTAAACGTGTCTTAAATATTGCATTTTAGTATTATTGTGTCGGCATTTGCATTTTTATAATTTTGCATCTTTTTAAATAATTTTTCTTTTAAATAATTAACCCGCCTTACATTTTGTCAAACCAGTCCAGTCCAGTCCAAGACACAATTTGAATCAGTCCAATCCAACAACATTTTAATTTCATCCAAACACTCTTTTATTTTTTTCCCTAAATTTCAAACCCCACTTTTCATCCCCCCCCTCCAATACCAAACCCTAATTCTACCCCTATAAAATAAAACATCCCCCCCCCAATTAAAAAAAGGGGCCCAGTCGCACACTTCACAAATCAGCCCCCCCCCCATTTACATTTACTTTCCCCACTCCCTCACCCACAGAACCTAGTCGCACACTACCATCACTCTCTCAGTCCTAACTCCCGTCGCCCTCTCATCCTTCAGCCGCCACCCTCACCCCTTCCCGTCGCCCTCTTCCCTATCTCCCGTCGACCACCAGCTCCGGTGAAGCCACTATCGACCAACACCATTTTCAACTGCTCAAACCGCTGGCGGCGTTGCTCCGGCGACCTCGCCGTGGAAGTGACGCCGCTGCCCGTTGCCTTTTCGTGTTGTTAACTCCGGCGATAACACTGTTTGTATCTCTTTTGTTGGCTATGTTGGACTGATTTAACGTTATTTTCTAATTTTATGTCTTACCGGAATTCTTGGAAATATTGGTGACATTCGTTGGTATCGTTTTGAAGGGTATATGTTTGTGGATTTGGCTATTGGACTATGATATCTCGCCGGAGTTTTAAACTCCGGCGTTTCTCTGTTTTTACCGGCGATATTATGTTGTTGCTGAATTTAGTTTATTTGCTGATTTTCGATCTGAGTTTGGACCATTTTCATTACTTGCTGTTGTAGTTCCCACTGTTTTCGCGGATTATTTTGCTTCACTGTTTAGCTGTTGCTGTTATTGTTCGTCGGGTTTCGGATCCGACGAATATTGCGACCCACTGTTTTTCTTCCATTGTTGGGATCATTTTCGTTGCTATGTTGTTGTATCCACTGTCTCACGGATATTTTTGTTCATTGGTTTTGCTATTGGTGTTACCTGTTCGTCGGTTCTGGACTAGTTTTGACAATATTGCCCTATATTTTTTATTAAGTTGGTAAAACAGATACTGAACATTTGGTATTTACTGATTTGAACAAGATACTACACTTGACTGGCCGATGAAAAAGTTATCCGTCGATTTTTGAGGCCTCCATAGTTGCAAAGACGGAAAATAAAATAAATGATCCTTTCTGGGCAAGGATGATTTCTTCCACTTACACCGGATAACCAACATGCACTGGCGGGGCGAATTCTCGCAGCCGCACTTGTTTAGGCTGTCCCACTTTATATTTTTTTATATCTGAGCCCTCCGTGTTTAAAACTATTACTGTTCTGGCGCGGATATGAAGGTTTTATTTATTTTATTGCTTTTAACAATATTGGCTGATGAAGGAATCTCCGTCTGATTTCCAAGGCCTCCTCTGTGCAAAAGACGGATTTATTTATTTTTTGGCTTTACTTATTAATTCCTGTCATTGCTTTAAAATTATTTATTCTAGTACTAACACTTTTACTAAGTGTTTATGCAGGTATTCGGAGATCATCTTGCGCAGAATGCCTAAAAAGGGCTAAAAGATGTCCAGAAGTTTTTATTTTTATGTCGCATTTAATTTTAGTTTTACTATTTTGTATTGCACTTTATTTTAATTATAAATTATGAAAAAATGCTTAGAATAGGTAGAATAAAAAAAGGCAATAAATAATTAACCTAGGTTTGAACGAATAACCGCAAGTTAGCGGATCTTAAAGGATGTCTAACCCCTTCCCTTTAGGATAATAAAGAACCCTGATCCAGAATCTCACTAATTTCGCAGACCACTAAATGGAGGTCAATTGCAGTATTTTTATTGCAATAAACCAAGTGTCCTAATTCACTTAAATAATTAGGTGGTGACTCCTTAAAATCAGCACTATTGCTCCATCCAGGGAACCGCGTCAAAGAGCAACGTTGCGGATACCGTTCAGACCCCCGAGGTCAAAAACTGGCGCGACAGCGTGAGCCTTGAAAAAATTTATCTTCAAGAGTAGCAAAACAATCAATAGAATTTCGGGTAAGTGAGTATACCAGAAGAGTGTTCTCTTTATAAGTGTTTGGCCGAATTTCTTTAGCATAACAGATTCAATTTCGTGTTGTTTTATATCGTGCCTAGTGACGGCTGCCTCGAAGATTATGATGTGCTCTTCTGGATCTGTGGTGCCATCATATTTTGGTATATCATGCATCTTGAACTTTTTCGAGATTGGGATAGAGGCTGCACTTTCTGGATACGGCAGGACCCCATACCTTCTGTACCCCGTGCAGTTTATGATAGGTGGCGCCCTGGGTATTTCGCTCATTCGCTCGTTCATTTCCTTTTCTACTCGACGCAATCCTTCTGTGAACGCATCCAACGGGTCCTTCCCGCCCCTCATCTTTCTTCTTGCTGGTTTCAGGAGAAGCTGAAGCCTTCGCGTCATTTTGATTCGACGTCGGAGTCCCAACCCTTCAATGAGTAGCTATAGCAACCATCGCCGCCTCCATGTGCATCATCATCTCAGTTTGTCCTTTAAAGACAGTTGCGATAATTTCCTTAGTGAGAGATCCTCCTTTGTTAGTCATTCAGGGCTTGTCGGTTTGAGATTTGGCCGAGCTGTTTCCTTTGGGTGGTGCTTATTTTCGTGTTCCTTCCGCTTTTGTTTTATCCAAAATTTCCTCATCGCGTTCTTTCTCAGACGTTTTAAGGAAGACCCGCTCTCACCACTTTACCGCCTCTCGCTCAGACTCTTCTTCTTCTCGCTCGCAGTTCAAACGATCCGTCGTTCTCGATGCTCGGCGTGTATCGTCTGACTCAAATCCGTGATCCGTGAGTAATGCTATTTTTGCCTGACATGCTGTGAGTTATACATATCTGTTAGGGTTTTTTTCGATAAGATCGGCTACAGATCAAGACAATTCCACAACTGTCTATCCCCACAGACAGCGCTAAACTGTTTTCCGGTGAAAATGATTCTAACAAAAAACACAGTTAGAGATTTGTATTAAAGGGTTTAAAGACAAGTAGGTTGTATCCGATCCGGAGACCCTCTTGATCGAGTCCGGGATTGTTAGCTAGGTTACAAATATATGATATGAAAAATATAAGTAAAAGAGCGATAATAAGTAAGCAAGTAAAATGAATGAGATCTAAAAATGAGCTAGGAATCAAACAAGAGCCAAAGCTGAGAATATTGTATTAGCTTGAGAGAGATCTAGGTTACAAATGTGAGCTTAGAGAGAATACAATGTGTCTTTGTTCTCTTCTAAGTCTTGCATATATAGGACAAAACTTAGACTATTATGACCCCAGAAAGTTGTGGCGACGTGAGCATACTGACGTCACTGTACCCACACGCGCTGCGATACTCTGATCGAGGAAGGCTGATGTGACGAAAATTGTTGGAAGTAGAGGACAGCTGCGGAGATCTGTTGGGATTTCCAAAACCACTAATCTTTTTTATATACGCTTAATGCATCCAGATGTGTTTTTACCAAATACAAATATGTAGTATATCTACCATCTGGATAAAAGTTATTACATTCTCGTAAACTCACATATTGTACTCTAAATTCGCCTCATAAGAAAAGTCCAAATTGTAGTCTTTGAAAGTTAAATGATGATATATTGCTTTACTTATACTTGTGGGGAGAAATGAACTTCAACACGTAATATTCGATCTATTCTTGATTCTTGAAGACAAAAAGTGTCAAAATAAGCTATACACTGGTAGAACACACCACAAGAAATTGTTTGGACTTCCAACTGCCCATGTGGTACCATGACCCCCCACCCACCCAAAGTCCCAAACCCTACTATATGTATAGAGAGAGACAAAAGCATTCCCCCACTACAGGATAATTCCAAATAAAAGTCATAAATACTAAGATGCTAAGAGAATAAATTGCATAAATAATATAAGAATCTATGTTTTACACTAAAAATAAATTAACCTTTATACGTCGTTTTTACACTATTAATTCAATATATGTAATTACAGGTAGCAACTTAAACAATAAGGCAAGTAACTTTTATAGTAAGTTAAATTAGTGATGTAGCATAAAAGTGGCAATAACCTGTTAGCGGAGGTAAGCTAAATTCGTTATTATTTGTTTTTCAGATTACCATATAAAGGTGATAAAAGAATCACACTGAACGGGTTTGTTGGGTTCGGATACGCAGCGAAATTTAAAAATTTCGTGTTTCAAATCCAACAAATGACGAACTGTAGGATGATTATGCAATAATCAAACATATAATCACATAACATGTATAATAACTGAAATGCATCGACAGAATACTTACGGTTTGTATAAATTTGGAATTTTTTAGTATAGCGTCTGAGGGTGCGCACACAACTGATCCTCGATTGCAAGTTCCTAGAACTCCGATGTAATCCCTCTTTCGAACAGCTAGGAAATTCGACAAAGGTTCGAGAGAATATTTTAAGACGATTATGAATCAAGTGTATTAGAATAATGAATTGACCCTCTATTTATAGTTGCGTTTTAGGGTTAAAACGCAGCTTAGGGTTCTCGTGGGCCAGGCCCAGAAAACGAGACGCAATGGTCAGTTCGGACTGCCCACTGTCTCGTCGGCGCCGCGACCCTTATGTCCCAGGAGCCGCGGCGCTTAACGTGATGTCGTCCCGTTTTCATTTTAATTAAATCTGAAATCCAATTTCGACTTAATTAAATAATCATTATTCATTCAAATGTCTCGATCATAAATCGAACATTTATATTCTCTCATTACATTTTTAGATCGACGGAACAATTGACTTAGTGTTACCCTACATGTCTTCACATATCAACACTAATCATATTATGGTCTACACGTAACTCCTAAACGGCACCGGAAGACGAAATCAATATGTAAAGTATAGTTACACGAATCTGGTAAACTGAACCTCTATGTGGGAAGATAAAATCTTTTCATTCACGACACACTCGATCAAACTTAGGATCTGCCAAGTGTCTATCCAAATGGCTTGATCATTATATCTCATCTATATTAGTTAACAACAAGACCATATCCTAAATATGTCTATTGCGTTGGCCAACGACTTAATTAACCTAATATCACTGAGAAACTGAGTGATCTCTCAAATATACATTCGAGGAATGAATCTTAATCTTGGCTCAACTACCACCTTTAATCTATTTTGTAATATACCCAACACAAGTCGTATCTCAACCTATAAGGCATTTGAACTTAGGACATGATCAAAATATATTACTCTGCAGACAATGTGCGTATCGACCTCAAGTCTAAGAACTTCTATCTCCCACACGCTGATCATACTTTAGACATTGTATAACAAACAATATATCAACAGGGTATATCAATACTTCTAAAGTATTCATGTGTCTATCACGAGTAACCATTACTCGTAGCATGTGAGACATACTACATCATCTAAGGATGTGATACATACCACATGTCGACATATCACATATCATCGATATCTCATTCTCGATGATCATTAGTCGAGGCTATTTTAAGAGTTACGTTATAATATTAATATATCACACTATTAATAATCATGTAACCTATAGGGATGCATATATATTATAAAATATCATAAACAATCAACTAATAATTCATTAATTGCAAATGTCAAAATATTAATCTCCATTAATAATAATATGAATATATATAAAGTACATTTGTCCTAATACAGATTATCTCTAGGACATAAATATACTTTCACACACCTCATATTTACATCAAATTAGTAAATGCATATCACAATATACCTGAAAAGAATTGTTGATTATTAATTGATGCCAATACAACCTGATGATGTACAAAATATAAACACCATCGATATACACATTCAGCACAAAACTCATAACATAACATACTTTATTGAACATTGATAAGAAAAATAAGTTATATATGGCAACTGGCGACTAGAGTTAATATCTTTTTTCTAAATTATGTATTTATTTTAAAAAATATATTATATATATACAAATCATTAATTTGAAATTTAATAACTTAAAAGAATTATGAATTCATAAGTTTTAAATTTCGTTTCCACCTTCGATATAAGATGTAATAATACTCTTAATAATTTGAGATTCTTTTTAAAAATAAAACGTACAAACTTGACCGCACCCGAACATCACACTAATGTTAATATTATTTTTTAGCATGTGGTGCAAAGAGTTTAAGTAGTATTATCTAGACGTCCTGAATATGATAGACCCGGTCCCTCATCGCTATCACCAAGGTAAACTGCGGGATGTGCTTCATTAGTCAGGGTCTGAGAGCGGACAACTAATCAATGCCACAAGGCTCAACCTCCTGCCGGAGATCGATCCCACACAGCGCATGCCAACGCGTCTTAGCGCCCATCCTTTGCCACTAAAATATGCTCCGGGGAACAATTCGATGAGAGGGGACTCGAACACGAAACTCCTTCTAGCATACCCTTAGTGAAATGGCCACTGGGTCAAACACTTTTGAGTTTTAGGTTTCTTTTTCTTGTTTTTGCATTAATCATTCTGTTTCTAAAACCTATGTATTTTATTAATTTAAATTTGTATCGTAAGAAGTCCATGAGAACTGTTGAGTGAGTTTCGAGTGTTGAGAGTTAGACGTATCTAAGGTACATAATCGAAGGCCCGAGGTCCACAGAACTAATTCCCACACATGAATATATGTTAAAAAGTGCATGAACTCGCCCTCATATTATTAATATTATTATTATTATTATTATTATTATTATTATAATTATTGTAAGATGATATTAATCTCCCTTGAGGAGTCTTTCTCATTAATATCGATATATATAGTGTAATATACATCTCTAATGCAAAATGAATCCTAGTCCTAATTACAAGAGGAATCCTAGTTTACCATAATTATATATCACTAAATATTTACACAATATATGGGATATATTCTAATTATGGTAGGATGTCTAATTATACACGTTTACACACCCCCTCAATCGGAGCAAGAGGAGGCCGGACGCTGAGACTGGATCTGAAGTCAAGAAATAACTGTCTGGGAAGTCATTTGGTAATATATCTACGTATTGATATGATGAGGGCACATGTAATACTCTAACAAGTCCTAGCGCGACTTTCTCACATGTAATCGCAGATATGTTATCACAGTACACAATAGATGTCTGACGCAAAGAACACTGAAGCTCTAACAGTAAATTTCTGAGCCAACAAATCTCAGCTACCACATTTGCAACGCCTCTGTACTCTACCTCGGTACTAGAACGGGATAGGGTGACATGTCGCTTGGCAGACCATGAGATCAGATTATCTCCTAAAAAACACAATAGCCGAAGTGGAGTGTCGCGTGTCCGTACACCCTGCCCAATCTGCATCCATATAAGAGAGCAACTTGTTTGGTGCAGAGGATATAGGTGCAAACCATAATCAAGCGTGCCCTTAATGTATCGGATGATACGCTTAAGAGAAGTGAAATGAGACTCACTGGGGGCATGCATAAAGAGGCATACCTGCTGAACAACATAAGCAATATATGGCCTAGTAAATGTGAGATACTGAAGTGCACCTGCAAGGCTCCTATAAAGAGTAGGATCGGATATAAGAGCAACATCCATAGCACTGAGCTTGGATTTTGAATCAGATAAATCAAATAGAATATGAAAAACAATAAGAAAAGGATAAAGATTCTGACTAAACAATCGGAGTGGGCATAATTTTGAAATTTGCATCTTAGCCCGTACACAATCTCCTCTGCATACTTACGCTGACTCAAGAACATGTGATTGACAGACCTGGTCACTGATATCCCAAAGAAGTAACTCAACTTGCCCAAATTAGTCATTGCAAATTCGGTCTTAAGTAAAGCAATAATCTCATTTTTTAACTCATCAGATGAGGCAGTACAGACAATATCATCCACATATAGTAGTAAGTAAGCAATGCTACTACCTCGATGAAAATTAAAAGTGAAGTATCACTCCTGCTGCATACAAATCCAATCTGCAAAATATACATGGCAAAGCGATCATACCACGCACGAGGAGGCTGTTTCAGGCCATTTAGTGACTTACAGAGACGACACACATAGTGAGGGACTGCTGGATGGGCGAACTCAGGTGGCTGATGCATGTAGACTGTCTCTTTCAGGTCCCCATGTAAAAATACATTTTTCACATCAAGTTGATGCATCGGCCAGTGTTTGGCCATGGCTATGCTCAGAATGGTGTGAATGATTCGTTCAGCTTTACCATTTTGTGGGGAGGTGTGAGGACATGAGAATCGAAAAACCATGTCATTATTTGTACAAAATCGGTGAATGATGGAGTTATTGAATTCACGACCATTATCGCACTAAAACGATTTATACCTTTTTTCAAACTGTGTTTGGATAAAAGTTTGAAACTCAAGAAATTTGGCAAACACTTCTGATTTGAATTTAAGAGGATATACCCAAATGTAGTGAGAAAATTTATTTAGCAACACAAGATAATATTTATGACCGATGAAACTAGAGACATGAGATGTCCATAAATCGGCATGTATAATATTAAACGGTGCAAAAGTAACACTAGTAGATGATTTAAATGAAAGACGAGTATATTTGCCTAAAGAACAAGAAACACAGTGTTGGGCTAGTTTCCCATTATTACATGGAATAAAATTATTGTCTCTAAGAAAATTAAAAACTGGGGCTCCTGGATGACCAAGCCTATTATACCATGTGGATGGAGAAATAGCCGCTAGAGAGACGGGAGAGCAAGATCTGGCAGCGGAGGTGGATGAGAATGGATAGAGATCCCCCGTGCTATTGCATCTCGTTAGAGGTGTCCCCGTATGAAGATCTTTCACAGTAAACCAAAAAGGTCAAAGTCAACAGAGACAAAATTATTACGAGTAAAATTGCGGACATCAATTAAGTTCTTAATGATGTGTGGAGCATATAGGACATTTTTAAGGGAGAAGGGTGGATGAGGTGGTTGTGTGTAGGATGTACCATAGTCCTGTATTGGAATGTGTTGGTCATTGCCAACTGTAATATATTAAGGATACTTTAAACTAAATATGTTACACCCCGTAGTTCCAGGGTATGTATGCGAGGACGTACTACGAGAATATGACATTAAAATTGGAAAGGAAAAAAGATGTGATTTTTCGACGGAAAAGTTTCCGGATTTTGTGAAGGAAAAAGGTTCGTTAATGGGAATTGGATTCCCAGATTTGGTATTTGGACTTCTTGAAATATTAGAGAATTATGGAATTTTATTTCCGGAATTGGTCACGTGGGGCCCACGGGAGAAGTTTACGATTTTGTGGGGCCCACTTTGTTTTCGAGATTTTGGCCATTATGGATATTTTCGGGAGATGAAATATTTTGGACGAATAGGAGGGCGACACGTGTCACCCCTAGGTGGCTCTTGGCCGAAATTTGCTTGACAAGTGGCAAGACAAGTGGCCTTGTCTTGCAAGATATTTTTAGTGTGGACAAGTGGCTTGTGGGACCCACACACACTTGTCCCCAATCTCAACCACACACTTGCCTTCATCCTAGCCCTTGGTTGTCCTATATATACACTACTAGTTGATGAAATCTTCCACACTTAACCATTTCAAGACTTGAAAAACCCTCCCTCTCCCTTCATTGTTGCTCTCGTTTTTGAACCCTCACCTTGACCTAAATTTGTCCAACAATTCTTAAACTCTTAAGTGTTCTTCCCTAAGGTGTTAGGAAGATTGTGTACCAAGAGTTGGAAAAGATTTCACACCCCTAGCCTATTTAGTTTGCCTTGGCCGAAAGTTGTCTTGATGGAACCCTAAGTGTTCTTCACTTTTTGGAGTTGATTCTTGAATAGAAGTTGGTTATGAGCTTCTATGGGTTGCTTGTAGCGGATTGGAACGTAAGGATTTGGAGCTAAACTTGCTAAGGAGCGACTTTAAGTTCTTGGATATTTTTGGGCTATTTGAGGTAATGAACCTTAACCTCTTTGTGAAATTGATTAATATGTATATTGGGAGTATATTTTGGAGTATAAGATATGTGGAATGAAGGTTGGAAAGTTTTGGAACTTGTTAAGTTGCTAAAATGGAAATTGGCAAGTAAGCCATCAAAATGGTAAAAACGTATCTTACTTGTTGTAAAGCTAATAACAAAGTAACTATAACTTATATTAAGATTGGACTATAAGTTGGAAGACTAATGAAGTAATTGGATAAGTGAAATTGTAATAGTTGGTCAAGGACCCCAACTAAAGGATCAGATTTACTTTGGATGTATTTACTTTGGTGTATTTACATTGGATCAGATTTACATTGTTGTTAAGGAAGATTGTTAATCGCGTCCGTTTGGCGTGATCCCGCCGTTAATTGTTGTTGTTGTTGTTAAGGGGAAGATTGTTAATCGCGTCCGTTTGGGCGTGTGATCCCCTTCGTTAATTGTTGTTGTTGTTGTTAAGGGGAAGATTGTTAATCGCGTCCGTTTGGGCGTGTGATCCCCTTCTTTAAATTTTGGAAATGTTGCGCCTTAAATGTGGCATGTTGGTTACTGTTATCGGGCCTTGAAAAAAAAGGTGGAAAAGTATGTAAAAACGGAGGAAGTGCTGCCCAATTTTCCGTAGAATTAGAGGGTTTTTTATTGGTATAAGTCTTCAATGGTAAGTAAGGTTTGATAGAAGTACTATGACCATTTTAGGATTGAAGTACTACGTGTGGCGTGATCTACTTGGCTTAAGGAGTAGCCGACGAAGTTGAAGTACTTGGAGCGTTTTGTTATTTGTCGATAATCGTCGCGAGGTATATGAACCTCTTCCTATCCTTTCTAGCATGATTGTTGTGAACTATGTAGTACGGTAGACGTACATGTGCTAAACGAATTTGGTGGGTTTAAAACATAAAGTGTTATAATAGTTTTATGGGAAGTTAGTTATAACGACTTTATGTAGGTAAAAGAATGGTTTGTTGATTTTAAAAGGTAAGAGACTTGACTTATATTTGACTTGTTTTAATGTTAAGAACTTGAATTGTGTTAAAAAGTTATGAAACCGCATTCATGAGTAATGGGTACTTGGTCTTTAAAAGGATAATGTTATATTGATTTCGGAAATGGGAATAAGTATCGAACAAGCCATTGCAGCGTTAATAAAGGAAAGTGTAATGACAATTAATTATATTAAAACAAGTAGAAACCTCCATCTGCATAGAAGCTAAGCTAAGACAAAATTGTATTACATTTCCTAGATCATGGCTGCTTTAATAAGATCATTATAAACAAGTACTGATTTTCTTAAATTCCAAAGTAAGGAACTTGATTTCTAAAGGAAAGGAGACTTGAGGAATTGAAGTATAAATTGGTTTAAAAAGAAGGTATGAAAATTGATTTTTGGTTTACTTAAAAAGATAGTTACTCTATTTTGATACTACGGGTATCGTGTGACCTTTATAAAAGAATTGGATCTGTTGAAAGAATTTAAGTACGTAGTACCTTGGGGTTAAAACCCCGATTTGTGATCATAAAATGAAAGTCTAAGAGTATGTTGAACTTGCCTATGCTTGTGGTGATAGCCTTTGTTGTGCAAGTGTTGTATTTACGTACTCTGGCGTCTCGATGGAGGCGGCTATCTGGTTGATTGATGGACATCTTGACACGTTGGGTGGCCCACGAGTATCTTCCATTATGATTGTTATCTTGTTATTTCCTTTGGACATACCGACACGATGGGTGGCCCACGGGTATGCTTCCATTAAGTGTTATCTTTTATTTGCTTTGGACATACCGACACGTTGGGTGGCCACGAGTATCTTCCATTATGATTGTTATCTTGTTATTTCCTTTGGACATACCGACACGATGGGTGGCCCACGGGTATGCTTCCATTAAGTGTTATCTTGTTATTTGCTTTGGACATACCGACACGCCAGTTGCCCACGAGTATCTTCCATTATGATTGTTATCTTGTTATTTCCTTTGGACATACCGACACGATGGGTGGCCCGGGTATCTTCCATTAAGTGTTATCTTGTTATTTGCTTTGGACATACTGACACGATGAGTGGCCCACGAGTATGCTTCCATTATGATTGTTATCTTGTTATTTCCTCTGGACATACTGACACGATGGGTGGCCCAGGGGTATGCTTCCACTAGGAGTGTTATCTTGTTATTTTCTTTGGACATACTGACACGTTGGGTGGCCCACGAGTATGCTTCCACTATGAGTGCTATATTGTTATTTCCTTTGGACATACCGACCACGATGGATGGTCCACGAGTATCGTCCATTAGGATGGTTCCATGACCACGCTTATACCGAGGTAAGACGCCGGCACGCCGTTGTCTTGGGTTAAATTCCCGGTTATATTTGAGTGATGACTTTACTGGCGTGAGTCCACGACTTGACATCGCTAATATATATTGTGTCTTGTAGTTTGGTTATCATACATGTCTCTGCTTTATATAGTATTATGATTTCATTTACTGATTTTTCGATTTCACATACTTGGTACTGTTATCGACCTCCTTCGGGCCGCGTCACGCCGCAGTAGAGGTACACAAGTTGTTGATCCTCGCTCTTAGTATCACGGTTCTGCGTATTGGGAAGCTCCGTTTCTCCGGAGGCTTATCTTTTGGTATAGTCCCCTGTCATTGTAGGTACTTGTACATTCAGGGGTATGGCGGGGCCCTGTCCCGTCATAGTTGTTAAAAAAAACTCTTAGAGGTCTGTAGTACTGTTGTGGGCAGGGTTTGTAAAGGGTGTAACTGTTCGATTTTACATATATATATGCAGAAAGGTGACCGTTTTGGTTAGCCTGTTTCTTTTCATATTGTTCATATGTTTAAGTTTTTAATTCCGCTGATTTTCTCTGATGTTGTATCACTAGGGTGCCCGGGGTAAGGCACCAGTCGCGGGCCCGAGGTCGGGTCGTGATAAAATATTTTGGATATATTACTTGCAGACCGGGTGAGGTGAGATGTGGCTCCCGAGTCCATTATACAAGTGTTGTCATTCGGTGCAAGTTTAGGTTCTTTGAAGGCTGCCCGACCGGGAGCTACGCTTGGAGCGGCCTGAACCGGCCTTGCATAAAGTGGGTTTCTGGGCTGGTCGGCGGGCCGAGTCGGCACAACAACCCTTGTTGAGCATACGGGTTGAAGGGCTGCTGTTGGTATTCTTGAGGAGTCACGGCGCTCTGCTGGAACTGTTGAGGCGCCGCGGCCCAACTGAACTGGGGACTGGGTAGTGGCTGTTGCTGCTGGTTCTGATGGCCGCGACCCTTGCCACGACCACGGCCTCATCTATCGCCGCGTCCCTTGCCACCTCTGTCGCGGTTGGGAATTTTCTGGCGAGCTTTGGCCGGCTGGAATTTGACTTTGGGGTTGCGTTTTGACAGCTAACGCCTTCTGATTGTGCTCATCCTGTTTAGCACGATGGGTTTTCTCCAATAGTAATTACGAGTGGGCTTTGTTAAAACTGGGAAGAGGGTCAGCCTGCTGAATCATCGTGGCTAGGGTGTCGTATTCCCCTTTAGGAAGGCCTGCAATCAATTGCAACACCATCTTTGTTTTGGACACGGGCGTACCAATATTGAATAATTGGTCTGTCACTAGTTTCTGCTGTCGACAGTATTCGGACATATTGAAATAATTCTCCAGACGTGTGTTGTTGAATTGCTCCTCCAAGTACACTGTGCGAGTGTATTTGTTGTCTGGGAAAATTTCTTTCAATCTTGTCCATAACTCGCGGGCAGAAGCCCCCGTTTTCATGATGGTGAGAAGTAGGTCTTTGGATATAATACCATATATCCACGGTTTAACCACGATATCAAGACAACGCCATGTTGTGTCATCAATCTCCGGGGGCGAGTAATAGAATCGTCAATATGATCAAGGACATGGTAAATGCATGCATGAATTTTGAAGAGTTCGACCCACGACCAGTATTGACCATTTTCCTGATAAAAAATGAGAGGGATGAAATTCTTGATGTTTGTAACGGAGAGAGCCGGATGAAAAAATGGTGATGAGTTGGTGGTGGGAGGTGTGGAAGCGGAAGCATCAGAAAGTGTGGGAGAAGGAAGAGGATCCATTTAGAGAAGAGAGGAATGATAGAGAGAAAAAAGATTTTTTGTGAAAAAGGGGTGGTTGCTGAGGGGGAGGGGGTCGGCGGCCAAGGCTAGAAATATTTTAGGTTTTTAGGCTCTTGGCTCTTGATACCATGTAAGATGATATTAATCTTCTTTGAGGAGTCTTTCTCATTAATATCAATATATATAGTGTACAATATACATTCCTAATACAATAGGAATCCTAGTCCTAATTACAAGAGGAATCCTAGTTTACCATAATTATATATCACTAAATATTTACACAATATATTAGATATATTCTAATTATGGTAGGATGTCTAATTATACACGTTTACAATTATTATTATTATATAAAACTAAGTCCTCCCAACTTTTAGGTGGTGAATCACACCATTTCTTAAAATTTTGATTGAAAAAGACCCATCCGGAGATAACTTGGGTGATGTGTTACTTTAATTTATCTATTTTGACATTATTAAAAGGAAAAATAAAAGAAACTTGGAGTTAGTTGGAAACATGTTATGGAAATGGAATTTAAGTTTTAAGCGCTAATAATAATAATTTTAAATATTTATAGAATCGGGTCATTTCAAAAGTAATTACACTGCAGGTAATTTTATATGATAATCGTTAAATTATAATCAGACATAATTGATAAGTAATATGTTATAACAACTTAAATTATAGTAATAATGTAAAATAATTTTAAAAAAAATCGGTATTTATATCTTAAAGCTCCCAACACCATTGCAGGATGCTTAATAGTGCATCCACATAGAGTGAAAAATGATCAATTGAGTGTTCGCCTGGGCAGCTTAATTGATTTTAAGAGGGATATTTGGAGCAATGATCAAGGATCGAATCCCGTCAGCGGTAGTATGGGGTTTCTTTTTTAAATAAAGGAAGGCCTCTTGTGCGCAGCGTGGTATTGATCTAACATTTGAAATTAATTGAGTCACCATGATTTACCTCCTTCACAGACCTGTCGGACCGGAGTGTGAAAGCTTCTGGGGTGGGAGATTCCATCTTTTGGAGCAAAAATGATCAATTGATTACTCTTAAATCTTAATTGGAAAATGATATTATAATTATATAGGACATTTTTCTTATCAATTTTGGTGTGAGTCCACTCCAAGGTAGTCTTGGCAATGATAGCTACTAGTCATACGTACATCTAGTACAATAGTCCACTTGCATGAGCCATGTTGCCATATATATTTGTGTTTAAGACCGTGCACTGTCCGCATAAAAAATATATTATGTAATTTTATTAAGCAAGCATACATTTGGTAATTTATATGTTAAAGTAACCTGCTATACATGTTAAATTTGGCCTTACTGCTTCAATTAGTGAGTATACGTTAAGGAAGACCGGTAAAATAGAAATAAATATCTTTCTTTAGGCATTTTAAGTATATTGGGTCTATTACCCGCAAGGGTAGTCAAGTTGGTGTAGCAGAAAAGCTTGGGACCGCAAGGTCACGAGTTCGATCCCCTGCATAAATTTTCTTGGTTGAGTCTGTCACACATGGCTTGTCAAGTGTGGTTTACTGGCTGACGTGATTTGCAGGCTATTGCGTCAGTCCGGGGTTTACCCAGTGCGCACTTGCGAAGCAGATAGTGGCTGCGGGTTCCTCGTCAAGAAAAAAGTATATTGGGTCTATTATACAAGGAAATAAGAGATCGATGTCACACAATGTATTGGTGTAGGGTGGGTGAAATTGAGACTCTCTTCCGGAGTGTTGTGTGATAAGAAGGTGCCATCAAAACTTAAATCCGGTAAGTTCTACAAAGTGGTGGTTAGACCGACTATGTTGTATAGGGCGGAGTGTTGGCCAGTCAAAAACTCTCATGTTCAGAAGATGAAAGTTGCGCAATGAGAATGTTGTGATGGATGTGTGAGCATACTAGGAGAGATAGGATTATGAATGAAGATATTTGTAACAAGGTGGGAGTAGCCTCGGTGGTGGACAAGATGCGGGAAGTGAGACTGAGATGGTTTGGGCATGTGAAGAGGAGAGACACAGATGCCCCGGTGCGGAGGTGGTTAACTACGAACGGTTTTAGAAGAAGTAGAGGTAGGACGAAGAAGTATTGAGGAGAGATGATTAGACTAGACATGACGTAGTTTTAGCTTACCGAGGACACGACCTTAGATATGAGGTTATGGAGAACCCAGAATAGGGTAGAAGGTTAGTAGGTAGTCCCGCTTAGTCTATCATACTAGTAGACATAGTATTATTTTATAGTTTCATGTCCTTTGATTCTGCTGCTATTTGTTGTTTCGTGTACTTTGATTATCTTATTTACATGTGGTATATATTGCTTCTTTTTTCAGAATGTTTTATCATGACTCATTCGCTTTCGTTGTTTTCATTTTCATACAGCTTTAAATTTCTTACATGTTTCTGACCGTTTCTTTTACTTATGATTTCTCTTGAGCCTGAGCCGATGGTGTTTCGGAAACAATCTCTCTCGTCATACCCCACATTGTGAGATTTCATAAATTTTTAGGGTCGAAACATGTATATATGTGCGAAAATGTAAGTACAAAAAAAAATTAAAATACATTTTGGAACTCAATCACTCAACTCAAATGTCAATACGTCTAAATTCTAAATCCGTCATTGTTCTCACCCACGGTCATAAGGCACATTAAACAACTAGAAAAAATGTTTGAGCAAGTTGAATGGTACGTCCATTAACCATAATAACTACCACGTACAATACCAAGGCAGTAAAACAAAAATGAAAGGAAATTCGAACACCACCGTTATAATATATATTTGCAGTAGCAACAATAGTGAGAATAGATGCAATTTTCAAATTTGCAAAAGAAAGCTAGTGGAGTACTATGTTAGGAAATGGCCACCCAAATTGGCCCCAGTTTGAAATCCCTTTGCTTCTACTTCCACTCTTTTCTTTGCATCTTCTTGTTCTTGGATACTCTCCTACCCCACCAATTTCATTTCTTAATTTTCTACAACTATTTGCTATTTGTTCATCACCATTTTCAACTTCAGCAATTTGTTCAACTTCCCTTTCATCTTCTACACAACTAGTACCATCATTTCTCCAAGAAAGTCTGAGCGTGTCAATGACACGCTCGGCTTTAAAGTAAGAGCTGCATGCATTAATGCTTACAGCTCTTAACACTAAATGACCGCCTTCGCGGTGAGATTTTACTCGAACCCTTTCCGTTCCACTTATTGAAGTCAGAGGAGGTGGAAAAGTCGTCGTCCTTTTGATTATTTTCTTGAATTCTCGACATTTTGATCGCTGAAATTCACGAGAAATGTCCCTATCATCCATGATTTCGCTGAAATGACTACCAGACTCGCTTCCTAAGATTTCCGTGCACATCTCCAAGCTTCTCATGCTCATAACGGATGAAGATTGCTTCGTCGAGGGGTGAACATAGACTTCGTTTTCTTTATAATCGGGTTGATAATTGTAGGAATTAGAAGGGTTGTTGAGGATTTGCATGAAGCTCCAGTTATCTTGTGGAGAAAATTTTGATATGGGAGGAGCCATTTTGTTCATTAGAACATGTGGTTCAATAATTTGAGGATCTAGACAAGATTGCAACACTTGAGACATAGTGCAAGTTGTGGTCAGTTTTTGCAACAATTTGGTTTTAAAAAACAGAACAAAGAAACAAATATTGAGCTTAAGTGTGCAATTTTGGGTGTTGAGAAAATAATGAGCTTAAAATGAGTCCGGAGCTAAGGCCGATACAATGCAGTATAGAGTTTCTATTCAAATCTCTACTTCAACACGATGCACTAAGGACAAGTGAAAGTAGCGCGATAAAGAGCAATGATAGTTGGATATAGATAATAGACATGAAAGAAAAGTGGAAGATGCAAGCTTGAATTTATAGGAGTAAGAAGCTACCACTTGACGGGTTTTTTGGGTGGGTGTGTGGTGATGGTGAAGGGGGAGGGTTATCGTTAATTAAGAATTTAAACTTAATGAGTTCGACCTTTAAAAAATTGATTATTAAACCTATTGTGACACTAAATGAATTCATAATTTAAGTGGGAGGCTAGATTAATTTGAAATTGGACAAAACCTCATTGGGTTTTTATTTTTTATGCCTGCCATTATTATAAATTAAAGAAACATAAACCATTGTAAAGATTGCACTATGATAGGGAATCAATCTAATGTTTTAAATGTCTTTTAGAAAGTTGGTTCAATAAAGAACGATATCCCACTAATAGCTATTAGCTAAGTACAATGCAGTATTAGCAAATAATTAGGGCTAAAAATTTATTTGTATCGAGTGTTTACACAAAGCTAATATACGCATCATAATCAGACAACTAGTGTTTCGTTTCAGCTCAATAACAAGGTTTTATTAATTCTTGTTTCTTGTCATTAAGCACTTAAGCCTAGTCATGTTTCTTTTGATTCTATTAATTCTTGCGTTTGTTGGACAAACGAGGACATGGACAGAGGCGAATTCGAGATTTAATAGGCATTTGGATATGAATTTAGTAATATTTAGAAAAAAAAAGTACAGTATTTGAACTTAAGTTGAATAATTATATTTGAGAATTGATGTTGTGTTCAAACATGTATAACCCAAAGTTTTTTTTTTTTTTTTAAAAGTTAGAAAAAAGTTTTTTTTAAAAGATTGTTTGTCCAAACGGGTCAATAAACTTTATGAGTTCAACATTTTAAGATTCTTAGCCCTGAACTTGTTATATTTTTCAAAATAATGGATTCAGATTTAGTATTTCTTACAATTTTAGTAGATTATACATAAACTTTGTGTCGAAAGTATTTGAGTTCATGCACCGTCATTTACACCAACTCGTATTTACAACGTCATTCTCTTGTCTATTATTCTCTTTTCCTCCCCCCTCCTTGCTAGTTTTTTTAAATAAGGTGTCTTCTCAATTATTACTCAAAAGCGAGTACATTAGAAATAAAAGGCGGTGGGACAGACCCCTATCCCATTGAACCAGATATAGAAATAATTGTCCTAGCTAAAGCATAAGCAGCTTCATTCGCTAATTTTCGGTGCGAAATGAAATTCATAGAATATATATGAGTAATTCAAAGGATAAATAGAAATATTTGATAGGATTCGATTCATTTTAAAAAGAGAAGAGGCCGGGGAGGGACTTCATATTCATCATTTTTGAAAGCGAGGGGAAGAGATCTCTTTTCTGCAACGTGTCTCAATCACCACATAACTATGAGCAAAGCCACAATTCAACCAGTTGAGAGCTTCCCGAACGCCCATAATCTCTGCATTAACTAACATGTTAGGTACTTTATTTAAGAACCTTGCTTGACCAGTCGACTACCCTGCAAGTCTTAGAACCGGTTAAGTAAGCAGATAAGCAAAAATTAAAGTAACGCATAAATATAAAGACACAGGTTTTTATATTGATTCGGATCATCGGTGTGGTACATATTCCAATCCCCTTGGGTTACAAGGATTTCCTTAGAGCTCTTGAATGAATTGTGTACAAAGATGGTTCGGATTGAACTAAGTGTCCGCTTTGGACTTCTTCCGATCTTGAATTAATAACCTATCCTTTTTTTTCCTGACACTAATAGACTAAATTGAATACAATGCGTTTACAAGATGTAAAGTGAATAATACGTTTCTCAAGTGAAGATGTGTTTTTCTCCGGCTCGTGAGGTCTTCCTTTATAGTTGGCAACTTCAGAATCTTGAGAGATGGTAGTGAATCAATCATTCCTTTGATTGATTCTGATTTTCACACTCTAAGGTAACCCAAGGGAGGTTGTCTTCAATCAAGGATTTAAAATGATCCACTGATTGATCTTGTATCCATCTTGTTATCTTCTTTCCTTTGATAGTTTAGGGCTGAGATCTTCGCTGGGTAGAAGAAGTCAGTTGTCTTAATCTTGTGTCTTCTTTCCTTTGTTGGTTTATGCCTTGAGATCTTCATGATTGAATAGTAGATCTTATCATCTCTTAAGTCTTATATTTTGTTGTCGTCAGTCTTCTTCATATTATTTGTACCTTCAGGATCTAGGTTTTTCTTTTCTGATTTCTTGATTTAAGGTTTACTTGAAGAGCATCTTTCATCTTTTCTTCTGAGTGTATCCTCCGCAATTACGATGTATCTCTTTTCTTTTTTGGTACCTGCGCAATAATAATGAAATCATTAAACATTCTTAATTAAATAACAGGGCTAACAGTTGCCAATATTGCTTAGGATACGAATGGATTCTAACCTTGTCATGGGAGTAAAATTTTCATCGTAATCAATACCTTCTTGTAGTGAGTAACCTTGAGCAACTAACCTAGCTTTATCCTGACAACTTTCCCTGCTTCATTCAACTTATTCTGAAACATTCATTTTGTTTCAATTATTGAAGCATTTGTAGGTCTTCTCATTGGGTTTAGTCGACTTCTCATTCTCCTAAGTTGGGATTGCTTCTGTCTAAGAGTCATTAGTCGACTCTGTCGGATGAATTTCTTCTCGTACATCATTATTTAAAGCACTTGTGTCTTGGATACTAGGGTTAGTATCAATGAATTCGACATGAACGAATTCTTCAATGATCATTGTTCTTTTGTTATAAACTTTATATGTTTTTGCGATATTTCTCTATGTTTACGCAAGTGTACGTATCGCTCAAGTAATATAGTCTGTAAGACCGAATTATCGTTCACAGAGACTGGTTTGTCAAGTACCGAATATCTAATCTATGGTATCTATTTGGTTAACGTTCTTTGATTTGGGGTTTTAGACTAAGAATTAAAACTAAGTAAAGTGCAGAAATTTAAACTAAAGGTGATAATACTTTGGGTTTTAAAACAGTTATGAAGGAAATAGGGCTTCCAATCTCCTCAACTATCCACTCTTTCACGTGTTAATGCAATGTTAATGATTCTTCTTCTTATTAAGATAGAAGGTTAATGAACATGTTCTATATTCCGGTTAGGACATATAAAAACTCAACCTTATACGGAAACCTTATATATTTCTATGATAGATTTTACCACACAGGAGGATTAAGAACAATAACCTTAAATACTATACAATTATCGGGGTACTTTCGTCCGCAATTTTAACCTATGTCTAGACAACTACAGCATATTCAAATCTCCATTTTCAGATCTCGATTCGAAATCATATAAGTTATGACAATTAATTGTCAGTTAATTATCAAGCAATCAATACAATATTGAATTGATCTTAATATAACTGAAGAAGAAATCAATAATTATGCATTAACTTATGAAAGAGTTTCAAGCGATTCAACGGAAAACCCTAATAAAGAGATTAGTTACTAGACATTGTCATGCTAAGAACTAATTTAGTATCCAACATAAACTGAAATAAAACAAAGGAAAGAAAAAGCACTTGAACAAAAGTTGTCTACAATCTTGTGTTTGCCTCCTTTCTTGCCTCTCCAAAGTATGATATCAATAATGTGAGGGTTTCAGGGTTTTATTTCCGAGAAAAATTCCCTTTCAGACCCTTTTACCCTTCTGAAATTCGGCCTAGAATCTGGAAATTCCCGCGTCGGCGTCGTGGCCCTGCATTTTGGCGCCACGGCGCTGAAACAACTGTGGCTCTCTGGACTTTCAGCGTCGTGACCCTGCATTTTGGCACCACGACGTTTTATGCCTGTAGACCCCGTGCGGTTGACAGTTCATTTTTCTGTTCGGACTTCGTCAGATTTCTTTCATGCTTCCCGGGACTTCTTAGGTTTGATTTCTTGTGTAATTTCATCCTCCAAAGTAGTGTTTTCTCCTTTATGACCGCTGTGACTCAAACGAAAGAAAAACAATCCCAACACTATACTAAACGCAAAAGAAAAGAGTAAAATACTAACTAATAATGACTCAAATATGTGTATAAAATAGATTCAACAAGCACCCCCAAACTTACACTTTACTCGCCCTCGAGTAAAGGACTAAACAAAAACAAAACAAAAATAAAGAAAATACTCTATGACATGGATCAAGTAGCTATAGCAGTGCTGCTTCAAATTATGGATGTAAACTGAGATAATATGTTAGAACATAACATGAATTTTCAGCAATCTAGAATTTCAAGTTAGATATTTCGCAAATTCAATTATATCATAATCACTCGAAATACAAGCATCTAACCTATGCATGTCAATTTCATTCCATTTTTCCCAAAATTCTATAGACATGTCTACTTGCTATTCTCCACTAATCATAGACATACACATTAAGGATCCTCAGAACTTTCAGGAGTTGTAATGTAGGCTTAGGCAGGGGTCGATAAAAGTTGGCATTTAGGCTCAATTTCGTACCATAAACATTTTTCATTCATACTCCTTTTTCCTTCTTTTTTGACTTTCTTTTTAGTCTCATACCTATTTTCTCTCCTCCTTTCTTTTGAGAGAATGAGACATATTATCAATAACAAGCACCCCAAAACTTAGGCTTTTGCATATTTTTCATTGGGGTGGTTCAAATTTCACACTCTTTTTATTTCTTTTTCAACACTTTTCATCCCAATAATTTTCACTTATGGAAAAACAAGAGAATCATAGGATGTCAAACAAAGATATTATTTAGGCTCAAAGGGGCTGACTAGTGATACAATTTATGTCAGGCAGGTAATGAACGGTAAGAAGGACTATCAAAGAATGCCTGAATCATTTCCCTAAACATGTATATCTTAACTATTTCGCCTCAAATAACAAGCAAACATGTTTTCTAGACATTTTCAACCTTTCTTTCCATAATTGACAACACATAGGCCAAGAACAAATATCCAAATAATTAGATGTCATGAATTTTTGGCATATCTAACTTAAGCACACAGATTTTTGCTTTTAATTCCATTACATTATTCCATTGTATCCACTCAATATCTTTAGCAACTACAGCATACACGATCCATAATAATAATAAAAAATTATGACTCACAGACACATAAAACAAATAAAAAGACTCAAAATAAGATCCCCCAAACTTGATTGACATATTGTCCCCAATGTGTAAAGACTAAAATTAAAGGGACAACTTACAGACACAAAACAGCGGTCATAACGGAGGTCTGGGAGGAAGTTCCTGAAATTGCATCAGCATCGGGATTCTATGAAATTCTGGCCCCGCAGCCCTGCAGTTTGGCGTCGTGGCGCTGATGACGAAAAATACTCTCTGGAATTCTGGCGTCGCGGTGTTGTGCCAAATTTTCCTCCTTTTTAGCATTTTTATCCCCTTTTTCCATTCGGGCCAGTTCCTGCCTTTATCTGTCATCCAAAAACACCAAACATACCTGATCGTGAGATTGTTCAAGATAAAATAAAATAAACTAAAACAAAAAATTGAAATAACATAATTAAAACATTGGGTTGCCTCCCAAGTAGCGTTGTCTTTAACGTCATTTAGTCGGACGCAGTTCTCCTACTCACTCAAGGGGGTTGATTACCCCCGCAGCATATCCACTTCATTATCATCTTTATCCGCCTTCTCCTTTTCTTTTTCACAGGGCTGAGTTCAGAGAGGTTCACCCCTTGGACATCATTCACAAGTTCAGAATTATTACTTTCCTGTTCTACACCTTGCTTCAATGGTACCCCCACGAGCGTCAGTACTTGTGAGGCTTTTCTGAGACAGAACCTTGTTAACTATCCCAATAGCATAACATCTATTATTGGCTTGTGGTTCAGTGGGAGGTTTGAAAACAGTGAAAGTCTTCTCCTCATTTTGGACTAGGAGCTTCAATTCTCCCTTTTCAACATCAATAATCGCCCTCCCTGTGGTTAGGAATGGTCTCCAAAGGATGATGGGCATATTTTCATCGGCTTCCATGTCTAGGATTATGAAGTCAGTAGGAAAGATGAATTTACCTACTTTCACCAATACATCTTCAATTATTACTTGGGGATGCACAATTGAGTGATCAGCTAGCTACAAGGTGACTGTGGTTGGCCTTGCTTCCCCCAAACCAAGTCTTTTAAACACAGAGAGGGGCATCAGGTTGACACTTGCCCCCAAATCACGCAGAGTCTGCTTGCATGTCACTTTCCCTATAGTGCAAGGTAATGTGAAACTTCCTGGATCTTTCAACTTCAGGGGAAGTTTCTTCTGCAATATAGCACTGCACTCATCTGTCAGCACCACTGTCTCATAGTCTGCCAGCTTCCTCTTTTTTAAAAGGATGTCTTTCATAAACTTCACATATGTTGGCATTTGCTCCAAGGCTTCAATGAACGGGAGATTGATGTGCAACTTTTTGAAGACCTCCAAAAATTTCGAAAACTGCTTATCTAGAGACTTCTTCTGCAGTCTTTAAGGGTATGGAATTTTGTCTATATATTCCCTCATAATTGCTGGTGAAGTCTTCTCTAGTATATGAGGGTCATCAGTAACCCCCTCTTTTTCTGCATCAATTGTCTTCTCCAACTCCTTCTCCTTTTCAACCACTGATTAGTGTGAAACCTGCTCTAACTGCTTCCCACTACTCAAGCTGATTTCTTGACACTGCTCCCTTGGGTTCATTACTGTGTTACTAGAGAGAGTCCCCTGAGGTCTGTCATTCAATTTCCCTGCCAACTGCCCCATTTGCGTTTCCAAGCTCCTAATAGATGACCTAGTCTCGGTCATGAATTGTTTGGACTCTGCCATAAATTGTGTTTGGGAGTTGGCCAATGTTGAAACTGAGGACCTAGTTTCTGCCATGAATTGAGTCTGGGAGTTGGCCAAGGTCAATAGTGTTGCTCTAACTTCATCTAGCTTCTCTTGTGGATCTGGTGTGCTGAACTGTTGAGAGGAAGAGGCCTGATTCTGTGGCTGTTGGTTCTGATTTTGGCCTTGAAACTGAGATTGATGTCCTTGGTCATTCCTCCATGAAAAAGTTGGATGATTTCTCCACCCCTGATTATATGTGTTGGAGAATGTATTGTTGTAGGGCCTATGCAATTTAACAACAGCCTGAACCTGCTCCATAGGCATATTGTTTGGATCCACTGTTGTGCATCTATCAAAAGTATGGGGACCCCCATAAATCTCAAAGTTCACTGGTGTCTGAATAGCTTTAACGGACATGGTACTCTGCTGTATCTGCTTTGTCAAAGTGGAAACCTGGGCAGTCAACGCAATGATAGCATCCAACTCATGAACCCTAGCCATTTTTCTACTGTTCATTGCTCTCTCATCTGACCACTGATGGTTGTTGGTGGTCATGTCCTCTAGTAATTCATGTGCCTCATTAGCACTTTTGCTCATGAACGTTCCTCCTGCTGTAACATCAATAATAGTACGAGTAGTACCACACAACTCATTATAAAATATGTGGACTAGCATCCATTTTTCAATCCCATGATGCGGGCACTTCCTATGCAAGTCTTTGAACCGCTCTCATGCATCATACAATTATTCTCCCTCCGTATGATAGAAGTTATTAAGCTCTCCTCTGAGCTTTGCTGCTTTGAATGGAGGGAAGAATTTGACAAGAAACTTATGCGCCAAGTCTTGCCATGTAGTAATGGAGTTCGCATGTAATGAGTTCAACCAGCTCTTTGCTCTATCCCTGAGTGAGAATGGGAAGAGTCTCAATCGAATGACATCATCAGTAACGTCATTGTATTTAAATGTGGCACACAGTTCTAGGAAATTCGCTAGATGCATATGTGGGTCTTCTGTCAGCAAACCCCCAAACTGAACTGAGCCTTGAACCATATGCAAGATTGCGGTTTGATTTCAAAATTGGCTTCCACTGCGGGTAGCCTGATGCAAGTCTGCACCCCTGTAATTGTAGGCAATACATAATCTCTTAAGCTTCTCTCTGCAGGATGCGAGACTTGTCTCATCACAGCCGGTAACTCATCATTCACCACATTGTTGTTTTGTTGATTTTCCATTGCTAAATAATCAGCAATTCTCTTCTCTTTCCTGTTCTGTTTGCACAATCTTACAATTTGAGAGTTCAAAGAGATAGGAGTGTTTGCTCCTCTCCTACTTCGCATAAACGAATTTTCTGAAATTGATCAAAAATAACAAACAGATCACGACAAAATATTGTAAAAAAACAGAAAATAAAAACCAAATTAGAAATAAGATTAGCTAATTCGATATTGATAGTACGTCAGTCCCCGGCAACGGCGCCAAAAACTTGTTGCGATATTTCTCTATGCTTACGCAAGTGTACGTATCGCTTAAGTAATATAGTCTGTAAGACAGAGTTATCGTCCACAAAGACTAGTTTGTCAAGTATCGAATATCTAATCTATGATATCTATTTGGTTAACGTTCTTTGATTTGGGGTTTTAGACTAAGAATTAAAACTAAGTAAAGTGCAGAAATTTAAACTAAAGGTGATAATACTTTGGGTTTTAAAACAGTTATGAAGGAAATAGGGCTTCCAATCTCCTCAACTATCCACTCTTTCACGTGTTAATGCAATGCTAATGATTCTTCTTCTTATTAAGATAGAAGGTTAATGAACGTGTTCTATATTCCGGTTAGGACATATAAAAACTCAACCTTATACAGAAACCTTCTATATTTCTATGATAAATTTTACCACACATGAGGATTAAGAACAATAACCTTAAATACTATACAAGTATCGGGGTACTTTCGTCCGCGATTTTAACCTATGTCTAGACAACTACAGCATATCCAAATCTCCCTTTTCAGATCTCGATTCGAAATCATATAAGTTAGACAATTAATAGCCAGTTAATTATCAAGCACTTAATACAATATTGAATAGATCTTAATATAGCTGAAGAAGAAATCAATAATTATGTATTAACTTATGAAAGAGTTTCAAGCGATTCAACGGAAAACCCTAATAAAGAGATTAGCTCCTAGACATTGGCATGCTAAGAACTAATTTAGTATCCAACATAAACTGAAATAAAACAAAGGAAAGAAAAAGCACTTGAACAAAAGTTTTCTCCAATCTTGTGTTTGCCTTCTTTCTTGCCTCTCCAAAGTATGATATCAATAATGTGAGGGTTTCAGAGTTTTATATCTGAGAAAAACTGCTTTTCGGACCCTTTTATCCTTCTGAAATTCGGCCCAAAATCTGAAAATTCTTGCGTCGACGTCGTGGTCCTGCATTTTGGCGCCACGATGCCGAAACAACTGTGGTTGTCTGGACTTTCAGCGTCGTGGTCCTGCATTTTGGCGCTTTATGCTTGTAGACCCCGTGCGGTTGACAGTTCATTTTTCTGTCCGGACTTCGTCATATTTCTTTCATGCTTTCGGGACTTCTTAGGTTTGATTCTTGGGCTTTTCTTGTGCAATTTCATCCTCCAAAGTATTATTTTCTCCTTTATGACTGTTGTGATTCAAACGAAAGAAAAACAATCCTAACACTATACTAAACGCAAAAGAAATGAGTAAATTACTAACTAAAAATGACTCAAATGTGTGTATAAAATGGACTCAATATATGTCTACTAATAGGAGCATAACCTACAAAAGTACCTTCATCGTTGTGTGGATCAAATTTACTAAGATTATCCTTACCATTGTTATAAACAAAACATTTGCACCCAAAAGGATGAAAATAGCCAATGTTGGGACGTTTACCTTTTCAGAGCTCGTAAGGAGTCTTTTTCAAAATTGGTTGTATTAAACAATTATATGACAAGCAGTACTTACTGCCTTAGCCCAAAATCTATTAGGCATTCCTTGTTCTAGAAGCATTGTTCGAGCAGTATCTTGGAGAGAGCGATTTTTTCTTTCTGCAATGCCATTTTGTTGTGGAGATTGAGGTGAGGAGAAGGTTTGAGTATGGCCTTGATGAGCACAAAATTCTTCAAATAGCTTATTTTCAAACTCATTTTCATGATCACTGTGTATTGTTGAGATATAGTATCCCTTTTCTCGTTGAACTTTTCTACAAAAGATCTCAAACTAGGAGAAATCTTCACTTTTATGAGTTTAAAACATGACCCAAGTAAAACGAGAATAATCATACAATAACAAAAGCATACTTCTTTCCACCTAGACTAGCAATTCTAGTAGGACCAAATAAATCCATATGCAGTAATAAAATAGGCTTAGAAGTGCTAACAATGTTTTTAAGCTTAAAGGATGAATGAGTTTCTTTTCCTAACTGACATGCATCGCTGATATGGTCTTTTGAAAAGGTTAGCTTAGGCAAACTTAACACAAGATCTAATTTTGACATTTATTACAAGAATATGCATACTAACATGACCCAACTTTCTATACCAGAGTCAAAGATCACTAGATATGGAAACCAGACATGTAAGACTACAGTCAACATTAATGAGTACGTAGATGTTTTCCACTCTTTCTCCGAAAATGAACATATTTCTTGCTTTGTGCTTGAGCTTGCATTTCACATCATCAAATGATACTTTGAAACCAACATCACATAGTTGACTGATGCTCAGCAGATTATATTTGAGTCCACTTACTAAATATATTTTGACTAGATCACATGTTGGACTGAGAGTAATTGTTCCGACTCCAATTACGTCTCATTTTGCATTATCACTAAATCAGATATGTCTTCCATCTATCTTTTTGACATTTTTGAAATTATTTTTTCATGTCATATTGTCATATGTATGGAACACCCACTATCAAGTACCCGCATATTCTTTTTGAATGTCTTTTTAGATGGTTCCTGCAAAACAGATAAATTAGTTTCTTTTAGGTACCCAAGTGCTCTTGGGTCCTTGATGGTTAGAATCATTTTGGCCAGAAATGATTTTAGGTCTACACATCCATTTTCCTAGTTTAGTAAACTTGTATTTGCAGTTGAAAGCATTGTGATCAATTTTACCACATGAGTAACATTTAACATTGTTAAGAGAGAAATGATTGTTAGCAGAGAAAAATTCAGTGGAACTTTTGTCGGAAGTCGACTGACCTCTGACAAATTTTCCTTTGTTATATTTATTCAGATCAGATTGATTTGATCTTATGGAGCTATGATTGGGAAATTTCTTGAAGCCATTTAATTGTATCTAAACTTCATTTAATTCTTTCTTGAGTAAGTCGACTTTAATTTGACTTGCTTCAAGTTGCCAATCTTTCTTTTCTCTTGCTAACTTATTATATTCATCAATCATCTTTTGAAGATCATCAGTGACCAGATCAAGAGATGCTTGAAGATCATAACATTTATTGCAGTTTGGAATTCGTACCTCACTAGTTTCTCCTATGGCCATGAAATACATGTTTTTCATATCCACCATCTCAGGTTCTGATTCGTGTTCATTGCTCCATGCTCTGTAGGATATGGTGTTCCCGTAAAACAAATTCTTCAGTTCAGGGTAGTCAACTTTGATGTGTCCAGGTTTTCCGCACTGATAGCATTTGTCGTTGTTCTTTTGATCATCATTGTTTCTAGATCCATATCGATGTTTTTGTCTCATTTTCCTCATAATGCTTTTTACTCCACGGTTAATCATAGCCAGTGCTTCATTGCTTTCATCATCATCTTCACTTTCATGATTTGTATATTTGAAAGCAACTGACTTCTTCTTCTCTTCCTTTGGATACCCGTTTAGATAAGTCTTTTTAAATGCCATTAGACTACCTTGAAGTTCATCGTAGGTGATATTGTCTACATCTTTGCTTTCAAGAACAATAGCATTGGTTTCCCATGTCTTGGGTAGACATCTAATAAGTTTCTTGGCATGTTGACTATTAGTGTAGACCATCCCTAGTGACTTGAGTTCACTTACTATCTTGTTGAATCGGGTAAACATTGAATTAGTGTTTTCATCTTCCCTCATCATGAACAATTCATATTTATGTCTGAAAGCGTTAATCTTTGTTTCCCGGACGTTCCTTGGTGTGTGACCTTTAGTTTTCCCACATCTCCTTGGTAGTTTCACATGTTGATATCTTTCTATATTCTTCTCCGCTAATTGCACAATAAAGCAAACGTATAGCTCTAGTGTGAGTCTGAATTACCTCTTGTTGTTCTTTAGTGACTTCAAATGATTCGAGGTCAATTTTACTTTTGGGATCTTTAGTTTCAGTATTTGGAATGGATTTTGGTACCTTCTTGATCACAAGCCATGCTTGAAAGTCAAAGATTCTAAATCTTTTCTTCTAGTGACTGTAAGGAGGTCAGTTTGTAGCGTGTGTCTTGCAAAATTGCTCTAGGAATCTAATATCCAGTCATTTAATCTTTTCTCACGTGTTGTTAGGTGGATTGATGTGAGACTTGATCTGATACCAATTGAAACATAAAAGATGAAGGGGGTGAATTGTAATTTTCTTTTTATAAGGGTATAAGTCGACTTATGAGTTTGACTAGTCGACTACCCTGCAAGTCTTAGAACTGGTTAAGTAAGTAGATAAGCAAAACTAAAGTGATGCAAAAATATAAGGACACAAATTTTTTTATACTAATTCGGATCACCGGTGTGGTGTCTATTCATATCCCATTTCTTAGAGCTCTTGAGTGAATTGTGTACAAATATGGTTCAGATTGAACCAAGTGTCTGATATTTGGACTTCTTCCAATCTTGAAATTTGACAATCTCAACTTGTATAGTTACCTATCCTCTCTTTTTTCTTACACTGATAGATTAAATTGAATATAATGCTTTTACAAGATTTAGAGTGCGTAAGACTTTGCTCAAGTGAAGATGTGTTTTTCTCTGGCTCGTGAGGTCTTCCTTTATATTTGGCAGCTTCAGAATCTTGAGAGATGGTAGTGAATCAATTGTTTCTTTGCTTGATTTTGATTTGCATGCTCAAAGGTAATCTAAGGGAGTTTATCTTCAATTAGGGATTTAAAGTGATCCACTGATTGATCTTGTATCCGTCTTGATGTCTTCTTTCCTTTGATAGTTTAGGGTTGAGATCTTCGCTGGGTAGAAGAAGTCAGTTATCTTGATCTTGTGTCTTCTTTTCTTTGTTAGTTTATGCCTTGAGATTTTCATGATTGAACAATGGCTCTTGTCATCTCTTAGAGTCTTCTATTTTGGTGCCTTCAATCTTCTTCATATTATTTGTACCTTCAGGATCTAGGTTTTTCTTTTCTGATTCCTTGATTTAAGGTTTACTTGAAGAACATCTTTCATCTTTCCTTCTGAGTATCCTCAATTATGATGTATTTCTTTTCCTTTGTGGTACCTGCGAAATAATAATGACATCATTAAAACATTCTTAATTAAATAGTAGGGCTAACAGTTGCCAACATTGTTTAGGAGTAGTGCATTCGACCAAATAATAAATAATAGTTTTCTCTGGGTGAAGACACAGTGGGCAAACCGCTATGGGAGTTACTTTCTTGCTCCTCAAATGATAATAAAAACCCAAGTTTGGATTGCGTGGACCACAACACACGTTTGTAAAGGTCAATAGTTTGACCCTCTCCATTCGCGATAGGTCTCACACGACCGTGAAGGCTTGTCACCCTCAGTTGTCTTCTTCTTTGTGATCGCGTGCATCAGAAGTTCTAGCAGCTAGGTTCAAGTCGCAAACTTAAATTCCACCCTGAGCCTCTTGGGTCCCAACCGAGCCATATCAACAAGTCTCAAGACATAATATCAACTTAACTAAGGTCTTACACACCATGATTTGGAACACAAATACTAAAAAAATATAAAGATCCCTAAAGACTAGTGGGCTATATGTTTCTTTTCTTTTTTTTGTTGTAGTTTTGATAAGATGAACATTTGATGAAATGAAAGTTAGCAACATAAATCAAGCTTTATCCTGAGTTCAATCCGCGCTTCATATGGAAGTGTTGTTAGGATGAAACATGGAGGATAAAATTGAATAACATCATTGTTGTCTTTCATTAGATAGAAAAACAACTTGCAACATAGGCTACAACAAAATTTTACAATATTTGACATATAGGTAGATAGATTACAACATGGAGCAAAAAGCAATTTTACTCATATCACTA
This sequence comes from Przewalskia tangutica, assembly GCA_029844215.1. NCBI lineage: Eukaryota > Viridiplantae > Streptophyta > Magnoliopsida > Solanales > Solanaceae > Przewalskia > Przewalskia tangutica. The sequence continues at coordinate 916,959 of CM056728.1, forward strand.
TATTCTTTCATTCTTCATCATAGATCTCATCCAGGGATTGGAAATTTCGGATATATTTTTCTCTCGTGCTTCGGATCCACTATTTGCCAACCAAGACATATCAACAAGTCTAAAAACATAATACCCAACTTAACTAAGGTCTTACACACCATGATTTGGAACACAAAAACTAAAAATAAGGTGTCAGATTGTTAAACAGATCCCTAAAGACTAGTGGGCTATATGTTTCTTTTCTTTTTTTTGTTGTAGTTTTGATAAGATGAACATTTGATGAAATGAAAGTTAGCAACATAAATCAAGCTTTATCCTGAGTTCAATCCGCGCTTCATATGGAAGTGTTGTTAGGATGAAACATGGAGGATAAAATTGAATAACATCATTATTGTCTTTCATTAGATAGAAAAACAACTTGCAACATAGGCTATAACAAATTTTTATAATATTTGACATATAGGTAGATAGATTACAATATGGAGCAAAAAGCAAGTTTACTCAAATCACTATATTCCTTCATTCTTCATCATAGATCTCATTCAGGGATTGGAAATTCTGGATATATCTTTCTCTCGTGCTCCGGATCTACTATTTGCCAACCAAGCCATATCAACAAGTCTCAAAACATAATACCCAACTTAACTAAGGTCTTACACACCATGATTTGGAACACAAATACTAAAAATAAGGTGTCAGATTGTTAAACAGATCCCTAAAGACTAGTGGGCTATATGTTTCTTTTCTTTTTTTTGTTGTAGTTTTGATAAGATGAACATTTGATGAAATGAAAGTTAGCAACATAAATCAAGCTTTATCCTGAGTTCAATCCGCGCTTCATATGGAAGTGTTGTTAGGATGAAACATGGAGGATAAAATTGAATAACATCATTGTTGTCTTTCATTAGATAGAAAAACAACTTGCAACATAGGCTACAACAAAATTTTACAATATTTGACATATAGGTAGATAGATTACAACATGGAGCAAAAAGCAATTTTACTCAAATCACTATATTCCTTCATTCTTCATCATAGATCTCATCCAGGGATTGGAAATTCCGGATATATCTTTCTCTCGTGCTCCGGATCCACTATTTGCCAACCAAGCCATATCAACAAGTCTCAAAACATAATACCCAACTTAACTAAGGTCTTACACACCATGATTTGGAACACAAATACTAAAAATAAGGTGTCAGATTGTTAAACAGATCCCTAAAGACTAGTGGGCTATATGTTTCTTTTCTTTTTTTTGTTGTAGTTTTGATAAGATGAACATTTGATGAAATGAAAGTTAGCAACATAAATCAAGCTTTATCCTGAGTTCAATCCGCGCTTCATATGGAAGTGTTGTTAGGATGAAACATGGAGGATAAAATTGAATAACATCATTGTTGTCTTTCATTAGATAGAAAAACAACTTGCAACATAGGCTACAACAAAATTTTACAATATTTGACATATAGGTAGATAGATTACAACATGGAGCAAAAAGCAATTTTACTCAAATCACTATATTCCTTCATTCTTCATCATAGATCTCATCCAGGGATTGGAAATTCCGGATATATCTTTCTCTCGTGCTCCGGATCCACTATTTGCCAACCAAGCCATATCAACAAGTCTCAAAACATAATACCCAACTTAACTAAGGTCTTACACACCATGATTTGGAACACAAATACTAAAAATAAGGTGTCAGATTGTTAAACAGATCCCTAAAGACTAGTGGGCTATATGTTTCTTTTTCTTTTTTTGTAGTTTTGATAAGATGAACATTTGATGAAATGAAAGTTAGCAACATAAATCAAGCTTTATCCTGAGTTCAATCCGCGCTTCATATGGAAGTGTTGTTAGGATGAAACATGGAGGATAAAATTGAATAACATCATTGTTGTCTTTCATTAGATAGAAAAACAACTTGCAACATAGGCTACAATAAAATATAGGTAGATAGATTACAACATGGAGCAAAAAGCAATTTTACTCAAATCACTATATTCCTTCATTCTTCATCATAGATCTCATCCAGGGATTGAAAATTCCGGATATAACTTTCTCTCGTGCTCCGGATCCACTATTTCCCAACCAAGCCATATCAACAAGTCTCAAAACATAATACCCAACTTAACTAAGGTCTTACACACCATGATTTGGAACACAAATACTAAAAATAAGGTGTCAGATTGTTAAACAGATCCCTAAAGACTAGTGGGCTATATGTTTCTTTTTTTTGTTGTAGTTTTGATAAGATGAACATTTGATGAAATGAAAGTTAGCAACAGAACATTTGATGAAATGAAAGTTAGCAACATAAATCAAGCTTTATCCTGAGTTCAATCCGCGCTTCATATGGAAGTGTTGTTAGGATGAAACATGGAGGATAAAATTGAATAACATCATTGTTGTCTTTCATTAGATAGAAAAACAACTTGCAACATAGGCTACAACAAAATTTTACAATATTTGACATATAGGTAGATAGATTACAACATGGAGCAAAAAGCAATTTTACTCAAATGGCAATAATAATGACATCATTAAAACATTCTTAATTAAATATTAGGGCTAACAGTTGCCAACATTGTTTAGGAGTAGTGCATTCGACCAAATAATAAATAATAGTTTTCTCTGGGTGAAGACACAGTGGGCAAACCGCTATGGGAGTTACTTTCTTGCTCCTCAAACGATAATAAAAACCCAAGTTACCCTAATTATTGCCATACATAGATCCAAAAATGTATAGAGAAGGAAAGAATAAGCAATATAATTGTAAGACAAGCCTGATTGATTTGTGATATTATTACCAAAAATGGCAAGAAGTACGAATTGAAATTCGTCAATGTCCAATATATACCCAGGTTTGGTCTCCAACACGATCGCGAAGCATATCACGCGATCGTGATTGCGTGGACCACAACACACGTTTGTAAAGGTCAATAGTTTGACCCTCTGCATTCGTGATACGACCGTGAAGGCTTGTCACCCTCAGTTGTCTTCTTCTTCGTGATCGCGTGCATCAGAAGTTCTAGCAGCTAGGTTCAAGTCGCAAACTTAAATTCCACCCTGAGCCTCTTGGGTCCCAACCGAGCCATATCAACAAGTCTCAAAACATAATACCAACTTAACTAAGGTCTTACACACCATGATTTGGAACACAAATACTAAAAATAAGGTGTCAGATTGTTAAACAGATCCCTAAAGACTAGTGGGCTATATGTTTCTTTTCCTTTTTTTGTTTTAGTTTTGATAAGATGAACATTTGATGAAATGAAAGTTAACAACATAAATCAAGCTTTATCCTGAGTTCAATCTGCGCTTCATATGGAAGTGTTGTTAGGATGAAACATGGAGGATAAAATTGAATAACATCATTGTTGTCTTTCATTAGATAGAAAAACAACTTGCAACATAGGCTACAACAAAATTTTACAATATTTGACATACATGTAGATAGATTACAACATGGAGCAAAAAGCAATTTTACTCAAATCACTATATTCCTTCATTCTTCATCATAGATCTCATCCAGGGATTTGGAAATTCCGGATATATCTTTCTCTCGTGCTCCGGATCCACTATTTGCCTCAGTATGTTCCTCTGGAGAACAAGAAATTTCCAATCCCATTCCTCTAAGTAAGCCTTCGTAGGAAGCGGAAAGATCTTCTGAGGCCAACTGGTGGTACTCAACAAGTTGTCTAAGGCATTGGTTCTCCCTATTTAAATTTGCATTTTCATTTGCAAACCTGGATTTTTCAGCTAGAAGTGCCTCCATTTGGAGCCTCACCTGAGCAAATTTAAAACATAAAAGTGTTGTTTAGATGCGGACAACATTTTGCAGATATCTATTTCCAGTCACAATTCAAATGGTAGAAAAAATTAATCTCATGTATATATATATTAAAAAGAATTTAGGAGATGAAATCCCGATTAGTAAATGTTATATATGTTAAATCTATTTGACATTCTGTTACGGTCCAAGTAGTAAACAATTTGAGTGTCACTGTTCAAGTCGTAAGCAATTTGACCGTCATATTCAAGTAGTATCACTCAAGTACTGTCAATTTATATAGCATAATATATTTTACATTCTGTCACGGTTCAAGTAGTAAACAATTTCTTTGCCACTCTTCAAGTAGTAAACAACTTCAAGTAGTAAACAATTTGAGTGTCACATTCCAAGTAGCGAAACATTTTGAGAGTCACGCTTCAAGTAGCAAAACATTTTGAGAGTCATGCTTCAAGTAGCAAAACATTTTGAGAGTCATGCTTCAAGTAGTAAACAATTTGAATGTCACTTGTTCAAGTAGTAAACAATATGAGTGTCACACTTCAACTAGTAAACAATTTGAATGTCACACTTCAACTAGTTAGCAATTTGAGTGTCACAGTTCAAAGTAATAAATGTTTTGGGTGTCACACTTCAAGTAGTATCACTCGATGATGTCTACCATATGACATATGAGAGTAGTAAACAACTCGAGTGTCACACTTCAAGTAGTAAACAATTTGAGTGTCACGCTTCAAGTAGTAAAACATTTTGAGAGTCACGCTTCAAGTAGCAAAACATTTGTAGAGTCATGCTTCAAGTAGTAAACAATTTGAATGCCACTTGTTCAAGTAGTAAACAATTGAGTGTCACACTTCAACTAGTAAACAATTTGAAAGTCACACTTCAACTAGTTAGCAATTTGAGTGTCACAGTTCAAAGTAATAAAGGTTTTGGGTGTCACACTTCAAGTAGTATCACTCAATTTTGTCTACCATATGACATATTATACTATCACTCAATCTATTTCACATTGTATCAAGGTTCAAAGTAATAAACAATTTTGAGTGAGGATGTCAAGTATTACCAGGTCATCTTCTTCTGGTGGTATCCCCGTGTCAAAGCCATCACGAAGCCTTCTATTCTCTTCCTCCAAAATAGCAGAACGTTCTTGCATAAAGCGCAAGTCCGATTTCATTGATTTCAATTCTCGAGCTAACGTGGCTGCTTTTGACGCCATGGAAATTGCAAGCTTCAAAAAGATATCATCAAGTTAGCTTTTAAACACGAATGCAAAAGTAACTATAAATCATTCTAGAAATATAGAGAGAAGGGTGGCAACATTTTTGGCTTTCTTGAACTTTCCAAGCTCCTTTGGGGAGTGCTCATTTTCTTTTTTGGTATCATCATCTTGTTGAGGATCTTCTGACGATTCTTCAGAATCTAATTTCCTCTTTAACCCTCTATTGCCTTCTTCACTCTCTTCTTTTTCTTCGTCTCCGTCGTGTTTACCCTCCTTTACTTGGTTTTCCTCACTTTTGGTCTTTTCCATTGTGCAATGAAGTATATCTGTCAATGTGGGAGGTTTTGCTAGATTTCTGGCTCCCTGTATAAAGTATAAAAAATTACAGGATAAATGATCAAGAACTCGACATTTACTTTTAGGCTTCCCAACAAGGTATGCACGTGCAAACATAATTTAACTTATAAGTACTCTTTTTCAACTATATGAAGAAGTGCATTCACTTCCAAATACTCTTTTTGAACAGCAACAAAATATTGTCGAACCATGCCTCAAAAGTTACATTGCAGAACTGTAAAAGAAAACAATGCATATTTATGAGCAACTTCTTGTTAAATGGCAAACAAGATAGATGCTTCTGTTAATCCCATGTAGCAATTACTAATGATTAACAAGCACAAATGCCGTGTTAAAAAAATGAACTCTACTTTACAAACCAAAACTTCTTTTTTAACAAATCCATATCTTCCTTAAAACAAGAAGCCACTGAAAAATCACGCCATTAATCCTGTATCGACTAAAAGGCTTCCAAACAATGTAAGCTCGTGCAAACATAATTTCAACTTATAGATATTCTTTTTCAACTATATGACGAGGTGCATTCACTTCCAAATATTCTTTTTGAACTTCAACTTCAAATACACAATTTTTCAACTTCAACAAAATATAGCCTAACAGGTATGCCTCGAAAGTTATATTGCAAAACTGTAAAAAAAAATACTCATGCTTGACAGTACTTAAGTTATTAGCAACTTCTTGTCAAATGGAAAATAAGGTAGATGCTTCTTTTAACCCCATCTAGCTATTATTAATGATAAACAAGCACAAATGTTGTGTTAAAAAAATCTCAACTTACAAACCAAAACTTCTTGTCGACAAATCATATCTTCCTTAAAACAAAAGGCCATTGAAAAATCACACTATTAATCCTATATCGACTAAAAGGCTTCCAAACAATGTAAGCTCATGCAAACATAATTCAACTTATAGATATTCTTTTTCAACTATATGACGATGCATTCACTTTGAAACAATGTAAACTTGTGCAAACATAATTTCAACTTATTCTTTTTCAACTATACAACGAGGTGCACATTTACTTCCGAATACTCTTGTTCAGCTTCAACTTCAAATACACGGCTTTTCAACTTTAACAAAATATAGCCCAACAGGTATGCCTCAAAAGTTACATTGAAGAACAATAAAAGAAATACCTATATGCTTGACAGCATTTATGAGCAAAGTTCTTTTAAATGGTAAACAAGATGCTTCTTTCATTCACATCTAGCAATTATTTATGATTAACAAACACAAATGCTCATCAAAATTCAGGTAAAGAAACTCAATTTTACAAACCAAAACTTCTTCTCATAACAAATCTCATCTTCCTTCAAACAAAAAGCCTTCTAAAAAGTCACTGAATTAATACTATAGCAGCTTTTTATAGGATTAATACACATGCTTGACAGTATCTATGTGTTAAATGGCAAACAAGATAGCACCTTTTATTCCCATCTAGCAATTATTAATAACTAACAAAGAACAAACAACACCAACAACGTACCCAGTGTAATCTCACAAGTGAGGTCTGGGGAGGGTAGAGTGTACGCACACCTTACCCCTACATTCGAGGAGGTGAGGTAGAGAGGTTGTTTCCGCAAGACCCTCGGCTCAAGTGCAGCGTCGAAGTAGTTATGAACAAAGGCAATACGGCAGTGAAGAGAACATGACAACTAATAATGAAAGCATTACAGAGAACTAACAAAGAACAAATTCATCCAAATTCAGGTACAAAAACTCAACTTTACTAACCAAAACTTCATATCAATCAAATCACAGACAATTAATCCTATATGAGCTTTAATCAAACTAAAAGACCACACGGCTTGGACCAAAATAAATTGTAATTAAACTAGTGTACAAACTTACCATAGTTGTAGAATTTTTGTACAAGTATTGATTAGGATTTAGAAGTATAGTATGAATAAGATTTTCCATATTTGGAGATAGTAACTTGTATATATACTCCATTCATTAATGAAAATAATCAAAGGATTATTTCTTTCACAAACATTAAAACAAAGTAATACCTGAAGGGCATTTTCAAGATTGTTAGACAACTCTGAAAGAGTGTAAGAAACAGAATCAAATCCTCTTAGTAATAGCATAGCATCTTCCTTCATCCTCTTTGATCTATCCTCTCCCTCATCACTCTGCTACAAAACAAATCAATTTTCAAACAAAATTAAAACCCAAAAACAAATCTTGAAAAACTAAGGGCCCGTTTGGCCATGGATAATTTTCACTTTTTTCTTCCGGAATCATGATTAGACAGAATTGTTACAACTTTTCAGAATTCAAAATTCCGGAATAAGAAACTCCAAACACCTTTTTCACATTTTTCACTCCAAATCACTCATAAAAATTTTAACATTTTCCCACATTGTATTCATGTCCAAACACGACTCTAATTTCCAAATACTAACATTTTTCAATTCTCCCCAATACTATTTTTTATTTCAAATTTCACATTTTATTTCCAAACGCCCGCTAAATAAAAATTTAAGCCCAATTTACCTTTTGAGCAGGGAAGGATATATCAACAGGGTAGCAATTTTCGCGCTTTTCAAGAATCGTATCTACCCTGCTGCGAAGATTACTCCAAAAACGTTTATCTGATGATGGACTGTAAATTGGTGAAGAACCCATCAAGCCTGGTGAACCCTGAAAATGGTGGGGAAATTAAGGACCTGTTTAGCCATGAGAACTTTTTTACTTTTTTCCGGAAAGTTTTCACTTTTTTTCACTTTCAGTACGTGACAACGACAACAACATAGTCAGTCTAATCCCACAAGGTGGGCTCGGGGAAGGATATAGTGTATGCAGACGTTTTACCCTATCATGAGAGGTAAAGATCATAGTAGAGAGGCAAAAATTCCAAGTAAAGTGAAAAATATTTGATTTTCACGGCCAAAGGCCAACTAAGATTTTTAATTAGCAGAAAATAAAGGTTAAGTTGCAACTTTTAATGAATAAAGTAAAGTACCTTGTTAAGGGAAGAAGGGGATGAAGATTCTAGTGAGATTGACATTTGAGCTTGGTTAGATTTGGAGAGATATGTATATATATATATATATAGAGAGAGAGAGAGAAAGTTGAATATGTAACGGCTAGTTTTGGAGGAGCTAATGAGGTTCTCTTTAAATAGGAGAGATAATACAGACACCAACGTTATAATACATCACAAGTTGTCTGTCTTGTATTTGCATTTATCGTTGAGTTTGGTGAGATTCATATAACGACGTGATTGACAGTAAACTATGTATTTTGCCTTTAATTTATGAGTTTAAATTTTATAACAAAGTATGCTAAGGCCAAATAAATCGACAATTTAAATTATGACTTGTTCTAATTAAGCACTTGATCATATGAGAAGATGTTTACCCGTAAATTGGTACAGTGAATTTATATACGTGATTAAGGACACGTAAATCTCAAATAACCAAATTAACGAATAAATCTAATAGAAATTGAATTCAAAAGAAAAGTTATGATCTAATTGTCTTGAGCCTAGAAGAAGCTTTGTGGTGTGACTTTTGAGCTTGATATTGCCAATAATGTTGGAATGCTAGATTGAGACAAGAACTTAGAACATAGTGAATGCATCCAGTGACGCTGAGAGCTGACTTGGATCTGATTCATCCTTTTTATCACGTGTCATGATATAATTCGTCCATTTGTACAATACGAATTTTGCCCTATACATAAGGTGTCCTCATTGGATACTTTCAATTCAAATTTTGAAAAAACTTGTGCATGATGTTTCATTAATTATACAACTAAATCAGAAGGTGCCACCAAAATTTAAAGGCAAGTTTTACAGATTGATGGTTAGATTGATTATGTTGTATGGAGCGAAGTGGTGTCCAGTCAAGAACTCTCATGTTCAAAAGATGAAAGTTGCGGACACCGGGATGTTGAAATGGACGTGTGAATATACTAAGAGAGATAAGATTAGAAATGAAATATCCAGAATAAAGTGGGAGAGGCCTCAATAGAGGACAAGATGCGGGAAGCGAGACTGAGATGGTTCGAGCATGTGAAAAAGAAAAGCACGGATACCCCAGTGCGGAGGTGTGAGAGGTTGACTATGGATGGTTTCAGGAGAAGTAGGGGTCGACCGAAGAAGTACTGGAGAGATGATTAGACATGACAAGATACAGCTTTAGCTTAACGAGGACTTTAGATATGAGGTTTTGAAGAACATGGATTATGATCAAAGGTTAGTTAGGTAGTTGAGTGTTGTTCCACTTTTCTTTTATATTAGTAGTTGTAGTATTACTCTTGTAGTTTTCTTGTTATTTAATCTCTGTTACTATTTAATTTTCATGCACTTCGATTAACATATTTGTTTACTGTCATATTTTTTTAATATTTTGTCATGACTTCTTCATTCTCTTTATTATTGTTATTTTTTCAATATGTTTTGAGATACTTTTACTCAAGTCGATGATCTATCAGAAACAACATCTCTACCTTTTAAGGTGGGGTTAAATCTGCATACACACTATATTCCTCAAAATCACTTGTGCGATTACACTGGATATGTTATTATTGTTGTTATGTTGTTGTTGTTGTATTACAATTAAATAACAACTGAATAACTAGCCATCCTAAATTTTGCACTTGTAATTTCTTAAAAAGTTTGTAAAAGAGGCTATTAACTGAGGCTGTTTATCAGGTGGATCATGTGGATAATTACGTTTAATGGTTCGACTTTGTTAGAGAATGGGCCTTCACGGACGCAGCACATCCCTTTTCCATATTGGTTATTATTTTCCATATTGTATATTTGGTATATTGTAGACTTAGTCTTGTACCTAACTTAGTATTGTAATATTACCATAAGTGTAGATTTAGTCTCCTTATAGAATAGAGATTTAGATGTAAAGTAGGAATAAGATTCTCCTATTGTAACTTGTATATATATGTCTTTCATTATTAAGAATAATCAAGGGATTAATTCTTTCATGGTATCAAGAGTCTAGATTCTTTTTCTTGCTTCCGTTTCTCAATTTCTTCTCAAAAATACCGTGTAAATCCCTCCCAAAACCCTCGGTTTTTTCACAAAATCCGAGAACTCCCTTTTCTACAAATCTTGTCCAAAATTTGTTCTATTCACCATGACTGATAAGAACACTTTGCATCCTGCCCTCACCGTTTCTAACATCAAGAGTGTTCTTCCTATCGTTCTTGATCTAGAGAACGTCCAATATGGGACGTGGGAAGAATTATTCAAGATTCATGATAGGGCACATAAAGTTCTTCACCACATCATCCTTCACACTACTCCTACGGGGGGTGATATGACGTCTACGTCTACAACAGTTGTGCCCACCAAAGCAGCAGATCCAGACTTATGGGTCATGCTTGATGTCAAGGTTCTTCAGTAGATTTATGTCACTATCTTCTTGGATCTTTTACATACGATTATGGAACCCAACTCCACAGCTATGGCGGCGTGGAATCGATTGTGTGACATCTTCCAAGATAATAGTCATTCTCGCATTGTTATCCTTGAGCAGGAATTTTCTCAGGTTGCTATGACGAATTTTCCAAACATTTCTTCTTATTGCAAACACCTCAAGGACTTGGCAAATCAACTTCGCAACGTGGGTTCTCCTGTTTCTAATAGTCGTCAAAGTAACCCCTTGCCGGAGTTCTATCAAGCCCGCTCCATGCTCACTTTGGAAGAAGCGAGTTTGACTAAAAGGGCATCGATCGGAGCAAGCCCCGTCGTCATAATAACTGCTTCCAATTTTTCCCCTTTCAATCCAGCCAACGTGACCCAAAATCACAACAACGGGGGTGGTAAAAAGGGCCAAAATCGGAAGAATAATGGCAAGAATCACGGCGGCAACAACAGGGGCAACCGTCAGCAGCAGCAGCAGTTGGGGCCCACAGAGGGCCCCTGGATAGTGGCAGTGGGTCCCAGCACAACACAGTGTCATGGCTCAGCATTACAGCGCCGCGACGCCTCAGCCTCAGCCCGTGCAAGCGTCGCGGCCCAGCTTCTTTCCAGGTCATACTCTAGGGTTCATACCAGCGTATGGGCATCCTCAGTAGTCCGGTATACTTGGGCCTCGCCCCCCTCAGGCCCACCACGCAATGGGCCCCACTCAGACCGACATTGAAGCAACAATGCACACGCTTGGCTTGACTCAATCGGACCCTAATTGGTACATGGACACATGTGCCACTATCACATGACATCCGACCAAGGTACTCTCTCGTCTTATTCCAATCTAAGCAGTAATCGTGGTATAACTATTGATAATGGTAGTTTTATTCCAATTAAGGGTTATGGTAATAAAACTTTGTCCCCTCCTCATCCACCACTTGTCTTGAAAAATACCCTTTATGCCCCAAAATTGATTAAAATTTTGGTGTATGTCTGTAAATTCACTACTGATAATTGGGTTTCTATTGATTTTGATCCGTTTGAATTTTCTGTGAAGGATTTCAAGACTGGGAGTCCTCTCATGAGGTGTGACAGTATGGGGATCTTTATCCAATCACACCGAGTCTTAGCATCTCGCGTCAAACTATGTCATCCACTTTTGCAGCTCTTGCTCCTTCCTTGTGGCATGCTCGTCTAGGTCATCCAGGGTCGTCAATTTTATCTGATTCAGATAAGAATAAGTTTATTTATTGTAAGGGTACCCGTAATACTCCAAATTGTCAATCTTGTTCGTTAGGGAAAATTATTAAGTTACCGTTTGTAGCTTCGAATCCCCATACTTCAATGTCATTTGATATTATTCATAGCGATTTATGGACATCTCCGGTTCTCAGTTCTATGGGTCATCAATATTATGTTTTATTACTGGATGATTACTCTAAATTTTTATAGACGTTGCGAAAAAATCACAAGTTTTTTCCATCTTCGTAAAATTCAGAGTTTTCATAAGAACCAATTCGAACGGGAAATAAATAACATCCAATGTGATAATGGTAAAGAGTATGACAATGGAGAGTTTAGGGAGTTTTGTGCTCAAAATGAGATAAATTTTCATTTTTCTTATCCTCAGTATGTCTTCACAAAATGGGAAAGCTGAACGAAAAAATCGTACGATTAATAACATTATCTGCACTTTATTGATTCATTCTTCCGTCCCTCCGTTGTTTTGGCATCATGCGCTACAAATGGCTACCGATCTACTTAATATTCTTCCCTCTAAAGGTTTGACATATTTTCCCCTCTTCAGGTTTTATACAATAAGACTGTTACGTATTCTCATCTTAGGGTCTTTGGATGCTTATGTTATCCGTTGTTTCCATCCACCCCAATCAACAAACTTCAGACACGTTCTACCTCGTGTGTGTTTTTGGGTTATCCGTCAAACTATCGAGGTTATAAATGCTTTGATTTTTCCTCTAAACGAATCATCATTAGTCGTCATGTTCTATTTGATGAGTCCCAATTTCCATTTTCTAAGTAGAAAAACGCGTACCTAGTTCTTATGATTTTTTGGATGATGCTATCTCCCCGTATGTTCTCCGTCATTTTTCAGATTTTTCAGAAAATACGTCGTCAGCGCCGCAACCCTTAGGGGAGGAGCCGCGGTGTTTAAGTGTATTTTGTATACACTTTTGAGTCTTTTTTAGTTAGTATTTACTCTTTTATTTCGCTTTTAGTATAGTGTTAGGTGTGTTTTTCTTTCATTTTGTGTCACAGCGATCATAAAGGAGGAAGTACATAATCGAGGATGAAATGAGCTTAATTGAGATGGAGCTGCACACTAAAAAGACCAAAAAATGAAGTCTAAGAAGTGTCGGGAAGTATAGAAGAAATCAGACGAAGCCCGGACGAGAAAATGAGAAAAAATCAGAAAATCCGAGAGATGGCCGCCGCGGCGCCAATAAACCTGTGAAGTCTGATTTTGGCGCATGAGTTTCGGTGCCGTGGAGCCAGCCTGCAGGGCCACGGCGCCGTCGCGGAAAATTTGATTTATTTGAGCCGAATTTGACACGTTTTCAGGGTCCGAAAGGGCAACTTGTCCCAGCTATAAATCCCTAAACCCTGACAACTTTTAAAGACCTTAGATCATACCTTATACCATATTACAAATCACACTTTTGGGAGGCAAGAAAGAGGCTACAATTGAAGACTCTTGTTCAAGTTCTTTTTCTTTCCCTTATTTTATTTCAGTTTATGTTGGATTGTAAATTAGTTCTTGACATGACAATGTTTAGGAGCTAATTACTTTAGTAGGGTTTTCCATCGAATCTTCTTGAAACACTTTCATATAGTTAATGCATAGTTATTGAATTCTTCTTCAGTCATATTAAGATCTATTCAATATTGTTATGATTGTTTGATAATTAACTAGCTATTAATTGTCATAACTTATATGATTTTGAATCAAAAGTCTGAAAGGTGAGATTTGAATATGTTGTAATTGTCTAGACATAGGTTAAAATCGTGGACGAAAGTACCCCGATACTTGTGTAGTATTTAAGGTTATTGTTCTTAATCCTCCTGTGTGGTAAAACTTATCATAGAAATATAGAAGGTTTCTGCACTAGGTTGAGCTCTTGTATGTCCTAACCGGAATATAATGACAGATTAGTTAACTTGTTATCTTAATAAGAAGAAGAATCATTAGCATTGCATTAACATGTGAAAGAGTGGATAGTTGAGGAGATTAGAAGCCTTATTTCCTTCATAACTGTTATAAACCCAAAGTATTATAATCTTTAGTTTAATTTCTGCACTTAGTCATAATTCGTAGTTATAGTTCTCAAACTAAAGAACGTCAACCAAATAGATACCATAAAATAGATAACCGGTACTTAATAAACCAGTCTTTGTGGACGATAAACTCGGTCTTACAGATCTTTATTACTTAAACGATACGTACACTTGCATAAGAACTTAGAAATATCGCAACATGCGGCGCCTCCTTCCAGTGAACAGTCAAATTCATTCGTTGCACAGCCAATGGCTAAAATTTCAGAGAACTCTGCAGTTCATCCGTCACACGCTTAGACTACCTGGCGCCACGCGCTTCGATGGTAATTTACGAAATTCACCGAGCCCACTACCTGGCGATCCGTCCCGTCTCCCGAAAATTCCCAAAATTCACACCATCCATCCCCAAGTCATGGTCCAATTACTCGCATTCAACGGGGTATTGTTAAACCAAAAAGACATTTTAATTTAAATTCTAATATCCTTAAGTCTCCCTTACCCCGTAATTCTGTGTCTGTCCTAAATGACCCTAATTGGAAAAATGATAATGCTCTTATTGATAATAAGATGTGGGAGTTGGTGCCACATTCATCTGGTGTTAATATTATTCGGTTTATGTGGATTTTTGCTCGTAAAGAGAATTTTGATGGTTCGTTTGCGAGACATAAGACTCGTCTTGTAGGTGATGGTAAGACTCAACAGGTTGGTGTGGATTGTGGTGAGACTTTTATCCAGTGGTCAAGCCGACGACTATTCGTACTGTGCTCAGCTTGGCTCTTTCGAAATCATGGCCCATTCATCAGCTAGATATGGAGAATGTTTTCCTACATGGTGATCTTCATGAGACAGTGTATATGCATAAGCCCTTGGAATTTAGGGATACTAGATATCTTAATCATGTTTGTTTATTGAAGAAGTCTTTGTATGGGCTTAAGCAGTCTCCACGGGCATGGTATAAGAGGTTTGCTGACTATGTTTCGACTATGGATTTCTCTCACAGCAGGTCTGATAACTCATTATTCATATACCGTCAGGGATCTTCCATGGTTTATATTCTATTATATGTTGATGATATTATCTTGATTGTCTCTTCTGATGCGTTGTGAAAGTCCATTATGACAATGCGTTTAGATATTTCAAGCATAAGCAGTAGTTGATGCTCAGTTCTGAGTTTGCCATGAAGGACTTGGGCCCATTGAGTTACTTTTTGGGGATTGTTGTAACTCGTCATGCAGGTGGATTGTTCTTATCACAAAGGAAGTATGCAGCAGAGATCATTGAGAGGGCTGGGATGTCAACATGTAAGTCCACTTCTACTCCAATTGATACTAAACTCAAGTTGGGTGTTGCAGCTGACTCTTCTTATGAGGATCTGACCCGCTATCGTAGTCTTGCAGGCGCCCTTCAGTAACTGACGTTCACGCGACCTGATATTACATATGCGGTACAACAGGTGTGTTTGTTTATGCATGATCCCAGAGTTGAACATATGAATGCGCTCAAACACATTCTTAGGTACATTCAGGGAACACTTGAGTATGACTTGCATTTGTATCCTTCGTCGACGTCTACACTAGTCTCCTATACTGATGCTGATTGGGGTGGTTGTCCTGACACCAGACGGTCTATGTCTGGTTACTGCATGTTTTTAGGTAATAACTTGGTCTCATGGTTTGCCAAGCGTCAATCCTGTTATACCCCGTATTCTCAGGGTATGTATGCGAGGACGTACGTACGAGAGCACGACAGAAAAATTGGAAAGGAAGAAAGAGGTGATTCTTCCACGGAAAAAGTTTCCGGTTTTTGTAAGGAAAAATGTTCGTTGAAGGGAATTGGGTTCCCAGATTTGGAATTTGGGCTTCTTAGATTATATTAGAATTATGGAATTTTATTTTCGGAAATGGTCACGTGGGGCCCACGGGAGAAATTTACGGTTTTGTGGGGCCCACTTTGTTTTCGAGATTTTGGCCATTGTGGATATTTTTCGGAAGACGTTTTATGAGGGCCAATAGGAGGGTGACACGTGTCACCCCGCCAGTGGCTCGCCGAATGACATTTGGCACAACACCTTGCAGAGTCGTTTTTGACGAAACGTTTTACATAACTTGCGAGGGGAAAATTCCGGCTATGTCTTCTCTTATTTTTGCGGATTTTTCCGAGAGACGAAACATTTTGGACCAACGGGAGGGTGACATGTGTCACCCTCACAATGGAAGCAAGTGGGGCGGCACTTGGCCGATTGAAGGGGCAAGTTGATGGTAGATATTTGTGTAGATATTTGTGAGGGTTTTAAGGAGTAGGGACTAGGGTGCACTTGGCTTGATCTTGGCCTTACACTTGCCTTGCATATGGCTTGATCTTGGCCATTGGTTGGCCTTTGGTTTTGCTATAAATACCCACTAAGCAGAAGACTTCATCCATTCCTAAAATCTTCCAAGTCTTGAGCCCTCTCCTCCCTTTGAGTGTGTTCTCGTCCTAAGCCTTCCTCCCCTCGAGTGGCCTTGTGGCCGAGAGCCTTCCTCCTCCTGTGGTGCTAGCCATGGGTACCCCCAGCCTAGTTGTTTCGTATAATACACCCCTCTTGGTAGAAATACTCCGAGTATTGTTATAATGCCCAAAATACCTTAGCCTTTACCTTGTTGTATTCCAAAAGTTACCTCTATACGTAGAGCAGGAAATACTACCTTTTGTCCTTTTAGTCTCAAACCGAAACCCTAAGGAAATCTTCATAGTTGGTCAAGTATTTGAGTAGAAGTTAGTTAGAACTTCTAAGGGTTGTTTGGAGCGGATTGGGAGCGCACGAGTAGGAGCTAAACCTTGCTCGGGATCGACATTATAACTTGGATAATTTTGGGCTTGTCGAGGTAAATATTCTTGTCCCTTATTGTAATTGGAGATTACATGTAGTTGGAATATATAGTTGAGGTATACTATATATAGAATCGAACTGTAATTACATAGGGCGTATCTGATGAACTTGTGTAGCATTGTTGTGTAAGAGAATGGTACACGTCAGGTTAGACGTGTAAACCCCCGGTTGGCTTGGTAGCGCCTCGATATAGGAGGAGATTTACGCTGTTGTGGGTGAGGCCGAATTTTACGTAGAGAAATGGAACCTTGTGTTTGAAGTTAATAGACGTTTGTGACCTTTTAGGTGAAAGTACTAAGAGTAGCGTATTCTACTTGCGAGGTGGAAAGGGCTAGCAAGGTGTAGTACTTGGAGCATTTTGCTTATTGTCGATACTACCGCGAGGTATGTGAACCTCTTCCTATCTGTTTCTAGCATGATATGTGTGTAACTATGTAGTGCGATGGACGTACGTGTACTAAGTGTATTTGTTTGGTTTAAACATAAAGTGTTATAACGCTTTATGGGAAGTTGGTTATAATAGCTTTATGTAGGTAAGAAAATGGTTTCTCGATGTTAGAAGTTAAGAGACTTAACTTATTTGTTTTAATATGGATGTTGTGTGAAACCTCATTCGTGAGTAATGAGTACTTGGTTTTAAAGGGATAATGTTTTTGATTTGGGAATCGAATGTGTATCGACATCACCGCGGCGTTAATAAAGGAAAATGTATTGAATAATGATGTGTTGTATTAAAACCAAGAGAAACCTCCATCCGCATGTAAGCTAAGATGAGACAAAATGATATTACATTTTCTAGATCATGGTCTTGTAATAAGATCGTTATAAACAAGAATAAACTACTCACATATATGACATATGTTACTCAATTGTTTTAAAAGAGATTAAGACTATGAGTTATGAAACCTTTCCAAAATAAGTGACTTGAGCATTTGAAATTAGGCAAACTTGAGCGTTTGGAAAATAATGTTGTTACTTGATTTTACAAAAGGGAAGTGTCTTGTTTACTTAAAAAGATAGTCACGATTTTTATACTACGTATTGTGTGACTTATGTGAAAGTACTTTGAGTTGTGAAACTTGCCTATGCTTGTGATGATAGCCTTTGTTGTACAAGTGTTGTATTTACGTATTACCGCGTCTCGATAGAGGTAGGTTGACTTTGAGAACTTCTTCGACGGCCGCGTGACGAGAGAATTCCACGGGTATGTTTCCATTTTGATTCTTGTCTTATTGGTTACATGGACATGTCTACACCGAGGTAGAATTCCGGGCATGTGGCCACGCGGCGGGTTGATCACCCAAGATATTGTTGTTGATGTCACGTGGGCGTGTCTACACCGAGGTAGAATTCCGGCATGTGGCCAGGGCATTGGTATTATTGTTGCATCATGGACATGTCTACACCGGCGCATTTCGGCACGCGCCGTGACGCGAACACGATTGATGTTGTGGGCGTGAGACCCATAGTTATATTTGAGTGATGACTGAGGCGTGAGTCCCGATCGACATGATCGCTTTATGTTGTGAATCGTAGTTTGGTTATCATACATGTCTCTCGCTTTATATAGACTAGTATGATTTCATTTCTGATTTTACGCTTTCACATACTTGTACTGTTAGATCGACCTCGGCCGCGTCATGCCGCAGTAGAGGTAAATCGGTAGTGGATACTCGCTCATAGGATCACAGTTCAGAGAATTCGTAAGCTCCGTTTCTCCGGAGGCTAATCTTTTGGTATGTGTTTCCACTGAGTTGTAGGTTCTTGTACATTCGTGGTATGGCGGCCCCTGTCCGTCATAGTCGTTGTAAATCTTAGAGGTGCAGTAATCTTTGTGGGCGAGTTGTAAAGGATTAAACTGCTCGTGTTTTATGTATATCGAAGGCAACCGCTTTTGGCCTGCTTATTATTATATCTCTTGTTTCATGACTCATGTTTTATTTTCCCGGTTTTCTCGATGTTGTATCACTAGGGTGCGGGTAAGGCACGATCCACGCCCGACCGGTGTGACATAGTGGTATCGAGCGATTAGTCCTCGGAGAGTGTCTACGCATCGTGTCTAAGTAGTCTTGATTATCGGTGTGTTGTGCACCACATCTATAATCGTGAGGCTATAGGACATTTAGGATCGTTTCCATTCTTCTCATTCCGAGATCGTGCCTTAGAGGCGTGTTCGTAAGTTGGACCCTCCGACGTATCTCGTTTTACGATTATGCCTCGCGCCCAGCGCAACCAGAGCCTGGCGGCAAGCGCCGAGGGTGCTAGTGAGATCTGAGAGTACGAGGGCGCAGCCCGACAAGACTGAGGTCAGGCTTGACGGCGGGTTTTGTACGCCGCCACCCAAAGAAAGCTAGAGCCGCAGCGGTGGCTGCTGAGACCACAATACTGAGCCTCCACCCCCGCGCAGAGGAGATGGGTTACAAGCGAGATGGCCCATTCTGGTCGTGGTCGTGGCCGATATGAGATAGGCCGACGCAGCAGCCTGGGCCAGCCAGAGCACCGTAGTTCACCCCGAGCGATAGTTTGAGGTCGCGGACTTTCTCGAGTTAGAGCCCGCCAGAGTTTTATGGGTCGAGGCACAAGATGATCCGCAGGAGTTCATCCGGCGCTTCTGGTCGAGAGTGATCAAGGCTTCGGAGACCGAGTCGGTGGTCTTAGGTTCGTGACGGCCGCGTGATACCGCAATGATCGGTAGTTTGATTCGCGGAGTTGTCCGGGAGAGCATGCGCTCCAGCAGATGGGACGAGTTCTCGGAGGCATTCTCACTCACTTCTTGCCTCCGCGGATGAGGAGGGCACGCCGGCAGATTTGTGATCCGAGACGCAGAGGCGTCTGCCGAGTACAACGTGGAGTTTGACTCGTTGGCTCGGTATGTCCCCGCTTTAGTGGCAACCATGGAAGATAGAGTGCACCGCTACGTCACCAGATTAGATGATTGCTTGACAGAGGCTTGTTCGAGTGTAGCTCTTCAGCCGGGCATGGACATTGCCCGCATGCAAGCTCATGACCGGATGTGAGGCACGGAGAGGTCGACGGAATGACGAGATCAGCGAAGAGGCCGAACAACAGGGTCCTTTGGTGACTTTCGAGGCGGACCGCCTCAGCAGCATACTAGTTTTGTACCTCCGCCAGTGCAGAGTGGTCCTCCACAACCTTCAGAGCATCCAGAGTATTCGGGAGCGGTCGTGGCTCGAGGTTCAGTTTCGCGGAAGTAAGTGTTGGCGGACGCGGTCACCCCTACCTCGGTGTGGTCGATGTGGTAGACCGCATTTCGGGAGTGTCGTAGTGCCGGGGAGCTTGCTATTTTTGCGCCATCGGCCATTTTGCGATGAACTGTCCGACCAAGGGTAGCACGGATGTTACGACTCACCTTCAGATCGATGGTGGTTCATCACCTTCACTACGTATGCACTGCGGCAGGCGTGACCGTGATTAGAAAGCGGTAGAGACAGTATATCCTTAACCTCTGAGTTTTGTATCTTGATGTGTTTTAGTGTTATGTTCGATAGCTTTGTGCTAAATGTGATTTAGACACACAGTTATTGTAGAAGGGTAAGTATGGGGGCATGGTAAGTGTGAACCACTGGTATCGCGATTGAGACCTTAGAGGTAAGGTCGTCTTGAGTAAAAGATTCGTTTATGTTTGACCTTTATCGAGTGCGTAGTATACGTGGGTTTTATTTGTGTGATAAGTCCATGGGTAGTGTGAGATGGAAGTGGTAGCTTTCGCGATGTGATTTAGCGAGGATTGTTCGTGTCGGGAACGAGGGCTTGACGCGATTGTGGGTCGGGTTGAGGACGTCATACGGTCAACCGTGGCCGGATTAAGGTGGGTCAGTTGGGTGGTCGCCAGTGGTAGGGTCACGAGGATGCTAGGCCCAGTTTGTATGATCATCGTATGAGTTCGTGGACGCGTTCGACCGA
Source organism: Przewalskia tangutica (assembly GCA_029844215.1). Lineage (NCBI taxonomy): Eukaryota > Viridiplantae > Streptophyta > Magnoliopsida > Solanales > Solanaceae > Przewalskia > Przewalskia tangutica. The sequence continues at coordinate 937,792 of CM056728.1, forward strand.
AGCGGTTCGTAAAGGCGGGAATGGCCTTAAGGAAGTTTGAGGTTAGTAAGATGACCAAGTTTGGAGGTAGTGACTCGCAGATTTTTGGGAGCGGGTAATGACTGAAGTATGGTACGTCTTGGGAGAGTTCAAGTGTTCGAGAAGGGCACGACGAGTAAGGAAGGAAGAGAACGTGTGTTATTTCGTGGCGGTATGGCGTTGACAACTTGTTAGAGGAACTTCATCGATATCCGTCTTGAGAAGGAACATTCGGGACGAATGTTTCTAAGGAGGAGAATGTTATACCCGTATTCTCGGGGTATGTATGCGAGGGCGTGCGTCGAGAGCCACGGCAGAAAAATTGGAAAGAAAGAAAGAGGTGATTCTTCCACGGAAAAAGTTTAGGTTTTGTAAGGAAAATGTTCGTTGAAGGAATTGGGTTCCCAGTTTGGAATTTGGGCTTCTTAGATTATATTAGAATTATGAAATTTTATTTTGGAAATGGTCACGTGGGCCCACGGGAGAAATTCTGATTTTGTAGGCCCACTTTGTTTTGAGATTTTGGCCATTGTGGATATTTTTGGAAGACGTTTATGAGGGCGATAGGAGGGTGACACGTGTCACCCCGCCAGTGGCTTAGCCGAATGACATTTGTCTGCACCCTGCGGTTAAGTCGTTTTTTTGTGAAACGTTTTACATAACTTGCGAGGAAAATTCCGGCTATGTCTTTTCTTATTTTGCGGATTTTTCCGAGAGGCGAAACATTTTGGACCAACGGGAGGGTGGCGTGTGTCACCACAATGAAACAAGTGGGGCGTGACTTGGCGATTGAAGGGCAAGTGGATGGTAGATATTTGTGTAGATATTTGTGAGGTTTTAAGGAGTAGGGACTAGGGTGCACTTGGCTTGATCTTGGCCTTACACTTGCCTTGCATATGGCTTGATCTTGGCCATTGGTTGGCCTTTGGTTTTGCTATAAATACCACTAAGCTTCAAGACTTCATCCATTCCTAAAATCTTCCAAGTCTTGAGTCCTCTCTCCTCCCTGAGTGTGTTCTCGTCCTAAGCCTTCCCTTCCCCTCAGGTGGCCTTGTGGCGAGCCTTCCTCACTGTGGTGCTAGCAGTGGGGTACCCCACTGCTAGTTGTTTCGTATAATACACCCTCTCTTGGTAGAAATACTCTCAGAGTATTGTTATAATGCCAAAATACCTTAGCCTTTACCTTGTTGTATTCCAAAAGTTACCTCTATCGTAGAGCAGGAAATACTACCTTTTGTCCTTTTAGTCTCAAACCGAAACCAAGGAAATCTTCATAGTTGGTTGAAGTATTTGAGTAGAAGTTAGTTAGAACTTAAGGGTTGTTTGGAGCGGATTGGAGCGCACGAGTAGGAGCTAAACCTTGCTCGGGATCGACATTATAACTTGGATAATTTTGGGCTTGTCGAGGTAAATATTCTTGTCCCTTTATTGTAATTGGAGATTACATGTAGTTGGAATATATAGTTGAGGTATACTATATATAGAATCAGACTGTAATTACATAGGATCGTATTACTGATGAGACTTGTGTAGCATTGTTGTGTAGTAGAATGGTACACGTCAGGTTAGACGTGTAAACCCACGGTTGGCTTGATGGCGGCCTCGATATAGGAGGAGATTTACTGTTGTTGCGGGGAGGTCTTCGAATTTTACGTAGAGAAATGGAACCTTGTGTTTTGAAGTTAATAGACGTTTGTGACCTTTTTAGGTGAAAGTACTAAGAGTAGCGTGATACTGCGAGAGTGGAAAGGGCTAGCAAGGTTGTAGTACTTGGAGCATTTTGCTTATTATCGATACTCATGCGAGGTATGTGAACCTCTTCCTATCTGTTCTAGCATGATATGTGTGTAACTATGTAGTACGATGGACGTACATGTACTAAGTGTATTTGTTTGGTTTAAACATAAAGTGTTATAACGGCTATATGGGAAGTTGGTTATAATAGCTTTATGTAGGTAAGAAAATGGTTTCTCGATGTTAGAAGTTAAGAGACTTAACTTATTTGTTTTAATATGGATGTTGTGTGAAACCTCATTCGTGAGTAATGAGTACTTGGTTTTTAAAGGGATAATGTTTTACTGATTTCGGGAATCAGAATGTGTATCGACAGATCACTGCAGCGTTAATAAAGGAAAATGTATTGAATAATGATGTGTTGTATTAAAACCAGTAGAAACCTCCATCTGCATAGAAGCTAAGATGAGACAAAATGATATTACATTTTCTAGATCACGGTCTTTGTAATAAGATCTTTATAAACAAGAATAAACTACTCACATATATGACATATGTTACTCAATTGTTTTAAAAGAGATTAAGACTATGAGTTATGAAACCTTTCCAAAATAAGTGACTTGAGCATTTGAAATTAGGCAAACTTGAACGTTTGGAAAATAATGTTGTTACTTGATTTTACAAAGGGAAGTGTCTTGTTTACTTAAAAAGATATTCACGATTTTTATACTACGGTTTTTGTGTTACTTTTTTGAAAGTTCTTTGAGTTGTGTGAAACTTGCATATGCTTGTGATGATAGCCTTTGTTGTACAAGTGTTGTATTTACGTGTTACCGCTGCCTCGATAGAGGTTGACTTGTTGAGAACTTCTCGACGTCTTTGGCAGTGACGAGAATTCCACGGGTATGTTTCCATTTTGATTCTTGTCTTATCGTGGTTACATGGACATGTCTACACCGAGGTAGAATTCCGGGCATGGCGTACGCGGCGTTGATCACCCAAGATATTGTTGTTGATGTCACGTGGACGCGTCTACACCGAGGTAGAATTCCGGCACGTGGCCGTGGCATTGGTATTATTGTTGCATCATGGACATGTCTACACCGATGCAGAATTTCGGGGCACGCGCCGACGCGAACACGATTGATGTGGGCGTGAGACCCATAGTTATATTTGAGTGATGACTTGAGGCGAGTCCTCGATCGACATGATCGCTTTTATGTTGTGAATCGTAGTTTGGTTATCATACATGTCTCGCTTTATATAGACTAGTATGATTTCATTTACTGATTTTACGCTTCACATACTTGGTACTGTTATCGACCTCTCGGGCCGCGTCATCGCCGCAGTAGAGGTACATCGGCCGTGGATCCTCGCCATAGGATCACGATTCGGCGTAGACAAGCTCCGTTTCTCGAGGCTTATCTTTTGGTATGTGTTTCCGAGTTGTAGGTTCTTGTACATTCGTGGTATGGCGGCCCCGTCCGTCATAGTCGTTGTAAATCTTAAGTCCGTAGATCTTGTTGTGGCGGGGTTGTAAAGGATTAAACTGCTCGTGTTTTATGTATATCGAAGGCAACCGCTTTGGTTGCCTGCTTATTATTATATCTCTTGTTTCATGACTCATGTTTTATTTTCCACGGTTTTCTCGATGTTGTATCACTAGGGTGCCGGTAAGGCACGATCACGCCCGAGTCGGGGTGTGACATAGTGGTATCGAGCGATTAGTCCTCGGAGAGTGTCTACAGCATCGTGTCTAGTAGTCTTGATTATCGGTGTTGTGCACCACATCTATAATCGTGAGGCTATAGGACATTTAGGATTGGTTTCCATTCTTCTCATTACGAGATCGTGCCTTAGTCGTTGTAAGTTGGACCCTCCGACGTATCTCGTTTTACCATTATGCCTCGCGCAGGCAACCAGAGCCAGGGAGGCAAGGCACCGAGGGTGCGCTAGTGAGATACTGAGGAGTACGAGGCGCAGCCCTGACAAGACTGAGGTTGTGCTTGACGGCGGGTTTTGTGACGCCGCCCAGCGAAGTTAGAGCCGCAGCAGCGGTGCTGAGACCACAGCACTGAGCCTCCAGCCCCACACCGGGCGGAGGAGATGGTTACGCGAGATGGCCCGATTCTGGTCGTGGTCGTGGCCGATATGAGGATAGGCCGACGCAGCAGCCCAGTTCGGGCCGAGCACCGTGAGTTCACCCCGAGCGGATAGTTTGAGGTCGGGACTTTCGAGTCAGAGCCCGCCGAGTTTTATGGGTCGAGGCACGAAGATGATCCGCAGAGTTCATCCGGCGATTCTGGTCGCGAGAGTGATCAAGGCTTCGAGACCGAGTCGGTGGTCTTAGGTTCGTGACGGCTGCGTGATACCGCAATGATCGTTTGATTCGCGGAGTTGTCCCGGGAGAGCATGCGCCCAAAGCAGATGGGACGAGTTCTCGAGGCATTCTCACTCACTTCTTGCCTCCGCGGATGGCGAGGGCACGCCGGCAGATTTGTGATCTTTGAGACAGAGGCGCATGGTCGAGTACAACGTGGAGTTTGACTCGTTGGCTCGGTATGTCCCCGCTTTAGTGGCAACCATGGAAGATAGAGTGCACCGCCACGCCACCGGATTAGATGATTGCTTGACAGAGGCTTGTTCGAGTGTAGCTCTTCACCGCATGGACATTGCCCGCACGCAAGCTCATGACCGGATGCGAGGCACGAGAGGTCGACGGAATGACGAAGATCAGCGAAGAGGCCGAACAACGTGGTCCTTTGGTGACTTTCGAGGCGGACCGCCTCGGAAGATACTAGTTTTGTACCTCGCCCGGTCGCAGTGGTCCTCCACAACCTTCAGAGCATCCAGAGTATTCGGAGCGGTCGTGGCTCGAGGTTCGTGTTTCGCGGAAGTAGCGGTGTTGGCCAGATGCGGTCACCCCTACCTCGGTGTGGTCGATGTGGTAGACCGCATTTCGGGGAGTGTCGTAGTGCCAGGGGAGCTTGCTATTTTTGCGGCCATCGGGGCCATTTTGCGAGGAACTGTCCGACCAAGGGTAGCACGGATGTTACGACTCAGCCTTCGTGATCGATGGTCGTTCATCACCTTCACTACCGCATACTGCGCAGGGTGATCGTGATTAGAAAGCGGTAGAGACAGTATATCCTTAACCTCTGTAGTTTTGTATCTTGATGTGTTTTAGTGTTATGTTCGGATAGCTTTGTGCTAAATGTGATTTAGACACCAGTTATTGTAGAAGGGTAAGTATGGGGGCATGGTAAGTGTGAACCCTAGACTGTCACGATTGAGACCTTAGAGGTAAGGTCGTCTTGAGTAAAAGATTCGTTTTATGTTTGACCTTTATCAGAGTGCGTAGTATACGTGGGTTTTATTTGTGTGATAAGTCCATGGGTAGTGTGAGATGGAAGTGGTAGCTTTCATGATGTGATTTAGCGGATTGTTCCGTGTCGGGAACGAGGGCTTGACGCGATTGTGGTCGGGTTGAGGGCGTCATACGGTCAACCCGTGAGTCGGATTAAGGTGGGTCAGTTCTGGGTGGTCCCGCCAGTGGTAGGGTCACGAGGATGCTAGGCCCAAGTTTGTATGATCATCGTATGAGTTCGTGGACGCGTTCGACCGAGCGGTTCGTAAAGGGAATGGCCTTAAGGAAGTTTGAGGTTAGTAAGATGACCAAGTTGGAGGTAGTGACTCGAGATTTTTGGGAACGGAGTAATGACCGAAGTATGGTACGTCTTGGGAGAGTTCAAGTGTTCGAGAAGCGGCACGACGAGTAAGGCGAAGAGAACGCGTGTGTTATTTCGCGCTGCCAGGCGTTGACAACTTGTTAGAGGAACTTCATCGATATCCGCTTGAGAAGGAACATTCGGGACGAATGTTTCTGCGAGGAGAATGTTATACCCCGTATTCTCGTGGTATGTATGCGAGGGCGACGCATTTGCGAGAGCACGATGTAAAAATTGGAAAGAAAGAAAGAGTGATTCTTCCACGGAAAAAGTTTCCGGTTTTGTAAGGAAAATGTTCGTTGAAGGAATTGGGTTCCCGATTTGGAATTTGGGCTTCTTAGATTATATTAGAATTATGAAATTTTATTTTCTGGAAATGGTCACGTGGGCCCACTGAGAAATTTACGGTTTGTGGCCCACTTTGTTTTCGAGATTTTGGCCATTGTGGATATTTTTCTAAGACGCTTTATGAGGGCCAATAGGAGGGTGACACGTGTCACCCCGCCAGTGGCTTGGCCGAATGACATTTGTGCACAACACCCGGTTAGAGTCGTTTTTTTGACGAAACGTTTTACATAACTTGCGAGGGGAAAATTCCGGCTAGTCTAGTTCTGGTTCTGTGTCTACACCTGCAGGATTCAATGATGATGACGATGAAGAAGAGTCTTTAGACATATGGAGCACTTTTACAACACAACCAACCACAAGCCGATCTTGCGATGAGATGCAATTTTATTTGCAAAAGCCAGCGGAGCCGAAGAAATTTTTTGACCCTTTACAATGGTGGCAGGATAACAAAAGGCAATTCCCGGTACTTGCAGCGATGGCCCGAGATGTTCTTAATGTGTCGATCTCAACAGTGGCTTCTGAAAGTGCATTTAGCCAAGCACGAGATCAAATAGGAGACACACGCCACTATCAGTGGAAACACATTAAGTGTTAGTCCGCAAGGGATTGGATCGATCGAGAGAAGAAATCAAGGATGTGGAGACGTTAATTCTCCTAAGATGAAGAAATAGACAATATTTTGGAAGGCGGGAGCGGGATCGGAATTAATACTCCGATTTAGAGGCTATGAGCATAACAAAGTCAATCAACCGATATATTACGAAGAACTTGCAAAAAGGATGCATAATATGTAAATAAAATTATTATTACTTCATTATGTACTCTTATTAACATTATGAAAGTTCAAAAGTTAACATCTTATCATTAGTTTTAATTTTACTATCTATTTAGTTGTTAATTTGTTATTACTTATTTGTTAACTTATATCTTCTAATCTAATAAATTAATAAAAGTATAATTACAAATTTACAATATAAAGTTACAAACTATAAAGTATAAAGTTATAAACTATAAAATAAAAAGTTAACTTTAAAGTTTCAATTTTAATATATACAACTAAATTATATATTATATTATTATATTACATATTTAAATTGAATTTAGTTTATATTATAGAAAATAAATACTAGAAATAAAAAAATAACCGACTTTGGACCGTTTGACCTAACCGCACGACCAACTCGAATCGGTGACGAGCCGGACCGTTGGCGTTGTCCAGAGTCCCAGGACCGGTGAATCGGTCCTAACCGTTAAACTTGAGAAGGCTACGGTCCGATCGGTCACCCTTAGCCACCTTTACTTGTACCTAACTTAGTATTGTAATATTACCATAAGTGTAGATTTAGTCTCCTTATAGAATAGGGGTTTAGATGTAAAGTAGGAATAGAATTCTCATATCGTAACTTGTATATATATGTCTTTCATTAATAAGAATAATCAAGGAATTAATTCTTTCAGACTTATCGGCTTTTAAATATATTAATCCACTAATCAACTGATAAGATATCGATCGGTTAGGTGTTGAGTTATTAATTATCGGATGCTTATTTGGCGGTATATCGATTAAATCTAAAAACAATAAAATTATTGAGTCGACCTTGCTTTTCAGGTTGAAAATTAAATTAATTTCTTCAACACCGAATAAGTTTTCTCTTAGCAAGAGTTTGGAACTGAATTTTCATTTTGTAATAGAATCAAATAGTTTTAAAATCTAATCCTGTCCTACTAATGGGTTAACGACAGAGAAGCTGATAGTATTAGCTTCTGTGATATACTATCAATTTATTTTATTGTGATTCGCTGTGTACTATAGAGCAACTGAGTTTTAGCTTAAAATTTAATATGCTTTGCCATAGAATCCATGGAACATAGAGTAAATAACTTGTTAAATGAACCGTGTATACATGCCTAGTATACACGATATTTGACCATAATTGGGGTATAAGTTTTTGTATATAATTACTTGTACTCTTACTATAATTGTATAGTTAGTCTCTAAATAGATTAGGATTTTAGGAGTAGAATAGAAAAATAATTTTCCTATTATGTAACTTGTATATATACCCCTTTCATTAATGAAAATAATCAAGAGATTATTTCTTTCATGATATCAAGAGTCTAGGTTAATTTTTTTCTCCCAAAATTCCAAATTTTCATGCACTATTACCGAGATCAAATGTTTGAATCTTCGCATTCCAATCTTGTGTACCATCTTTTCGAAAGTTGCAGTTGGTAGAGACTTGGTCAACAAATTAGTCATATTATCACTTGAACGAATCTGTTGCACGTTGATATCACCATCCTTTTGGAGCTCGTGTGTGAAGAATAATTTTGGTGAAATATGTTTTGTCCTGTCTTCTTTTATGAATACTCCCTTCAATTGAGCAATGCATGCTGCATTATTTTCATATAAGGTTGTGGGTACTTTGTCACATTTCAAACCACATTTATTTCCAAGAGATTCAAATTAGTCCTAACGTCAATTGAATTTATTGATATTTCTTCATTTTCTTGAGTTTGTGGTTTATTCATTTCTTCAAGAATATCAGGATTGATCAAATCTTGTATTTCTTTCTTAGTGTCATCTTGATCATTTATTTTTCTTTTTCTAGGATTCTGATCCTTAGAACTCATTGGTATGTCACGCTTAAGGCGTGCTTTGGACTCATTTGTTATGACACTAGTAGGATGGTCCTACATAGACATCAATTCGAATTGGGACATTCTTTGCATGGATATGTGATTTGGTAATTCTTTTCAAATCTGTAAATGCGTCTGACATTTGATTTGCTATTTTATGCAAGTGAATAATCTTTTGGACCTCTTTCTCACAAATAGAAGCACGTCGATCAAGATGAGACAATGATGGATTATCCCGCAAATTTTTCCTTTTTATTTCATTATTCTCTCTCCCTAATTTTGAAAAAATTGTCTCGTCAAATCGTTATAGTTTTCAGAGTTGCTTCGCTCCTTTCCTTTTATAATAAAGGAAAGTGGTCATCTAGCTATTTCTACACCTTCTAATCGACCTGAACAACATATACGGATCCCCTCCACCTTTTTTTTCATTACTAATGGAATATCTTCACTATTTTACTAAAAATAGAACGAAATGATCTTGCAATATGCAGTTGATCTTATTTCAGTATCTATGTGTAAGAAATAAATTATATCATGCTTATAGTTATAGCAAGATAAATAAATACATCAATTGAACAAATATATGGTACTTCATGACCAATTTAATTTTCTCATTTCAATTTGTTTTAGCATGTAGTCTACTGCTTTTCGAAAACTCTTCAAAAACTCCAATAATATTCAAGTCAGCAACTTGCACAACATTATGATAGTTTTTGAATATCATAAAGGGATAAGGGTAAACATAGTCATCTTTGTATCCTTCATCAATAAATATTTATTAAGGTGATTTCAGTACATAAACCTTAGTTCATTTAATCCGTTTAAGGATTACAAACAAGTTTTTCAATCACTTGTATATGCTTCAGACATTTTGAATCTTTCAAACAATTTCATATAATTTTTTTCACGTAAGACATATAGGATGAGACAATTTTCATTTAGTATTTAATTTACATAACATCTTCTGATGTCAGGACTGCATGTTTAGTAAATTTATCCTTACCAAGATATATCTACTTGGTAATTATTTCTACATCATCATGTTTTAAGAGACATAAAATTCAGATCCTCATAATATTATACAATATTGCGCACTATATTGTATCAAAGATATCGTCGACGAGATATCATTTTATATCGATTTGCAATTAGACATAACTTATTGAGATCTTATCACTTCATTGTTTTTCAGGTATCTGAACCTCGTATGAGATTTTATGAAGTGTTATGTCATAGTTTCTTCAAGAGCACATTGTCTCCTTATTATGATATTTTAATCATTTGCTCCTCTCATTTTTCAAGAATTATTGCATTTGAAACTGATTTGTCTACCATGCTTCACGCATATTGTAAAACTCGTTCTTCAAGGACATTTAGGTGCATCTTGCAAGTTGCAACTGTAATATGAAATAGTTGGGTCAGCAAATGCTTCTAGCATTTGACTTGAATTATCGTTTGAATAAGGATCATACTGATGATAATTCACAACATATTTCCTAGCTGTTTAACCCCCCTTGTGTTAGAAAAACTAACATACATTTTCACATTTTTTAGGAAATTCATCTGTGTGCATCGTGGTAGATTCATTAATTATATATCGCACATAAAAAATTATTAGATGAAAACATTTTGGTTCATGACCTTGAACCAATTATGAGGGGAGGATTTATCATAATTTATTGGTCTGAAGCATACAAACGTCGTTGTATGCAATATATCATATCTCAGACCATGAAACTTTATTCTCATAAGCAATGATTTAGCTATCTACTGGAGGGAATTCAACGTTAAACCAATTTGAATATCAACCAACATTATCAAGATGAATTGTCTTGATTACATAATATGAAAATTGTGTTCTCAACTCAATTATTTTGAGCAAGCAACTTCGTAAATGTCAAACTGAAGATTGACAATAAATGCACATGTGATCGCCTCATATATGCATCTATTTAAGGCATCACATTGCAGGTGAACGAGCCCTTATTCACCTTTTATATTTTTCAGAATTTAGTGAATTCAATTCCAACATTAGCTGGTGTAATCAACTTATCATGAGAACAAACAAATTAATTCTTGAATAATCTTCTAGTTCTTCAATATATTTCGAATACAAACTTAACACATCAGATATTTAAATCAGGACGACCAAAATTGTCACGTCAATTGATAAAATTATTTGTACGAGTAAACTTCAAGTTTACTCTGATGAGTGTTATTTATTTTAATAAACGTATGGTTTACTATTGCATGAGATTTTATATCAATAAACTTCAGATTTATTGTAGCATGTGATTTCATCATTCTTATTTTTGTGTAGTATAATTTGGAGAATAAAGAGGGTAACCATTCAAAAACATATTTCTTACCCACTATGATTTTGTAGATATATAATCCTCCAATCATTTATAGATTCAATAAGATAGCAATTTACTTTGGTGAACTTCAAATTTACTATAACTTGTGTTTTGATCATAACAACTTCGTATATTGCAATCTAGAACGACTGACATAATAGTAACTCGTCGGGAGCTTTCAATTTATTTTTCATAATCAGATATTGTTTGTACACTACTGGTGTCATGATTCTTGTAGATCAACTATTAGGCTCTTCTTGAGATGTTGATCATTAATTTTGTACTATCAAATATTTCTTAGACAATTTTTTTAATGTCTTACTAATTCAGTTTCAAAGTTCAACTTCTTCGAAAGTAAAGTTCAAATATTTACAATATTCAAGAGTAAAGTTCAAAATCTTACCACTTCAAGAGTAAACTATTATTTCACGAGTAAATTTCAGAGTTTTACTACTTCTAGAGTAAATTTAAAATTATTTACTAATTCAAGACTAAATTTCAGAATCCTACTACTTCGGGAGCAGATTTCAGAGTTGTACTACTTCAGGAGTAGAACTCAGAGTCATACTACTTTTGGAGTAAAATTCGAAGTATTATTAATTTGGGAGTAGAGTTCTACTACTTTAGGAGTAGAGTTCAAAACTTTACTACTTCGAGAGTAGAATTTAAAATTTGCTATTTCGGAAGTAAATTTCTGAGTTTACTACTTTAGTTACCACAACATTTATTCGGCATTAGAATATTAAACATGGTCAACACAAAATACATAAAAAAGGGTTTACACATAATAATTCAAATGGACTTTTGGCCAAAACAAAATAGCATAATAGGTCAAAGTTTTATTATTTAAGGAGTAGACTTTAAAATTTGTCACTTCGAGAGCAAATTTCTGAATTTGCTATTTCATGAGTAAATTTATGAGCTATTTCATGAGCAGATTTTTGAGTTTACTACTTCAGGAGTAAAACATTGAATATTTAGAATATTTTTTTCTCAATTGTTCTATCTTTTCTAGAGGTGAGTCGTGATAACTTCACAACCAAAAGCACTTCGGTATTTATAATCTTTACTAAATATCACATTCGATTCAGGGAATGGATATGTATTTGTAACCTTTATCAACATAATCATTTGATCGTGTCTTAACCATGTCAAATTATGATTGCTTAGAACCTTTTTAAGATGCCTCTCGTTCAACCTTTTTTCCACCGGAATAATTGTACACCGACGACATGTTATTTTTAACAAGAAAATTAATTTTAATTTAACAAATTAGAGGTTCGTGCTGATAAAGTGTTATAAAATAATAAACTAAAGAAAGAATATTTGTAGACAAAGAGAGAAGGAATCTCTTATTTCTTTTGAGGGCTGAAATACAATGAGAGAAACATCTTTATTTATATGAGAGAATTGATTTGATCCCAAAGTTATTAACCTTAATATTTTTTCTAAAGATATACATCACAATATATGATAATATCTATAACACATATATACAAAAAAAGAATAATATTTTTCATATTTAGTAATATAATTTCTAGCAACATAAATTTTAATGAGTTATTTTAATTTAGTTACTAGTACTTTTTTTAAAATTGTTTTTATCATAAGGATAGAAAAGGAGAAAATGGGAAAGAATTACAATGTGGATTCGAAGTGGAACCCTCACAAATAAGATTAAATTTGAGGTACTAGTACTTCATTACAATTAATATTGATTTCATCCAACTCCAAAGCCACAAAACCACCCAGCTCCTTCCTCAACAGGGCGGCGCCGTTACCCCCACCCCCCACTCTTTGCCGCTTCACTGTACACTCCTACAACATTAGGGTCTTAAGCTTTCTTCTTCAAAAAAACATACCAAGATTCAATTTTCATCACAAAACTCAAAACCCACATATAAAATTATGTATTCTCATTTGGGTCTCAATTAATTTCCCATTTTCTTCAAAAAAAATCCACCAAGATTCAATTTTTCCATCACAAAACTAAAAAATAACCAAAACCCAGATATGAAATTCCAAATAGAAGACATAACCGTTTATTTCCCATATGATAACATATACCCAGAACAATACCAATACATGTTAGAACTCAAGCGAGCATTAGATGCAAAAGGTCATTGTCTTCTTGAAATGCCAACTGGCACTGGTAAAACAATAGCTTTACTTTCATTAATCACAAGTTATCGCCTTTCGAAACCATCAAATCCAATTAAGCTTTTGTATTGTACAAGAACAGTACATGAAATGGAAAAGACATTAGCTGAGCTTAAATTATTGTATAATTATCAGTTAGGGGAGTTCGGGCCGGGGGCCCGGATGCTTGCAATCGGACTTTCGTCGAGAAAGAATTTGTGTGTGAACCCGAATGTTGTTAGTGGTGAGAATAGGGATAGTGTGGATGCTGGTTGTAGGAAGTTGACTGCTAGTTGGGTTAGAGCAATTTCTGTTGAGAACCCTAATGTGCCTACATGTCCGTTTTTCGAGAATTATGATGCTGCTGATAAGGCTGGTACTTCTACTTTGCCTGCTGGTGTTTATACTTTGCAGGTAGATCTCTCAAACACCTTGTTTGATGGTTGTTACATATTGTTTCGTAATATATTGTATTGTATTGTGTTGTAGTGTACTGGATTGTTTTGATCACCTTGTTTGAATGGTTGTTACATATTGTTTTGTAATGTATCGTATTATATTGTATTACATTGTATTGTACTGGATTGTTTTGATGAATACGACGTTTATATAGAGTGTGTCGATTTCTGTCGTTATATAATGCCACACATCAACAATATGAAGAATAAACTTACAATATTATAAAGAAAAGTATGGTACGGCATAGAATTATTACAAAAAGGGGTACGGTAAAGTATAAAATAGGATTTTTTAATAATTAGCAAAGGCAAACTGAGAAAGAAAAAAAAACGACGCGACCACACCAAATCGGTCGTTACATAAAATGGGACATTTGGTCGTTACATAACTATGGATTTCACGATACAATACAATAAACATTTAAGTAACAATCAAAACAAACATTGCATTTAAAGTTACAGGCTCTCAAAGCCGTCAAATCCAATTAAGCTTCTTTACTGCACAAGAACAGTACATGAAATGGAAAAAAACATTAGCTGAGCTTTAATTATTGTATAATAATCAGTTACAGCAGTTCGGGTCGGTGCCCGGATGCTGGCGATCGGGCTTTCGTCGACGAAGAATTTGTGTGTGAACCCTAATGTTGTTAGTGGTGAGAATAGGAATAGTGTGGATGCTGGTTGTAGGAAATTTAATGCTAGTTGGGTTAGAGCAATTGCTGTTGAGAACCCTGATGTGCCTACTTGTTCGTTTTTCGAGAATTATGATGCTGCTGATAAGGCTGGTACTTCCACTTTGCCTGCTGGTGTTTATACTTTGCAGGTTTTCCCTCTCACTTACCTTTCAATCAATGTATAATTAACTATGCCTCGATCCGAAATTAGTTGTAGTTAGCTATATCAATCTTTGTTCAATGATATCTGTTGTTTGTTCCGATACTTAGGCTGCTATAGCAAAGTGATGTTATACAACAACAACATACCCAGTGAAATCCAACAATGTGGGGTCTGGAGAGGGTAGAATGTACACAGACCTCACCTCCACCTTGGTAGGTAGAGCGGCTGTTTCCGGGAGACCCTCGGCTCAAGACAAAGGCAAAGCAAAACAAAGTATGAGAAACGGTCAGACTAGAAATTAAAGCAATGTGGACATGCAGATAGTAAAAATCAAATACGCAATGATAGCGCATTCTAACTCAAAGTGCTGTTATAGAGAACATATAATATAACATAATATGAAAGATCGATTCCACAAAAAACATGACCTTATAGTGAAATGTTGTTATAGTGGATGTCTATTATAGAGAGGTCTGACTGTGTATATATAATCTAATTTGGTTTGAGAAGGGGTTTTAGAGAAACACTTGAATTTGCAGTGGTGAAGTGAGAGATGACTTGTTTCTTCATTGCATTGATTTTTTTTAGAATGGTAATGTTGTATTCCTCAGCATTAAGGACATGCTGGAGACCTCCAAAAAATTCTGGGTCCAAAACAACAAGGGAAAACTAAAGCAATTATGGAGAACCTAAAATAAAAAGTATTCTGGATGACTTGTTCAGCTTCTTCTTTCCTCTTTACACCAAAAATAAAAAGTATTGATACAATTCTCTTTCATTTTCTGGATTGAATTAGAAGTATCCTCAAAATATCTGTTGTTTCTTTCTCTCCATATTGACCACCATGTGCAAGGTGGTATTATCTTCCACCATTTCTTTTGGCTTTTGCTTCCTCCTCTCCGTATCCATCAACTGAGTAGGTCTGCAATATGTTTTGGCATTATCCACTTAGTTTGAGACATGCTGAGAAATAGATACCATAACTGTGTTGTAACTTTGCAATGGAGAAACATGTGATTGTTGATATCCTCAGTCTCCTTGCAAAGGAAACATCTAGAAGCAATATGGAATCCTTTCCTTTTTATTTTTCCATGAGTGAGACATGCTCTTCTAGCCACCAACCAAGTGAAACACTTTACCTTAGTAGGGACTTTATACTTCCATATCTGTTTCATGGACCTGGTATGCCCCCTGGTTGTTCCACCACTTCCTTTTTATATAACCTGCCCACAGAGAACTTTCCATCCCTATCATGCTTCCATCATCTTATTGTGTCTGGTTCTGTAGAAATGCCTTTAAATCCACTCAGCCCTTGTAGTAACTCAACAACTCTACCAACTTCCCAATCATTCAAGTTTCTTCTGAATATAAGATTCCAGCCTTGAGGGGACCAAGCGTCAGCTACTGTTGCTTCTGAATTGCTGCAAAAAGAGAACAAATCAGGAAATGAGTTCATCAGAGGCTCATGTCCAAACCATTTCTCTTTCCAAAAAAGGATCTTGGTTCCATTCCCCACCCTGTAGAAAACACTTTCAGCCAGCTTAGTCCAGAGATTCCTAATTGTCCTCCATACTGAGACACCATAGGTGCTAAGCACTATGTTAGAACACCAGTGAACACTCTGCCCATATTTGTTGATAATTACTTCCTTCCAAAGTGCATGATCTTCACCAACAAACCTCCAAAGCCACTTTGTCAACAAGCATTTATTCTGAAGCCCCAAATTCCTGATACCAAATCCACCAGATTATCTACTTAGCTGGACAGTTTGCCATTTCACCAAATGTGTACCTTTGCTCTCTTTGTTGCCCGACCATAGAAAATCTCTCCTCAATTTATCCAGTATTTCTTCCACCTTAGAAGGAATGGGGAATAAAGACATGCCATAAGTTGGCAATGAATCCAAAACTGAGTTAATTAGAGTAACCCTTCCTCCCAGAGATAGATACTGTGCTTTCCAGTTAGCAAGTTTCTTCTTAGTTTTTTCTACAATCCCATCCCAAATTTCCAACTCCTTATGTTTGTTGCCAAGAGGCATGCCCAGATAAGTTGTTGGAAAATTCTCAATTGTACATCCCAGAATATTGGCCAGACTTTGAATTTGTGGGACTTCTTTAATCGGAAAAAATGTTGCTCTTCCTCCAGTTAACAGCTAGACCAGAAACATCCTCAAAGATCACCAAAATCATTCTGATAAAGCTAAGTTGTTCTGCATTAGCTTCACAAAAATAACAGCGTCATCTGCATAAAGCAAATGACTCTGGTCTTCGTTAGACTCAAAGGAGGAGACAGCGGGACAAATCTGCATCTCCTCACCTGCTTGATTGCCTATCCTGAAACCTTTTAACCAACTGTTTTGAATAGCTACCCTCATCATATTGTTGAAGCCTTCCATTGTTAATACGAAGAGGAAAGGAGAAAGAGGATCTCCCTGTATGAGTCCTCTTTCTGAGGGAAAAACCCAGCAGGTTCTCCATTACCAGAATTGAGAACCTGACAGTTTTAATGCGAAAACCAATCCACTTCAACCACCTCTCACCAAATCCCATTTGTTTGAGAATATTGAGAAGGAAATCCTAATTGACATGGTCATACACTTTCTATGTATCTAGCTTGCACATGATCCATGGGTCTTCACCTCTGAGTCTAGAATCCACACATTCACTGTCTATGAGTGCTGCATCCATAATTTGTCTTCCTTTTATGAATGCCATTTGATGCTTATTGACTAGCCTGCTCACCACCCTCTTCAACCTCTCTGCTAGAAGTTTAGCAATAATTTTATAGAGTCCACCTATGAGACTTATAGGTCTAAAGTCTCTTAGTTCAGCAGCCCCTGTTTTCTTTGGAATAAGTGCCACATAAGTAGCATTGAGACTTTTTTTCAAACACCTGATGAGCGTGAAAGTGTCTGATAGCATTCATAATATCATCTTGTAGCAGGTCCTGGAAATTCTGATAAAAGCTCATTGGGAACCCATCTGGGCCTGGAGCCTTATCACTGGCACAAAGTTTGATGCAATCCAGCACTTTATTTTCATCAAAATTGCCTTTGTAGCCATTCTTTTTCCTCCATGTTAATGCCTTCAACCCCTTGGAGTTTAAAATCAGGCCTCCAGTTTTCAGTTTCTTTATAGAGATTCGGGTAGAAACTGATGATTTCCCTTTTTATGTCTTCTGGATCTGAAACAGAAGTCCCATTCACTACTAGAGTATTAATATAGTTGAATCTCTTATGTGCTGTGGCAATTCTATGAAAGTATTTGGTGTTCTTATCCCCCATGCTTGAGCCATTGCACTCTGGATCTCTGTCTCCAAACTATTTCCTCATTTTTGGATATTTCCTCAAATTCCATGGATAAGTGGATCTTTTGAAGAAGCTCATCCTCAGATAGGATTCTCTGCTCTTGGATCTCTTTTAGGCTGGTTAACTGGTGCAAGACATCCGCCTTTTTCTGTTTCCACTTGTTCCTGTTCTCCAAACCCCATACCTTCAGTTTTATCTTACAGCATCTTCAACTTTGTGGCCAGAATAAATGAGCCTGTTCCAGTTACACAAAAAGAAGTCCACCATTGGACTTTATCTCTGTATCCTTCCACTCCCATCCACCATTGTTCAAATTTGAAGTAAGATTTCTTCAAATTTAGAACTCCACAAGATAGCATTATAGGATTGTGATCTGAGCCTAGTCTAGGTAGAAGGTGTTGCTTGATCTGTGTAAAAAGTTCCTCCCACCGATGAGAATATAAAAATCTATCCTGGAAGCTGACATATGATCATCACCCCTTCTCCAAGTAAAAGATCCTACAAATAAAGGAGGATCAAAGAGCTCCATATCATTGATCCAGTCAGTGAATATTCAGTCATAGCCCCTGTAATTCTGTGACATTCTGACCTTTCATTTGGATATCTTTTGACATTGAAGTCACCTGAGACCACCCATGGGCCATCACATAAACTCCCTATAGAGGCCAACTCCAACCAAAGCTCTCTTCTGATAATTATATCACAAGATGCATAGACTGCACTTAGAAACCAGGTGAGATCCTTGTTAATACCCTCAAATTTACATGTAATTACTTGATTAACAACCTCCACCAGTTCCCCTTTCCAATATCTTTTGTACCACATCACCACTATCCCACCACTTCTTCCTATAGCATCTAAATGTATCTCCCCCAGCCATCTATTGTGCCATAGTTGCTTGATCACTTGTGCCTCTGCCCAGTTTGGTCTCTACAAAAACATAAACATCAACCCGCCATTGTTGAATTAAACTCCTGACTAGACTCCTTTTGCTCTCCCTATTCACCCTTCACATTCCAAGAGAGAATTTTAACCTTCATTGAGTAATCAGAGGTATTATCCTCCCCCTATTTCTTGGTTCCCCGTCTTTGAACTTCACATGAAACTCCAGGTTTCTAAGCTCCTTTGGAATTGTGTTTTTGTTATTGTTATTGCCTTCATTAATCTCCTCTTCATTCTCCTGCCTCAGCAATCCCCTTTTCTGGTAAATTTTTAGGAAAAGCTCAAAAGTCACTTTGTCACATCCCTCAAACGCAGCGCCAAATATTTGACTAAGTCTGATAGACTGCACCCATAGTGAAGCTCTATCTTCAATAGCTTGCTCTGTTAAGGAATCATTAATTTGGAGAGGAAGAGGATTATCATCAAATATCATCTGCCCATTAGAGTTCTCACCATGGTGAACTCCTCCCCTGACACCGCCTTCATAATAATCACCAGATGTTGTATCTGCTAGCCCGACCACTTGCAAACCAAAATCATTATAATCCAAACCCTTGCTTCCCCCAATACCTATCTGTTCCACTAATTCCACTAATTGAAGGGACTCTGTCGCCATAATAAGTGTTTCCAGCTCCTCCCAAGGAAGAGTCGAGCTTGAAGTCGTTTGCATGTTGTCATTGTCTTCAAAAATTTGATTGACAAAAGGTTCAACACTTAAAGCCTCTGTGGAGTCCTTTTCTTTTGGTTTGGCTGGAATTGGGCTACAACATGCCCATTGCAGTTCTTGCAATTAAAAAGGCCCAACCCCTTTTCAATCAATTCTTGGCCCACATTTCTAATAAGAGTGGCCATGTGACTCTCAGTAATGAGCACGTGGTCCCCTTTGTCCTTTGGGTCTGTATAAGCTCCGTTTGGTATAGGAGTCGAGCTTTTATCAAAAAGTTGTTAGGTGTTTGGTTGCCAATCAAAAAAGCACTTTTGTACAAAAAAACAAAAAAATTTAGAGCCAAAAGAAGCTCTACTCCAAAAAGCCCAAATTTTGGGCTTTTGGAATAAGTGCTTATTTTAAAATAAGCTCTACTCCTATTTTAATATAAGCTCAACCAAACACCTCTCAATATTTTAATAAGTGCTTATTTAAAAAAGAAGCACTTATGAGCTTAAAATAAGCTCAACCAAACACACACTAACTCTTTACTTTTTTGCCGAAAACTCTCAGCAGTCTCGATCACTAGCTCCATATCTCGAGGAACAGCCTGTCTTTTTTCCAACATCGTACTGACACCTCGATTTTGATGCTCACCTTCCTCCAATTTTTTGAATCTGGCCGGAGCTTCACACCAGGCCGGCAATGAGAAAACAAAATTGCCGTCATTGACTTCAACATGTGATGGTATTTTTTCCATCGGCCCCTTTACCCGCAAACGAGCCCACCTCAGATGGTTTTTCAATTGAGTTTCCTCCGCTTCGATCCACCCACCACATTGCTCGCCTATTTCTTTCATCACCTTGTCAGACCGGAGCTGTAATGGGAGCCCTAGAATGCGAACCCAGAACCAATCAAATTGCACATGCTCTGGAATAGCTCCACTCGTGGGTGACCACAATCCAGCTGCAACTGATGATTCTTCCTCTTCCTATCACCCAATAATATGTGTTCTGCGTCCCTTCTTGACTGGAACTCAAACAAGAATTGGATCCCGTTCATATCAAAGGCCCGAAGATTGTGAATCCCTCTCCAAGTTTGTTGGGCCCAACGTCTGGCGTCGTTGCGGGTGGGTATTTTGTCACAGTCGGGGAATCTGCCTACCCGACTTCTTCCCAGAGGATCTCTGTCTTCAAGGGCTTTGTTCACTGGATTCTGGGCTGCCGATGTGTGGTGTTCATTTAGAGACCACATTGCATCCGTATAGCTCCCCTCTCCCCTTAGTTCCATAGTAATAGCTTCCCCTCTACTTGTGTTCAGATTTTCTATTAATGAAGATGTCAATTTTTGAAGTGAGCCCCCCCCCCCTCTCATTAAAAGCGTTTTACGGAAGAATGATCACAGATCTCGCATCACCATTAACCATAATAACCGACACAAATCTGCCATATTTATTGAACTTTAAGGAGCAATAAATGTAGGCAGACAGGTCTCTGCAATTCCTGGATTTAAAGGTTTTGCCTTTAATATCAGATGCGTCTTTAAGCCTTCTGCACAGCCACACAAGTGCCCCTCCACTCAGCTTCATCCTTCTCATGTAGAGTCTAGCACTCTCCACCCATTCATACCAAATTTCAGAAGAAGATTTGGTCTCAGTAAGGTCATATGACTTCCCCCTAGTCTGAAATAAATTCTATTCTCCATGAAAAGCAGAAAGGATGGAAAAAGGAAAGGGACTGTTCTGATGAAGAAAGTTCACCGGAAAGAAGATCCCCAAAGGCCAGAAAGCCCTTAAGGAGATGTCACCAGAGTCTCTCTGGAAAACATCGTCGCCGGTAGGGGTGCACAATTTTCGGTCCGGACCGAAAAATCGGACCGGACCGACCCTCTTTGGACCGGACCGAACCGGACCGAGATTATCGGTCCGGTCTTCGGTCCTTTAAAAATCTTGTTTCGGTTTTCGGTCCGGTCCGGTCCGGTCCAGGGTCGGTCCGGTCCGGACCGAATTTTTTAATTTTTTTTTTATAATATATATAATTTATATAATTCCTAATATATATAATATATTTAATATATATAATTCCTAATTTTCTAAATTCCTTCCTAATATATATAATTCCTAATTTTCTAAATTCCTAATATATATAATTCCTAATATATATATAATATAATTCCTAATATATATAATTCCTAATTTTCTAAATTCCTAATATATAATATATATATAATTCCGGGTCGGGTTCCGGGACCCGTTTTTTTTTTAAATTGAATTTCCAATACTGAAATTGACATTCTCGGACGCGGTGCCACGCAATTTTTACGTTGAAATATATTGTACATCGCGAGATATTTAGATTTGAAAATGGGAAAAACGTAACGATTTGGGGAAAAAGAGAAATTGAGGGGCAAGATGGACGTTTTTGGAGAAATCGGAGGAATCAAACCGCTTACGCAGTTTGGCCACCCCCGTATCGAAAAAATACGCGAAATCAAATTTTTTTTAGGTAAAACGGACGTCCGAGCGCAAAGTTATGACCGTATAAAGTTTGATCAATTTACAACCTATATTTCATATGTCAATACGTCCGGGGGCTGGCTGGGGGGGCTGGGGGGGGGGGCTGCCTGGGGGGTTGGGGCTGGGGCCTGGGGGGGGATTCGGTCCAGTAGACCGGACCGGACCGAAATTGACCCGGACCGGACCGGACCGAGAAATTCGGTCCGGTCTTCGGTCTGGAGAATCCGTTGGTTCGGTCCTCGGTCCGGTACGGTCCGGTTTTGACCCTTTGTGCACCGGAGAAGGAAGGTGGTCGGAATTTTCTGGGTTGTTTCGGAGGATAGGTAATTTGCTTTTCGAAGGGGTAAAGTTCAGAAAAGGTGTTCTTTGTGGAGGACAGATGTGGACAAAGGTTGGGGAAAGGTCTGGAGGAGATTTGAGGAGAGAGAAGGTCGAAAACAATGGCTGGGTCATATTGGAAAAGGGGTTGGGTCAGTCAGAGCAACATCGAGGAGAGAGAGAGAGAGACGGAGAAAGTTGATTTAGGGCTTACCTCGAACTGCGTGCCTGAGAGCATTTCGTCATTGCATTGATTCTTGACTGGAACTTTTACTGTCATTATTGAGTCCATGTATAATTAACTATGTCTGGATCCCAATTTAGTTGGTGTTGGATATATGAGTCCCCGTTCATAGTTAGACTATGTTTATGCTTCCGCTGGTTATGCTTCAAGCTCACATAGGCGGAGTTAAGTCAAAGACACATTTTTGCTTGCACCCGCAGGGAAATAAATATGTTATTCTTGACATTGCTTTTGTGGAGGATACAATGACATCTGTTATATCTAATCTAAATTCGGTTTAAGAAGGGGATTTAGAGAAACACTTGAATTTGCACTGGTGAAGAGAGACATGACATTGTATTGATTCTTGACTAGAGCTTTTACTGTCATTATTGAGTCAACGTTTCTTGTTTATATTTTCTATTAAAGTGTGTGTTTGCATATGTTCCTGTAAGATGGTTAGAAAGAGAATTGGCTATAAAGAAGAGCTTAAATTTGCAGTTGTGAAGAGATATAATTGGCTTTTCACTGTATCCCACACTGTGTACTCATTCTTGACTATGATTTCTGTCTATATTTGAGTCAAATTTTGTTGATGATATTTTTCTCTGTTAATGTGGGTGCTCGAGTCTGCATATATTCCTGTGAGATGGTTAGACTCCATTCACGCAGGAGCTTTGTTGTTTTGCAATGCTTTCATGGAAGGACACAGACAATTGTTATATCTGATCGAATTTGGATTGATAACGGGTTATAGAGAAGTGATTTTATTTGCAGTGGCAAAAGGAGATATAACCTGTTTAATAATTGCCCTCTAAAGATTGATTCTCGACTAGGAAGTTCCTATTCTAGTCAAGTTTTCTTCTTTGTATTATTCTCTGTTAATGGGGGTGCTCAAGTTTGCATATGCTCTTGTAAGAAAATTAAACTGCACTATTGCAGGAGCTAAGGTTATATGGCAAGGAAAAAGGTTGGTGCCCGTACTTTTTGGCGCGGCATATGGTGCAGCAGGCAAATGTTGTGGTTTATAGCTACCAATATCTGCTAGATCCCAAGGTTGCTGGTATCATATCAAAGGAGATGGAGAGAGAGTGTGTCGTAGTGTTTGATGAGGCCCATAATATAGATAATGTATGTATTGAGGCACTTAGTGTCAGTGTGAGGAAGCAGACACTTGAAGGGGCAACAAGGAACCTCGGTAGGATGTCTCAGGAAATTGAAAGGTAAATCTTCTGTTAGGTAAGCTGCTTATGAATGCTACTAGGTATCATCATGCACCTGGAACACTAAGTTCGCATGCTGATGGTCTTTGTTTTGTATCACCCACAGCATTAAAGAACTTGTTCTATATTGTCATGTTGATTTTAGTGATTATCTTCCTGGACATTTTGTGTCCAGACATCCCTTTATGTTGAACCATGGTTTGCATATTCTTACGTATGCAATATGCAAATAGAAGTATAAATTTGCTAATACCATTCGAGTTCCTTTTTATACTGTAGTTTTTAGGGTAGGTTTTTTGCATATTTGAAATACCATGGAGATTGTTCAGTCTGTATATTATGATGTTATCATCTTATTATAACCCCTTACCCATAAGCCCCAAAAATGAAAATCACATAAAAAAGAAAAGAAGTCAAGAGAAGGAAAAGGAGTGTTAAAGACCCATGTTTGGCTAACATCTTGCATGGTAGGAAGGCTGAAGGACACTGATGCTGGTCGATTGCGAGCAGAGTATAGTCGTCTTGTTGAGGGTCTAGCACAAAGACTGCCTGGTATGTTTGATTAAACTGTTTGTGTACTTCTAATCTTGCGCTAATAATATCAACCAAGGTCTTTGCTCATCTATCGTCTTTGTACAGCTCAGGATGTATGGCTTGCTAACCCTGCCTTGCCTGATGACATTATGAAGGAAGCAGTGCCAGGAAATATAAGGAAAGCAGAGCACTTCTTGTCTGTTTTGCGAAGATTTGTTCAGTATCTTCAAGGGCGTCTAGAGACTGACAATGTGGAAAAGGAGGGTCCTGTTGCCTTTGTTGCTTCTATTAATACACAAGTTGGAATCGACCAGAAGATGTTAAAATTTTGTTATGATAGGCTTCACTCCCTTATGTCAACCCTGGAGATAACTGATACAGATGAGTTTCTGCATATACAAACTGTTTGTGACCTTGCCACGTTGGTAGGGACGTACTCTCGGGGCTTTTCCATTATAATTGAACCATTTGACGAGAGGATGCCACATATTCCTGATCCTGTCCTTCAGGTGCATGTTTGCTTCTCCTGGGGCACCTATGGACATATGTCTTACAATACCTCTTACTAGTCTAAGTTTGTGATTTATCTGTGTGGAGTTAAATAATCTGTATGGTAGATTATTGTTATTAGTTTCCTCAGAACATTTTGTCATTCAGATGTTGGATTTTCGAGTGCGGTGGTTCTGTTATTTGTTCTCAGACACTATTTTGATCCCTCTTACCTGAGTGTGGATTCCATTTGTCTTCCTTTAATTAATCTTTTTCTAATGATTGCCTCTAATTAGTCTAATCGCAGTCCATATGTTTCGTAATGAAAATCTGTCTCTAAGAACATTGCTGTATTATCTCGAAATGCATTGTACCGTGAAGATGTCGTAGTTGCCATTGGTAATCTTTAGCTGTTTTACCATTAGTGTTCAATTTTCTTACCTCAGAAATATTTTGGCATGCCAGCTTACCTGTCACGACGCGTCTCTTGCCATAAAGCCCGTTTTTGAACGATTCCAGTCTGTTGTGATTACCTCCGGGACCCTCAGTCCAATTGATCTCTATCCGCGTCTTCTCAATTTTAATCCTGTAGTTAGTCGAAGCTTCAAGATGTCATTGACAAGGGACTGCATATGCCCAATGGTCCTTACGCGGGGAAGGTATTTGACTAGCTGTTGACCCTATGACTATACTAATCTCAACCCCCAACCTACTCAGAAGATGCGGATGAAAAGGAGAGAGCATAGTGTTTCTTAGCTTGATTATGTTGAAGAATTTGGTACATGTAATCTGTTTTGTATTTCTTTTAATTGCAGTGATCAGCTTCCTGTAAGCACTAAGTATGACCTGAGAAGCGATCCGGGCGTCGAGAAAAATTATGGGAAGCTTTTGCTAGAAATGGTTTCTGTTGTTCCAGATGGGGTTGTCTGTTTTTTTGTCAGTTACTCTTATATGGACGGAATCGTCAATAGTTGGCATGAATCAGGAATATTAAAGGTGCTACTATACCTTTATTTTGTTCTGCTCTCAACATTCAGATAAACCACTCTTTTCCGTGAACTAATTGAGAACGTTTAATGCTTAACAACAATGGCCTTATCACACATGTGGCTACTTCTCTCTATTGTTTTTTCTTATCATCATTACATGATGCAGGATATAATGCAACATAAACTCGTATTTATCGAGACCCAGGATGTTGTAGAGACTACATTGGCTTTGGATAATTATCGCAGGGCTTGTGATAGTGGGAGGGGTGCGGTTTTCTTCTCAGTTGCTAGGTGAATCTTTTTTTGAGTTTATGCATTTAACAATTTTGTATTTCCATGCCTTGTTTCTTCTATGCCAAACACAAATTACCAGTCTTAAATTTTCTTGCAAATGTGCAAGTGACTAGTGAGTGATTCAGTTGTTTCAGGTTTGAACATGTACTAAATGCTTTGGATTTGAAATTCTCTTTTTGAATGTAATAGAGATAAGTGATGAGGTTTTAATATTTTGAGTTCTAGACCTAGTTCTTTGTTATTGTCTATGCCTGACGAGCTTCCAAAGCTAATTGGCTAGGTTTATTGCCAAATGAGGATACCTGATTTGTTCAAAATTTCTCTTTAAATTGGAAGACAAACTTTTAGGTTACCTTGGCTAAGTTTGCCATGTTGTAACAGACACATGAATTAAATTGGCTCAAGTCATTGCTTCAACTATGAGAACTCTTTTGTAGTTTTCTTTCTCAGTTCATATGCCCTGGTAGACCATTTTTGTTTGATATAATTCACACGTGTTAAGATACTTTCTTTCTCCTAACTTTACCATTCTGTTCCTTTACCATCATAAAAACTAGGGGGTCAGCATTTCATTTGTTTCTGCCGGTTTTCGTTAATTCCGTTCAGCATCTGAATTAATTCCAACTTCCGAAAATGGGAAATTGATGTTTGAACAAAAAACGAGGTCGAACCAGTTTCAAGTTTTTTGCGTCTGGTTTGGTTTTCTTTTTGGCCTTAATCTATTTTTGGGTTTTGCATCTTCTCTCTCTCCTTTTGCTTTGTTTTTGTTTTGTTTTACTGCTTCAATTAGACAATTACAAATAAAGCTGCACAAAACCTAAGGCAACTCTCTGCTATGCATCTATATGTATCTGTTAACGGTAAAAAGAATTTCAAACTGATACTAGACTGGAAGTTCAATATTTTGAAAATGAAATCAAAATTGACCAAGTAAAGAAAAAATGAAACAGAAAACCAAATTTCATTTTGATTGGTTGTTTCAGTAAACTGTATAATGTGCACTTCTTGAAGAAAGCTTTTATTATGTAATTATTCTTAGCTCAAATTTCTGAGAAGATTCAGCCTTTACATGATTACTTCCTATTTTACAGTGCGTTGTGTTTCCTTAAAGGGAAAATGCCTGTTGGTGATGTAGTTTTAGTCATTTCTTATACTGAACAGTAGTGATCCCTCTCTCTACAAGAGAAATTCAGAAAGTTGTGAATGGGTTGCCATTTATATACTAGGAAGTTGTTTAACTTGTAAAGAGAATTGTTAGTTTGAAAGAGAATTTTGCAAGGTTTCTTGAGTAGTTGGTACAGAGTTTATGTCAATTGTAAATATCAATTTTAGCAGCAACGAGGATGTGAAAGGAAGTGTAAAATTGATATGGTATATCCTATTGACATTGGACTTAACAATGCCTGTGTGTTTCCTGTGCAGGGGAAAAGTGGCTGAAGGTATAGACTTTGATAGACACTATGGCAGGCTTGTTATCATGTTTGGTGTTCCATTCCAATACACGCTTAGCAGGTATTATCACTGTCTTATGCTTCACTGATCTAATGATGAAATAGTGTTTCTCTTTTAATGAGAGGGAAGCTGCAAAGGAACGTCCTTTGATGTAATATTGAAATGATGTAGTCTCTTTTTAATCAGAGAATCTACTCTCGGATAGAGACGGATAGGGACGCGTGAACTCAATTTTCTTATACTATAAATTGCACCTTGACCTGTGTTTAAATTACAGAATATTGCTTGCACGATTGGAGTATCTGAGGGAGACTTTCCAGATAAAAGAGGGCGATTTTCTAACTTTTGATGCTTTGGTACTTCCAGACTCGGTCAAGTCCTTATAATAGTTGTTTATGACTTTGTTCTGCTTTAATTATTTACCATTATTTTCAGAGGCAAGCTGCTCAATGTGTGGGCCGAGTTATCCGTTCAAAGGCAGATTATGGCATGATGATTTTTGCTGACAAAAGGTTTGCTTCTTTGTCTGAGTCGGTTGTATAGTGGAGTATTAATAGAGAAACAACTAGGAAGTCGAACAAAATTTAGAAAAGATGCACAAGCAACATGTGATATGTCTTACCGGACCCCTCTTTCTATTATCCTAACCTACACTCCCTATATTTCTGTATGTGTCTTTTATAACAACTTTGAAGAGTTTCTAAGTGATAGATGTGTTGTTTAGAGGGCAAGTTAGATACTTTGTTATTGAAAAATTGACAAGACAATGAAACAAATAGTTAGCCGTCCTGGGTGATTTTAATTTCTTGAATATGTACTACCCCGCCAAAAAGATATTGGAACAGATGCTTATGATGCCTTGTCTCTTGTATGTTGTGATCAGATATAGCCGTCATGATAAGCGGTCTAAGTTGCCTGGATGGATACTTTCGCATTTACGGGATGCTCACTTGAACTTGAGTACAGACATGGCCGTGTATATAGCAAAAGAGGTACTATAATCAGCTTTATGTTTTGCTGTTTATCCTCTTTCTTTCATGCTGTAAATAGTCAGATGCATCAGAGAACCATCTGTGCTGTTACTGGGAGTGTTCAACTTCTGCAGTTTATAAGAATCATCAAATAAGTTATGCTAGTAGGCACATTATTGCTTTATAGTAGTCCACTATCGTTTGATTTATGCTGCCATGTACATTTTGTTTGTTTTGTTTACCTGCATTAGTTATTGCTTCTTTTTCAGAAGTCGCTATCATGGCTTAGTTGCTTTGTTTGTCTTACTTTGCTTGTGCTTGTGATTTGTCTTGATTTGTCTTGAGCCGAGGGTCTCTCGGAAATAGCCGCTCTACGTACCAAGGTAGAGGTAAGGTTTGCGTACACTCTACCCTCCCCATACCCACGTTGTGGGATTTCACTGGGTATGTTGTTGTATCAAATGAGTTATGCATCCGTCCGAGAATGTTCTTTTTTGTCCTCCTTTTCTTTGGTCGTATGGGGGAGCGGGCTGCGTTTGGAAAGAATATAGGTTGCACTATTCTAATGAGATAGCATAATACAACAACATACCAGTGAAATCCCACAATTTGGGGTCTGGGGAGGGGGTAGAGTGTATGCTGACCTTACCACTATACCTTGGAAGATAGGGAGGTTCTTTCCGAAAGACCCTCGGCAGTGAAGATAGCATAATAAGTTTAAATTTTTGTACAGTTTATGACTGAAGCCTCAACCAGTAGAAACTATAGAGGACTTCTAGTGCTTTTTCTTTATATTTTGCATAATATAAGACTGATATGAGTTTAAATTGATCGACATGGATAAGTGAGGATTTATATAGTCGACCCGACTTGCTTGGGATCGAGATATTGTTGTTTTGATGATAACAAGAGCCTCAATTTGATTGCATTAATAGATACTGGCACTTTCTGATTTTTAAACTTTCCCTCTGTCCTGGATGCAGTTTTTGAGAAAAATGGCTCAGCCATATGATAAGAACGGTGCGCTGGGCAAGAGAACTCTATTGTCACAAGAAGACTTGGAGAATATGATCACCGGCCCTGATGGGGAGATGTTGCTTTGAGTCGCCAGTACTTCAGCAAAACTCGTCGGTGAGAAATCAGTTTTGATACTGCTTCCTGGAATTTTTTGTTTTTTACACGCTGAACAGCAGCAAGGTTACTATGTTGGTTAGTTAGTCGTTGTGATTCAACTATTTCCGGAGTAGCAGAGTTTGAAGCGTTGCCGAAAATGAAGCTGATTCTTGTTGCAGCTTCGCAGCAAACTTTCAGTTGGGGGCTGTGTTGATAGTCGATACGTTTAGAGTAGACTTTATTTAAAAGATCAGAATGCATTGGAATTTGATGCAACTTCGAACCAGCACAACTTTCTTTGTTTTTTAAAGGTCGGAATGAGTTTTAAGTTAACCTAACGGGGATGTCGTGTGTCTATTAGTGTAGAAGATGTATTTATTTTCTACATAAGCTGGTTGTGTGAAGTCTGTTCGTACAAAAATGTAACCGTGTACCTTAAGTTTTAAACTCTCAGTTGTAGCAAATGAAAATTTTGTTTATCAATTATGAATTGCAATATATATGAAGTGATCAACTTGATGAATCCAGTTTGAAAATGTGTGTTATGCGTATAAACACAAAACGTATGGATAATAGACCTATTGCTTAGTTCTACAACTATTACAACAACATACCCAGTGAAATTTCACTACGTGGGGTCTGGGGAGAGTACAATGTACACAGACTTTACCCCTATCAAGGTAGGAAGGCAAGGCTATTTCCGACATAGATTACATGATTGAAGTAATTTTAACTTTCAAATGGTATAAAAGTCATTCAATATTTGAAGGATATTTTGGTCAATCAATATTTATATTCATATTTTTAAAATAATATATATATAGATACAGATAGATAGATATAGATATGTATATCCATATGCAATATTAAAAAGGTTTCTTTAAGGAGAAAACCATTTTTTAGTTCAAGTTGCAATTCTATCAATTCTAAGCTGCATCGATATTTAATACTCTTGTACCATTTTAGAAGAGCACATGTAGGACAAGTTTGAAGTGGCTGACGGAGTTTTTTAACGTCATTTTTAATACGGCGATGATGCCCGAAGAATGGAGGTGGAGTACAATGATTCCTTTGTACAAGAACAAAGGTGATATCTAGAGTTGCAACAACTATAGGGGTATCAAGTTGCTGAGTCACACTATAAAAGTTTGGGAAAGAGTCGTGGAAATAAGGGTGAGAAGAGACGTGTCTATCTTCGAGAATCAGTTTGGATTCATGTCGGGGCGTACTACAAAAGTCATTCATCTTATTAGGAGGTTGGTGGAGCAGTATAGGGAGAGAAAGAGAGACTTACATATGGTTTTCATCGACTTCTAGAAGGCATATGACAAAGTCCCTTGGGAGGTTCTAGTTGGAGGTTAGATGTGTAACTGTGGCATACACTAGGGTAATCAAAGATATGTATGATAGAGTCAAGACCATGGTACGGACATTAAGAGGAGACTTGGAGTACTTTCCAGTGATGATGGGGCTGCATCAGGGATCAACTCTTAGCCAATTCCTATTTGCCTGGACTGATGCGACAAATTCAAGCGGAGGTGCCATGGTGTATGTTATTCGCAGACGACATAGTCCTGATTGATGAGACTCGTAGAGGAGTGAACACTAAGCTGGAGGTTTGGAGATAGACTCTGAAGTCTAAAGGGTTCAGGCTTAGTAGGACCAAGACAGAATACTTGGAGTGAAAGTTCAGTAACAGGAGCGACCTTGAGACAGACGTGAAGGTGAGGATTGGTACTCAGGTCATTTCAAAGAAAGGGAGCTTCAAGTACTTTAGGTATATTATCCAAAGGAATGAAGAGATTGATGACGATGTCACACATCGTATTGGTGCAGGGTGGATGAAATAGAGGCTTGCATCTGAAGTCTTGTGCGATAAAAAAGTGCCACCAAAACTTAAAGGCAAGTTCTATAGGGTGATGGTTAGATCGACTATGTTGTATGGGGCGGAGTGTTGGCCGGTCAAGACTTCGCACACCAAAAATATGAAAGTTGCGGAGATGATGATGCTAAGATGGATGTGTGGACATACAAAGAGGGATATAATTAGAAATGATGATATCCGCGACAGAGTGGGAGTGACCTCGGTGGAAGATAAGATGCGAGAAGCGAGGTTGAGATGGTTCGGGCACGTGCAGAGAAGAGACACAAATTCCCCAGTGCGGAGGTGCGAGAGCTTGACTATGGACGGGTACAAGAGGAGTAAAGGTAGGCCGAGGAAGTATTGGGGAGAGGTGATTAGATGGGATATGGTCAGGGGCGGATCATACCTTGGGCCAGACTGGGCCCGAGCCCACTCCCATTTAAAAATAATTTGACTACTAGTATTGGCCCACTACCTTTCCAAAAAAAAAAATTAACCTATTAAAAAATCATGAAGTCACTATTCTAAACCACGTGCGTGAGTGAAGAATTGCAATTTTCAGCGACAACAAGTAGAACGGCAACGAAAACTTTTCCAGGTGTGTAGTA
This sequence comes from Przewalskia tangutica, assembly GCA_029844215.1. Taxonomy (NCBI): domain Eukaryota; kingdom Viridiplantae; phylum Streptophyta; class Magnoliopsida; order Solanales; family Solanaceae; genus Przewalskia; species Przewalskia tangutica. The sequence goes on from CM056728.1 coordinate 969,539, forward strand.
TTCTCTCTATTATTTTATTAGGTTATTTGAAGGTTTTGTAAATAGAATTTTTGGGTTTAATTTGAATTGTTAATTATGATTGTAAATTAGGGAAATAATTAATTTTAAACCAATTCTTTTATTGATTGGGTTTGATGAATAGTTAGAAATATTTAATTTATGATAGTAATATTGTGGTCTCAATTCAATTTTAGTTAGGCAATTGATTATTTTAAATGTTTAATTTTTTTTTCAGATTTGGGAATATTATACAAATGTTAAAACCACAAAAAGATTAGTTCGTTCTTTAAAACAAAAGAACCCACTAAACCTTTGGAAAATGATGCACCTGTGGTAAATGAACATGTTACAAATGTCAGGATTTCAAGTGAACGAGAAACTTCAAAGCGCGCTAAGCCGAGTGAGCTTAGTATCAATTCTATTAATTATGATCCCGCTGAGCGAGCTCAAATTTGGAAATATCCTTTTGGCCAACGTGATGAAAGTTAGACGTGCTCATATCAATGGAGGTCCTTGTCACACGGATGAAAAATATGTTTTCCCGTATTCAGGTCCCGTTGGCCATCAAAGAAGTTGTCAACATCATTGGTTTATAACTTTTCCATGGTTGGATTATTCAAAGTCAAGAGACAAACTCTTTTGTCATCCATATTTTTTGTTTAATAGTCCGGACAATTCAAAAGTGTTCACAGTTGATGGATGGTAGATACAGGAAGATCGAAAATCTATCCGTTGATATTCAGATTGGTTTCTCTTGTGCTTACGCTCCCGGTTTCCACTGCAACAAATGAACGTGCATTTTCAGCTATAAAAATTGTGAAGAGTCACCTCCTCAACAAAATGTCAGATGATTATCTTACAAATACTTTGCTATTGTATATTGAAAGAGAAATTGTTGATAACTTTGACATAGATGCTATTATAAATGACTTTCGTGATTCGAAGGAACATAAATTGCTATTGTAATATAGTTATTTGAGCGCTATATATATTTTTATTTTATTTTAGTCGGTCCACCCTATGATTATTTTGTTAGTCCGCCCCTGGATATGGCGCAGATACAACTCATTAAGGACATGACCTTAGATATGGGGTTATGGAGGACACATATTAGGGTAGTAGGTAGTCCAGCGTAGTCCTACCTAGGCTTACAAACTGGTAGTTGTATTATTATTATTATTGTAGGTCCGCCTAACCTATCATACTAGTAGACACATTATTGTCTTATAGTCTCTTGTCGTTTGATTTATGTTGCTGTGTATTTTTTTTGTTTTACTTGCATTAGTTATTGTTTCTTTTTTGCTTCCTTTTCCTTTTAGAATTTGCTATCATGACTTACTTTGTTTGTCATACCTTGCTTGGGCGTGTGTTTGTCTTGAGCCGATGATCTCTCGGAAACAATCTCTCATCCTACTAAGATAGAGGTAATGTCTGCGTACATTCTACTCTCTCCAGACCCCACATTATGAGATTGGGTATGTTATTGGTGGTGTTGTTTGTTGTACCATTTTTATATTTAGAACGTACATGATGAAATTAAACATATTTTATTTGATTCACTATTTCAAAATCTGTTATTTGTACTTATTCAGTAAAAAAATTAACATATATATTAAGAACTGTAAAGGTTCTAAGACTTTAGTATGTAATCACTTATCATTTGAATTGAAGATAATAATTCTGTAACGATCTTTAGTATTTTATTTACAAATCTTAAGTGTTACTTTTTGTAAATCTCTTATGAAAAAGGTTATATAACTAAAATAATATTGATAATGAACTGCAAAAACCTTTCCAAATTAATGTTTACGTTACTTTGTTTTCACTTTGTGTCTATCTATTATACATCTAAATATTGATTCTTAAAAGAAAGTATCATGTGTGTGTGTGTGTCAACTTTTGTAGAAAATTCTTTGATTCTAGCTAGATCTACATGTGAATAAATTACTACTATCTGACTTAAATTATATATTTAATTTTTGTAAGAAAAAATTATATCAATGATGTGTTTGGTAAGGAGAGAAAATTTCGATTTTCTCGTGTTTGATTGGTTAAAATTTTTGAAAATATTTTTTTCTAGACAAACAAGTTTCTTAAAATGAGAAAAATGATTTTTCTAGTGAAAGTAGGAAAAACAAATTTTGTGAGTAGCATTCCACATTAATTGGCTTCTCCCACCCTCCAACACATCCCCAACACCCTACTACCCCTACCCCACCCTCACCCCCATATTGTTTGAATATATTATATACAAATGCTTTTTTTATTTTTCAAGAAAATAATTTTCAATTCCTTCACACGAATCTTGTGGTCTAAAACAAATCAAAGATATGTATGTGGTTATAAATCATCTCGTTAAGCGTAAAATGTAATGTTTAAAAATAAATTATTGTTAAATAAGAAAATATTTCATTCTTTTTTGGACGGACTAAAAAGAAATGTGTATCACATAAACTGGGATAAAGGGAGTACATCATTTGTCTCGATTTACTTCCGGTTTTTTTTTTTTTATCTTATATGAAAAGAGCGACAAATTTTTATGTTACATATCTATAAGTCACAATGCTTGCATTAGGATTGTCTACATAACATTTTTTAGATGCAACTCTTCCTAGATTCTACTAATACGGGGTGCTTTATGGACCGACCTGTGCTTTTTTAATACATTTAATGTTTATTATCATTTTTGTTTATTTAGTATCCGTCTTATGTTATATATTTATTGATTTGATGTAAATATCAGAACATTATCCACTACTGATGGCTGGAATCCGAGTCGACTCGAGCTCATCAAAGACTTCATTTTATCAGGTGCTAATACAAAATTACTCTGGGGACTCCCTAACAGAGTCAACGGAGTAGCAGCTGCATTAGAAAGATTCAACTATTCACTCCCGTTTCAGCTCAGTGGAGCTTTCTCTTCTCCGGCGGTGTGTTTGCCAAGTTTTGCCACCGGTAACGACATCGCTTTTGACAACACCGTCAGTCCTTACTACCTCTTGCCGGGAATTGATGTTTCAAAATCGTTGATTTACATGATGAATAAAGCTTAGAATATGCAGTAGATAAGCTATTGAAGTTCTACAAGCAAAGTAGTTAAAAGTTAGTTATAGGAAGTTCACAAAGTTAGTTACTTTCACAAAGTAGTTAGTTGATTCTAAAGGCTCATGTGAGTTGTATATATATCTACTATTGTACACATTTGAGATGAACACAATTAATGAAAAATGATCTACATTTCTCCTCTCAAACTAATCTCTCAGTCAATACGATCACTGCTTCTTCTTCTCCCTTAATTCACCTATTGTTTCTTACTTGTGTTCATGTATGAGATTATCATAATCTCATATTATATCATGGTATCAGAGCAGGCTGTTTAGCTTGTTTAATCTGCGATAATTCATTCTCAGTTCACAGTTTTTTCAAGTTCAAGATCTTGAGTCTTGCTTCCGCAAATTGAAAAACCAGTATCACAAAAAGAAAAATGAACTCTATTGGTGTTTCAATTGGAGAAGACCCATTTAATAGAGTTTCTAATGGAGGTTTGTTTGTCCAGACTTCTGATTCTGGTGGTGGTGGTTCTGGTACTCAAACCAACACACAAGGTTTAGGAATTGATTACAACCACCATTTGTTCTTGTCAGATGTTAGTGGAATTCAGATAATCTCTTTTCAACTAACATGTATTGAGATTTTTTCCATCTGGTTTAGGTCAATGAGAATAGCTCTGTTGGGTAGGAACAAGATGGGATTGGTTAATGGATCTTGTAGTAAAGAAAAATATCCTGAATCTTTGTGGGATCATCGGAAAGGGTCAATGCCATAGTTTTATCTTGGTTAATGAATGTTGTCTCTAAGAGTTTACTTGGTGGTATTATGTATGCTTCTTGTGCCCAAATTGTTTGTCGAAGACATGTGTGAAAGGTTTAATAAGATTGATGGTTCAAGAACCTAAAATCTTCATAAAGAAATTGCTACTCTTACACAAGGGACTGAATCAATTTCTTTGTATTTTTCAAAGATAAAGAGTCTATGGGTTGAATTTGAATCCATGGTACCTGCTCCTGGATGTGATTGTCCTAAGTCAAGAGACTTTGTTGAATATTTACAAAAAATGAAACTATTTCTATTCTTGATGGGGTTGAATGACTCATACTCACATGCTAGAAGCCAAATACTTGTGATGAGTCCAATGCCTAGTGTAAATCAAGCTTATGCTTTAATTATGAGTGATGAATCACAAAAGCCTATAGCAGCCAATTCTAGTGTACTGGGGGCAAATTCAAATGTGGTTGAAAATATTGAACTAGCTATGTACTCAAGGAACAATAGAAATCAAGGTGGTTCAAAATCAGTATGGACACCAGACACAACATGGACATCAGAAATTCAAGTCTAGTAACTACAACTTGATCTGTGAATTCTATAAGTGTAAGCGTCACAACAAAGACACTTTGTTACAAGTTAGTTGGATATCCACCAGACTTTAAGTCAAAGAAAGGCACTATGGAGAGGAAATGAGGCCAGTGTCCAGGGTATGGATCAGCATACAATTTGATAGGAGAAGTTTCTCAGATGAAAAATGTAGGTGTGATGACTCAACACTAGAATTAGAGTAATCACCCAAACTCTGGGATATATAACACAAATACTGGCATGGGATTTGGTCAGAAGTATAGCTCCTATGGAACTCAAGTTGGTCCTCCTAGAACTCACGGTGGAGACAACAATATGGCAAGCAGTTCAAACAACTCCCATCGGCAATCAAGCAATGCATTAACTAGAGAGCAGTATGAGCAAATTGTGCAGTTACTTAACAAATGGTATGTCTCTAATATTGTACCTTCATCAAATGCAGCAGGTAGTGTAGCAGGTATGGTAGAGGACATGACATTAGTAGCTTCAAATAAGTCTAGTCCTGAGGGGATTATTGACACAGGAGCCACTAATCACATGACTTCTAATTCTGAGTTGTTGAATAAAGAAACTATAAGTAAACTGTGATTTCAAAAAGAGTACATCTACATAAGGGAGATGTTACTCAAGTTACACATACTGGAACTAGTACTCTATCTCAATCTATTACAATTTCCAATCTGTTGTTGGTACCACAGTTCAAGTATAACTTACTATCAGTTTCTAAACAAGTCAGAGAATTACAATGTTCTACCAATTTTTTTCCTGATTTTTGTATTTTTTAGGATCTCTTCACTGGGAGGGTGAAAGAGATTGGTAAAGAAGTAGAAGGCTTATACTTGTTGCTGAATCAACATGAGTTGATCTGTCAGCTTAGTAGTGCAAAATCCTACTACTACTGAAGTAGTTATTCAAGATATTAGTTTATGGCATAGAAGACTTGGTCACAGTTCTATATAGTTATGAATAAAATGTTCCCATCGTATTTCACATGATATGAAGCATAGTATAGATAGGTGTATAGCGTGTCCTTGTGCTAAACAAACAAGGTTACCTTTTCCCATCGTATTTCACATGATATGAAGCATAGTATAGATAGTTTATGTCTATGGGGTGCTTATAAAATTCCTACTAATGATGGTCACAAGTTCTTCTTAACAATTGTTGATGACTACACAATATTTACTTGGATTTTCTTACTTAAACACAAGTCTGATGTGTGCATTTATTTACAACAATTCTTTAACTTGATAAAGAATCAGTTTGACAAAACTGTTAAATCAATTAGAACAAATAATGAATCAGAATTTTTAAATTCTGTGTGTTCTACTATATTTTAGAATTTAAGAATAATTCATCAAAGAACTTATGTGTATACACCTCAACAAAATGGTGTGGCTAAGAGAAAACATAGGCACATATTAGAGGCTAGAGCTATGATGTTTCAAGCTCATATACCTATTGAATTTTGGGGATACTGTATTTTAGCAGCTATTTACTTGATTATGGATGGATTTTGCTATGGAGTTAAAAGAGAGACAGAAGCATCCTTATCTTATAGAGGTGTAGACTGCCAACTCATGTATTATACAATGTGTGTCCATATGAAAAAATCTATGCTAAGAAACCAGGACTCAGTCATTTAAGAATCCTATAGTGCTTATGTTTTTCAAAAGATATGACTCGGCATGATAAACTACAGTTTAGATCAAAACCTGCATTCCACATGGGTTATTCAGCCATTTAAAAAGGCTATGTATCGTATGATTAGCTAATAGATCATTTTTTGTTAACAGGGATGTTATATTAAAGGAAGATGTATTTTCATTTCACAAAAAGAATACAACATCCACATTTATATTTCCAGACACTACACTAGATGATCACCTAAGATGGCATGATCATATTCAGTTCAATACAGACTCAACTCAGACAAATGTCACTCTAAATGGAACGACTGATAGCTCAAGTCCAACTACTACAATTCAGGATACTATGTCAAGTGACACTGCTATGGAACAAGGATCTTCAGAACAAGAATTTGCAGAAGTGCAACCACAAATTACACAACCTATAAATTTACCTACACAGTCTGTGGTACCAGTTCCTGCAGAAAGAGATCTGGCAGAGGGAAGAAACCACCAGTGTGGATGAAAGACTTTGTAAGTCTTAACATACATGAAGATGCACCATATGGGCTCAACAGGTATATTGGATATGATAATCTTCAACCTGGATACAAGGTATACATTGCTACATTTTCTACTTTAATATAACCTACTAGCTATTCAGAAGCTATTAAAGATCCTAAATGGATACAACTCAATGAAAAAAGAGATTAGTGCCTTGAAAACATCATACTTGGGATGTAGTTCCACTGCCTCAAGGCAAGACTAAATAGGTCGTAAATGGATATACAAGATCAAATATAAGGCAAATGGTGAGATTATAAGATACAAAGCAAGGCTAGTGGCCAAGGGGTATAGTCAAAAAGAGAGAATTGACTATCAAGAAATATTTTTCCCTGTGGTAAAAATGGTTACTATAAGGACAGTTTTATCTATTGCAGCAACAAAGAAATGGTATATCCATCAAATGGATATTTACAATGCATTTCTTCAAGGGGATCTTTATGATGAAATTTACATGGAACTGCCAAAGGAATTTGCTACTCAGGGGAGAATTCAGCATGTAGATTAGTCAAATCCCTTTATGGTTTGAAACAGGCTCCAAGACAATAGAATGCAAAGTTATCTGAGGCTCTACTTAGTTTCAATTTCAAGCAAAGTCAGTTTGATCATTCACTGTTTATCTGAAAAAGCTGTAAGGGTATAATAATCATACTTGTGTATGTAGATGACATGTTAATTACAGGTGATAGTCTAGAACTGATTGAAGAAACAAAGACAACACTGCAACAGACCTTTAAGATGAAAGATCTTGGAGAATTGAAGTATTTCCTTAGGATTGAGTTTGCTAGATCAAGTCAAGGTATCACAATGCACCAAAGGAAGTATGTATTGGAACTAATATCAGAAGTAGGACTTGCAATTGCAAAACCAGCTGGTACACCTATTGACAGAAATGTTAAACTTACTTCAAAAGAATATGATGAAGAATTACCAGCTGAGGACAAGAACAAGAATGAGGAAGATCGTGACTGATCAGGCTGCCTACCAGAGACTTGTAGGAAAGTTACTCTACCTTACTATAACTAGAACTAATATATCTTATGCAGTTCAAAGTCTTAGCCAATTTCTTCAACAACCTAAGGGATCACATATGGAGGCTGCACTAAGGATAGTGAGGTATGTCAAACAACAGCCTGGGCAAGAATTGTTGCTCTCAAGCAATTATGATCAAACAGTTACTGCATATTATAATGCATACTGGGCTTCATGCCCTAAAACAAGAAGACCGATGACAGATTTCATGACAAAACTTGGTTGCACTAATATCTTGGAAATAAAAAAAAGCAGCCAGTGGTTTCAGGGAGCTCTGCAGAAGCAAAATACAGGAGTTTAGCTACCACAACAGCTGAATTGACATGGTTGATTGGCCTTCTAAAGGAGTTAAATTCATAGGTTAAGCAGCCTATCACAGTGTACAGAGACAGTAAAGCAGCTATACAAATTATTGTCAATCCAGTGTTACATGAAAGAACCAAACACATTGAAATTGATTGTCACTTTATAAGGAAAATAAGTACAAGAAGGGATCATCACTACACAGTACATTAACACCAGGGATCAGCCTACAGACATCTTCACAAAGGGCTTAACTAAAGTACAACGTGAGTATCTGAAGTTCAAGCTAGGGGTTATCAATATCTTTACACCACCTAACTTGAGAGGGAGTGATGAATAAAGCTTAGAATATGCAGTAGATAAGCTATTGAAGTTCTAGAAACAAGGTAGTTAAAAGTTAGTCATAGGAAGTTCACAAAGTTAGTTAGTGACTTCACAAAGTTAGTTACTTTCACAAAAGTAGTTAGTCAATTCTAAAGGCTCATGTGAGTTGTATATATATATCTACCATTGTACACATTTGAAATGAACACAATTAATGAAAAATGATCTATATTTCTCTTCTCTCAAACTCATCTCTCAATCAATACGATCATTGCTTCTTCTTCTCCCTTAATTCACCTATTGTTTCTTACTTGTGTTCATGTATGAGATTATCATAATCTTAGATTATATCATTACACTCCGTTAATTCTAAATACGTACGTCGGAACTGTGATATTGCCTTACATGTATCCCTCCAGCGAGTACTTCATACGAGTTAGTTCGATCAAAATTTACGGTAGATATGTACGGTTGAACCAAACACTACTGAAAATCAATTAGGAAAATGGATATGGCGGAACGAAGATTAGTACGTCGACGCCGTACACGGTATTGCAGACAGAGATGTTCAACGCGGTGACGAAGAAGTTTGTGGCGGAAGCTAAGGTGAAATAAAATATTTTATTCATTAAACTCGATAAATCTTTGTAGTTTTTTTAGATAGAATAACGTCGACCTTGTCAACTGCTAATGAAAGAACGAAATCCGGTATATACCAATACTTATTACATGTAAAAAGATGGAGATCAAAAGAAATAACCCTTGCTTATTGAACCAGAGAAGTTATATTATATTATACTAATAATATCATAGGACAGGCGGATTTCAAATTTTTGAGTTTATAAATTTTGACTTCTAAACAATATAGCTTACCAAATTTTGGACAAATAGCTCTTTGCAATCTCCACTCTATGAAAATAGCCAGCAATATTGGTATTTATAAGTGCGAAACCTATTTTGACTATAAACTGAAAAATTTATTCCTATATAAATTTGACTTCTAACTAGACATGAATTAAAATATCAAATCCTAACCAATGATTTCCTACAATTTTGAATTATTTTTTCCAACAGAAGACGATGAATTTGACAGTGACAACTCCGTTGAAGCCGTTCGACGTGTGTTTCCCGGTGAAGGCGATTGGAACCACACGCGTCGGGCCAGCGGTTCCGACTATTGATTTGGTAACACCGGAGGTGTATTGAAGGATATTTGGGTCTAATTCCATGGTTCAGATTAAGGCCCAGAATGTGGATGTTTGGTGTTTGGGCTTTGTGGATGGTGGGCCTAAGCCCAGGACTTCTATTGTGATAGGTGGGCATCGGATAGAGGATAATTTGCTTCAGTTTGATTTGGCCCAAAAGAGAGTTGGGTTTAGTACTTCACTCTTGTTCCGGAGCACCAATTGTGCAAATTTCAATTTCTCTAGTACATAGCAAGAACAAGTTATGATGTTTATTTACAATTTCCAAATTTGGTTGTGTGAGGATGAGTGATTTATGTGTCATCTTGGAATGCATGTCTCTCTTTACTATACTTATATTATCCTTCCGGTATCGGTGAACCATGCGAGCTGGTTAGAAACATGGCACAAAGAGCTTGTAACATCATGTTTGATTATTACAACATATCCAGTGTAATCTCACTACTGGGGTCTAGGAAGGGTGGTGTGTAAGCAACCTTACCCCTACCTTGTGAAGGTAGAGATGTTGTTTCTTAAAGACACTCGGCTCAAAGAAAGCATTTCAAAGCAGGCTCAAGATTTCCTTTACTTTTGCTACTCAAGTATATGCATTTGTCGTGCTTAGAGGGCCTTCTTTACTTGCCTAATGAAAGTATTCAACCATCTTTATTAGTAGTCTTAAATAAGGCTTTCAGACCTGCCCTTTTAGTAGGTGATTCACTGTTGAAGCGGAAAAAAAGAGATAATAATCAAACATGCTTTGAAATGCTTTCTTTGAGCCACTCTTTATTCTGGCCTAACTCCAATAAAAGAAATTAAAGATGTGAAACTTGGCTATTTACACTAAAATTGGGTGGACCTATTGAATGAAATCTTAGGAAGTGGTCTTGATTGGATTTTCTGAAACAAAGAACTGATCCACTCACATTTTATCTGTCTATTCCAATCCAAGAACAAAGCGTAATACACACAAACAAGGCGAGAGATTTCTAAAATCTTGAACTATGTATAAGCAAATGTATGCTCGTGTCAATGTCAAAGATGAACATTCATGGCAGTGAAGACGAAGAAAGCTTTCTCATTCTCGGTCATCAGCCAAAAAAAACAAGAAAAAATTGAAATTTCTCAGTGACAATTGAAATAGTCAAAATGAACTAAACAAAGAACACATCTAGCAAAGTACCTGTTAGGACATTGGCAAATATCTTCTGCATTCTAGCTTGAGATTTGGATATGCTTTGCACATACGCGAAGTCGACAGCTATCTTCAGGACTCAGAAAAGAAATGAGAAAGTATAAAATAAAAAGTGAGATAATCATAATCAAAACTTAACCGATCCAGAAAACGGTTGCTAACTGATTCCATAACGCGTTATGAATAAAGTCAAAATTGCAAGGGTACCTGCAGGATTCCAGAACTTCTATATACACAATAAAAAATTGTACCAAAGCTACTGATAATCTAAGAGGCTATGTTACAACACAAGTCCTCCTTGAGTGCTCATCTAGCAAAGTTCAAACCGCCTTCTATAATCATTTCAGCAGCAGTGCCCATAGCACCAACACCACTAGTTTCCAAAAGCGCCAAAGCTAATACTTCGTCGTCCCAACGTTTCAATCCCTTGCTCAGCCTCTTCAAAACCTCAATATCCACCTCCAAAAGCCAGCTTGGTGTGCATCCCACCACCAAGCTTACGAATCCTGACACGTATGCTCTCCATGTAGCCTTGTTACAACCAAGTGATATTTTGCCATCTAGTGCACTCGCAAGAAATTCCAAGTGTGCTCCAAGAATACTTGGTCGCCATTTGGATGTGGGTGACAATGAATCCACACCCCAAGCAAATGTTCCAGACAGCACTGCCAAGTATGCAAGGGCATAACCCCTTAGCCTTGCGACCATTCCTTCTGAGACCCCCCCGTTGGGCTCTGACCCATGTGCTGATATAAACCAAGATGGCAATGTTTCTTTTAGCAAAGATTGGACTAAACTTAAACCGCCTGTGATCCAAACTAATGAAGCACCCAATGAAGCTGCAAGCTTGACACGGGTCATTGCTGCAACAAGAGAGATCTGACAAGATGCAGGGAATCCACTTCTGGTTTTCTTGAGTTTCTCAAAATCCCTAGCAGGGACTCCACTATGCGCAATATCTCTGACAAAATGCATCAGAAGGGAGACGATCTCTTCTGCCATAAACATGACATTTCTGACAGCTCTATGAACACGCAAGTAGAGTATACCAGGGGCAACAGGAGAAATGCCACCAGAAAAATGCGAACCAAATCCATGACCAAGAAGTGAACCAACCCCACCATTGCTTTCTATAGATGTACCTAGACCTAATGTAGCTGTAAAGCAGACTCGAAGAAGTTGAACCACTGCATCACTGCTGTGGTGGAAAACAGTCCGGGATGCAGAGAAAACAAGAAAGTCACTCCAGCGTCTAACCTTTTGAGCCCATAGGGCAGCCATAACAGGCATACATGGCTAAGGACAACTTGTAGCCAGGTTACTCACAGCTGCGCCCATCAAGTTCAGAAAGCGTTCGGTATCTCTATCAAGTTTATATGTAATGGTGAGGCTCACAAGGACTGCCAATGGCAAAGGAAGAACAGCTGGAGAACTTCCACCTACAAACACATAGCATTAGCTAAACATGGAGATAATGAATGAGCAATTAAATTTCCTGCACCTACTTACTCCTATGTTAGATAGATATGGTAGTCCAGGTCTGCCACATAGCAAGCCAGGATGGTTTTTAAAACTGATGCATCATTGTTAGAATCAACAGACAACCCTTGTCAGCTATTTAGCTCAGGCAATATAATTTATTATATCAAGAAAGGAGATTAGGGATCTAATCCCCCAAGACCCAACTTCAATGCCATGACAAAAGGAATGGAAAAAGAACGGGGCGGGAGTAGGTTCACGTTCAGTCTACTACTATCTGATTCCTCAGCATTCCTTTGAGAAATTTACAAGGGGTGATTAACTTGTCACTGTGGTAACTTAGCCCATAGGTTAGAAGAAAAAAGGAGGGGAAGTATGTCTCTTATGACATAGTTCCTCATCATAAAAAAAAGGAGGTGATCAGATGAAATCAGATGAGTGCACACCTACAGAGAGACTTGGGACGTCAACACCAGTGGCAGCTAGGATTTTCTTAACTTGTTGTTCCACTGTTGCTAAATTTGCAGCAGGACTTGGCCAATCAGTTCCATTCATAGATGCAGGCTTCCAAATACCCCTTGTCACTTCAGCTGAATAGTAACTTGCAATTGTTGGCAAAGACGCAGGAAGAAAGTCGGCTAGATCCTTAAGACCTGAGATGGAGAAAGTGCAGCGCTCAATATACTAACTCATAGAACTCATCAAAAAAAAAATAACACAGCATCAGCTATGAGATAAGTTCAAGTGTGCCCTGTGAATTTTCCTCCTCTTTCTATCTTCTTTCACTGTGTTGATTGTGTATGTGTGGCAAATAGATAGGGTCTATCAAGTGGTGGGAATGCGTAGAAAGTAGACAATATATCTCACATCAAAACTCCTCTCTCATTAAAAGGAAGTTCAAGACTTCACTCTTCTCTTTTCTGTTTTGGGGGGGGTTAGCATTCAGGCATTCTGTGATGTGCCTTGTAGGCCGTAGCTCCAACAACTGGCTTAAGTTCTTCATCTCTATGTGTGTGTGTGTTCTCAAAGTGTATATCATTTTCAGATGTGTGCCTGTAAAGCATAAGGATTGCTCTTGAAGCCTAACTGTAGACATTATGTCAAATGACTAACCTGTGGCTAGTTCACGTGGTGACAAGGTCCCGTGAGCACAGGCTGTGAGAGCAGCGTTAAGCACAAACGGAACAGCTTCCAAAATATCCCATGCGGGCAACTTAAGATGAGGAGATATCTCTTCATTTCCAGACCCAGATGAGTTACTACCACTTGAAGTTGGAGGTATAAGGGACTGACCAGCACTATTTATTTTTCTGAACATGAAGTTCAGCAGTGCTTCAACTATCTGATGAACAGGAGTTCCAGGGATGAGACCTGAGAGAGGTGACGCAATACATGCTTGATGTTGGCGGTACCAACATTTTAGTTTAGGAAAAGAATCCATAAATATGGGTTCTCTAGATAATCGATTTGGAACTCTAGACAATTGCTTGCTTTTGCTTTGATCTTTCAGCAAATCTTCAGAGAATGCCAACTGAGAGTTGCGAACCAGCAATAGGTATTCAGGAGTTAGATGGGATCCCACAGGAACATCTCTCGTGACATGCTCAAGCGGTGGCTGATCAAACCTCCACAGTTTCAACAGAAGTGTGAATGCATTCGAGAAAACGGCATGTGAAGTAATTTCTTCCGACATTAGAGTCCATGACACATTGGGTGCACAAGAACCGAAGGCTTCACAAATTGGCATCAATGCACCAACAAGCTGTGGAACCTGGAAAAAAAATTAAGTACAACATCAGCACAGAGGTTGGTTTCTCCTTCTCTATCTTAAGCCCAGTTGCTACTCAGCATACTTATTTCAAAACCTATTTTCAACAGAATTTAGTTCTTCAAATCATTGTTCAGGTATCAATTGCCTACAGAACTAGCTAAAGTACATTAAAGAAGCAAGCTTCAAGATTTAACGGGAAGACACATCTAACAACCATTTCTGGCCCAGCCTCAATAAGAAATAAGAAATGCTAGCAATATGTCCAGGATTTTCGTGAGTGTAGTTTCCAACATGTTGTATAGGTCTTCCAGAAACAGATTTCAACATGCAGAACAGGCCCACTGTATGCAGTAACTAATGGATATGTTCCAATTCATTAGTTAAACCACAATAAATGTTGAAATGGCGCAGAGATCGATTCGCTAGTGAAACCAACAATAAATGCTGAAATGGTGCACAGGGGACCAATTGTTTCTGTGCATCTGTCAACCAGAGAGATCAGTAGTGCAGCTATATGTAGTATCTGATTTGTGTCGAAGTGATTTTCACCGACATTAACATATAAATGACATCAAACATAATTCAGAACAAGAAAATTACAGCTGAAGTATCACCTACCAATCCATGCAAAGAAAATATCTGGATACCGTCGATAGATGATATACCAACAAGCAGAACATTCAGAAATGGAGCATAGCCAATCAAATGGCTATCAGTTCCACAATAATCAGAAGGAACACAAGGTGAAAGCAGCCTAGTGATGAATAGAACCGTATGTTCCTGCAAGCATGTAGATGAAAATACAGTGGAAATGAGTGTGCAAGAGAAAAAATGAAACATACAAGACACCAGTTTTGAACTCGAGACTGACTTTAGGAACCAGTTTTTTTAAATAGGGTACCTTCATCTGAATTTATTCACAAGGTAAGATCAAATCTACTATAGATATATGAAAATTGCTCTCATCCCTGAGGCACAGAGTATAGTGTAGTTTTCAGATCCAAATAAGTTTCAGCATTCCTGTTTGCAGAGAGAGCTTACCAAAGGAAACCATTTTTCACAAAGTCTAAAAGGAGGTTTCCTTCACAAACAGGACAATGATTAATGAAAGAGAGATATTAGTCTCAGTAGAAAATGTTGCTTTATTCTCTTTTTCATTCTTCATCATCTACCATTCACCTCTACCAGCAAACACTTATGAGCCACTAGAAGTGGGCAGCCTGCTTAATCTAGTCCGACTCTTGTAGAGAATACACACCAGGTATACGCTCTCCCAGTCACCTCCCCCCACCCCCAAAAGAAGAGCTGGACATCAAGTCCTTCATTCAGCCTCTTCATTGTCATTTACGAGATCAGTGATGGTGGACAGGTGAGTATTCTTCCGCTCCACCTTTGTTACAATCTTTCTTTATTTTTCAGCTCCTGATTCATGTGCATAGGCTTAGAGCCAATAGTTACCCCTGGCTTCCTACCTTATCAGGGGGTTGCGGATCCAACCCATCTAGTGGTGCTTCTCAGCCTTGTTTACTAATTACATCATTCACTTAGCTATGGTTGTTTTTCTTTTTTATTCACTTAGTTAAGGTTGTTCTTTCCTCTGTGCAATAATCGTATTGTTTAGGAGTACACTTGTGCTAAGGTCATGAAAATTTTCCTTCTTGACATGGGTTAATGGGAGGGTAGTAAGGGAAACAAGAAAACAAGGTTTATTAGAAAAATTTCAAGCAAAAATGCAGGCTCTCAAAGAGGTTTCGCGCAAATAAAGATAGTCTTGAGGTTTTACTGCTACTATAGTACAAAATACTAGTTTAATACCAGGGAGGTCATAAGTTTTACCTGTATATTCCATCCACGAGCAAGAGAGGCCCCACAGAGGATAGTAGCGGCAGAAATCTTCTCTTCAGCGGGACCATTGACAGCAATCTCATATATTTTCTCTATTTCTGCTAAGCTTCCATCAAATCCATGAACTTAAATTCAGTTGTCATACAACATAAAAATCAAGAAAGAGCATTTGATACGCCCAGGCTTCAAAATAGAAGGATTTTCAACTGAAGACCAGGCTATCTAAGAAAAACAAGGGACAAACCAATTCTACTTAATGATATAATTGCAATTCCCGATATATGACCACCAAAATGCATATCCTCAGGAATTTAGATTGCTAAACAGAAATCCAACTGGTTGATCTATCCATAAACCTGCTCCAAAGCCCCAGAAGTTGCAGTTTCAAGAGCTTAGCCACTGGGAATATTTGATGTTAAAGGTCAGCTTTTCTTTCAAACAGAGAGCACCAAATGTGAATACTTACAATCTGCAGATGTTTTCTCGATAAACCCATTATTTTCTAGTAATAAACTATTTTTTATAATACATCTTTTAACTCTGAATATGTTTGGGAACTCCGAATATGACCTTAAAAGCAACCACATTAACCAGTGGCATGGGATATATCTAAGTTGCGCGGACTCTCCGTTTTGGGTGCCGTCCCCGTACCGGATACAGGTGTGGGATATGTCCCAGATACGGTCAACCAACTTCGGATACTTTGACCGGAGTACATCAAAAAATTGGGGGGGAATTAAGATTTGATTTCTCAAATTAAAGATAAAATGGATTTAAGAGAAGGGAAATGGCATGCCTTCAATATTATAGTATTTTTGTCTCATTTTTGTTGCTTCGTGTTTCAAAGAAACCAAGAATTCAAGGGTGTGTTCTGAGTTTGGATGGTAGACAGTAGTAGCGATATATCTTTATAGCTCTATTTTTTATAATTTTAAATTTTCTTAGCCGAATCCCCGCACCCGTATCCATACCTGGATACGCACCCCCGAATCTTAAAATTTAGATTTTTCCGAATCCGACACTCGGATATGTACCCGTATTGGATACCCGCACCCGAGTCCGAGCAACTTAGGATATAACTACTACTTAAATCTACCGAGGCTCTTTTAAGAATCCTACTATTTTCCAGCTACGCACAGATTTAATATCATTTAACTCTCAATATGTATGAAAACTCTTAATTTGAACTCACAAACAGCCACATTAAGCAGTGGCAGTGGGAAACAACCACTACTGCATGGATCGACTAACCTTGGCAGATAATGGCAAGAAGTGGGCAAACCAGAAATAAAGAAAAACTTTCGAGTTGTCAACTTCTGTCATACCTTGAAGCGGGTGTTGAAACCAATGCGCTGACCATTGGAGGAGTTAAGAGACCCCCCTTCATCAATGATGGCCAGCTAGGCAATGGGCCTGACATGTTACGAGGCACTTGGTTGCATTGACCTTTTACGTATCCCGGCCATAAATAAGCAGATGTATCCAAAATGTTTCTAGCAATGCACGCCTCAACAATAAGGTGCCACAAGTTTCCAGCTAGAAATAATTACAGATGATTAGCAAACACAACCAATATAACATACTTATGCATATAAGAGTAAATAAGAGATGCACTATTGAATATTGATTAATTGGATTTTCCAACATACAGTCTGAAAGAATCTGCCCAAAAAAAAGGTAAAAATTTTACAAAGAAAACAGGCAAGGGTAAAGGACAGGTGTAGCTGAGGGAGGTAAATATTCTCAAAAAGGTCATCAACCACATGGATGGGGTTGTGGGAATAAAGAGAAGGCAAATTCCAGAACTTAGTCAAATTGAAAAGAATACAAGATAGAATCAAGGCAGCAACTGCTACAAAGCTGACACAACACAGACCTCTCTTGAAATCTACTGGACTCACCACAATTGACAGGCATGTCATTCAATCTCATCCCATCAAAATATTCACTCCCTCCACTTAGCCCTGAAAGGAACATCATTGCTTTCAAAGCAGCTTGGTTTGCCAAAGGAATTGCAGGCAGTGGTGGGGTCAACAAGCCTTCGTAATCATGCAGTTGCTGTAAGCTAGAAACCAAGGACTGACGACGTTTTCCTGTGGACTCTGTTCTTTGATCACTAGAGCTGCTATCATATTCCTCTTCTTTAATAATGCTGGCAATTGCTAGCGGTGTAATAGACAACAACAAGCATAAGCAAGTATCAAGACGAGGCACTGGTCCCTCACTGGAATCCCTTTCCTAAATTGACCAAAAGCAGTTATTTAGTATATCTTCAATATCGAAATGAAGCTAACATTAAATTTTACCAGCTAAATACTAAACTGCAGTTTCAATTCTGATAACAGTTTCATTTAACCTTCTATACAAAGGAATGAAATTCTAGGGTAAGAAGGAAACCCTATAGTTAGTCCTTAACTAATAAATTAGCTTGGTTTCCAGAACTTCAAAACTTGGAAGCACTTCTGAGCAAAATTGTGTTAGAAATGAAGACCTAGAGCTGAAGATGGAAAATGACGGGATGGATAGGAAGCATAATTTTTCTATCATCTAGCAACCTGGATAAAGCTGATGAAAGAAGGGATATCTTCATTGATTCTTACTCTATTAACAAGCCTTAGGGCTGAAATCCACAATCCAAAAAATGTGTTCTGCCACGATGTACGGTTAACTGCCTGCAGAGCCTTCACCAGACCTGCAAGAAAACTCCAGTTTAGCAGGTCAGAACAGGGTATATTGAATAACTTAAGACCATTGACAACAGTATCTACCAGTAAGGGTGTCAACAGCACTTGTAGCTGCCACTTGTGTTCCATCCATGGTATCTTCTAGAAAGAGATCAATGGGTAGCCAGAGAACTGATGTACTAGCATCATCACGCCGACTAGCTGAAAGTGCAAGTGATCCAGAAGCCATAACAGCATGAAGAAATTTCCGTGAGCTTGTTTTGCATTCTCTGGAAAGGACTCCACCGTTTTTGGATATCAATAATACCAAAGCCTCCGAAGAAATATTCTTATTCTTAAAGCTGACGAGTTTGACACTAGAAGTTGTAAGTGCTGCATGAAAGAATCCCAGTGTGTGGGCCTAAAGAAAGAAAAACAATGCATGTTTAGCTACCAAGAATATCTCTTAGGCTAGTATAGTATGCATTTTGTTTAAGCACTACTTCTCTTTTCATAGCTCAACAAAACTGTGAGGAACAAAGCATTAGTAACAGACATGTTGATATTTGATACAGCACAGAACTTAATGAAGGAAGCTCTGTGATCTTACATGTTCCTACGTGCCAAGTAAAGAATCATGGATGTCAGTTTGTCCCCAAAAAGTTCGCCAATTATTTCAATAGCCAGTACAGTGTTCATTCTACATAATCCTTCACGATGTTCAACTCTTTTCCCAGCAAAGCCATCATGATTGCCGATTTCCATTTCTTTAGTCGCAACTGGCCACCTAGACTTCTTTTCAACCGTCAGTTCAAGCAATCCCTCATCATCAAGTGAGGCATCAAGTAACTGCCATACAACCGTGAAACCATATTCAACCACATGCATTCCACTTTCAGATCCCTGGAGTTCAAATATCTGGGAAAGATGAAGAGTATCATTTATTGATTCCATAATCCTGCAATAGCACCTCCAGACATGTTAACTCTTCTACTGAAATTCATCCACAAAAATTTAAAAAGGTTCAAAATAAAAATTAATTTGGGAAATTTGAATCAATCATGAATATTAGTACTAGTTTTCATCTGCTTGGACATCTGTTTACCTCCCAGGAAATATAGGAGGACAAACATTCACAGGACCATACAATGAAAAAATATCTCCAAGAAATTTCACTTAAGATATCATTTGCACTACAGATTGAGGCATAAATCTACAGGACCTCACTCCGAAAGAAAAATAGAAGATATAGAAAATCAGAAAAGGAACAAAAGAACCTACATTGACAAAAAGAGTTATGCCAAATTAATACTTCAACAGCAAAAAAGAGAATGCTCTAGGACACGTCATAGACTATACTGTTACAGTTTGAAGAATCAATGAGTGTCTAAGGGAATGATTAAACAGTGAAGACATGAGCCATTGTGTCCAAAGTAATTCAAACTGTTATGAACACCACAGCAAAAAAGGTCCAGTCAACTAATACAGTCAGCAGCCAGGTTATGGGTCCTCAGGAGAAAGAAATTGTAAAGTGAAGCACAAGAATACGCAAACCTCCAACAGTGGCAGCCTGGATAAGGAGTGTGTGAAGAAGGATCTGGAAGATGCAAGACCTAGCTATAAATATGAAGTTGCAGTAGAATTGTAGTATGCCGAGTTTTATGTGATTTTCTGTCATTTCCTCCTCCCCCTTCTGATTTTTTTCCTCTCGTCACCCTTCTTTTACTGTTCCATTGATAATTCAGTTGAGTAGTGAAATCCAGTCTATCATTTCATTTCCTCTCTATTGTGTTTAGTTGGAATATCACATTACACAAACTACATTTTTAGTTTTTTGGCAGGACCGAGATGAACTATGAAGCCTCAGTACCAAAGAAGGCTTTTATTACAGGACATCAAAACACTGATACTAGCAACAAATATACAGTCTAAAGCACCTAACGAAAGAACAAAAAAAGTTCTTATGGATCAAACTAAAGTGAATACAAGAAAATGACTTGAAATAAGATAATGAAACTTACTTTTGATAATTTGGACCATTAACAAGAGATGGTAATGAAAATGCATATCTTTTTAGAAGTTCCATATACAGTCTGTATGCCATCGGATAGCTCCTTCGAGCAGGAATTACTCTGTCATACATGAGGAAAGATAAAGTCAATGCAATAAAAAACTCAATGAATCAATCAATTAATAATGCCTCAAATCCCTCAATATCCATTTGGGTGTTTGGACATAACAAATATGAAATTTGAAAAAAAAAATAGTATTTGGAAAAATGTTGAAAAATGATATTTGGAAATTGAAGTTGTGTTTGGAAATAGAAATTAATAATGCCTCAAATCCCTCATTCTCTTGGGATATTTTGGGGTAATTAGAGTATTTATTCTAATTTTGTACTCTTGTTTGTATTTGCTTTCTCTGCTTGTGGACGTAGGTCATACTGGCCGAACCACGTTAAATTTGTGCCTCCTTTATCTGTTTTATTTGTCGTTATTATCAACTTGCATTGTTGTTGTTATTGCTATTATAATATTGTTTGGCTAAATTCCGCGTTACCCGGGTTCCCGATCCTATTGGATCAAAACCTCCTAAATTATCACGTTTTTATTAGTTTCATACTTAAATTATGCCTAGTTTACAATTACACCTGTACTATAACTTACAGGTGCTAAATCCCTTATGCTTATTATATGTTATTGTGAGTGTGTTCATGCTCCCAAAAAATAGACTCAATGAATCAATCAATTAATTATACCTCAAATCCTCCCTATATCTATTCAACTCCATTTTCAAATTGCTGACCAAATGTCAACCATCAACCAAATGCAGTTCTCCTTTTTTTTTTTTACTCAGGCCGAAATCAATTTCATAAAATAAAAGCACAAAATTTGAAAAATTGAAGGGCAAGAGAATGACCTAGTGGAAAGAAGTGCGAGAACAAACAGAGGAGGAACAATTCTAACCGTCAAAGCTTTCTCTAGAAGCTTCCAAGCATTAGGAATATTATTACACCAACAAATATGAGATACGAGAAATTCCGCAACGTCGGTGGACGGCAGAGGGATGCCGGCGGAGTTTAGGCTGGAGGAAAGTTGCATCGCCCAAATTAATGGATCGGTGTTTCTTTCCTGTGCTAATTTTGTTAGCTCCATTACTTTTTCATATTGGTTCCAGTGTACGGTTAACGTTTCCATTGGATTCGCCGGTCGGAAAATTGGATTCCGGCGGGTTATGTTGCTGGTGGAGCTTCTTCTGTTTGTGGAGTGGCCGGTCACTATGTTCTTTACAGTATCAACTTAATTAAAATAAATTTACATTATTATATACTCCACTGTTCAACGATAAAAATAAGATAAATAAAGTATAATTACACAAGTAGAGTCTCCGCATATGACATAGTGTAAACTTTGGGTAGTTAGAGAGCCAGTTATGATAGACCTCGATATAAAGCAGAAATATTATATAATAATTCCTCTATTTTGATTTATGCGACCGCATTTGTACCATCAAATTTTAAAATAAAACTGTAATTTTAAATTAGTGGCTATAAAAATATGTTATTAAGGTTAGAAAAAAAATTAAATTATTTTTAATAACAATTACTACTTAATTAATAAAATCAAAAATACAAGTTACTCATACATGATTTGGGGCATTGGTCATTGTCTACAAGTCACAAAAATTAACAATGTGGTCATAACTTTGATTCATTACATCCTTCCAAAAAAAGGGGCTACAACAAAGAACTTTGCATCATCTAAAAATCCATTCCTTCCTCCCTCATTAGCTAATAAATTCGTCATCATGTTCTGCTCACGGTAGATGTATTTTAGTTTCTGATGGCCCAGCTTGTGCATTAAGGACCTGCATTCAGAAATAATAGACATATAAGGTAAATGTCCTTGTTTGATCATTATGATTACCTCCTTAGAATCACAGTTGATTTCCAAAAGCATTCATGAGCTAGTTGTACTCCTTGCATAATAGTTGTTAGTTCAGCATATATATTAGTGGTATTAGGTAATCCTTTGCTAAAGCCTACTACACAGTCCCTTCAATTGTTCCTAATACTCCACCAATGCCACATATCCCCGGATTTTCAAAGCTGGAGCCATCAGTGTTAAGCTTAAAGGTTCCTCTTTTAGGGGGTTCCCATTTTAGAGAAATGTTTGTTCTCCTGCTGGCTCTTTGATGGTGACTTGTGAGGCTGCTAAATTCAATAGCCTTTCCATAAACATTTTGAAAGCATGACTGGTCATTCTTATTGTTAAAGGTGTTGTGATTCCTATTTAGCCATATTTTTCAGAGACAGAAAGGAAGTAAGGTTGCCCAGTCTAATAAGTGACTATAGTTTTCACAGCCATCCAAGTGCTTGAGAAAGTACTAGAGGTGTTGAACATAGTAAGGTTGAGGGTTATGGGAGTTGTAGTGGTACAATGGAGGATTACTTCACTCCAGAGATTGTTAGCAGCATTGCATTCAAAGAAAATGTGGTGAATAGTCTCTGAAGGGTTGTTATAGAATTTGCACTGAGGGTTGATATTTATGCCCATAGAGTGGAGGTAAGAGTTTGTGGGAAACCTATTATGGTTCATCAGCCAAATTAAAAACTTAATTTTATTAGGGACTTTAAGATTCCAAATCCAATTATAGTTCAGAGTTCTGTCAGTCTCCTCTCTGTTATTGGTATGACTGATAAGATAATAGGTACTCTTAGAAGTAAATTTACAATTACTAGTGAGTTTCCAGTAGTTATGGTCTTTCTCATTGATGAAACTTAGGGGAGTAGAGGTGTTGGTGATGAGCTGCTTAATTCTAGGAGGAAAAACAAAGGAGAGATTTTCAGGGTTGTCCCTTAGTCATTGACTTTTAAGGTTATCCTCTCCCAAGTTCAGGGGCCCCTGAATGGATTATCTTATATCTATAGGAAGGAGTGCTGAGGATCCAGTTATCATGTCAGAAGGAGATAAGGTTTCCTTATTGGCAACCCTTGAGTACCTTTCCTACAGATTTTGTACCCTTCTAAGTTGTTGTTCCAGGTCATTCTAGTAGGTGAGTTCCTACAGTTTTTGCAATGAGGACAGAGGCCCATATGGAGTTTGGATTCTTAAGCATACCCTAAGCTAGAGAGGTTAACATGGTGTTGTTCTTATAGCAGCTCTATGGATGCCCAGCCCCCCTTCTTATGTTTGGTGATGGTGTCCCATCCCACTAGGTGCATTCTTTTCTTCTCAACAGTGGTTCCCTAGATAAAGTTTCTTTGGGCCCTATCAATCAGATTACTGATCTTACTGGGGAGCTTAATGTACTGCACTACATGGTTGGGGATACTACTTTAGCAAGGGTGGTTCTGCCAGCAATGTTAAGGAACTTTGTTTTTCACCCAGCCAGCTTAGTATTTAAGTTATTAATAATAAACTAGAAATCACTTCTCTCAGGCCTCTTTTGGATTATAGGGACCTTAAGTATTTTCACAATGAGTCTTTGTGCTGGATAGTAAGGCATCTGGAGAAAGTAACATTGTCCTCAAACTTACAGTTACTAGAGAAGATGACCTTAGACTCTGTGAAGTTGATTTTTTGCCTAGATCTAATGTTAAAAAGGGTGAGGGTATTAATGATAGTCTGGCAGTTCTTAGTGTTACCCCTGACAAATAAGGTTAGGTCATCTGCAAAGAACATGTGGGAAAATCTTAGGGCCACCTCTAGTAGTGGCTATTGGAAACCAGTTAAGAAGGTCCAATTCATGGTTGATATTTTTAAAATTAAAGTAACAACAATAATATACCAATGTAATCCCACAAGTGGGGTCTAGAGAGGATAGAGTATACGCCGACTTTACCCCTACCTTGAGATGCAGAAAGACTGTTTTCATCAAACCCTCGACTCAAAGAGAAAAAAGGAACGACATCTAAAACAAAACGGTATGCTACGCAAATAACAAGAGATTGTAGATTATAACAAAGATCTAAAGATAAAAAGCTACCAGAGAAATCATACGACTTCTAGTAAGGAAGGATACGACACGTTTAAAATTAGAGTAACAAAGAAAGGAAAAATTACACTCATCAAATGATATAACTTCATTAATTATTATAATAAATTAATAATCATTTGTATCATCCTAATTTCAATTTAGTCTCTGCACCTATTAATCCAATATTCGGTTTTGCAAGTTCATTAATATCTCATATTTTTGTTGTTTAGTTACATACGCTCCACATATTTTCAGTTCTAAAACGTTATTGCAATGCAATTATACTCAAAATTTTGAATCCTTAAAAGCTATTATAATTATATCTTTATTAATTTTTTCAGCTTATCTAGAATTTTTTATTTGTATTATTGTGTGTTGCGGCAGATTGAATATGAATCTCTTTATTTTAATTAGAAATCACGAATTCAAGCTCTGAAAATAAAGAAACTCTCGGTAAGGAGTAATTTTTTTCTTTAATGAGTCCTAAGGAGAAAAAAGAGAAGACGAAGACACTAGATAAGAATTGAACTACATCCCTACTTGGTCAATAATAACTGAAAGTCCGTTTGAGCAACTCAATTGGTTTCAAGGGGATATTTGGAGCAATGATCAAAGAACGAATCCCGTCAGCGGCAGTGTGGGGGTTCTTTCTTGAAATAAAGGAGGACCCCTTGTGCGCAGCGTGGTACTGGTCTAACCTTTGAAATCAATTGAGTCAACATGATTTACCTCCTTCACAGACCTGTCGGACCGGGATGTGGGAGCTCCCGGGGGGAGATTACACCTTTTAAAGCAATAATAAGTGAAAAGTCGCTTTGATATCTTGCATTATAAAATATACTATTAAAGTATATCTTATTGAGTGTATCTTCCTAGTTGAAGTTACTTGTATTCTATTGTAATTTGACCATATGAAACATTTAATAATTCTATTTGTGTGAACTTGGTCATATTGCTAGCCCTATGGATAAAAGGCATGTAGCTTCAATTAAATTAAGGAAAAGACAAAACAACAAGTTTAAGCCGGATAAAGAGAAGGCCACCTGTGCAAACGTTAAAATAAATTGTTCATTAGGTCCGACTGAACACATTATTTCTGACACATAACATAAACATACATATGAAAATCACTAAAATTTCAATAAACGGTAGATTCTAAACTCATAATTCTAAAAGCACAATGAGTTCAGCGCAAATAACCTTAAAGGTTAACCCTGTCAATGTACATCTCTGATCCACCTCTTCATCACATAATACTGCACCAGTTCATGGGTTCTTCTCTTATGACATGATCTATGATCAGAGGCTGGTATGGGTATGACGACGATCCGTGGCTAGCATAAAGAGAAGAGTTGTGGTAGCTCGAACCATAGTAAGGTTGGTCAACCATGGCTCTTCTAGTAGAATAGTAAGAGCTTGGCTCATTCAATGCATATGAATTGTTGTGGCCATAGGGTCCATCTAGTGCATTATTGTAGCTATTATAGCCATGGCCATGCCCATAATTGTGGTGTCCATATTGATTTCTTGGAGTACTAAGAACAGGATGCTTTAATTTCACATTTATTAGTTCTGCATGTTGGCCTGACCTTGTCAATGCTGCTAACAGTCTGTTTGGATCCACCTCTCCACAAACATTTGCTATTCCGTTTTCTGCATCTATTGTCAATGCATATACTCCTACACAAAGGCGAATTCAGAATAAAAAATCAATCGACGACAACAACAACACCGATAATGTATTTCCATAAGTAGGATCTGAGGAGGGTAAAATGTACGCAAACCTTACTCCTACGAGGTTGTTTCCGATAGATCTTCTCAAAAGAAATAATCAAAATAAAAAATCATACAAAATATTACTTCTAACTTATTTTGTGACAATAAGTGAACACTTATTAAATATATAACTCATGAAGTCACTTGTCATGACAAGTGTGTGCATTCGCCTCTTGTTCTTAATATTCTTCGTGATATTTCAAAACATTGATCTGTATCACTAGAATCAACTCCATATTTTCATGCCAATATATAATCATATCATTTACAATATATTACGATAAGTATTGGATTGAGAAACCTAGTTAAATTCATAACTCGAAGACCTAATAAAATTGATAACTATAACCTATTAGATTAGACTAATTACCTCGTACAGAATGCAACACTTCCATCATCTTCATCTTGCAGGAATCACAATGGATGTTCACTTTCAAATTACAACTCTACAAAAATTGCACCCTATAATATTAGTGCCCGTTTGGCAAAAACTTACGAAATCTGCTTATTTTGAAAAATATTTTTCGTGAAATGGAGTTTCAAAAAATTTATTCTCTTACCACGTCTGCAAAGGGCTCCATTGAAATTAATTGCTTGTGTCTAAACAACTGGTAAATATAAAAACAAGATCAGTGAGAACAATGATATATACACACTACAAGATTGTGATGAAGAGAAATGCTAGGGTTTTAAATAATGACAGAATATAATTTCAAAGATTTAAAAATGGTAAGTGAATATTTGATCCTTTTGGATTTGGTTTCATAATGGAAATTCATTAATGTGGAGATTAAAATAAGGAGATCAAATATCCTATGCCAGATTATGATTTTATAACAGTAAAATACTTTACATTATTAGATTACTAAGAAAAATATCTATAGGTAACTACCCTGTAACATAGAAAATAAGGCAAAAGACTTACCATATTTAAAAAGAGTTTAAGATCGGTACGTTGTCAATGTATAAATTTCTACACCATCAACTTAAGTTTACTTACATCAATATACTATTGATAAGTTAAGTTAACGATTAGCACATCCAAAAGGTCAACACCTTAGTAGTCTCAACACCGCTAGTTGATTTCTTGTCATATGAGTTTGGTCAAAAAAGTTGACTATGTATTGGTGGGACGAACGAAACAAATGCAACATACCAAGTGCAGTCCCACAACGTGGGGTCTGGAAAGAAATGATAATGGTAAAGAGAGTGATATCAAGAGCAAATGTGAAGGATTAAAATCACCCTTGGTACTAATTCATCAGATCATATACAATACAGTTGAATAACATCAAATAAACTCCAAGAAATTAGCAAGGAGTTCCAGATAAATGCAAAGAGCATGTATCATTATTGATACCAAAGAAATCTGATTTATTGGCACAAGCTTTTTAAATAGATGATCTATAAGATGTGACGAGGTAGACTCATTTTTGTGGTATATTTCAATTGACAAGACTTGGATTCTTTTGACACTTCGATAAAAAAATATTTGCATCAAATGAAAAACTACATCAGCAATTGTCAAGTCTTGAATTTCCACAATGAACCAATTGTGTCTTCCTTCATCAACCTGTCTAGAGAAAAAACCAAAGTGAACCTAAAATCACTTAACTCGTGAATCCTCAACTTATTACTTTTGAAACAACTCCGGCGCCAACTGTTCTGCCACCTTCTCTCAAAGCAAATCTTTGTCCTGCAAATTTTGTGCACAAAATGGCATCGAAACAATCAGATCCGTTCTATGATACTAGATTAAAAACACATAAACTAGGTATCATGTCTAAAATATAAATTCACTTGACTGGATACACAGCCTAATTGAGAAGCACATATTCATACTACTTTCCAAGAGCATGTTAGGATACAATGGACAGAAGGAAAAACATTTTGTAAGCTACCTAAAAGTATCACATCTACGACGTTACATCAGACATTGAACACCTAACAATAATTTCATTCTTTTCAAATGCAAAGACCGGAGAAACAATAGGTGATTTCTTTTCATATGTCCAAGCCTTGTTGGACAGAGCTACCTAATACTTGTGCTTGCGAGAGTAACAAGTACCCCGTGGAATTAGTCAAGGTAAGCGCAAGCTGGGCGGAACACCACAGTTATAAAAGAAATCGGTTTTACTATGGACAAAAATGTTTCTTGCCTGACGTAGTCATCACAAGTGCATCAAAGAATTTTTCCTGACTGGTCCAAATCCCTAAGTTATCAGATAATCAAATTCATTAGCCCCATTGAGTTATCTTGCATTAGGTTTGGGCCATTGAGACGGTACCGTGTTAATCTAGATGTAATAGCATCATTACGGGGCACAAGGTGTGTGACGACCATGACTCCAATAATTCTATCACATCAGTAGTGAGACCGTAACAATCAATGAAAGCAAATCCCTTGTAAAAGTGACACCATAAGCCACCCCAAGCGAGGTGATTTGTGAAGTTTGTCTTCTGCCACTAGAACGAATTGTAATTCTTTAATGATAATGGACATTTTGAATAAATCATTGTCCATCTTCAAGGGGGTAAAATAAGTATAATCAGGAAATTCTGCAAGAATATTTGCTTCCATAGAAAACCAAAACCTGAAGTATTTACTCACCTGCATCAAGGGGAACTGGAGACATCAGCTCAAAAGTAGCAGTAACATTATCCCCAGGCATAACCATCTTGACATTTTCAGGCAACTCCACTTTGCCAGTGATGTCAGCAGTCCTCATGTAAAACTGAGGCATATAATTTGAGAAGAAGGCAGTGTGGCGACCACCTTCATCCTTTGTAAGTACATATATCTCTGCCTCAAATTTCTTGCATGTTTTCACACTTCCAGGCTTTGCAATCACCTATATAACAAAAGGCCTATAAATGTTGGCAAAATATGCATGTAAAAGAAAGTCACATTATTTTCTTAAGAAACCAGACTCCGACTTCATCATAAAATATAGTACATGCTTGAAATAATCACCACAAGATTAAATAGAATTTGATTACTCCTATTTTCTTTAGTTACGTGGAAAACTGAACCAAGAAATTGCACCTAATATTGCAAAAAGGAACCCGATTCCAAACTGCTTTTAATAAAATTCAAATGATAGGGATACAACATGAATTCTACAATAGTAGGGCTAGCAACAAATGGAAAATAAAGATAAAGACAGGTAAGAAGTTCTATGAAGGAAGTCACAGTAGCTTGCTACATATTGGCCACAAAAAGCCCAACTAGCTGTAACTGAATTTCAAACGTACCATTCCTCGCATAATGTCGTCTCGTTTCAAACCACGAAGAAGAAGTCCAACATTATCACCAGCCTAATTAAGAATATTAAAAAAATGGAAAGAAAGATCAATCGATGCAGTAAGAAACTCTTAGAAAAGTGACAGAAATCAGTTTAGACTTTTTACCTGTCCATAATCCAAGCTCTTCTTGAACATTTCAACACCAGTAACTGTAGATTTTAAAGTGCCCTATAAAAGAAAAATGATATTAGGAGCATGTATGAAGCAGAGTTACATACTTTTATCATGTACCAGATATTTTAACAAAGGAATCAGAGCTGTTAAACTTCAAATCAAGCTAAGATTGGGATTACGATCAACAACAACAACACCAACAACAACAACATACCCAGTGAAATCCCACAACGTGGGGTCTGGGGATGGTAGAGTGTACGCAGACCTTACCTCTACCTTGGTAGGTAGAGTGGCTGTTTCCGAGAGACCCTCGGCTCAAGACAGAGCAAGTAGATAACCTCAGCTAAAGCTTATGAATAGAGCAGGTACTCAAACCTGACAATTATATAGCACAATCCATCTAAGGCATCTGCTTGTACTTTTAACAGATAAGGTTGGGTAGAATTCTATCCAGTAGCCAATAATGCCAATGAGATAAAGTAAAGGCTATTTGGTTATTAATCAGGTGATGGCATTGTTTTTTTGTCCTAGACAATTTCAACTGAAACAGGCAGAACAAGCAGATATCATCCAGATAACTGCCCCTGGAAATTAATAGTCAAATTATGAAATAACAATTGCCTCCCCAAATGAAAAATAAAACCAAAAGGATTACATGTTACCTGCATCAGCCCTAGAATTTCCACATCTTCTCCAACTTTGATGGTTCCTTGTTCAACACGGCCAGTAGCAACAGTTCCACGTCCCTACGAACCATAAAGAGGAAATAATCACACAAAAAAACTAATAACGAATACCACAGAGTCGAGCACCAAAGAAGCATTAATTTGCTTTTTCGATTCCAGCAGATTTTCCCCTCTTTTTCCCTTAGTTTTGCAGCAAAGGATTTGTTAAGCTTTAAAAACATAGAAATAAGACATAATTAGAAACTTGAAAGTGAAGTTGAATTTCAAAAGATGGTTTTGAAAAAGAACTCTTGAAAACCACAAAGATAAAGAACATCTAAATACCTGAATTGAAAATACATCTTCTATAGGCATTAAGAATGGTTTGTCAAGCTGACGCACTGGATCAGGGATATATTCATCTACAGCCTCCATCAACTTCAGAATAGCTTTTTTTCCAATTTCTTCATTTGTACCCTGTAATGCAGACAGAGCTGAACCACGAACGATAGGGATGTCATCCCCAGGAAATTTGTAGAAACTAAGCAGCTCTGCAGAACAAGAAAGCTCTTGTAAGGAAATTTAGCAAACATATTATGGCAGTTAACAAGATTTCAAAATGCAATAAAATTTACAAGTGGCGACCAAGCTGATTACCTCGGAGTTCCATTTCCACAAGTTCCAGGAGTTCTGGATCATCAACAGCATCACACTTGTTTAGGAAGCACACAAGTGATGGTACACCTACCTGTGAAATGTAGGCATATAGTAAAATTAGAATCACGACATAAAGCTTTCAGTTATTTTACTGGTCTATCCACAAGCTGACACATATCCACCTGGCGTGCAAGCAGAATATGCTCCTTTGTTTGTGGCATGGGTCCATCAGGAGCAGATACGACTAGTATACCACCATCCATTTGGGCAGCTCCAGTAATCATATTCTATGGAAAAAGAAATAATGACAAAGCCGACAAAATGAGAGTCTGTATTATTTTGACATTGACAAGCATAACCTATAACACCGGACAAAAAGTATCTAAAGAGGGAGTTCAAGCAGATGCATTACTAGCTGACATGCTTTAACTATCACACACATTGTCCCAAATGGTAAGGTTGTATAAATGAAGCACAAAAATTGTGCCAAAAGTTACATCAGATTAGTTCCTTTACAATTACTGAAGGAAGCTGAGAAAATCTATCCTCCTATCACAAATATTTTCTTTGTCAAGCAAAGATAAGCTTGATATTAAGTATTTCCTTGGTTGCCGTTAATATGTATTCCCTACGTAATAAGCACTTTCTTTTATAAGTAACACAAATCCATATGTAATAAGCACTTAAATCATAAAGTACGATAAGCGAGAGAATTGCATCAAAATAAGTAGGTTATGCATCTCACTTTAACATAATCAGCATGTCCTGGGCAATCAACATGAGCATAGTGTCTTTTAGCTGTCTCATACTCCACATGGGCCTACAGTCCATCAGTTCCAGTGTCAAAGGGAAGAATTAAAAAAAGGCTGTCAATAAAAATGGTGTAACATCCCTACCGTAGCAATAGTAATTCCTCTCTTTTTCTCTTCAGGGGCTTTATCAATTTCATCAAAAGCAACGGCCTTTGCTTTACCTTCTTCTGCTAGGACCTAGACAAGAACAGGTTCTTCTCGTGTCACGGATTGCTTAGATAACTGAATGAGGAGAAAAGAAAAAATGTCGCAAACGGAGGGAAGCAAAATAACAAATACCAAGACCAAACTTACCTTTGTAATTGCAGCTGTTAGAGTAGTCTTTCCATGATCAACATGGCCGATAGTTCCCACGTTAACATGAGGTTTGCTGCAGCAACCCAAAAGATGTTATTAGATGAGAACAGAAATCAGCTGGTTCAATTTTCAATCTCAGTTTAGCATAGTCAACTGAGAACAGATGGAACAGAAGTATGGGCAAAGTAGAGCAGAAGAGATATCACGGACTCATATAGCTGAACCCTAGCTACTCAAGGATTGATACGTAATTTGTTGATTGTTTGCTTGATGATTTGGCATTTCCCCTTGATATTTATATTTCCATTCAACCAGAAAAAACCCCGAAAATCTCCATATATATATATATATATATATATATATTGCTTTGTTTTGATTGTCTTGCTTGTGATTATGCTTTGTCTTGAGCCGAGGGTCTCCCGGAAACAGCCGCGCTACCTACCAAGGTGGAGGTAAGGTCTGTGTACACTCTACCCTCCCCAAACCCACGGTGTGGGTGTTATTATTGTTGTATATATATATACAAGTCTAGACACGAAAAGAATTTGCATCAATAAAGCTGGAGTTACAGAAGAACACTCACATATATGCATACATGAAGAAATAAGAGAAACCACTAAATGGGTGTCAGATTACTCCAGAGGAAGTTTAATCTTATGTTTGGGTACAGGTGGCTCTTAAGTAGAATAAGGAAGCTCCATCCTCAAAACAGAATAAAGAAGAGAAGCATATCAGAAGGAAGAAGCAAAACAGCTATAATGGTGTTCTGTCAATATTGTGAAAGTTGATTCTTACATTCGAGGGAACGTAGCTCTTAAGAAGAAAGACCAAATTATCACAAGTCCAGGCAAGAAGCGGAAATTGCATCACCAAAATGGAATTACGGAAGAACTCTTTCCAACATACCCATAAGATCAGAAGCTAAACTGCTCTACGGGTATTCGGGTACTCATATAGGAGTTTGATCCCCCGTTCAAGTAAAAGGGGTCTTCACAACAAATTTGTTATCAAATCATTAAATGTCCAGGCATAAGGGAAATTTACATCATTTAAATGGAATTAAAGAAGAATTATTTCCACCATATAGGTGTACAGGAAGAAAGATGAAGGGGAAGGCAGTATATGATATACAGCCACCCACTGCTATCCTGCATTAGCAGGAGCACTTCATGCAAGCCCTTCTTTAGTTTGGCCAATCCCTTGCTGTTCATATTTCCATGCAAGCACAGCATGCCAAATTGACAGCCCCAGTTTCAAGTTTCATCTTGACCAGGTGTGAAGGCTACCAGCATAACTAAAAGGCAATCAAAGAACTTATAAGGGTACTCGGGCTATCCAATCAATTAATCAACTGTGCCTTGATACCATGCTTCAAGGTCGAGCATTCATTCCAATACTAGATAATTTTCCTTTTAAAACAAGTTAGGGATTCCGACACTTATCCTTACACTAACGTACAAGTCTCTAAACAATAGAAATTAAATCTTATGTTTGAGTGAAGGTTGGCCTTGGATCTCAACCATGGGTTCAAAAATGCAGAAATATCATATACATCTAGCATTTCACTCGGTAAGAACTGAATGGAGAAACAAGTAAAACTGCTATATGGTGCTTGGTTAATCCAATCAATCAACTAAGCCTCAACCCCAAATTAGTCACGATCAGGCATCTGAATCCTCTATACACCTTTGATACTATTGGGGATCATTTCATTTCAATATTAGACAGCTTCTCTTTTAAGAAGAATTAGGGATTCTCATGCCCCTTATCCCTACACTAATGTACAAGTCTCTAGACAATAAAAATTTTAATCTATGGGAAGGTTGGCCATGGATAGGGGTGTACACCGGTCCAGAACCGGACCGGACCGGAACCGGGATTTTTCCGGACCGAGGACCGGACCGGAATATTCCGGTCCGGGTTTTGGACCGGTTGGACCTTCTTCTTTTTTTTTGAAAATGCATTTTTAATTGTAAATTTTTAACAATATGTTCGTTTATCAATCTCATTAAATATGTTTGTTTTTTTTCCTTATTCTTCAATATATTTTATTTCATTAAATATGATTAACTTAAAGAAAACCAACAAATGTACTTGGTTCATATACGAACTACTGAACTACTCATTAATTAAAGTTACACACCACATAACACATTTATATTTTCTATTTGGACATTCCTGAAGCATTGGCATAAAATATAGGTAGGGAGATAAGAAAGTAAACTAGTTGCAAATTGGTGAAACTTTAAATGATCATAATATTGCGCTCGGATGTCCGTTTGACCTAATAAAAAATTATTTTGCGTATTTTTTCGAGACGAATCCGAACCAAACTGACGTGAGTCCGTTTGGTTCAGCCGATTTCTCCAAAAACGTCATTCTTGGCAATCAATTTCACTTTTTCCCCAAATCGTTACGTTTATTCCATTTTCAAAGGTAAATATCTCGCGATATACAATAGATTTCAACGTTCAAATTTTGTGGTAATGTGTCCGAGAATGTCAATTTCAGTATTGGTAATTCAATTTTTTTTTAAAAAAACAAAAAAAAAACGGTCCATTCCGGTCCGGACCGGAAAATTCCGATTTTTACCCTACCCGGACCGGACCGGAATCCACCGGTCCGGTCCGGTCCGAAAATGTACACCCCTAGCCATGGATGGAGACCACCATCGCTGAATAAGCTTGCACTTAGCATTTAATTGATGACAACTGATGAAGAAACAAGCAAATGTGTTTTCTTTTGATAAGGTAAGGTAAGGATTATTAAAAAGCGGCACCAAGTAGGTGAATTGGGGTGTGTAATACAAAAGCAAAAACTCAAGACCTTATTGCACATGTAGGGCACGTTTGGTACACTATATTAATTTGACTGCATCGACAAAAAAATACAGTTTGGCGGGCGTTAATCGCGTTGGATCGCATTTATTAGTACAATCAACCGCTATTTTGAGACTCATCTAGCAGGTGGGTCTCCCCTGGACTGTACTAAAAATAAAAAAAATACAATTCATTATATATTAATACTCCAATACCGTCCATTATATATTAATACAGTCTAATTCAATGAAATTAGTACACTCCAGTGCGACGTACCAAACGAGCTTGTAAGGTTGAGGATATCTATCAAAGTATCAACATCATAAACATTTGTCATCTTACACCAATATGCTAATGTAAAGATACTTTTGTAATTGATCTTTCACAAGCATTCTTTAATACCTTCAACAATCCTATCGTTTCTCTCCTTCCAAATAGAGGCACCCATAATTTTCGGTACCAGTAGAGGAGTAATTTTTTTTGTGCTATCTGGCATACACCATTTCAGCTAAAAACGATTCAGAATCATGCTCCATATTTGAGAAGTGACCTTACAATTAATAAAGAGGTGGTTAATTACACCTCTTCTTGTCTGATTCGTACTCCAATCAATACAACAACATACCCAGTGAAGTCCCACAACTTGGGGTCGGGGGAGGGTAGAGTGTACGCAGACCTTACCTCTACCTTGGTAAGTAGAGAAATTGTTTCCGAAAGACCCTCGCCTCAAGACAAAGCATAGGCACAAGAAAAGAAAGAGAAACGGACCCGGACAAGAAATTTAAAGCAGTATGAAAATGATGGTAATAAAAGCGAATAAGTCATGATAAAAGAAAAAAGAAGCAGTAACTAATACAGGTAAATAAGATAAACAAAGTACACGAAAGAACATACAGCAACAGAAATCAAATGGCAGGGGACTATAAAATTATATTGCGCCTACTAGTATGATAGGCTAAGCAAGGCTACAATAATAACACTACAACTATCAGTATGTAAGCGTAAGTAGGACTACACTCAACTATCTACTACCCTTCTACCCTAATTCGTGTCCTCCACAACCCCCTATCTAAGGTCATTCCTCAGTAAGTTGCACATGTGTCATATCTCGTCTAATCACCTCTCCCCAATCAATCA
The DNA here is from genome assembly GCA_029844215.1 of Przewalskia tangutica. NCBI lineage: Eukaryota > Viridiplantae > Streptophyta > Magnoliopsida > Solanales > Solanaceae > Przewalskia > Przewalskia tangutica. Next base: position 1,005,505 of record CM056728.1, read on the forward strand.
TTTAGCTATAACTGTGATCTTAACTACTCAAGAGTTGGGCATATCAATTATCTATATACATTCCGCTCTATGGCCTATTCTAACTTCATTCCATCCTAACAAAACAAAATTTGCCTTTAAAAGGTGGGTTTAGTAAACGTGTGCCCGTACGGTGATCTCTAAAGAATGAAATATTACGTTGGAGTGAAAGTGGCGATGGATTTTCACCACGTGTTAGGAAGTGCAAGAGCATAATTTGCATTTAGCTTTTCATTAAGTGAGAACTGAACGGAGAGATGAGCAAATTATCAAAATGAGTGCTCGCATACTTTAATCAATCAATCGACTATACCTCGAACTGAAGCTAGCCAATGTCGGGCATATCAATCATCTATATACATTCTGCTCTACTCGAACTTCATTTCATTCTAACAAAACAATTTTTTCCTTTGAAGGCGGGTTTTATATATATGTGTATCCATAAAGTGATCTCGAAAGAATGAAATATTAATCTTACGTTCGACCGAAAGTAGCCATGGACCTTCACATGTGTTAGGAAGAGCGAGAGCCTAATTTTCATTTAGCTTTTCATTAAGGGAATTATCAAAATGAGTGCTCGCATATTCTGATCAATCAATCAACTACACCTCAATACGAAGATAGCCAAGGTTGGGCTTATCAATCATCTATATACATTTTGCTCTATTCGTACTTTATTTTATTCTAACATGGCATAGTTTTGCCTTTACAAAAGAGATTTTTATGAATTTGTATCATTACAAATATGTAAACAATAAAAATTTAATATTACGTTCAAGTGAAGGTAGCCATGGATCAACAAGCAAATTATTAAAATGAGTGCTCGCATACTCTAATCAATCAATCAACTACACCTCAATCCAGAGCTAGCACACATTCTTCTCTATTCGAACTTCATTTTATCCTGACACAACATAGTTTTGCCTTTAAAAGGAGGTTTTCATTAATGTGTATTTTTTAACAGTAGTTTTCATTAATGTGTATCATTACAAATCTCTAAACAATAAATATTTAATCTATATATTCGACTGAAAGTAGCCATGAATGAACAAGCAAATTATTAAAGTGAGTGCTCGCGTACTCTGATCAATCACTCAACTATACCTCAATCCGAAGCTAGCCAAGCAATCATCTATATACATTCTGCTCTATTCAAACTTCATTTTATGTAATGCGTATCACTAGAAATCTCTAAACAATAAAATAAATTTAATTTCACGTTCGAGTGAAGGTAGCCATTGATCAACAAACAAAATTACAAAAATGTGGGACCCGCGTCATTTGAGAATTAAACAAACAAACATAACCAGTGAACTCCACAACGTGAAGGATCAAAAATACACATTTTAATTAATTGAAGGACCAAAATCTGATAATTGAGGGACCAATCATTACAATGATATATAAAAATAAAAACATTAATCTTACGTTCGAGTGAAGGTAGCCATGGATCTCCACCACGGGTGGTTAGAAAATGTGGGACCCGCATCATTTGAGAATTGAGTACTGGGCACTGATCCTCTACAGCATGAATAGTATACTTGTGGTGCGCCTACAAGCAATCGCTTCGAATTTGAGTTTCTAAAAGCAACTGACGCCATTGAAGAAGCTGAGGAAAATGGGTTTAGGGTTTTAGGGGAGTGGGACGGGTTTAGTTAAAAAGTGCTGCATTTATTTTACATGTGTTTGGTTTTGTAATTATAGATAAACAAATACTTCCTCTATCCCAATTTAATTAACATTTTTTACTTTTCGAGAGTCAAATTTCTTACTTTTGAATGTGTTTGAACATAAAAGTTTTACATTTCTTGAAATAAAATTTACGTAAAAAATACTCAAAGAATTCAGTCGATTCAGCAACCTAATTTTTAGTGTCTATCGGTTTGACACAACAATCGAGAGCTTGCTAAACCTGAACGAAGGTCAGCGGAAGATTAAAGACGAACTCAAGTATAAAGATCAAGACCGCCAAACATAATTGTTGCCACAACTTTTGTTGGCATCAAGTATATTGTAACACATAATTGATTATCCTTTTCTAGCACTTGTAATAGTAGTTTGCTATTTTCCGTACATCAAAATGAGTTTTTGACTCACAAGCTTAAGACAATATCTGTAATAGTGCTAGAAAGATGTTTGCCACCAGATATACTCCCAAACCTGGTTGTGGTTTTCTTGTTGAAACCAGTTCCGTTGACAGTTCTATAAACAGTTCAAACACTGTCTCTGTCAACAGATCTGGTCCTAGTTTTGGATCTCTCTTTGACGATAGCTACAAATCTGTTTATGTCAAAAGGGAGATCTCTGTTGGTGATCCTGAACTTGAAGATACTGCTGATAGTCATGTTGGCAAGGCTAAGGATCAAAGAAGAGTTGTTGTCACCGCTCCCGATAATGGTGGAAACAAGCGCCCACGAGAGGTGGAGGACATCAACTGGGACAAAAGGAGAAGGTTGAAAATGATGGTCTATCTCATAGCCGAAGGGCTACACCTGTCCCAGAAAATGAATCTAAAGATGAGTTAGGTAAACTTTTCTTCTTTGTCAATAAGGATATTAAACCACGTTTGAATAAAATGAGTAAAGTAAGGATATGAATATGAAAATGTTTCAAGAAAATTATATTCCTTACGCCTTAAATTCAGGAGTTTAATATCACTTTCCTTTCCATTTAAATATTGGACTGTTATAAACAACGGCCTAAAAGATATGGACTTAGATTATAATAAATTTATGGACAATCCTAAGCAGGGGAAGAGGACTAGAGGACTAAATACAAGGACTAGAGAACTAGTGACAATCTTGTCACCATCTACGACAGAAGATTCGTTTTTTGACAGGATAGTAGCAGACACTCAGTCATACAAAGCCTACGGGCGACTGGAGTGGGCCAGATACGTCACATGACATGACGATATTGGACACTCAGTCATACAAATCCTACGGGCGACTGAAGTGGTTCAGAGTTACCAAATCTCAATAGATCTGAGGCCAAAAGAAAGGCAGAAAAGAAATTAGACACTCAGTCTGCCAAGGCAAATTGAGTGGGCCAGAGAGTCTAGATCACATATGATCCAGTTACGCCCTAACCACGGGCAAGAGGTTGTTCATGTGAAGCAACGCTACCTTCAAACTAGAAGAAGTTGAAGAGGTTATCCTCAAAAGGACTTAAGGAATGAGATCACTCCTAAACGAGGTGATACATGTCCTAAACTTAGTGTCAAGGATGATGTTGGACAATATGGCTTGAGTTTTTCGCCTCATGTCCCACAGGTCGATAACAACCAAACGTGGTACAGTAAAATTGTAGCCAAGTGAATGATATATTTTATAATCCGTGCATCTATGTCATCATAGATTAAGACACGTTAAATAAAAAGTCGTTCAAAAGCTAACAAAGTTGAAATTGGTGTCGTCTGTCGACATAAACCATCAAATGAATGTGAGGTAGGCGAAGAGACAAAATCACCTTTTTGTTCCGTCGAAGGAATAGAGAAAGAAGTACCGCTCCTCTATAACTTAGTAACACCTACATGGGTGAGTTAAAGTTAGCACAAATAGAGGGGGAGACAAGTTCGTTGTGATCTTTATTGATGAGAATACAACGTATTGTATCCTTTATTGTAGAACAAAGATGAAACGAGTCAGAAACGCTGAGGAGTCATGAAGGGCCGCGACGCCTCCTGCCAGAGCCGCGGCTCTAAATGTTGTTTGTGTTCCAGTAGCTTACTGGATGGGAAGCACCCGACGCCTCCACCAAGAGCCGCAACTCTTAAATCCTGGATTGCTACTGAGAATCAAGAGTCGCGGCGCCTCTCAGGCAGGGCCGCAAAGCTTTGAAAGCAGAAGTTGGAAATTCTACGGATTAATAAATTCATAGTGATAGAGGGGGAGAATGTGAAATATTGTTGATCAAACAACTTCTCGTTACTCACCTCAGACTAACGGTGTTAGCCAAGCGCATATCCGTACGCCCAAGACATGTGGGGCAAGGCGATCCTTACCGCTAATGCAATTCTTAATAGAACTCCGCGTAAGGATAAGAATAATGTCACGACCCGAACCCGGACCCGTGACCGGTGCCTTAACCCGGGCACCCTAGTGACACAACATCAGAGAAAACCAGCGGAATGTAACTCAAGATAAACAACCATTAAGATATAGAATAGTCTAGCCCAAAATGGCTAACCCAAAAGTACATAAACCGAACAGTTACATCCTTAACGAACCAAGTTCTGACAAGACTACAGGCCTCTAAGAATGAATAACACTATGACGGGACAGGGCCCCGTCATGCCCCTGAATGTACAAAATATCAACGACTCCAGGGAGAACCATACCAAAAGTCGAGCCTCCGAAGAAATGGAGCTCCTGACACCTGAGTACAAGATCCTAGGAATGAGGATCTACCACCTGCTTTCCTTTACCTGCGGCATGAACGCAGCCCCCGAGGAAGGGGGTCAGTACACAACGTACCAAGTATGTAAAACTGGAAAATACTGTAGTAATAAAGTCCAAAATACACTGAAGTTATAGATAAAACCAAATTATGTTGCACTGTGCCTTACTAATAATGAGAGTAACAAGTATACATTTTATAGCATAAAAATAGGAGGCTCATGATCAAAACAGGGTACCGCCTAGTATCATTAAGCAATCCTACTCGGGACTATTTCACCCGCATAGGTCCTGTGGACCCGCATGAGGTCATCCGCCTCGTCATAGACTATTTCACCCGCGTGGACTATTTCACCCGCATGGATCCTGTGGATCCGCATGAGTACCATCGCGTACTCGCATGAGACTATTTCACCCGCATGGATCCTATGGTCCAGATCCGCATGAGTACAAGCGCCGCACTCGCATCATGGGTAGCAAATCCATGGCATAAATAATAACCCGGGGTTTACCCGTAACAATATAAAAATATATAACATAGCTCATCCGGCTATTAAACATAACATAAGCACTACCGGCCTATCACATCACAACATAAGCACTACCGGCCTATCATAACTTAAGCAAGTTAAGAATCACCTAACTTCTTATTAATAGTATTAATACATCCTCTCAGTTTAGTATACCTAAGGCACGATCATGTCTTTTAATGAAAATCCGGTAACTTAACCCAAGTATCATGTACCTCTAACCTTTTAAGAAATAACTCTTTTTTTTATACAAAAATCCCACGATACTAATCACCATAGTATCAAGTTACGATTTCTTTTCAAACAAGTCACATTTCCTTTTAAAACTATCTCAAGCTTCTAAATTAAGTGACTTCATTTCTTGTAAAACCTTAGGCAATTCATGCCTTAGAACCATTTTCCTTCCACAAGTTCAAATCATCAAAACCTTTCTCCATTAAACTTTCACAAACTAATATAACCAACTCCCCATAAAGTCGTTACATTAGAGTTAAACAATAGTAAAACACATTCCCTTAAGTCCAAGGGATTTTTATACTTTTCTTTTAAAACGGCAAGTATCAAATACTTATAACAAACGAAGATTTCCAAATCTCAGACGTCTCACCGCACTACATGTACAACTAATCATGCTCAAGAGATAGGAAAGCTCCACATACCTCTTCTGTCAATCCAGAAGATATGTCAAATTGAAAGCACGTAGTATGTCAAACTAAAATGAACTCAATACGTTTATCAAGAGCTAATTACAATGCAGAATTTTCCAAGTTAAAGTCACCTATTTCCTACGGAAAATTGGGCGCTTTCCTTTGTTTCTACATACTTTGCCACCTTTTCCAAGGTCGATTTTTAACGCTCAAATGCCATGTTTAAGGCTCAACAACCAACCAACAACAAGGGATTACACACCTAAACTTTGGTGTGTAAAAATTCACCACAAGTTATAACAACTAACCCAACAAGTCTAATGTAGTATTTAGGCAACAACATGCTCATAAAATCCCCTAACCAATTCTTTCATAATCACACCCCATTTCTTACACGCAACTACTCTAAGTGCATTTTTCCAACTACAAGTTCTTCCTATTAAACACGCAACACCCAATACCAACTACAAGAGAAGAAATGTTACCTTAAGTTTTAGCCAAACTTATTCCAACAACTTGCTAGCCTTTTCTCCAAGAACACCACCACAATAGCACTTCTAAGCTAGTCACAAGCTTCCTTCTTGCCTTTAACTTTTCAGATTTTCTTAGGCTAGAACACCTCTGAGGTTTTAGAGAGAAGGGGAGCTCGAGCTTTGGAGAGAGAGAGAGAGAAAGTAAAGATGAAAGATGGAAAAGTGACCAAGCCTTGGTCAATTATATCACGATTCTAAAATCGGATGGGGACACTTGTCACCCTCTCACGGCCTCTTTTAAAACAAAAATCAGATTTTCTAAGTTTTTCCGCCCAATTTCCCCGCCTCGGCGCGTTCGCTTCCGGCCATGGCGCCGCAACTCGCGGACCGGATCTTTCGTGACCGCTTCGCTTCCCGGCCAAGGCTGGAACTTCAGCCACCGCACTTCACCGCGCTGGCGCGCTCGCTCCGTGTCGCGCTCGAGGCCCCGAACGTGTTTCTCTAATTTCTCGTGACGGCCCACACGCACGGCCCGAACCACTGGTATAACATTCTCCCCCCTTAGAAACATTCGTCCCGAATGTTCCTTCTAGCCTTACACAAAACACAATATAAACATATCTTCTTAACTATTACTTTGCAAATAAGAATGCTCCCCGAGCCACAACATTACTCAAGCATAATCAACTCAATTAACACCAATCGCAGGAAAATGGGGTTACCGGAGGTATAGGGAATAAGTGTGGGTATTTCTTCATCATATCATCCTCCGCTTCCCACGCCATCTCCTCTCGCTCCTGCCCGCCATAAAACTCGACGAAGCCACCTCCTTCGTCCGAGTCGTCTAACTTGACGATCGAGTATCGCTATGGGACTCTCCTCATACGACAACTCCTCACACTGGATATCCCGAATCGGGTGCACTTGACGGATCTCCAACGCATTTCCGTAACATAGACACGTGAAAAACTGGATGTACCGCCTCAAGATCGGACGGCAGATCCAACTCATAGGCAACCTTGCCCACTCTTCGGACAATCTGATACGGCCCAATGTACTTTGGGATGAGTTTCCCTTTCCTCCCAAATCTCATCACACCCTTCATGGGTGACACTTTCAGAAAGACCCAATCATTAACCTCAAACTCTAAGTGTCGACGCCGATGATCTGCATATGATTTCTGTCGACTGCAGGTCATCGATAACCGCCTGGATAAGCTTCACCTTATCCATCGTCACGAACCAAATCTGGCCCGATTAACTGCACTTCTCCCACTTCAAACCAACCTATCGGTGACCTGCACTTCCTCCCGTATAAGGCCTCATAAGGCGCCATCTGAACACTAGAATGGTAGTTGTTGTTATAAGCAAACTCCACAAGAGGTAAATGATCCTCCCAGCTACCCCCGAAATCAATAACACAAGCCCGCAGCATATCCTTGTTGACACCCAATTTTGACCCTCCCGTCCAGTCATTAACTATAAAATTACACTAATTTTAAAACAATTTTAAAATAATAAAATGCAGCAATAAAACATAAATACAGGCATAAATAAACAATTTAATAATGGCATCGCGTCTTACGTAGAGTATTAATCACTTAGAGTCTCGCGCCCGCATTAATTAATTTCAAGCCTCGTCATGATTCTTAATTAATAATAAATACATAAAATAAATAATTTAGCAATGGCGTCGTGTCAAGTAGCATAGCCGCATTTATTAATACGCAAGAGAATTTCATAATCATTTGTAATTTAAAATCAATTTTAATCTAATACATGCATTTAATAGCGTCACATTTATAAAAGTTTTAAACAATTCTTAAATATCATATTTTGCATTTAACATTTAAATAATTTGATCTAAACTCAATTCAATTTTAATTTAACTTCGCAATAATGCATAATAATAAGATTTTAAATAATAGCACCGCATTCTAAAGTATTAAGCACTAATTAAATAGCACACCCGCATTTATTATTATAATAATTTAAATTCAAACTTAAACTAATAAAACACCTAAATAATTTAATCACAATTTATTAATCTGATTTACCGCTAATTAATTTTACCTAAACTAACAATTAAAACTAACCTAAAACTAATACACCTAATTTAATACCTAAACTCTACCCAAAACGCAGCCCAGCAGCCCACATTCTACCCAACCCGCGGCCCACCAGTTGGCCCAAACGTCCAAGGCCTCATCTTCTTAACACCCCTTAAGCAAAACAAACAAACAAAACAAAAACTGAAGAACCCTTCGTCTCCTCACCCTCTCAAAAAACCAGCAAACCTAAAAAACCTAAACCTTCAGTCGCCGCCATGCCTGGATTCTCGCCGGAGAATCCGGGGTTTCCCTTACCCACGCACACACGACCAGCTCACCCCTTACCATAACCAACACCCAAATCTTGCTTCAAAATCAGCAACAAAATCGCACAAGATACCTTTCAAAATCTTAACCAAATCGCACGAAATCAATACCAAATCAGCACCTATTATGGTAGGAGATACCTTCAAGGTTTACCAAGTTTAGAATCCAGAGATTGAGGTTATAAATTGAGCGTCTTTACACATGCAATGGGCATCGCGAGCAGCGTGAAGAACCCAAACGCAGAACATCGAAGAGGAGAGCACAGAGAGCGACCGAGAGGCATCATTGGAAGAGCACAAAGACGCAGAGCTCGTGAGGCAAAGACAAAGGTCGAGCACCGCTTTCATCTTCAAGAATACCTTTCCTTACAATCCAAAATTAGAAGGCTTAGGCAAGAACATAAAAACAAACCCTTTCGCCTTTCCTCGTAAGAATCCGTCACGAATCAGTAAGTATTCTCAAAGCAACAGCTTCATTCCATTTTATCGCATCGCACAAAACTCCGAGTGGATCGACACTTGATACGCTGCCTCGGTTCGCTGTCCGGAGAAGGTAAATCTATCATTCCTTTATGCTAATTTGTGTGTGCTCGCTCTATATGTACTGGTTATGATTTGTTAGTGTCATTATATGGATCTGAATCGGTTTCGCTGGCCTCGATTTATATCTGGGTTGATCACATGTTAGTCTGGGAATACTTAAGTTAAAAGCTTAATGTGTGCTTGTCTTGTTATTAAGTGCTAAGCGACGTCATGTTTGTAAACCTTAACTGGCCCGTAAATAAATACACCATCCTGAGTTAAATCTCTATTATACTGGAGGCTTGTTTTCTCACCGTGTGCTAGTCGGTTCTTTGGTTTTGTATATCGTAATGTTGGTCGTAGTTGGTAACTCCATCCGCGTTCTTACTTCGAAGGTGAATGTACTAAGAAAATACACTTAAAATATGTATGTTATCTAACTTATAATGGTATAAATGCGACAGCCTATATACGTAGAAACGTCATCTTAATTCTCGCTTGTTTATCTCTATGCCGATTTTGTCCAAATCTGGTGGGTGTCGATGACTGTTCATACGCGTTAAGTGAGTTCGTTGGTCGCATTTTTGTTTGTTTGTTAAAACCTCATAACTTTGCCTTAAGCGCGTTTGGGTCGAAACATTGTTTGGAATGGCTATTCTGGTTAGTTGAGAGGTTGTGTCAGCTACAAATATGTAAACAAATTAGTATAGATGTGTTGTTAGTCCTTATGGCCGAGACTATGTTTTCATATAAAATTAGAGTAATGTTTAACGAATCTGAAAGTATAGTCCAAATTTGATTATTTGATTCATTCCCAACATGAGTGGGTCGCCTTGTTTATTACTTGTCTCAGTAAGGAAATATTAAATTTGAACTGAATTAGGAAAACCAAGCATAAAAACGTCAAAATGGGATAGCTCTCAAGATCTTGTTTTGGATTTGATACATACTTAATCAAATCAGAGGTGTGCCCATTTTTTTTTTTTTTTTTGCATTTTTAGATTCTCACATATGTTGCATACCGGAAACTTAAATTCAAATCGGCTCTTTGAACATAGTCGATGTTAGAAGTCTGAAGCATGTTTGTCATGATATGTCATTGTCATCCCGGAAATATCTAATGATTGCCTCCAACTCATACTTGAGTTCACTGCATAAGGAACCCGAAATTGCTAATTATGCCTGCTACAATCAGCTGAATCATGCTATGATTTCTTTTTCTCTTGTTAGGATACTTAAGGATCAGTTAGAATAAATCTATCGGATAAAATTTCAGCCCCCTATCAGCTCGTTTGCCTTCTTCTTGTTTGAAATTTCTGCCTAATCAGTAGGCCTGTAAGTCTTTGTTTTCATTCCTCACTGTCTGGCCCATGAATATATCTGGAGTAAGCCCATTCAATTTGCTAACTGTTATTCATTATTAAGTCGTATCACTGTAAGTCCAATCATCTAGTCTAAATGTCTATCTCGTTAAAAGATGAAATTCTGAACTGCCGTGTTAACCACTGTGATGTGCCTGCGTAAATTGAATAAGAAAATACTTGTCTGTCCAGTTCTTCTCCTTTATTTATCCTAAAATGTACATTGATTATAACCATTACTATATGTTTATTGGTGAAGAAGTATATCTAGTATGTTGGTTTGGTCTATTCTTTTATAATGTGGGTTACTTACTTTCAGATAATATACATCTTTTAAGTTGCTCCCTTGATTCCTGCTTTGTGAAATCTGCTGCGATTGATATGTTGTTGGGCTAAGCCCACTTGTCTGTTCTCTTTATAAAATGGTTGACTTCCCTATACACTTGGGTCATTTCTATCTGGAAATGAGTATTGGGGACTACCTATGTGGTGTGGGCCGCTGCAGTAGAATAAAATTGGATTATGTATATCTCCTTGGAGTTTATATGACGACGTCATTTTATTTGCATTGCTAATATGTTCGAATGTGTACTAATCCTTTTCTTTTCTTATTTTTACATGGCATGCATCGGGAGAATAATTAAGAGCCTCGGTATGAGGCTCACAATGGTCTCCATATCACCAACCGCATTTCCGCCGCAGGGCTTCCAAACAGCTATAGGAATAGATGGTGTCGCCATCCGTTCTAGACATTACAACAACTCTAATCTCATTCCTCCCTTGTTTATTTATGTATTATTTATCTGTTCATTTATTATTGTCATATTTGTTAACATTGTAATTAATAGGAAAATCAACTCTGCTAGGCTTTGAATACATTGAAAGTGTAGTTTAAAAGATAAACCCATCCCTTATTTATTCTAGGTTCATCGTATAAATCTAAATCTAATAATTAATCCTAGCTATGCTTTAGTCATGTAGTTAATATATTCCTCCATATTTAATTCTTAAGAAATAAACTTTCTCCTAAACTCTTCATAAAAAGTAATGTTCGCATCCACGTATAATTTCATAATTAACTTTATAAAAGGGTTTTAACCTTACATATATTAATAGGAGTAATTCATCATTTTCCTACTTTTGTTAAATAAAATAATTTCATGTCCTATAAATGTATAATCAATTTTTGTATATATTTGTTGTGAGTCTTATAATACCCTTTAGTTATCAATATATATATATTCTTTAGACGCTAATGCATCCCTTTTTTCTAAATAATCTTTTCTAAAACATATACATCCCTTAGCCAAATAAAATTAACCTATGTTTGAACGGACAACCGCAAGTTAGCGGATCCTTAGGGTGCCTTACCCCTTCCCTTTAGGATAATAAAGAACCCTTACTCAGAATCTTATTTAGTTTCACAGACCATTAAATGGAGTTAATACTGGCTTTAATCAGTTAGTATTTAGGTGTCCTAATTCACCCAAACTAATTAGGTGGCGACTCCGCGAACCCTTTAGCATTTTAGCATCCCTAGCACTTTTTTTTTTATATTTTAGCAACCCTTTTAAATTTTAGTATTCTTTTAACATTTAACACTTTTATTTATTTTCTAACATTTTTTTTATTCAGCAGGGTTCGCTAGTACTCCCATTTTCGACTCCGGTTTGAAATGGGGTGTTACAGATGGCGACTCCACTGGGGATTTTAGGTTCTTAACCACAACAGACCTAGGGTTATTATTTGACAATCATTTTGCATTTAATTTTTATGTATTGTATTTTGTTTATTTTTGCTACCGCCATCGCTTTCCTTAAACCGCATTCCGCTCATATTTCTTCCATTCTGGAAAATTCACACAATCACACACTGCATGCGAGGTGCGCTTGGTGCATCAGCAAAATTCTTTCTTCAAAACCCAAATTTAGGAGAGTTGGTAACATACGTGGAGTGTCCGGTCTAACCGGTGGCCGCGTAGCCTTCTCACTCGAGTTGTCCGCCGGGAACTCAAGGCCCGTAAAAGCCAAATCTTAGAAACTTAAGATAGAGCTATGCCACCCTTTATTTTAGGGCATGCATGCATTTACCTTAGGTGGGTCGGTCCTTGGCATCGACACCACAATTAGGAAGACACCAAACTTGTCGACGGGTTTCTCAACCCAACGACCAATCAGCATATTATGTGTAGCGTGACAATAATGGACAAATCTAAACCTAATCTTGTCATGCTGAAATTGGAAAACTGCACCGTCATTTGGTCGTCATTTCCAACAAAAGCATTACAGTTGGACGTCTTGGACAAATCCATCATGACCTCGCATATGTGACGTTAGGCCTACCTTTGGCATAAAGAGGCCCCCCTTGCATGTTAGGAAACGTTTGAATGTGCTATGTGCGATATATCTGTTACATACCTGCAAATTACGTGCTTTATGCTAACACCGTTGTTGCGTTTTTTTAGAAAGATCTATCATCTCCCCAAAGGTCGATTTGTATTTGACTAAACAATGGCAGAACATCGATATCTCACAAGATCAAAGGCACGGTCCAAAGGATACGATCGCTTCAAGGCATCTCGAGGAACGAGCCTAACTCGCTCGTTCCTATAGCAAAGCAGTGGTCTCGTAAGAGAAAGGCAAGATAGATCCGGCCGAGCACTCGCCCAAATACCGCAAAGAAATAGCAAACTCGCAGCCGAAATCGTAAGGCTCTAAACATCATCAAGTACTCACATCGCAAACAACCAAAACAACAAAATCCTCCAAATTACTACCAAGACTCTTACTACATATCCCATTCACCAATATACAATGCACCCATACATCCCACACAAAACCAAATTATGCTCCACCAAACACAAACCAAAGGCCACCACAAACCCACTTTTGCAATGCATACGACAACCCCTTACGATACACATCCGCATACGCCACACCAAACGCCTGCTCACTAAACACCTTCAAACCCCGTGATAGTGCTAAGAGAAAACCAACCGTAACCTATACACCTTTAACCAAACCCATAGCCCAAGTGTATGAGAGTCGAAGCCGCAGGAATACTCCACCAATTCCTTAAATATCCCTGTGCCTACTTCCAGGGCACGATAAAACCAAACATCAGGCATACCACTCCTGTCGAGGCACGACATCGAAATTGCTACTCCTCGTGACAAAATCGAGGCGCTGATCAAAGAAGGTAATTCACCGAACGAGTCCGCCCCAAATCCCTTGCCAAACCACGCCACGCTAACGTGCACTGACAACCTTAGATGAGGAATACATTCCCTGGCCGGAACCCGCCCCGCCTGAATCAGTTATTTATCCGAGCATGCACCACGCAGAAGCCAAAAGAAGAAGATATTGATAGCAGAACATGAAGACCCAGCCAGCCATGACACAGAGCAAGAAGGCGTATTGGTTGGATTTGCACTCTTGTTCTGGTCCGCCGAGCTTGATAAGAAAGAACAATTTAATTTAGCGTAATAATTCAAGACTCGATTTAAGCTTTAATAATGTTTTCCGTTGTTTTGCTTGTAATTGGAACTACGCAGACTCGATTCCTCATGGATACGCAGCGCCACATCGGCTTCGGTCCCACCTTTTAGAAAATCCCAATTTCTCTTTTGCTTGTAATGAACTACGTCATGACCTGATTCCTTCATGGGGATACGTAGGCGGCCTAAATCGGCTTCGGTCACACCATTAGGAAACTTTCCCTTCGTTCTGAAAATAACAAGAATACACATAACATACAAGAAACTCCATTGAGACCCTTAGGCCAAACACCCTTTTCAAAATCGGGACAATGTAGAAACTGCATGGGGTTGCAAGTCCAAACAAGCAAGGCACGCAGATGTCAAGGAATAAGACGGCGAAGTCAAATACGAATCGACCACCCCCTAAAACTCACAAAATTTTCTTTGAGTGCAGGTCCTTCATATTAGCAGAAGATACAACAAAAGTTCTTCATATTAGCAAAAGCAGAAAGAAACAACATAAGCAGAGAGAGGCACCGACAATCAACAGTCAGAATTCAAAAGTCCGCAACAAAGTCTAGCGATCACTCGTGCATAAAGCACACAACAAAGGCATCATTGCAATTCGTCAGTTGCAAAGAAACATCTCAGGGACGACATCTCTACCCATATAATTGCCTTTCTCAAATATTTATCATTCTGTTTTAACAGTTATGCATTCACTTTTCTCAAGCTTAGCTTGCAGGGGCATTTATTCTACAGGAGCAACAAAGAACACGCCCGCATAACGACGTTATCAACACAAAGAAGTCAAACGACGCCAAGAAGAATACGCCAGCGACGACGTTATCAGCACTATGTCCAGGCAACGACATATATCCGACCTGGGCCACACCAAATCGACAATTTTAAGGACTTCGCCACGAAAGGACATCGACAAATATGATTCCATCGACATAAACTGGGACAAATTTTAAAAGAGAGTTCGATCGAATGAGCACCGAGTACGGGAGAATATACCGATTTCGATAAGGATGTTCAAAAATCAACATAATTTCCTACTAGTATATTTTCTCAAGATAGAATATTTTCAACAAATGTTTTCGATCGAGACTCAAATCGCATAGGTTATACGGTCCGCATAAGACAACGCGCAAATATCAAGAGCTAACACAAATCGCCACCTCTCCCCGAACTAACAATTGTCTTTGAGGGAAGTTTGCAGGTCAACATGAACACGGCGGACAATCACCTTACACTACAACCTCTGCATCTCGTCCATACACCGACGAACATCTGCATCTCCTCAATACAACGATTTAACATCTACATCTCGCCCATACAACGATTTAACATCTCGTGATCTCGCCCATACAACGACGCAACATATACATATCGCCCATACAACGATTTAACATCTGTGATTTCGTCCATACAACGCATTTAACATCTACATTTCGTCCATACAACGACGTAATATCCGTGATCTCGCCCATACAACGATTTAACATATACATATCGCCCATACAACGATTTAACATCTACATATCGCCCATACAACGCATTTAACATCTACATATCGCCCATACAACGATTTAACATCTACATATCGCCCATACAACGATTTAACATCTACATATCGCCCATACAACGATTTAACATCGTGATATCGCCCATACAACGATTTAACATCTACATCTCGCCCATACAAATGACGAACATCCGTGATCTCGCCCATACAACGATTTAACATATACATATCGCCCATACAACGATTTAACATCTACATATCGTCCATACAACGCATTTAACATCTCGTGATATCGCCCATACAACGATTTAACATCCGCATATCGCCCATACAACGCATTTAACATCTCGTATCTCGCCCATACAACGCATTTAATATATACATATCGCCCATACAACGCATTTAACATCTGATATCGCCCATACAACGCATTTAACATTCCGTGATATCGCCCATACAACGCATTTAACATCCGTGATTTCGCCCATACAACGATTTAACATCTCCATCTCGCCCATACAACGATTTAACATCCGCATTTCGCCCATACAACGATTTAATATCTACATATCGCCCATACAACGATTTAACATCTCGTGATATCGCCCATACAACGATTTAACATCTCGCATATCGCCCATACAACGATTTAACATCTCGCATCTCGCCCATACAACGATTTAACATCTCGCATCTCGCCCATACAACGATTTAACATCTACATCTCTGGCCCATACAACGCATTTAACATCTACATCTCAGCCCATACAACGATTTAACATCTACATCTCGCCCATACAACGATTTAACATCTCGTGATCTCGCCCATACAACGATTTAACATCCGCATCTCGCCCATACAACGATTTAACACTGCATCTCGCCCATACAACGATGAACACCGCATTTCGCCCATACAACGATTTAACATCCGTATCTCGCCCATACAACGATTTAACATTCGTATTTCGCCCATACAACGATTTAACATCTACATCTCGCCCATACAACGATTTAACATCTCATTTCGCCCATACAACGACGAATATCTACATATCGCCCATACAACGACGTAACATCTACATATCGCCCATACAACGATTTAACATCTGCATATCGCCCATACAACGATTTAACATCTACATCTCGCCCATACAACGATTTAACATCTCGCATTCGCCCATACAACGCATTTAACATCTCGCATCTCGCCCATACAACGCATTTAACATCTCGCATTCGCCCATACAACGCATTTAACATCTCGTGATTCGCCCATACAACGACGAATATCTACATCTCGCCCATACAACGATTTAACATCTCGCATCTCGCCCATACAACGATTTAACATCCGCATTCGCCCATACAACGATTTAACATCTCGTATCTCGCCCATACAACGATTTAACATCTCGCATTCGCCCATACAACGCATTTAACATCTCGCATCTCGCCCATACAACGCATTTAACATCTCGCATCTCGCCCATACAACGATTTAACATCTACATCTCGCCCATACAACGACAAACATTCGCATTCGCCCATACAACGATTTAACATCTATCTTCGCCCATACAACGACGAATATCTCATTCGCCCATACAACGATTTAACATTCGTGATTTCGCCATACAACGACGTAACATCTCGCATCTCGCTTATACAAGACGATTTAACATCTCAGATCTCGCTTATACAAGATCACGATCATCACATCATTTCATTTTATACAACTGACTACAAAGACAAATTCACATTCTTACATTGTTTTGCCTTAATAGCATGCACTAACCGCTTGCTTAAGTCTTAGCATGCGAGCAGGAGCACAACGTGGATTTTCTTACAAATAACCGGCAATTTGTCGGGCCAACCTTCCCAATGAACGCGTGCGCTCGCCGCTTGGCCCACTCGCCCCACATCACCATAAAACTCGCACTATAAGCCATGCAAGACACCCTGTGTTCAAGCCGCTTATTTTTATTTCTTTTCAGATAGCCCAAATGTCATCATAACTCGACACCGACAATTTTGAGTCCGCGCTAGCCCGCCTCGTATTTTGACCATGGTAGCCCAAAGGTCGCCATAACTCGACATCGACAATTTTTGAGTCCGCGTTAGCCCGCTCTTGGTATTTTGACCATGGTAGCCCAAAGGTCGCCATAACTCGACATCGACAATTTTTGAGTCCGCGTTAGCCCGCCTGGTGTTTTGACCATGGTAGCCCAAAGGTCGCCATAACTCGACATCGACAATTTTGATTTTTGCATCACCCTCGCTTAATTGCCCAACATTTTTAACTCGAGGATCGAGACAAAATTGGCTATGAGTCAACGTCTTTGTCCAAAGATTCTTCCATCATCTCCATACAAAGAGGGACAACTGTTGACACCCAATTTTGACCCTCCCGTCCAGTCATTAACTATAAAATTACACTAATTTTAAAACAATTTTAAAATAATAAAATGCAAAGAATAAAACATAAATACAGCATAAATAAACAATTTAATAATGGCATCGCCTTACGTAGAGTATTAATCACTTGTAGTCTCACGCCGCATTAATTAATTTCAAGCCTCACATGATTCTTAATTAATAATAAATACATAAAATAAATAATTTAGCAATGGCGTCGTGTCAAGTAGCATAGCCGCATTTATTAATACGCAAGAGAATTTCATAATCATTTGTAATTTAAAATCAATTTTAATCTAATACATGCATTTAATAGCGTCACATTTATAAACGTTTTAAACAATTCTTAAATATCATATTTTGCATTTAACATTTAAATAATTTGATCTAAACTCAATTCAATTTTAATTTAACTTCAATAATGCATAATAATAAGATTTTAAATAATAGCACCGCATTCTAAAGTATTAAGCACTAATTAAATAGCACAGCATTTATTATTATAATAATTTAAATTCAAACTTAAACTAATAAAACACCTAAATAATTTAATCACAATTTATTAACTGATTTACCGCTAATTAATTTTACCTAAACTAACAATTAAAACTAACCTAAAACTAATACACCTAATTTAATACCTAAACTCTACCAAAACGCAAATTTCAAGAGAATCACATTCTACCCAACCCGCGCCCACGCTTGGCCCAAACGCCCAAGGCCTCATCTTCTTAACACCCCTTAAGCAAAACAAACAAACAAAACAAAAACTGAAGAACCCTTCGTCTCCTCACCCTCTCAAAAAACCAGCAAACCTAAAAAACCTAAACCTTCGCCGCCACATGCTCGATTCTCGCGAGAATCCGGTTTCTTACCCACGCACACACTCACCACCCTTACCATAACCAACACCCAAATCTTGCTTCAAAATCAGCAACAAAATCGCACAAGATACCTTTCAAAATCTTAACCAAATCGCACGAAATCAATACCAAATCAGCACCTATTATGGTAGGAGATACCTTCAAGGTTTACCAAGTTTAGAATCCAGAGATTGAGGTTATAAATTGAGCGTCTTTACACATGCAATGGGCATCGGTGGAGCACTGTGAAGAACCCAAACGGCAGAACATCGAGAAGAGGAGAGCACAGTAGAGCAGTCCGACCGAGGGCATCATTGGAAGAGCACAGCACGACAGAGCTCAGAGGCAAAGACAAAGGTCGAGCACCGCTTTCATCTTCAAGAATACCTTTCCTTACAATCCGAAAATTAGAAGGCTTAGGCAAGAACATAAAACAAACCTTTCGCTTTCCTCAGAAGACTCCGCCACGAATCGAAGTATTCTCAAAGCAACAGCTTCATTCCATTTTATCGCATCGCACAAAACTCCGAGTGGATCGACACTTGATACGCCGCTTCGCTCACGTCCTAGAAGGTAAATCTATCATTCCTTTATGCTAATTTGTGTGCTCGTCTATATGCATCGTTATGATTTGTTAGTGTCATTATATGGATCTCAATCGTTTCTCCGCCTCGATTTATATCCGGTTGATCACACGTTAGTCCGGGAATACTTAAGTTAAAAGCTTAATGTGCTTGTCTTGTTATTAAGTGCTAAGCGACATCATGTTTGTAAACCTTAACTGGCCCGTAAATAAATACACCATCCTGAGTTAAATCTCTATTATACTGGAGGCTTGTTTTCTCACCGTGCTAGTCTTGTCGGTTTTGTATATCGTAATGTTGGTCGTAGTTGGTAACTCCATCCGCTCTTACTTCGCGAGGTGAATGTACTAAGAAAATACACTTAAAATATGTATGTTATCTAACTTATAATGGTATAAATCGACAGCCTATATACGTAAGAAACGCCATCTTAATTAACTTGCTTGTTTATCTCTATGCTGATTTTGTCCAAATCGCGGGTGTCGATGATCGCTCATACGCGTTAAGTGAGTTCGTTGGTCGATTTTTGTTTGTTTGTTAAAACCTCATAACTTTGCCTTAAGCGCTTGGGTCGAAACATTGTTTGGAATGGCTATTCTGGTTAGTTGAGAGGTTGTGTCAGCTACAAATATGTAAACAAATTAGTATAGATGTGTTGTTAGTCCTTATGGCCGAGACTATGTTTTCATATAAAATTAGAGTAATGTTTAACGAATCTGAAAGTATAGTCCAAATTTGATTATTTGATTCATTCCCAACATGAGTGGGTCGCCTTGTTTATTACTTGTCTCAGTAAGGAAATATTAAATTTGAACTGAATTAGGAAAACCAAGCATAAAACGCCAAAACGGGATAGCTCTCAAGCATCAAGTTGGATTTGATACATACTTAATCAAATCAGAGGTGCCCATTTTTTTTTTTTTTGCATTTTTAGATTCTCACATATGTTGCATACCGGAAACTTAAATTCAAACCTCTTTGAACATAGTCGATGTTAAGTCCAAGCATGTTTGTCATGATATGTTGTTGGTCGTCCTTAAATATCTAATGATTGCTCCAACTCATACTTGAGTTCATCGCATAAGGAACCCAAATTGCTAATTATGCTCGCATAATCACCTGAATCATGCTATGATTTCTTTTTCTCTTGTTAGATACTTAAGGATCGCTTAGAATAAATCTATCGGATAAAAATTTCAGCCCCTATCACCGCTTGCCTTTCTTGTTTGAAATTTCGCCTAATCAAGCAGTTCGTAAGTCTTTGTTTTCATTCTCACCGTCGCCCATGAATATATCCGAGTAAGCCCATTCAATTTGCTAACTGTTATTCATTATTAAGTCGTATCACTGTAAGTCCAATCATCTAGTCTAAATGTCTATCTCGTTAAAAGATGAAATTACGAGCGTGTTAACCATCGTGGATGCTGCGTAAATTGAATAAGAAAATACTTGTCTGTCCAGTTCTTCTCCTTTATTTATCCTAAAATGTACATAGATTATATCCATTACTATATGTTTATTGGTGAAGAAGTATATCTAGTAGGTTGGTTAGTTCTATTCTTTTATAATCTGGGTTACTTAGTATAAGATAATATACATCTTTTAAGTTGCTCCTCGATTCTGCCAGTGAAATCACGATTGATATGTTGTTGGGCTAAGCCCACTTGTCTGTTCTCTTTATAAAATGGTTGACTTCCCTATACACTTGGGTCATTTCTATCTGGAAATGAGTATTGGGGACTACCTATGTGGTGTGGGCCGCTGCAGTAGAATAAAATTGGATTATGTATATCTCCTTGGAGTTTATATGACGACGTCATTTTATTTGCATTGCTAATATGTTCGAATGTGTACTAATCCTTTTCTTTTCTTATTTTTACATGGCATGCATCGGGAGAATAATTAAGAGCCTCGGTATGAGGCTCACAATGGTCTCCATATCACCAACCGCATTTGTAACGCCCCGAACCCGGGCCCGTTACTGGTGCCTTACCCCGGGCACCCTAGTGATACAACATCAGAGAAAACCAGCGGAAAATAAAACATGAATCATGAAACAAGAGATATAATAAATAAACAGCAACCAAAGCGATAATTGCCTTGATATACATAAAACCCGACAGTTTAATCCTTTTACAACCTCGCCACAACAGTTCTTGCACTTAAGATTTACACGACTATGACGGACGGGGCCCGCCATACCCCGAATGTACAAGCACCTACAACTCAGGAACACATACTAAAAGATAAGCCTCCGAGAAACGCGAGCTTCCCAAAACGCTGGCGAGATCCTAAGAGCGAGGATCCACGACTGATGTACCTCTACTGCGGCATGAACGCAGCCCGAAGGAGGTCGATCTGGCATAACAGTATGTGTGAAATCGCATAATATCAGAATGAAATCATACTAGTCTATATAAAGCAGAGACATGTATGATAACCAAACTACGATTCACAACATAAAATACCATCACTCCAATATAACTATGGGTCTCACGCCACAACATCAATCGTTCGTATTATGGCGCGTACCGGAATCGCATCGGTGTAGACATGTCCATGATGCAACAATAAGACAGCAATCCAAATGGAAGCATACCCGTGCGCTACGCATCGTGTCAGTATGTCCAAAGGGAAACAATAAGACAACTTTCCAAATGGACGCATACCCGTGCGCTACGCATCGTGTCAGTATGTCCAAAAGGAAATCCTGGCGATAATCGAATGGAAACATACCCGTGCGCTACGCATCGTGTCAGTATATCCAAAGCGATTAACCACAAGACCTTAACCAAAATGGAAGCATACCCGTGCGCTACGCATCGTGTCAGTATGTCCAAAACGATTAACAACAATAATACTATCAACGAACGCATGCTGTGGAATTTCTCCGCATCACGCACATCCAAGTAAGTTCTCAACTACCAACCGACCTCTATCGAGACGCGGTAACACGAAACACAACGCTTGTACAATAAAGGCTATCATCACAAGCATAGGCAAGTTTCACAACAACAAGATAGGCAAGTTTCACAACAACAAGCATAGTAAGTTTCACACAACTCAAAGTACTTTCATTTTATGCCAAAGTCCGGTTTTTAACCCCAAAGTACTACATACGTTAAGTTCTTTTAAAAGAGATCCATTCGTTATAAAAGTCACCCGATACGTAGTATTAGAATGACCAACCCACCTTCTTTTTCAAAATCAAGTAACAACATTCTTTTCCTAAGTTCGGTTGCCTAGTTTCATTACTCAAGCTTCTCATTTTCAAATGGTTTCATAGTTCCCAAACTTAATCACTTGATTCCTTTTTAGAGCAATTGAGTAACATATGTCATATATGTGAGTAGTTTATTCTTGTTTATAACGATCTTATTACAATGACCGTGATCTAGAAAATGTAATATCATTTTGTCTTATCTTAGCTTCATGCATGGAGGTTTCTCTTGGTTTTAATACAACACATCATTATTCAATACATTTTCCTTTATTAACGCCGCATGGTCTGTCGATACACATTCGATTCCCAAATCGAAACATTATCCCTTTAAAACCAAGTACTCATTACTCACGAATGAGGTTTCACACAAACATCCACATTAAAACAAATAAGTTAAGTCTCTTATCTTATAAGATCAAGTCTCTTAACTTCTAACATCAAGAAACCATTTTCACTTACATAAGGTCGTTATAACTAACTTCCCATAAAGCTATTATAACACCTTATGTTTTAAATCAACCAAATCACTTAGCACATGTACGCGTCACCGTACTACATAGTTCACAACAATCATGCTAGAAAAGATAGGAAGAGGTTCACATACCTCGCGACGATTTATCGACAATAAGCAAAATGCTCCAAGTACTACAACCTTTGCTAGCCCTTTCCACTCTCGAGTAATACGCTACTCTTAGTACTTTCACCTATAAAGGTCACAAACGCGTCTATTAACCCCAAAACACAAGTTTTCTATCTTTCTAAAGAAAATTCGAAGACTCTCCCACAGCGTAAATCTCTCTCTATCGGTGGCCACTGGCCAACCGGGGGTTTACACGCCTAACAGGACGTGTACAATTCTACGATCGCTAATACACCTATGTAAATACAATTGATTCGCTTTATTCTTCAGCTTAAGTCAAAAGACATTGCGAATACTAAGTAGTTCTATATATAGTATACTTCAACTATATATGCTAACAAACATGTAATTTCCAATTACAATAGAGGACAAGATAATTACCTCGATAAGCCCAAAATTATCCAAGTTATAATGTCGATCTGAGCAAGGTTTAGCTCATTTCAGTGCGCTCCAAACCACTCCAAACAACCCTTAGAAGTTCTAACCAACTTCTACTCAAATACTTCAACCAACTATGAAGATTTCCTTGGGTTTGGTTTGAGACTAAAAGGACAAAAGGTAGTATTTCTGACTCTACGTAAAGAGGTATCTTTGGAATACTACAAGGTACAAGGCTAAGGTATTTTGGGCATTATAACAATACTAGGGAGTATTTCTATACCACAACAAGGGTATTATCACGAAACAACTAGGCAGTGGGTACTTGCCACGAGACACACATGAGGGAGGAGGAGGCCTCGGCCAAGACTCTCAGAGGGGGGATGAGTTGGACGAACTCAACACTAGAGGAGGAGGGATTTTTAGGCTTGGAAGGTTTCATTTGTGGATGAAGAGTTCATCAACATAAAGGGTATTTATAGCAAACCAAAGGTCAACCAAGGGCCAAGATCCTTCCAAGTGTAAAGCAAGTGTAAGGGCAAGATTAAGCCAAGCACCCTAAACCCTACTCCACAAAACACTCCACAAAACAATGCACCAAACAAGGCACACTTGAGGGCCAATCGGCCAAGTGCCAACCCACTGACCGCCCCTCCAAATCACAAAGGGTGTGACAAGTGTCACCTCCCGTTAATCCAAAAGGTTTCGTCTCTCGGAAAAATCCGCAAAATACAAAGCGACATAGCCGGAATTTTCCCTTCGCAAGTTACGAAAACGCGTTTAGTCAAAACGACTCAACCAGGGTGTTACAAATGTTATTTCGCCATGGTGCCACATGGGGTGACACGTGTCGCCCCCCGATTCGCCCAGAATATTTCGTCTTCCGAAAATATCCAAAATACCGGAAAACTCAAAAACAAAGCGGGCCCCACAAAACCGTAAATTTCTCCCGTGGGCCCCACGTGACCATTTCCGAAAATAAAATCTCAAAATTCTAATATAATCTATGAAGTCCAAATACCAAATCTGGGAATCCAATTTCCATTAACGAACCTTTTTCTTCACAAATAACCGGAAACTTTTCCGTCGAAAACTCACATCTTTCTTTCTTTTCAAAATTTTCTGCCGTACTCTCGTACGTACGTCCTCACATACATACCCTGCAACTACGGGGTATAACAGCATTTCCGCCGCAGGGCTTCCAAACAGCTATAGGAATAGATGGTGTCGCCATCCGTTCTAGACATTACAACAACTCTAATCTCATTCCTCCCTTGTTTATTTATGTATTATTTATCTGTTCATTTATTATTGTCATATTTGTTAACATTGTAATTAATAGGAAAATCAACTCTGCTAGGCTTTGAATACATTGGAAGTGTAGTTTAAAAGATAAACCCATCCCTTATTTATTCTAGGTTCATCGTATAAATCTAAATCTAATAATTAATCCTAGCTATGCTTTAGTCATGTAGTTAATATATTCCTCCATATTTAATTCTTAAGAAATAAACTTTCTCCTAAACTCTTCATAAAAAGTAATGTTCGCATCCACGTATAATTTCATAATTAACTTTATAAAAGGGTTTTAACCTTACATATATTAATAGGAGTAATTCATCATTTTCCTACTTTTGTTAAATAAAATAATTTCATGTCCTATAAATGTATAATCAATTTTTGTATATATTTGTTGTGAGTCTTATAATACCCTTTAGTTATCAATATATATATATTCTTTAGACGTTTACCGCATCCCTTTTTTTCTAAATAATCTTTTCTAAAACATATACATCCCTTAGCCAAATAAAATTAACCTATGTTTGAACGGACAACCGCAAGTTAGCGGATCCTTTAGGGTGCCTTACCCCTTCCCTTTAGGATAATAAAGAACCCTTACTCAGAATCTTATTTAGTTTCACAGACCATTAAATGGAGTTAATACTGGCTTTAATCAGTTAGTATTTAGGTGTCCTAATTCACCCAAACTAATTAGGTGGCGACTCCGCGAACCCTTTAGCATTTTAGCATCCCTAGCACTTTTTTTTTTATATTTTAGCAACCCTTTTAAATTTTAGTATTCTTTTAACATTTAACACTTTTATTTATTTTCTAACATTTTTTTTTATTCAGCAGGGTTCGCTAGTACTCCCATTTTTTACTCCGGTTTGAAATGGGGTGTTACAATCCTCAAGTGTCTGGATAGTGCGCTCGGCCTGTCCGTCCGTCTGAGGATGAAACGCCGTGCTGAGACTCACCTGTGTCCCTAATCCCTTCTGAAAAGACCTCCAGAAGTTAGCCGTGAACTGGGCTCCTCTATCTAATATAATCGACACCGGGACTCCGTGCAATC
Source organism: Przewalskia tangutica (assembly GCA_029844215.1). Lineage (NCBI taxonomy): Eukaryota > Viridiplantae > Streptophyta > Magnoliopsida > Solanales > Solanaceae > Przewalskia > Przewalskia tangutica. The sequence continues at coordinate 1,031,297 of CM056728.1, forward strand.
TCACAATCTCTCTAATATATAATCCGGCATAGTCCTCACCAAAACGCTGCCTGATCGAAGAAAGGGTTGATTTCACACCACAACAATAACCCAAATTGAATCATGTCTCCGGGTGCGAGGTAACCCCGTAATAAAGTCCATGTTGACCACCTCCCACTTCCACATCTAATATCAATAGCACGTAATAGCCCACCGCTTCGTGCTCAACCTTAACTGGCGACAATTAGGACACTGGCAACAAAACCGCCACGTCCTCTTCAAACCATCCCACCAATACACGCACTGAGGTCATGGTACATCTTAGTCGACCGGATGAATCGAATAACGAGCACCGCGTGCCTCCCAGACCGACGAAGTCCTGTCACATCGGAACACACAACCGACTCGAATCTTAGCACCCGTCCGGTGCTACCTCAAATAGACTCTTCTTCCCGGAGAGTCGTCTCTGGCATCGCACCAAAATCGGATCCTCATATCGCCGCCTCTTCACCTCCTCGACGATGGAAGACTCGCGACTCTCGAACCCGAATTCCGTTACTAACGGAATCAACCAAACGAACCCCAAGGCTTGCTAATCGTGTAACTCTCGGACCATATCCCTTTTCTGCTCAACATCGATAGACTACCCATCGACTGCGACTAAGGGCATCTGCAACTACATCGCCTTCCCCGGGTGGTACGAATATCAACATCGTAATCCTTAAGTAGCTCCAACCACCGCCTTCGCCGCAAGTTCACTCCTCCGTGAAGATGCATGGAGACTCTTGTGTCCGTGTAAATGTCCACATGAACTCCATATAAATAATGTCTCCGGATCTTCAAGGCATGAATCATCACTGCCGGCTCCAAGTCATGTGGGATAGTTCTTCATGTTTCCTAAGCCGGGATGCATAAGCTATAACCTTGCCGTCTTTGCATCAGACGCACTCCAAGCCCGACACTGACGTCACAATAAACCACATATCCATCTAAACCTCCGGAAGAGTAAGAACGGCGGCGTCGCCAACTTCTTCTTTAGCAATCGGAAACTTTCCTCACAAGTATCCGCCCATCGAACATAGCCGCTCGAGTCGCCTTAGTCAAATGTCTTTGAAATAGAAGCAAACTTCTCCACAAACCTCCGATAATAACCCGCAAGGCCCAAAGTCGCGCACTGCTTGCCAGTAGCTGGTCTAGGCCAAGTCTTGATCGCCTCATCTTTGTCAGACAACCCGAATACCATCGGCTCCGATAACATGTCCTAAGAAAGCCATCAAGCCACCAAAACTCGCATTTCGAGAACTTGGCATACAATCGCCGGCCCACGAGGACTCCAACACCGCCTCAAATGACCAGATGCTCGCTCGTGCGCGAATACACCAAGATATCATCGATGAAAACTATAACGAACATATCCAAGAATGGCTCAACACCTATTCATCAAATCCATGAATACTGGCGGAGCGTTAGTCAACCCGAAAAGACATCACCACGAACTCATAGTGCCCATACCGGTCCCGAATGCATCTTCGGATATCTCGCCTCTAACTCGCACTGATGATAACCGAACGCAGTCTATCTTGGAAAAACATCTCGCACTCGCAATCGTCAAACAAATCATCAATCCCGGGAGGGATATCTATTCTTGATAGTTACCTTGTTCACCGCCAGAATCAATACACATACGCAACGCCCCATCTTTCTTCTTTACAAATAACACCTGCTCCCGGGAGAAACACTTCGCACGATAAAGCCTTTTCCAAAGAAATCTTTCACCGTCCTTCAATTCCTTCAACTCGGCAGTGCCATCCTGTATGGCGGGATAGATATCGGTCGAGTGTCCGTGCCAAATCGATGCAAACTCAATCTCCTCTCTCGGGAGGATACCCTAAGCTCGTCTGGGAAAGCGTCGGAAACTCTCTAACCACCGGATCGATCAAGGTCCCAGATCTCACCTCGATGTCGAATACCGAACGAATGGTAAATATACCCTTCCGTACCATCTTCCCAGCCTTGAGGTAAGAAATAAACCTACCCCGGCGATGCGGTATTCTTCCACTGATAACCTGGCTCACCAGAAACCGAACCGAACTAACCTATCTCTGCATCCCACGTTGGCATAGCAAGACGCTAGCCAATCCATACCTTAATCACATCAAGTCGCATGTCCAACTCTATCAAGTCGGCTGAGTCCGGCGACCATCTATAGTCATTGGGCAAGCCTTATATACCCGCCGCTAACACCGGCACCGACCAGGCGTAGCCACCTCAAAGGATTCTATGGACTCTGCTCTATCCCTATTCTACCAAAGAATATGAGGAGATATATAGGGCAGGTAGAACACGGATCTATCAAAGCATAAACATCACAAAGAAGAAACCAACAATGTACTGTGACGACATCGTGACGCCCCGTCCCTGGCGGCTGGACATAGCATAAATGCGGTTCTGAGGACCGCTGAATCGAACCTCTACCACGACCCGCCGCGCTCGTCGTCTGCGGAATACCACGCCTCGGGCGCATCGCCATCGATGAAGATCCAAACATCGACTTCGCTGAGCCATCATATTCCCGCCACCTCTGTACGGACAATCTCTCCTCAAATGGCCTGCCGCCGCAAGAATAACAAGCTCCCGGAGGAACACGACACTTCCATAATGGCAATCACCACATCGACCACACCGAGGCATGGTGGCCTCATCCGACCGAACTCGTCCTCCGAAACCCGCCACGAACCCTGTCCCGCTCCCGAATACTCAGACGCCCCAAGATGGTGGAGGAGCGCTCGACTGGCCGTGGTGCAAAGGCCCGGTTTGCCGGGTTGTCTACCACTAAAACTACCAGAGGACCTCGTCCCTGCCTCTTCTCGATACACTGCCGATCCGCTTACCGCGTTCACACCCGAGAGCACGTGGCTGCGCACGCGGCAATGTCCATGCCCGATGGAGAGCCACCCCGAGCAACTCCGCCAAGTGATCATCGAGTCTGTGACATAGCGGTGCACCCGCCCTCCATGTTCGCTACCAACGCGGGCACATACCTAGCCAATGAATCAAACTCCACGTTGTATTCCCGGACCGTCCACCCATTCTGTCTCAGCGTCAAAAATCTATCGGCCCGAGCCCTCCTCATCTGCGGTGGCAAGAAATGGCTAAGTAACGCCTCTGAGAACTCGTCCCAAACAGCTGGATGCGCATGCTCCCCCCGGGACAGTTCCCACGAATCATACTACCAATCGCTGCGATGTCCGCGGCCGTCACGAACCTAATACCACCGACTCGGTCTCCAAGCCCCGATCACCTCATGATCCTCTCAGAATCGGATAAACTCCTGCGGATCATCCTCGTGCCTCGACCCATAAAACTCGGTGGTGCGAACTCAAAAGTCTCTCGCCTCGAAGCGACTGGCCGAACTACGGTGCAAATGAATCGCTGTCTCCAACCTATCCTCCCGCTCGCCACGATCACGCCGAATCGGGCTATCTCCTTGTAGCCCATATCCTCTGCTCGCCGCTGGATCGAGGCTCAGTACCGCGTCTCGGCGCAGCTGCTGCTGCCTCCGACTCTGCTGGGTTGGCGACGTCGTAGAACTCGCCGTCAAAACACTCGTCGTAAGTGACTGCTGTGCCTGGTGACCTCGGTGCCCTGCGGTAGTTCCATCGCTTGCCCTTCGGGCCGCGGTTGTTGCGCGGAGACATAATCGATACAGAAAATACGCCGAGGAAATTCAACCTATAGCACACTCTATTGCACGATCTTAGAGTGAAAGAATGGGAACCAATCCTAAATATCCTGCGCACCTCACGATTATAGATGTGCACAACACACCGATAATCAAGACTCTACTAGTACGGCTCAGACTCTTTCCGAGGATTAATCGCTCGATACCACTTTTGTCACGACCAACCGGACCCGTGACCGGTGCCTTAACCCGGGCACCCTAGTGACACAACATCAGAGAAAACCAGCGGAATGTAACTCAAGATAAACAACCATTAAGATATAGAATAGTCTAGCCTAAACTGGCTAACCCAAAAGTACATAAACCGAGCAGCACATCCTTAACGAACCAAGTTCGACAAGACTACAGGCCTCTAAGAATGAATAACACTATGACGACAGGCCCCGTCGTGCCCTGAATGTACAAAATATCAACGACTCGGGGAGAACCATACCAAAAGTCGAGCCTCCAAGAAATGGAGCTCCCGACACTGAGTACAAGATCCTAGGAATGAGGATCTACCACCGCTTCCTTACTCGCGGATTGAACGCAGCCCCAGGAAGGGGTCGAGACACAACGCATCAAGTATGTAAAATCGAAAATACCGTAGTAATAAAGTCCAAAATACACCAAGTTATAGATAAAACCAAATTATGTCAGACCGTGCCTTACTAATAATGAGAGTAACAAGTATACATTTTATAGCATAAAAATAGGAGGCTCATGATCAAAACAGGTACTCGCCTGTAGTATCATTAAGCAATCCTACTCCGGGACTATTTCACCCGCATAGGTCCTGTGGACCCGCATGAGGTCATCCGCCTCGCCATAGGATCATTTCACCCGCACGGGACTATTTCACCGCATGGATCCTGTGGATCCGCATGAGTACCATCGCTGCACTCGCGTGAGACTATTTCACCCGCATGGATCCTATGGTCCGGATCCGCATGAGTACAAGCCACGACTCGCATCATGGGTAGCAAATCCATGGCATAAATAATAACCCGGGGTTTACCCGTAACAATATAAAAATATATAACATAGCTCATCCGGCTATTAAACATAACATAAGCACTACCGGCCTATCACATCACAACATAAGCACTACCGGCCTATCATAACTTAAGCAAGTTAAGAATCACCTAACTTCTTATTAATAGTATTAATACATCCTCTCATTTTAGTATACCTAAGGCACGATCATGTCTTTTAATGAAAATCCGGGAATTTAACCCAAGTATCATGTACCTCTAACCTTTTAAGAAATAACTCTTTTGTTTTATACAAAAATCCCACGATACTAATCACCATAGTATCAAGTTACGATTTCTTTTCAAACAAGTCACATTTCCTTTTAAAACTATCTCAAGCTTCTAAATTAAGTGACTTCATTTCTTGTAAAACCTTAGGCAATTCATGCCTTAGAACCATTTTCCTTCCACAAGTTCAAATCATCAAAACCTTTCTCCATTAAACTTTCACAAACTAATATAACCAACTCCCCATAAAGTCGTTACATTAGAGTTAAACAATAGTAAAACACATTCCCTTAAGTCCAAGGGATTTTTATACTTTTCTTTTAAAACGAAGCAAGTATCAAATACTTATAACAAACGAAGATTTCCAAATCTTGTCGCTCACCGTACTACATATGTACAACTAATCATGCTCAAGAGATAGGAAAGCTCCACATACCTCTTCGGTCAATCCACAAGCTAAGTCCAATTTACCGCACGTAGTATGTCAACCTAAAATGACCACAATACGTTTATCAAGCTCTAATTACAATGCAGAATTTTTCCAAGTTAAAGTCACCAATTTCCTATGGAAAATTGGGCAGCGTTTCCTTTGTTTCTACATACTTTGCCACCTTTTCCAAGGTCGATTTTTAACGCTCAAATGCCATGTTTAAGGCTCAACAACCAACCAACAACAAGGGGATTACACACCTAAACTTTGGTGTGTAAAAATTCAGTCCCACAAGTTATAACAACTAACCCAACAAGTCTAATGTAGTATTTAGGCAACAACATGCTCATAAAATCCCCCTAACCAATTCTTTCATAATCACACCCCATTTCTTACATGCAACTACTCTAAGTGCATTTTTCCAACTACAAGTTCTTCCTATTAAACATGCAACACCCAATACCAACTACAAGAGAAGAAATGTTACCTTAAGTTTTAGCCAAACTTATTCCAACACCTTGCTAGCCTTTTTCTCCAAGAACACCACCACAATAGCACTTCTAAGCTAGTCACAAGCTTCCTTCGCCTTTAACTTTTCAGATTTTCTAGGCTAGAACACCTCTTGAGGTTTTAGAGAGAAGGGGAGCTCGAGCTTTGGAGAGAGAGAGAGAGAGAGTAAAGATGAAAGATGGAAAAGTGACCAAGCCTTGGTCAATTATATTGCACGTTCTAAAATCAGATGGGGGACACTTGTCACCCTCTCATGGCCTCTTTTAAAACAAAAATCAGATTTTCTAAGTTTTTCCAAATTTTCCCGCCTCGGCGTCGCGCTGCTTCCCGTGGCACAACTCCCCGCGGACTCGGATCTTTCGGCCGCGACTGCTTCCCGGCCACACTGGAACTTCAGCGCCACCGCACTTCACTCCGCGGCGCTACGCCTCGCTCCGCGCCAAGCTTTGAGGCCCCTGAACGTGTTTCTCTAATTTCTCGCACGGCCCCACACGCACGACCCGAACCACGGGGTATAACAAATAACCCTCCATGTGAAACATGGAAAAGATTTCATATATAAATGTTGTGATATGAGATGGTGTGGAAAAGGGTTGAAACACCTAAGCCAAAATAGGTCAAGTTGGACCTAAGACTGTAGATTGCATATCTACTAGATCTGCTAATAACAGTAATGCGTGTCGCACCTTGGTGTTAAAGAATGTTGAACTCTTTGAAGTGATATTTCCTTAAGAAGGAAAATGAAGTGTTTGCTCGAGGTTAACAAGAACCCAGGAGGGCCTGATTGTAGAGAACTAGACGTTTCAAATCTACAGGACTCAGAAATTGCTGTCTATCCAGAACTTAATGTTCCAGATCTACAGAACTCATGAATTCTAGATGTTGAACCAAACCGAAGCAAAAGAGGGGACAAAGACTTGTTCCAGGCCTTCTAGCATGTATAGTTGAAATGAACCATGAACAATTAACTAAGAATTGTCAACTCCAAAAGCATCGCTTTGGAAAGAAGCTAAAAACAGAGAAATAGATTCTGTCAGATAGAACCATACTTATGTTATGGTTGATCTTCCTCCGGAAAAAGAACCTTTGGGTTGTAAAATTGGATACTCGAGTTGAGTATATATTAGATGAATCTATTGACAAGTATAAGGCCTCGGCTACCAGGACATGTGTTCCTATGTGAATAGCTTAATATTCAGGGCCACCGCAGTCTTACATGACATGAATGTTAAGACAGTCTTCCTAACCGGAGAGTTGGGTTTGAGCATTGTTGGGCTTATTCCTGAAATTCCTTTATGGTCCCAGAAATGTCTACATTTTGGTCCTGGAAGTTTCAGATAAAACAGAAATAATGAATCTGACTACAGAAACATTGACTCTGAAGTTAGAAAGCCAACAGTTGAAAAAACCAAAAATCCGAAAGTGGAAAAAGAAAGGAATACGGAACAACCCGAGGGGTTTGTGGTTCCAGGAAAGAGAAGAAAGTCTGTTGTCTTGTCAAATCTCTGTGCGGGCTGAAACAAGCCCAAAGTATTGACATGAAATCTCCTAAAATATATGTTTTCAATATGAAAGGATATGGGTACTACAGATGACATCTTAGGAGTTGGAATCCCTAAGACATTTAACAGACTGGTCTTATTCCAAACTCATATGTGATGAGTTCGACAGTCTCGTTAAAGTCACCAATGGATTTGAATCATAGAGTAGATTGGAATCATGGTGCACCTATATGCCAGGAGGGATATGCTCAGGTCACACTGTAATTGACCTGGTATTGGTTCATAAAAGAAGATCAGTGGAACTAAGGTTCGCTTGTGATTCTGGAAATGATCAACAGAAGACGTTAAATCAGATGTGACGACATCTGAACTATTCGTCTATCTATAACTTATGGTAGTCTGGATGTCTAGTGGTTCTGGGAGAGCAAAATGATGCAAACTGGACATAAGACCTGAAGAACACCAATGTGCATGGTGTGTCTTAGGAAAATCCTCTAAGCAAACCTTGCATCGGACGATTCATGATGGAATCGGAGTTCATGGCTTTGCACAAAGCATTACAAGAAGTTGAGTAACTTCACGACCTCTTAGAGGATGTCCCATCTTGGGAATAACTCGTGATTGCTTTAGTTTGACACTGTGAGAGCACGAATGACAGTGTCTGGACATATATGTCGCAGACATAAGACTGTATGGCAGTTGATCGGGTGACACATCCTTGATTACAAAATCAAAGGATATAGCACGCCCTTTGACAAAAGGGATACCCGAAGATCAAGAGTTCTGCCTGTCTAGGGGAATGGTTTAAAACCCAATCAATATGAACTGATATAGTGGACACCCAACCTTACAAACTGGAGATCCCAGGAATAAGGTTCAATGGGAAAACTAAACTGTAAAGGTTCAGTTGAGCGCTTCGAATAATGGTTCAAGAAACATAATCCATGGCCGTTTCCGTGATAGACATTAAGTGCTACCTGCAGTGTGGGTAAAGGTTAAGTTTCCAAAACCTTTAAAAGATCCCCAATGGTTGAGGTTAGGTTTGAGGAAACTTTTAATGGTGTCTAACACTTGTAAAGTGGGGTATAACAGGATACCTTATAGGAGACCACCTATTTATGTGCGAGAAAGGTCCGTCTCAAATGAACGCACTCAAGAATCCAAGAGTGTCCATGGCCAGTAGCGGACAAAACTATAAGGAGAATACAAGTAATGGAGAGTTGTTATATTGGTATCATTGTCTTGGCATATACTAAATACTGACGGTTCAAGACATCACGTTCACCGCGCAGTAAATATGTCCGATGGTATTCTACTATGAAAGGTTCAAAGCTCCGGCTACCTCTCCAGATGCAACATCTATCCGCTGAAAGATTGCTGAAAGAAAGCACCATGTGTGTGCACCAAAATCTCTTCCAAAAGGGGATTGTTGGAAATTTACCTTTGGTGGAGGTTGGGTCCGCCCATCTTTAATGACTTAAACATCATGGTTCCACATATTGGAGAACCTGGTTCTTTACACGTGTGTAATCTACTAAGTGAGTAGATGACCGTAGGGCCAAGAATCGTCAAATTCCATTGAGATATTGGTCCACGAAGTAAGGTGTTTGAGACACGGAAGAGTGGTGTGAGACAAATCTACCACATCGGTAGGAAAGGGAAGAATTGTTCATGTTATAAGTCTCTAAACTGAATAAGGGATTGAGACCTCAAGGGGTAACCCATGTGTTTGAAGGATGGAGAACCTATGTGTGCTTGGGTTCGAGAATAGGCCCACATGCGCGCCACCACCCGCCCGGACAGGATCGCGGGCTGCGGGGTTGTTGGGTTTCTTCTGATATTATCTTTTTGGACCCCAGACTTTTATTATATTTACAGTTTGGTCCCTGAAGTTTCTGACAATTTCTACAAGGGTCGCGGTGCCTGACACTTATGCCACAACGTTTATGGTCTTTATGGTGTCCATTAACAGCCCTCTTAACACCCCATTAACACCTCTCCTCATCCTTAAACACTATATAATCATTCCTTATTTCAGATTTGAGTAGAGATAATATACACTACACAATATGAGAATACTGAACACAAAAAGAGAGGAAGAACACACATAGAATACATGTTTCTATAAGTTCTTCCTAGTTCAAGAATAAGTTCTTCTTTTTCATTATTTAGCAATTGTTTCGTGTTTGTATCTTCGCCAGGATCACGAGTGCTTGCTTTGCACAAGTGATATTATGCTATTTTATTTTGGGAGACAAATTGCACTCATCCGTACAAAGCATGTATACAGACAATATTGTCTTAAGGAAAGATTGAGAATTCAGTCGACTCAGCAACCCAATTTTTAGTGTCTATCAGTTCTAGATTACCAACAATCAATGAGCTTGTTGAAACTGAAACGAAGATCCAAGGCGGAAGATTAAAGACGAACTCAAGTATAAAGATCAAGACCACCAAACATAATTGTTACCACAACTTTTGTTGGCATCAAGTCTATTGTAACACATAATTGATTATCCTTTTCTAGCACTTGTAATAGTAGTTTATTATTTTTCGTACATCAAAAGGAGTTTTAGACTCATGCAGTTAAATATTATAGTTTGTAAATTGTAATAGAAGTAAATCCTTATTAAAACTTCATGACCTCAAACCCAAACTCGTATATTAACTCAATTATTGACATAAGTGGACATTAGATGCATAAATTATGTTTGGGCTAAAATAATCTAAAGATATATCTTTATACTAATATAGTGGAAATTATTCGCTTACACCTAAGCTCGAGTTTTTCCTAAAGGCTGTTTATATAATTAAAAGTATTCAACACCATATAATATGTAGTTTTTTTTCCTTTCCTATTTTTGATGTGAGATTTGTTCACACACACGTAACAATCTCCATCTTGAATTAAGTTCCACAACTACCAATCACCATTTATGGTTTAATTTGGAGATTAATTATGTATCATCAACATTTGAATTCTTATGGCCACCAAAGCCCATTGACTATTTTCTTTGTCTATGTATCTTCTGTTGAAATTTTATTAACGTGAAATAAAGTTAATCCTATTATTTATGACTCGAACAATTGGGGCTTCGTACGTCGGAAACGTCGTTTCCACACACGTGCACACGTTGTATCAAGGATCGTAAATTTTCTTAGTAAAAGAGATATTGGTACGTAAACAAAATGTTTGAGACATGAAATGATAGACGATTGTTGGCCAAATGACGAGTGTTTCATGTTGGTAAATGAAGGAAGAAGTGTACGATATGTAAAAGATGAAATGAGTCGGAAATCGCCGCGAAGGGCCGCGACACAACACCGTCCGAGCCGCAGCGCCTCAGGAGCACCACGACGCCTCCACCAAGAGCCGCGACGCTAAATCCCAGTTTAGTCACTGGAGCTCAGGCGCTGCGGCGCCTCCTTGGCTGAGCTGCAGTGCTTCACTGGTAGTGAGGTCGACATAAGCTGAAAATTTTCTTACTTTTGGGCTTGTTTGGGACATTGATTTTACTTGACACATGAATTCAATCATTATTTGGCAGAATGAAACCACTCATTAAGCATTATATGTCTATTGAGTGCCATTAGTTGGCTAGATGAGCGGTCATCTTTCTTACACTATATATTGAGGCTCTTGGCTCAATTGAAGAACACACAACACTCGTACAATCATATTTTCTTAAATTCTTCCTCTCTAAGCATTCTTTTACACACTGAAAGGTTCTTCTTTTAGTAAACACTTGAGTTTTCTTTGCTCATTTGTTTGATATTGTTTTATCTTGGGAGACAGTTGCTCATAAACGTAAAAGGATATATACGGAGAAATAATTTCTTAAGGACAAAGTGCTAACACTCGACTCATCACAGTTGTAACAAGTAGAGATTTAGTGTCTCTTGGTTTCAGGCTATCAAGATCAAGGAGCTTGGTGCAATAGGAACGAAGATCCAGGACGACAGATCCAATATTGATACAGGACAGAAGATCAAGATCACAAAACTCATTGTTGTTGTCACAACTCTTGTTAGGCTTCAAGCCTGTTGTATTGTAATTCATTATTATTTTCCTTTCGAAGCACTAATAATAGTTAGTTATTATTCTCGTACATTCACCATTGTTCTCACATCTTCAACGTCATGAGTAAAGGTAGCAACCCGGCCTATAGGCGGACAGACAGATTAAGACACTAAATCAAGCTTCATGTCATCACTCTGTTATCTTCATACTTGTCTTGATGATCCATTAAGTGGTCCAATGATATTCTTAATATGTGTGATATTGTTCGTTTTAGGTCAAGATCAATCGATTTTCACCTACATGTCTCACACCATTAAAAGACACCTTATAAATAACTTGCAGCCTGAGGCACTAAGCATGTTATGCTAGGTGTCGGGGAAGGACCGTCTATAGTATGCAGTTTTATCCTGTATTTCTGCATTTTTGTAAGAGGTTATTTCTACGGATCGAATTTGTGACATCCTGATCACATGACAATAACTTTACCAATTACGCTAAAGCTCCCATTCAACACATATATACACTACTTATATGAGAGCACTATATAGTCTGTCCAATTATGATACAACGCCAATAGAGATATTCTCGACACACATTTGGTCCAGCTTGAGACACCAACCCAAAGAACCTGATTCCACTTGCTTTTACATTATGCTGATAATGTTTAGTTATACACAGTTTCCACTTTCCCAGGCAAATCAATAAATATCCTTGACATATATGCTTTCGTAATAGTAGATGCATATGTCTTTTCCTTAAAAAGTAAACATGGGAAAGTCGCGAATATGGTCCCTAATAGGCCACTAGCCAGAATCTTGTTTATATTATGATCGGTGGCGAAGCTATAAATTTTACTAAAAATATAAAAAGTAGACATACATAGAAAATAAGGAGACTTCAACATATATTATAGTATACGTAAAACTAAAATTTTGACATATTTAAACAGTATAATTTTCTGGCGAAGATGTGTCAATTAGCATATTGATTATGGATAAGGAGGCGCGCAATCGGTTGATCCGAACCTCCTTTGTCAGAAAATTACATTGTATGCATAGGATTTTTTTATTTACATACAGTAGATATTGAATTCTCTTGTCTTGTTCGTGTGTTTTTATTTCTTTATATTTTCAATACCCTTAGTAATAATTCTACTCGCTAACATGAATAGGAGGAAGTAATAATATCTCAATGTGGCATATATCCTATGATGAGGAATATCTAGGGACAAGGAGCTATTATTTATTTCCTTAATCTCCTCTTATTAGTATGCTCTAATCCAACTTCTCTCTTCTCAACTCACAAATAATTACTCTTCCCCACCTGTTCTTTTCTTGAAATTTCAAGACTCAAATGGCAAAGAATTACCAAAGCAACACCAAAGAATCCCAATATAAAAAGATTTTCAAGTTGGATAATCGAAAAAAACAGAACTCAACTTCTGTTACTAGTGCTGCTGAAATTAATGGGAAATCAAAATCATCCATGGCTTCTGCAGGATCAAACATGGTACTTATAGATTACAATCATACTCCAGGAAAAGTTCAGCAAAAGCAAGAAATTAAAGGTGATTTTGGGAAGTTAATCTTTTTAGCTTTTCAATATACATTTAGTTCAATATTTATTTAGTGCATGTTTGGATTAGCTTTTGGGTACCTACTTTCGTGAAAACCAGAAAATTGACATGTTTGGCTGATCAAAATCAATTCTCGTCTCCAGAATTGATTTTTCAATTTGAATTTTACCCTTTCCTTTATTACCCTCTTTAATTTTCATCAACAACTCTATTCACTTTCATTACTCTCTTTAAATATCTAGAAATAATTAATAAAAAATCTGAATATACAACTTTCATTATCCTCTTTAAATATCTAGAAATAATTACTAAAAAACATTCAAATATACAACTTTCATTACCCTCTTTAAACATCTAGAAATAATTACTAAAAAAAATCAAATATAATATTCATGTTCTGTTTTGAGTATGTTATTGTTAATTTTAGGACATTTCTCGTACTTAAGAATAAGAATAGTGTAAATCATTTGGATTATCATTCTCCTTTTTCTATTGTCTTTTTTTCAAATACTCCGAATATTATTAATATTTTAAATGCGGCAAAATGTGCTCTACAATTTTAACTGAAAATCGATTCCAAGGTACTTTTTAAAATAACTATTAAGTATAATATTATTTCTTTTTCTATATTATTAATATAAATGAAGCTAGTCCAAGAATTTTAAATGAAGCTAGTCCCGAGAAATGCGGCAAAATGTGTTCTACAATTTTAACTGAAAACTGATTCCAAGGTAGTTTTTAAAATAACTATTAAGTATAATATTATTCCCTTTTCTATAATTGTACATTATAGAGTACATGCAAAATTAGTATTGTAATATATTTAAATAATATTTGTACTTTAAATTAGTATTGTAGTAATATTCTACTAATATTTAAGTACTATATTGCACTTTAAATTCTATTATCTATTTGTAATTTTTATTTACATACTTCCATCTATTTATATGTATGTCCATTTTGGTAATTCTACATTAAAAAATAATTTTGATCAAAACTATCCAAACATAAATCAATTATAAGAATCAATTCTGTCATAATCAATTCTGCAGAATCAATTCTGCCAGAAGCTAATCCAAACACACTTTTAGTTCATGAATTAGAATACTAAGTGTATTGTTTGAGGAGATGGTAAGTGAAGGAGAACCTTGGCGTGAAGGTAAGAGATGTCGCCATCATATTATGTAGGTTTATCCAAATTCAATAGTTTTGGATCGAACTTTGTATATATGCTAATAAGTATAAATAATTGATTTCAATCGAGTAAGTTAATAGGTGGTGTAGAATCCTAGATTCGGATCCATAAAGTTTAAATTATAAATCCGTCTCTGGCTATATAACCATGAATTATGGATTCAAGTTGTGAAAATAATCTCTTTAAAAAATACAAGATAATTAAGATTGCATATAAGATAGTCCCCATATGATCCGACCCTTCTCGGGGTCTTGTGCATAACGAAAGGTTGATGTGTTGAATTGCCTTATTAATTGGTTTAATATATGCATGTATTGGATTATTTAATATAAATATTTTTCCTCTCTTTTTTTATATTATTCCTTAAGTCCATTAGATTTGATTCGGTAAAATTTGATCCAATTTCTTATTGAACGAAATCTATCATATTGATAAAAGTATCATGTGAAAACTTGGGTGCTTCCCCTTCCTCGATTTTATCCCATAAGCATTGTGTTTAAATCAATAGAGAACATTTTTTTGTTTGAATCAATATTATTTCGTTCCAAATCCTTCTCGGAACTAAAAAAAGTCAGAAAATTGGGCCAATTCTCAAAATACCTTTTTGGATACTCTTAATGTCCCAGCGTGTAACTCTTCATGTAGTTGGGGTTGAAAAAGTCAGAAAATTAAATGAAGATGCATGTACAGTACGCTAAATACATGGTGTGGATCACCAAAGGGAAAAAAAACATATTAGCCATCTTGTTCAAGTAAAGTTGTGAAAGAGTTCTCCTTTCCACCAATTCTCTTTCTGATAAGTTTTGAGTTAAAAATTTAAGCTCTGAGGTCTTTTGAGCCTCATGTTGTATCAACATCTCCTTTTTAATTAAGATTTAAGAAATATTCATTGGCGGATTCAAGATTTTCATTTAGGGTGTTCGAAACAATTAAAGTTAAACATAAAAAATAAGTTGTCCTATGAATCAAACCTGACACTAGAGATAATTTTGAACACCATGGACTACTTGAGCTAACCTTTTGCATTTATTCAGGATGTTCAAAGGTTAATATATGTACATAACTCAGAAAATATACCCTCTAAATCCGCCCTAGCCACACAGCCAACAAGAAACGAAAGAACAAAATTTTATGTGATGATTTCAGAATTTACACCTATTTGCATTTATTTTGTGATAAGTCTTTGAATGCTAACTTCTTTTAAAATTTTCTAGCTGGTAAGAAGTTTGATGGCAACGGTAATAATGACAATCACTTTTCTAGTTATATTGATCGAGTGAAGAACAAGATGAGAACAACATCAAGCGTTGGTGCTGATAATGGTGGTGGTGGCATAGCTAGAAAGGTTGCAACAAGAAGAGATAGTCTTAATGATAGAATTTCTCATTACATCAATCGTGCCAAGCTCAAGATTAGAACTACAACAATTGTTGAACGTGGTGACCATATATAACGTGTCATTTTGTATCATATAGTATTGTATTGTGTTGTCACAATAATGTTTAGATAAACGATATCGTTTGTTTCGTTATTAGCATTTTTCTTGTTTCATTTGATTGCATTTTGCGGTAAACAGAGTCGAATTCAGAATTGAAGTTTATTAATTCCTATAACAAAAAAAAATGTTATCAAATGATAACAACAATATATATGCTATTTTAATTGGCTCAACAACAAAATTATACAATATAATAATAGATACAATACAAAAAAATATTATGAAATAATGAGAAACAACACTTAAATTGGCGTTAATGGCATGAAATTTTATTTGTTGTGTGCTCCATATGATATACGTTCGATACCATGCATGTATGATTGAATCTTGAAAAAGCAAAAGAAGCTTATTTTATTAGTGGAACTTAGATAGCAATTGATTACCATTAAATGAAAAATAGATAATGTTTTCTATTTTTTGTCCCCACTCGATCTCCGATACTCGAAAAGTCCCACATTGAGGGTAAAAGTGCTCTCAAACAAAAGCGATTTTGTAACCAAGGAAATTCGAATCCGATGAAAGTATATATGTCATAGAGACAATCATTTTAGGGACAAATGTACTTGAACACATTCATATTATTAACTAGATTAATATATTTATGACATATGTAATTACTGAATTATTATTTGATTGTTTGTATTATTCATTAATGTGCATCATTTAAGCTTACGTTGTCATTGATAGGGTGAGATATTAATGATAGGGTGTAGTTCTTAAAGTAGTCTCGACTGATGATCATTGAGAATGAGATATCAATGATATATTATAAGTCGACATGTGATCTGCATCACATTCTTAGAGAATGTAGTATGTCTCACTTACTACTAGTAATGATTGCTAGTGATGGACACATGAATACTCTTAGAGGGTATTGATATACTCTGCTGATAAACTATTTGTTATACATGTCTAGAGTATTATTAGCATGTGGGAGATAGAGGTCCTTTGACTTGAAGTCAATACGCACATGGTTTGTAGAGTAATGTACTTTGATCCTGTCCTATAAGGAATTTAAGACATGGCTTGAATTGGGTACATTGCGATACAGACTAAGGTGGTAGTTGAGCTAAGAATATGATTCATTCCTCGATTAGATATTCGAGAAAACACTCAGATTCTCAGTGATATTAGGTCGACCAAGTCATTGGCCAATGCAACTGACATATCTAGGGTATGATCTAGTTGCCGACTAATATAGATGAGATAAAGTGATCAAGCCATTTAGATAGACACTTGACAAATCCTAAGCTTGACCGAGTGTGTCGCGAATGAAAGAAATTTATCATCCCACATAGATTTTGTGTTTACTAGAGTCTTGTAAACGTACTTCACATATTGAGTTCGTCATATGACGCAGTCTAGGAGTTCCGTGTGAACCTTAATTTGATTAAGTGTCGATGTGTGAAGGCCTGAAGGGTCACACTAAGTCGATTGTATTTTCGGTCTAAGGGTATATTGAGAGAGGATAAAATATTCAATTTAGAATCGAGATATTTTAACCAAAATAAATTATGGGATAATTTTCATTTGATGGAAATTATTTAATTAAGTAAAAATAAGATTTTGGATTTAATTAAAATCAAAACGTGCTGAAACTTTAAAATAAAAGGGGCAGCGTGTATGACGCCTCAGGTGAGTGCAGTAGTAGGCGATGGGCCCAGTTCGACTGGCCCACTGCAATTCGGATTTGGACCAGGCTTTTAAGCCTAATCGCAGTCTGATTTATATTTTAATGTGTTTTTCTATATATTCAGCACTTAACCTCATAATTTAGGTTACACGGAATTTACACTGAATTCTCACTTTCTGAACTCAGAGTTCAGAGATTAAAAGCCTCTCAAACCTCTGCCAAGATTTTTTAGCTTTCATGACAGAGGAATATACCGAAGCATGACTTGCACCCGAGAAAACAGTCGCGTGCACACCTTTTAGTAGGGCTGTCCAACGGGGTGGGGTGGGGTGGGGTCGGGGTTTGGCGGTGCTGGGGGGTAGGTCGGGGTCGGGGTCTGTAGGGGCTAACGAGGTGTGTCGTCGCCCCGTCCCGATTCAGAGGGGGTCGGGGTCTGTATGATTTTTTTTTTTTGTAATACAATTTCAAAATTGCAACTTCGTGATATTGAAAGTTGCAAATAAATAACATAGTAAAATTACAATTAAAATAATTACATTTTAAGAAACACATTTTCTAGTTTCTTTATAATGTTTTGTGGTTCTTCGGTTGGAATTGGTATATCTTGGTCAAATTGGACGACGTCGCTTGCACATCCGTCAGATAAGATTTTTTTGTAGTTGTAGTCTTCTTCTTCGTCGATCTCCGGTTGGCCGAAGAATTGCATTAGTTGGCGTGTCATCTAGATTAGTTGGTGTGTCATCTAGATGTTCTTCTAAATTAAACTCTTGTTGATTTCCAGAAAATAGCTCATCGTCTAAATCTAATGGTACTTCAGAAAAAAATTCAGTATCAATAAAATCATCCTGTCTAGGAGGAATAGGATGACTAGAAGAATGACCCTTGCCCTTGTCACCCCTACTAGAACCAGACATACCCAATATACCTCTTAATCCTTTCATTTTAATTTATGCTAATAAATACTTAAATAGTTAAAGATAATGAAATTAAGTGCGCTAATTAAAATAAAGAAACAATAATAATTTAATAAAGAAACGAATGTACCAAACGTCGACGTGTAATCGAGAGATGTTGAAAATTGAAACTTTGCTCAACGGATGATCCTCAGCCTAGTTGCCAATTCCCAAATGAATAAATTAAATTGAATATTTAGAACACAATGTAAAGAGAATGAGAGATAGATTGAGAGATTATTAGAGATATTGTAATTGTAGGAAGATTTGTGAGAAAGAATGAAGAAAAATGAAGTATTTATAGTTGAAAAAATTGGGTTAAAGTATAAATATAATAACTTAAGAGATAAAAAAAATATTAGGGGTAGGGGGGAGGGGGATGGGTATTTGGCCGTTGCACAAAGTCATTTGTCTGACGGCTAGTAGGGGTGGGGTCCTGGGCGGGGTCAGTTTTTCTTGGCCTGCACTGATACTGCAGACAAGACGGGGGGGCGGGGTCGTGGTCGGTATACCCCGCCCCGTTGGACAGCCCTACCTTTTAGTAGATATTCTAAAACTTGTAAACTGTAAGTTTCTTTGTGTCTTTGCAGATTTCAATTGTAACATAATCATAAAGACGAAATTGTTGGGGCAAGTAAGTTAACAAAATTTTAAACTTCTGATGTGCCTTACTTGTGTGTTTTACACCCAACAAAACCCTACAGTGGTACAAAAGCTCAGATTGGTTCAATGGTAATGTAACAATTAAAAGACATAATAATATGTGTTAAACATAAAATTTATTTTAATATGAATTTAAACAAGGTTGTTTGAAATCTGACATACTTTGATTATGCGATTAACCTTTGTAATCACCCTAAATTATCAACTACGCTAAATCGAGGTAGTCATTCCGTGCTAGCACGAACTGAGCCTTGTGTAGAAACTGGTTCATTGCGAACATGGTGCACGGCGAAAAACAAGTTGGAATAGATGATGGTCGACATGTGTGTTATTGATAATGGTGGGTGGTAGTAAAAGACCCGTAATCTGAACCCTAAATTAGATTTAGGGGTTGGACGATTTTTTGAAAATCAGCACGAAAATCGCTCTGAAAAGGACGTCGGTGTCGCGGCGCCAGCTAGCGTTTCACGGTGGCGCCATATCGGAGCGTCGTGGTGCCGGTCACGGTAATTATCATGGGTCATGATTAAAACCTTCATTTAAAATTTGGAGCTTACTGGAACTGAAGCGTCGCGGCCCCATAGTGGAGCGTTGCGACTCTAATTCACAGAAACAGAAACCAAAAGTTTCTACCTGTTAAGCACCGCGGCTCCTTGGAGGAGCGCCTGACGTCCAGAAAGTAAAAATCTCAGTTTTTGAAATTTAATCCATGATTGTTATTACACAGTATGTTGGTATACTGTTTACGTGCTAAATGATTGTCATTTACTTTACTAAGTTTTAGAGTCCGCAAATCATGCTTGGGTAGATGGCGCCCAAAACTAGTTTAGAGTCCGCAATCATGCTTGGGTAGGCGGCACCCAAAATTAGTTTAGAGTCCGCAATCATGCTTGGGTAGGCGGCGCCCAAATACATGTTTAAATGCTTTGAGTAATGTATGAAACATGTGATAGTTGATCTTGATTATAACCCTGAATTAAAATGTTCCCCAAAATTTAATACAAGTCTCATTTAAAATGAACGCTTCGTCCGTTATAATTGATTGTGGTGCAATATCCTTTTCGCTGAGATGAGTATTTATGCCACAACATTTGCTCTAAGTCTACGAGGACTCAGACCCTTTCATAGATGCATATAAATGCTCATATAAATGTTGTAGTAGGTGATAAACATTCGTGAGTATTTACACCCCAGTGTTTGCTCGATAAAGGCAAAGCCCACTTAGATACATAATTGCAGTCTCACAACGGGGTTGGCTTGCTAGGTTGTCTTGGCGCCCCAGTGTCGGACAATGGGTCGTGACAGTGTTATCCTAATCTGACATCTATAGCCCCCCACAAATTGACACCCCGATCTACTCTGTGCGTCTTCCTAGATTTTTCGTCAAACCATATGAGGTACTTGTGCTGTGAGCTCTCTACCGACAAAATCATAATTTATCACCACACCTTTATTGAGTATGTTTTTTGATTTGACAACATTAAAAAAGTATGAGTCACTGATTATCGATTCCTCGAAGATTCGGATCCATCACCGCTTGTCCAACAAGCATTATGTCATGCTACAACTATTCCGGCAGCGGTCGTCGCACCAAATGCCACCACTGACAGTCCAGCCTCGGTCTCCCCATATCGTCCTTTCGGGTTTGCCACCTCCGACAACCCAGTTGTCCCCTCCTCAAGGTATCCCGTCAGCTCTGCCATCGCCGGCGACTAACTGTATCAGTCTACCGGTGCACCACTATCACCGCCATATCTAGCTGCCACCACCAGCAGTCGGTTTAGCATCTTTGTGTCATTGCTTATGTCTCTGTCACAAACATCGCCGATTGCCACCACCGCCGGCAATCGACACATCTTCTCTGTATCAACATCGATAACTACCCCTACCACCAACCAGAACCATCTGCCACCATTGACTGTGTCGCTGCCTCCAGAAAACCTTATAGTCGACAACCCTATCAATCACCCCTCCACCGAAACCCTATCAGTCACTGTACCTCCGACCTGTATAACTCTCTATACTTGGGCTGCCACTGCCACACCGACACACCACCAGAACAGTCCTCACCCACCACTTTCACCATACCCGACTTCTCCTTACTCATACCACACCGATTTACCCACATCATCGACCCCACCTAACCCGTTATCCTATCCACCTAACCCACCGACAGTTCACGACACTGCTCACCCACCTCCCTATCCCATCGACCGCACCCATCACCATTCCGTCGCCAACCACCAAACTCGAGACCCAAATCCAGCAACCCAACATAATTTCCACCCACTGGCCTCTTACACCCAATGGAAGTCCGTGCCCAACACGGGATTTTCAAACCCAAAGTCTAGTTTAACCTATCCACACAAATCATTTCCCTAATTTTCAAAAACTCAAGATTAGCCAAACTATACCCTAATTAGAATGCGGCCATGTGCGAGAAATTTATTGCTTTAACGAAACAGCACACATGGGATTTGGTTCCTCGACCGAAGGGGGTGAATGTGATCCATTGCATGTGGTTTTTTCGTCATAAATACAGAGATAATGGTGACCTAGAGAGATATAAGACCAGACTTGTGGCTAACAACACTAATCAGCAGAAGGGTATTATTTGTGGTGAGAAATTCAGTCCAGTTGTTAAATCGGCCACCATTTGCACAGTTCAGAGTATTGTTATGGGTAAGCAGTGGTCGATTCATCAGCTTGATGTGAAAAATACATTTTTACATGAGGATTTGAATGAAACTGTTTACATACACCAGCCGCCGATTTTGTCCATTCAGCAGCCCCTCAGTACGTGTGTCGTATCCGTAAGTCAATGTATAGTTTGAAACAGGTCCCTAGAGTGTGGTAAGATCGTTTTGCACAGTACATTATGCGGATCAAGTTTATATGCAATAAATGTGATAATTCTCTATTAATTCTTTTATCATGGTAGTAGCACTGCTTATTTGTTATTATATGTGGATTACATTGTGCTTACTGCCTCTTCTAAGTTTTTAAAGAATGAGATCATTGCATTAATTAAAATCGAATTTGCTAGACTAATTCGTGGAAGTTGAGTTATTTTTTGGGGATATCAGTGACTAGATCTGCAGATTTTATATTTTTGTGTTAGCGCAAGTATGCAGAGGAGATAGTTTACAGGCCTAAAATAGCGAATTGCAAGATAATGACCACTTCAGTTGATTTCAAATCAAAGCTTAGTGTCGTTGATGGTAATCCAATGTCTAATCCTACTCTTTATAGCTTGCAGGTGCACTACAGTATCTTACATTCACCAGACCTGATATTGCTTATGATGTTCAGAAGGTATGCTTGTTTATGCATGCCCCATGGAGCATCACTTTACTGTCCTTAAGCGTATCATTCGATATGTTAAGGGCACACTTGATTATGGACTACACTTATACCCCTCAGCACCGATCATATTGTTATCATATACGTATGCTGATGGGACAGGCTGTCCAGACAGGCGACGCTCCACCTCCGGCTACTGTGTGTTCTTAGGGGATAACCTCATTTCATGGTCTACTAAGAGGCAAGTCACTTTATCCCGCTCGAGTGCAGAAGCAGAGTATAGAGGCGTCGCAAATATTGTTGCTGAGATCTGTTGACTTCGAAACCTTCTTTTGGAGCTTCAGTGTCCATTGTGTAAGGCATCTTTGGTCTACTTTGATAACATATCCGCCATATACTTATCTCATAATTCGGTTCAGCATCAGCGAACAAGCACATTGAGATGAATATTCACTTTGTTCGTGAGAATGTTGCTCTCGGTCATGTTAAGGTATTGCATGCGCCTTCTTCATATAAGTATGCAGATATTTTCACGAAAGGCCTTTCTCGACAGTTATTGCTTGACTTCAGATTCAGTCTTAGCGTCCGACCTCCTCCCGCTTCGACTGATGGGGTGTATCAGAGTGTGTACAATATTATTTAGTCATATTTAGTCTTATGTAATTATGGTAAATACATGATTTCTGTTGTATAAGAATTTAATATTGTACACCCTATATATATTTTGTATTAATAAAAAAAACTCTTCAAGGGAGATTAATATATTCTTACCGTATGCATTTTGGATAGTAGTGGATGATTGTTTGGTGCAAGATAATTATACCTATGTCATTTTTGTATTTGTCACAATTTTTAGAGTATTCATTTTACATAGTGCTCGAAATTATGGCAATTGAAAAGAGATAATTGAGTTAACTATTTAAAAAAAATCTAGGCTTATCATAAAGGTTTTTTTTTGCTTTTATATATTTTCCTTTTTATTTCACATATCCTTCTTTTTCTATAAATAAGAAACCAATTGATAATTGAGAATATTATATTTTGACTTATTGCTTAAGAAAGTATTATCTTTCGTTTGTTCAATATTAAATTTGTTGAGCTAGGTTTTCTATCCATGTTTGGTATTAATCTTGAGAGTATAATGATAATAATTGATAGTGTTAATTAGCGTTGGAGATTATAAAGAAGATAAAATTGATTTTTAGTTATAAAAATATTAAACAAGAACTATATGGAAATATCTAAAAAAACATGACCGCGCGAAACACGGATTAGTTAACTATTTTCTAAATAAACTAAAGAGTATCACAAAGAACATGAAGGAGAACAAAAATAGCAACATACCTTGTATCAAATGTCATTTTCGATGAAGAAACCGAGGTTTGGTGCAAGAGAGAAATGTGATTTTTTTGGAGCACTTAAATTGAAAATTTTGAAGGTAAAAGTGTAAAATTTAAGGCAACGAAAAATCAAAATCCTGATTAATAAATGGTGCTATATCATTTTTCCAAAAACATCACTTATTCTTATAAAAAATAATTAGGGCATCATGCCAACGATATGATAAATAAAAAATATGGCAAAAAAAATTTAAAAGGAGGAAAAAGATAATTGTGTTTTTTTTGCCAAAAAAAAGTGTCATGTCACTCTCCTTTGCCTAACTTTATAATATATTAATATATATGGATATAGATAGCATTAGATTTTGTTAAAATTATTTAGTTTGCCAATCAAAATTATCTAAGCAGAAGTCTATATATATTAAGGAGTATAAATATAAAAATCTAGACTAAACTAAAAGGGATGATGACCCTTCAAAACAATTTTGTGTCACGAACAAATTCAAAAAGAAGATCAACAATAGAAGTTCTACGACATAATAATTTAAAGAGTGAAAAAAATTAAATATTCTAAAAGATATTCATATAATAACAAGACACTCACTCACTTGCTAAAATACATATTTGAGTACCTGACATGAGAACAATTCCTTCTCCATCATCATTTTCTTCAGTGATCTCTTCTTTAGTTCTACAATTTTGTGCTTTTGATCTCCTCATATATTCTACAATATTCTCAATTTATTGAAATGAGAATACCATTTTGGTGTAATTTTAATTAGGTGTCATAACTTGTACATTAAATTATAAATTATGAAATTAATTACTAATACTAATTAAGAGTAGAAGTTATGAAGATGAAGGGGTGTGAGTTATGGAGATGCCTTTTTA
This sequence comes from Przewalskia tangutica, assembly GCA_029844215.1. Taxonomy (NCBI): domain Eukaryota; kingdom Viridiplantae; phylum Streptophyta; class Magnoliopsida; order Solanales; family Solanaceae; genus Przewalskia; species Przewalskia tangutica. Next base: position 1,055,774 of record CM056728.1, read on the forward strand.
AATTAAAATAAAATAATTAAAATGATATAAAAAGTTAAAAAAGAGAAAAAAGATAAATAAAATCATTGGCCATAGAGAGGTGTCACATATGATTATCTATTTCTAGCTTTGTATTATATATAGATATAAATATAGATATAGTATAGATGTTTTGAACGTGTAAAAATTTATCAAGAGATTTACCTATAATTAAGCCAAGATATTTTGATATTTTTTGTCTCATAATATGTAGGCCAAGATTCACAATTTGACCTCAAACATAAATATTTTTAAATCTTTCTATAAATAGAATTATTTTAGATAAGTCAAAACGTGTGTTCGGTATGGAGGAAAATATTTTTTAAGAAAATAAGTAAAAAATTTACTCATTTTCTTGTGTTTGATGCGTAAGCAAAAAATATTATCTTATAAACATTTATATAATATATTCTAAAACAATACTTATGAAATGTGGGTGGGGTGGGGAGGTGGGATAGGGTTACCGGGGGTGAAGATACAATTAACGTGAAATTCAATTTGTTTATCTACTTTCACTAGGAAAGTCATTTTCCTCATTTTTAAAAAAATTATTTATTTTTTAAAAAAAATCGAAATTTTTAACCAACCGAATATAGAAAAATTTGATTTTTTTTTTCAAAATATATTTCCTCCGTATAAAACACACCCAAATTAGTAGCTAGTTGCTATAATTGTGGAAAAGAAAGAAAAATAGAAGTTGAGAAGCATTGACATTTTACTCTAGTTAATCCATGAAAGTGTGTTACTAATTGATTGCTTTGTGATAGATAGCACAATTTAAAAGTGTTAAAGCCCATGTCCGTGATGGGCCATGGCCCATCTCGGTACAGTGCATATTTGGTAAAAATGGATCGGTAAATAGTAGACTTAGTCTTGTACTTTAATTAGTATTATATTATTACCATAATTGTATAGTTAGTCTCCTTATAGAATAGAGATTTAGATGTAAAGTAAGAATATGATTTTCCTATTGTAACTTGTATATATATATATATATATATATATATGTCTTTCATTAATAAGAATAATCAAATGATTAATTCTTTCATGGTATCAAGAGTCTAGGTTCTCTTTACCTTGCTTCCGCTCCTTAAAATTTTCTTCTCTTTCTCGAATTTTTTCCAGAAACTGCGGTCCTCTCCCTCTCGGCTACTGCCCAAAGTCGCGACCCTCTCTTCTCCAAAGATCCTTTCTCACAAATTCCCTTCTCCGAATCTTCGTGTTTTATTCATCATGACTGATAAAAACACTTTTCATCTTGCCCTCACAGTTTCTAACATCAAGAGTGTTCTTCCTATCGTTCTTGACCTAGAGAACGTTCAATATGGGACGTGGGCGGAATTATTTAAGATTCATGCTTTGGCACATAAAGTCCTCCACCATATCATTCCTCCAACTCCTCCAAAGGAGAGTGATAAGGTGTCTACTTCTACGATGGTTGTGCCCACTAAAGAAGCAGATCCAGAATTATGGGTCATGCTTGATGCCAAGGTCCTTCATTGGATTTATGCCACTATATCTGTTACACCCCGTAACTCCAGGACATGTTTAAGAGAATGTACGAAAGGAAGAATTGTTTTTCCGACGGAAAATCTTCCGAACGTCGGAAAGGAAAAATGTTCGTTGAAGATAATTGGATTCTCAAAATGCATTAATTGAGGATTATGGAATGTATTATCATTATGGAAATTTATTTGTACGGATTTGGTCATGTGGGGCCCACCCGAGGAATTTTACGTTTTGTGGGGCCCACGAGGGTTACGGAATTTTATGGACGAATGGGAGGGCGTCACGTGGCACCCCCCCCCCACATTGGTCTTGGACGAATTGGAGCAAGGATAGAATGGTCATTTGACCATTGTGTAGATGAGCAAGTCTTGCTAGACTTTGGCTTGATTTTATTGACTAAGTCAAAGTCAAGAGAGCTTGATATTATTGACCACATCCTAGCCTTCCATTTGGATTTATCCTAGCCTTTGATTTATTTATATATACTACTACTACTACTACAAGTAGCAAGACATCCTACACTTAGAAAATTTTGCAAGAACTTGAGTTCTTGGAACATTGTGCTCTCGGGTTTGGAGAGAAAAAAGAAAAGAATTTTTTTGTTTGTGGTTCATTAGTCACAAGACTTTAACCCAAGGTCCCTAAGGGTATTGTAAGGATATCTCAATAGAAAGATTTCGGAAAAACGGTGTTTTCACGTTAGTCGCAAGGCGAAAACCTAAGGCATTTTCATAGGTTTTGATTGGAAATGGAAGAGAAGTTGGTTGTGAGCTTCTAAAGGCTTCAAATAGCGGATTGGAGCGTAAAGGAAAGGAGCTAAGAATTGCTAAGGAGCGACTTTGAATCTTGGAAATTTTAAGGGCTTGTAAAGGTATAATTCTTGTCGTTTTAGTAATTGAGATTACTTATTGTTGTAGCTATGGATATTAGCAAGCATGAGATGTTTATATTATGAAGTTGATAAGTGTTAGGGATATTGGAACCCTAATCCGAAAACTAGCATGATTAACCCTTAAGATTTCAATTCAAGTTGATTATTAGTTTAAGTCGTCGCATGTTATATAAGGAAGGAATTATAGTTGTTGAAATTGTTTATGACTATATAACATGTTGACCTAAGAATTTGGATTAAAAGAATTGGAAAAGACTTTGAGTTGTTGTTTATGTTAGCCGAGAATGGCTTTAATTATGGAACTAGTTTCGTATTAATTTGTGGGGCAAAATTTTACACGTCCTGTTAAGGCGTGTAATCCCCTTTGGTTAGCTGAATTGTTGGGCCTTAAACGTGGCGTGTTTGGTTATTGTATTCGGCCTTGAAAAATGTGGCAAAGTATGTAGAAATAAAGGAAGTGCTGTCCGATTTTCCGTAGAATTTAGTGACTTTGCACTTAGAATATTCTACGTTCGAAGCTAGAGGTTAATGGACGTATTATGGCCATTTTAGGTTGAAGTACTAAGTATAGCGGATTCTACTTGAAGGATGGAATAGCTATCAAGGTTGAAGTACTTCGGAGCATTTTGCTAATTGTCGATAATCGTCGCGAGGTATGTGAACCTCTTCCTTCTTTTGACATGATTCTATGTATGGAATATACATGTGGTATTATTTCATGTTTCCTTCTACTCTTAGAAGTTAAGAGGTATGTATGTTGATTTACTCTACGTAAGGGTTATGTCTAAGTTATCCTAAGTTCTTACCAAGTCTTATGGGGGATGTTGGTAAGAGTCGTTAGGAGGTATTTTGGAGCCAAGTTGACTTGGCTAAGTTACGGCACAAATGAGAATAAGTATCGAACAAGCCACTGCAGCGTTAATAAAGGAAAATGTAATGACAATCAATTATGTTAAAATGAGTAAAATCCTCCATCTGCATAGAAACTAAGATAAGACAAAATTGTATTACATTTTCTAGATCATGGCTACTTGAATAAAAATCGTTATAAATAAGTATAACTTATTCACAACGCACCAATGTATATGTTACTTAACTTATAAGAATTTACGGGGGTAGATGCTTTTCTCCTCGATTCATCGAGATTTCAAGTTGACATCTCGAACATAATCCTGTTGTTGGTAATGGCCTTGGCGAATGACTTGCCACGCTTTCTGGGCTTGACTCTTGTGGGATGGGATGTGCTCAGCCGCCTCCAACTCTTTCTGTGGGTCAGACAACTTCCTTAAGTCAGCAGACATCATATTGATCTCTACTGCTCCCGCAAACGGTGATGTCTCGATTCCCATTGGTCGGTCTGCTATCCGGAACAAACCTAATTTACGTATGAAGTTTTAAGACTATGGATCTCAAATTCTTAAAAGTTAAGGGACTTTATTTTTTTCAAGTTATGGGACTTGATTCTTAAAGGAAGAAATGAATTGATTTACAAGTATAGAATACTTGATTTGGAAAGACTTGATTTCTAAAGTTAAGAAACTTGTTTTCTTAAAAGTTAAGAGACTTGAAGTATTTTGAAAGCTATATGATTTTATTTGAAAGTATAAGTCTCTTGGTTATAAAAGGAATGAAATTGTCTAAGACATAAAGAGTTATAACAGCTTTATGGGAAGTTGGTTATAACAACTTTATGGAAGATTAAAAGAATGGTTTTCTTCAGTAATGTAAGCAAAGAAATGACTTGAAATAAAGAAGGGCAAATTGTTTTAAAGGTACCAATTGTTTAAGGTTTTAAAGAAAGAAGTCACGTGATTTAGAAGCCTATAATTGTATTTCTAAAAAGGTATTGTGACTTGTCTTGAAAAGTAAATATGACTTGATACTACGTTTATTAGTATCTTGGAAGTTTTATTTGAAAAATGGTCATTTTAAAGGAGTAGAGGTGCGTAGTACTTTGGGTTAAATTCCTGGATTTTTATGTGTGAAACGAAAGTGCCATGAGTTTATAAAAATGGAGGTCTAAAGGTTTAATGAACTTGCCTATGTTTGCTTGTGATAGCTTTGAGTGCAAGTATTATATGTTTACGTTGTCGTGACTCTCAGTTGGAGGGCCGGCTGTCTTGTTGTAAGTTTGATTGGACGTACCGACAGTGATGTGGGATTCCACGGGTATGCTTCCATTATGATTGATCCTTGGACATGCTTATACGATGTGGGATTCCGGGGCATGTGACCAGGAGGCGGGTTAGATTCCCGGATTTGTTTTATTACCCATGGCCATGCTAATACGATGAGGGATTCCGGGGCATGCGGCCATGCTATGTACGACTATTACTCCATGGGCTAGCTCCCTGTAACACCCCATTTTAACCGGAGTCGAAACGGGATTACTGCTACATGGTTTGATTCCTAAATTTGTTTTAAGGAGTCGCCACCTAATTATTATAGTGAATTAGGACACTTAGTTTATTGCAATAAAAATAATGCAATTGACTTCCATTTAATGGTCTGCGAAATTAGTGAGATTCTGGATCAGGGTTCTTTATTATCCTAAAGGGAAGGGGTTAGGCATCCTTTAAGATCCGCTAACTTGCGGTTGTTCGTTCAAACCTAGGTTAATTATTTATTGCTCTTTTTATTCTACCTATTCTAAGCATTTATAATTAAAATAAAGTGCACTACACAATAATAAAACTAAATTAAATGCGATATAAAATAACATTCCGGGACATCTTTTAGCCCTTTTTAGGCTTTCTGCACAAGATGATCTCCGGCTACCTGCATAAACACTTAGTAAAAGTGTTAGTATCAGAATAAATAATTTTAAAGTAATGACAGGAATTTAATAAGTAAAGCAAAAAATAAATAAATCCGTCTTTTGCACAGAGGAGGCCTTGGAAATCAGACGGAGATTCCTTCATCGGCCAATATTATTAAAAACAATAAAATAAATAAAACATTCATATCCGCGCCAAAACAATAATAGTTTTAAACACGGAGGGCTCAGATATGAAAAATATATAAAGTGGGACAGCCTAAACAAGTGCGGCTGCGAGAATTCGCCCTGCCAGCGCATGTTGGTTATCCGGTGTAAGTGGAAGAAATCATCCTTGCCCAGAAAGCTTCATTTATTTTATTTTCCGTCTTTGTAACTGTGGAGGCCTCAAAAATCGACGGATAACTTTTTCATTGGCCAATGTAGCATCTTGTTCAAATCAGTAAAATACCAACAGTGTAGTATTTGTTCTAAATCAGTAAACCAGCAAAATGTCCAAAACCAATAGCAATATGGCCAAAACAGTAGCGAAAATAGCCGAAAATCCGTTCAGAATCCAGCTTTAAAATGGCTAACAGTATGGTAGTAGTAGACCCCAAATATGATATTTGTTCCAAATCAGCTAAGTTACCAATATTAATAATAAAAGGGCCAGATCGTGCAAAGAAATGGCGGAACAGTAGCGGAAAATGAACTGTGGCAGCGAATCAGTAGCAATGGCAAGAAGCAACATAAAAATGCAAACGAACCAGTCCAAATAACAAAGCATGCCGACGAACATCGCCGGAGTTTTGCAAACTCCGGCCAAATATCAAAACTTCACAAATCAGCCCAACAAATAACCAAAATTAATAGCAACAACGACGGAAGATCAGTCCATTAAAATGGCGAAAATCAGTCCAAAGAACAACACAAATGAAATAAGTCGATCCACCAACAAAACAACCAACAAATATAGAAAATCGAAAATCATTCCGTTTCCAGTGTCGAGTCTTAAAACTCGGAAGACGATAAAAATCGAGAAGTAAAACAGTCCAACGATCGATAATATAATAGCCACGAAGGACACTGGCGATGATTTCAACCTGAACAGCGGGCAGCGGCGGCATCAACAGCGATGCAACACCGGGCGGCGCGCGGTGGTTAATGGACAGTGGTGAGTTCGACGGTGATGCGGGGGTGACAGAGGTCGACGAAAATAGTGGCGGCGGCGGGAGGTGCAAGATGGCGGTGATTCGCCGATGAGTTGTGGAAGTCGACGGGAGAGGGAGCTGGGGCGGCGAGAGAGTGAGGGATGAGGGAGTTCTTTTTTAGGGCTGTTGGGCTGTGAGGGTAAGGATAGGTTGAAGGTTTTTTGTGGGGGCTGCTGGTTATGTTGTTGTCGGCTGGGTAGAGGTAGGGTTGTGTAGTGGTTCATCGGCGACGGGGTGGTCAGCGGCGACAGGGTGGTCAACGGCGACGGGAAAGGGATGGGAATGAGGAAGGTGAGTGGAGAGGGGGTGATGTGGGCTGCTGATGAAGGGTGTTCGCCGGAGCTTGGAGCTCCGGCGAAAGGGGCGGCGGCGACGGGAGAGGGTGACGGGAAAGGGGAAGGGGGAGAGAGGGTGAGGGAGACAAAGGGCAGAGGTGTGGGCTGCTGATGTTGGGTGCGGCTGGCTAAAAAATGAAAAGGGGGGAATGTTTTATTTTTATAGGGGATAGATTAGGGTTTGGTATTGAGGGGGGAAAATGAAAAGTGGGGTATTGTTTTGGGGGGAAAATGAAAAGTGGTATTTGATTTTAGGGGGGAAAATAAAAGAGGGTGTTTGGGTGATATTAAAAAATAGTATTGGCTTGGACTGATTCAAATTGTGTCTTGGACTGGATTGGTTTGACAAAATGCAAGGCTGGTTAATTATTTAAAAGAAAATTATTTAAAAAAGATGCAAGATTATTAAAATTCAAATGCCGACGCAATAATACTAAAATGCAATTCTAAAGACATGTTTAATGTCTGATTAAAAGTAAAAACGGGATGTCAATTAATTATTCAAAAGATGCAAATATTATTAAAATAAACGACGGTGTAGCAATAATAAAAACATAATATTAACAAAAACATAATGCTTAATTTAACATAAAAAGATAAAAAATGCAAAAAATGCTGATTAAAATGCGATGTGCTAAAATACTTAGAATTGCAACAAATATACAAAAAACGGGTCAAAATTGACTGTCAACAGCATTTCCCTCTTTGTATGGAGATGATGGAAGAGTCTTCGGACAAAGATGTTGACTTGTAGCCAATTTTGTCCTGTTTTATAAATTATAAACTCAAAAATAGGAATGATGCAGACCCAAAATATCCCAGTGTCAAATCATGATGGCACTGGGTCGTTGTGATGCAAAAATTAAAAAACAAAGCTGACGCTGATTAAAAATGTCCCAGTGTCGAAGTATGATTGACCTTTGGGTTGCGGTGATGTGGTCTTTGAAAAGACAAGGTTATTGTAGATGTTGATGGCGTCATTGCATAGGCGCGATCACGGATGCTCGTCGTTGCGTGGGCGAAACATAGATCACGATGCAGATGTTAAATCGTTGCATAGACGAAACATGAATAAGCCGTTGCATAGGCTTTTATGAAATAGCGTCGTTTTGGACGCAATCGGATGCTCGTCGTTGCATAAACGAAACATGGATGAAAGCGTTGTATAGGCTTATAAAGAAATGGCGTCGTTGCATAGGCGATGACGAATGCTAAATCGTCGTTGCAAACGAAACATGAATAAGCCGTTGCATAGGCTTAAAATGAAAAAGCGTCGTTGCATGGGCGCGATCACGGATGCTCGTCGTTGCATAAACGAAACATGAATGAAAGCGTTGCGTAGGCTTAAAATGAAAAGCGTCGTTGCATGGGCCGCGATGCAGATGCTCGTCGTTGCATAAACGAAACATGAATGAAGCCGTTGCATAGGCTTAAAATGAAAAGCGTCGTTGCATGGACTCGTCACGGATGCTCGTCGTTGCATAAACGAAACATGAATGAAGTTGTTGCAGGCTTAAAATGAAAAGCGTCGTTGCATGGGCGCGATCACGGTCTTTCGTCGTTGCATAGACGAAACATGAATGAAGCCGTTGCATAGGCTTAAAATGAAAAGCGTCGTTGCATGGGCGCGATCAGATGCTCGTCGTTACATAGGCGAAACATGGATGAAGCCGTTGCGTAGGCTTATATGAAATGACGTCGTTTTGGACGCAATCACGGATGCTCGTCGTTGCATAAACGAAACATGAATAAGCCGTTGCATAGGCTAAAAATGAAAAGCGTCGTTGCATGGGCGTGATCACGGATGCTCGTCGTTGCGTAAACGAAACATGGATGGCCGTTGCATAGACTTATATGAAATAGCGTCGTTTTGGACGCAATCTGGATGCTCGTCGTTGCATAAACGAAACATGAATGAAGCCGTTGCATAGGCTTAATGAAATCATTAGTTTAGGCGTACACTGCTTTGTGACCGTCTGGTTGAGATAAGCGTCATTGCATAGACGTTGTGCATTTGTGACCGCGTGGGTTTATTATTGTTTTACGCTTTTCTTGATGAAGATCCTGCACTCAGAAAACTTGTGAGTTTTAGGAAATGAGTGGTTGATTAGCATCGGTCTGTAGCTTTGGCTCTTGTGCCAGATTCTTGGTGAAGACTAGTTGGCCTTCTTTTTCTGTCTTTTGCCATTTTCTTGCGGTGAATTTCTTAAAATGTCGGTTACGTAATGAAGATGTTGAATTAGGTAAGGTTGCATCTTGACGCCTATCAAAGCGTCAGTAAGCATTTTTTTATTTTTTATAATGAATGAAAAGCTAATGCGAGAATATGGACAAAATCGAGTCCAGTGCAAAATAAGGAAGAAATATTTCTAACGGTGTGACCGAAGCCGATGTGGTATCTCGTATCCGTAGAAGTCGGTCGAGCGTAGTTCGTGATGTAAAAATTACGATTTTTATAATTTTAAAATGATGCGGGCCGGCGATGTGGCGCTTACGTATCCGCCGAGGAATCAGTCAAGACATAGTTCATGCCGCAAAAATAAGATTTTTATGATTTTAAAATGATGCGGGGCCGAGCGATGTGACCGCCACGTATCCATTGAGGAATCAGTCAATCGTAGTTCGTGCTGCAAAATAAGGATTTTTAAGATTTTAGAATGATGCGGGACCGAAGCCGATGTGGCGCCACGTATCCGTGAGGAATCAGTCAAGCGTAGTTCGTGATGCAAAAATGATTTTTATGTAATATGCATTTTGTTGTTTTTTTTTTCTGAAAAAAAATGGAAGACGACATTACGTTCTGACTCCAGTTGATACCAACAATTAGTATTGTGCATAAGGATGTTCTTTTATTGTTTTAGTCTAACCGAGATTGACTGCGTGTAATTCACGATTTGAGATAGTACCTCAAACATACGAGTGTCGACACACTTGCTTGCATCGAGGTTTGAACTAAACGTAATCTCACGTTTCAAATGCCTCACTGAAAGAAAGTCCCATCTCACACATATATTCCAGTATTTTGAATTTTGGGACGTTGAAAGAATTGCGCTCACACTCAAAAAGATGTTCAATGCATGCAATTGTGATACCATAGGCTTGGCCGTCATGTAAGTATCCACTAATGTGAGAACCCTCAGTATAAGATCATGTAGGGCTTGTCACGGGCTTGTAATGTAGGCTTGGTGAAAGGAATGAATATCATTTGGGTAAAAGTGACTAATCATTCCTCGAGAGTTGGACTACGTCCGTGCTTGATATTTGTGCGTTTTGATACTGACTTTTTTTTCTTTTTGTCCCAGTTTTCTGTACTGACTTCTTTTGAATCTTTCATTTGAAGCCCCCCCATTTTTTTCGGGGTTATGCATTCCCCTTTTTTTTTCTTTTTTTTTTTATCGGGGCTTTTGATTGTGTGAAGTCGTCTCTGCTTTTGATTTTTGAGACTTTGACAATTTTTGCCTTTGCAAACTTCAGCTAGAATTTTGTCAGTCACTTGCACATTTCTAAAGCACTCAAGGAGGTCGGGCCAAGAGAGGGATAGTGCGTACGCACTCAGAAAAGTTATAGGTGTAATATGCGGTTGTCAAAAATAGGTTTTAGGCTCGAAGGGGTGTACTAGAGATAATGTTATTTGGTAGGCTGAAAAGGCTCAAACGGGTCAAAGAAAGCCTACGATCATTTCCTACACCGAGTGTTACTCAGAATTTCGCCTCAACAAACATTCATGCCAAGTTCTAAATCACAATGCAACGCAATTGAACTTATTCAAACACTCACCACACAATGCATATGAAACGATGAGGTCGGTTTCATTCTTATCTTGGAAACATGCAAGACAATGTCATCTACGGGTATGAATAAGAGGTACCAAAAGAATCTATGGTTTACCACAAAGTCAACCCATACTGATTATCACTTTTTTTTTATGCACAACTCTAACTGTATTGGTATCAACAAAGTTAAACAATAATACTTAAAAAAAATGTTTTTGTATTTTTTGAATAACACATTTTTTTTTTTTTTTAATTAATTTTTTTGAATAAAGTACAGAATCAGAATAAATTGCCTCGTATCCGTAGGGAATCAGGTGCGCGTAGTTCATTCAAATATGTTATAAAATGTATGTTTGAAAATATATATATAAAAAAAATAGCAATGTAAAGCTGTGCAGAAGAAATGATTGTCCACTGTGGACGAATGCAAAGTAAAATGAATGCCCGGAAACATGATGAATGGGATGCATGAGTGAGACATACGCTTTTTTTTTTTTTTTTTGTGGTTTTTATTTTTGTGGTGTCGAACTCAAAATGAGTTGCCTACGTATCACACCGTGTGGTGAGAATCAGACACGCGTAGTTCGAAATAATTATGTTGTAAAAATGCATGATATGAAAGAACTATGTAATTAACGCTAAACATATCAATTGAGTTTGCAAATATGAATAAAAATACAAAGTATAAAAGAACTGAGAGCGATGTCTCCTTGAATATGGTATAGACTGACTTCTATTAGTCAACATAACTAATGCTCATTTTTGTGATGATTTTTTTTTCGACTGCCCTAGGCTGATTGAGAAGACGACCTTCCTGCAAAAAATATGAGAAATAGGTGAGTAGGAAAATGACAAAAATAATAAAAATGTAAAGGTGTGACAATATAGTCAAAGACTCCCCTGATTGGTTCGAATGGGATGGTGGTTGATGCTTACAAAGTCTAAGTCACGCTATTCGAGTGATTTACTGTGATGAAGTCACGATTGCAATGTAATGACAAAAGTGCAAAAAATGCAAGTCTGCGTGCCGAAGTTATAAGCCCGTGACATGATATGTACGAGTTTAAAGAGTAATTATTGCTTTAAATAATATATGCAATTGCTAGCGACAAACCATAGTAAACAAAAGCCTTCAAATCCGGTAGCGCGCCTAATATGCATGGAACCTCTCTTATGCGAGTCGGCCTAAACGCCAAATATGCAAAATTATGATAAATAAGTCCAAGCCGTTAAACTGCAATGTTTCGTTGGAAATGGCGACCAAATGACGGTGCACTTTTCCCAATTTCGGCGTGTCATGACCAGGCTTGGATCCGTCTATCATTATCACGCTACATATATGCTTATTGGTCGTCGGGTTGTGAAACCAACGACAATTTGGAGGATTTCTAATCGTGGAGGCGATACGAGCTCGACCGCTAGAGTGTATCATGCATGACTTAAAAATGTGGTATAGCTCTATCCTAATTTTGCTAAGATTTGGCTTACTAGACAAAATGGTTCCCGAGCGGACTACTCGAGTGAGAAGGCTACGCGGCCACCGGATGGTCCGGCTGCTCCGCGCCTTTGCCAACTCTCCTAAAATTGGGTAATTGAAAGAAATTTTACGGGTGCGTATAACACACCTCGCGTGTAGTGTGTGATAGTGTTAATTTTCCAGAATGGAGAAAATATGAGCGGAATGTCAGTTTAAGAAAAACAGTAAAATAATGTAGCAATTAAATTAGTTAATTACAAAATAAAAACAAACAATATAAAATATTTATAACAAATATAAAAGCAAAATAAAGTGCAATATTTAATTAACCTGAGTTTGCTATGATCAAGAACACGATATCCCAGTAGTCGCCTTTGTAACACCCCATTTTAACTTAGAGTCGAAGCGGGATTCTTCTACATGGTTTGATTCTAAATTTGTTTTAAGAATTCGCCACCTAATTATTATAGTGAATTAGGACACTTAGTTTATTGCAATAAAAATAATGCAATTGACTTCCATTTAATGGTGCGAAATTAGTGAGATTACGGATCGGGGTTCTTTATTATCCTAAAGGGAAGGGGTTAGGCATCCTTTAAGATCGCTAACTTGCGGTTGTTCGTTCAAACCTAGGTTAATTATTTATTGCTCTTTTTATTCTACCTATTCTAAGCATTTATAATTAAAATAAAGTGCACTACACAATAATAAAACTAAATTAAATGTGATATAAAATAACATTAAGGACATCTTTTAGCCATTTTTAGGCTTTACGCACAAGATGATCTCATTACTGCATAAACACTTAGTAAAAGTGTTAGTATCAGAATAAATAATTTTAAAGTAATGACAGGAATTTAATAAGTAAAGCAAAAAATAAATAAATCTGTCTTTTGCACAGAGGAGGCCTTGGAAATCAGACGGAGATTCCTTCATCGGCCAATATTATTAAAAACAATAAAATAAATAAAACATTCATATCCGCGCCAAAACAATAATAGTTTTAAACACGGAGGGCTCAGATATGAAAAATATATAAAGTGGGACGGCTAAACAAGTGCGGTGCGAATTATACTGCCGTAGCGCATGTTGGTTATCGGTGTAAGTGGAAGAAATCATCCTTGCCCGAAAGCTTCATTTATTTTATTTTAGTCTTTGTAAGCGGAGGCCTCAAAAATCGACGGATAACTTTTTCATTGGCCAATGTAGCATCTTGTTCAAATCAGTAAAATACCAACAGTGTAGTATTTGTTCTAAATCAGTAAACCAGCAAAATGTCCAAAACCAATAGCAATATGGCCAAAACAGTAGCGAAAATAGCCGAAAATCCGTTCAGAATCCAGCTTTAAAATGGCTAACAGTATGGTAGTAGTAGACCCCAAATATGATATTTGTTCCAAATCAGCTAAGTTACCAATATTAATAATAAAAGGGCCAGATCGTGCAAAGAAATGGCGAACGATGTGAGAAAATGAAGCGTAGCGGCGAATCGTAGCAATGGCGAAGCGACATAAAAATGCAAAGCGAACCGATCAAATAACAAAGCATGCCGAGCATCGCCGGAGTTTTGCAAACTCCGGCCAAATATCAAAACTTCACAAATCAGCCCAACAAATAACCAAAATTAATAGCAACAACGACGGAAGATCAGTCCATTAAAATGGCGAAAATCAGTCCAGCAACAACAACACAGCGAGCTGAAGTCAGTCCCACCAACAAAAACAACCAACAAATATAGAAAATCAGAAAATCATTAGTTTCCAAAGGTCGTGAGTCTTAAAACTCGGCAAGGCGATCAAAAATCGAAGTAAAAGCAGTCCAGCGATCGATAATATAATAGCCACGAAGGACCTGGCGGTGATTTCAACCTTAAAGCGGCGAGCGTGGCGGCATCGCCAAGCGATGCAACACCGGCGCGCCGCCCGATGGTTAATGGGCGATGGTGAGTTCGGCGGTGATGCGGGGTGGCAGTCGGCGAAAATAGTGGCGGCGGGAGGTGCAAGATGGCGGTGATTCGCCACGATGAGTTGTGGAAGTCGGCGGAGAGAGGCTGGCGGCGAGAGAGTGAGGATGAGGAGTTCTTTTTAGAACTGTTGGTGTGAGTGTCACACCGAACCGGGCGTGGTGGTGCCTACACAGGCACCATACCTTAACAACTTAGTACATTGCGGAAATTAATGCGACTCATTTTTTTAAATAAGCGTCGTGCGAGGCAAACCGACAAGGCTGCCATATATACATAAACACAGACCGCAACATGTAGGTCGATCCACGTATGAATCTGGACCTCAAGAGTTATCTTGAACTATGGCGGGACAAGACCATGGTACCCAGCGTACAAAGCACATCTTGAAGGATATATATCAAAAGATAAACTCTGAGCAGAGGAGCTATCCAAAACCACGGCGAGGATCCTACGCTGCCGATCACGCGAGCGTACCTAAACACTGCGGCGAGCGGCCGAAGGAGTCGATGCGAAGAATGTACCAAGTATGTGAGCGAGAAATCGTAATAAAATCATAACGATCTAAACAAAGCGGGAGACATGTATGATAGCCAACCTACGATACATAATACATAGCGATCCACGTAGTCGGGGGCCGAGCCACCGAGTCATTACTCAAATATAACCATGGGTCTCGCGCCCATAACATCAATCATGCGTGGAATCTTTCCTCACCATGGTGATCCATGATATAATTACACCAATAGGCATACATGAACACAAGTCCCACGGTGGTATAGCATCTTGGGGTTTACCCTCACTTATACTCTTACCTGGAGAAGGTGGTAAAGCGGTGGTATAGCATCTTGGGGTGTACCACACTCCATATACTGCTACTGGAGAAGGTGGTAAAGCAGGTGGTATAGCATCTTGGGGTGTACCACTCCGTATACTCTGCACGGAGAAGGTGGTAAAGCGGTGGTATAGCGTCTTGGGGTTTACCACTCACATATACTCTACTGGAGAAGGTGGTAAAGCGGTGGTATAAGCGTCTTGGGGTTTACCCCTCACATATACTACCGGAGAAGGTGGTAAAGCGGGTGGTATAACGTCTTGGGGTTTACCCTCACTTATACTCTTACCATATCTCGTGAGCCATCAAACAAGGCATAAGCACCACCATGTCTTTTATAAAAGAATCAGAATTTAACCCAAATCTACAAATAGCGGAAGCATACCGTGGAATCCCGCATCCTTTGTCGGTGCGTCGATAACTTACAACGGACAGTGACCGCATGACCGAGTCGCGACAACGTAATTAAACATAGTACTTGCACTCAGGCTATTACCCGTACATATAGGCAAGTTCTAAATTAACCAAGCCAAAGTACTTATCGGGCCTGAGTAGAATAAATTCTCATTTAACAAGCCAAAGTACTTATCAGGGCACAAATAGAATAAATTCTCATTTAACAAGCCAAAGTACTTATCAGGGCACAAATAGAATAAATTCTCATTTAACAAGCCAAAGTACTTATCAGGGCACAAATAGAATAAATTCTCATTTAACAAGCCAAAGTACTTATCAGGGCACAAATAGAATAAATTCTCATTTAACAAGCCAAAGTACTTATCAGGGCACAAATAGAATAAATTCTCATTTAACAAGCCAAAGTACTTATCCGGGCACAAATAGACAAATTCTCAATTTATCAAGCCAAAGTACTACGTACGTACATTCTTTTATAAAAGACTCCTTTCTATGTAAAGCCCCAAGATACTAACACCCGTAGTATCAAGGCGTGTCTATTTTTCAAAGTAAGTTACTACACTTTTAGAAAACTCATTTCAAAGCTTGAAATCAAGTAACTCCAAATTTTCACAATCTAGGCAACTTATGCCGATTTAATCAAAATAGACAACTTTCTAAACCTTGTAAAGCCGTTATAACCAACTTCCCATAAAGCGTTATAACCGCTTTATGGTTTTAAACGTATCCATTCCTTGATAACCAAGAGACTTATACTATTAAAACCAAGTATCATACTTACAAATCAAGTTCTTAACTTTCAAAATACTTGAGTCTCTTACTAGTTAGAAAACAAGTTTTCTTCTACTTTTAAACCTCAGTAACTTCACCCTTAACATGAGTTACTTCTCTTAAATCATGTCATTTCTCCTCTTTTAAATCAAATAAGTAAATCACTCCTTTGACTCCCTAAAATCATTATAATGACCTTTAGGTTTTAGAACTAAGGCATTAGTCAAAGATTTGGAAAACCACTTCCTTTTCAAGACTCTATGTACTTTAAGAAAAATACCTTCACTTTTAAGAATACAAACTTCACTAAGAAATGGATTATACTACTTACAATTTAAACATCAAAGTACACCCAAGGAAGTACATAGAACAAATTCTATCTTAGGCAATCCAAATACAAGCAAGGAATGGATCGTTCGAGGAGTAGAACTTACTTTCTTTATTCTAAGGAATCATGCTTTAGAAGAGGAGATAGTTCACATACCTTTTCTAAATCCAAGCTAAGCCGAATACACGTGCGTAGAAGTGTCAACCTATAATGGTCACAACAAGGCTATCGACTTCTAGTCTCTATGTAGAATAATACTAAGTATTTAGTCTCTAATTCTACGGAAAATCGGCGACACTTCCTTTGTTTCTACTCAATTTGCCACCTTTTTCAAGTAGAATACAATAACCAACATGCCACATTTAAGGCTCAAACAACAATCAAACAAAGGGGATTACACGCACTATCGTGTAAAATTCCGCCCATGATTCATACGAAATAGCCTAAGGCACCTGTAGCCAATTCTCGGCCAACTTCCATACACTCTAAGTCCTTTCCAATCCTTTTCCAATTCCAAGTTCTAAGGTCTAACATGTTATATAGTCTAAACAACTTAGCAACTACAATTTCCTTCTTTATACAACATGCGCTTAGACTAATAATCAACTAAATTGAAATCTTAAAGTTAAACATGCTAGATTTGGATTAGGGTTCGATAACGATATCTTATCGATACTCATACTATATATCTCATGCTTGCTAATAACCATAGCTCTGATCATAAGTAAGCCTTAACTATTAAAGCGACAAAATTTATACCTTTCAAAGCCCTTAAAATTTCCAAGATCCAAAATCGCCTTAGCAATTCTTAGCTCCTTTCGCCAGGTTCCAATCGCTCGAGCACTCGTAGAGGCCTATGAAGAACCCGTGCTTCAAGTTCGACTTGAAGTTGAAGAACTCCTTAGTTTCCGCTGCGACTAACGTAAAAATCGTTTTTCGAAATCTTTCTATTGAGATATCCTTACAATACCCTAAGGGACATTGGGTTAAAGTCTTGTGGCTAATGGATCAAAACTATAAAATTTTTGTGTGGGATACAAGGTGAACAGGAAGCGTGTAGTGAAGACAACAAGGTTCTCTAATTTTTCTAAGTGTAAAATGAGCTTGTCTTGCACTAGTAGTATACTTATAACCTGATGGAGGTCGTGACTTAAACAAATGTGAGGCTAGGATGAGTTTCACTTGGATCGAGCTAGGTGGACAAGTTGACTTGGTCGACAAACTCAGTAGCAAGACTTATCTTCCAAAGTGGTCAATGACCATTTTACCCTTGTACAAATTTCGACCAAGCCATGTGGGGGTGCCACGTGTCACCCTCTCGTTAGTCCATAAAATTTCCGTAACCCTCGTGGGCCATAAAGCGTAAAATTCCTCGGGTGGGCCCAGCGTGACCAAATCCGTCAAAATAAATTTCCAAAAAGTTAAGAGTTCCATACTCTTCAAATAATGCATTTTGAGAATCGATTCTCAACAACGAACATTTTCCTTTCAAGCGTCAGGAAGATTTTCCGTCGGAAAAACAATTCTTTCTTTAAATCGTATTTCCAAGTCTTGTGTTCCTGCGTGCCTTCACTTACACATCACGAACTTACGGGGTGTAACATTCTTCCCCAGAAACATTCGTCCGAATGTTCTTAGTCGATTATCAAGCTATACAAACTCGGCGTAAACTACATCTTATGCTGTCGATCAAAGCGCACAAGACCAGCGATGTCACACATGGCCACCGTATAACATCGTAAACATAATAATGGACCTTCCGTCAGTGGTCCCTTCTCACAAAACCCAAAGGTTCTGATCTTCCCAAACGGGATCCTTAGAGGTTCCTTTCTTTTCTTACTTGTCATACTTCCCGTGCTTTCAAACTCATCTAGTGTGCGTACAAAATCTCAAATTGCATTTACATTCCCCGATCCTTGGAGTTACTAACCAACTGGCCATTTGCTACTTGAATTTCCTGCTAAGGCTCTTACCGGTCCTTACGACCTGGTTAGGTGGAGCGCGTCCACGAACTTCGTATAACGATTAACTGACTTGGGTGCGGCATCCTCGGGACCTATCGCATGCGGGACCATTTCTATCGACGTTCACCGATTCCATACTATCGGTTGACCAGAAATGAGTCTATAACTTGACTAAATCGTCACACTTAACTTCTTGTTCTTAGCACTGAAATAAATCTCTCTCTTATCTCAAGTCTTCTTACCTATCCCTAATTACTAGAGGTTCGTCACATAGTTGAAGTATTTCTGCGTCTGATCTTCCTATTGGTCTTACAACATCGGGGCAATTACTACGTGTGAACTCTACTGACTATAGTCTCAGTTCACTTACCATTCTTGTCAACATTCTTAACTCCACACCTTAGTAATCAAAGTATTCCTACCTGCAGGAACTATCACTTATAGCGCTAGCAACCAAGGAAAACATATATCTTTGGGCAAAATCTGAATCTATCAAAGCACGTATGATTCAAAAAGTGAAATATACTGTACCCCGTGCGATGTCGCCTCACGATCCTGTCCGATGATCACGCGTCATCTATGCGGTTCGAGGACCGCGGAACTATAAACTCCCACGACCTCTACCACGGTGGTGACATCCGAACACCACCTGGGGGCCTTGCGGTGCGGAGGAAGGGGAACGACTCTGGCCTCGAAAGGTGAGCCACCTCTGCGCTCCTTCTAGCAGGGCATTCCCACTTCTTGTGGCGGACGGCCACAATAGTAACAACCGTACGTGTCATGCGGCATTTCCCGAATGATGCTTACATCCCGATCTGTTGAGAATCGGTGGCCTCGGCCAGAAGGTCTCTGCTCTCTGAGAACCTCGACCAGGGAGATTGGGCCAGCTCCTAAATACCTTGTGGGTCAAATCTCCCACTGTGAGCTGCGGGGTATGTCTTGGGTAGGTGGGACGAATACCTCGCTCATTCTTGAGGCGGCTCGTCCAAAACTCAGGGATAACCAACCGGTCTAGCCTCTTCTGATCTCATGGCCCCTCTTCCTCTGTACACACATGCATCTTGGTAGACCAACTCCTGCTGTGGAAGCGTAGCCTTTGCTAGCAGTCGATAACATAGCTAACTTCTCTCATGACCACTAAGGTCTTCTCTAGCCCGGCTGAGGCTCTGGTCTTTGGGGTCTCAAGCACAGCGTGAGAAGAACTTGCGTGTGGAACAACATCCAGGTATACCACAGGCACGAGCCCTATCAACTCTCTGAGTCGACTAGTAGCTCTGCTACTCCGCGCCACTACGGTTTGTTGCCCTCGCTTGGAGGCATATGTAACACAAAAATCGTCGAGAGGAATCGTCTTACTAACACGGCTCATGTACGATCTCGAGTGAGAAAAATAGAAACCAACTCTAAATGTCCTGTAGCCTCACTGTTTATGGGTGTGGCGCGCAACACACCGATAAGCGAACTACTACTAGACACGGTGCATAGACATTCAGGGTAGTGCTCTCGATACTCTGTCGCACCGAACCCGGGCGTGGTGGTGCCCTACAGGCACCGCCTGCATAACAACTAAGTACATTCGCGGAAATTAGTAGCTCATTTTTTTAAATAGCGTCGTGCGAGCAAAGCGAAACAAAGTGCCATATATACATAAACAACGACCTGCAACATCATGAGTCGATCCAGCGTATGAATACGGACCTCAAGAGTTATCTTGAACTATGGCGGAATGAAGACCAGCGTACCAGCTGTACAAAGCACATGCTGAAGGATATATACCAAAAGATAAACTCACGAGCAGAGGAGCTATCCAAAAACCACGGCGAGGATCCTACGCTGCCGATCACAGAACAGCGTGCCTAAACTGCGGCGTGAGCGGCCCCGAAGGAAGTCGATGCGAAGAATGTACGAGTATGTGAGCGAGAAAATGCGTAATAAAATCATAACGATCTAAACAAAGCGGGAGACATGTATGATAGCCAACTCTGATCATAATACATAGCGATCCACGTCAAGTCGGGGCGCGAGCCGCCGAGTCGTGCTCGAATATAACCGTGGGTCTCGCGCCCATAACATCAATCATGCAGTGGAATCTTTCCTCGCTGCCGTGATCCATGATATAATCTGACACGATAGGCATACATGAACACGAGTCAGCGGTGGTATAGCATCTTGGGGTTTACCCTGCTTATACTCTTACCTGGAGAAGGTGGTAAAGCGGGTGGTATAGCGTCTTGGGGGTGTACCCTCCATATACTGCACGGAGAAGGTGGTAAAGCAGGTGGTATAGCGTCTTGGGGTGTACCACTCATATACTCTACCACTGGAGAAGGTGGTAAAGCAGGTGGTATAGCGTCTTGGGGTTTACCCGCCATATACTCTACTGGAGAAGGTGGTAAAGCAGGTGGTATAGCGTCTTGGGGTTTACCCGCCACGTATACTCTCTACCTGGAGAAGGTGGTAAAGCGAGGTGGTATAGCGTCTTGGGGTTTACCGCCGGCATACTCTTACCGTATCTCGTGAGCCGTGAGCAAGGCGTAAGCACCACCGTGTCTTTTATAAAAGAATCGGAATTTAACCCAAGTCTTCTGAATAGCGGAAGCATACGTGGAATCCCACATCAGCGTCGATGCGTCGGTAACTTACTGACGGACGGTAGGCCGCCCGTAGAGTCGCGACAAGCGTAATTAAACATAGTACTTGCACTCGAAGGCTATTACCCGTACGTATAGGCAAGTTCTAAATTAACCAAGCCAAAGTACTTATCGGAGCCTGAGTAGAATAAATTATCATTTAAAAAGCCAAAGTACTTATCAGGGCACAAATAGAATAAATTCTCATTTAACAATCCAAAGTACTTATCAGGGCACAAATAGAATAAATTCTCATTTAACAAGCCAAAGTACTTATCAGGGCACAAATAGAATAAATTCTAATTTAACAAGCCAAAGTACTTATCAGAGACACAAATAGAATAAATTCTCATTTAACAAGTCAAAGTACTTATTAAGGCACACAGACAAATTCTCAATTTATCAAGCCAAAGTACTACATCGTACATTCTTTTATAAAAGACTCGCTACATGTAAAGCCCAGATACTAACACAGTAGTATCAGGCGTGTCTATTTTCAAAGTAAGTTACTACCTTTTAGAAAACTCATTTCAAAGCTTGAAATCAAGTAACTCCAAATTTTCACAATCTAGGCAACTTATGCGATTTAATCAAAATAAACAACTTTCTAAACCTTCCGTAAAGTCGTTATAACCAACTTCCCATAAAGCGTTATAACCCTTTATGGTTTTAGGCGTATCCGTTCCTTGATAACCAAGAGACTTATACTATTAAAACCAAGTATCACATCTTTACAAATCAAGTTCTTAACTTTCAAAATACTTGAGTCTCTTACTAGTTAGAAAACAAGTTTTCTTCTACTTTTAAACCTCAGTAACTTCACATGCATGAAGTTACTTCTCTTAAATCATGTCATTTCTCCTCTTTTAAATCAAATAAGTAAATCACTCCTTTGACTCACAAAGTCATTATAATGACCTTTAGGTTTTAGAACTAAGGCATTAGTCAAAGATTTGGAAAACCACTTCCTTTTCAAGTCTCTATGTACTTTAAGAAAAATACCTTCACTTTTAAGAATCCAAACTTCCACTGAAATGGATTATACTACTTACAATTTAAAAATCAAAGTACACGAGGAAGTACATAGAACAAATTCTATCTTAGGCAATCCAAATACAAGCGAGGAATGGATCGTTCGAGGAGTAGAACTTACTTTCTTTATTCTAAGGAATCATGCTAGAAGGAGATAGTTCACATACCTTTTAGGCTAAATCCACAAGCTAAGCCGAATACAAATGCGTAGAAGTGTCAACCTATAATGGTCGCAACAAGGCTATCGACTTCTAGTCTCTATGTAGAATAATACTAAGTATTTAGTCTCTAATTCTACGGAAAATCGAGCGACTTCCTTTGTTTCTACTCACTTTGCCACCTTTTTCAAGGCCGAATACAATAACCAACATGCCACATTTAAGGCTCGAACAACAATCAAACAAAGGGGATTACACGCCTTACTATCGTGTAAAATTAGCCCATGATTCATCTGAAATAGCCTAAGGCATTTAGCCAATTCTCGGCCAACTTCCATGACACTAAGTCCTTTCAATCCTTTTCCAATTCCGAGTTCTAAGGTCTAACATGTTATATAGTCTAAACAACTTAGCGACTACAATTTCCTTCTTTATCTGACGTGCGGCGCTTAGACTAATAATCGACTAAATTGAAATCTTAAAGTTAAACATGCTAGATTTGGATTAGGGTTCGATAACGATATCCTTATCGATACTCATACTATATATCTCATGCTTGCTAATAACCATAGCTCTGATCATAAGTAAGCCTTAGCTATTAAAGCGACAAAATTTATACCTTTGAAGCCCTTAAAATTTCCAAGATCCAAAATCGCGCCTTAGCGATTCTTAGCTCCTTTCCAGGTTCCAATCCGCTCGAGCACTCCTTAGAGGCCTATGAAGAACCCGTGCTTCAAGTTCGACTTGAAGTTGAAGAACTCCTTAGTTTCCGCCTTGCGACTAACGTAAAAATCGTTTTCGAAATCTTTCTATTGAGATATCCTTACAATACTAAGGGACATTGGGTTAAAGTCTTGTGGCTAATGGATCAAAACTATAAAATTTTTGTGTGGGATACAAGGTGAACCGAGCGTGTAGTGAAGACAACAAGGTTCTCTAATTTTTCTAAGTGTAAAATGAGCTTGTCTTGCACTAGTAGTATACTTATAACACGATGGAGTCATGACTTAAACAAATGTGAGGCTAGGATGAGTTTCACTTGGATCGAGCCTAGGTGGACAAGTTGACTTGGTCGACAAACTCAGTAGCAAGACTTATCTTCCAAAGTGGTCAATGACCGTTTTACCGCTTGTACAAATTTCGACCAAGCCATGTGGGGGTGCGCGTGTCACCTCTCGTTCGTCCATAAAATTTAGTAACCTGCGTGGCCATAAAGCGTAAAATTCCTCGGGTGGGCCCAGCGTGACCAAATCCGTCAAAATAAATTTCCAAAAAGTTAAGAGTTCCATACTCTTCAAATAATGCATTTTGAGAATCGATTCTCAACAACGAACATTTTCCTTTCAGAGCGTCAGGAAGATTTTCGTCGGAAAAACAATTCTTCCTTTCGCACGTATTTCCAAGTCTTGTGTTCCTGCGTACCCACTTACACATCACGAACTTACGGGGTGTAACGGTGAGGAAGAGATAGGTTGAAGGTTTTTGTGAAATTCTTTGGTTATGTTGTTGTCGGCGGGGTAGAGGTAGGGTTGTGTAGTGGTTCATCGGCGACGGGGTGGTCAGCGGCGACAGGGTGGTCAACGGCGACGGGAAAGGGATGGGAATGAGGAAGGTGAGTGGAGAGGGGGTGATGTGGGCTGCTGATGAAGGGTGTTCGCCGGAGCTTGGAGCTCCGGCGAAAGGGGCGGCGGCGACGGGAGAGGGTGACGGGAAAGGGGAAGGGGGAGAGAGGGTGAGGGAGACAAAGGGCAGAGGTGTGAATGCGATGTTAGATGCGGCTGGCTAAAAAATGAAAAGGGGGGAATGTTTTATTTTTATAGGGGATAGATTAGGGTTTGGTATTGAGGGGGGAAAATGAAAAGTGGGGTATTATTTTGGGGGGAAAATGAAAAGTGGTATTTGATTTTAGGGGGGAAAATAAAAGAGGGTGTTTGGGTGATATTAAAAAATAGTATTGGCTTGGACTGATTCAAATTGTGTCTTAGACTGGATTGGTTTGACAAAATGCAAGGCTGGTTAATTATTTAAAAGAAAATTATTTAAAAAATATGCAAGATTATTAAAATTCAAATCAAAACACAATAATACTAAAATGCAATTCTAAAGACATGTTTAATGCACGATTAAAAGTAAAAGCGGGATGTCGATTAATTATTCAAAGATGCAAATATTATTAAAATAAGCAGCGGTGTAGAAATAATAAAAACATAATATTAACAAAAACATAATGCTTAATTTAACATAAAAAGATAAAAAATGCAAAAAATGCTGATTAAAATGCGATGTGCTAAAATACTTAGAATTGCAACAAATATACAAAAAACGGGTCAAAATTGACTGTCAACACTCCCCATGAAGACATGTACCCACGATGAGGGATTCCGGGGGCATGTTATATTATTACTCCATGGGCTAGCTCCCCATGATGACCTGCACCTACTGTTACACCCCGTATTTACAGGACATGTTTTAAGAACGTACGTAAGAACTCTAAAGTGTTAAGAATTGAGACTTGCAAAATTTTTTATCGGAATTATGAAATTGTCGAAAGCGTGCTATTGTGACGAATGGGAGGCGACACGTGTCACCCCCTTAGTAATGCCTTGGTCGAATTTAGACATGTCCATAATGGTCATTTACCATAAGTCTTGGATGAACAAGTCTTGCAAGTGTAGCTTGACAATGTTGACTAAGTCAAAGGAGACAACTAGTCTTGATATTATGAAGACCTTATCCTAGCCACCCAAATGTTTGTATCATGACCCTCCGATGTGCTTTATAATACTACTAGTAGTGATCGTAGTCAATGACTTAGAAATTGAAGAAAATTTGGATGAGCAACTATGAAGCTCTCGAGCCGTGTCATGAAAAGAAAAAAATTGTGTTTCTTGTCGATAAACCCGCTTTAAACCAAGGTTCATGAGTGTTATGTAAGTATATCTGTTATACCGTATTTTCAGTATATGCGTGGGAATACGTCAAAAAGTCTAGCCTTAAAGTTTAGGCAAAGCGTTTTTGTAGGCCTGACTTCATGAAAGCGAATAGTTTTTACGAAAGCGTTTCCACGACTTTCGTAGGGTAAATTCGGCTATGCCATTTCTAATTTTGCGGATTTTTAGAGGCGAAACATTTTGGACCAGCGGGAGGCGACCTTGTCACCTCCGATTGATGGACTTGAAATCGTCCGTTTGGGCGATTTGGGCTAGGAAGGAACACGTTTTTGTGCCTTATGCACAAGTCGAGGAGTTAGTAGGATATTTGTGTATAGTTAATCCTCGCTACACTTGCCTTGCACTTGTCTAAATCTTGGCCATTGGTTGGCCACTTGACCTATAAATACCCCCAAGATGAAGAGTTCTTCGTCACAAATTACTTTCAAGTCTTGAAAATCCTCCATTCTCACTTGTTAGCCATTTCGTCCAAGCCTCTTCCCATACAGCCTAAGTGGCCCATGGCGAATACCCCTAACTGGCCAAAAATCTACCCCAGCGGTAGAAAAGTTACCTTCTTGTATCGTTATAATGCCCAAAATACCTAGCCCAAATACCTTAGTACTTAGTAGAAGTTGTGAAGAACTTCTAAGGTTCTGGAGCATCTGACTTAGAGCAAAACCTTGCTCGGTAGCGACTTTTCTAGGATATTATTGGGCTTACCAGAGTAATAATCCTAACCCTCTTTTGTATTAGAGAATGCATCTTTGTAGAAGTATAAGAATAAGTATTAATCAACAGAAGGGTTTAAAGAAGAATAATCAAGCTGTACTTACATGGGAATTTGTTTTCATGATGAACTTATATAGCTCGGGTAGGAAGTCTTTGCCAGACTTAGTAGAATTATGAACCCCTGTTTAGAATGACCTTGAGTAGTCTTTGATAGATATCTGTGACTATTATAGGTGACTCTCTGCGTGCGACATATTGACTTGGCGGTGGTTTTATTTGAGAAGGTATGTGAATCTTCCTAAAGCGTGATATTTTACAATATATATAGTGCGGTGAGCGTCGTGTGTTAACTAAAATATAACTACGGCAATGTCTTTGACTTAAGCTGAATAATACTTACAGCGATGCCTGGCTTAAGCTGAATAACACCTACTGTGATGCCTGACTAAGCTTTGAATAATAAAGATCTGAAAGCATTTTTAAAGAATCTTGAATCTTTTGAAGAAGACTAATTGGTTTTTAAGCGAAGCTTAAGAGTTATACTAACCTTATGGGAGGTTAAGTATAACCACTTAAGATTGATAAAAGGAAACGGTTGCCTATGTGTTTATAACGGACTTATATTGAATTGTGAAAGAATAATAAGATGGTTTGATAAGTAGACATGATATGATCTATGTGTGTTAGTGTGTATAGCGTTTGTGAAAAAGTATTCTTGTTGTGATTATGTTGTTTAAAGATAAGGTGATATGTTAGTATACTATCGCTCGCCTCTTGAGATGATCACAGGGGTTAAGGCGCCTCCGTCTGCGGGGTAGACTCGGTGATGCAGGACCGTGATTGAGAATACCTCATGCGGGTCGAGGGCCTATGCGGGCTACGAGAGTTCGAGTTAGTATGCGGGGTTATACCTCATGCGGTCTATGTGGCCGTGCGGACAGCGAGTCGGGGCGATCTTGAGGTAGCTACCCTCGATGCGGGGTTATACCTCGTGCGGGCCCGTGTGAGTGGCCTATCACGGACTCAGAGTCGAGATTAGGCTTGCGGGAATGATGATATGGCGAGTGGCCTGTTTCGATCATTCGCGGCCTGACAAGACCTATTACGATTACCTATTGTTGCTCTTGTTTGTGATGTGGCGCTACGTGCGGTTTCTTGGTTGTTTCGCACGTATTTGTAAGCTGGTTTTAAAATGATATGTTTTCATTTAAGTACTTTCTGATTTCGCATACTTAGTACTGTTATGCTTGACCTCGCCCGAGGCTGCGTTCATGCGCGGTAAGGGCAGCAGTGCTAGATCGCGTCCTTAGGATCTACGTTGGTGTCGGGAGCTCCGTCTCTTGGAGGCTCTACTTTTGGTATGATCTCCTGTTGTAGATAGTTTTGTATGCGATCGGGGTATGGCGGGGCCATCGCCATAGTTATATATTTCCTTAAGTGCGTAGTCATGTATTTATGCGATTATCGGATGTAGCGCTAAACCATGATTATATATATATATCTTAGAAAGCGTGTTTCTCGCGTAAAGCGTATGCTTATTTTATAAAGCTGTTTCATGTCTTGCTTTATATTTCGTGATTACTCGATGTATGACTACTTGGGTGCCGGTAAGGCACGATCCGGGCCGGGCAGTCGTGACAAAAGTAGTATCGAGCGATTAATCCTCGGAAAGTGTCTCTGACCGTATCTAGTAAGTGCTTGATTATCGGTGTGTTGTGCACCACGCGATGTCGAGAGGCTATAGGATATTTAGGATTGGTTTCCATTCTTCTCGTTACGAGATCGTGCTTTAGAAGGCATGTTATAGGTTGGACCCTCTAACGTATTCCTTTCTATGCTGATTATGCCTCGCGAAAAGCAACGGGCCCGAGAAGGCAAAGCGTAGGAGGCGCTAGCGAGACACCCAGTCACGAGGCTCGGGCCAGTCTATACGAGGCAGCGAGTTCTATGGCGCCGCTAGCCCGGCGAGACCACGGTACCAGCCTCGCATCCCGCGGCTGGGCGGAGGTTAGAAGTCTGAGAGATAGCCCGGCTTTTGGCTAAAGTTGTGGCGTCTGAGAAGGCTGAATCTGGCGGTTCGATTCGGCTCGGCTCGATCGTACCGTTGTTCACCGGCGAGAGAGTTTGAGGCTCTGAGACTTCTGAGTTGTAGCCAGCGGAGTTTTATGGGTCGGCGGAGGATGATCGCGAGGAGTTCGTCCGTCGGCTTGATTTTGAGAGTGATCGGGCGTCGGAGGCCGGTCGTGATCTTTGGTTCCATAAATTTGCGTGATCTGCGATCGATTGGTTTGATTCATGGGAGTTATCGGGAAACGCAGCGTCCCGGACTTGGGATGAGTTCTCGAGGCTTTCCTCGCTCATCTTGCCTCGCGGATGAGGAGGCGCGGGTGATAGATTTTTGCTGGCGAGAGAAGGGCCTTGTCGGGAGTACAATGTCGAGTTTGATTCATTGGCTCGATATGTCGGCATTGGTAGCGAATATGGAGGATAGGGTGCACCGTATGTCAGGGCTGAAACGACTATATGGCGAAGTCGTATGCGGGGTTTCTCTCGGTAGGGTATGGACATTACCGCGTCTGACTCGCGCCCTTGGATGCGAGGCGCGAAGGTCGGCGAGTGGGCGACGGCAATGAAGAAGGCGGGGCGGGAGGTTTTACGGTGGTTATCGTGGTGGCGGCCTCGGCGGCGATCTGGGTCGCACCGCGGCCGGCTCGAGCACTCTGCCGTCGCCGGCCGCGGCGAGTTTTGAGCGGGCCAGGGCCAGGGCTTGAGCGTCGAGTAGCGGAAGTGCGGCGTCAGGACCACCCACGGTGTGGCGTCACGGTGGATCCCATTCACGGGAAGTGTGGTACTACTTTTGGAGCTTATTCTGATTGTAGCGGCGAGTCGCTGCGGCTTGTCAGGCCAAGCGTGGCGGTGGTAGGCTCGGCGCCGAGTTACATTGCGGCCGTCATCTCCTCTGATTACTCGCCGGGCGAGGTGCTCGTGGGTCAGCGGTCGCGGCGAGTCGTGGCTCGGGTCGATTCTGATCCTCGAGCGCATTTATGCTTTGTCGGTAAGCGGGATCGGAGGCCTCGCGATGTTATCACGAGTACCTATCGGTTCTGGGTTTGATGTGTATGCTTTGATAGATCGGGTTCTACTCTGTCTATATATCTCCCTTGTTGCTAGTAGGATAGGGATAGAGCACGAGTCCATGAACCCTTTCGAGGTAGCTACGCGATGGTGATTCGGTGATAGCACGGCGGGTATATAGAGCTTGTCTGTGACCGTTTCTGATCGTCGGACCACTGGCGAGCTTGATAGAGTTGGAGATGATTGACCGGCGTGATTATGGGGATGGATTGGCTGGCTTCTTGCTACGCCAATGTAGCTGCGAGAGAAGTAATGCAGTTCGATTTCTGAGGCCGGTTGTTGAGTGGGAGAACGCGGTATCGCAGAAGTAGGTTTATTTCCTACCTCGAGGCTAGGAAGATGGTGCGAGAAGGGTATATCTACCGTCGTTCGGGTGTTTGATCTTGAAGGCTGCGGTACCAGATTTTGATCGATTCGATGGTCAGTGAGTTCCCAGGCGTGTTTCGGATGACCTCGGGTATCCGCTGAGAGGAGATCGAGTTTTGTATTGACATATTGCGGATACTCGGCTTTATTTCCATTCACCATCTGAGAATGGCACTGCCCGAGTTGAGAGAGTGAAGGACCAGGTGAGGATTTCTTTGGAGAAGGGCTTCATTAGGCCAGTGTTTCCCCAGAAGCGTGCGGTATTGTTCGTGAAGAAGAAGGGCGGGGCCAGCTGCGCATGTGTTGATTCTGACGGTGAACAAGGTGACCATTAAACGAATACCCCCTTCCGGGATTGATGATTTGTTCGACCGATTGCGAGCGCGAGATGTTTCTCGAGATTGATCTGCGTTCGGGCTATCATCGAGTTCGTGTCGAGAGGTGGATGTCCAGAATTGCGTTCGGACGATGCGGGCATTATGAGTTGAGTCATGTCTTTTGGGTTGACGATACTCGTGGTATTCATGGATTTGATGAGCGAGTGTTCAAACCATTTTGAACACGTTTGTGATAGTGTTCATTGATGATATCTTGGTTTATTCTCGCTCGGGCGGGAGCATGCGGGCGTTGAGGCTGTCTTGTGATTCTCGAGATCGTGATTTATGCGCCAAGTTTTCCAAATGTGAGTTTTGGTTGACTTGATGGCGTTTCTTAGGCATATTATGGTGATGGCGTTAGTGAATCTGGCGAATCGGCGATCGAGGACTTGGCCTGAACTGCTACTCAAACAGAGGTTCGCGATTTTACGGGCACTTGCGAGTTATTATCGGCGGTTCGTGGAGAAGTTTGCTTATCTACGCACCGTTGACTAAGTGACTCGGAAAGCGGCCAAGTTCGATGGTGATGCTTGTGGCGGGGTTTCGATTCTTTGAAAGAGATTGGCAGCGCCCGTTCTTACTCTTCCGGAGGTCGGATGGTTATATGCGTGTATTGTGATCGTCGGGCATCGGGTTGGGATGTGTGTTGATGCGGCATGGCGGGGTTATAGCATATCGTCGGCGGTGAGAAAACACGGAGGAACTACCCGCGTGATTTGGAGTTAGCGGTAGTGATTCGCTTTGAAGATCTGGAGGCCTATTTGTATGGGGTTCGCGTGGATATTTATCTGACCACAGAGCCTCGGTATATCTTGACCGGAGGAGGCTGAACTTACGGCGAGAGCGGTGGTTAGAGTTGCTTAAGGATTACGATGTTGATATCTGTACCACGGGGAAGGCGATGTTGTGGCGGATGCTCTTAGTCGTAGGTCGATGGGAGCCTATCGGATGTGCGGTAGAGAGGAGGGACATGGTTCGTGATTTGCATCGATTAGCGAGCCTTGGTGTCAGTTTGATTGATTACGATAGCGATGGGGTTAGAGTTCGTGAGGTTAAGTCTTCCGTACGTCGAGGAGGTGAAGAGCGGCGATTCGAGATCGGCTTTGATTCGATATCGTGTCTGACTCTTACGTGAGGCGAGGTCGCTTTGAGGTAGCACGATGGGGTGCTAAGGTTTGAGAAGCGGTATGTGTTCGGATGTTTGAGACTTGTGAGTTCTTGAGGAAGCACCGGTAGCGTTACTCTATCCGTCAAAGTCGACCAGATGTACCACGACGCCCAGATGCGTGTATTGGTGGGATGGCTTGAAGAGAGCGTTGCGAGTTCGTAGCTCGGTGCGTGTTGTCGGCGGTGAAGGTAGAGCACGAGGCACGGTGGTTTATTCTGACGATTGAGATCCGACACGGAAGTGGGAGGTAATCAACATGGACTTCATCGCGGGATTACCTGCTTTCGGAGGAGACATGATTCTATATGGGTTATCGTCGGCGGTGGCGAAATCAGCCCAGCTTTCTTCCGTCGGGATGACTTTTAGTGAGATTATGCGGACTTTACATCAGAAGATCGTCGGTGCGTGAGTCCTGCCGATCATATCGGCGAGGCGGTTTACTGGCTAACTTAGAGTCGCTTCGGAGGGTTTAGGGGCGAGTGAGCACAGTCTGCATTTCATCCGCAGAGCAGACGGACGAGGCGAGCGCGCTATCGGACTGCTTGAGGATATCTGCGAGCTTTGTGTTATTGACCGATGGTAGTTGGGAGGATCATTTGCCTCTGGTTGAGTTCGCGTATAATAATAGCTTCTGCTCGGTATTGGATGGCGCGCCTTATGAGGCCTTGTATGGGAGGAAGTGCGGTCGCCTATAGGTTGGTTCGATGTGGCGAGTGCGGCTAGTGGGACGGTTGGTGCGAGCGATGGATAAGGTGAAGCTTATCAAGGCGGCTATTAATGACCAGTCGGCGAAGTCGTATGCGAGATCATCGTCGTCGACATGCAGGTTCGCGATTGATGATTAGGTTTTCTGAAGGTGTCACCCGTGAAGGTGTGATGAGATTAGGGAAGAAGGAAACTTCGGCCCTAGGTACATTGGGCGTTTGGTCGTCGCGAGGTAAGCAAGGTTGCCTATGAGTTGAATCTGTCGTCCGTCTGGAAGCGATCGTCCGGTTTTCACGTATCTATCTTGAGAGATGTATCGGGGATCCGTCTAGGGTACACGTTGGCGATGTCGGTGGCCAGGGGTTATCGTATGAGAGTTTCCATGCGCGATAGTCGATCGTCGAGTTAGGCGTCTGCGGACGAAGGGCGTGGCCGTCAAAGTCTTGTGGCGGAGCGAGCTCGGGGAGGAGATGGCGTGGGAAGCGAGGAGGACATGAGGCGAAGTATCCTCGCTATTCCCGCCTCGGGTAATTCACTTTCCTACTTGTAAATTTTCGTTATCGTTTACGCCTAAGTGTTGTTACGTGGCGTGTGTGGCGTTTGCAATCTAAGTTATGAAGAATCTTATCGTTAAGCGTCTTGGGAAGGAACATTGGGACGAATGTTTCTAAGGGAAGAATGTTATACCGTATTTTCAGTATATGCGTGGGAATACGTCTGAAAGTCTAGCCTTAAAGTTTAGGCAAAGCGTTTTTTTAGGCCTGACTCACAAAGCGAATAGTTTTTCGGCGAAGCGTTTCCACGACTTTCGTAGGGTAAATTCGGCTATGCCATTTCTAATTTTGCGGATTTTTAGAGAGGCGAAACATTTTGGACCAGCGGGAGGCGACACTTGTCACCTCCGATTGATGGACTTGAAATCGTCCGTTTGGACGATTTGGGCTAGGAAGGAACACGTTTTTGTGCCTTGTGCACAAGTCGAGAGTTGGTAGGATATTTGTGTATAGTTAATCCTCACTTTACACTTGCCTTGCACTTGTCTAAATCTTGGCCGTTGGTTGGCCACTTCTTGACCTATAAATACCCCCTTAAGATGAAGAGTTCTTCGTCCACAAATTACTTTCAAGTCTTGAAAATCCTCCCTTCTCCTTGTTAGCCATTTCGTCCAAGCCTCTTCCCCTACAGCCTAAGTGGCCCTTGGCGAATACCCCACTGCTAGCCTGTAAAAATCTACCCCATAAGCAGTAGAAAAGTTACCTTCTTGTATCGTTATAATGCCCAAATACCTAGCCCAAATACCTTAGTACTTAGTAGAAGTTGTGAAGAACTTCTAAGGTTAACTGGAGCATCTGACTTAGAGCAAAACCTTGCTCGGTAGCGACTTTTCTAGGATATTATTGGGCTTGCAGGTAATAATCCTAACCCTCTTTTGTATTAGAGAATGCATCTTGTAGAAGTATAAGAATAAGTATTAATCACTTAGAAGGGTTTAAAGAAGAATAATCAAAGTGTACTTACATAGAATTTGTTTTCCTGATGAACTTATATAGCTCAGGGTAGGGAAGTCTTTGCCCAGACTTAAGTAGAATTATGAACCCGCTGTTTAGAATGACCTTGAGTAGTCTTTGATAGATATCTGTGACTATTATAGGTGACTCTGCTTGCGACATATTGACTTAGCGGTGGTTTTATTTGAGAAGGTATGTGAATCTTCCTAAAGCGTGATATTTTACAATATATATAGTGCGGTAGGCGTCGTGTGTTAACTAAAATATAACTACGGCAATGTCTTTGACTTAAGCCTGAATAATACTTACGGCAATGCCTCGGCTTAAGCTTTGAATAACACCTCTGTGATGCCTCAAACTTAAGCTTTGAATAATAAAGATCTGAAAGCATTTTTAAAGAATCTGAATCTTTTTGAAGAAGACTAATTGGTTTTAAGCGAAGCTTAAGAGTTATACTAACCTTATGGGAGGTTAAGTATAACCACTTAAGATTGATAAAAGGAACGATTTGCCTATGTGTTTATAACGGACTTATATTGAATTGTGAAAAGAATAATAAGATGGTTTGATAAGTAGACATGATATGATGCTATGTGTGTTAGTGTCTTTATAGCGTTTGTGAAAAAGTATTCTTGTTGTGATTATGTTGTTTAAAGATAAGGTGATATGTTAGTATCTTATCACTCGCCTCTTGAGATGATCACAGGGGTTAAGGCGCCCTCCGTCTGGGGTAGACTTCGGTGATGCAGGACCGTGATTCGAGAATACCTGCATGCGGGTCGGGGGCCTATGCGGGCTACGAGTTCGAGTTAGTATGCGGGGTTATACCTCATGCGATGCATGTGGCCGTGCGGACAGCGAGTCGGGGCGATGCAGAGAGTAGCTACCCTCGATGCGAGGTTATACCTCATGCGGGCCCGTGTGAGTGGCCTATGCGGACTCGAGTCGAGTTAGGCTTGCGAGAATGATGATATGGCGAGTGGCCTGTTTGATTATTCGCGACCTAGACAAGACTATTCTGATTACTATTGTTGCTCTTGTTTGTGATGTGGCACTACGTGCGGTTTCCTTAGTTGTTTCGCACGTATTTGTAAGTGGTTTTAAAATGATATGTTTTCATTTAAGTACTTTCTGATTTCGCATACTTAGTACTGTTATGCGACCTCGCCGGGGGCTGCGTTCATCTGCGCGGTAAGAGCGGCAGTGCTAGATCCGCGTCTTAGGATCTCTGCGTTGGTGTCGGGAGCTCCGTCTCTTAGGAGGCTCTACTTTTGGTATGATCTCCTGTTGTAGATAGTTTTATCTGATCGGTATGGCGGGGCCTGTCGCCATAGTTATATATTTCCTTAGAAGTGCATGAGTCGTATTTATGCGATTGTCGGATATAGCGCTAAACCATGATTATATATATATATCTTAGAAAGCGTGTTTCTCACATAAAGCGTATGTATTTTATAAAGCTGTTTCATGTCTTGCTTTATATTTCCGTGATTACTCGATGTATGACTACTTGGGTGCCGATGAGCGCGATCCACGAACCGGGCAGGTCGTGTGATATCTCGATAGAAAAATCCGGAAAAGAGAGTTTCGTATTAGTCGAAGTGAAAACCTAGTGGCTTTCTAGGTTTTGGATTGGAAAGATTGAAGGAAAGTTGTTGGTATGGTTCTAAGGGTCTCAATAAGCGGTTTGAAGTGTCTTGGAGAGGTTAAACTACAAGAAGCGACTTGGATTGGAATTGGATTAAGATTCGTTGAGGTATAATCTTGTTCTTTGAAGTGTTTCGAGATTATTTATTATGTTGTTAGCTTTACATGTTGCTAGTATGTAGTATATGTGTAGAAGTTTATAATGATTATGGATCGATTTTAGCCTTGGAAATTCGAAATGAAATGTAGGCCATGTTATGTTGGATTACAATTTGATCGTTGTTAGAATCGTCGCATGTTATTGACTTGAAGCTTATGGTAGTAATAGCCAAATCGACTTGATATCTTATTATGCTACCAATTTGGATTGAAATGGAAATTGGATAAGAATTAGTTTGGTTGAACTCGAGGTGGCGATTTTGGACTTGTAGTTTGTAGTAGTTGGTTAGTCGTTTGTATTGGACTATCTTACATTTAATTGTGAGCCAATTGGGGTTGTTTAGTTAGCCGTTTGTATTGGACTATCTTACATTTAATTGTGAGCCGATTGGAACATTTAGTTAGCCATTTGTATTGGACTATCTTATTTAATTGTGAGCCAATTGGGGCATTTAGTTAGCCATTTGTATTGGACTATCTTCTATTTAATTGTGAGCCAATTGGGGCTGTTTGGTTATTATGTCGACCTTGAAAAGGTGGCAAAGTGAGTAGAAACAAAGGAGGTCTTTGTCAGATTTTCCGTAGAATTTAGTGACTTGGCACTTAGGATATTCTACGTTTAAAGTAAGAGGTTAATGGGCGTATTGTGACCATTATAGGTTGAAGTACTAAGTATAGCGTATCCTACTTGGAGAGTGGAATAGCTATCAAGGTTGAAATCTTTGGAGCATTTTGCTACTTGTCGACAATCGTCATGAGGTATATGAACCTCTTCCTTCCTTTGGCATGATCCTATGTATGGAATATACTTGTGGTATCATTTCATGTTTCCTTACTCTTAGAAGTTAAGAGGTAGTTATGTGATTTACTACATGTAGAACTTTCCTATCTTTTGAGCATGACTAGTTGCGCGTATGTAATGCAGTGAGCGTCTGAAGTATGATATTTTTACTTGTTTTATGTAATGCCAAGTCGGGTGGGTTGGGAGATTAACTCAACTTCTTTGAAAATAGTAAGGATGTCTTAAGTTGATTTTAAAGTTAAGAGACTTGAAGAGTTTTAAAGTATGTGATACTTGTTCGTTTTAAATGTATAAGTCCTTGGATAGGAAATTGTTTATGGCTAAGGCATAAAGTGAATATAACTTTATGGGAAGTTAGTTATATTTGCCTTATGGAAAAATAAATGACTTGACTATGTAAAAAGGCAACTTGATTTCTGGCATCAATTGCCTGGGTTTTATAATAAAAAGTCGAGTTGATTTGGCTAATTTCTGGCCACAAATGAGAATAAGTATCGAACAAGCCATGCGGCGTTAATAAAGGAAAATGTAATGACAATCCATTATGTTAAAACAAGTAGAAATCCTCATCTGCATAGAAGCTAAGATAAGACAAATTGTATTACATTTTCTAGATCATGGCTACTTGAATAAGATCGTTATAAATAAGTATAACTTATTCACGACGCCTTGAGATTTGTTACAAATTTTAAAAGAGTTTCACGTATGAAGCTTTTAAGACTTTGAAACTTGTTTTCTTAAAAGTTAAGAGACTTGAAGTATTTTTTGAAAGTTAAGAGATTTGATTTGAAAGTATAAATCTCTTAGTTATAAAAGGAATGAGTTTGTCTAAAACCATAAAGGATTATAACGGCTTTATGGGAAGTTGGTTATAACGGCTTTATGGAAGATTAAGAGAATGGTTTTCTCTAGTAAAGTAATCAAAGGAATAACTTGTATTAGGTAAGGGCAAATTGGTTTAAAGGTACCAATTGCTTAAGGTTTTAATAAAGAAGTCACTTGATTTAGAAGCCGGTAATTGTATTTCTAAAAAGGTATTGTGACTTGTCTTGAAAAGTGGATAGGACTTGATACTACGGTGGTTAGTATCGGGGAAGTTTTATTTGGAAAGGAGTCTTTTGAAAAGAATGTACGTACGTAGTACTTTGGCTTGGTTAATTTAGATTTAGCTTTATAGGTCTTGGTGATAGCCTTTGAGTGCGATATTATGTTTTATTACGTTCTTGCGACTTCGGTTGGAGAGGCCTTGTATTGTTATAAGTTACTTGGACGTCTGGCGGTGATGTGGGATTCACGGGTATCTTAGTTATTTGTAGCACTTGGGTTAAATTCGGATTTTATAAAAGACATGGTAGTGCTTATGTCTTGTTTGATGGTCGATCGAGATATGGTAAGAGTATAAATGAGAAGCAAGCCCAGGCGTTATACCATACTCTCGGGGTAGAGTATAAGTGAGGTAAACCCCAAGACGCTATACCACTGCTTTATGTGTTGTTTGTGGCCGTCGAGATAGAGTAAGAGTATAAATGAGGCAAGCCCAGGCGTTATACCACGTTCTCGAGTAAGAGTATAAATGAGGGCAAGCCCAAGGCGTTATACCCCCATACTACCATACTCCGGGGTAAGAGTATAAATGAGGCGAAGCCCAAGGCGTTATACCACTGTTTTGATTGATATTATGGGCGTGAGACCCGTGGTTATATTTTACACTTTTAGTTGTCGACGGTGATGGGGATTCCACGGGCGTACTTTGATATTGGTGTGACTTGATCGCGTCGGTTTGGTAGGGTAGTATATGTGTCCGCCGTAGTGGGGGGACTATGTTATGAAAGATAAGTAAGTTAGATAGAAATGAACTTAACGACTTCTCCTAAGTAAATGTAAGATATGGCTATAACTCTTAATGGAATGGAAAAGATATTGATGTGAAATTAAGTTCATAAGTGGTAATGACACGGCGAGGATACGGTATGTATTTTTATACTTGTCCTTGTCATTCTTTTATCTGATTATGATCACATTTCTTCATGCGTTATTTACATTCCATATTAAATTTTTGTTATCGACCCCGCCGAGCTGCGTTAAATGCCGCGAGTTTAGGTACGAGTTGGTGATCCTTGCTCTTAGGATCTCGGTTGATTTTGAAAGCTCCATCTGCTCAGGAGGCTTAGCTCTTGTGCAGTTTTCCACTGAGTAGTAGATTCATGTATATTCGAGGTATGGCGGGGCCCTGTCCCGTGACAAAGGGGTTATGTTAAAACTCTTAGAGGTCTGTAGTCACATGTGTGGGTCGGTTGTAAAAGAAATGAAAGCGCCGGTTGTATTTATATATGTTGGGAAGGTAGCCTGTCGGCTAACTTTGTTGTTTTACTTCCGATGTTTTATTTATAAGTTTCATGTATGTTCCGCTGATTTTCTCTGATGTTTACCTGTAAGGGTGCCCAGGTAGGGCACCAGTCGCGGTCCCGGGGTCGGGTCGTGACACCTACGATGAGGGATGTCGAGGGCACGTTATGGCCATGCTTATACGATGAGGAATTTCGGGGCATGCGGCCTCGTTATATATATATATATATATATTTGTATATGTATCTGTAAACGGTGAGGTAGGATGCCACAGCGCGTCACGTGGTTATATGTTACACTACGGTGTCGGCGATGATGTGGGATTCCACGGCGGGAGATATATATATGTATTGTGTATGTATGCGCGCGGTGAGTAGGATGCCACGCAGGCGCGTCATGGTTATATGTTACACTTATGGTATCGGCAGTGATGCCGGGGACTCGCGCACGCTTTGATATTTGTGTGACTTGATCGCGTCCGTTGGGCGGGTAGTATATGCGTCCCTCCATAAAGGCGATTATGTTATGAAAGATAAGTAAGTTATATGGTAATGAACTTAATGATTTTTTCCTAAGCATATACGTAAGATGGTGACTATAACTTTATTGAAAAATGAGAAAAGATAATAAATGCGATTAAGTTCACGAGATGGTAATGACACGGTAGGATCTCGTATGTACCACTTTTATACTTGCCCTGTCATTCTTTTATCTGATTATGATTTGTTTCTGTACCTTATTTTCCGCTCCATATTAATTTTTGTTATCTTGACCTCCGAAGTGCGTTAAATGTCCGCGAGTTTAGGTACGATTGTGGATCCGCGAGCTTAGGATCCTGATTCAGCATTTTGAGATGGCTCCAATGTCCCGGAGTTGTCATGTCTATGTATATTCAGGGGTACGGCGGGACCTTGTCCCGTCATAGTTTTTGTTCAAATCTTAGAGGTCTGTATTCATCGTAATTTGGGTAGCTGGAGTTGTTTTACATTGTTAAGCGATGTAGACCGCTTTCGTAATTTTTATGATTATGGCAGCCTTATCGGCTTGGCCTTGGTTTAAAAAAAAAGTGTGTTATTTATCTTCCGCAGTTTA
Organism: Przewalskia tangutica; assembly: GCA_029844215.1. Lineage (NCBI taxonomy): Eukaryota > Viridiplantae > Streptophyta > Magnoliopsida > Solanales > Solanaceae > Przewalskia > Przewalskia tangutica. Next base: position 1,094,812 of record CM056728.1, read on the forward strand.
TTATGTTGTATGATTAGAAGGGTGCTCAGGTAGGGCACCAGTCGCGGCCCGGGGTCGGGTCGTGACAATATCCTTGGATCTTTTACAGACGATTATGGAACCCAACTCCACAGCTATGGCGTGGAATCGATTGCGCGGCATATTCCAAGATAATAGTCATTCTCTAATTGTTATCCTTGAGCAGTAATTTTCAGAGGTGGCTATGGTGAATTTTCAAAACGTTTCTTCTTATTGCAAACGCCTCAAGGACTTGGCAAACCAATTCAGCAACGTGGGTTCTCCTGTTTCTAATAGTCTTCTAGTTCTTCAGATGGTTGCAGGCTTGTCAGAGGCCTATATTGGTGTTGCTTCGATTATTCGTCAGAGTATCTCCCTGCCAGAATTTTATCAAGCCCGTTCTATGCTTACTTTGGAAGAAGTCGGATTTGCTAAGAAAGTAGCGATTGAGGCCAGTCTTGTCGTCATGATGACTGCTTCCAATTTTTCTTCTTCCAATCCAGCCAACGTGACCCAAAATCACAACGGGGGTGGTAAGAAGAGCCAAAATCGGAAGAATAATAGAAAGAATCGTGGCGGCAACAACGGAGGCAACCGTCCGCAACGATGCGATTTTGGGGCCCGGATAGTGGCGATGGGTCGGTAGCGCTCGCGCTTCTGATGCCGCGGTGCCTCGATGTCGGCCGGTCTGGCGCGCATGGCTTCTTCCCGGTCGACTTGGGTTGGACTGCAGTATGGCGACCCATGAGTCCAAAGATACTTGGGCCTCGCCCCCATCAGGCCCACCACGAAGTGGGGCCCACTCAGACCGACATTGAAGCAGCGATGCACACGCTGGGATTGACTCAACCGGACTCAAATTGGTACATGGACACCGGCGTCACTACCCACATGACATCCGACCAAGGTACTCTCTCGTCTTATTCCAATTTGAGCACTAATCGTGGTATAACTGTTGGTAATGACAGATCTATTCCAATTAAGGGTTATGGTAATAAAACTTTGTCCCCTCCTCATCCACCACTTGTCCTGAAAATACCCTTCATGCCCCAAAATTGATTAATAATTTGGTGTCTATCCGTAAATTCACCACTGATAATTGGGTTTTTATTGATTTTGATCCGTTTGGATTTTCTGTGAAGGATTTCAAGACGGGGAGTCCTCTCATGAGGTGTTACAGTAGGGGAGATCTGTATCCAATCACACAGAGTCTCAGTATCTCGCGTCAAGATATGTCATCCACTTTTGCAGCTCTTGCTCCTTCCTTGTGGCATGCACGTCTAGGTCATCCAGAGTCGTCTATTTTATCTTCTTTAAATAGACATAAGTTTATTTCTTATAAGGGTACGCGTAGTACTCCATTTTGTCAATCCTGTGCTTTGGGAAAAATTATTAAGTTACCGTTTGTAGCTTCGAATTCTCATACTTCAATGTCATTTGATATTATTCATAGTGATTTTATGGACATCTCCAGTTCTCAGTTCTATGGGTCATCGTTATTATGTTTTATTCTTAGATGACTATTCTAAATATTTATGGACGTTTCCAATTGCGAAAAAGTCTCAAGTTTTTTTAATTTTCATAAAATTTAGAGATTTCATAAGAACGCAATTCGAACGGAAAATAAAAAACATTCAATGTAATAATGACAAAGAGTATGACAATAGGGAATTTAGGGAGTTTTGTGCTCAAAATGGGATAAATTTTCGTTTTTCTTGTCCTCATACGTCTTCACAAAATGGGAAAGCTGAGCGAAAAATTCGTATCATTAATAACATTGTCCGTATTTTATTGGTTCATTCTTCCGTTCCTCCATTGTTTTGGCATCATGCCCTACAAATGGCTACCGATCTATTCAATGAGTCATGTTGGTTATGAAATCTACTATTATAGCTCTATTGTCCTATTAAAAAGGCTACCTTGGTTTATTGTGATAATATAAGTATCATCTACCTTTCTGGTAATCCAGTTCAGCACCAGCGTACTAAACACATAGAGATGTATATTCACTTTGTTCGAGAGAAGATAGCTAAAGGACAAGTACGCGTCTGCCGTGTCCCTTCCAGATATTAGATTGCAAACATCTTTACAAATGGGTTTCCCTCAATCATTTTTGAAGATATTAGAGATAGTCTCAGCGTACGAAGATCGTCCGCTATGACTGCGGGGGTGTGTTAAAGCCCATGTCCGTGATGGCCCATGGCCCATAACAATACAATGCATATTTGGTAAAAATGGGCAGATTTGTCTTAGTGTATATTTGATAAATAGTAGACTTAGTCTTGTACTTTAATTAGTATTATATTATTACCATAATTGTATAGTTAGTCTCCTTATAGAATATGGATTTAGATGTAAAGTAGGAATAAAATTTTCTTATTGTAACTTATATATATATATATATATATATATGTCTTTCATTAATAAGAATAATCAAGAGATTAATTCTTTCAAAAAGGATAATACAAGATGAGTCATAAATTAATATGATTTAGTATAAATATTAAAGCACGAATAATTAAATTTTTGCCATGACACATATATTGATCAAAATAGAAAGTCAAACTCTTTGTTATTTTGTTTGTCTCAAAATATGAAGGCTAAGATACATAATTTGACTTCCAACATACATTTTTTTTAGTTCTTTCTACAAATAGAACTATTTTTAGATAAGACAAATTGCTAGGTGCTATAATTGTGGAAATATTCATTGATCTAAGCCCCTCAAAAGTATCATTGACTCTAGTTAATCCATGAATGTGAGTTAATAATTAATTTACTTTGTGATAGAGATAATAAATAGAATTCTCTCCCTCACAATCTTACCAAATTCTATCCTTTATTTTTGTCAATCAATCATTTATAACCTCTCCTAAACCTTCTCTTAACCTAGTCTGCGATGGCTGCTTCAACTTCCTTTTTCCTAATGCACTATTCTAAATGCAAGCTGCAGGATGGCCTTTTGGAGTTTTCCCCCTTCTTTTCATCTCCTTGGCCTCTTGTTTCTCTTCCTAATCAACAACCAAATCCGTTTGATCACCACCACAACTATCGCCACCACCAGCGTCCGCGTTGGCGTCATCTTGAAACCGACCTTCCTGCATGTTCCTGTCTTTCGGGAGGCGCCTGCTTTTCGCAATGGGAAGGACTGCGGTTCATCGGCCGCCGACCATATTCATTTGTCCATGACCCTTGATGCTAATTACTTGAGAGGTACTATTAAAACGTATGACCATCTCATTTAAAAATTACTTAAATGATGAGAGATAATATACTTTTCGTTACTTTATAATATTATATTTCTAAAAGCTTCTTAAATATGGATCCATCTCGCTATTCTTTTTTATTTTAAATTATATGTTCTGACGATGTAACAATATTCACATAATTAAGTCATTATGATGTAATTACCTATGGCTTCGTACACATGATTTTTTGGTGTCAACATCTCAAGCAAACAATAACAAGCAGTGCCATTTTTTTTATATTTATGCCCAATATCTTCATTTTTCTTATTATTATATTTCATATATACATATCTAGTGAATTTTTTTGACCAAGCAGTATCCCAAAAACCACTTGGACCATGTATATCCACCGTTTCGGCCTAGCAATTATATGTAAATGTCTAGTATAAACATTAATTGATAACTTAATAAAAAAGTAACTAACATGTATGATACAATAGGCCTCAAAGAAATCTATATTGATAATGTAAAAAAATAGTTACACTGTGTCAAATACATGTATCTTTTTTGTTTTTTGTACGACAATGAAATTAGAACTCGGGATGTATTACCTACTTGAATTTCACGTTAACATATGTGATCACGTCTCGTAAAAGTTTAAATTATTAGAGATGGCACATTATTAATTACTTAATTATATTATGACTCGACAGGTACCATGGCTGCAGTGTTATCCATCCTACAACACTCAACATGCCCAGAAGATGTCATGTTTCACTTTTTATGTGTAAGACATGAACCTGTGGTATTTTCTAGCATTAAGTCCACTTTCCCTTACCTCAACTTCAAACTCTACAAATTTGATGCCCACAGGGTCCGTGGCCTAATTTCAAAGTCAATTCGTCAAGCCTTAGACCAACCACTAAATTATGCAAGAATCTATTTGGCTGATTTAATCCCGATGGATGTGAAACGCGTAATTTATCTTGATTCTGACATAATTATCGTTGATGACATCGCGAAATTATGGCAAGTTGATCTTGGTAACAAGGTACTAGCAGCACCAGAATACTGTCAAGCGAATTTCACGACTTATTTCACCGACACATTTTGGGACGACCCGGAATTTTCGCGAACGTTTGAGGGGCGAAAACCGTGCTACTTCAACACGGGAGTTATGGTGATGGACGTTGATAAATGGAGGCGTGGGAATTACACGCAAAAAGTTGCGGATTGGATGGCCATTCAAAAGCAAAAAAGAATATATCACTTAGGTTCTTTGCCACCTTATTTGCTAACTCTAGCTGGAAACATTATGCCTGTTGATCATAGATGGAACCAACATGGATTGGGTGGTGATAATATTGAAGGTAAATGTAGGAGTTTGCATCCTGGGCCTATTAGCCTATTACATTGGAGTGGTAAAGGCAAACCATGGCTGAGATTGGATTCAAGAAAACCATGTACTGTTGATCATCTATGGGCTCCTTACGATCTTTATCGTTCCTCGAGGCATTCCTTCGAGGAGTAATGCGTATAGAGAATGTGTGCAGACAACGACGAATTCTGAATTTTAACTTGAACGGTGCTGTATTTATGTTTTTGGTACCACTGAACCATTGTACGTACTTTAAAATTATGGAATTTGTAAGAATATTTTCCTCAATTGTCATCTTCCAAAAGTGTGGTTAATATACCACAAATACAACATCATATTAGGTTAGACTTATGCTAAGATGAAGATATGATTAGCTAATATCATGCTATCTAATCTACCTATCATATAGATATGATTCTAGCTACTATCAATTACACTAATTACTAAATAATTATAATAAATACAACATTAATTATAATTATTCTAACACTCCCATGCAGTCGAAGCGGAAAGTAGACGTATGCTGAGACTGTTCCGAAAATCTTCAAATAATACCAGCAGAAGACCTTTAGTAAAAATATCTGCTATTTGATAGCGTGACGGGACATGTAAGACACACACTTGGTTTTTCAGAAAATTGAACTCAATTTATTCCTAAAAACATTGCTATGTAATATCATAAATCAAATTCGGACAATCGCGACTGAACATTGAAAACATTGGAGATTGGGCTTTTCCGGCCAACTTCGATAGGTCCACCGGAAGAGACCACCACAATTCTTCTCGTCTCAACCTCCTCTTCAATCCTATACCATTTTCAACCTTCGATTTACAGTTTCTCGTGGTCGATTTTGAGATCGAATTTTCAGACTTTTTTACCCCTGGTGGCTTTTTGAGTCACCGGCAACCACTAAGCCTTCTATGGCCATTGTGGCCACTGGCCGACCTCCCCCTGAGGTCGGTCAACCTCCAACGCTACCCACCCAACCCTTAAACTTCACCAATGAATTCTCTAGCCTACCAAATACTATTCACATAAACCCTGGACCTATTCCCGTCGTTCCCAATGGCGGCGGAGCACATCTCCATCCAATGCCCAACCCCCATAACCCTAGTGGTACTGTGAGTGTTAGCGGAAGGACCACTTTGGTCGAATTGATTCAGAACCGAAACTCTAGGACTTGCGTCGACTCAAGTGCTAGTAATATCCCTCTCAAATCAATCCAATACCTTCATGGCGAACCTACTATGATGTTTAATGAGGAAGAGATAGAGTTAATGATTGTAGAACAAGACTTAAAACTTGCTGTTATTGGTAAGTTTACTCAAGGATGGTCCGACTTTGAATTACTAAGGAAAGAGATTCAAAAGCAATGCGGGTTGAAAGCGGACGTTACAATAGGGCTACTACATAATCGCCATATTCTAATTCGATGTAAAATTGAAGAGGACTATGAAGTGTTGATGTCAAGCCCTGGTTTCTGGATAAAAGAGAAGAACAAGAAATTGTTCATGAGAACTTTCATTTGGGATGTGGCTTTTAATCCAGATGCAGAATCTCATATTGCTTGGGGTTGGATCTCCTTCCCCGGATTGGCCCCTAATTTTATAATAAATCTGCATTGTTCTCAATGGCGGCGGCGGTGGGAAAACCTTTAGCCCTTGATTATGCCACTATGAACAAAACAAGGCCTAGCTGTGCCAAGGTTAAGGTTGAGGTAAACTTGTTACAATCTCATCCTACAAGAATTCAAATAGCTCACAAGAAGAATGACATAGTACATACTAAATGACAAAGAATTCGCTTTGATTTCATACCTAAGTATTGTAATCAATGCAAACTACAAGGCCATGACATTGAGGGATGTTGGAAGATCAATCCGGAGTTGAAACCGGTGAAGAAAAAAGATGATGGCAATGGTGGTGCGAACCCCACTCCTTCCACTTCACAACCTAGCCGGCCAATACCCCCTAACCCCACGAATCAAGATACTAACCCCTCAAAATAACCTAAAAACCCACAAAATATCAATGAGTGGCAAACCAACAAGAAGTCCAAAACCCAAAAATAGTACATTGCCAAAGCAAAATAATCCAAAATACATTCCGAAACACCATAACTTCTTTACTGTTTTGAATGATATGGAGGAGGGGGAGGCTGCAGGCTTTGTGACTGCAGTTGATGATGTTGCAACAACTTCTAAGCTTCTCATTCCTATCGTTGTTGTTGTAGGGGTAGAAAATGCCATTGGTTATGCTCATTCTACAGAGGGCCATTTCATCACGCTCTTGTTGCTTCACGCGTGTGTACACACGGAGGTTATAGCTGCGGATGCTCACAAAATGGTTGTCGCAACAACTGTTGATGTTGCATCACATGCTGTTGTTGGAGATGCTACAAATATTGTTGATGTTGCCAATGTGTATGGTAGAATAAATGCATGAGTTACTGCAACCAAAGGACACAGTGCACATGGTGAAGATATTATGGATGCTGATGTTGAGGTTGATGTTGCTGGTGTTGATGGTACTGGGGTTGCTGATGCAACTCATACAATGATTCATGTGGTTGGTGCTACTGTTACAAAGTCCATGGCACCACAGATACAGGATACTGGTCGGCTTGAAAAGGCAGCAGCAACAACTAGAATTGGTGTTACGGTTGGTCGACAAGCAGTTGATGTCTTCTCTATTGCTGCTTATCCTGCTGATGTTGTGGTCTCTGGGGTAGATGATGCACATGTGCTTACTGATATTGTGGTCCCTGATGCTAGTTCACCATGTGAGCCACAAAACAGTGTTGGTAATTCTCATGCTGCTGCTGGAACTGCAGTCTACACATCTCATGCTGGTTTTGAGGGTGCTGCAGCTACTGCTGCTCCGGCAGATATTGTTGGTACTGATGTTGTTAATGCTGTTGTGGCAGCACATGTTGATCTTGTGGTGACTGAAAATGCTGAAGCAGAGACAGATGTTGGAGTTGCTGTTGCAGCACTCCAAGGGCATGGAATTGCCGCAATTACTGGTTGGTCTGCAACTTCTGTTGCTGCTGGAAATTTATCTTCCGGAGTGGCTGTTGGTGCTGTTGGTGTGGAGCATGATGTCGTTGCTTTGGCTACAACTGAAGCTGCTTCTGGTGCTGGCACTGCTTATACAAAAACCGCTCTTAATCCAACAGCCCAAGTCTACATTCCAATGACCATAAGCCCACAACAATGCTTTCAAAATGAAGGCACCTCAGAAATAATAGAGAATGGGTATAATACTATGACAGAAGATGACCTAGCCTTGTTTGAGAAAATATTTCATATATGTGCTTGGTCAACAAGGACATTGTAGAGGTTTCCCGACCTTTGAGGAGGTTGTGGGGGACAAAAACCATCACTATAGGGAGATTGGAGTAAAACAATATGTGGAGTTGATGGTTGATGATATGCCGAGAATCCATAAGTTGCCATGGTACATGGATAAGGACTGGGCAGACTTGACAGAAGCTGATACACTTGTACTTCGACGTATATTTGTCAAGGCAATGCAAAAGTACGGAGATTGCAATGGTATGCTCACCTTTGAGGAAGTGCTTGTGGACTACGACCGATACTACTATCATTGGCCAGCAGAGAGATATATACATCATTTGAAGGAGACTGCAGGGGATTTAGATGACGTGCAAGACAAGACCACTATTCCAGGTACTACCTTTGACTCTGATTCTGAATTTGAGGGCTTTGGTCTATTCGATGAAGAGGTAGAACCACATTTGCCGAGGTCAGAAACGCCTATGATTATGTATAATATCAGGCCAACAGATGCAGATTCAGAAGAGGATTCACTTGAGGAAGAAAGACTGATCATGGGGAAAGAGAATCTATCTCCCTGGACTTTTACGCTGAAACAAAAGAGACACACCAGGAAGGGTAGTTGGGATGGCAACATGCCTGCTACTAGAGTGCATTATAAACTCTGTGATGATCAAAGAATATCTCATTTTATCTTCCTCTTTCTTTTTACATTCGGGATAATCTTACTCTTTGCCCAGATAGGAGTAGCAGGCGAGGTAAGGATAATCCAATTTGCTTGTAATTCCCTTTTGGGCCCCTTGCTTCCTATTATAAAATTACCTCGGGCCGTGAGTCCGTGGATTGTAAAAAAAAAAGACACACACTTGTCTGCGAGCGACATTTTCACGAACAAAGTGAATAACTAGCTCACGGAAGGTATTGTTTACATGTTGTGATGACAGGTACATGGCTAAAAAGTGGAGGACGAAAAACGTGAAGAGAGGAGGAAATCGGCTCGGCGCCCAGCAGAGGGCCTTGGCCCCGAGAATGCGGAAAGGCGCAGGAAGTTGGGCGCCACGGCGCCCGATTCAGACCGCGCCGAAAGTCGTAAGGTCTACGGTTTAGCCGCGCGCTAAATCGAGCGCCACGGCGCCGGAAGTTCAGAGGGTCGCAGATGTTTGGGCGCCACGGCGCCGATCTCAGGGCCGTGGCGCCGCGACAAAAAACTGAAATTAAAGTAGCCCTAATCCGATTTCCTCCCTCCAAATCAAAAACCCAAACCCTTCCTCTCTCCAAAACCCACGAAATCAGCCCTCATTACTCAAAATCTTCCACAAACTAAACTCAATCACAACCAAAGTACTTCAATCCCTTGCACCCTTAACCATTTCAAACAACAACCCTCATTCTATTGCCTCAATCCATCACTAGGAACAAGAAAAATTTGAAAAACACCGTCCAAGGTAACTTTCATCAATTTTCTTGAAATTTTCAGAGCAAGTAGGAGAGGTAATTCATAAGTTTGGGGATGTGCTCCATGGGTGGAGATTGTGGGGTGTTGAACCTGTGATTTGAGTGAAGCTTGGGGGTTGAATATGTGTTGTATTTTGCTGATTACGCTGTGTGTTGATTGGTGTGATTGAAAGTTCGGTAATCTCATCAAACAGAGAACGCCACAAAAATTTTCCAAAATGTCTGCCAGGAAAAGAGAGCTTCCACATCCGCCTCCGTTCCACAATATGACGCTACTAGGTTTGTCAGTCAAAAAACAGAAGACAGATATTACAAACTTAGTACTAGACCCTTGATCCCTGAGCGATGAATAGAGTACCAAAGAGAGTCATTTAAGGATAGAGATGTCTATGAGCCTGTTCGGGCAATGATAGAGGTCATGGGGTGGAAGAGATTTGTTAATCCGAAGAGAATAGTACTACAGAACACCGTAATGGTGAAAGAATTCTATGATAACTTTCCGAAAAGGGTAAATGGTAGATGCTTTGTGAGAGGACAGTATGTGCCTGTGACGGCTGAGGTGGTGAATGAGCTATTAAGAACAGCTGATATTGAAGAAAGAGGCGATGATCGAAGCTATTTCAGAACTTGGTCTAGAGATGCCAACAACATCGATTGGGATATCGTCGCAAACACATTATGCTACCACTCGGCCGAGTATGATATTGCCACGAAATAGATCAAGAGGATCGAGCGGATGTCGATTCAACAAAACGATGCGGTTGGTTATATTTAAATCGTTCACCGATTCCATCGATGCACTTCACCAGAGTGTCAGCGGATAGAATAAAGATGATATATGGAATTATAGAAGGGAAGACGATTGATGTTGGGAAGGAGATATTGCAGAACATTGGAGAAACCAGTATGTTGGTCACTACAGGTGGTTTGGGACACTGATCACTTATTTGCAGTTTATGTTCTAGACATGGAGTCCCAACCCTAGCCACCGATACATATGAGAAGGGCCAACCTCCTGTGACATATGTGATAGTGCATGCCTTCCCAGAACCAGTTCCTCCAGCAGCAGCAAGAAAGAGACCACCACCAGCAGCAGCAGAAGAAATGGCCGTGGATGAAGATGAGCTCGAGACAGAGGCTCGCGTAGGCGCAGTAGCAACCGCCGCACTGAATTGGAACCTCCGGTGCCTATGATGGAGCAGTTGCTCATGAACCAGCGGAGGATGATGCAGAGTTTTGACACAATGATACAAGGTCAACATGACCTGAGGCAAGGACAGCAAGAAATAAGGCAGGAGCAACGACAATTGAACCTGAGATTTGATGAGATGAGTTCCTTGTTCAACCAGTGGTCCATGCATTATCCGCCGCCATCGCCACCATTTTAAACCAAGTCTGTAAGTTGTTCCGTCTTTCTTTTTATTTTTGAGTCTTGCACACATTAGAGACAATGTGTGATTTAAGTTTTGGGGGGGGGGGGGATTCTTAGTTATTTTTGATGTGTTTTTGAGTCTTTTTGTGTTATTTTCTATGTTTATTTGAGTCTAATTTTTTTTTATGATCATGCATGTTGTAGTTACTTGAAACGCCTAGTGAAGTAAAGTTGAATAATGTAATGGAATTAGAAGCAACCATCTGAACACTTAGGTTAGATATGCCAAAAATTCATGAAATCAAACTATTTGGGGTATCTTGCTTGATTTATGCATTGTTAGTGATTAAACTTACGTATGCGCTGCTTTATTTGGCTAAATAGTTAGAATATGCATGTTATGGAGATGATTCAGGCATTTCTTTGTTAGCCCTTTTTTACCATTCATTGCCTATCCCTGACGTCACAATCGTATCACTAGTCAGCCCCATTGAGCAAAAAATAAGACATTTCTTTGACACCCTATAATTCCATATTGTGCCATAAGTGGAAAAAATTGAGTTGTTTGGAATATAAAGTGTTGAAAAAGGAAACAAAAGAGAGTGAACAATTTTGATGCACCCGAATGAAAAATACTAATAAATAGGCAAAAGTCTAAGTTTGGGGGTGCCTACTATTCATCAGACACATCATTCTCTCAAAACAAAAGAAGGGAAAGATAGGTATGATGTGAAAAAGAGAATCAAAAGAAAAGGGAAGAATCGAAAGCAAAAGAGCTTATGGTACGTAAATTGAGCCTAAAAGCCTATTTTTACCTACCCCTGCCTAAGTCTACATTACAACCCTGAAAAGCCCTGAAAATCTCTAATATGTGTATTCATGATTAGTGAAGAATAACAAGTAAACATGCCATAGAATTTTGAAATTGACATGCATAGTTAGGTATTCTTACTTCCATTGAGCATGATTAAATTGAATTTGCGAAATATCTGACTTGATGTGTTTAGAATGCTAAAAATCCATGTTATATGTTCCTGCATATTATTCTACTAACCTTCATGCTTTTCTAAGTAACAATGATGCAGCAAATTGATCAATGTCTTTGAGTCATTTTATTTTCTTTTCTTTCGTGTCTTTGTTTATATTTTTTTATCTTTACTCGAGGGCGAGCAAATGTTAAGTCTGGGGGTGTTTGATCGGTGTATTTTATATATACCGTTTGAGTCATTTTTAGTTAGTCTTTTGTCCATTTTTGTACAAATATGTGTCGTGTTAGGATACATTTTCTTTCTTTTGAGTCACAATGGTTTAAAGTGGCACATTGGCGAGAAGGAGCGAAAAGAGGGCAGAAACAGAGGTTTCAGAGCTCAAAAAGCTAAAAAGTTGGCAACCCGGGCGAGAAACAGGGCGGCGCCGCGGCGCCAACCAACCAACAGCAGCAGAGCGCCACGGCGCCCAAGAAGCAGAGAGCCACAGAAGATTCGGCGCCGCGGCGGGAAATCAGCCAAATCTGAATAGGAATGGGCCAAGGCCAAGAAGGAAAAGGTTTGAGACGTTTTTGGTGATATAAAAAGGACCTTTAGGTCAGATTTTGAGAGGAGAACACCTTACAATTCATTACAACTTGAAGATCAAGATTGGAGACTTACTTTTGAGTAATTTCTTGTTTTTTATTTTATTTCCTTTTGTATATGTTGGATATTAGTTTAGTTCTTGGCATGTCTATGGCTAGGAACTAACTTAATTTAGGGCTTTCCATGTCGAATCGCTTGAACCTCGTTCTTATGAATTAATGCATGTTTTGGTTTCTTCTTATTATTGTTGAGATTTATTCAATAATTGTTTTGATTGCTTGGTAATTAATTGATCACTAATTATCATAACTTATATGATTTCTAATCGAAAGCTGAAAGAGGAGATTGTGAATATGCTATAGTTGAATAAACATAGCTTTAAATCGTGGACGAAAATACCCCGATACTTGTGTAGCTTAATAGGTTATTGCTCTTAATACTCCTTTGTAGTCAATCTTGTCATCGAAAGATAGAAGGGCTCTACATTGGGGTTGAGTGTTTATATTACCTTAACAGGAGTATAAAACGGCTTAGTTAACCTGTTATCTCAAAATAGAAGAAGAACCTTAATTATTTGCATTAACGAGTAAAGCGAACGAATAGTTGAGGAGATTTGAAAGCCCTATTTCCACCATATCTGAAGTAAAGTAAAGTAAATTAGTTAGCATCTATAATCATAGCTATAAACAATTCATCAAATTATCGGTTACCAAATAGATACCACAGAATAGAGGTTGATAATTGGACACTAATCCCTGAGGACGATAACTCAGTCTTCTAGACTATATTACTTGTCACGACACGTGCACTTGCGTTTAGTGTGTGCATAAATTGCGCATCAAGGGCCCCTATCAGGTTGCGGTAAAGTATCGGGTCGGCAAATGGCTTGCCGGAGGAGACGCTTAACTTGGGTTTAGTATCAACCGTAGTTGCTGACGGCTTATAGGATGACATGTCAGTCCGTTCAATAATTTATGTTGTGTACTTCTTTTGGGATAAGAATAAACCACTGCATGACGTGTCACCGCTATCCCTAAAAAATAATTCAATGGACCTAAATCTTTCATAGCAAATTCAGAGCCAAACAGTGACATGATGGACTTGCGAAGAGCATAGGAAGAGACATTCAATATAATATCATCCACATATAAAAGAAGGTAAGCAATATTATTACCCTGACGGTAGATGAACAGAGAATTATCCGAACGACTGTTAAAAAATCCAATATGTGAAACAAAATCTGTAAACCTCTTGTATTAAGCGTGGTGTCACGACCCAACCCCGGGGCCGCGACTGGTACCCTATCGGGGTACCCTGTCAGGTATATGTCAGAGAATAGCAGCGGAACATACATAACACATACGTATAAAAAGGTAACATCACTGGCCAGCCGGTAAGACTGCCTTCCATAAAACATACTTAACAAAAGTATAATAGTACGACTGGTCCTTAGCCCAAAACATAAATGTGACTACGCACTTAAAGATAACAATCACGGACACAGCCCGCCATACCCCGAATATACAAAGTACCTATAGCATCGTGGAAAATCCGTACTAAAATAACAAGCGTCGGAGGGATGGAGCTTCGACACCGGAAGAGTGATCCTAAGAACGAGGATCCACACCGCTTACCACTGCGGCGTTAACGCAGCCCCAGGAAGGGTCGCACAATATGTACCAAGTATGTAAAGTCGAAAATACTGTATCGATATCAAGTCTAAAAGCAAGCCGAGTCATGAAAGACAATAAAATACCTTTTATCGGCCTTACTAACAATGAGAGTGACAAGTATATATATATAATCGCATAAAATAGAGGCCCATGATCAAAACGGTACCTCGCGTAGTATCAATAAAACCATCCTACTCCGGGACTATTTCACCGCACGGGTCCGTGGACCGCATGGTACTCGTCTCGCATCTGCACCGCCGGCACGGGACTATTTCACCGCATAAGCCCATAAGGACTCGCATGAGGTATTCCTCGTCACGGGTAGCAAATCCACTAACAGGTGGTATAACGATCTTCGGGACTTTCCTCGTATATACTCTTACCCCGGAGCGGATGGTATAACGATCTTGGGTACCTCGATATACTCTTACACCGAGCAGATGGTATAACGATCTTGGGGCTTGCCCGCCGGATATACTCTTATCTTGAGTGCAGATGGTATAACGATCTTCGATCGCCCGCCGGATATACTCTTTACAAGCGTATGGTATGACGATCTTGGGGCTGGCCCCTCAGACATACTCTTACACTGAAGGAGGTGGTATGACGATCTTGGGGCTTGCCCCTCAGACATACTCTTACCCTATCTCAAACTGTCATCATATCATAAATGAGTTAAGAAAACTTATAACTTCTTTTAGTCTTGTTCATATACTCTCTCATTTTAGTTTACTTAAGACACTTAATCATATCTTTAATAAAAGAACACCGGGAGTTTAACCCAAGTACTACATACTTCAACTCTTTTGAAAATGACTCTTCTTAATACATAAAAACCTTTGGGCAATTGATACCTTAAAATCAAGTTGCCTCTCCATATACTTATCTTATTTAGAGTAAATCTCTTCTCATCAACCTTTTATGAAGCTAATAAACCAACTTCCCATAAAGTTGTTATATTAACTGTATACTTTAGTAAAATCATACTTTTTCCTTAACTAAGGGAATTATACATTCTTAAAATGAAACAAGTCATTATATACTTAAAACAAGTAAGAATACCAAATCTTCAGACGTCTCATTACTACATAGTTTCATCTATTCATGCTCAAGAGATAGGAAAGCTTCACATACCTCTTTGGTCAATCCACTTGCCAAGTCCAAACTACCGCAAGTAATATTTCAACCTATAATAGTCATGATACGTTTATTAACCTCTAATCTTAATGTAGAACAATCCAAGTTCAAAGTCATTAAATTCTAAGGAAAATTTGGGCAGCATTTCCTTTGTTTCTACACACTTTGCCACCTTTCTCAAGGCCAAATTTATCATCCAAAACACCACATTTACGGCTCAATCAATCCAATAATTCAAAGGGGATTCCACACCCAAAATTCTGCCCAATAAGTTTACAACAATTCACTTAACAATTCTAAGGTAGTTTTTAGGCTACAACATGCTCATAATCTCTTCTTAACCCATTCTTCATATCCAAACCACATTTTCTAGCATGCAATGACTCTAAGTGCATTATTTTACTACCACAAGATCTTTTTTCTAAGCATGCAACACTAGAACTAAATCTAAAGGAAGAAATGTTACCTTAAAGTTTTAGCCAAAACTTATCCCAAATATTGCTAGCTTCCTTGCCAAGAACACCACCACAATAATGCCAACAAGCTAGCTCTGCAAGCTTCCTTTTCTTGCTCTTAACTTTCAGATTTTTCTTGGGTTTTTAGAGAGAAGGAGAGCTGATTTTTAGAGAGGAAGATGTTTGGGAGATGACCAAGTCTACAAGACTTGGTCAATATAAGCCATGCAAGCAAAATCAGATGGGGGACAGTTGTCACCCGCCCATGGCCTTTTTAAAAAAGAAAACACACTTTCCTAAGTTTTTCCGCCCAAAATCCCGCCTCGGCATGCGCTGAAACCTCCGCAGCTCTCGGACTTTCGCGCGCGCACGCTATCCGGCGCCGCGCTGCAATCTCAGTGACCCTCCAGAACTTTAGCGCGCGGCTCATCCGCGCCGCGGCCACGCCGCTTTGCAAACGCATTCTGTCCGATCGGCGAACTTGTAACTCGTGATAACTTTCCACTCCGACGCCCTATCGACGAGCGGTTGGTTGCGCTGGAATCTAGACTCAACGAACTACGCCCTAGGCCTTTAAAATACTTAGGAACTCTCAATGAATCGGGTCATAACCCGCCCCAAAGTTGACTAAAACCCGTCGTAATAATCCACAACCCATCCTTTGAAAATTTTAAGTCTTATATGCCAGACGTTCTCATACGTAGGTCAGAACTACTGGTATAACATTCTCCCTTAGAAACATTCGTCGAATGTTCCTTCTAGGCTTACTCAAATCATATTATCGACATAGACCCTCTCAACTACTCTTTTGCAAAAATAAGGAAGCTCCACGAGCCACAAATGACTTAAGCGAAATGCAATCAAAACTAACAAGCGTGAAAGTAGGTTACCCGGAGGTATAGGGAATAAGTGAGGATACTTCTTCATCATATCGCCCTCGCTTCCCATGTCATTTCCTCCTGTTGCTCCGCCATAGCACTGGACTAAGCCACATCTTTCGCTCAAGTCGCTTAACTCGACGATCGAGTATCGCTACGACTCTCCTCATACGATAACGCCTCGCTACTTGGACATCCCGAACGGGTGCACTCTAGATGGATCTCCGATACATTTCCGCAACATGTACACATGAAAAATCGATGCACCGCTCCAAATCGGACGGAAGATCTAACTCATAGCAACCTTGCCTACCCTACGACAATCGATACGCCCAATGTACTGGGCTAAGTTTCCCTTTCTTTCCAAATCTCATCACGCCTTCATGGGCGATACCTTTAGAAAAACCCAATCATCTATCTCAAATTCCAAGTGTCGGCGCGATGATCTGCATACGACTTGCCGACTCGAGCCGCTAACAACCGCCTCTGGATAAGTTTCACCTTATCCATCGCTTCTTGAACTAAGTCCGCCCGACTAATCGACTTCTCCCACTCGAACCGACTATCGGTGACCTGCACTTTCTCCGTATAAGGCCTCATGCGCGCCATCTCGAATCTGGAATGGTAGCCGTTGTAAGCAAACTCCACAAGAGGCAAATGATCCTCCCACTACCACGAAATCAATAACACAAGCCCGCAAAGATATCCTCGTTGTCGGATAGTGCGCTCTACCGTCCGTCGACGGGATGAAACGCCGCATCGAGACTCACCTGTGTCCCTAATCCCTTCGAAAAGACCTCCGTAAATTAGCCGAGAACCGGGCTCCTCTATCTCGATATAATCGACACCGACTCCGCGTCTCACAATCTCTCTAATATATAATCGGCATAGTCTCACCGAGAACGTCGCTCGACCAGGAAGAAAATGGGTCGATTTCGTCACCACGACAATCACCCAAATGGAATCATGCTTCCTCGAGTGGTAGGTAGCCCCGTAATAAAATCCATATTTATCACCTCCTACTTCCAAGTCGAATATCAATAGCTGCAATGTTTCACCGGGCTTCGTGCTCAATCTTAACTCGCCGACAATTCGCACTGTGCCACGAACTCCGCAACGCCCTGCTTGGCCATCCCACCAATATACGCATCGAGGTCATGGTACATCTTAGTCGACCCGGATGAATAGAATAACGAGCCAGGTGCCTCCCAAAATCTGGCGAAGTCTGTACATCGGGGAACACACAACCGCCGAATCTTAGCACCCCATCAGCGCTACCAAATAGACTCTCTCTTTACGAATAGCGGCGTCTCGATGCGCATCAAAATCGGATCCTCATCTGCCGCTTCTTTACCTCCTCGACGATAGAAGACTCGGCAACCTCTCGAACCCGAATTCCTCACTATCGTAATCAACCAAACGAACCCCGAGGCTAGCTACCGATGTAACTCTCGGACCATATCCTCTTCTCTGTCGAACATCGACGGACTACCCATCGACTGCGACTGGCGCATCCGCAACCACATTGGCCTTCCCGGTGGTATGTAATATCAACATCGTAATCCTTAAGTAGCTCCAACCACCGCCTCTGCGCAAGTTCGCATCCTCTGGTGAAGATGTCCGAGACTCTTGTGGTGCGTAAATGTCCACATGAACTCCATATAAATAATGTCTCCGGATCTTTAAGGCATGAATCATCACTGCCGATTCCAAGTCATGCGTGGGATAGTTCTTCTCATGCTTCCTGCCGCCGAGATCATGTTATAACTCTGCCGTCTTGCATCAAGACGCACCAAGCCCGACACCGACGCTGGCCACAATAAACCATATCCATCTAAGCCTGCGGGAAGTAAGAACCGGGAGGTCGCCAACTTCTCCTTTAGCAACGAAAACTTTCTCACAGTATCCGTCCACCGAACATACCGCTTACGTGTCGCCTTAGTCAACGCAGTCTTTGAAATAAGCAAACTTCTACAAACCGCCGATAATAACTCGCAAGGCCCAAAGCGCGCAGTCGGTGTAGTGGTGCAGGCCATGTCTTGGCTTCAATCTTCAGATCAACTCGAATACCATCGGCCCGATAAAATGCCCTAAGAAAGCCACCGACGGCCACTAACTCGCTTCGAGAACTTGGCATACAATCACGGCCTCGGAGGACTCAATACCGCCTCAAACGACCAGATGCTCTGCTCTCAGGCGCGAGTACACCAAGATATCATCAATGAAAACTATAACGAACATATCCAATAATGGCTTGAACACCCTATTCATCAAATCCATGAACACTGTTGGGGCGTTGGTCAACCCGAAAGACATCACCCTGAACTCATAGTGCCCATACCGGGTCCTGAATGCAGTCTTTGGGATATCTATCTCTCTAACTCGTACCTGATGATAACCAGACCGCAGGTCTATCTTGGAAAAACACTTTGCACCCTGCAACTGGTCAAACAAATCGTCAATCCTGGGGAGGGGATATCTGTTCTTGATAGTCACCTTGTTCAGCTGCCTGTAATCAATACACATACGCAGCGTCCCATCCTTCTTCTTCACAAACAATACTGGTGCTCCCCAAGGAGAAACACTTGGCCTAATAAAGCCTTTCTCCAAAGAAATCTTTGGTGGTCCTTGACTCCTTCACTCGGCGGTGCCAACTGTATGGCGGAATAGATATCGGTCGAGTATCGGCGCCAAGTCAATGTAAACTCAATCTCCTCTCGCGGGGATACGAGCTCGTGCGGGAATACGTGCGAAACTCTCTAACGATCGGGCCGATCAAGGTCGGTGCCTCGACTTCGGTGTCGAATACCGAACCATATGATAGATGTACCCTTTCCGCACCATCTTCCTAGCCGAGGTAAGAAATAAACTTACCCTACGGCGCAGATTCCCTTCCACTGATAGCAGCCGCCGAAAGCCAGAACCGAACTAATCTCTCTACGGTCCACGTTAGCATAGCAGATGCTAGCCAATCCATACCCATAATCACATCAAAGTCTGTCATATCCAACTCTATCAAGTCGGCGAGTCCGACGGCCATCTATAGTCACAAGACAAGCCTTATACACTCGCCGCCTACCATCGAATCACCCATGCGTAGCCACCTCAAAAGGTCTTATGGACTCGGGCTCTATCCCTATTCTACGGCACATGAGGAGATATGTAGGACAAGGTAGAACTCGGATCTATCAAAGCATATACATCACAAAGAAACCAATAATGTACTGCGGCGACATCGCGACGCCTCACGTCCCGCTTACCGACATAGCATATATGCGCTTACGAGGACCGCTAGAATCGAACCCCTACCACGACCTGCCGCGGCCTGGCCCATAGTACCACGCCCTCGGCGTCTAACCATCGAAGATGAAGATCCGACAACGTGCCCGTCGGTTGAACTGCATGCTCCGCGCTGGGGCGACGACAATCCTTCGATGGCCTCGCTGCCACAAGAGTAACATGATCTCGAACCCATACGGTGACTCGCCGGATGAGACCTACGCGACGAACGCACCGAGAGGTAGGTGGTCTCGATTAGCCGGTCTCGCCTCGCGAAAACTCGACGCCCCGAGCCCACGACTGCTCCGAATAACCTGCGATCGGACCTTCCGGAAAGCGTGAAGGAGCACTCTGTCGCTGGCCGGAAGGTGGATCTAGTTCGCTTCGAGGCCGCCGCCTCAAATCGCCACGAGAACGATGTCTTCGCCCTTGGCCGACCCAAATCTAGCCGATCCCGCTCTCTGTCGCCAATCCTCGCAGACGCGCGCTGCATCCCGGCAATATCCATCCTCGGTGAAGAGCCACCCCCGTCACGATGCATCATGCGACGGTCGGTCCCATCACGTATCTATGAACCCCATGCGCCATATCACTACAATGGTGTGTGCATATCGGCCAAGGAGTCAAACTCAGTGTACTCACGATAGTCCTCCCGCCTGTCTCAAGGTCAAGAACCTATCTCGCGGGCTCTCCTCACCTCGTGAGGCAAGAAGTGGTCTGAACGCCTCGTGAACTCCTCCCAATCACCGGAAGAGCGCCTCACCCGACAATACCCATGACTCAAACCAGTTCAACGCAATATCGCGTAACCGTGAAGCTAGTATAATGCACTCACTCCGATGCCCTAAGAACTGCATGGTCCGTCAGAATCGCCGACAAACTCCTGCGATCCTCATCAAATCTCGAACCATAGAACTCGGGTGGGTGACAACCCAGAAATCCCGAATCCGTAAATCGGCTCTGGGTTGGCGCCGCTTCCCGTGCCGCCGCCACTATCTTTGGTCGATGGCAGAATCATTCCCGTAATCTCATACTGTGCCACATGCGTGAGCCGAGGCTCGTCGCGATCTCGATGGCGCGTCCGCCTCGAACTTCGCTGGTGACGACGACGACGTGGAACTCGCCGCCTAAACATCATCTCTGGTAAGGATTGGGCTGCGCCTCGTGACTCTCCGCGTCCACTGGCGACTCACCGCTTGCCCTTCGGGCCGCGGTTGCCTTGCGTGGAGGCATAACTGATACATAAAGGAAAACATCAGGGGAGATTCAACCTATAACTCAGCTCTATTGCACGATCTTAGAGTGAAAGAATGGAAATCAATCCTAAATATCCTGCAGCCTCCTGATTATAGATATGGTGCACGACACACCGATAATCAAGACTTACTGACACGGTCAGGACACTTTCCGAGGACTAATCGCTTTGATACCACTTTGTCACGACTCCAACCCGGGTCGCGATCGTACTTATCGGGTACCGTCGGTATACGCAGAATAGCAATGAACATACATAACACATACGTATAAAAAGGTAATATCACTGGCCAGCCGGTAAGGCTGACTTCCATAAAACATACTTAACAAAAGTATAATAGTACGACTGGTCCTTAGCCCAAAACATAAATGTGACCACGCACTTAAAGATAATAATCGCGTGTGGCCCGCCATACCCCGAATATACAAAGTACCTATAGCATCGGGAAAATCCGCACCAAAATAACAAGCGTCCGGAGGATGGAGCTTCGACGGAAGAGTGATCCTAAGAATGAGGATCCACAATCACTTACCGCCTGCGGCATGAACGCACCCGGAAGGGTCGGTAACAATATGTACCAAGTATGTAAAGCCGGAAAAATACCGTAATACCGATATCAAGTCTAAAAGCAGCTGAGTCATGAAAGACAATAAAATACCTTTTATCGGCCTTACTAACAATGAGAGTGACAAGTATATATATATAATCGCATAAAATAGGAGGCTCATGATCAAACGGTACCTCGCCCGTAGTATCAATAAAACCATCCTACTCCGGGACTATTTCACCGCGTGGGTCCCGTGGACCGCACGAGGTACTCACTCGCATCAATTGTGCCGCACGGGACTATTTCACCCGCATAAGCCCATAAGGACTCGCATGAGGTATTCTCGTGATCATGGGTAGCAAATCCACTGGAGCAGTTGGTATAACGATCTGGGACTTTCTCGATATACTCTTACCCCTGAGCGGATGGTATAACGATCTTGGGTGTACCTCGGATATACTCTTACACCGAGCAGATGGTATAACGATCTTGGGCTTCGCCGGATATACTCTTATCGTGCGTATGGTATAACGATCTGGATCGCCCGCCGATATACTCTTACATCAAGCGGATGGTATGACGATCTTGGGCCGGCCTCGACATACTCTTACCGAAGGAGGTGGTATGACGATCTTGGGGCTTGCCTCGCATATACTCTTACCCTATCTCAAATCGTCATCATATCATAAATGAGTTAAGAAAACTTATAACTTCTTTTAGTCTTGTTCATATACTCTCTCATTTTAGTTTACTTAAGGCACTTAATCATATCTTTAATAAAAGAACACCGGGAGTTTAACCCAAGTACTACATACTTCAACTCTTTTGAAAATGACTCTTCTTAATACATAAAAACCTTTGGGCAATTGATACCTTAAAATCAAGTTGCCTCTCCATATACTTATCTTATTTAGAGTAAATCTCTTCTCATCAACCTTTTATGAAGCTAATAAACCAACTTCCCATAAAGTTGTTATATTAATCAGATACTTTAGTAAAATCATACTTTTTCCTTAACTAAGGGAATTATACATTCTTAAAATGAAACAAGTCATTATATACTTAAAACAAGTAAGAATACCAAATCTTGTACGTCTACCGTACTACATAGTTTCATCTATTCATGCTCAAGAGATAGGAAAGCTTCACATACCTCTTTGGTCAATCCACTTGCCAAGTCCAAACTACCGCAAGTAATATTTCAACCTATAATAGTCATGATACGTTTATTAACCTCTAATCTTAATGTAGAACAATCCAAGTTCAAAGTCATTAAATTCTAAGGAAAATTTGGGCAGCATTTCCTTTGTTTCTACACACTTTGCCACCTTTCTCAAGGCCAAATTTATCATCCAAAACACCACATTTACGGCTCAATCAATCCAACAATTCAAAGGGGATTCCACACCCAAAATTCTGTCCAATAAGTTTACAACAATTCACTTAACAATTCTAAGGTAGTTTTTAGGCTACAACATGCTCATAATCTCTTCTTAACCCATTCTTCATATCCAAACCACATATTCTAAAGCATGCATGACTCTAAGTGCATTATTTTACTATCACAAGATCTTTCTTCTAAGCATGCAACACTAGAACTAAATCTAAAGGAAGAAATGTTACCTTAAAGTTTTAGCCAAAACTTATCCCAAATATTGCTAGCTCCCTTGCCAAGAACACCACCACAATAATGCCAACAAGCTAGCTACAAGCTTCCTTTTCTTGCTCTTAACTTTCAGATTTTTCTTGGGTTTTTTAGAGAGAAGGAGAAGCTGATTTTTCGAGAGAGGACGCTGTGTGAGAGCTGACCAAGTCTACAAGACTTGGTCAATATAAGCCATGCAAGCAAAATCAGATGGGGACACTTGTCACCTCCCATGGCCTTTTAAAAGAGAAATCGACTTTCCTAAGTTTTTCCGCCCAAAATCTCGCCTGGCGCCGCCTGCAAACCTCCGCAGCTCTCGACTTTCGGCCGCGCCCTCGCTATCCCAGGCGCCGCTGCAACTTCCGTGACCCGCCAGACCTGTAGGCGCCGCCGCATCCGCATCGCGCGCCGCCGCTTTGCTCAAACGCATTCTCGTCCGATCACAGCCAACTTGTAACTCGTGATAACTTTCCACTCCGACGTCCTATCGACGAACGGTTGGTTGCGTTGGAATCTAGACTCAACGAAATACGCCCTAGGCCTTTAAAATACTTAGGAACTCTCAATGAATCGGGTCATAACCCGCCCCAAAGTTGACTAAAACCCGTCCGGAATAATTTGTCAACCCATCCTTTGAAAATTTTAAGTCTTACATGCTTTCGTACGTTCTCATACGTAGGGTCAGAACTACGGGGTATAACACCTGGGGGCCTGTTTCAACCCATATAATGATTTATTTAACAAGCATACATGGTTCAGATAAGTGGAGTCTTTGTATCTCAAAGGCTGGTACATGTATACTGTTTTATTTAATTCTCCATGGAGAAAGACATTTTTTACATCTAGCTGATGAAGTGTCCAAGCCTTTGAAAGAGCCAAACTAAGGACCGTTATTGTAGTCGTCGGTTTAACCACCAGACTAAACGTCCCACCGCAGTCCACATCAACATGTTGTGTCTTCTCATCACATACAAGACGGACATTATGTCGCTCAAAAGTACCATTAGATTTTTCTTTATGGCTGAAAATCCACTTAGACCGAATTATATTAACATTAGGGGGATGAGGGACCAACTCCCATGTCCTATTTTTAATAAGAGCATTAAATTAATCATCTATAGCCATTTCTAATTCGATTAATTAAGAGCAGACACATGTTTACGAGACAATGGTGATTTTGAAATCCGGGTGTGGAGATTATATTTGGTGTTCGGTTTGACAATACTGTGTTGACTACGGGTAACTGGCCGCTGGGCCGAGATTAGAAATGTGACATCACGAGGGACAAAACTGCATGGAAGTTAGTAGTGAACTGGGACGTGACCCACACTGCCAGAAGTTGGACCGTGACCCACGCCACTGCCAGGCAGTGGGCTTTGCATTTGTCCAGTATCCTCGGCCGAATCTGGGCTCAGGGAAGGAGGCCCAGTTCGATGGACATTAATGTGTTACGGATGGGCCACTGTTTCTGGGCCAAAATCAGCCAAATTTTTTGAGCTGGCCGAAACAATGGTTTTTGGTTGGAAAAATGTCGGGAACAAATACAAGGGTATGCCATCATCTAGAAAATCATAGGTAGAAGATCTGGACTCATGCATTTTGGTAAAAGAAAATTGTGTTTCATAAAAAATTACGTGACGACTCACAATGATTTTATTGGAGGATAGATCGTAACATTTGTAACCGCGATAATTAGAATGATATTCCAAAAACAATGCAAGGAGTAGACCAAGATTGAAGTTTGTTGATTGTGGTGGATGAAAAAAGAGAACAACATAAGCACCCGAATACCCGTAGAAGAGAGTAAGATGGGTCCCTTAGGTATAAATTTTTAGAGGAGCTTGATAGGACAACTTTTTGTGAGGAAGTATGTTCAAAATATATGTAGTCACTTGTAGTGCATGTCTGCATGATGCCAAAAGATGGTGGTAGTGCATCATGAGCAAGAGATGTTCTAATGATGTTATTGATGGTTTGGGTTTTTCTTTCAGCCTTTCCATTTTGAGAGGAGGTATAAGGACATGAAAGGCGAAAGGTTAAACCATTAGCATTGCAAAATTCCAAAAATACCTATTATCAAACTCCCTACCATGATCACATTGAATATTTTTAATATCCCGTTCAAATTGATTTCGAATGAATGTTCTAAAAATGAGAAATGTGGAGAAAACTTGTGATTTTTTAGACAAGAGAAATGTCCACAAAAAATTAGAGTAATCATCTAGCAATAACAAACAATATTTATGGCCCAAAGAGCTCAAAACAGGTGAAGTCCAAATATCACAGTGAATATTATCAAAGGCATAAGTGTGCATGAGTTAGACGAAACAAATGGAAATTGAACATGTTTTCCAGTTGGAAATGAACGACACATACTTGATATACGTGTTTGAGTACATGAAATAAAATTATTTTATTTGAGTGAGGCTAAAACGGATGCCCCCGGATGACCCAAACGTTCATGCTATAATGGAGGTGTGAAGACTGCAAAAGTGGATGGTAACTTGGCTCGTTGATTGGGTGTGGTAATTGGATAGAACTCCCCTTGACTATCACATCTCATTAGAAGTGTCCCCGTACGAAAATCCTTCACGAAAAATCCAAAAGGGTCAAAATCAATAGACATCCAATTATCAGTAATAAACTTTCTAACTGACACCAAGTTTTTAATTAATTGTGGAGCATGAAGGACATTCTTTAAAGTTAGTGGTGGATTTGGTGGAGGCAATTTAGTAGAACCATAATCACGAATTGAAATAGAATGACCATTTCCGATAATTATACCATTATTTTTGCTCAAACTAAAATAGGATGAGAGATTACCTTGAGAGGACGTCATATGAGACGTCACTCCGGTGTCCATATACCAATTTGCGTCGGGCAGATTAAGTCCAAGAGTCTGCATGGAGGACTCAATCGGTTGGGCTAGCCACTACCGAATGGGCCTCATGTCACTGGTTCGGCAGTGGCCCAAAACTCATCGAACTGTCATTGTTTTGTGGCCCAAAAATAGCCGACCCAAATCCAGGCGGCTGGCTGGTAGTGGGCTGGCCAGTTTGCCTTGGACTGGGCTTGGCCCAATTACCCGACGAGAAAGGGCAGGGTGGCACAGCCCAAGGCCACTGTCATTCCCACTGTGGTGGTCCGCCGCCCTACTGGGGTCGGGGCTGCCACTGCTGGTCGACAGTTGCCTGATGTCCGCCATTTCTGCCACCCCTGCCGTCATGTCCGCCGCCATCAGAATTCTTGTGGCCTCCACCTTTGCCATTTTCGTGATTTCCATCCTGATATTTACCACTATTTCATCCTTTTTGTCCCCGATTTTGTGGTATAAGTTCAAAATGTGTAGTAGCTTTATTGGTTTAGGCGGTAACCATGGCGAAATTTGAGACGGTTGCGGCCTTTTTACGAAACCCGCCTCTTCAAGGATAAGTATAAAACATGTTTGGTAAAAAAATGGTAGAGGATTGCTTTGTCGGATGAGAGTTCCCACGCCACTATACGCGTCGGTAAGACCGACAACTAGTTGTAAAACAAACCGATTGTTTGTAATCGGCGAACCAACGTTCTTGAGTTGATCCGATAAAACTTTGAGGCGTTGACAATAGGCCGACACAATCGAAAAATCTGGCATGTCAGTGGTAGAAAATTCTTGCTCCAAAGTGACGGCTCAGTAATTTTTGTTATCTTGAACAATATCCCGCAAGCGATTCCAGGCCTCCATCGCCGTGGAATCGAGTTCCATTATTGTGTGCAACAAATCGCTAGAGATGGTTGCATAAATCCACGAAAGAACTGTCACATTAAGTGTGAGCCATAGTGCTTTTTCATCATCGGTTTTTAACACATTTTCCTTGCCTTTTTCTGGTGGGATTATGTGATGAATAACCCGATGGGAACGACAACAGATTTTAAAGAGTTCTGCCCATGTTGCGTAATGAACATTTTCCATCTCAAGAATGATGGAAATATGAGTTTTGATATTAAAGACGGTAAGAGTGGGATGAAATGTGGATTTAGAGTCATACATTGTTGACCGAAAATAGAAAAGAAGAATGTAAAAAATAAAAATTGGTGGGTGTTCGGCCGGTTGGTGGGAGGGGTAGCCGACGGTGGGGATTTTTTTTGTTTTATGGTAAGATCATTTCCCTAATTTTCTGATACCATGTAAAAATATTTTCCTCAATTATCATCTTCCAAAAGTGTGGTTAATATACCACAAATACAACATCATATTAGACTAGACTTATGCTAAGATGAAGATATGATTAGCTAATGTCATGCTATCTAATCTACCTACCATATACATATGATTTATCAGTTACACTAATTACTAAATAATTATAATAAATACAATATTAATTATAATTATTCTAATAAAATTCATATTTTAATATTTATTGAAATTTTAATGAATTGTCGCATATATATACAAGTTTCGTGTAAAAAATGATAGCATGTTCAACTGAACACAAATTAACCTTGTTTAACTAGATCTGCGCATTGTAATGAGTATATAAGGCCTTTTAAAGGAGTAGATGTTTTCCACATTGAACAATTTAGTCATTATAACTGATTATGAATACCCTTTTTTTAATCTCTTTTTTCAAGAAGATTTAGAGGTTCTTTACTTACTCGCAAGTATACTAGTATAACTATCACCAAAAACATATAGTTTAGTAATTAATATTGGTTCGCGCCAAGTAGATTCACTATAAATGGTAAAACATTCTTTATACTAGCTTGATTAATTCATATTCATGTCATGTAGATTCACCATGAAAGGTGGTACATTTTCTATGGAGGAATTTTTAATTACAAGGGCTCGAAATAGAAGGATTCCAACCACTCTACCATTCTCTTTACTTACTCACAAATAAGATATAACTTGTCACCAAAATCATATAGTTTAGTGATACTAATATTCATTTGCGAAGTGAAATATTTTTTATACTATCCTAACTAATTTAAATTCATGTCGGATAAATTGACTATGAATGATGATACATTTTCTATCAAAGAGTTCGTAATATCAGAGGTTCGAAATAGAAGGATTCCAATCACTTCACCATTTCCTTTACTTACTCGCATATAAGATATAAATTATCACCAAAATCTTATAGTTTAGTGATACTAATATTGATTTGCCAAGTGAAATATTTTTTATACTATTCTGGCAAATTTAAATTCACGTCGGATAAATTGACTATGAATGATGATACATTTTCTATCAAAGAGTTGTAATTTCCGAAGCTCGGAATAGAAGGATTCCAACCATCTTATCACTCCCTTTAATGATCGTGATTAGGGGTGTTCACGAAAAATTGAAACACCGAACCAAACCAAACTGAAAAAAAAACCAACACTTTTTGGTTTGGTTTTGGCTTTTAGTTTTAAAAACCGACAAAATTTGGGTTGGTTTTGGTCTTAAACAAAAAATAACCGAAAAAATGAACCAAATTGACTATATAAATACCTATTAAAAATTTATAATTGCATATATACACATGTATATTTTTATGTATGATATTAAATTTTATGGTACATATTAATTTTTTGTACCCTTGATTAGTAATCTATGTTTTCTCTTTGCCTTTACTTTCTAGTTTGATTTGTAGTCTTTATTTTAATAATTTCAAGAATCTATTTCATGTTCAAAATAACTTGTGTTTGTCATTTAATTATTCATCATTATTTAGTTTAATTTAATTATTATTAAGATATCTTGGTAAATCACAAGTCTTTAATTTTTGCACAAAAAAAATTAATTGTAAGAAGTTTTATAGTTATTTGAAAATGGCTAAATTTTTGGACAATATATACTTTTTTCGAGGAACCTACATACATAACTTGATTACATATATGATTCTTTCCTTTTTAATTATTTTGATAGTGTTACGATGCAATATAATTAATCTAATATGTGTTTGATTGGTGTTAGAATTTCTTTATTTTTGGGTTTGCTTCTTTCGACATAACTGTCATATATGTTTTTGTTAAAAAAATTGATAATAAACCGAACTAACCGAAAAATCGACAAAAAACGAAGCGATGAAAAACCGACTTAATCGATTTGATTTAATTTCAACATTTGAAAAACCAACTTAATTGATTTGATTTTTTAAGAAAATCGACTCAAACCGACCCATGAACACCCTACTAATCGTGATAACTTATATAATACTCCAATATTAAAAAATTCATTAAGAAGATTCATAAATAGGAGATACTCAATAACCTAAACCCACAGTCCCACACGACTCCAAGCCGCACTGTTGGACAAGCATAGCTAATACACGCCAGTATTCTGCACTCAATAACCTCCCAAGAGCAAAAAGAAATCGAATTTATATACCACAAAATCTTTGTGAGTGACCCTTTTGATTAAATTATTATTTCTTGGATAAAATTATTGTCAAAATGCTTGAAGAATACCACAAATACCCAAAAATGTAGTTTTTAGATACCCTGTTGATTAAAGATTGAATTTTTGCTGTATTTAGCTTTGTTCTTACATGGGTTTATGATAAAGATTGTATCTTTTTTTCATTTTACTTCATTGTGGCAGTTTTCCCCTTGTTACATGATTTTTTTTCTCACCAAAATACCAAAGAAAATGTGTATTTTTTGGATACCCTTTTGAATAAAGATTGAATTTTTGCTGTATCTAGTGTTGTTCCTTACATGGGTTTATGATAAAGATTGTATTTTTTTTCATTTGACTTCACTTTGCCCATTTTCACCTTGTTTCTTGATTGTATTTCTCACCTGAGTTACTTTGGATTTCTAAGTTATTGGGTTCTGAGCAAGATTTTGAGCTGAGGGTTTCTTGGGTTTTATGTTTGATTTGCTTGCTAATTGACTACTGAGCCGAGGTCTATCGGAAACAACATCTGTACCTCCCAAGGTAGCGGTAAGGTCTGCGTACACTCTACCCCCAGACCCCATCGCGTGGGATTACACTGGGTATGTTGTTGTTGTTTGTTGCAAATTTTGAGTTATGGGTATTTTCCCCTTTTAACTTTTTTGAACTTTTTTGTTGCAGAAAATTGATTCATTTGCAGCTTTACCTGTACTTTGTCACAGAGGTATGCTTGTTTTACATTTATTTCTGTTTTTGAACTATGTTCTTGAACACATCATAAAGTGTTCCTATTAGACATTCGCGTGTTCTCAAGTGCACATTACAACAACAACATACCCAGTGTAATCTAGGGCTGTCCAAGGGGCCGGGTTCGGGCCGGGGCGGGTCCCGGCGGGGCTGGGAAAGTGTCGAGACCGGTGGGCCGGGACAGGCCGATGTCCCATCCTGTCCTACATCCCGCCGGAAAAGGAGACCGGTGTTTGCGGGGCGGGGTCGGGTCCGGGATTCCAGGGTTTTTTTAGACACTTAATTTCAAAAAAGCTGTGAATATAAACACTTAAATAATTGAACAACATAGTGTAATAAAAATACCCCAAGACTATTTTTGTGCCTCTTATATTATTTAATAGAAATATGATTTTTTTTGTAATACAATTTCAAAATTGCTATTTTGTGTTGTTGTTCAAATTGCAAATCACATAGTAAAATTGCAATTAAAAAATTATAGTTAAAAACACCTTTTCTAATTTCTTCACAATGTCTTGTGGTTCTTTGGTTGGATTTGAAAGTTGTTGGTCAAATTGGTCGACATCGCTTTCAGTTCACTCGGACAAGATTTCGTTTTAGTTTTCGTCGTCTTTCTTCGTTGATCTTTAGCACACCTTCGCTGTCTCCCGCTAATGAGTATATGTGTTCTCCTATTTGAAATCTTTCGGCAGAAAAAACACTTTCAGACGCTGTTGATGACGCTTGAATGTTCAACACATCTCGGGCCATCTTTGCTAGTATCGGAAATGTCTTCTCATTTTTCCTCTAGTATTTAAGTAAGTCTTCACGTCCTTCATTGAGAACTGTTTGGTACGGTATAACACACTACAAAATAAAAATATCAAACTCGCTAACTTGATTAGTAGTGGAACCGCTAAACATTATATTTCTAAGACTTTCAATAATAGCCGCAGAAACAACATGTCCTTTATAAGGTTGTATTGAAGAAGAAGAAGATGGTATTGAAGCCGTTTTTTTCATATATTCACTAAGTAACAAAAATATTAGAGCTATGTAAAATAACATAGTTGAAATAGTAGGATAATATATACTAGAATTTTTTTTAGTTGCTTGAAAAAATTTCTCTAAAAATCCAATAAGTTCTTAATTTTCCCCCAATCATTATCTACAATCATATCAGTTGGATTTCGATTATGGTGTTAAAAAATAAAGTTATAGGTTTTCTATAATCGTAAGCAACAAGTAGTTGTTCATATAGATAATTCCTCCTAGTTGCTACTTCTTCAGATTTTTTTTTTAAAAGGTAATCGTGACAAGTTTTTTTAAATTCTTTTTTTCTTTGTATTTTATTACTTTTAAAAATAAAGTTTATATCAAATTGTACTTTATTAAGAATGTCTTCAAAATGTGATAGACCATCCATTACAAAAAAAGGGCAGCCCGGTGCACTAAGCTCCCGCTATGCGCGAGGTCCAGGGAAGGGCCGAACCACAAGAGTCTGTTGTACGCAGCCTTAAGACCATCCATTACAACTAAGTTATAAATATGACACACACATTTTATATCTAAATGATTAGAAAAAGATGGAGTTGATAGATCTTTTAAAAGTCTCACAGCATAATTATTAGAAGAAACATTATCTAACGTAACAATCATAAATTTGTCAGTTATACCATAATAATCACAAACTTCATGAATATTTTATGCAATAAAAGTTCCATTGTGTCCGTCATCAATATATTTATATGCTAAAATACGTTTTTGCATAGATCAATTATGATTGATCCAATGACATGTTACAATTAAATAATCATTGCCGTTAGTACTACGACCTATATCAGAAGTGATAGATACTTTGTCAGGAAAATGATATAATGCATAACGTAAATATTATTGATATTGATGTGCAAATTTTAAAAAAAACGTCTCTCCTAACAATTGATCTAGGAAAACCATTAAAAGCAGGATTATACTTATCTCTTACGTAATGAATAAAACCAGGAGAAAAAGAAAATACAAAAGGCGGTTCTCTACCGCAACTATTTTTTTTGCTATTGATTCTCTATCTATGTGTTTATCGTATTTAGGACCTACAATTCCCCCGTCATCGGGTTACTTTGATCATGTACTTGGTCCGTGACATTGTGAACCTTGTCCCGACTCAGAGCGCATTGGCGCACCTGACTTTGTAGCCTCGTATTCATCTCACTTAGCTTTGTGAAAGCCTTGTACATGTCTTAATAAACCTCCCGTCCCACGCTGACCTTTTTCGATTTTAAATTGATAAACAGTTTTACAAATTTTACATCTACTTGATTCTCTTTGTCCGTATAAAAAAATAACCATGCAGGTGATTTTAATAGCTGTTGTGTGGGGCCTTGTCTCATACTAGGGGGAATATGAGACATTGCAGTTTCAGGCTGAGACTCAGTCTGAGCTTGAGGTTGAGGTGCACTAGTGGGTGTGTCATCTAGATTATCGTCTAAATTAAAGTCTGATTCAGTTGCAGAATATATCTCATCATCTAATGGTATATCATTAAAAAAATCAGTTTCATCTATATGAGTGTAATCAATCAAATCATCCTGACTAGGAATATGATGACTAGAAGTACCCTTGTTACCCTACTAGAAGAAGCACCCTTACCCTTACCCTTAATCATACGTCTAATTCCTTTCATTTTAATTATGCAAATAAATAATTAAAGATAATAAAATTAAGTGCGATAATTAAAATAAAGTAACAATAATAATTTAAAGAATGGACGAAGGCACCAAACGCCGACGTAATGACGACGTGTAATCGAGGTTGAAAATTGAAACTTTGCTCGATGGATGATCCTGAAGCTAGTTGCCAACTTAAGTCCCAATTTTGAACTATGATATAATTAAACAAATGAGCAAATAAAATAAATATTTAGTAGGGAATGTAGACTTGTAGAGAGATAGATTGTGAGATTTTAGAGATTGTAAGAAGATTTGTCGGAAAACTGAAGAGAATGAGGTATTTATATTTGAGAAATTGGGTTAAAGTTTAAATATACTAACTTAGGGGTTAAATATAAATATTAAAGGGGTAAAAGGGGTTTGGGGAAAAAAATGATCGTTGGAACCGTTGCACAACAGACAAAATATAAATTTGGTCGTTGTTGCAATGACTAGCTTTGCAAAGGGGGCGGGGGTATCAGGACGGGGTCAGGTGGGTCGAAGCGGGCGAGACGAGCTCAGGTCCTGTCCTGGTTTTGAATCCCGACATCGTAATCTTTTTTAGGGGTCCCGATCCGACCCACTGGACAACCTTAATCACAAGTGGGGTCTGGGGAGGGTAGGATGTAGGCAGGGGCTGTTTTCGATAGACCCTCGGCGGGAAAGGAACATAGTAAATGCAGGAATCCAAATAAAAAAAGACAACAAGATATTACGATACCAAACAAAGAAGCAACACATAGAAATACACACATACGAGTATGAATCTACGCAAAACCTAAATAATACAACAAAGAAAAGGAGAAGAGAAGGTGAAGAGATTAGCCTCCTACCTCTCTCCCACCTAGCAAAGATCAACGACCTACTAACCTTCTATTCTAATCCTCGACCTCCAAATCTTTTTATCTAAGGTCATGTCCTCAGTCAGTTGAAGCTGCACCATGTCCTATCTAATCACCTCCCCCAGTTCTTTTTTGGCCTACCTCTACCTCTCCTAACTCTTGCTATCGCCAATCTCTCACCCCTCCGAACTTGCGCATCCTCACGCTTTCTATTCACATGCCCGAACTATCTCAGTCTCGTTTCTCTCATCTTGTCCTTCACGGAGGCCACTTCGACCGTGTCCCGTATAACTTCGTTTCTAATTATATCTCTCCTAGTATGACCACACATCCATTTGAGCATTCTCATCTCCGCTACCTTTATCTTCTTAACGTGGACGTTCTTGACTGACCAGCATTCGGCCCCATACAATAATGTTGGTCTAACCACCACTATGTAGAACTTACCTTTCAGCCTAGGCGACACATTCCTATCATAAAGCACCCCGGAGGTGAGCCTCTATTTTATCCACCTGCTCCAAAACAGTGTGCAACATCATCATCAATCCCCATCTCCTTGTATTAGGGATCCAAGATACTTGAAGCTTTCTCTTTTGGGTATAGCTTATGCCTCAATCCTCACTTCCACATCTGACTCTTGCGTATGTCATTGCACCTGCACTCCATATACCCCGTCTTAGTCCTGCTTAACCTAAAATCTTTAGATTCTAAGGTCGTTCTTCAAACTTTCAATCTATCATTAACCCCAATGCGCGTTTCGTCAATCAACATTATAGCGTCTATAAATAACATACACCACGTCACATCCTCTTGAATATGTCATGTCAATTCGTCCATTACTAAGACAAATAAAAACGGGCTAAGGGATGATCCCTGATGCAACCCCATCACGACCGAAAAGTGTTTAGAATCACCTCCCAACTCGGGTCTTGGCACCCTGTACATGGCCTTAATTGCCTTGTTGTAGGACACAGACACACCTCTAGACTCCAAACATCTCGAAAGTACCTCCCGATGGACTTTATCATATGCCTTCTCTAAATCAATGAACACCATGTGAAGGTTTTTTTGTCCCTGTACTGCTCCAATCTCATGACAAGATGAATAGCTTTTGTGGTCGATCGCCCTGACATGAAACCGAACTGGTTCTCGGATATAGACACATCCCTCCTCATCCGCATCTCGACAACCGCTCCCAGACTTTCATAGTGTGGCTTAGCAACTTGATACCTCTATAATTATAGCAATTCTAAATATCACCCTTGTTCTTATACAACGAGACCATTGTACTCCACCTAAATATGTTACCTCCTTTAATTTTATGGATTAACCTCAATAAGGTGTAAACCTCTTCATGTTCCAATTGAGGCCTATGTGTATAATTAATGGAGGTGCATAGTTTATGTGCTTAACTTATCTACGTAATGGGTGCTTGAGACCTCACGCTGAAGCTTTTCCAAAATTTGAGTCGGAAGTGTCTAATAGTAACACTTTATCATGTGTTGAACTGGAACAAGCCGTAGTTCGAATGTCTAAATGAAATTTACTGGCAAATTTAAGAAATATATTCGGCCTTTTGTTTTTGTCCCTTTTCAAATCCTCCGATGAGAATCTCTAAAATAGGTAGCCCCTAGTTTCTGTTAAAAGAGCGAAAATTGAGTATTGAAATGGAGCGGAATGAATATAGAGGATTTTATATGACCCCAACTAATTTTGGAATGAGGTGTAGTAGTTGTATTTAGATAATCTAGTAGTTCTATTGTTCAGTCAATTGGATATCTATCCCCATGTTTATTTTTCTCTTTTTGTCTCCATTCCTTATGAAATGAGCTTTAATGAAGATGTGAGAATTCATATAGCCGACCCCAACTTGTTTGGGACCAGAGGCGGAGCCAGAATTTCTTGTTTATGGGTTCTGAATAACAATCTTTCGTGTTTACTGAGTTCTGAATAAATCATTTATACATATTAAATAGATTTTTAAATGCAAATATAGAATTTGAACCAAGGTTAATGAGTTCTGCAACATTGGGAACTGCAGATAAAGATCGAGAGTAATAGGATTACCGCGTAACACCTGATGATCATTGAGAAGATAATGAACATGGGCGATCATAACAACAGTGATAGTGCCAATGAGAAGTCATTGGCTATTTCCGCCCAGGAAAAAGGAAGTAGGAACAAGAGGAAGTTCTTATCCGAGTTTCCTCTAGACGTTCCAATTGATACTACACCTGCCCTGTCCCTTACTGAATTTCCAAGATACGAATTATTAGAGGAAAATGAGAAACAAGGAGTGGAATCTTTACAGCATGCTGACTGGGACGATACAATAGCATGTCAGCTAATAGAACATTTATTTCACAACTTGTCGGCAACTTTCCGGAGCGCGATCAAGAGGATTGTTGAATGTGGATATAATGAGGAAACAACGGAACGGGTCGTTTTGAGGAGTGGGCTTTATCATGGTAGCAAAGATGTTGTCTCAACTATTGTTGACGGTGCATTGACTTTATTAAGTAGGGAAAAAGAATTGGATACCTCTACTGCATCTCCCATATTCGAGGATTTAAATAGCCTGGTCGAGTACACGATGTTGGAGATGATATGTGTGCTGAGGGAGGTTAAGCCAGATTTTACCCTTGCAGAAGCAATGTGGTGTCTGTTAATATGTGATTTGAACCTGTTGCATGCATGTGCCGTAGAAGGAAATCTTCTAGGCGACTTATGCAGTTTGGAAAATTCAAGAGAAAGTTCATCTGTTTCAAAACTTGCCCAACCAAAGGAGGCTTCTGTAGCAAGTCAATCTGACCTTGATAAACTACAGTTGTCAAAACCTTCAATGCACTCTGAAGTTCCTTGTGACGATGCAGTCTCTGAATTGTCTAATTCTATACGATCATATCTTCATGAAGTGGAAATTACAGTGAATGGAAGTTCATCAGTTCTTCCAGTAGTGGTGAGCAAGTCTGCAGGGGTTAGCCGGGAGAATATACTGTCTCTGTCGAAAGCAGCAATTTTAGAAGACAAAGGCGGAACTGGGAGAAGGGGGTCATCTCTGAACTCCAAGAAAGATATGCTTAGGCAAAAGACATTTCATTTTGAGAAAAGCTATAAAGGTCGTATGGGTAAGGGTTCTTTTAAAGCGAAACTCACCGCACGGAGCAATATGGTTTTGGACAAGACACTCAATTCTGAATCTTGTTCTTCTGGTCTCGTAATGAGGAGTACTTACTCTAAGGTAATTACTTCAGTTAAAAAAAATGACCCTTTAGCAGAAGGCAGTTCTCATAGTTCAAGCACCTCCCCGTCCATTGCACCTTCAAGTGTAACTACTTGTGCGGCAACGACCCAAGATACTGCTTTTGCATTGCCTGCTGTAAACACAGCTATCCTTGCATCACCGGTCCCGGAGCCCAAGTCTTCCTCAAAGACCCCAGGCAGCAGTCCTGCCTCTCCTAAAGTTCTAGACTATTATGCTGGTATCCCATATGATGAGTCTTTGGGGAAGCATGTACCACAAAATGAGAAAGACGAAACTATATTCTTGCTAATCTCCTGTGTGCAGACACTGCAGAAAGAGCTTCAAGGTTGGACTGATTGGGCCAATGAGAAGGTTATGCAGGCTGCTCGGAGGCTCGGGAAGGACAAGGAAGAGCTCAAAATGCTGAGACAAGAGAAAGAAGAGTCAGAGAAATTTCAGAAGGAGAAGCAAATGCTGGAGGAAAACAACATGAAGAGGCTTTCCGAAATGGAGCACGCGTTGTCAAATGCCAGTGGCCAGATTGAGATGGCTAACTCTACTCTTCGTAGGCTCGAGGTGGAGAATGCCGTGTTAAAGAAGAAGATGGAGGCTGCCACACTGGCTGCCGTGGAGTCCGCTACGAACTTCCACCAAGCTGTTGCGAGGGAGCAGGAGATACTGAAGAAGTGTCAAGCATGGGAGATGGAGAAGGGCTCACTGCAGGACGATTTCTCAAACCTGAAACAAGAAACGAATCATTTTGAGCAGGAACTAGAGAGAGCCAAAAAGTGCCAGAAGCAGTTTAAGGTATGCTTTTTGTAGGAATAAAATTTCTCTGTCTTCTTGATTGAAGTCTTAAATGTTCATGAATATTGTTAGTAAATTTAGGAGAAAATGACAAAAATGGTCCTTATGTTTGAGGGTAGATTCAAATAGTCCCTACACGCATTTAACAGTTTTGGTCCTTTAACTTTTCCAGTAAACATTTTTAGTCTCCATAAAATATTTACCGAACTTTGTTAGTTAGAATTCGACGGGAACTATGAAAAAAAGAAGGAAATTCGTGGGGAACAGGTACAATTTTTATAGTTTTTGCTATTTTTAATTTATTTCTAGTGTCCGGTGTAGCTTTTTGAGGTATAATTTTTGTTATTTCAGTATCTTTTAGTGTCTAGCGTAATCTTTTGTGTTGCATGTTTAAGATTTAAGGGGACTTTCTTGGTGTTTATAGTTAAATGGTTTTTTCCACGGTTTCCATCCTATCTATCAGAAGTGTAAACTTTTGGCAAACTTAAAGGACCAAAACTGTTATGTGTAGACTTAAGGGACTATTTTGTCATTTGCTTGTGAATATAACATACCTTTTGTGCATAAGCTAGTAGTGTTTAGGCCATGAATGGACTTGTTGATACACAATTGATTAGTTGGAAACAAGATTAAGGAGGTCTTGGGTTATGATTTTCCCAATTATTGGAATCCTTCTCTCTACGTTATCCATAGTTTCGCCGATTTATTCTCCACGGATCGTTAGCACTCATCTTATCGTAAATCTCTCTCGGGCAATCACAATAATTTACTAGACGTATTCTCTCGAACTACTCTAGCTAGCAATTTCTCACGCTCACTATGACCACATCAAAGCTTCGTTATATCTAATCCCGCTTTTAAATCCGTCGTATTGATCTCTCATATACCTAGAGAGCGACGTTGTTCAAAAACTACCTAAATATGCATTCTCTCTCTCGAGCAACACGTAATAAATAGGCACAACTAATTGATGGCCATTCAATTAACTGAAATAAACACGTAGTTGAACAAATAGAAAAATCCAATGGCTCAATTATATAAAAACGTTACAAGAATTCATTCTATAAAAGGTTCCATCAAAACCCTAGATAGAGAATTAGCTACTCATAAAAGTATGCGAAAACACAATACTAAAATTCATAACCAACAATGAAAAATAGGAAGAACGGAAAAACTCATTGCCAGATCTTCCCCCTTGCTCTGCGACGGCTCCTTGCTCTCCTTAGGTTGAATTCCCTAAATAATATGTCTTAGGATGTATTATATGACCTAGAATGTGTAGGGAATCAAATAAACCAATCAGAACTCGTTTGGAAAAAATTCCTTGGCTCGTCTTAACTCTCGCTTCGCGAGGATCACAATTCACAGGCGAGCCCAACCAACTATAAAGTACTAAGAAGTGAGGCAAACAAATTTCCTTGGCTCTTCTTCGATCTTTATTTTGTTATCTAAACTTGCATCAAATAAGCTCTTTTCCAATTGCTTTCGTCCAAAGATCTTCCTACACATACAAAACACGTAATAAGGTCAAGGCAAATATAATTGTACTAAAATGACTATAAAAGTACTAAGAAGTGAGGCAAAATAATGACTAAATATATGCATTTTTGACCGAACATCACCACCCACACTTAGACTCTTGCTCGTCCTCGAGCAAGTTCAAAAATTCACATCATGTCAAAGGACAACTCTTGAGCTTGCTCGTGTATCACAACTAATGACAATGGCTTATATCGACATTTAGAAACTAGCATATGCATATAAACACCTTTCTTTAATCTTTTCACGCCAAGACTATTTAAACTTTTCAAATGATCTCTTCTAACATCCTAGCCTCGAAAATTGACTTTCCTCCCATCTAGATTTTCTATGCCAACTTAAGAACCAAATGTCTCTCCCATCTTTTGTGATCATGTGCCCTCACCAACCAAACCAAGAGAGGTCCACACACTCAAATAAAATTTAAATACATTTTATGGA
This sequence comes from Przewalskia tangutica, assembly GCA_029844215.1. Taxonomy (NCBI): domain Eukaryota; kingdom Viridiplantae; phylum Streptophyta; class Magnoliopsida; order Solanales; family Solanaceae; genus Przewalskia; species Przewalskia tangutica. The sequence goes on from CM056728.1 coordinate 1,134,615, forward strand.
CTCGTATATAGAAAGAATTCACTCTCTCACAAAGAAAAATCACGTGTCTCCCAAGGTCGTACCATAGGCTTGCCCATAGTTTAAGACTCTAATTTAAGCTTGTCTAATCTAGGATCAATTAGGACTTTCATAAGCTGTTGTCACGCCCTTTTTCGAGCGCGACATTATTTTAGCGAACCCTGCTTAATAAAAATGTTAGAAAATAAATAAAAGCTAAAAAGGTGCAAAAGGGTTGCTAAAAGTGCTAAGGAGGTGCTAAATAGGGTGCTAAATGCTAAAGGTAATGCCAAGGTTCAAAGAGGTGCTAAAAGGTTAAAGAGGTAATGTTAGCGAATCCTGCTTAAATAAAAATGGCTTAAATAAAAATGTTAGAAAATAATAAAAGCTAAACGCGCTAAAATGTTAAAAGAATGCTAAAAGTAGTGCTAGGGTACTAAAGGGTTCGCGGAGTCGCCACCTAATTATTGTGGGTGAATTAGAACACCTAAATGTCAACTAAGTTAAAGTCAACACTAACTCCATTTAAATGGTCTGCTAAACTTAATGAGATTCTGGGTAAGAGTTCTTTATTAATCCAAAGGGAAGTGATTAGGCACCCTCTAAGATCCGCTAACTTGCGGTTGTCCTGCCAAACCTAGGGTAATTATTATTCTGTGAAAATGCATGCTTGAAAGATATTTAAGTAAAAGATAAAGTATTTTGACTAACATAAAATGTGAGATTTGTTAAAATATATAAGGGTAGTAATGGTTGAAAACATGCATTCAAAAAGTAATTAGAAAGCCTATGAAATTATTCTATAAAGTATATGTATTGCTTAGTATAATATAGAAGTAATAATGTAGGGCCTACTATGACCGAAATATATACTTGAACATAGGATATGAAAAATGTACATCATGCAAAGACCTAAAAATCCTACAATTTAAATAGGGATTTAATGAAAGGAGTTTCCTATGTTAGGATTTAGTAATAAATGATGACTTGGCTACTTAAATAATTATGCGAATGAAAATTACTAAATGGTTTAATGATAATTTAAGCTGGCTAAAATGATTAGCTAAAAAGGGGAAAGCAAATCTCTAATGTCAAGCTACTTTCTAATCTATTGGCTCGAGGTTTAACTATTATAAGTATTCTACTAATAGTGTAATGTTAGACAAATAGTTACAATAAATGAATGGGAAAAGGGGATCAATAATAAAGACTCGAAGGAATGGCGAAGTCATTTCGCCTATGACTTGGAATTTCTGATGCGGAGATAAATGCACATAGATGTGGGTCCTCGCGTTTGCCACGATGAGTCTCACCATGAGACTCTTGATTGCTCCGGTGCATTTCATGTAAAAGGAAGAAAAAGATGAGGATTAGTACACATCAAAACTTTATCGTGCATAAAAATAAACTCTACGTATGTATAAACTAACGCATATGTGCATGTAAATTAAAGAGAGGTAAAAACATTATTCCGTGGTTAAAACTCATAATTGAACACTAGAGAGTGGTTAAACTCCAACAAATTCAGGCAGAGAAATTACATGGAGAGGCCCATATTCAAGGAAATCAGTTGACAATAATTAAGAAGCAGTCAAGTTAATGGGCGTAGCCCACTTGCTAATAATATGCAGAAGAAAATTGTAACACATATGAGTCTAGCCCTAAACACATATCGATAGGAGCAAGAAGTGTTGATATTTTGACTGGCCAAAACTAATTAGCAATTCCAGTTAATCTGCCCCCTATATATGCTTATGTTATTACCTAGCACATGATCTAAAAGGAAAACCTGCCAAAGACTAAACTACAATCACATATCTAAAATCAACTATTACAGTATATGATTCTCGAAGGGAAGACAAACAATTCTACTAGTTATCTACTCTGCAATATTTATTAAAACAAGTTTATCACATAAGCCCTGCACATAGACCCAATTACATACTTAACATACTCAAACCATCAGACCAACAAATATCATGAGGCATTTCACCTAATCACTGTCATATTCCTTTGAAATGAGTTGTTAACATCACTTTTAAGATACTGCATCAAAATAAATCTAACAAAAACTTGGTAAGCTAGGTTGCTTGGTTTAATTACAAACAGATTAACCGAACATCACATTTAGACTCTTAAGAACGCAACAACTTGAACCGCCAAACTGAATCAATAATAAAACACACAGAATACAGCAAGTAAAACAAACTGAAAGGAATTCTAGTTTCATTTAGAACCTCAATCTAGAAAGTAAGAGGTCCAAATATTACCCCCATGCTAAGGAACACAATGCTTCGACCAACCTATTCAACCCATCTTTTAGTTGAGATTAGTATTAAGACACTATGCCACATTAATGAACCACAAGACATGCTTTTAAAGATCTAACTATACTAAGGTTGAACCAGATTTACCATAGAAGAGTCTATCACGCTAAATTAATCTATGATCTACTCATACTGATTTCTTAACTTCGAGAATTTGTTAATGTCTACTGCTTTACAATGATGGGCACTTAATGTACACAAAAACGATTACTATAATAATTGCAACGATCACAGACTTAATGAACATAAGTAACATAACTCAGTCGGTCCCACAAACTCAAACAATGACTACTTGACTCAGCCACACCACAAATGCTAGTAAAGCACATTAACGATCATGGTCGCGAATATCAATAACAACTGATATTAACTAAACAAGTTCAGCAATTAATTTTATAAGCGTAAGCAGTTATTAATTTTGACTGAATGCATGAATAATCAGTCGTACAGAGAGACACGTTGCACACACTGATATTGCACGAATTTAAGACTGAAAGGGTAATGGGTTTACCTTCTCCGGGCAGCGAACTGAGGCAGCGTATCAAGTCGTCGATTCACTCGGGGTTTATTGCGATGCGATTTGGAAAGGTAGAACCTAGACTTCTAATTCTCGAATTAGATTACCTGTTGGACTACTGATTTTCGACGCCTTTTCTCTAATGTTTGCTTCTGTGGGAATCGATACCTCTTTCCCTTTTTTCTGCTGATTTCAGATGCTTCTTCGAAGTTCCCCCCGTCAGTTTTCCCCTAGAAACCGATGCTTAGCCCCTAGAATGTTGATTTTCAAATTGATTATTTTACTGACCTTTTCCTCTGTCCAAAACTCCTCCTCTATTGCATGTATAAACGACTCTATATGTAGTCACGATTTTGGTTCCAAATTAGGTAAACCTTTTATGGTGCGATTTCTTCTTCGATTTGGTATCGATTTTTACCATTTTGGGAGGATTCTTTAGGTATATTCTGGTTAGGGTAATTTTGGGTGTCGATTTGGTGAGATTTTGGTTATGGTAAGGTTGGTTACGCCGGATTCTCCGGCGAGAATCTCGTGGGCGGCGATGGAGGGTGAAAGGCTGGCTGCTTCTCTTTATCTTTTTAGGGTTTTCTTTTCCTTTTTTTTCTTAGGTTGTCGGTATCTAAAGGAAGGGGAAGGGCTGATATGGGATAGAGGAGATGGGCCGCGGGTGAGTATAAACTTGGGGTATGGGCCGCGGGTTTGGGCTGGGTAATTTAAAGGGTGGGCTGATTAGGTATTATATTGGGTATTAGTTTTAGGAGTTAGTTTTAGGTAAAAATTAATTAATGGGGAAATAAATGGGGGTTTAAATTATTTAAATGCTAAATGCAGATATGATATTTAAGGATTGCTTAGTGCTTTTATAAATGCGACGCTATTATTAAAACACAAGTATTAGATTAAAATTAATTTAAATTACAAATAATATTAATAAAATTGCTTGTTATTAAAATGACGAATGCGGACGTGAGACTCAAGGTGTGCTTAATACTCCACGTAAAAATGCGATGTCATTATTAAATTGCTTATTTGTGCATGTATTAATGTTTTATTGTTGCATTTTATTATTATAAAATTATTAAAAATTATTTTGAAAATTAGTGTAATTTTATAGTTAACGATTGGCCGAGAGGGTCAAAATTGGGTGTCAACAGCTGTAATGTAGGCTAAGAGACAAGTAGGATATATTTAGGGAAATAGTGACTCCACTCTTCTAAGCACTTTAATACAAGACAATTTTTTTCACTTTCGAGTGCATACTTCTCATAGTGATTCATTCTTTTCTTTAATAGTGATTCATTCTTTTCTTTTCTTCTTTTTTTTTTCAATCATTTTTTCTTTTTTTTTCCAGCTAATGAAACTATTTTTTTCTTCACTCCTTTTCTTTAGTTCCACTCAAAAGCTATCCATAGCTATCCATGTTTCCTACTTACTTCTTTCTAGCGCTTATTCTTGCAAATTAAGCGCTTTTAGAGGTAAAGGTTAAAAAAGAATCAATTAAGAACAAAAGATATAAGCTGGTAATGTGGGTGTCAACGAAAAGGCTTATAGGCTCAAAAGGACTGACGAGGGATATTGTTAAAATTGGTACGCAAAAAGGATAAAAGGGCTAATCAAAGAAATGCATATGTCATCTCTTAAATTTGCCACGACTTATTTATTTCGCTTTGACCACACACGGGGCAAGTTCTAGACTAACAAGGGACAACGCATATTATCATCTAAACCTCACTTCACACAATGCACATGATCCACTCCAGATAGTTTAGTCATGACTCTCAAGCTAAAGCAATAGGGCACAATCAATAAATATAATTGAAGCATAGGAGGTAATAATAAAAGTCAAAAATCGAGTCTTAAGCGTCAAAAAAAGATCACAAAAATTCTCAATGCATCTAAAGAAGGTATACAATGCACATGCTCAACCCTAAACCCCAACATAAAACATGTCACACAGTTTACGACACTAGAGCTCTTCCTTTCCTTACTTGTTTGTTCATCCTAAAGACTAATCCCCTAACTAAAATAGCACAAGAAACCACCAAACAATCCCCCACCCCACACTTAAAACTGTACATTGTCCCCAATGTACAATAGAAATAGAAGATGGTAAAAGAGACTCCCTGGTAAACCAAAGGTCGAAGAAATAACAGCTTATGGGGCACTCCGACTTCTCCCAGGCATGGTCCTTTGTGCGGAACCCCACACTTAGTTCCAACCACCCCGCTCGTTTTGCATTCTTCAAATGGCTTTGGTTCTCATGCTCCTGCAAAATAAAAACAACACTACAAAAAATATATAAAAAATAGACGAAAATAGTAAAGTTGGGTTGCCTCCCAACAAGCGCCTAATTTAACGTCGTGGCAAGACGTGAACAACTTTGTGCCTCCACTTCGAACTTATAAATTGTACCCCCAATTTTGATTCTGCTTTATGACGATGCTCTTGGGGCGGTACAAATTGTTGCGAGCCAAACATTAAATAATTTCTTATGCACTTTTTGGCTTTCAATCGAGGAATGTACGACCTCGAAAATTTTAGAATATAAGGCTCCTCTACCTCTTCCCTTGACTCCTTTTCATGTTCATATGGATCCATTCTCATTTCACCATTCGAAAATAATGTAGAGAAGTGTTTGGAATGAGGTCCAATGCGCTCAAATTCATGAACTTCAAGACTTTCAACATCCTCAACATTAATCACACTAGAGTCATCTAAATTTGTATGTGTCCTTGGTTGACTCTAGTATTACTTCTTCAATATTGGCATCCTCAAATTTTGGTTGGTTAGGTTGTTCGTGTTCTACTTTGAACTCTTCCATTACAACGTTAAGTTCTTCCTCCACTCTAACATTTTCTAGGCTACGATCCACAATATTAGCATGTTGAGCAGTAAAAGCTTCAATGAGTTGACTCAATTGAGCCTCCAACTTGCGAATACTTGCCTCCTGACTTTGTATACGTAACTGATTCTCATCATCTTTCTCCACAAGACAATTTAACATATCCTTGATCTCTTTCATATCAGCATCCTGTGATTCTTTATTTCTATTAACTTCACAAGAAAAAGTAGAACCATCATAATAAAGGGTCGGGGGAGGATAAGAAATATAAGCACAACCATCAAAGTGACCATCCCGACCATCACACATATCACACACATTCCGCACATAAGATTGAGTTGGTGCACATAACTAAATCCCGGAAACATTTTGACAATATTGGCACTGGTGGTTTCATCCACAATATGGACAAGAAATATCAAAAGTAGAATTACCAACACCAAATCTCTCATAGTCCCAAGAGGCCATGTTTCTCAAATCAACAACTAAAATTAAAAAAATAAAATAAATATTCATAAATAAAATCAAACAATATTTACAACTACAACTAAACCGTTAGTTCCCCGGCAACGGTGTCAAAATTTTATCACGCCCAACTCTAGTCCTAAAAAGGATAAGCGGTAGCTGCAAATATAATTCGGTCTAAAAGTCTGGAGTCGAATCCCACAGAGAACTGACGTTAGCTATTACTAAGAAAATAAATTCGAACAATATTCTGGATTATAAAGATTAAGATTTTTATTTTTAACTAATTATCTAAAAAAAGTGGCAGTCCGGTGCACTAAGCGTCCGCTATGCGCGGGGTCCGGAAAAGAGCCGGACCACAAGGGTCTATTGTACGCAACCTTACCTTGCATTTCTGTCAGAGGTTGTTTCCACGGCTTGAATCCATGACCTTCCGATCACATGACAACAACTTTACCAGTTACTTCAAGTTTCCCCTTCTAACTAATTAACTAAAAAATAATAAAGAAGTAAAAATTATCAACTAAAGAGGATGAACTTGGAAACAAGATTAAAAAGGTCTAGGGTTATGATTTTTTCAATGATCGGAATCCTTCTCGCTACGTTATCCATAATTTCGCCGATTTATTCTCTATGGATCGTGAGCACTCAATTTATCGTAAATCTCTCTCTAGCAATCACAATAATTTACTAGACGTATTCTCTCGAACTACTCTAGCTAGCAATTTCTCATGTGCACTATGACCTCGTCAAAATTTCGTTATCTCTAATCCCGCTTTTAAACTCGTTGTATTGATCTCTCATATACCTAGGGAGTGATGTTGTTCAACAACTACCTAAATATGCATTCTCTCCCGAGCAACACATAATAAATAGGCACAACTAATTGATGGCCATTCAATTAACTGAAATAAACACGTAGTTGAACAAATAGAAAAATTCAATGGCTCAATTATATAAAAACGTAACAAGAATTCATCCTATAAAAGGTTCCATCAAAACCCTAGATAGAGAATTAACTACTCATAAAAGTATGTGAAAACACAATACTAAAACTCATAACCAACAATGAAAAATAGGAAGAAGAAAGGAAAAACTCGTTGCCGAATCTTTCCCCTTGCTCTGCGACGGCTCCTTGCTCTCCTTAGGTTGAATCCCCTAAATAATGTGTCTTAGGATGTATTTATATGACCTAGAATGTGTAGGGAATCAAATAAACCAATCAGAACTCATTTGGAAAACTTTCCTTGGCTCATCTCATCTCTCGCTTTGCGAGGATCACAGACGAGCTCAGCCAGCTATAAATTTCTCTTGTTTCTTGGCTCGTCTTGGCTAGGATGTTGACGAGCCCTCTCAGGCATGTTTTTGGCCTGGCTCGTCAAGCTACTCGCAAGGCGCACATGATAGGCGAGCTCGGACATTCTCCGATCTTTATTTTGTTATCTAAACTTGCATCAAATAAGCTCTTTTCCAATTGCTTTCGTCTAAAGATCTTCCTACACATACAAAACACGTAATAAGCTCAAGGCAATATAATTTGTACTCAAACGACGATAAAAGTACTAAGAAGTGAGGCAAAATAATACTAAATATATGCATTTTTGGCCGAACATCAATTAGGCATGTGTTCTAATTTATTTTTAAATTCCAGTGATAGTTGCTCCAGTATATATTCAAGCAATCCTCCTGCTTTTGATAATTTATTTTGCAATCGGATATTCTTTCCAGTATAAGCTAGCACATCAGAAGAAACCAGTGTGATTTTATTTGAAATGTGATTTAATCTGAATTCAAGTGATTTACCTTCGTGTGTTGCACACTTACAACTTGCACGATAAAAAACATGAAGTATTGTACATTTTCTAGTCTCGCGCTGACAAAACAAAGAATGCAGGTTCTGTCGGAGCAGTGGGAGAGGGAGAAACAAAGGCTTCTTCGTCAGGCTGATTCCATAAAGGCTGAAAGGGAGCAACTGGGAGTTCAGAGTAAAATGGAGGAGGATAATATGACAGAAACAGCAGAGAAAAACATGCAAAAATGTAAAGAAGGTATCCAAAAGCTTGAGAGTGAAATCTCTAAATTGAGATTTCAGTGTGAAGGTTCAAAAATAGAGGCACTCAGAAGAAATGACAATTTTGCTCCTGCAAGTGTGAAAAGCGAGAGGGAATGTGTTATGTGTTTGTGCGAGGAAATGACAGTGGTTTTCCTCCCATGCGCTCATCAGGTTCTTTGTGAGCAATGCAACGTGCTTCACGAAAAGCAAGGAATGAATGAATGTCCTTCTTGTAGGACGCCAATTAAGAAGCGGATTAACGTTAAATTTGCTCGTTCTTTTAGAAGTTAGCACCTTCAAGATGGCAAAGGGACAGACATGACATTTTATCGATTCATATTGTCCCTTTTTTCGGCCTTTGTCATACCTTAGCTAAATTAGTTGATACAGAGGTGCAAAAAAGGTATAGTTAGGTAGAAAGTAGTATTAAAAGAGTGTAGAATAAGAGAGACTGCCTGACGGGCCTTGTAAATTTTTAGTATAAGTTCAATTATCAAGTGTTAGATCTTCTTTTACTTAAAAGAAGAAATTGGTTCTTTAGATTACTGAGTTAAGCCTGGTGTTCCCCCATATTTTTTGTATGATGGATTCTGCTGGTTTTTGATTTCAGTTTCATAGAGCTATACCATTTCGAGTAGGATTATGTACTCACTTGACAATTGATTTGTTTGGTAGGACGGAAAACATTTTTCATTATTATCTTGGAAAATGTTGGTTGAGTGTTTGTTTTGGGAATCTAACATCAGAAACAATCTCTAGGGTAAGGTCTGGTACACTCTACCCTCTCAGACTCCACTTATGAGGTTATACTTGTTGTTGTAACATCAGAAAATGACTTGTTTTTTCAAAATACATTTTTCGAAGCATTTTCCTTCCTACCAAACACGTTTTGTCTAACTTAACTAGTTTTCATGAATGTTTTACTTAGAAAGCTATTTTCTTGATCATTTCATAGTGTTTTGTTTTACTTAGAAAGCTATTTTCTTGATCCTTTCATAGTGTTTTCTTGGTTACTAAATTGACTTATATTAACATTATCGAGCAACTAGCCTCGGAAATCTTTTAGCTAGAAAGGTAATCAAGTCTAAATTTGTCTACATTGTGTTATTTTAAAACGTAATAGCATCACAACAAATTGTCCATTTACTTAAAGTCACGAAGTCACGTAACTGTATACCAAGGAGAAGGCCTCTGCAAGGAATCACGTCAATTGTGGTTTGATTTAAACAATAGGGCTATAAGGAATGGAGTTTTAAACTATGGAACAACACTACAAAGGAATAAGCAAAGACTTTTTCAAAGGGTGTAACACATGTAAGGTTGAACTGTAGGGGGGAGATGGGTCGCTTGGGCTGAAGTTGGGAGGGTTCAAATGGGTCAATGTCCAACCCGCTCAAAGCTTACATGTTAAGATGAACGGGTCAAGATGAGCTAAATAATGGGTCATAATCCAACTTGCCAAACTTGACCCATTACTTTTACAAATCTCAAACTTACATGTTATTTTATTTTGTATGATATTTGATTTTTCCATATCTTATTTTTCAAATAAGAATAATCTTTTAAAGAAATTTTTCATTTTTTATAAAAGCAAAATAAATATATAAAATAACGGGTGCGAGGGCAGGGGTGAGAGGGGGGGGGGGGTAGTGGGCTAAGAAAAGTTTCTCATTTTTTATAAAAACATTGTATAAGTAAAATAAATATTTAAAATAAAAACTTTGGGTGGCAAAATTTGGGGTTGGGGTGGGGTGGGGTGGGGTGGAATGGGGTAAGCAAATTTTTCTCATTTTTATAAAAATTTTATAAAACAAAATTATATAAAATATAAAATTTGGGGGTGGGGTCGGAGGGGGGGGGTGATGGAGGTAGGAGTTAAGAAAATATGTCATATTTTTAATATTTTTGTATAAAAGTAAAAATATATGAAATAGAAAATTGAGAATGAGGGTAGGCATGGGGTGGAGGGGGTAGGGGGAGGTATTTTTTTCTTCATATATATATTTTTTTATAAAAGTAACAAAAAATATGAAATATAAATTTGAGGATGGGGTGGGGGTGGAGGGGGTAGGTGTGGGTTAGGGCGGTAGGGGAGCTAAGAAATTTTTTTATATTTTTATAAAAGTAAAATAAAATATGAAACAGAAATTTGAGAATGGGGGTAGGGAAAGAGGGTGGGGGTAGAGTGTGGGTAGGATCTGGGGGAGTTAAGAAAAAAATTCATATTTTTTATAAATTGTGTATAAAAGTAAAAAAGATATAAAATAGAAATCTAAAAATGGGGTAGGGCGGGAGTAGGGGTAGATGGGGTAGGTGGGGTAGAGGTGGGTAGGGGTGGTAGGGAGGTAGGGGTGGGGTGGAGTAGGCAAGATAGGGGTAGAGATGTGAGGGTGGTTCAGTGCTTGAGCGGGAGTTGGTGTAGGTGAGGGTAGGGTGGATGGATAGTGTGGTGGGTGGTTGGAGTGCGTTGATGTATTTTTATTGTTCCGAAATAATAAAAGAATTTTTTAAATAATTATTTATAAACAAAAATCTTAATCTAGAGTGGAGCTCTAATTGTTTATATAGAGCATTTTCATGAGTCAAATTTGGACATCATCATGAGTTCATTTGAGTTGTTGATTTATGATGAGTCAACTTGGGCTAGCCCAAATCAAACCATCATCAAAATCACTCTTGTCCAAACCCATAAAACATTGGGCGGATTGAACGAATCATTTGAGTTTGGGCTAATTTTTCCACCCCAACTTCATATTTTTCTATAGATAAAAATATTGGTATGTTGATGCACCTTTAATCAATTATAATACAAAAGGTGACCACAATCATCAAGGAGACAAACTTGAAATCTGTTGGGCTTTGCCCGCGCAGGTTCGAACCCTACTGTTGAAGAATTTAATTTGTTTTTGCCTACTTTTCGACGTTTTCATGAAGCTGTTATTATGACAACTCGACATGCTTGTAGGTTAGGGCCGGGGCTTAAGTGACTATTTTCAATCAACTAATGTCGAACTGCACCGGGATTACACTAGGTATGTCGTTTTTGTTGTTATGTCGAACTGCACCGTCACAGAAGGGTATTTCTGTCATTGGATGTAGCAATATGTACAACAAATAGGATAGTCTGATCCAACCCGACCTTATACATAGCTTGATCTTAAAGCAACAAAATTGTATTGTCGCCTTGTAGATGCATCCCTCCATTTGAATTGTGAACGTGTTCAATCATCAGAGGTAGATCAAGGATTTAAATATAAATAATGCAACTTTTAATATTTTTAATATTGAACTCATTGTAGGTTAAAATTATAGGTTCAAATATAATATTTATTTAGATTTTAATATATTTTCATATCTATACTTCTTGTCGAAAATTATTGATCCAAATGAATCCATATTCAAAAGGATACATCTGCCTCTGTCCACATGCATGAAAGACTAATTCCTTTCATGTGATGGGAGTTGTCGGTGTATTGGGCGCTTCTTTGTTATGTGTAATTCATGATGCTACCGTAGAAAATACTAAGATAAAAACAAAAAGTAATATTCTGAATTGGAAGTTTGGAACTACTGGGATAATCTTCGATCGTGAGGTGAGAGTTCTTCTCTATGACATGCATAATCATTTATGGTGAAATAGTACTTAGTATTTTGGTTAAAGTTGTAATAACTGGTATTTAGATAAGTTACTATAAATTCACAAGTACTGAAATGTAGCACCAGCTAGCAACATTTCAGAATCCAGGATGGGCTGTACCAATATATAAATAATTTAGAAAATAATCAAGGATTGATCAAACAAATGTAGATTACGGCGGAAAGGCAGGAGAATCATACGTTTCAGGTAGAGCTCTTTCCTCCACTTCCTCCGTTCACAAACTTTCTTCTATATAGTCAAATTAGTTGGTTCAGTGTAAACATTGTATGTTAGCAAATATTTTCCTTCATTCTTTGTATACTATATATTAGAGCTGGCCAGTGGGCCGGGCCGGGTCCACTAAGATCGGGATAGGCGGGTCGGAACGGGGAGGAGGGGCGGGGTCGGACTGGGGCGGGCCAGGTGGGATCGATACTGGCGGGACGATACCGTGTCCCGTCGATCAAGTCGGTCCCTGGTCGAACATGACGGGGCCAATTCGGGGTGCGGAATGGCGAGCCCTTTTTTTTTTAAAAAAAATTCCGCTAAATTAAAAATACTAAATTACTAACAAAATAACATATAGTCATATTATAGTGATAGTCATATACTCATATTATACTATTATAGTATTATACTATTATAGTATTATACTCATATATATTTATAAACTAAATAATTAAATAAAGACAAGAAGAGTGTAAAAAAAAACATCCCAAAGTTGTTTTTGTGTCTCTTATATTATTAATTATTTCATTAAAATATACAAGATTCAGAATTACAACATTGTAGAAGACATAGAAAAAATTACTAAAATTGCAATGTAATATATTACCAATTTGAAAATACTTTTTCTAGTTTCTTTATAATTTCGTGTGGTTCTTCGGTTGGAATTGGTATATCTTGGTCAAATTGTTCCACGTCACTACTCATGCCTTCAGATAAGATGTCGTTGTAGTTTTCGTCTTCTTCGTTAATCTCTGGGTGGCGCACCTTCGCTCATTTCGTATCCAATCTCTCGAATAAAATGCAGTCATCTCAGTCTCTGGCTAATGAGTGTGCATGCTCTCTTATTTGAAATCTGCTGCGAAAAAGCGCTTCGAAGCGATTGATGGCGACGAATGTTCAAAATATCTCGCCATCATTGAAAGTGTTGGAAATGTCTTCTCATTCTGCATCCGATATTTCAGCAAGTCTTCCTTTCCGCCTTCATTGACAATCGCTTGGTAAGGTAAAGTGTCTGCAAAACAAAACATCGAACTCGCTAATTTGGTTAGCGATACCACTGCACATTCTATTTACGAGGCTTTCAATCGTCGCGAAACATGTCTTTGAGGCTGTGTTGAAGCAGAAGAAGATGGTACGAAAGTCGGTTGGTAACTAGCACTTTCTTGCTGGTAATGCCGATATACTTTTTTGCATTCATCTTCTACGCTATCCAACACTTCTTCTAGCGTCTGTTCAATATGTGGCTCAACATTTAAATTTTTGGGAGTTGGAGGTGATAGTACGTCCATACAATTATAAATATTTTCAATAAGACTTTTACAACCGTCTACTTTAATAGTCGGGTTTAATACAGCACCAATAATATAAATAGGGGGAATAGGAATAAAATATTTCTTTAATTTCATAAACATTTTTTTAATAGCTGTCTTATAAGCAGGTTTTTTCATATATTCTTTAAGAAGTAAAAATATTATAGCTATATAAAACAACATAGTTGAAATAGTAGGATAATATAAAGTAGAAAATTCTTTTGTTGCTCGTTGAAAATTCTCTAGAAATACAATAAGTTCTTTAATTTTGTCCCAATCATTATCCACAATCATATCAATTGGATTTTGATTATGGGCGTTAAAAAATAAAGTGATAGATTTTCTATAGTCATAAGCAACAACTAGTTGGTCATATAAAGAATTTCACCTAGTTGGTACTTCTTCGGGAATTTTTCTGTAAGATAGTCCACAATCGTGACAAGTTTTTTTATATTCTTTTCTCTGTTGAATTCTATTATTTTTAAAAATAAAGTTTATAGCAAATTGTATTTTTTCAAGAATATCTTGAAAAAGTGAAAGACCATTCTTTACAACTAAGTTATAAATATGACACGCACATTTGATATGAAAATGTTTTGGAAAAGACGGAGTTAAAACTTCCTTTAAAACATAAATAGCAGAATTGTTAGAAGCTGCATTATCTAATGTAATACTCATAACTTTATCAGTTATTCCGTAATAATCGCAGACTAAATAAATATTTTGTGAAATAAAATCACCAGTGTGTCTACTATCTATATATCTATATGCTAAAATACGTTTTTGCATAGACCATTTATAATCTATCCAATGACACGTTACCGTTAAATAATCATGGCCGTTAGTACTACGACATATATCAGAAGTTAGAGCGACTTTGCAATTTAAATGATATAATGAATAACACAAATATTGTTGATATTCGTGTGCAAATTTAAACACGTCTCTCTTAACCGTTGATCTAGGAAAACATTTATAAGCAGGATTATACATATCTCTAATATAATGAATAAAACCAGGCAATTCAGGAAATGAAAAAGGCAAACCCTCCACATCAACTAATTTTGCTAGTGCTTCCCTATCTTTATGTTTATCGTATTTAGAGACTCTGACTCCCGTCATAGGGTTAATTTGACCAGACTTTGTGCAGGGCGATATGTGAACCTTGTCCCGATTGAGAGGACGCTTGCTCACCATCTAAATTAAAATCTTCTTCATTTTGAGGATAAACATTTGTGTCAAGATCATATGATATTTTAGGAAACAGTTCACGATCCATAAAATCATCTTGTCTAGGAATACTAGAAGAAGTACCCTTGCCCTTGATACCCAAGACCTTGCCCAAAACATTTTTTGTTCTTTTCATTTTAATTATGGTAATAAATAGTTAAAGACTTAAAAAGTTAAAAATAATGAAATTAAATGTGCTAAGTGAAATAAAAACAAAATAATAATTTAATGAGAGAACGAATGTACCAAACGCCGACGTAGAGTCGATGTGTAATCGAGAGAGGTTGAAAATTGAAACTTTGCTCGATAGATTAATCCTCAAGCTAGTTGTCAACTTCACTCCCAATTCTCAAATTAATAAATAGAGTGAATATGTAGTATACAATGTTGTATAGAAATTAGAGAAAATGTAGGAAGATTTGTGAGAAATAAGAAGAGAAAATGAGGTATTTATAGTTGAAAAATTGGGTTAAAGTGTAAATATAATAACTTAGGGGTTAAAAATAAATATAAAGGGGGTAGGGGGGGTTGGGGGAAGCCAAAAATGACCGTTGTCTAACGACCAAAATGTAAAATGGCCGTTAGACAACGACTATTTTTGGCAAATGACGGGACTGGGGCGGGACCGGGTCCTAGCGGGATCGGGTCGGGACGGAACGGGGTCGGCCCGGCCCACTGGCTAGCCCTAAGTCTTGTATATTGACAGTTAATATATAACTAATCAAATAAATTTGTCTAGCAATTAGTCAATATGTCCGAGTGGTTAAGGAGACAGACTTGAAATCTGTTGGGCTTCGCCCGCGCAGGTTCGAACCCTGCTGTTGACGCTTATCTTCTATTTTTTTAAATTCTTTGCCTACTACTCTAATAACAGCGGACAATATAATATATATTACAAGCAACTTTTTTTAATGGATCTCTTTGCTCGAATAATCATTCGAAATAATATATATAATTGCTTTTGTTTTATCTTGTTTTGTTTTCGAAGGAGAGTCTTGTAATAACTGGTAAAGTTGTAGTCACGTGATTAAGAGGTCACGAGTTCAAGACGTAGAAACAACCTCTTACAGAAATGCAGGGTAGAGTTGCGTACAAGAAATCCTTGTGACCTTTTCCGAATCTCGTGTATAACGGAAGCTTAGTGCACCAAACTTTTTTTTATCTTGTTTTGAAAGACCCATCCAGGCTCATTGCAAGTAGATTGAGTAGCAGATAAAGAAGCATAGTGCATAATTGCAGATACAAGATTAGCATTTATCAGTACTAGATGATTCATCATGAGCAAGCAAAAATTTGTCTGCTTATTGCTTCATTTCCTTGAGATATATTGTTTCAACACGAATTCAGGATCTAAAGTCACCGGGTTAAGAATGCGACATTATTTTATGTTTATATCTTATATATTTATTTATTTACTTATTTTTGCATATGTATATATAGTTTGAGCTAAAAACAAGAACACGCTCTAAATCCACCTCCACTTACAACACATAGATCCAACATATACGATGCAATATGTACATAGAGGTGCACCTACGCCTTTAAATTCTGAACTCACCTCTAATTTTGATAAAACTACATGTACGAGCATGGAGCAATTATACAAGTTATCTAACATCTACTATAGAAAAATTAAGATCCTCCGCATGTAGAGTGTACAAATCAAAGAGGAAAACTGACTTGTAGAATAAAAAAAAATTAAGGATAAATGTTCAAATATATCCTTTAACTTAACAATTTAGAGCAGATATACACATCGTTAAAAAGTGGTGGATATATACCCGTGTCGTTACACAAATGGTGCAAATACCCTTTTCGTTCACTGAATTTTTCTAAAAAATCGTTTAGCTTATTTTTTTAATTAAAAAAAGTCTCGTCGCTTTAAAAAAAAGTATACTCATATTTTTAGTAGACATATTTTTCTAAAGCCATATGATATTTTTTATCGGGTCTGATTTTTTTTTAAAAATATTTCTGTGGCTTTAAGAAAAATAAGTTACTCATTTTTTTAAACGAACCAGACCTGACCCCACCAGGAAAAAAGTTACCATCTGGCTTTACAAAAATATCTCAATTAAAAAAATAAGCCCAGTGACATTTTTTTAATTAAAAAATAAGCTATTTTTTTTTAAAAAAAAATTGTTATAAAAAATGGTATATTTGCACCATTTTGTAAGCTAAGTTGAGGGTATATTTGCACCTTTTCCAAAAAGGAAAAAGCGTCGACAGCAGGGTTCGAACCTGCGCGGGCGAAGCCCAACAGATTTCAAGTCTGTCTCCTTAACCACTCGGACATATCGACTTCTTGATAATTAATTATATACTTAATGAATATTACCTTTATATAATATGGAAACTCAATAGGTTGTTGCTACCCTTAAATGGGTGAATGTACATAACGCATTCTATGGTTGTTGCCATATTCTCCAAATTCCAAGTATGTCATGAGAAAAGGAGCTAGGAGGGTGTATCATAAAAAAAAGGTAGGAAAATAGTTACTAATATGCAATGTTTTCACCAAATCAAGAAATTTATCATAAATACATGTGTTTCGCTCATTTGTTTAGTGCAAAATCGAGTACGAATATATTTTTTTTTCCTGAAGAGGCATCAACCTACAAATTGAGTGATAAGGGTTTGAACCAGCATCAAAACCGACAGATTTCATCGCTTTTTTAAATAAAAAAAATGAAATATAGCTACTTGGATTGAACTCAAGTATGTAACATGTCATTGAATGTGTGTACCTAGTTAGAAATATTCTTGCGTCCACCATTGATTGGGAGCGATGTTCAGGCTCGTGGTCCCTTAGCCAACCACCTCTTATTTGAACTGCTTATTGATCATACTGTTTACCCAATTTCAATTGAACTAGAAAGATTTTCTTTACAACTCGTGCCTCATAATTATTCAGGCACTAGATCATTGGCATCTCGAATCATTGCAACGGCCTTGTCTGTTCTTATAAACATTCTAAAGTTCACTTATACAATGTTACTACAGGTGAGATGAAAGCTTTGTCATCCTCTCTAAATTGTTACTTGAAAATTGTAAGATGATATTTATCTTCCTCGGAGAGTCTTTCATTAATATCAAGGTATATATAGAGTACAATGTTCATCCCTTATACAATAGGAATTCTAAGCCTATACAAAAGAGAAATCCTAGTCTTACCATAATTATATTTACACAATATATGGAAATATTCTAATTATGGGTAAGGAATATATTGTTTCCTATATTTACATGTTTACACGCCCCCTCAGTCGGAGCGGGAGGAGGCCGGACGCTGAGACTGGATCTAAAGTCAAGAAACAACTGTCTGAGAAGTCCTTTGGTAAATATGTCTGCATAGTGATAGGATGATGGAACATGTAACACTCTGACATGATCTAAAATAACTTTCTCACGAACAGAGTGTAGGTCTATCTCAATATGCTTGGTTCACTGATGCTGAACCGGATTATGAGACAAATAGATGACAGATATGTTATCACAGTACACAATAGATGTCTGACGCAAAGAACACTAAAGTTCTAACAGTAAGTTTCTGAGCCAACAAATCTCAGCTACTACATTTGCAACGCCTCTGTACTCAGCCTCGGCACTTGATCTAGATAGGGTAGCCTGTCGCTTGGCAGACCAAGAAATCAGATTATCCCCTAAGAAAATACAAAAGCCTGAGGTGGAGCGTCGCGTGTCCGGACACTCTGCCCAATCTGCATCCGTATATGAGAGCAACCTGTTTGGCGCAGTGGGGTATATGTGCAAACCATAATCAAGAGTGCCCTTAATGTATCGAATGACGCTTAAGAGCAGTGAAATGAGACTCCATGGAGGCATGCATGAATAAGCATATCTGCTGAACAACATAAGCAATGTCTGACATGGTAAATGTGAGATACTAAAGTGCACTTGCAAGGCTCCTATACAGAGTAGGAACGGAGACTGGAGCACCATCCATAGCACTGAGCTTAGATTTCGAATCGACTGGAGTAGGCATAACTTGCAATTTGCCATATTATCCATGTACACTATCTCATCTGCATACTTACACTGACACAAGAACATGTGATTGGCAGTCCTGGTCACTGATATCCCCAAGAAATAACTCATCTTTCCCAAATCAGTCATTGCAAATTCAGACTTAAGCAAAACAATAATCTCATTTTCCAATCTATCTGAGGAGGCAGTCAGAACAATATCATCCACGTATAGTAATAAGTAAGCAGTGCTACTACCTCGATGAAAAATGAAGAGTGATATATCACTCTTGCTGCATACAAACTCAATCTGCCAGATATACCTGACAAAGCGATCATACCACGCACGGGGGCCTATTTCAGGCCATATAGTGACTTACGGAGACGACACACATAGTGAGGAACTGCTGGATGGGTGAACCCAGCAGCTGATGCATCTACACTGTTTCTCTCAGGTCCCCATGTAAGAATGCATTCTTCACATCAAGTTGATGGATCGAGCAGTGTTTGCCCATGGCAATGCTCAAAACTGTGCGAATGGTAGCCGGTTTGACAACCGGGCTGAAGGTCTCTCCACAATTAATGCCCTCTTCCTGATTTGTGCTATTAGCACAAGGCGGGCCTTATACCTCTCAAGATCCCCATTGTTTCTAAACTTGTGACGAAAAAGCCACATACAACGAATTACATTCACCCCCTCAGGTCTAGGTACTAGATCCCACGTGTGTTGTTTAGTCAAAGCATTGAATTCCTCATACATAGCTGCATTCAAATTAGGGTCTTGTTTGGCCAATTTTGGGTTCTTTGGAAGTGGAGAGATGGTTTGGGCAGACAAGTTGAAATGGACTTTGGGTTTGAATATTCCATGATTTGAACGAGTTTCCATTGGATGAGTAGGGACAGTGGGTGGCTGAGTAGGGTCTGAGACGGAGGGTAAAGTCGGACAAGGAGAAGGTGGGGGAGAAGCCGTCGAAGGCGCCTGTCACGACCCGACCCGACGCCCTAATTGGACGCGATTACACTAACCTGTCACGTAATCAACTGACCCTTAAGGGTAATAGAAAATTTCAGCAGCACAACGCTGCATCTATAACATATACCCAAAATAGGCGAGCCGACAAGGCTGTCTTACACAACTATCCAACCATCACAACAGGCTAGCCGACTAGGCTGCCACCAAATAGTATCACATAAGCAAATGAGTAATCACAATAGGCAAGCCGGCAAGGCTGCCACTATATACGGGAACATCCCAAAACAAGTGCAACAATACAGCTACCTCAACCGCATAAACGTTCTACACAAGTCCAAAACACATCTATCACCCACAATCGCTCACGCACTCTAAGAGTACAATACTGACATATGACGGGACAGGACCCCGTCGTGTCCAAAATATACATAAGTCTGGAATGTAAAGATCTGTACCAAAATAACTGACTCTGAAACAAGGGAACTCTTTAGCAGCGGTAGATGTCCTAAACTGGAGGGTCACCTAACCGATCACCTGTACCTGCGGGCATTAACGGAGCCCCCCAGGAAAAAGGGAGTCAGTATGATAGATGTAGCAAGTATATGAAACTGAAAACTAAATACTGTAATTGAGATCATAACAGTTCAACGTATAACAGGAGGCAAGTATGAAATCAACTTAACAGTATAACTGTGTCTTACCAAATGAGAGTAATGAAAATCAGTTCTTACCTTTTTCAAAATATGCAAATCATGCCAAAGTCATGAACTCCTATCCTCAGGATATAATGGCACGAGACTCGAACCCATCTAGGTACATATATATCATGAGACTCGAACCTAAGTAAGTATGTATATATCATGGGACTCGAACCCAAGTAAGTATATATATCGTGGGACTCGAACCCACGTAAGTATATAGAATAATATAATGTCATGGGACTTGAACCCGCATCATGGAGAGCTAATCCATGAAATAATAGTAATCCGGGAGTTTAACCCGCTTGGGACTCGAACCAAAGTAATATAATAATAATAGCCGAGACTCGAACCCGGAACATACAATATAGTGCCGACCCTCTATGTGAGAGACTCGATGAATGTGTAATAAGACTTGGCACGAGTAAATATCATGAGCAACTATATGCAATTAGAAATCATCTTTGACTTTCGATAATATCACGAAGGCAGAGGATATCCTCATTGGGTGGTGTGGGAGAGCTTGGTCACAAGTTCGAAACCCCAGGGTAACGCCTGACCTGCCTTCGCCTCTTGGGGGGAGCCTGTCACACCTGGCTTGTCAAGTGTGGTTTAACTGGCTGACGTGGTTTGCAGGCTATTGCGTCAATCCGGGATTTACCCTGTGCGCACTCGAAAGAGCAGCGGCTGCGGGTTCCTTCGTCAACAAAAAATAATAATAATAAACTCTTTACTAAAAATCATAGGCACTTGTCATAACAATTTTCCTTTAAAACTAACTTTGTAGAAAATCATGTACGTCCGCCGTACTTTTATTAAAATCATGTCAAATGAAAATTCTTTCACAAAGTCATGCCAAAAGAAAGAAGGATAGTCTCACATACCTTATAGTCGAGCTAACCAACTCACTACTAGAATATGTCTCGTCTAATACTCCAACCTATAATAATAACATTAAGTCTGTCAACTCTATGATTCCTAACATAAGTTAAATTGAATGAAGACTTCCTATTCTACAAAAATTTGGGCAGCACTTCCCCTGTTTATATGTACATCCACAAATTTCAAACCAAGCCAGCAATACCAACAACAAGTCATAACTCAAATATATAACCACAATAATCTCAGATATTCCATTTATGTCATCATAACGTATTTCTTCTCTTTTATTTTTAAGCGATATCACAACTACAACAAACCAGGTGATTACTACACCTATTTCTCATGTTAATTCAGTCCTTAGTCCATAGTAGAACAATCTTAAAATAATCCATCAACTCTAATGACAACAACAATAACCAAGTTCTATAATTTGTAACATAACACCCTTTTTACACTTTACTTTCTTTAAGACATGTATTAGTAATTACCATAACTTATATACATGTTCATAGTCAAATTCCAACATTTAAACTTCATAAAATCAACCCCTAATCTTGACGCGATAATATCCAAAAATTCCAAGCAAGTCTTTGGCCAATATTTACAAAACAATCATTTTCTTAATTCCTTAGAGTCCAATCTTGTTCCAATAATTCTTTATGAACAATTATAACTTATATGTCAAGATTCTCTTCCAATATCAACATGCCAAGTAGCGACGAATTTCACAACACAATAATCAAATACGACAATTCCAAGATTAGTAACATTAGTCCTAATATCGACTACAACATTCAAATTATTCACATGCAATGTCTAAATTCAAGATTTCTTCTTAACACAAGTCCATTAATTCAACTACAACAATATGCAATTTCAATTATAGCATAGAAAGAAGAATTTTCATACTTTAATTTAATCCCCAAAACAGTCCCGATTTTTTAACCACTGCTTCGTCAGCTGAACTTGTGACGTCCATAACTCTCTACTCCGGTGTTCTATCGACGAGTGGTTTATTGCTATGGAAACTAGACTCAACAAAATTCATTTTAGGCTTTTGAAACACCCAAAAACTCTTAATATGCTAGGAGATATGCCCTCCCAGAGTTGACTAACAATCTGCCCAGCAGTCCCGATTTTGCCACTGTTTTCGCTCCAATATTTGGCTTCAATTTCACACTTCTTCAACCCCAATTCAACATGCAACATCTCTACTATGATAACCCATCATTTATACATTTCACCAAAAACTTGAAGAAAACACCCCTACAATTCTCGGCCAGAGAAGTCGAGAATGCCCACTGTTTTTGGTGATTTAAATGTTCTAATTTCTTGGCTTAATTATGTAGGATAACTAGCCTAATAAGATGGAGTAAAAAGTTAATTTTCTTGCTAGGGAAAGGGGGGGATTTTCGACCAAGGGAAATGAAGAAGGAGGAGAGAATTTTGACTTGTGTTTTAATTGAAGAATGAAAGGTATTAGGGTATAAATTAAATATTTTCAGATTTTAAGTAAATACACTTTGGTCCCCCTTACAATACAATTACACTTTGCCCCTTTAAGTTTCTTCTTAACTAATTTAATTTCTCAAGTAATAAATCTTAAACCCACTTCTTTAAATCTTGATTCCCGTTTTCTTTAATTTCCGGGAATTTCATAAGGTTTCGTATTCTTAACGAGAATATATATACGACTATCCTTTTCCATTTTCACTGACACCCTTGTTGTTACCAAAATTATTACATATTAACATGTAAGAATATACTTAATTTTCCAAATTCGGATCTTTATTCCTAATGAGGTTCTTAATTATTGTCTTAACTTACGAGGTGTAACAGCGTCACGACGCCGGGAGCAGGCGCGCTGGGCGCATGCCTTCTCGACATTTGGCGCGTGGCGCCTCTGTGCGGCAGCGCGGTCTTGACTCGCGAGAATTTTAGCGCATTTCTCAATGCAGGGCCGCGACTCTGAGGACGGGACATAAGAAACGAGTTGTTCGAGAAGGATGTGATAGATGTCAGGCTCGTCAAGGAATGAGTAATCCGGTTTTTGGAATTTTTGAAGATTCGAAAACGGGGAGTCTTTCATTAATTTTTGAAGAATTTTTAGAATTTTTGGAATTTTTGATACCATGTAAGATGATATTTATCTCCCTTGGGGAGTCTTTCATTAATATCAAGGTATATATAGAGTACAATGTTCATCTCTTATACAATAAGAATCCTAAGCCTATACAAAAGAGGAATCATACTCTTACCATAATTATATTTACACAATATATGAAAATATTTTAATTATGGATAGAGAATATATTATTTCATATATTTACACGTTTACAAACATGGCTACTAAATTGTTTCTAGAATTTGATACGGTCACAGAAAAATACAAATTGCTTCATGTTTTTACCTACTATGGTCGTCCACAAAAAAACGGAGATTCTAACTGAACGGGGCTATGGAACAATAAAAATAAAATTAAATAAACTCAAATGTGAATTCTGTTTTCGAATGTCGGAAATTATGTCGTCCGACACCAGTAATAACACTTTAGCAAAACATAAAACTTTAAAGAGTAAATGCAAATGAAATTTAAAGAACACGAAGATTTTAAATTTTCACCAAGTGTATTGTATATATATTATATACAAATAAACATTTTTTTTTTTTTTACAGATTTACAAGATATAAAACGGAAAGGAATTAAAAGTTGAAGTCGTAGATGACTTCTGCCTGAAAATCTAACTAAGTAGACATAGACAATCTCACATTACAATCGCTCCATACAAAACTAATCTAGAATCTAAACAACAATTGTAATGTTAGACAGAATGTTGTCGACAGACTCAGGCAACACTGGTGATCCAAACTTTTGAGATGAAATCCCGAGAGCTCTCTTAGTATTTTTACTTTCTGGTTATGGATATCAATTCACTGTAGTAGCCTCTCTATTTATAGTAGAGAGTCTTCCTTGAAAAACTCATCGATTGGTTGTGGAAGTTGAGGGAAAGGTGGGCAGCTGGTAGGCTTGGTTGGAGACGATCAAGGAGCAAAAACCTCTAACAACTTTGACTTGTTCCTCACGAAAAGCAGCAGCCTTGACTCGTTCTTCACACGTGTTTACCAACTCCTTTTTACCTTGTCAAATCATATTTACTGCATAATAATCATTACGCGAAAGGCAAAATCAGTTCTGAAATGTTGGTCCGAATGTTGTACAACATTTGTCCCAACATACTTGCACATTCATATCAATACTTTAAGAGATATGTTGGGTCAAATGTCACAACACCAAATCTTACATTAACACTAGCTCTTGGAGAGATAGAATTAATCGATGAAAAGTCTTCTCCCGGTTATGATTGTTTTAGTGATTGTATTTTTCTCAATGGGCTACTTTATTGGAGGAAACGTTCATTCAACAATTCTATCTACTACTTCGACTTCAGAGAAGAGAAGTTTGGGATTCTTTCACCCCGGAAGACATGAATATATATAAGCCAAC
Source organism: Przewalskia tangutica (assembly GCA_029844215.1). NCBI lineage: Eukaryota > Viridiplantae > Streptophyta > Magnoliopsida > Solanales > Solanaceae > Przewalskia > Przewalskia tangutica. The sequence continues at coordinate 1,159,262 of CM056728.1, forward strand.
TACATTGTGGGGAAATCTGGTTCGGTATTTGCCCTTCCGTGACAGATATGAAAAGTGTTATTTGATATCCGATGAGGTCAACAAGGTTTTTATGAAATTTAACTATGATGATCCCAATTTGAAAAAGGTTGCCACTTTGCAGCTTGAAGCAAAAACGAGTGACAAGACACAAACATGTTTTAGCAACAACGAGCTTTATTAGTGCCCCATCTACTTTGATGTTCCCTTATCATTTTGAATTAAGACATGCTAGCAGTTATGTTGAGAACATTATCCCATTATCATTTTTGGATGAGTTTAAGTTTGCCTGTTGCCTATATCCTATTACATATCAAACTCTCAATAAAGTGGCGGAGCCAGGAATTTGGCCAAGTGTGTGCAAATTTTCTTCTCAGGGTGTGCAAAATTAAATATATATTCATTATAGCTAACATTTAACTTATGTACACTGCGTAATTTTCTGGCGAAAGATGTGCACCTGACCATCCTACGCCTAAGGTGGCTCCGCTTATGCTCTCAATTTGTAATGAGGTGCTCTCATTCTAGTGGTAGGAATTTGTTTAAAGGTTTTAAAACACTACTATTGAGGTGAATCATAATTCTACTTTCTCCCTAGTATATGGATAAAACATAATGGCTAAGGTTAATATAGGCATCATTAAGTCGATATGTCCGAGTGGTTAAGGAGACAGCTTGAAATCTGTTGGGCTTCGCCCGGGCAGGTTTGAACCCTGCTGTCGACATTGTGAATTTCCTTTGACACAATTCCTCAAGTATCAATTTTTTTGAAGTGTGTTTTGCTGACTAGTTGATGATAGTTTAGGTAGAAACTCTCACACCTGATAGTTCATGTAGAAAATGCAAAATAAAAGTGATATTTAAAGTGTGTTTTTGACCCTTATCTCTTATATATTTTGTAAAGAATTAGCTACACGACACTACTATTGGCGTAACAATTGGTACAACCATAGGCTAGCATAACTTGGTCCTATATGTAGTTCGAGTTAAAGTAATGGGCATGGTTCAAATTATAAGGAAAATTTCAGTCAAGTGAGAATTCTTCTGTATGACAGCATAATGAACTTTCCTTTATTTTCCACTTGTTTTTCAAGATTAATGGATGTCAACAATGTGGAGGCAAATATTAAGTGGCAATTTCGGAAAAGGAACTTGTCCTTTTGGTGTGATAATTGGCTTGGAATTCTGACTAATTCGGATTCTCACCGCGTAAGGCTATAAAAGGGGGAGCGCTCCCTATCTGGATTTTCCCCATTCATGGGGCTCAAATCTGCTTAAGGGTAGAGGAATCTTTACCATCCCACCACAATTCTTGGTGTTTAGACAAAAGCTACTGGGTTCGACAGAATCCGCAAGCTATACTCTAGCTCCGGCCCTGTCTATTTTATGTTGGGGTGTATGAAAAGGTAGATGTGCCGCAAAATATGATGGTGTTAGACCTGTTGTTAATCCAGTAATCTAATGTTATTAGTACCTGTATGTGAGTTCAAATGGTTTCAACAATCATATACCTTGGCCTGAAACTGTACATATTGCTGAGTTGTTGGCGTGCATTATTACTTATGTCAACTCCATTTAATGTGAACGCATCTTGTGTTTTAACCATTTATAATGTATGTATACTGGCTAGGAAAAGAAAACAGTGAATCCAGTCAACTATTTCTGATTGGCGAGACAGTAGAAGTTAATGGCAAAAGGTGTATCCTGTATCCTTGTGGATGGATCCCAAAAAGCAATCAAAAACAAAGAAGTAAAAAGAGTAGTAGAAAAGATATACTTATAAAATGTGGTTTAAACAAAAGAAAAACTAGAAGGGAAGCAGATTAAATCCCAGATGTATGTAGGTACTACCTCCCTGAGAGGACAGACATTGCAAAAGAGCGAGGCGAATTAGAGTAAGAGTAAGTGGTATCCATCTGACGGGATCTTGGCGTGGCTGCAGGCGCCCTAGGCTGCCTGAGATGATGATCAAGATCCTCGTCGCTTGCTAATAGGTCAAAGATTAGCATTGTCGTTTGTGGAGGCTCTTCTACTGGCACACGCCCTTCCAGCATTTCCACGACTCGTGCCATGGTTGGCCTAAGCTTAGGCCGTTCTTGGATGCAAGACAATGCCACACACACCAATTTTTTTACTTGTATCTCTACTACACCTCGTCCTGCAGATACCTCGTGGACGAGCCTCTTATCCACGACATCCATGATTTTCCCTTCTGCCAATTTCTCACTCACAATCCTGGGAAGGTAGCTGAATTTGCTCTTTGAATTGCCAATTTCAGCCACAGTTATATTTCTTCTCCCACCAATCAATTCCAAAAGCACCATTCCATAACTATAAACATCACTTTTCTCAGAGATCCCGTTCTCTAGGAGCCACTCGGGGGCTAAGTACCCTCGAGTACCCCGGATGGTTGTAACAACTAGACTCTCATCTTTCCCCATTAACTTTGATAGCCCAAAATCCGCGAGAATAGCATGGTGATTCTCGTCGAGAAGAATATTCTCGGGCTTGACATCGAGATGTAAAATACACGACCTACAATCGTGATGCAAATAGGAAAGCGCCTTAGCCACATCCAGAGCAACTCTGCACCTCAAATCCCACGACAAGCAGCCTCGACTTCCCCTCTTCTGGAAAATCCAATTGTTAAGCGATCCATTAACGATATACTCATAAACCAAGAAACGAGGCCCCGTTGTGGAAACACTACAGTATCCCAATAGGCGTACAAGATTGACATGCTGGACACTTGCAATGGCTGCAACTTCCGATTTAAATTCCTTATCGCCATGTTCCTCTCCTTGGATCCTTTTTACCGCCACTGATGCACCGTCACTGAGTATCCCCTTGAAAACAGAAGCTGATGATCCGCGGCCTACCAACGTGCCAAAGTTATCAGTTGCTTCTTCAAGCTCTTTGAGCCTGAATCTTGTTGGAACCCCTGCAACTTTCCTGAGGAAACTATACTCGATCCTCAACTCACGTCCATCTGAGTCTAATTGATTTTCTAGCAATTGCCTCCTGTTGTTGAACTTCCTTCGCATTAAAACAGCAGCAAAGACAGCAAGAACCAACGTAACATCAGCTCCTGTGATGAGGAAAAATGTCTTGGAAAGTTTTAGCGTTAGCCGCGCAAAGATGATGATTGTGATCAACAAAATCACCAATGAAATGGCTATGGAATAGGCTTTCTTGTCCTCCATCAATGGATCATCATAATTCTGATTTGAAGTTCAAGATAAGAAGGGAGAACTTTCATTCTATTGACTTCATCTTTATGTTGTAGTCCACTTGAAAAGAGGAAAAAAAAATGCATGTCAGACTAGGCAAACTATGAATTTAATTCTGGTCCCATCAGTCTCTATCTACTACATATATCTTTTTAAGCAACTTGCTGAACTATTAAAATTATGATGGTGTTCTCAACACGGTTTGAAGATGTTCACCTACTATTACTCTTTTCTGCATCAATGTCCCAATTCTTTTTTGGTTTCCCATCTGGTGTTCGGTACCTACTTTGGGACATGGCTAATCCCGTTCTTGTCAGGAAATCCCACTTTTTGGGGTAAAGCGATCAAATATCAAAGGCGACTCCATTCCGAGGACTCGAATCCGAGACATCTGGTTAATTACCCAAGTAATAATTGCAAAACATATCCAAGTCGTGTTTGGATAGACTTAAAGTACTTATAAGTCAAAGTAGCTTTTAACCCCTTTTGTAGTGTTTGAGTAAAATAAAAAAGTATTTTTAAGAACTTATTTTTAAGCTAAAAAAAAAGTAGTAAGCTAGATTTTTTAACTTATGGCCAAAAGCCCATCCAAACGGACTCTAAGTCGATTGTGTACTTTATTGCAATGACAATAGCCATAAAGTTCATCAATGTTCTCCTTTTTTTAACGAATTATTATCTGCAATTTTCTTCTCTATTATTGACTTGCTCAATTCTTTTATCGGTCGACATTTATTATGATCATTGACTAATCAGTAATAACAAATCTTAAGAATCGTTCAACTCTTTTTATCAAACGAAGTATTTAATCTTTTTAACATCTATAGAAGCAATGGCAGATGCAGCTCTTAGGCAACGGATTCATCCGGACCTAGGCATTGATATCTGTGACAACTCACAAATATCTGAACAAATACTAGATCCCAGTCCATAATTTTACAAGTACAGAAGGTACCATCTAGTCAAGCAACACAGATTCATTCTTCTTGCTGAGCTTCATGTATGCAAGACGATGTTGCGTCTCGGAACATCCCTTTTCTTGCACAAGTGCTAACACACGACCTTACATTTCTTCCGCTTACCCTGCATTACGAGCCTCACATATAATGTCACGCTCCTTTAATAATGACATCGTCTGGAGCGTGACATTATATGTGCTTGCACAGTAAATAAACATGCTGGTGTAACACCATAAAGTTACCACTTTTTTTCTATCCGAGAAATCCACGAGGGCAGAAGATACTACAGTTTCTTAGGTCTATAGATTTCGAAAATATACCCGAGTGCGGATAGAAACTAAAAGAAATGTCTTCTTCTGATCTGCTTCTTTTTTGGAGGGAGTGGTGCTTCTCCATTTCCAGGGAATTCCCACTTGACAACATCACCATCCCAAGAAGAGCTAACAAGCATTGGATAATTAGGGTGCCAGCTACAATCCCTAATGGTCGACCGGTGGTGCTGCAATTTTGCAACTTGCGCTCCGCTCACCTAGAAACCAAGGCATCATTACACAACACATATCGATAAGTTATGTTGCTCAGGATCTTCAAAAATGTAGTTGGGTGTGTGCCGAATCCTCCAAAAGTAGTGCATTTTTTAAGGATCCGACACGGTGCATCAACATTTTTGGAGATTCCGAGATGCTCTATAATTGAAAGGTACATTTCACAAAGGACACTACACAGGGCCAATGAGAAATAAGTTGACGTATAGACTCATACTTACCAAATCATAGATGTAAATGCAAGCATCATGAGACCCAGTGTAAATGTATCTCTTCCCAGTGCTGTAAAATAACCCAAGAAATATTTAAATAGGTATAACACTAGATCTATGTTGCTCGGGCTCTCCAAAATGCTGCCACACCCGAATCGGATCCTCCAAAAATGAACTATTTTTGGAGTAACTAACCCGCACCTGGCGACATTTTCAAAGAGTCCGAGCAACATAGCACTAGATTGACCAATATATGAGCAAGTTAAAGTTATACCTGTCTAAGGGGCCGGGTTGACCCGGAACCGGACCGGTCGACCCGGTACAAAATCCGGTCCGGTAAGGCTTACCGGGTTGGGCGTTGGTTTGGCCCCAACCCGCACGGGTTACAGAGAAATCCGGTAAGGACCCGGACTGGTTGAACCGGTAACCTTACCGGTTAACTGGTCCGGTCCGAACCGGTAAGGAAAAAAAAAATTAAAGGGTTGTTGGTGCCCAACGGTAACATTACCGTTGGGGAGGGAGTAGAGGGTGGGGAGGCCAATGGACCGTTGGACCGTTGCATTTTTTGTTTTTGTTTTTTAATTTTTTGTTAATTACATTTTTATCCTTTAAAAAATCTATAAATACTCTACATTTTTATCACACAATTATTTCTACAATTCTCTCAATTCTCATAATCTCTTAATTCTCTATATTATCAATTCTCAAGTTATTATTATTATTATTATTTTGCAAAGTAGCAAGACTTCGAGCTTCGGCCTTCGAGTTTCAATTGAATTCTGAATCCCGAAGTTTGGTACACTCGTTTCATTCTCTAATTATTTTATTAAATTGTCATATTTATTTGTTGATTATTTAAATATTTTATAATGTCTTTGCTAAGGAGAATTGCGTCGGGACTGCGTCGTAAATCTAGTTCAAGGGGTAAAAAGTCTGTAGGTTCTTCATCATCAAATGCAAGAAGATTTTGGAATAGAAGATAATGAATATGATAACGTTCAATTAGATAATATTGTTGAACTTGAAGAAAATGAACTTCCTACACCTACTAGTGTTCCTTCTGTCAATGTTGGTACTGCTAGTGGTAGTCGTAGGCCTCCTTTACCAGAACCAGAGGTAAGGAGAAAAAGAAGTAAAGTGTGGCTCTTTTATGATAGAGTTTGGGACACCGATAGAGTTAGATGTAATATTTGTGAGAAAACATATAAACATAAGAGAGGGGGTGGTGACGGGGGACGGACACTATATGTAGACGTTTAACGAAGATCATCCGGTACAATGGGGTGTTGCCACTGATTTAGAACCCGGTCAACAACTTAATCCATTAACGGGGGGGTTGGCTAAGTACGATCCAAAGAAGGATCGTATTGAATTAGCAAAAATGATTGTCGGAGGTTGTTTATCTTTTTCTTTTGCTTTTTCTTCATATTTAATTACATATATTCAAAGAATATATAATCCTTGTTTTACCGGTGTTCCTCGTAGTACTTGTAGAGCCGATATTTTTAGACTTTATAATGATTATGTTATTTTTTTGCAATATTGGTTCACTAATCTTCCATGCCTAGTTAGTTTTACTGCAGACATTGGGCATGCTTTAAACGGTTATGATTATTTAACAATTACTTGTCATTGGATTGATGAAAATTTTAAAATGGAAAAACGTATTATTGCTTTTGCGTATGACGAGGATCAAAGTCATACTGGAAAATATATAAGCGAAACTATTTGTGCTTATGCCAAAAACTATAATCTTATAAAAAAGTACTTTGTATATCATTCGATAATGCATCTAATAATACTGCTGCTGTAGATCTTTTAAAAGCGGAATTAGAACCGCCACTTCCTGATATATTTCATGTTCGTTGTGCTTGTCATATTTATAATTTAATTGTTAAAAGTGGTCTTGAGTTATTTGCAACTGAAATACAAATTGTCAAAAGAGCTGTTGGAGTTATTCAAGGTAATAATAGAAAAAATAGACTTATAGAATTTAAAGAAAAATGTAAACAATTTGATTTGAGACCTAAATTCATGCCACAAGAGATTATTACACGGTGGAATTATACTTATTTATTTTTAAAAGAATGTTATAAGTATAAAGACTCCATAACACATGTTTCAAATGCTCATTGTAAGAACGCGATTTATATGTTAACCGACGATGTTTGGAAATCAATTGCTGAACTATTAAAAAATTTACGTAAATTTTACACTGTTACTACTGTTGAATTTTCGGGATCTTATTACCCAATAGTTTGTAATGCTTTAGCTCATACAGCTGAAATTTCATATTTACTTTATGGTTTAAAATCAAATATAAAGCTGCAGTTACAGTTATGTTTGAAAAGTTTAAAAAATATTTTTTTTCCTATTCCTGATATTTATTATATTGGTGCAGTCTTAAATCCTTCTGTTAAAAAAGTAGATTGTCATAATTTAATATTTAGTTTATATACTTATATGGAAGTAGGTGAAACAGAAACTCCATCTTCATTTGATTGCATATGTAAACTTGATGCTAATTTAGCTAACTTATATGATTATTATGCTACATTACATGACTCCGCTACTAATATTCCTTCTAGTTCTGCTTCTGTGTCTACATCTGCAGGATTCGATGAAAACTATGAAAATGAATCTTTATCTATATGGAGCACTTTTGCAACAACACAAGCAAGCACAACTCGAAATTGTGATGAGATGCAGTTTTATTTGCAAAAGCCAACGGAGCCGAAGAAGAACTTTCAACCTTTACAATGGTGGCAGGATAACAAAAGACAATTTCCAGTACTAGCAGTTATGGCACGGGATATTCTTAATGTGTCTATCTCAACAGTGGCTTCTGAAAGTGCATTCAGCTAAGCACGGGATCAAATAGGAGACACACGTCACTCATTGGGCGGAAGCACATTAGAAGTGTTAGTATGCTTAAAGGATTGGATCAGATCAGAGAGAAGAAATCAAGGATATGAAGACGTTGACTCTCCGGAAGATGAAGAAATCGACAATATTTTAGAAACCGGGAGCGCAACCGGGACTAGAATTAATACTCCAGATTTAGAGGCTATGGAGTATAACCAATTCAATCAACCTATAAAATACGAAGAACTTGCAAGAAGGATGCATAATATGTAAATAACAATTATTATTACTTCATTATGTACTCTTATTAACAATTAGTTCGAAAGTTTACATCTTATCATTAATTTTTATTTTATTATCTCTTTAGTTGTTATTTGAATATTTGTTAACTTATCTTATGTCTACTAATTTAATAAATTAATAAATTTTCAGAATAAAAAAAAATTAATATAGTTTATATAACTACAATATAACTATAAAGTATAAAGTTATAAACTATATTATATTATTATATTACATATTTAATTTGAATTTAGTTAGATTTTCGAAATTATAAAAAAAAACCCGGACCGGTAGTCCCGGTTCAACCGAACTCAAGACGGCCGACCGGAATCCGGTAATGAACTGCACCCAGAGGCGGGTAAGCCGATGGACGGACCGGATCGTCCGAATCGGTTCAACCCAGAACTGCCACCGGTCCGGTCCAGATTGATCTGTTAGACAGGTATAGTTAAAGTAAGTGTAATTGAAAGTTGTCATAGACAAGAAACGAAGAGTCAACACGGCATACTTTTAGCACTAACCTATATTCTGGGGAGAAGTAGCAGCGAATTAGAGTACGCAAGACAGAATGACCCTTATAAGTGGCTATTGATTGATCATTTGGGTGCTTCAAGTCTCTAGCTTGAGGAGGGTAGTCCATCCATCGATATTCCCACTCATAATTCCTGTACCATTTATTGCTGAAAACAAGAAAGTATATGTCTCATTGAGACTATATCAAAAAGTGAGCAAGTGGAATGACATTTGTAAAGAGTAATTTCACAATCATGTTGAGTTTTCAAAGGTGGAAATTGTTCCTGATGAATGCCATCTAGCATCTCTAGAAATTGATATCAGTGTGATTCACATGACTATATGTCACACCCCTTGGGGTGCGGCCCTTCCCTGGACCCCGCTAACGGGATGCTTTGTGCACTACGCTGCCCTTTTTTCACACGACTCTTTAAAAGTGTGTAGCATGACCAAATAGAAGCGGGGTTGAATTAACATGGGCTTTTGAAAATGGGCGAAGTGCAAGGATAAACCATTTAGGGTCTTCATTTAAGCCATAGCCACAATGTATAAAAGTTTGCAAGTTTAGGAGCTTCAAAACCAACTTCAGGCATTCGCGACTGAAGCTGCAAAAATTTGTGTCTGAAGTTTAGCAGCAAACTTCTGACATTTTTGCCTAAAGTTGTAGGGTTATTGGCAAGGGAAAATTGGATATCTGAGCTTCAACTATATATGACTGAACTTCAACCTACAAACTTCAAACATGTACTTTAGTTTATAGTACGCAACTTAAGTTAGTTTCCTGAAGTTGTTACCCAATATATATAACAATACCAGTCAATCAGCTTGAAAACAAGCAGATAACAAGAATAAAATTAATTATTAATTAAGGAAAGTGATTTCCCATTAAAGAAAGAGAAGGAAAAATTGATGTAAATTGTCTGCATTTGTCTTTCTTTTTATATTTGTTGCAGTGCACATCTAGGATGCATTGTCGATGACTAGCAGTTTTTAATGCTATAGATATTAATGGGGGAGAAAGACATAAGAAGAAGAATCGGAGGAACAACAGTTTTGCCTGAAGTTGCTTTCACTGGCTACCAGTTAAATACATTAGAAAACACAGAAGGGTACCCTCAAAGAGGATACACAAATTCTAAGTGATGCCTAGCAAGCAGAAAATGAGTCGGATATATTTAGGCTCAAGGGAGGAAAAAGCTGGTCTTAAGAAATGTCTGAAAATTGGTTTTCGTTAATTTATAGCTTGTTTTCGCCAAGCTTCTGGCGAACCAAAAGTGCTTATTTTAGAAAATTGAGGTGTTTGGCTAAGCTTTTTAGGGGGGGAATAAGTGTTTTTGAGTAGTAGCAGAAGCTTTTCATAAGCTAAAATAGTAGTTTTTCCCGAAAAGTATTTTTGAAACATTGGCCAAGCACAAAGTATTTCTCTAGTATTGGCAAAGTGATTTTCAAATTGATTTGCCAAACACAAACCGCTACTCTTCAAAAGTACTTTTCGAAAAGCACTTTCCAAAATAAGCAAATTTTGGAAGCTTGGCCAAACAGGCTATTACTCTGCATTGCATCATCTATTAATGATAAAGCTCATTGAATCACATGTATTCCACTATTTTCATACCTTCCTTGATCTAATTAGTAAACCAAAAAGTCATAGACACGATCATCAGGAAGAAGAATCATCAAGGAGATGCATGGCCAGAGAATAAACATACCCATCAGCATTAGGAGACATTTTGCGGATATCCCAAAGCTTGATGGACTGATCTTTACTATTAGAAATGAAATAACGACCATCCCCCCGACTATCAAGGAACGTAACACCTTCTAGATGTCCCATCAGGACTCCTGCTGGCTTTTCTTTGGTCATAAAACAACGTCTATCCCAGACCTATACAGAGCAACAACCTCATTACTCAAAAAAAAAAAAGAGACCTTAACTCATGAAATAAATATCATGGCAAGCATGCATATATAAATTCATCCATACTCAAATTATTGGTCCTTATAAGATCAAGAAGAGGTCTGCTACTCTTGTTACGAACATGTTACACAAAAATGGATTAAGATACCAACCAGTAGAACATTAAGAGATTTAGCATCAGTTTTTCAGCCTCAAAGCACTCAGAGACACAATGATAAAAGAGAAAAACTGAAATGTTTTGTGTTGTACATAAATATAGCACTCCCTCTGTCCCAATTTATATGACACACTTTCCTTTTTAGTCAGTCCCAAAAAGAATGACACATTTCCTTATTTGACAATAATTTAACTTTAAACTTTACCTTTTATGCTTAACGAGATGATCTATAACCACACAAATACCTTTGACTTGTTTTAGACCACAAGATTCAAAAGTCTTCCATACTTTCTTAAGCTCCGTACCCAGTCAAACTGCATCATATAAATTGGGATGGAGGGAGTAATAAAAAGAAGTATGACTAGTGACTCTTGCCATAATTTCATAGTCCAATACAAGAGAAAATGACAAAAAATGGTCCCTTATCTTTGGTAGTAGGTTCAAAACAGTCCCTTAAGTATCAACTGAACAACTTTGGTCTTTTAAGTTCGCCAAAAGTGAGCACTTTTGGTCCCTGTCAGATATTTATTTACCACTGATTGTTAAATTTAACTGGAGCTGTGGGAAAAAAAATTAACCAGAAACACCAGAAATTTGCGTCAAAATCCCACAAAATAGTAACATAAAAAACTACACCATACACAAAAAACAGACCAAAAATCACAGAAATTGTATCTCAAAAAGTTGCACTAGACTTTTTGAAATAGACGGAAAATAACATAAACCACAAAAACTGTACTTCCAAATGTGAGTTCCCATTAAATTTTTCTATTCCCACAGTTCTGATTTCATTTAACAGTCAGAATTTGGTAAATATCTGAGGGAGATCAAAAGCTCTTTTTGGGTAAACTTAAAGGACCAAAGCTGCTCGGTGTTACTTAAGGGACTATTTTGAACCTACTATCAGAGATAAGGGACCATTTTTGTCATTTTCTCTCCAATATTACCCCTTAGTTTTGTCATTAATTCAACATGTATCTTCTATTAGCATCTTTCCGAAGGAGACCTTGATTCATAAGCACTTCTTCCAAAGCAAGATAGGATGATAATCACCTTACACAGATTGTCATCACTTCCAGAATAAATGAGATGGCCACTTTCATCAGCAAAACATACAGAATTGACATCAGACTGCAACAGAAAAATTATTTCAGTTCATCAACAGAAAGTTAAAGAGACAATTGAAATCTCATGTATCCACAAAAAAAATATATATATAAGAATTCCTAAACTGGTGTATTAAATTGGAGAATACATGCCCGGTATATCTCGACACACTGCATGCGTAACTCCGGCAACAAATGTTATGTATTGAAATTTAAAAAATAAATTGTGGTGGTACATGAAAGGAGGAATTAAAAAAAAATTAAACAGTCAAAATTATGGGGAAGGGTCAAATTTTCTCCTGAACTATGCGAATGGTTCAAATTTACCCTTCGTTTTAAAAAATTAATCCTTAATTGCGGGACACATGGCATCATCGGGTGCTAAGCTTCCGCCGTTTGAAAATAAGGGCAAATTTCGCTTATTTTAGTATCGGTGAGGGCATATTTGACCCCAACTATTAACGGAGGGCGAATTGTTTTATCACGCATAGTTCAGCTTTGCCCCATCTTTAAATATGACTACTAAAACAAGTCCAAGAAGAATATTTGTTAGATTCATAATTGTCAAACAGATGTAACGGAGTGCCATTCTAAGAGATGTAGCAATAATTTTTTTAAAGGAAAAAACTGCTTCACAAGGAAGAGATTTGTGACACATATTATCGTAAGTATATTCATACGCTGTGTGCGGATATTCGAAGGGAGAGTTTGTTTGCTTCAAGATCATAAACATAGATTGCATTATCACCACTTCCAGCAACAACTTCCCGACCATCAGTAGAAAATTTCACTGAGAAGACTCCAAAAGAATCAGCATCAGCAGCACACAAAAGCAAACCATCATGTATTTCCTGCATTTAAGTGAGCCAGCATTAAGCTTTCATCAAAAAGAAATAGTAAGTTAAACTAAATGTTATTCAAGAAAGACTTTCTCTTATCCTTTTGGCGTATTTGGAACTTGTGAGGAGTTAAGTCCCGATTTTTCTTTCAATAATTCATAAAGTGATATTGTGTATCCAATAAAATGAGTTTTATCATTTCAAAACCAATACAAAAACTAGGTTAAATTGAGCCTCAATAATTAAACGAGCCATCTTTTAAACAATGCAAACCTTCAATTTATAAATGTGCAACTACTGCTGCCTTGCTGGAGTTACATTATCCACTAGATGAATATGATACAGAACTCTGATTATCTGTTTCTAGGCCTAAAAAGGATTGGAAATGATATGACTATAGGCCAGTTTGACCAGCCAAAAGGTGCTTATAGTCCAGTTTGACCAGCTTATAAGCTTAACCAAACACCTTCTAAGTGATAACTGCAAGATATTGCAGTCCCTTGAAGCTGTTATGCATACGAGTTATAAGCATTCCAAACAAAGAGAGATTGACAGCCGTACTGTGATATTGGCAAGAGATTCAGTGGCAGCAGATTCTACATCTACGATATGTACGATAGGTAACATGGTAGCATACACCTGCAAAAGCAACACAAGTGTTACTCTAAAAGATAATATGCTTATTGCATCCAAGGGTGTGTTCTAGTAGCCAATGAAGTAGAAGGAGAACCAAGAGTTCTCAAGTTCAACTCTCAGGAGAGGCCTTCCAACCTGCCTAAGCCTTGGCGGGCGAAATTACTGATACCTGTGTTGGACCTGATGGGAGGTAACTAGCAGGTACTCGGTGGAATAGTCGAGGTGCGCGCAAGCTGGCCCGGACACCACCGTCATAAAAAATGATGTGCTTCTCTGCACTATGCCTCTCTCGAAAAGAGAGAAACTGAAGCCTGAAACTAAATCCAAAGCAAAAAAAATCAGTTGTCAACTTGATTCATCTGTAAGCATAGAAACTCACTAGATGCCGTTGATCTGGAGAAAGAGATGTATCAGTAACCGCCCATCCCAAACTTTTTGCAAGAATATTCTTGTGAACTTTCCACCTTCATTCCACGTTGTATACTCTAATATGGCTTCCCTGATTTAGAAAATAAAATGAAGAAGAAACATCAAACATCAGATTACAACAAAACTCAAATTTGTCTAATGCATTGTTAAGAGTGTAGTCTTTAGAGAACTTTGGGATGTCATGTTTAAAAAAAATCTTTCCGCTTAGATATGGAATCTTAAGAGACAAAAATGTAATACACCAGCCATGCCTAATCTTCTTAATGCCACAAAATACAATATAAACTACTCCCTCCTCGTATCAGTTTGTCTTACTTTCCTTTTTAGTCTGTTTCAAAAAGAATGTCACTTTCTATCTTTAATAAACTTTTACACCCAACCTCCTACATGGCATATTTAAGACAACATGATTCAAAGGGCATTCTGGTACATTGCACACATAGAGGTCACTTCTTATCTTACGTGATTGACGGTGACACCTCCTAAACTTCATGTGCTTGGATCCACATCATGCATAGATAGTGGTTTAATGCCAAGGCCGACGACGGAAGTTCGGGACGGAGCCGTATGAGGCGGAAGTCTCACGTACGGTTCTCTGAGAAGGGAGTGGCTACCTACTGGAGCTTCGACCAAGCACCACCGGTCTTTAATTTATGACCACAAGATTGAAAAGCCTTCTTTATTTTCTTAAACTTTGTGCCGAGTCAAACTAAGACAAACAAATTGAAAGGAGGGAGTACTGATAATACCTGAAAGGCGGCAATAAAAAGGGAACCATCTGCTGAAAATTGTGACACATAAGCCCTTGTTGCCATATTGTCCACAATCCAAGGACCATTTACCGGCAAATATTTACTTAGAACATGACAACAATCTGCCTTCGAGAACCTTCCTCTACCGGAAATGTTGGCTTCTCGGGCGGCTAGCATCTTGAACGTGCACACAGGAACTTCCTTTTTCCCTGGTTGGATTCTACTGATATTTTCATTGGGTCCTGATCTAAGTTTAGTAAGCTGAGAAATTTCATGGTCCAAATAATTCGATGGTCTGTCATGACGAACACTGCCAGCAACCCCGTGATTGGAACTTGAACCGTCGAAGAGTCCGGTCTCTACTTCTAACTTACTCAGAGAATAATCCATGTCTTCAATGGACTCTGGATGTAAGTCATTAAAATACATTTTCACGCTGAGAGACGCTTTGAAGTATCATATCATCCATAATCAAGTTCCTACCATGCCAAACCCTGCCAAAAAAGGTGGGAACATACGGAATATATTGAGCAATACAGGAAATGATATTGCTCTATTTATAAACCATAAGAAAATGACAAAAATGGTCTCTTATGTTGTGGGTAGGTTCGAAATAGTCCCTTAATTATGCACGAAACAATTTTAGTCCTTTAAATTTGCCAAAAGTTAACATTCTTAATCTCCGTCAAACATTTACTTAACTCTGTCGGTTAGATTTGACGGGAATTATGAGAAAAATAAAATTAGCAGGAACTCACATTTAGAGGTAAATTTTTTGTTGATTCCGCTATTTTTTATTTATTTCTAGAGTCGAAGTTTTTTGAGGTGTAATTTTTTGAAATCTTTTATATCTTTTGTGTTTAGTGAAGTGTTTTGTGTTGCATAATTTAGGATTAGATGGAACTTTCTAGTGTTTATGGCTAAATCTTTTTTTTCACTGTTTCCATCAAATCTAACGAACATAAATTGTTAAATGTTTGATGTATAAGGTTCCACCCAAGCTGATGTTTACAAGCAATTGAGCAAAACCGATAAAAGGGAAACTAAGACTTATGTGAATATGCAATTGTGAAGGAGAATATAGCTCAAATTTTTTTTAGCTCAACTCTGCTATTCTAAAGAAAAGGAAATATATGTCTAAATGCAAAATTCTCTAAGGGAGAAAAATTCTATCTTTAGGTTAACATAGTTCGGAAGAGATTCAAGTATATAGAGATTGTGTTAGGCATATAACCTCCATTGAAGCTGAATTTGTTTCAAGCAATTGAGCAAAGTCGACAAAAGGGAAAACAAGGTTTATGTGAATATGCAATCATGAAGGGAGAATATAGCTCAATCCTAAAACTCAATATTCAGCTCTCTGCTATTCTAAATGGAAACCAAATATTGTCTAACATGCAAAATTTTCTTAGAAGGTAGAAAAACACCACTTTTGAATGGATTGAAAGAAGAGAAAACATTCAGATATCTCCATCCTAGATATAGCAAACTAGGTGTTACTTATTTATGCTTTGTTGATGACCTACTGATGTTTTCTAGGGGAGACCTTAACTCTATCTTGGCTTTTCATCACTGCTTCATGGAGTTCTCAAATGTATCAGGTCTACAGGCTAATCTGGGAAAAGTTTTGTTTATTTTGGAGGGATCAGCCAAAGTGACAAAGGAATGATACTACAAAAAAGGGGGTATTCATGTGGAGAGTTGCCTTTCAAATATCTTGGCATTCCTTTACCTACCAAGAAGCTGTCTCTGATTCAGAGGCAACCACTTACCACCGAGATTATGGCCAAAATATCCTCATGGACTGCTAAAAAAATTCCTATGCAGGAAGAATTCAACTCATTCAAACTGTCTTATTTGGACTACAATCTTATTGGTTACAACTGTTTGTAATACTTGCCAAGTTAGTGAAGACCATTGAAGCATACTGCAGAAGTTACATGTAATCAGGTGTGAACTCAATTACTGAAAAGGCTCTGATTGCTTGGGATAGAGTTTTGTCTTCCTAAATCTAGTGGAAGCTTAAGGGCCCGTTTGGTACAGCTTATTAAAAAGAGTTTTTAGGAGTAGAGCTTTTTATCAAAAAGTGGTTAGGTGTTTGGTTGTCAATAAAAAATGTGTTTTTGTATAAAAGACAAAAAAGTTATAAGCCAAAATTACCTCTACTCAAGAAGCCCAAATTTTGGGCTTCTTCCAAAAGTGTTTTTGGAACCCAAAAGCACTTTTGGATTTGTCAACCAAACACTCAAATTAAAGGCCAAAAGTGTTTTTGGCTTTCCAAAAGCACTTCTGGCCTTTGGAAAAGCCCAACCAAACGGGCACCAAGTCTGATTAACATTCACCTACGGAATAGAGCAGCAACTGCTAAGACTTATTGGGACCTAGAACATAAAGCTGAAAAACTCTGGATAACATGGATCCACACCTATTACATAAAAAGCCAACACTTTGAGAATGTGCTTGTCCCAAAACAGTCTTGTTGGATGATTAGAAAAGTTTTTGAAGCTAGAAGAGTTAAGGATCGGCTGCAAAACAATGTGACTGGAAAGTGCCAAATTAAACAGATTTACCTATAGCTTCTGGGAAATAATGCTAGAGAATCTTTGGAAGAGTCTATTGTTGGTAATGAAGCAAGACCAAAAGCAAAGTTTACAATGTGGCTGCATTTGCATAATGGATTGATAACACCAGATAGACTGCTCAAATGGGGTATGAATGTTGAACCAAAGTACGGCTGGCAAAATGGTTAAAAAAATAAGTAACCATCCAATTCGACCCATTAAATATGGGTTGGGTAACTGACGGTTAAAAAATGGATCAAATATGGATATTATCCATATTATCCACTAAAAATGGATATCCAGATGGATAATATGGATATCCATATTATCAACAATCAATATGCATTTGTCTGCTTGTTATTTTTCATGAGTTCTTGTTTTACATGAATCTAAGCTTATTTTGACTTTTAGCATGTGTTCTCACCTAACCATGGATAATATAGATATCCATATTATATGTCGGTTAACTCATTTTTTATCCATGTTAAATATGGGCGAGTTGGATATTTTATCCATTTTTGTTTAACCCGCTTTCGACCCGCCCACGCAATTGCCACTCCTAATCCAAAGTGTGTCCTCTGTCAAGCACAAGATGAGTCAAGAGATCATCTCTTTGTGTAATGTCAATTTTCTGTATCAATATGGAACAAAATTCTGAAGTGGTTGAAAAGAGAAGCCTATGTTGCTAGAAACTGGGAACATCTAGCTTGGAGCATCCAGATTAAAACGGGAAATCAGTTGTTGCTCCGATCTTTAAGGTCATTTATGCTGAAGTAGTCCATGTCCTATGGCTGGAAAGAAACCAGAGAATCTTTGAACAAGTAACATTAAATACATCGTTATGTAATGACGAAAAGTCCCACCATTTTGTGTAACGATCGATTTGGTGTGATTGCATCGTTAGCTTATTTCTTTTCCTCATTATGTCTTTATTTATTATCTAATAATCATATTTTATCCTTTACCACTACCTTTTTATAGTAGCTCTATCTCATAGCCTACTTTTCTTGTAGGTTTATTCTTAGATGTGTGACACTATGTAACGACATGATATGATACAGTCTATCCAAACATTGTATTCACTAAAACAATACAGTACGATACATTATGAAACAATACTTAACAACCATCCAAACAGAGTGTTAAGTTACAATCACGTCTATTTTGATTATAGTCTCTTTTTTATTCTAGCTTAGAAGGCTGATAGTTCAACTTTCGTTTAATTGTTTGAGATTCACTAGCTAGTTGTGGTACCTAAGCTATTTGTTGTGTACAATATACTTCCGAGGGACTCCCGGAAGCAGCCGCTCTACCTACCATGGTAGAGGTAAGGTCTGTGTACACTCTACCCTCCCCAGATCCCACGTGGTGGGATTTTACTGGGTATGTTGTTGTTGTAATATACTTGGTGATTAATGAAATGGCTAGTTACCAACAACAACATACCAGTGTAATCCCACATGTGGATTCTGAAGAGGGTAGAGTGTAAGCAGACCCTACCCTTACCTCGTGGAGGTAGAGAGGCTGTTTCTGAAAATGGTTAGTTGCCAAAAAGAATACCATCTTTGGCACAACATAATACAGTAGAGATATCAGCATATAGAGATTGTATTGAGCATATAAATTCCATTAAAGCTGATGTTTTTACAAGAAATTAAGCAAAGTAGACAAAGGGAAAACCAAGATTTCTGTGAATTATCAATTATATTGTTGTTATTTATACAATATGTATGTGTTTTATCTTCTTTCGAATGGTCTACCGGAAACAACCTCTCTACCCCCACAAACCCAACCCTCTGTATGTCGTTTATACAATAGACTATTTGTATGTGTTTGCTCTTCTTTCAAGCCGAGGGTGTACTGGAAACGGGGGGTAGCTCAAAAATCAAAATAAATACACTACTATGCTAAATTAAACCAAGCCAAGATTTATGTGAATTTGCAACTAAAAAGGGGTAACTATAGCTAAAAAAAAAATGAGTTCAAATTTACCATTCTAAATTAAATTAGCAAAACCCCATTAGATATTAACACTTAATATAAACAATTTGAGTATATAGAGTCTGTATTAGGCCATGTAAGTTCCACTTGAGCTGACTTTTAACAAGCAATTAAGCATAGCAAAAAGAGAAAAAAAAGGAAAATCAAGAATTGTATGTAATTTGCATATTTATGTAGTGGGAATAAAATTAAAATTAAAATTTGACAAACCTTATTGCTAAATCTTGGACTTGTTTGGATTTCCAAATTTTCAGTTCTTGTTTGCTCTTATCTACCTGCCTTGGTGGATATGTCAAACACCTAACGAAGATATAGAGAAAATGAAAAACATGGTCCCTTATCTTTGGTAGTAAATTCAACTTAGTTTCTTAAGTATCATCCGAACAGTTTTGGTCCTTTAAGTTTAGGGTAGAAGGTTAGTGTTGTCTGACTTATCTTTTCATATTAGTAGTCGCAGTAATACTCTTATAATTTCTTGTTATTCGATTTCTATTAATATTTAATATTTATTCTACTTCGATTGCATTTTATAGTTGTCGCTAACGTTATTTCTGTTTTCATACTGCCTTGTATTCTTTGTCCTTATCTGATGGTCTACCGAAAACAGTTTCTCTGCCTCTCAAGACAGGGGTAAATTCTGCATGCGCTCTAGACCTCACTTTGTGGATTTCACTATGTTTGTTGTTGTTGTACTTCGATTATCATATTAATTTGTTATAGTTACTGTCCCTTTTGAAGAATGTTATGTCATGCTTTCTTTAGTATTTGTCATGGTTTCTTCATTCTCGCCGTCTTCTTTTTTTGAATTTCTTTGAAATGTTTTTACTTGAGCCGAGAGTGTATTAGAAACAACATATCTACCTCCCAAGGTATGGATAAGATCTGCGTATACACTACTCTTTCAAATCCTCACTTGTGGAATTATATTAGGTATGTTTTTGTTATTGTGGATATTAACCAAACTCTTATGTTAATTTAATCAAAAATGTGAAATTTAACTAGAAAAAAAACTCGACAAAATACTAGAAACTGCATAGGACACAAAAAATAGACTAAAAATAACAAATATTGCACGTCAAAAAGTTACACCACACTCTAAAAATAGACCAAAAATAATGTTTCACATGCGAGTTTCCATTAAATTTATATTTTTCATTGTTTAGATTAATTTTCATAATAAGAGCTTGGTAAATATCTGATGTGAACCGAACGTGCTCACTTCCGATATACTTAAAGGACAAAAATTGCTTAGATAATACCTAGGGGACTACTTTAAAATCATTACCAATGATAAAGGACCATTTTATCATTTTCTCCGAAGATATACTACAAATAATAAAATATACTATGAAAAGGTTCAAATTTAATCCTTACTCTTCTAAATTGCTCAAATTTGTCCTCTTCCTAAAGTTGGTTCAATCATATCGTTGTTTTTAGCAAGTTCTCTCATTTTTCCCTTTAACATTAATGAACTTTAGCTTAAATGGGGTGAAACTTAATGTGTATAAATAACTAGGCTAATTTGGTTTAAAGATATTATATTTTATGATGATAGAGATAATATTAGATTAAAAAAAATAACAAGGACAGATATACAAAGTAAACCTTTTTCGTAGAAGCAGGTAGTAACCTAAGCCCCCTCTTAAACTACTACTGAATGCTTAAACTAGCGAGAGGCCTTCCCGCTGCTCTGTATAGTCCTATTGGAGGGCAATACAAGGACTCTATTGCGGCAATAAGTAAGGAGTTGGAGAAAATCAAGGCGCATCCACAAGAATTCAACTTGGCTTCAAGCCGGGCTAGGAACTTCGAACCTACTAGGACAAATCTAACCTTTTTGCCTATTTTTAAAGGAAGTATATGATGATTTTTCAATTATTTTAGTCAATCACTACACTGTCATATAGAGAAAGGCATCTGGCCCAATTTAGAAGGAACATCTTCTAGTGAATTTTTCATACAGGCTATAACTTTTGGGCCTATGGAATGGAAAAATTCATTTGGAAGCTGATGGATGGTTCATGGACAAACTTAAAAGGAAACAATTACACGATGTGACAAATATTTAGATTGTTTTTACGAAATGTAGCTACATTTTGGATTTTGTAGCAAATATACAATATACATGCATAACTGTATGCGTTGATACAATTCTTTCACGCGATTTCAACTAATATTGTTGATACCCGCCGCATGATACAGTTCTTTTCGCTGATACAATTGATACTCGCTTGATACAACTCTTCCGCTTGGTATAGTAACTATAGCTACGTCTTATAATTACGCTCTAAACTATAGCTATTTATGAAATATTCTCAACTTAAAATGACAACAATTTGGAAGCCCAGATAGTTCATAATACTGGAAAAGTTTGAGGAATATACAAGAAATATATACATTTTTGTGGTGTAAAGATTGAGGGTGAGGGTTTTGTTTGGTGGAAATTACATACAAAGTAATAAAGTTTGGTCTTGATATTCTTAGTTTTACATTGTCCGCATCTATAATTGTAAACATGTATATTATAGAAACAATTGTATCCCTATCCATAATTAGAATATTTCAATAAATTGTGTAAATATAATTATGGTAAGACTAGGATTCCTCTTTTGTATAGGCTTAGAATTCCTATTGTATAAGGGATGAACATTGTACTCTATATACTTTGATATTAATGAGAAGACTCCCCAAGGGAGATTAATATCATTTTACATGGTATCAAGAGTCTAACACAAAAACCCTAGAATTTCTTTTTCTCTTCAGCAGCCACACAGGGTATCTCGCCGCGGCTCCCTCCCCTCTCATACCTAAAATTCTTGGTTTTTCTCTCTATTCCTCTCTTCTCTAAATGGCTACTGAGGAATCTTCCAATACTTCTGATGCTTCAACCTCCACCAATACCACCACCATGTCATCATCCTCTTTTCATCCCGCTCTAACTGTTACAAACATCAAGAACTCTATCCTCATTCTTCTTGATCATGAAAGCGATCGAGATTCTCCCCGAGTTGGCAGCGGGTTTGGGTAATCGTCAAGCGAGATTAGGGGTTTGTGGGCTAAATTAATTGGGTATTAGTTTTGGGTTGGGTAGAGTTTAGGTATTAGGTGTATTATTTAATTAGTGGTAAATTAAATTATTTAAATACAACCCTAGGTGTTTTATTAGTTTTAGCTTGGATTTTTATTATTACAATAATAAATGCGGGCGTGCTATTTAATTAGTGCTTAATATTTCATAATGCGATGTCGTTATTAAAATCTTATTTATTATGCGTATTTTGCGATGTTAAATTAAAATTGAATGGGGTTTAGATTATTATTAAATTATTTAAATGTTAAATGCAGATATGACATTTAAGAATTGCTTAATGCTTTTATAAATGCGATGTTATTAAAACGCATGTATTAGATTGAAATTAATTACAAATCATAATTATGAAACTGTCTTGCGTATTAATAAATGCGACTATGCTATTTGACGTGATGCCATTAAATTATTTATTTATTTACGTGTTTATTATTATTGAATTTATTAAAATTAATAGAATTATGATAGGGCTTAAAATTGATAAATGCGGGCGCGAGACTCAAAGTACTTAATACTCTTCGTAAAATGCGGTGCCATTATTAAATCACTTATTTATGCATGTATTAATATTTTATTGCTGCATTTTATTATTATAAAATTGCTGATATTTTTTTTAAAAAAAATTAGTGTAATTTTATAGTTAAATACTGGATGAGAGGGTCAAAATTGAGTGTCAACAATAATCAATGGAAATAATTTTATTCTTCAGCAAGTTTCGTATTGTATTATGACGTCGCCTTATATGTCTTGACTTGCCATTGTATATTTGATTATTTGCCCTCGTCATGGCAGCCATACTATCACAACGTATGCAAATGGCTGTCACAGGCTTTTTTCACAACGGAATACCTTCTAGGAAGTTTCTTAGTCATTCTGCCTCTTCGGCAGCTTTATTCAAGACTACAAATTCTGCTTCCATAGTTGATCGCATATTTACCGTTTGCTTTGATAATTTCTAGGATACCGACGCTCCACCAAGTGTAAATACATACCCACTTGCGGACTTACTTTCTGAATTGTTGGAAATCCAATTAGCATCACAATATCCTTCTAACACGGGATGATATTTTGTATAATGCAACACATAGTTCATTGTATGCTTTAGATATTGTAGTGCCCTTATTAGCACTACCCAATGATCATTTCCAGGATTGTGTGAGTATCGACTAAATCGACTCACTGTATATGCCAAATCCGGTCTCGTACAATTCATTATGTACATCAAGCTTCCAAGAACTTGTGTATACTCCAATTGAGACACACTATCACCTTCATTCTTCTTAAGGTGACTAGCGGAATCAAATGGGTTAGCAACCGGTCTATCATCATAGTGTCCAAATTTTCTAAGAACATTCTCAACATAATGGGATTGAGTTAATATATAACCCTCCGAATTTTTTTAAATTCTAATACCAAGAATGACATCCGCTATTCTCATATCTTTCATATTGAAAACGGCATGCAACATCTTTTTAGTTTGGTTAATTACATTCTTACTTGTTCCCATAATTAGCATATCATCCACATACAAGCATATAATGACATATGCATTATACACTCCTTAATGTAGACATATTTGTCACATTCATTTATTTGAAAACCATTTGATAATAATGTATTATCAAACTTTTCATGTCAATGTTTTGGAGCCTGTTTAAGTCCATATAAAGACTTAATCAATTTACAGACTTTCTTCTCTTGACCTTTAACAACAAACCCTTCGGGTTGTTCCATGTAAATTTCTTCATCTAGTTCACCATTCAAGAATGCAGTTTTCACATCCATTTGGTGTATTTCCAAAGTGTGAATCGCTGTTATAGCAATTAACGTCCTTATAGACGTAGTTTAGATACTGGTGAGTAGGTATCAAAGAAATCAACACATTCCTTTTGTCTAAGTCATTTGGCTACTATACGCGCTTTGTATTTTTCTATAGTACCATCATGCCTTAGTTTCCGTTTGAAGATCCATTTATGGCCTATTAGTTTTTGTCCCGGAGGGAGATCAACCAATTTCTATGTATTATTTTATACAATGAATTCTACCTCACTTTGGATAGCCTCCGTCCAATAAGGTGCTTCGGATGATTCTATAGCAGTCTTATATGTTTGAGGTTCTCCTTCAATGGTAAAGGTCATAAAGTCCGGTCCAAAATCTTTGACGACTTTTTCACATTTACTTCTCCTTGGTTCAGAATTTTCTTCTTGAACTGATGAAGTAAGATTATCATCATTACTTTCCACAATTCATAAGGAGATTGATCATTTTTCTTTTGAGAAATTTTGTTCAATATCATATTTGCAGTAATTAATGCCTCACCCTATAGACTGAGGGGTGCCCCCGAACTAATCAACATAGAATTTATTATATTTTTCAACGTTCTATTCTTACGTTCGACAACTCCATTTTTATTTTGGAGTATATGAGACAGTGGTTTGATGAACTATACCATGAGTAGAATAAAATTCTTTGAACTCATTTGATTGATATTCACCACCTATGTCTGACCTTGTAATCTTAATTCTTTTGTCAAGTTGGTTTTTCACTTCTGCTTTGTATGATTTAAACATGTTCAAAGCCTCGTCTTTGGTATGTATTAAATATACATAACAAAGTTTACTGCAATCATCTATAAAAGATATGTAATAATTTTTTCCTCCACGCGATGGGGTTGCTTTGTAATCACATAAATCACTATGAATTAAATCAAACACTTCATTTGATTTCACAACAGATTTATGAGGATGACTTGCATATTTTGATTCTATGCAAACCCCACATTTAGTCATTTTGTTCATCGAACATTTTGGCAACATGCCTATCTTTACCATTCTTTGTAAGGAACGATAATTAACATGGCCTAATCGAGAATGCCATAAAGAAGGGGAATCAACCATATACATAGAAGCAGTGCTAGTGTCTGCGTTTTCATTGATAATGACAACTGCATGAGTTGGTACAATACTTAGTTTGAAGAGTCCCTCACTGAGGTAACCCTTTCCTACATACACCCCACCTTTGGTGAGTACAAATTTGTCAGATTCTATTATAATTTTGAAGCATTTGTTACTCAGAACAGGCCCAGAAATTATTACAAATTTCAGGCACGTCTAACACATTTGTGAGCACAAGATCATTCCCGGAAGTGAGCCTCAAAGTCACCTTCTCTTTCCCTTCTACCTTCACAGCAGCGGAATTTGCCACGAATAGTGATTCTCCATCCTTGATGGCTTGGTAAGATGAAAACATGTCCTTCTCTGACTATACATGCCTTGTAGCACCCGTGTCCATCCACCAATCGATTGAATTTGTAACCAGATTTGCTTGAACAACCACAACCCCAATGAATTGGTTCTTTGTTTCAGCCCGAATGGTTTGGTTGACATTACTCGAACCTCTAACACCACCACCTTGACTCTTGGAAAAGCGACAATCTTTTGCTCTGTGTCCGGGTTTGTCACATACCCAACATAGTCCTGGTTGTGGTTTCTTAAATGCATTGGTCCTTTGTGGGGCTAGTGAATTCCTTCGGGTTGCAAAAGATGGCTTGACACCAACAAATTTGCCCTTGCCTTTCTGAAACTTGGTCTTGGAAGCATTGTCTTCTGTCATATTGGCATTAGGCTCCAATGAAACAACATCAGCCCTTTCATTCTTCTGGTTGTCCTCTTCAACACGAATTTTCAGAAACAGTTGCTCAAAGCTCATTTCCTCTGTTAGATGCTTCAAATAAACCTTAAAATTCTTCCAAGAAGAATGTAATTTCTCAATATTAGCACTAACAAGGAAATATTGGTTAAGACTCATACCTTCAACCTCTAGTTCATGAACAATGATTTGGAGTTCCTCCACTTGCTTGACAACTGCTTTTGCATCGCTCATCTTAAAGTTTAAGAACTTGCCGACGACGAACTTCTTCGAACAAGCAACCTCAGTTTTGTACTTGTTCTCCAATGATTGTCATAACTCTCGTGCTGATCCGAACGTGGAGTATATATCATAGAGAGTATCGTCCAAGGCGTTGAGAATGTAGTTCTTACAAAGAAACTTTTGGCTCCGCTAAGTCTCAATAGCCTTTCGGCTCTCTCTGCATCAGTAGGAGCATTCTCCCCTTCTTCTTCCGGCAATGTCGTTGGAGCATCAGCAATATATTTGCCACATGAAGAGTGGTCAAGTAAAACAACATCTTTTGTTGCCAGCGTTTGAAATCAGAACTCTTGAATTTCTCGGGTTTCTCCACATGGGTTTTCACCATTGATGATCCATATTTGCAAATCAGGAAATAGTATTCTCTGAAAATTTTGCAAACTCAACAAATCAGAAAAATAATTTTTCTGAGAATTTTTTATCTTAGATTGTTAGTGTCAATCAAGACTCATCAATGAATAAGCACAATAAAATTCAAATAATTCAAGATAACTTTAAATCAACAACAATAAGTATAACAAATACTTAAACACATACTAACTTGGTGTAGATAGAGACCTGCTTGATGCAGTGTCCTAAGACAAAAATTCGTCTCCACTTGTGTTGTAGTTCTACGGACGTCTGCCTTGAAGTTACAACTATCTAAGTGAGAGTTATAGCACAAGAACTTCTCTTCTGGCGAATTTACTTTATGTGTTTTTCAAAAATATTCTTGTGGGAAGAAGATGAAGATCAAGCAACAATCTTAGATCATTAATTGAGTTTAATGATTGATTGTTGAGTGTATTGTGTTGTAAATCTTCCAACAAGTGATCAACACGCTTTTATAGCATTGATTTTTGTCCATGGCAGCTTTTCACTCCAAAGATTGTGTCTCTAGTGAAGAGATGCAACTTTTCCATTTTCTGGAAATGTTATCGTTGCGAAGCGCCTCGGCCCTTGACCCGGCGCCGCGGCCCTTGCCCTGAGGCGCCGCAGCCGTAATTCATCCAGAATTTCTAGTGACTTACTGGAAATCTTGCGCCGCGGCCCTTCCATCAGGCTCCGCGGCTCTTAACACAGGAGTTTTTCACTTGCTCACTGGAATTGAAGCGCCACGGCCCTAATTCCAGGCGTCGCGGCTCTTAGGCCAAAATTTCACAAATTTAGTTTAATCACTTGTTTCTTCTTCATCCCATACAAGTTTCTACACTACCAACAACTATTGTAAATTGTGGGAGAGTAGTAAATATTTTTTTAACCTTAACCAAAAGTCTCGGATTCGAATACTCCTGGATATAGAATCGTCTTTGTTAGGAAGTACCTTTATCCTCCGTGAGACCCAAGCAAATCCTCTTTTAGTTGAGCTTCAATACGATTACTATATTAATTCATTCTTAACTAGAAGTCTCGAGTTCGAACCTTAGTATGAAGTCGTTTTTGTTAGGGAGCGATTTTACCTTTACATGTGAATTTTTTTGGTACAAATTTAAATTTAATTGGGGCCAATATATGAGTACCCAATATCTGAACAAAAAAAAAAAGTAAAGACATATGCACCTACTTACTTTGATGAGGGGAAAGTCCCGAAGGCGAAACCCCCCACCTGTAATAGAGGCCTCTTGGCCAGGTGGGATGTAAATCGAGGGATATGCGCGAGTGACAGCCCTGTAAGGGAGAGGACCAACGGGACACGAACCCAACAACAACCCTTGCAATATTTCAGCAAAGACTGTCACTACACAGATTCGAACCCGCGACATCGCGGTGGTTGTACCTCAATCACTTTGACACTTACCAACTCGCATGTGCCCGTGGGGCACCTAATTACTAATATATGGATTGAATTCAAACCGTCAAAAGAATAAAAAGTAAAATAAAATGTTGTCAAGTAATTATATAAGGACAATAAGTCCAAAATGTTGTTGTTATTATCATTATTATTCTTATTATTAAAAACATGAAGAAAATGTTCATTTGATGACAAGGACTTGAGTTTTGTCACCTTCCAAGTTACCGACATATTATTTTTTCAAATTAATACAACATGCATCCAGCTGCTAATCCTCATAAAACAGTTAATAATAGTAGTGTGTACATGAGAACCTTAGGTATAGCCCGTATAGGTCCCCACTTCCTAGCAATCCATTTTTTTTACAAGAAATTCAGTATCCGCTTTGAGGTTTTGATTAATTTAAATTCAACTCCATAAGGCTTGTTAAAAAGAAAGTGTTATTTATCAGATTTTTTTTATTTACATGACTCAAACACAAGCTTCTAATTAAAACACTAAAAGAAAATATAAAATTGACAACAAAATTTTAGTAACAATAAATATACTTACTAAAGAATATAAATAGTGTGGGAACAAAGTGTAGAAATAAAGGAAATGAAAATGTAACAACAACAACAATGAATTAGAAATCTGAAAATCAATAAAAGACAATTGGCCTGCTGAGTCGACCGAATTCTCAATCTATCCTTAAGATAATATTGTCCCGTATATCATTTCAACGGTGTAATGTCAACTTATCTCCCAAGATAAAACAACAATCAAACAAATGAGCAAAGGGAACTCAAGTGTTCGCTTAGAAAGAAGGATCTTTGAGTGTGTTGTGATTGCAAAAGAGGAAGACAATTTCCGAGAATTGCTAAGTGTTAGGTATCTTTGTAAATGAGCCCAAAGCTCCATTTTATAGTGTAGAGAAGATGGTCTTCCACATAGCCAAGTAATGGCCAATAAAGATCATGTAATGACCATGAATGTGGAGTAATAATTCAGCCAAACAATGGCTGAATTCATGAGCCAAATAATGGAGAGTTAATGCTCCAAAGTCGTAAAATTTTCGTCCATCTTCCAATGATGCAAGCGTCGCAGATGTCGCGTCCGAAACTCCTGAGAGTTGGCGTCGCGACGCCGTGACATCGCGGCATTTTTTCAGACTCGTTTCATCTTTTACACTATATACCCGTCTTCCCTTCGTTTACCAACGTGAAATCATCGTTATTTGGCCAATAACCATCTATTACCTTATGTCTCAAACAATTCGTATACGTACCAATATCTCTTCCACTTAAGGAAATTTCGATCCTTGGCACTTTATGTGCACGTGTGTGGAAACCATGTTTTCGATGTGCGGGTCCCCTAATTATTCGAGTCATAATTAATAGGATTAATTTTGTTTCAGTAAATTTCCAACAAATGGCAATAAAAATTTAATATATTATTGCTAAAAAACGTAAATGACAATAAAAAATAACTTGTTATTGCGAAAACTTATCGCATTGGAGGTTATTGCAACGACATGGAATAATTTTTATTATTGTGAAAAATATTTTTGACAACAACATCCAATATACAACAACAAAGAATATTATTAATAAATGTCTTTCTTCCTTTATGAGAAAAATCCTACCGTCTCATCACAACCCCTTAATGATAGTTTTTAGCAATCCTAAACCCAACGCAAAATCCTTGATCAACCCTTCTTGTTCTTATATCTATTTTTCTTATTCAATTTATATGTGGTGTTCGATTGAATTCATAAGTTTAATTTAACTTATGTATTACTCTATTAATAGTAGTAAAATAAAATAATAAAGTACTCAAAATATAAAAAGGTAATTTGTAGAAAATAACACCACATCAATATAGCAAAAAAGTGGTGTAAATTAAATAAAAAATAACTATGTAAATGTTTTAAATAAAAATTCTAAGGTGATCTTCTTATTTAACTTATCTAAAACTTAGTAAACACAATTTAGTTCAAATACCATCGTATAAAAAGATATTTTAAAACAGAAATATTATATTTGTTTTGTGACTGACATGATGCCAATTTAGTAACCTAAAAGCAAAAAAGGAAAAAAAAAATCCGAGGTACTATAAAATTATAGTATAAATTTATCTGAATATATATAAAGGATTCACTGAATAAATACAATAATAAATTTTAATAAAATATTAATTTCATACATAAAATTTAAATTTTGAATTGGTTTTTAACCTTCCTACAAACAAGTCTTAGTAAATAGAATTAGTCCATAATATGTCTCTGTCAATCATTTCTTGAGAGGAAAAGGCGAAATCTTTCGCTCACGTAGCCCCCACCTCCGACAGAAATTGATGGATGAGGTAAATTATGGTGACTCAGCGGCCCATTAGATGGGAGACACAGTATCTGGTGTCCACAAGGAGCCATCTCCCACAAAGGAGGAATGAAACTCTTACACTGCGACTGTCAGAGCTTGAACATGACTTCTTGGGAACAATCTGTCACTCTAAAATCAATTGAGCTATGTCCATGCGGGCTCCGTCAATCATTTCTAAGTATATCATGAGTTGACAAAGAAGTATATCAAATCAGCCACAATGATTATATAATTGACAATTACATCCATCATGATTTGTACTCACTTTCTTTAGATCTCTCTTTTCTTTTCTTGGGTAGAGACACAATTTTTGACATTGACCTTTATGGTCCACTACACTTGCACCAAAAAAATATGACATGTGTTTATTATATAAATAAATTTTTATCATTTTATTAAGATTAAATAAAGATTTTTGACTTAATATAAAGTTAAAAAAATAAAGAAAAACTTGAAATTTATGATTTTTAAAAATTCATATAAATATGTGTAGCTAGAAATTATTTTATTAAGGGTATAAGATAAATTTAAAGTTGAATTGTTACTAAATATAGAAATGTGTCATTATTTTTTAAACTGTCTAAAAAGAAAAGAACGTCATATAAATTAAAACGGAGGAAGTAATATTTAATTGGAATAAGAAAGAAGTGTTACTCATTGGTTTGCAAAGGATTTTTTAAAAGATTTTTTTACATCTATTTATAGCTAGTGTGAAAATAATATAGTAGATGATATATAGGAGTTTCCCATAACAAAGGGTTTACATCAAAGATTCGCATTGAGCCATACTTATTTACTCTAATTATGGACGAGTTAATCAATGTAATACAAAGATGAGGTTTTATGGTGTATATCTTTTAATGATGATATTGTGTTGATGGACAAAATTTGTGAAAGTGTTAACAAAGCTTAAATTATGGAAAAGCCCTATAGAGAATAAGGGTTTTAGGATAAGTAGAAGTAATACTGAATACATACATCGCAGGTTTAGTCAGCATGAAAAGAGAGAAGTTGAAGTGAGACTAGACGAGATTATAATGCCAAAAATGCAATTCTTTTAGATATCTAGGTCGCTTGAGATGGTTTAGATATGTTTTACTTCGAACTATTGATACACCGGTTTGTACGCATTAAACTATGATAATGAAGGTATTAAAAGGGACGGTTGAAGCTAAAATCACATGAAAGTTATCTCAAAAGATTTACAAATGTGAGCACAAGCCCAACATTTTAAACGTTACAAAATTATTATTGTTTTTATGGTGTTTTGAAGCAATTACTTGAATATACTACGAAGTCATTAAATTGTATAAAGAGTTTATACCTTTTTGTAAAACATGCATAGATAATGATGGAAGAATATTTAACCACAACAGCAAATTCATAACAATTACCGGAAGGTCATGGGTTCAAGCCGTGAAAATAGCTTCTTGCAGAAATGTGAGGTAAGACTGCGTACAATAAATTATTATGATTCGGCCCTTCCTTGAACTCCGCGCATAGCGAGAGGTTAGTGCACCGAACTATTTTTTTTTTTACAAAGTGAACATGTTTTATTGCCACAAAAGTATACGTCGTCTCATCAATGTCTTCAACCATCATATTGAGTACAAATACCAATCCTGTGAGTGAAGCTAAAAACCTGGTCAACCTTCTCTCTCTCAAGCATGTTTTTCTATTACGATCGTATTGTGAACATGTTTTTTAAATGAAAAATGGTCATCAACATTATCCCATATAGAGACTCAAACTGAATATTATTTCCCTCAACAAAATACTTGCAATAGGGTTTTCTATTAGAGAATATTCTAGAATCAGAATAATCTAGAAGTAATAATTCATTATTTGTAATTGTTAAAATTAGAGATATAATTTGATGATTTCCTCCCCTTTTCATTTACAAAAAGTCTCAATATATACAAATATGAGGAAAATATTATTAAACTTGATCTTCTTATTACTAATCAAAATTATCCTAATATTATTGTAATACTTACCTTATAGAAATGATTCTATCTTAATTACAAATAATAATTCATAAATGAATTATTGCTTCTAGATTATTCTTATTGTAGAATATTCTTTAACACTCTCATGCAGTCGAAACGGGAGGTGGACAGATGTTGAGACTGTCGCGAAATTCATCAAATAAAATCAGCGGAAGCCCTTTAGTGAAAATATCAGCTATCTGATGACATGTCGGAATATGTAATACCCGAGTTTGTCTGCATGCCACATTCTCACGAACAAGATGAATATCTAACTCAATATGCTTTGTGCGCTGATGATTGACTGGATTGCCCTAGAGATAGATTGCATTGATGTTTTCACAATACACTAGTGTAGCCTTTGGCATTGGACAATGAAGTTCAAGTAATATATTTTGAAACCAATATGATTCAGATACTACATTGGCTACAACACGATACTCTGCCAGCGCTGGAACGAGATACCGTGGGTTGTCGTTTGGAGGACCAGGAGATTAGATTGTCGCCAAGAAATACACAATATCCTGACGTGGAGCGTCGGGTATCCGGACAGCCTGCCCAATCTGCATCTGTATAGGAAATCAATGTGGATGCAGGAGATGAATATACGTGTAAGCCATACTCCAGCGTACCCTTGATGTATCTCACAATTCGTTTGAGGGTATGCATATGTTCCTCCATAGGGTTGTGCATAAAAAGACAGACATGTTGTACTGCATATGAGATATCTGGCCTGTTGAATGTCAGGTATTGAAGTGCCCCTGTCAGGCTTCTGTAGAGGGTGGAGTCTTCAAATGGTTTATCAAATACACCACTCAGCTTGGATTTAGTGTCTACCAGAATGGCTGATGATTTACAGGAAGGCGTACCATCTCGTTCTACAATTTCTGCAGCATATTTCTTTTGTGATAAAAACAAACCACCTGAATGATGCGTGACAGCAATCCCGAATAAGTAATAAAGAGGACCGAGATCCTTCATAACAAACTCCGAACCTTGACATGATAGACTGACGAAGAGTATCTGAGGATGTGATTAGTATTATATCATCCACATATAAAAGAAGATAGACAATATTATTACCCTGACGAGAAATAAATAAAGAATGATCCGACCAGCTATTTGAAAAACCCAGTTTTGATACAAACTCTGCTAACCGTTTGTACCAGGCCCGAGGTGCTTGCTTCAAGCCGTATAAGGATTTTTTAAGCAAGCACACCTGATCGGGAAACTTGGGGTCCCTGTAGCCTAAAGGCTGATGCATATAGACTGTTTCATGGAGATGTCCAAGAAGAAATGCATTCTTGATATCCAACTGACGAAATGACCATCCTTTTGAAAGAGCCAGGCCTAGTACCGTACGAATGGTAGCTGGTTTCACCACTGGACTAAATGTTTCTCCACAGTCCACGCCTACCTATTGTGTTTTGCCATCACCTACAAGACGGGTTTGTGCCGCTCAAATGTGTCATCAGATTTTTCTTTGTGACTGAAAATCCATATAGACCAAATAATGCATTAGATGGACGAGGTACTAATTCTCATGTCCTATTTTTAATTAGAGCATTGTATTCGTCATCTATGGCTATTTTCCAATTTAGGTCACGTAGGGCAGACACAGAGTTTCGGGGTAATGATGATTTCATGACATGGGTGTGCAAGCTATATTTTGTGTTGGGCTTGAGTATACCATGCTGTCTTCGGATTACAGGGCGATAGACACTGGTTTGTGGATCAGTTAGATGGACTGGAAATGGTGTCGGGTCAGTGGGCTGAATGTCATTGGCCCGTGAGTAATTTCAAGTGGGACGAGAAACTGGCCTAGAAAGAGTTGGCCCAACTGTTGGGCCATTTAATGGGCGCGTTGTTTGTTGGTTGGTGGTCGATGGTGATGGTGGAATGGGCGAGATATGGTGTGTCGTCGGGCCGACACCACTGGCCCGTGGTAAATATCTAGTTAGATGGGAAGATGGGCCAGAGAGGGTTGGCCCAATTCCTGACACTGCTGGGTTTGTTTCTAGGTAACGGGTTGTTTGGGCTGGCTGTTGGGACAGGTCCGGGTAAAAAAATGAATGTATTCCGGTATCCAGAAACTCATATGTGGGAGATCGCGACTCATGAATTTTTTTGAACTGGAATTGAGATTCATCAAAGAGAACATGACGGCTAATAAACATCTTATTTGAGGATATATCATAGCATTTGTATCCCCGGTGATATTATGGGTATCCCAAAAAAACACACAGAGTCGACCTAGGTTGTAGTTTGTGGATGGTGGTAGATGAGAATAATGGATAACATACGCAGTCAAAAACCCGTAGATGTGAATAAGAAGGTTCTCAGAGGTAAAGCAATTTAAGGGGTGTTTGGTTGGGCGTATTTTTGTTGGGTAGGATATTCAACAAATAAGTAGTCACTTGAAGTGCATGATGCCAAAAATTAGGGGGCAGAGATGCATGAGCAAGGGATGTCCTAACAAT
This sequence comes from Przewalskia tangutica, assembly GCA_029844215.1. Taxonomy (NCBI): domain Eukaryota; kingdom Viridiplantae; phylum Streptophyta; class Magnoliopsida; order Solanales; family Solanaceae; genus Przewalskia; species Przewalskia tangutica. The sequence goes on from CM056728.1 coordinate 1,193,899, forward strand.
ATTGTTTATGGTTCGGATTTTACGTTCCGCCTTTCTATTTTGGAAAGATGTGTGGAGACATGAAAACTTGAAATTCAAGCCGTTTGTTTTGCAAAAATCCCAAAATTGCCTATTATCAAACTCCCACTCATTATCACATTGGATATTTTTTATATCCCTTTCAAGTTGTTTTTGGACGATTACTCTAAAACTAAGGAAGGTTGAAAACACTTGTGCTTTTTTCGAGAGGGGAAATGTCCACAATAAATTAGAGTAGTCATCTAAAACAGGCAAGTAATATCTATGTCCTGAGCATCTTAAACAGGGGATGTCCAAATATCCCAATGGATAGTGTCAAAAGGCAGAAATGTGCAATTATAGGAAGATTCAAACGGTAATTGAATATGTTTACCCAAAGGAAACGACTGACACTTATTAAAAGTCCGAGTACATGAAATAAAGTTATTGCTTTTTAGAGAGTTCAAAACAGACTCTCTCGGATGTCCCAAACGTTCATGCCACAAATTAGAATTAAAAACAACAAAATTAAAATGTGAATTTTCTGGATGGAGAAGTGAAGTGGCTGGATACAGCTCTCCCTGGCTATCACATCTCATTAGTCGCGCCTCTGTCTGAAAATCATACACGGAGAAACCAAAGGGATCAAAAGCTACAGTAACCCAGTTATCAGTTGTAAACTTTCGAACAGAGACAAATTTTTAATCAATTGTGGAGCATGAATAACATTTTTCAAGGATAATGGTGAATTTGGTTTGGACAATTTAGTGGAACCATAACCTTTAATTGGAATAGAATGGTCATTTCCGACAGTTATACCATTTGATTTGTTCAAATTAAAATAGGACATAAGGTTACCTTGGGAGGACATCATATGAGACGTTGCACCTGAGTCCATATACCAATTCGAGTCCGGTGAATTAATCCTGAGTGTATGCATGGCGGATTCGATGTCCATGAGTTGGCCCACTGTCAAGTGGGCCGCCTCCTGCCACGTCGGTAGTGGCCCAAATGAGTGCCCTGGCCCGCTTGTAGGATGTTGTGGGAATGCAGCCTCACTATTGGGCTTGGAGAAATTTGGCACAACAGTGGGCTGAACATAGCCTGCAAATAAAGAGGTATTAGACATATTTATTGGCTGAAAAAATGTTGGGCCAGTGGATGGTGGACTGGGCCTGGTCCAGTTGTTTGATGGGTAGGGGCATGGTGGCCCAACCTAGTTTCATCGTGGCGAGTCGGTTGGCTTAATTATTCTTCTTAGGTGATGACTATTATCAGCCGTAATTTGAATTCGCCACCGGAATTTCGGTGCCACCATTTTTGTTGCTTTTTCCACCCTTTTTATTATCGTTACACCCTTTTTGTCAATGATTATTTTGTGATGTTGCAAAACTATTACCATCATTCGTGACAATTAAGGCCGAGTCATTTGCAGTAGCCACTTTTTAAAAAAAAATCTTGTTCTTCAAGAATCAACATGGACCTTGCTTGGTAAAATAAGAGAAACGGGTTACTTTGACGAATTACCATTGCAACCCCGCCACTGTACGCCTCCGTCAATCCGGCAACAAGTTGTAAAACCAAACGATTGTTGGTGACGGGAGAACCAACATTCTTCAATTGATCTGCCAACACTTTTAGTCGTTGACAATAAGCGGAAGCATTAGTAAAATCCTCCATATCAACACTGGAGAATTCTTGTTCGATAAAACTGCACGGGAGTTTTGATTATCATAAAAACGTCCCGTAAGCTATTTCAAGTATCAATTGTCTTAGAATCCGGTTCCATGATCTTGTGCAACAAATCGGTTGAAATTGTTGCATATATCTAACCAAGAACAGTGGCGTCGAGGGTATCCCACAATTCTTTTTCGTCATCCGTTGTCAAAATCTTTTCTTTGCATTTAGTCATGGAGTGGCAGAGAACATTTTTTTTCTGGCATATGCAACTAATGAAGAAATAATAAATCATTCAAACAATTAGGAAGCATGAGTGTACAGTTTCAAATTCTAACAAAGAGTTGCATATTTAACACACAGCTTTGTGTATGTCCATTTGAACTACTTAAGTTTCTTTTTGTGCTAGCATGTAATCGAAAAATGACAATATTCATTATGCAAATAGAATTTGTTCCAAAATAAAGAAATAGGATGATATTAGTCAGAAAACTATTCAGTTTTCAAGTGATTTTCATTACAAATTCATACAAATAAATTTCAGATGCAACAAAAAGGTCTAAAAAAAGCTTAAGAACTTTACATAGATCATGTGAAAAGAAATATATATATATATATATATATATATATATATATATATATATATATATATATATATATTGGAGTAACTGATAAAGTTGGTGTCATGTGACCAGGAGGTCATGAGTTCAAGCCGTGAAAATAATCTCTTGCAGAAATGTAAGGTAAGGCTCTGTACCATAGACCCCTATGGTTCGGCCCTTTCTCAGCTCAGCATGTGAACAATCTGCATCGAGATGCCCTATATATATCTATATAGATATATATATATGCGTCTCGCTATGTGTATACTCATTTGATAAAAGTTGAAAATAACCAAAAGACAATCCCATAGCTCAAGTACATAAGTTAGCATGCAATCTAATACTGAAAACACATGCCAAAAATCTCTTCCGCAAATTCTCATCTTTCTCTTTGATACCCTTCTAGTTCTTTTGCAGTTTTCTTTGCAATATTTTTACCAATTTTCTTTGAGGAGAGACTGAGTGGACCGTGTTGTGGAGAGAGAGCACTCGCTACTCCGATTTCACCTCCCGTGACTCGGACGAAAATTTCTACGACCTGAGAGGAATCAAAATTTGGTGACATTTTAGCACAATTGTGAAGCAGAGCTAGTGCTTTTGTGCCCTTTTTTAGTACACGTGCTTAACATTAGCGACTATGTTGTATGAGGCGGAGTGTTGGCCAGTCAAAACTTCGCACATCCGAAAGATGAAAGTTGCGGAGATGAGGATGCTGAGATAAATGTGTGAGCATATAAGGAGGGATAAGATTAGAAATGATGATATCCGGGACAGAGTGGGAGTGGTTTCGGTGGAGGATAAAATGCGGGAAGCGAGGTTGAGATGTTTGGGCATGTGCAGAGGATAGACACAAATGCCTCAATGCGGAGGTGTGAGAGGTTGGCTATGGACAGATTCAGGAGATGTAGAGGTAAGCCGAAGAAGTATTGGAGAGAGTTGATTAGACGGGATATGACGCATGTGCAACTTACTGAGCACATGACCTTAAATAGGGGGTTGTGGAGGACACGAATTAGGGTAGAAGTGTAGTAGGTAATCGAGTATAATCCTACTTACGCTTGCAAACAAGTAGTTGTAGTGTTATTATTGTAGGACCGCTTAGTCTATCATACAAACATGCGCATTTTTGCTTTATAGTCATCTGTAGTTTGATTTCCCGTGTTATATATCCTTTAGTGTACTTTGTTTAGGGTATTTACCTGCGCTAGTTACTGCTTATTTTTTCGGAATGCGCTATCGTGGCTTATTCGCTTTTGATACCAGCATTTTCATACTGGTTTAAATTTTTTTTGACCGAGTCTGACTATTTCTCTTGCTTTGCTTTTGTTGTTGTTTTGCTTGTGCTTATGCTCTGTCTTGAGCCGAGGGTTTCTCGAATACAGTCAATCTAACATTGGTAAGGTCTACGTACACTCTACCCTTTCCAGATCTCACATTGTGGATTCCACTGGGTATGTTGTTGTTGTTGTTGTTGTTTAACAATAGTGTTTCTATGTATTTTTATTGAGAGGAGAAAGTACCAACTTTACAGTACAATTTAGATTGCTTTTCGTACAATTAGTTGGTGTTGCGTTCGTCCCTGCCTTGTTCGCTTATTAAAATATATAATATAATATTTATGGCAGTAAAACCTCTATAAATGAATATTCTTGGGATATGAAAAATTATTATCTTATATGGGTTATTAATTTATTGATAAATGAATATTACAAATTAATATTTATTAATTTATAAAATAATTTTTATTTTGTACATTATATTTCTCAAAATTAAATAATTAAATTAAACGATAGATGACAGTTTCAAAAACTGTCACAAATAAGCTGGAATTATTCGAACACTTAAGATGTATTATCATCATCGTTTTTATTCTAGCATCTTGGAAGGCTATACCTCACAAATGAGGAAGGTATGCTTCTAGAAGAAGAAACTGGTGATGTTGAAGGCATTCAAAGATTAGAGGAAGCTATTTTAATCTACATTATAAAAATGTCATTAATGTAGAGCAGATTCTGAATTATCCTAGTGAAAATGAAGCTTTAATGGAATCGCTTACGGACGAAGAAATTATTCAAGGAGGAAGATGATGACAATCAAGATCCAGATGATAATAACGCAATTTGAATAAAAATTATTTAGGGAGTGCTTTATTTTATGAATTATATATGTAATTTTCATACGTATTTAATGGATTATTATTTTATATTTTCAGTGGGCCTCAAGGATGTTTTTTTTTTAAATTATTATCTTATACATTTATCGTGTTATTATTTTATCCCATTGGCCCAAGTCAGGATCGAAGAAAATTATTGTTTAATCGAAGTTATTAATTTATCGAATATTCATTTATAGAGGTTTTACTATAGTTGAGAATAAGTTTGACTTGTTAGAGAACTTTTATTATAACTATTATTATTATTACTACTAAAATAGTTATTATTATATATATTTAATTTATTATAACTTTTTTGTGGATGATTATAAAAGAGAACGGAGGATGTAGACATTGATTGATTCTTGGCCTTTTGCATAAAAATCCAATACATGATGTCCAATCAATAGCCATGTTTTTGTATAGACTGACATATTTGATTTTAACGAGGATTGTTTAGAGTAGACCTATTGAAAAAGTAGTTAGTAGTTACCACCCAATGTACAATAACCTAATTTTGTTTGGTGGGATCTTTTTCATTAATGCAATATAGGTGTTTATAATTTATAAATTTAATTAAAAAATGATATATATTTTACATAATTATATTAGAATAATAATTACATAATATATGAAGAATATTAATCACATCCCTTCAGTTGGAGCGCGAGAAGGTCGGACGCTGAGACTGAATCTGATGTCAATGAACAACTGTCGAGGGAGTTTCTTAGTAAATATATCTACATAATGACAGGAAGAAGGAACATGTAGAATCCGAACATGGCACATGTCAACCTTCTCACGAACAAAATGAATATTCATCTCAATATGGTTGGTTCGCTTATGTTGAACCGGGTTATAAGACAAGTAAACATGTAGAATATTGTAATTCTATATGGTTGAAGGCTTCTCATTAATGCAATATTTATATGTGTTTACAATTTACAAATCTAATTGAAGAAAGATCTCTACTTTACAAAATTACACTAAAATAATAATTACATAATATAGAGAATATTAAATATATTCTCTATCACCAAATACTTGTTTAGGTCTTCTTTCCATAAATGCAAAAAAAGCTACCATTTTTTTAAATAATCGTGGTATTGGATCCAGTTTGCATGCATCTCGATTAAATTTACGAGATATCTAATACCCCTCTCACCAACACATCAAGTAAAATATGAAGATCGCAAATTAGGATGGAAGGTTAGAAGATAGTCGAGTGTTGTCTCGTTCTCCGTGGGATAGGCTTAGGGATAGTTAATATTAGCATTATTCTCGTAGTTTCTTGTCCCTCGATTTATGTTACTGCCTGTTATTTCTTGTGTTTTGGTTATTGTATTATTTTTTCTCTAAATGTTATGTTATGCTCTTCACATTATCTGCTTGTTACTCCTGTATTTTTTTTTCAAACTGCTTTGTTATGCGTTACTTAAGTCGAGGGTCTTTCGGAAATAACATTTTCATCTTCATGAGGTAGAGGTAAAGTCTGCATACACTCTAACTTCTCCGTACTTTACCTGTGAAAATACATTAGGTATGTTGTTGTTATAGGCATTTCTCTTGCTAAAATTGTCCAATTGCATCCGGAGACGGAAGAGAATATCGCACAGTGTGTCGGGCTCTTGTTTATCCATCAAATATTGTACATTATGAAACAAAACTACCTAATATATTTCCTATTATATATCACTTAAGTGTGATTAAATGACAAAAAGGCATAAGAAACACACGTATTTTGCCTTCGTCATATCATAAAAAAATATAAACATATAGTGCAAATAAGTCTTTTCCGCTGCTATCCCCTAGGAACAACTCAATGATCAAGAAGCCACATTTTTTTTACGGTGTTCAAGCCAGCTTGCACACATCTCGACTAATTTCACGCCATATCTGCCAAGGCTGCCGCCTTCCACCAGCAATAGGTACCAAATACTTCTATCACTGTAGTCTTGGGGCGTCTGAGTTGTCTTCATACAAGACACCCCAAAAAAACAAAAAAATTAGGGGCCTTTTTTTATTTTTTATTAAGTAATATTAGCCAGAATTTACTGTAAAGACCCATAATTCACAGGTCTTAGCTCAATCAAAGTAAGAATTGATTAACTTGAAGTTGTATTGAGTTGTTATTTACAATTTAAAATAATTTTTAATTATTAAAATCTTATATTTACTTATATTAAGGACTCACTTTTACGAATTAGAACAGGGCCCCCAAAATGTTTGAGACGGTCCTGTCTATCACAAATTCAACTACAGTGAGCCAAGATTAAACTTTCTACTTCCTGTTAACTATGTGAAAATAAAAAAAGATCTCTGAAGTTAATGTTTCTTAATAACATTCTTTGAAACTGATGGACTACAACCAACAATATCTTAATAGTGAGAGTAGGAAGAAGGTCAAATTATGGATCATAACTAGGAAAAAGAAACAATAACAAAATTCAAAGAAAACAAAGTTTCAGTATTTGGAGGAAAATGAACAAACAAAAATCTCTTTATATATATATTTCTCACAACATACAAAGTAAGTTTTACAACATCATGTTCTGAAAATTACAACTCCTGGGCACCAAGAGAGCTAACTTCCCCTCAGAAAACACGTTAAATCGGCTTTATATCGAGAAGATCAAACCAACGACAACCTCACAGGCGACTTGAAGGTTTGAACGCTCGTATTACCACAAGTAAAAGGTTGACGAGTAAGAGTGCAGTAATTCTACATCATATAACTACACACCAATCTATTCACTACAGAGAACGAAAAAAACCAGAGTGACATGTCAAGCTTCTGTTATGTATAGCTGAAGTTAACTAAAATCTATGAACAGTTAGAATGGATGAAGCTCGTTATCTCCTCCATGAGGCACGGAAAATGATCGTTGTTGGGCAAGAAGTAGAAACCGATTGTCGCTTGCTTTAAATACAAGAGCTTTACCTCGTGCCCCGATTTCTTCAAACCATCGACATATGCCAATTGCCAATCTTGACTAAGATCCAAACCAGCCACCACGACCAAGCTCTTTGGAAACTTTAGTCCTTCGAGGCTTCTACTCCTCGGGCCAAATATATTACATGCCGGATGATCTCTATCTTCCCCTTCTGGTAGATATGCCCTCCAGTACCAATCCCGGTCTTGAACTGTTACAAAGTATTTCCCGTCCAATCTCTTCTCGGATTCCGTCCTCTTTTGCCCACCAAACATCGTATGAAGATGGATATTACCTAATACTTCGACATCCGCTTCAGCAGCCCTTACCGCAACGTGGTGAGCAATATTACCACCCGAACTATCACCAGCCAAGTAGACATGAACTTTCGATTCCTTTCCACTTTGAAGCCACGTCCTTGATTTTACCCATTTTAGAGCAGCCCATCCGTCATCGTACGCGCACGGATATCGATGTTCAGGCGATCGTCGATAGTTCACAGAAACAACAACAGCCTTACAAATCTTAACAAGGCGACGGCAAAACGTGTCATAAATAGCACTATTGGCTGAGGAATGAGTAAAGCTTCCGCCATGGAAATAAATTATAACAGGAACGATTTCGGTGGTGCTCAAAGGTTTCTCAAGCTCTATTTTGCCCCAATCAACCTCGTTCTCAGGAGCAGATCGATAGACTCGATTAAGAAGGCTCGTCGCCCGATCAAATACAACATCAAAAGAATATACCCCATCAACTGGAATTGAGTTTGTAGGGACCTTCCGGTCTAAGAACTCAGCTAAATCACGATCAAACGTGCCATCAGGCCGACGAAGCATGTTGTAAGAAAGCTTGAAATTGGATATAAGGATCCATGTATTAAGCGGAACCACCCTCTGCAAAAAGGGATATAAGCATAGTATTACAGAAGATCTACTGATAGAATGAATTGTACACTACTAAAAAAATAAGAATTGGTGACGGACAAATTCTGTAGCTAATTACCAAAATTCGCCGTTAATCCTATTTATTATTAAAAAAATTGTTAGCAACGAACAATTTAGCGACGGATTATGAACAAAATAGCTAATTTCAATTTTTTTCATAGTGGTAATAGCCAAATGAGTCTGCCCCGCAAAAGTAGAGGTAAGGTATGCGTACATCCTACTTTTCCAAGACCCTACTTGTGCGATTACACTAGGTATGTTATTGATAATCCAGAAATAGTTATTGCCCACAAAGGAAACATCTGTAGATTATGTGCACAGCCAGAAGAAGAAAGTAGTAAATGGAAAAGAAAGAAACAAACCATAATAGCAATAGAAAGCCACAGGTGATTTCACAAAGGAGTTTCAATCAGTATAAACAAGGCAAAGAAAACACATGTATGACCAAACATACACATTCAAAGAGTTCTCAAATCATAAAATTAGTACTCCCTCTGTCCCAATTTATGTGACATTCTTTCTTTTTTAATCCGTCCCAAAAAAAATGACACATTTCTATATTTAGTAGTAATAATTTGACTTTAAACTTCCTCATTTTACCCATGAGATGTTTATAGTCACACAAATATCTATGATTTATTTCAAACCACAAATTTCAAGAGTCGTTTTTCATTCTACTTCGTGCCCAGTCAAACATCTTCACATAAATTGGATTGATGGAGTAGTGAAGATACTCCTTTGTCCAAACTCAGACTTTGGTTTCTCAAAGAAAACTCTAATTTTATCACACAAAGCATAGACTAAGCATAGGATTAATGGTAAAAGATTTATCCTTTTCCCTGAATCAGATTTTCGGTACAACAAAAACTCAGTTTGTCAAACACACTCAAAGTCAAACCCCTATATCAGATTATGAAAACAACAACATACCCAGTGAAATCCACAACGTGGGGTTCGGAAGACTAAGCTAGTATTGACAAACCCCTATATCAGATTATGAGACTAAGCTATAAAAAAAATCAAATAAAGCATGACAAATCATCATATACATAAATAAGTAGACCTCAGATCCTAAAATTAATGGTAAAGATTCAGCCTTTATCCCAAATCAAATTTTGGGTTCTCATAAAGAAAAAGAAAAATCTCACACAGAAAGTAAACTCTATAAATCATAGTATTGAGTTCTCAAGAAACTCATTTTTCTTAGACACCTAAAAAGTCAACCCCACCGGAAACAACCTCTCTGCCTCCCAAGGTAAGGGTAAGCTCTGCGTACATTCTACCCTCTCCAGACCCCACTTTGTGGGATTTCACTTGTACCTAAAAAGTCAACCCACTATGTTAAATTAGGACAAGCACATGCATAAGCAAAGCTTAAATCTTGAAATTATTGGTGAAAGATTCAATCTTTGCCCTGAATCAGATTGGGTTCTCAAAAGAACTCAATTTTTCTTAACAATTAAAGTCAAACCCCTACAATAGCATACAAAACCATGGATTAACAAGCAAATTATGACCCCTTTGATAGCAAAAACAAACAAATTAATATTAACAAAGTTTGAGTTCTCAATAACTCAAATTTTCTTAGACACCTAAAGTCAAACCCCTATATTAGATTATGGCAAATCATATGCATAAGAGGTCAAATCCAAAATTAATTGTAAAGATTAAATCTTTTCCCAGGCCAAACCCCACGCATCGCCAGGGGCGGATTTAGGTGTTGGTGAGGGTGTTCGGTAAAATATTACATTGTATATTTAGGATATATTTTATGTGTTTATGTACATGTATTAACTTTTGAACACCCTAAATTGATGCAAAAAGTTAGCTCAATTGAACCAGCGTGTTCAAAATTGTCTCCAACATCTTAGGTTCAATTCTCAGGGACAACATTATTTTTTATATTTTGCTTTTGTTGTTTTTTCGAATACTCTGAGTGAAAATCCTGGATCCCACTACGCATAGCGGGAGCTTAGTACACCGGCTGCCCTTTATTCAATCTTTGCCCTTCCCCAGACCCCACGCATAGCGAAAGTTTAGTACACCGGGCTGCCTTTATTCAATCTTTGGCATGAATAAGATTTTGGGTTCTAAAAAAAAAACTCAATCTTTCTAAGCCACCTAAAGTCAAATCCCTACAATAGAGTATAAAACCATAAAAAATATAAAAAAAACTGTGGATTGAAAAACAAAATGATCCCTAAACTATGGATTAACAAACTAATACTACTAACAAAGTTCACTACAGATTAAGAAGCAAAATGATCCCTTCAATTAGCAAAAACAAACAAATTAATACAAAATACAAAAAGGGTACCTTGGATTCAACAACAACATACCCAGTGAAATTAAATAAAGTGGGGTCTATGCAGATCTTACCCGACCTCTCGGAGGTAGAGAGGTTGTTTCTGAGAGACTGACGGTTTATTTGATAAAAAATCAATCTTTCTTAGACACCTAAAGTCAAACCCCTACAATAGACTACAAAACCATGAGAAACATCAAACAAAATCATGGATTAACAAGCAAAATGATCCCTTTGATTAGAAAAAAAACTAACAAATTAATACTAACAACCAAGTTTACTACAAAATTAAGGAAAATACAACAACATACCAGCAAAATTTAATAAGTGGGGTCTGAAGAGAATATGACATACACATAACTTACATCTACCTTTCTGGGTAGAAAAGTTGTTTCCGATATACTCATCAAGGAAAATACAAGAATTGATAAAAAGGGGTACCTTAGATTCATTAGCATTAATTTCATTACTTCCAGCCATGACTGTTGGTGCTAAAAAAGAATGAAAAAAAGATCAAATCTTGAAAAAGATCAGTCTGTCATCCTTCATACCTTACTTTGACTATTTATTGGATAAAGGGTATTATATATATATGATTTTTGATTCCTAGTTTATGGGTTTCAATCAGAGAAGAAGAAGAGAGTATCTGAAACAAGAACAGAAGAAAAAAATATGCAGAAAGAAAGTAAAATATAAAGGGGAAAGGGAAGAGATAGAGATGGATATAAAAAGACAAAGGCACAAGAAGAGAGAGAGTGAAGCACAAAGGGACAAGAATGGTGCAATGAAAAAAATGAGAGAGACGACAAAAGCAGGCAGCCGAAATCAACTGCTCAGTGGGACCCAACTTTTTTTCTTTTAAATGCTCCATCCGTAGTGACATGATTCGGACATATGAAAAGAATATGCATGCGAAAGTGTAACAGGTTAGACTATGATAATTTTAGGAGAGATAGAGGTTGGACGTAGGTGTTAGATCAAAAGTTTTAACCCACAGAGGAGTTAATATTAATCCGTAAGGGTAGTTAAGTTGGTGTAGCAGTAGAATGCGAGATCGCAAAGTCATGAGTTCGATCCCCTGCATAAACCTTCTTGGTTGAGTCGCATGTGACATGCAAGTGTGATTAATTAGGCGGCGTGGTTTGCGGTATGCGTCGATCAGGAATTTACTGTGTATGCACTGAAAGAGTAGCGGTGGATCTTAGTCAAAAAAAAAAGAGTTAATATTAGATAGGATGTTGTAGAGCACACAAATTAATGTAGAAGATTAGTACAATAATAAAGCATTGACTCGAGGATAGGTGGACATAGGTGTTAGACTAGAAGTTTCAACTTACCGAGGAGGTAATTTTAGATATGGTGTTGTAGAGTACATAAATTAGTGTAGAAGGTTAGTAAATAGTAAAGCATTGACTCGCTTATTCTTTCATGTTAGTAATCGTAATATTGTTGTTGTAGTCTCTTGTCCTTTAATTTTTGTACCATCTCTTGCTTTATACTTCAATTATCGTATTATTTGTTGAAATTTATTGTTCCTTTTTCAGAATTCTTTAACATGTTTTTTATAGTATTTTATCATGACTTTTTAAGGGTCCGTAAGAAACAACTTATCTACCTCACAAGATAGAGTCACTTTACTCTCCGTAGACCTCACTTATAAAATTTTATATTGAATATGTTATTATTATTATACCACCCTTCATATTATTTTATGTTGTAATTTATGTATCTTTTATTTTTAGTTAGTCGGCTAAAAATATATCTACTCACATAATCATAATAATTATAATTGTTGCTGCCGACTCAGCTCGGCTTAATACTCAAACTTAAGGTAATAGAAAGATAAAGGTCAAACAAAAAATTAGGAAGAACAAGCATGAATTCACTTCACCAAGCACATATATATCAACTACACATGTCATAATCGTTAAATGTTGTGATACAATAGTAAGTATTTCTTTTTCCTTAATGAGAAGACTCAGATTCGAGTTATGAGAAAGAATTTTAATATTAAAGTGAAATTTTTCTGTGCGAATTCAAATTAATTAACTGGTTCAAATTAAATATTAGATATCAGATGAAATATCATTAAAACAACATATGTCGTACAAGGAGGGGTTTGAAGAATATTCGCTAATAAAGATATTGAAATAATTTCCCTTAGGGATTTCTTTCATTAATCACAATATATATAGTTGTACAAAGGTGATTCCTAATACAGTAAGAATCCTAAGTTACCTTAAATACATGATACTAATAAATGCAATATATACTGTGAATATTTGAAGAATATTCGCTAATACTCCCCCTCAGACGGAGCGGAAGGAGGCCGAATGCTCAGGCTGGATCTGAAGTCTGTGAACAGTTGTCTAGGTAGTCCCTTTGTGAAGATGTCTGCATACTGATAGGAGGAAGGTACATGTAGAATTTTGACAAGACCACGTGCGACCTTCTCACGAACAAAATGAATATCCCTCTCAATATTTTTGGTCCGCTGATGTTGTACCGGATTATGAGATATATAAATAGCAGATATATTATCACAATAGACTATATGCCTTACGCAATTGACAACTGAGCTCCAAGAGAAGATTCCGGAGCCAACAAATCTCAACAACTACATTAGCAACACCCATATACTGCTTGACTTTGGAGCGGGATAATGGCTTGTCTTTGCGTACAAGAGATAAGATTATCCCCTAAAAACACACAATAGCGTGAAGGAGAGCGTCGCGTGTCCGGGCACCCTGCCCAATCAGCATCTGTGTAAGAGAGCAACCTGTTCGGAGCGGAGGGTAGAGATGAAAACCCATAGTCAGGAGTGCCCTTAATGTATTTGATTAGGAATACATTAAGGGGAAATTATTTCAATATCTTTATTATATATAGTTGTACAAATGTGATTCCTAATACAGTAAGAATCCTAAGCTACCTTAAATACATGATACTAATAAATATAATATATACTGTGAATATTTGAAGAATATTCGCTAATAGATACCTATCTATATACTATCGAGTAGACAAGTGGAGCTCATATATAGCCAAGTAATTAAGAAACGTGTATCTATATGTGAGGTAAGTTGATTGATTATCGTATATACACACATGCACAAGGTCCAAAATAGAAGAAATTGGATGATGATGAAGTAGGACCATCGACATATTGAGGGAAATTGGGTTCGTGGTTTGGTTTTTGCTAGTTTTGTGGGTAATTAAAAAGACACTTGAATTTTACGGGATTTTTATTACCCTCTAAATAACTTTGAATTGATATTATTACCTCCTTATTTGATCACCTGGCATAGAGAGTGAATACATCTTACTTCATTTTTTCCTTAATAAGTCATCAAATTTGATGTGTTTTGATTCCTAATTGCTATGGGAAACAAAGGATGAAATACAATCGATTCCTCCATTTAAGTGGTTCTCGTTTCTTCTTGTTCATGTTCCTAACTCCTCCCCTGATAGTTTCTAGTTTGACACTTTCCATATTTCATGGGTGCAACATCAACAAATTCGCTCATGATCAAGTTACACTCTCTTAGAAAACGTGACGAACCCAAAAAAAACTATTAAAGTTTTTTATTTATACAAATTTTCTCTTTATAAAATATATTTTCCTATTTTTTTCTTGTTTAATTTTTTTTCCTTACTGTTTTTCTTTTCTTTCTTCTTCGCAAACCTTATGCCATCTCCGCTAGACACAAATTTTCTCCAAAGTTCTCTTATAATCCGAATAATTTTGCAAAACCCATTAAATTTCAAGATCAATGGAGGTAGAAGCAAGGGGTTCATCGACAAAAAATACACTATATATATATATGTATATAAGGTTGATTTTTTTTTTTTTTATATAGAGTAGATATTGAATTTTCTTGATCATTTCGTGTGTTTACCTTATCATATTTTGAACTTTTTAGTGAAAATTCTAATTTTACCACTTGTGTAAATAAGGAAAGACAAAAGGTAAATGCAAGAGTTAAAAGTTAGTGAATGTTGTGTACTAGTGATAAATCAGCATATTACTCTAAGAGAGTATTCCTATGCAGCAATTGTAAAGTAATTTCAACAACTTTAGATGATAAACATTAGGAGTAATTGTTAAATTTGCAGGAGCAAAACAATCGAGACGAGAAGCTTTAGTCGAAGCTCTGTAATTCGAGAAGTGAGGGAGGAGAGAAAGAGAGAAGGATATTTTTGGGGAGCAAAATATGCTCTTCTAGTTTCTGATATTTATGACTAATTACTTACAAATGAGTACCATGTACCTATATATATACAACTACTACATATCAGTGTATTCATAGTAACTAACCAAAATATCTAATGAGACCAAAATATCTAATGAGCTTATATCAAACTAATATCTAACTAGCCATATATATATATATATACAATATATATATGTGGTATATATCAACACCCCCTCAAGCTAGGCACCGAAAACAGAGATTTCAGTCCTAGCTTGGAAGCAATACTAGACAGCAGCACAACAGCTGCCACACCAGCAGCCACACCAGTGTTGTTGAAGAATATTCTCAACTGATAATAACTCCAAAATATAACCAGTCCTGCTTGATGTCTCATGAAGAAAATGCGCAGATGGTTCATGTCCAATTGCTTAACATCATCGGCAGATGGAAGTTGAAGCCAAACCAGAAATGCAAACTTCACATGGTAGTACAGTGGGAACCAGTAGAGAAATTTATCCGTGAATGCTTCAACGATACTAAAAGATCCATATGTTGCCCAGTATAGAAGCCATTTTTGTCGCTCATTTTGATCCCTCGTCTCAATTGCTTTGAAGGTAGAATAAACAGGCAAAACAATCCCCACATTATAGTTGTCGCGCCCGATTTCGACCGCGACTTTTTCTAGCGAACCCTGCTCAAGTAAAATGTTAGGAAATAAATAATAAAATGCTAAAAGTTTAAAAGGGTTCGCGGAGTCGCCACCTAATTATTTTGGGTGAATTAGGACACCTAAATGTTAACTAGTTTTAAGTAAACATTAACTCCATTTTTATGGTCTGCAAAACTTATGTAAGATTCTGGGTAAGGGCTCCTTATTATCCTAAAGGGAAGGGGTTAGGCACCCTAAAGGATCCGCTAACTTACGGTTGTCCGTTCAAGCCTAGGGAATTATTATTCTATAAAAATGCATGTTTAAAAATGCTTGAATAAAAGGGATAAAAATTGTAAGATTTATTTAGAATATAAAATTAGCTTTGGATAAAAACTTGCATTCGTAACGTATTAGATAAGATAAATGTATTGCAAAATCTTATTATGACGAAATGTGTACTTTATAAATAAGATGTAGAATATCTATTATGCAAAGACTAACAAAATAATTTTTAATTATGAATGTTAGTAAGAGTTTATGAAGAAATTAATTTATTATGCTAAAGATTTAATAGCGAGTGACGCTTTAGCTACATGAATATTTATGTCATTTTGGTATGGCTTAGGCAATGCATAACTAGTCATAAAACAACTAATTTAAGAAGAGTGAATTTCTAGTGTCAAACTATTTTTCTAATGACAGCCCAAAGTTTAATTATTCTAAATGTACTACTAGTAGTGTAATGTTAGACAAATAATTACAACAAATAATAGGGTGAGGATATGAATTAATAATGACTCGAAGAAACGGCGAGGCCATCTCGCCTATGGTTTGGAGTTTGTGATGCGGGGGAGGATGAAGCACATAAGATGCGGGTCTTCATTTGTTGTAGCTTGTGATGAGTCTTGCCATGAGACTCTTAGTTTCGCTCCGATGCATTTCATGTAAAAAAAAAGAAAGATAAGGATTAGAATGAACCCAAATAATACAAGTAGATAAACTCGCACATATATGATCTGATATATAAAAAAAGCACAAGCGGAAAACATTTCAATGCTATATAATCACATGTTGGGCCTTAGACGCGAATCGTATACGTAATACGAAACCGGGACATGTGATTTTTTTTTTCCAGATTTGTTACAGAACAGCAACGAAATGGCAGGGCCCCAGATTTAAATTTTAGATCTTTGAAAGAAGGACCACAGCCTGTATATGCTAATGACCAAAGTGACGATATCTGATGGGAATACGACCAACAAGTGGTAAAAAATAAATGAGGATGGGCAGGTATATAGACGACAAAAATCAGCTTCTAATATCACGCGCAAACCTATTCAGTTTCTACCAGCAATGCGGGCAGGAGCAAAATAAAGAGGAGCCATACCCATTTTTTAAAACAGGTTCAGATTTTAGACATGCAATTGTGATATATACAGAGATATTCAGAGTTAAGGCAAAGTCAAATTTATCATTTGCAAACAGTGGCAGTGCAACTGTGGGACCTCAAGATAGATAGGTTCACTAGAACTAGCATTTCTAGACTCAATATGGACATCACAGGATCGAACTCAAGATATCGCATGGTATAAGTGGTCACGATGTTAATAATAGATTCAAATCTACACATATTTTGACTACCACTACAAAAATCGGAGATAGGCATGCATCGATGTTACGATAAGGACTACCAATTCCACCTGACTAGAAGAGGTAACTGCCAATACATACCAGAATAGACTATAATGCAAAAAACTCTATGCCATTTCAGATCATATGACCATGCAACCATATTATTTCAGCAGTCAGCTCGCACCCTTTAGTGATATTACAATACTGCGGCAAGTAGACAAGCATTTCCTTTGGTCTTCACTAACATATTTGCGTTCAGCTTTATTATCCTTTAACTATACATATATTCATACTTGCTATTTAGATCTTCATATCCATACAGACAGTGAGGGACAAACAGTTTGTGTTAGATATTTATGATGGCTTAAATGAAATAAGGATAAGTATATAGTGAATTCTGTGGCCATGTTAGATAAACAGGGATGGCCAAACAACTACTTCAGAGCAACATTTTAGATGTGTAAGGGGAGGATTTAGACATATTCAATCATGCTCAGGCTGTGTATTAGGAAGAAAAACAGAGAGATGACAGTGAGCCAGGGTGAAGTGATCATTTGGAGCAATGCCGAGTTATGCAGGGTCATAGAGGGCAGTTGAGACTAAGACAATTATGACAGATGCACACATATGAGCAAGCCAGTACAACATACAGAGAATCACACAGCCAAAATATCAATAGATATCCCAAAATGGAAATGTCCTCGTCACGTTATCATTTCTTGGTTTCTAGCGGCAGACATATGCACAATTAGAGCTGCACAAACAATATGACACCTATAACAGTCCATACCTAATTAACAATTCTTGAAAACAGAAGATTGAGTGTTAAATTGACTACCCGGTGCATATGTGTTTCAATAGGTTCTTAAATTGATAAAAAAAACATTTTTTACTGACTTAAACATGCACAATAGTCAACAAAACAATGGGTAAATGTATCCAAACATATGAACTGGACTACTGTGAAATCCGAAAAAAAAAATAATAATAATAATATATAGTTGTGGTTGGGTTAATAAAAAAATATATAAGAAAACAAAGAATAAGTTGCATGGAATAGAGTTAGTATTAAAGTTGGATAAATAAATAGATAAAATGAAAATAAGAAAACAAAAAAAAAAGGAAAAAAAAAAAACCCATGCAGCATTTTGCACGTCCCTTACCCCTTTGCTTTCCCCCTTCCCCCCCTTTTCAATTCCCCTCCACCCTTGGTCTTCCATCTCCCATAAGTTATACAATTATCTCCACTTATACATTATACTTATACACAAACAAAGTGCATACCACAAAGATTAGAAAATCAGAAAATAATCAAGTGAACAAGAAGGAAAAAAATCAAGAAAATATCAAGGGAGGAAGGAGAACAAGAAAATTAGGGAACACTGGAAGCGAGGACCACTTGTAGAACCGAACCACAATCCTTTCACACTTACAAGGTGAGTTTTCTCACTCAGAAATTCTTGGTAACATCCTTTATTTTTAGTTCAATACATGTTAGAATAAGAATTGAGTGTTGAAAAGAAATATTGAACTTTTGATTGTTTAGACAACTAGTTGCGTCATGAACTTTACGAACTGTTCTCACTGAGTTATAATTGTTAGAATTTGATGAAATTCGGAGGAATTGTACACCTCTCTAATATGATCATATAGAACCAAAAATGAGGTAAAATGGACGTACGGTTTGAAAGTTATCATAGTTCAAAGTTCCTGCCTTAGATTTGGTCGAAATTCGGAAAGGCATAATTACGGACTATTTTTATTGGGTTTTAATTATTAGAATTATATGAAAATTTACATGGTTGTAAATCTCTCTGTTACGGACAGATATATATAAAGATTTATTAAAACGGACTTACGAGTTGAGAGTTATTGTAGTTTGAAGTTGCTGCCTCGGATTCGTCGGAATCCAGAAGGGTAGGACGTTGAAACGTAAAACTGTACTAATCTGTCGGGAATATGAAAATTGTTGCTAAATGAAAGTTCTAGATCTCTTTGTTGTGGACATTTTTAGACCTTACGGGGGTCTATCCGACTTACGTATTGAGAGTTATCGCTGTTTAAAGTTTCTGCCTCGGATCTATCGAGATCCAGGAAGGGCAGCGAATAAAAGTGTAAAACTGTACCAAATGGTACAGAATATGAAAGGATGGTTCACATGGAGACGTATAGCTCTCTGTTCTCGTCGTTTTGAGATCTTATGGGGCTTGAACGGGTTTACAGATTAGGAGTTATGACTATTCTAAGATTGGGTGTTGTTTAATAAATATTCTGCCGAAATAAATTTCATGTGGCTGTTTTGAGGATAAATTTGTGTTAGTTACCCAAAGTAGTTTTAAATGAAATTTGGTACAGAGAAAGATCTCCGTCTTACCTTAGTTTCCGCTTGAGAAACACCTTAGTTGGAGTTATGGTTAAAAAGTTATAATCGTTACAAGTATGAATGACAGAATGTTAGAAAAGAGAATAGTATTTATTTGATCTTAAAAAATATGAAAAGTGAATACGTGTTCACATAAATATATAAATATATAATGGATCGGGTTGCACGCCGCAACAAAACGTAAAGTGAATACGCGTTCACAAATACGTAAACATAATGGATCGGGTTGCACGCCGCAACAAAACGTAAAGTGAATATATGTTCACAAATACGTAAATATAATGGATCGGGTTGCACGCCGCAACAAATCGTAAAGTGAATACACATTCACAAATACGTAAATATAATGGATCGGGTTGCACGCCGCAACAAAACGTAAAGTGAATACGTGTTCACAAATACGTAAATATAATGGATCGGGTTGCCGCACGCAACAAATATGAAAGATGAACACATGTTCACCTATATATAAATATGAAAAGTGAATACGCGTTCACAAATATATAAATGTAATAAACATGTGGAAATGCAGGGGGATGTCTTAACGTATAATACGAGATAAAATGAAGTGTTAGTTAAACCAAGAATTTCCTATGAGGAGTGGTTGCATATTTAAAGATGTTGTAACCTGATATGTTTTTGCAATATGCTTATTACGTTATAATGTGATTGCACTTGGAATATTGTGGTGTTACTTTGAATTGCAGGGTAAGGTTCTCACCATTTGGATGGTAGGTGACTCGTTAATTAACATGTATCAGGAACGGCTGATAGAGCAAAAGCTCCACGACAAGCCTAGCGATCGTCCCCCAGCCACTTTTCATACCAAGTCCAGTGTTTCGGGCTTCGTACTCGTCGAGTTCGTAATGTCGCCCAATGTCTCGGGATATGCCCGTGTGGAATGATCTCCCTTCCAACTTAAAATAATCTTTGTCAGTATGTCTATGTAGAAACAATATTTGCACGAGCATGGACTCGCGTTATGTTTTTTTCATATAAAGTCATAAACATATTTCTTTATTGTTATTTTTATTAATCGCTCCGTATTTGAATATAAGTTCAAATTTCTAAATAAAGAGAATAAAATGGTGCTCCTGGTGGAAAATAATTGTCCAGGTGCCATCACGCCCTAAGTAAAGACTTAGGAAAAGTCGGGGCGTGACAAGTTGGTATCAAAGCTAAACCAGGTTAAGAGATTCTAGGAAGTTTCCTTCGAGTTGGGTGTTTGAACGGTTACTTATTGCGACGGTGTGCGCGCCACCTTAGTAATAAGTGAACGGAATAACATCCTAAAGTTTCCCTTCTTTCGTACTCTTCTCGTGCCTACCTTGAGTCTTTTCAAAGACTTGATTTCTCGTACTACCTCCTTCACACGGGTTAGAAAAGGGGATTGTACAACGTTATACTGACTACTATGATTTGTGTAGATGGCGATTATAAGGCGGGTTCCAACAAAAGGGAAGTACTCATGGAAGCAAAGGAAATGAGAGCTCGAGGAGTTCATGCCGCAAGATGGACTCGAAGGTGATTTTGATGAGTACATTGATGACACAATCGTACTATGTACATATTTGCTTAGACTAGAAGGAAAAGGCGTTCATACGACCCGACCTTCTTCAACTTTCCAATTGGAGTCATACTACGATAATTGTCAATTCCGTCCTAAAAGTTTCATTCCGCATTCAAAAGGCAAGGATGCTAAGAGAAGATATTACGAAAATTCATTGCACCAATTTCAATCATGTAAGAGAGTAAGGTATAAAATGAACTATATGGAAAGAGAAGCAAAAGGAAGGTTCACGGGGAGTTGAATGCCAACTGCAGAATAGGCGAATCATGCGGTTAAGCCGCTTTAACGCGTGATAGTAGGTGTCTGCTCGATCAAAGCTATAGCGGGTTGCATAACGGCGAGTTGACCTGATGTGATGTATTGTAGTCATGACATTGTTATTTTAAAATATGATGAATGAAGTGCTATGAATACAAGAAAGAAAGGATATGTTTTATTAAATTATTTTTCTTGTTGGCATATTGTGGTGTTGCATGCTTATGAACTATAAGAAAATTTAGTAGCTAGAATAGACATTCCGTCTTCTAAAATATGAGTGTGTTTGTCTTCACAGAAAATGGTGAATTCACAAATCCGGGGCTCGAGGAGGTTCATCACGAAGCTCATGTACCTCGATTGACGTAGTGGTGTGCGAAGAGGCGGAGAAAATGTCGGAGAAAATGTTGGAAGAACGAGAGTCAAATGGCCCAAGAAACGGTGGGACAAAACTAGATAGACTCATAGAGTTAATACCGCGATTCCACACATGGTTCCGCCCGCACCTAGTGTCTCTATCATAGCCCCGAACCAGAACCAGACGGCCGAGGGACCGATTGCGACTGCACCATAGACCGGGAGTGAAGAATCCCAAGCAGTACCTCAAAAGCTATGGGCACATTTTATGAGGAGAAGAGAACCATCAGACTCGGGGAAGGACCCCGGCCGACCCGATGGTATTCTCGATGAAGTTGAAGACTTAATGTTCACATTGGGATGCGTGGAGACGCAGGCGTCAACTTGGTAGCGCACGACTAGTGGATGATGCAGGTGTGGTGGAGGAATTTTAGGAAAAATCGTCCCCGATGTCACCACCAATGACTTGGGAGGTTGAGCGGCGTTCATTGAGAAATTTATGCCTAATACGCGCAAGATGCGCTCAGACGGAGTTTGAACAATTGAAGCAAGGTGACCGCGATGTACAAGAATATGATACGGTTCGTGAGGTTATCGGCATACAACACACATGTCGTCCCTACGTAAATGGATAGAGTCAAGCGATTTGTAGAGGTTTAAACCCGAACATAGCAGAAGAAGGTGGTGGCGTTAGCCAACGATCGAACTTATCTTGATTATCGATATGGCTTTGAGGTAGAAGGTTTCGCTAAAGCAAAAAGAATATTCGCGAAGAGATTTGGACGTCGGGATCGTTTAACGAGTCAAAATCGAGCGGGAGTTTAGTAAGGGATCTTCGTGACCGAACCAATGCTGGTCATCTTATTTCAAGCCTAAGGGCACAGTTGGTCTAATTACCAAGGTAGCAAGACAAGGCCACCAACCCTAACACGGGAGGCGACAAACCGATTTGTAAGATTTGTCAAAGAAAACACACTGAGAATGTCGGCTCTTAACGAAGACATGTTATAAGCGTGGAGAGTCGTGCCACTATGCCGAGGATTGCGAAGAGGACCCAAACTCAATATATTCGGGAGGTCGAAGCAACCACACCGCTCTGGGAAATCGAAACCAACCCCGCCAGTCAGGAGGTCAACAACCCAACAATTCTAATCGGCTCTACGCTTTGCCCCAGAGGAATGAGGCAGAAGCATCTAATGCGGTGGTCACAGGTATTTTGCTAGTCTCGAGTATTCCTGCATTTGTATTATACGATCCCGGCTCTACATTTTCATATGTGTCAATGAGCTTTGCTAAGAATTTACATGTAGAACCTTCTTATTTAAGTGAACCTGTTGAGGTTATGACACCAGTAGGGGCCTCAATTTGGGCCTCTCGGGTGGTAAATAATTTTCCATTAGAAGTGAATGGCAGGGGAACAAGGGTGAACCTAGTACTACTTGATATGGTAGACTTCGACGTCATTTTGGGTATGGATTGGTTGTCGGCATGTTATGCCATGTTAGATTGTCGACGAAAGATAGTGAGATTAACTTTTCCCGGAGAACCGAGTTGTTATAAGGTGTAGGGTTTGAATATCCTCAGGTCAGTTTATTTCCTACCTTGGGGCTCAAAAGTTATTGAGAAGTCACAGAGTGGAGTATGCATATCTGGCTAATATAGTGGATACCCAAAAAGAATCCCCAGCGGTAAACGATGTTCCTATTGTTCGAAATTTTCCGGAGGTTTTTCCTGAAGATCTTCCATGCCTTCCTCCGGATAGAGAAGTGGAGTTTGCCATAGAGTTAATTCCGGGTACAAGACCTATTTCTATTCCTCCATATCGAATGGCCCCAGCTGAATTGAGGGAGTTAAAAGAACAATTGAAGGATCTTCTGGATAAAGGCTTTATAAGGCCTAGTGTTTCCCCTTGGGGTGCACCAGTCCTGTTTGTGAAAAAGAAAGACGGATCGCTCCGAATGTGCATCGATTATCGGCAGCTCAATAAGGTCACGATCAAGAACCGGTACCCATTACCAAGAATCGATGATCTTTTTGACCAACTTCAGGGAGCTAGCTATTTTTCCAAGATTGATCTTCGTTCGGGATATCACCAGCTGAAAATAAATCCAGATGATATATCCAAAACAGCCTTTAGAACCCGATACGGCCATTATGAGTTCTTGGTCATGTCTTTTGGGTTAACCAATGCCCCAACAACTTTTATGGATTTAATGAACAGAATCTTCAAACCATTCCTAGATTTGTTCGTGATTGTGTTCATAGATGATATCCTAATTTACTGAAGAGTGTTGAAGAACATGAAGAGCGTCCGAGTGTAGTCTTGAAGTCTTGAAACAGAGAAACTATATGCTAAATTTTCAAAGTGTGAATTTTGGTTGGAAAAGGTAGCCTTTTTGGGCGTGTTGTGTCGAGGATGGAATTATGGTAGACCCCGGAAGATAGAAGCGATAAGCGGCCAAAACCGACCACTCAAGCGAGAGGTTAGAAGTTTCTTGGGTTTGGTGGGTATTATAGAAGATTCGTAAAGGTTTTCTAGTCTTCTTTGCTCCTTTGACCCGATTGACTCAAAAGCGGTTAAGTACCGATGGTCGAAGCATGTGAAACAAGTTTTTGGCGAAGGAATTGTTGACTCTGCACGATTCTAACCTTACCATCGGGACAAGAAGGGTTCACGATCTATCGCGATGCCTCGGGGTTGGGTTAGGATGTGTCTTGATGCGATTTGGAAAGGTTATTGCGTATGCATCTAGGCGATTGAAGATACATAGGAAGAATTATCAACTCATGACTTGGAATTAGGCTGCGGTGGTGTTTGCCTTACGAATATGGAGACATTATTTGTATGGTGTGCATGTGGACATATTCTGAGATCATAAGAGTTTGCGATGTACATAACCACGAAGGATCGAATCTCAGACAAAGAAGATGGTTAGAGTTGCTTAAGGATTATGACCTTAGTATTCTTTACCATCACAGGAAAGCCAACGTGGTGGTGATGCGCTCGATGGAGATCAATGGGCAGCTTAGCGTTTGGCAATACAAAGAGGGTATTGTTAAGTGAGGTACAAAGATTGGGAAACCTCGGGGTTAGCTTAAGCGAGATCGGTGAAGGTAGGGTGGTGATGCGTGATACCTCGCGATGCCTTAGCTTCGTAAATAAAAGAAAGTCGGTTTGAGGATACGGAGTTTGTTGGATTTCGAGAGAAGATCAACAGGAAGACCTTCCGGATTTACATTGGGAGATAATGGCGGAACCGCCCGGTATAAGGGTAGGTTATGTGTTCTAAGGTAAAGGATCTAAGGAGGAAGATCTTAGATGAGGTCACAACACAAGATATTCCATTCATCGAGTGCGACAAAAATGTATCGGGACCTCGAGGCAAATTCGGTGGGATGGGATGAAGAAAGGCGTTGCGGAGTTTGTCGGGAGGTGTCTTATATGTCGGTGAAAAGTGAACATCAAAAACTGACGGATTACTTGAGGACATTGGAGTCCCGTGTGGAAGTGGGAGGCGATTCATATGGATTTAAATGGCGGTCTCAGAAAACTCGAGAAGGGTATGATTCTATTTGGGTGATTGTTGATCGGCACAAAGTCACCCATTTCTTCTAGTCGAGACTACATATCGCGCACGATGCATGCATTTATTTGAAGGAGATTGTGCGGTTACAGGATTCACTTACAAATTATTTGAGATAGGGTTCCCGATTCACCTCACACTTTTGGCAAAGTTTCAGCGGTCTCGGGACAAAAGTTAAGTTGAGCACGACTTTCCACCCATGACGGATGGGCAAGTGGCGAACAATTCAAACACGAGGGCGTGTTGCGATCTTGTGTGTTAGATTTTGGGAAAGTTGGTTGGACCATCTATGTCTAATTGAGTTCGCCTACAACAATAGTTTTCACTCTAGCATACAAATGGCCTCGTTTGAAGCATTATATGGACGAAAATGTAGGTCTCCACTTGGATGGTTCGAGGTGGGTGAGGCCTTATTTATTGGACCGGAAGTCATTCAAGAAACAAATGATAAGGTCTGAGATGATTCGGAGGCGGATCAAAAGCGACTCATAGTCGTCGTCATAAGTCCTATGCGGATCATCGGAAAGAGATCTTGAATTCGAGAGGAGAAAGTATTTTTAAAAGTGTCCCCGATGAAGGGAGTGATGCGTTTTGGTAAGAAAGGAAATTGAGCCCGAGGTTTAT
The DNA here is from genome assembly GCA_029844215.1 of Przewalskia tangutica. NCBI lineage: Eukaryota > Viridiplantae > Streptophyta > Magnoliopsida > Solanales > Solanaceae > Przewalskia > Przewalskia tangutica. Next base: position 1,219,762 of record CM056728.1, read on the forward strand.
TGGGCCATATGAGATCTTTGCGAAGAGTGGGAATGTGGCTTACAATTAGCACTTCCACAAGAATTTAGGCGATGCATCCGGTATTTCATGTGTCGATGTTACGAAAATACTTGCACGACCCAGTCACGTCATCCTTCCCGGAGATAATTCTTAATGAGGAGCTTGATATGAAGAAGTTAGGTGGAAATACTTGATAGGAAGGTTAAGCGCCTTAGGAATAAAGATATTGCTTAGTGAAGGTCTATGGAGGAACCACTCCAGGAAGCCACACAGGAAGCGGAGGAGCGATGAAAGTCAAATATCCGTTCTATTTGACTAAGGTAATAAAAAAATGCATTACATAGTATTTCATATGTGTGTCATTTTCGTGTCTTTATCGTATATTCTGACCTTACTCTCATTCGAGGACGAATGCTTCTTAAGGAAGGGAGAATGTGAAGCCCCAAATTAGTGTTACAATAACAATAAACATTATTGTGTCTATGTGATTATGTAACGACCTTATTCACATTCGAGGACGAATGTTGCTTAAGGAGGAGAGAATGTGAAATCCGAAAAAAAAAAAAAAAAATAATATATAGTTGTGGTTGGGTTAATAAAAAAATATATAAGAAAACAAAGAATAAGTTGCATGGGATAGAGTTAGTATTAAAGTTGGATAAATAAATAGATAAAATGAAAATAAGAAAACAAAAAAAAAAGGAAAAAAAAAAAACCCATGCAGCATTTTGCACGTCCCTTACCTTCCCCCTTTCCTTCCTTTCAATTCCTCCACCCTTGGTCTTCCATCTCCCATAAGTTATACAATTATCTCCACTTATACATTATACTTATACACAAACAAAGTGCATACCACAAAGATTAGAAAATCAGAAAATAATCAAGTGAACAAGAAGGAAAAAAATCAAGAAAATATCAAGGGAGGAAGGAGAACAAGAAAATTAGGGAACACTGGGAGCGAGGACCACTTGTAGCAACGAACCACAATCCTTTCACACTTACAAGGTGAGTTTTCTCACTCAGAAATTCTTGGTAACATCCTTTATTTTTAGTTCAATACATGTTAGAATAAGAATTGAGTGTTGAAAAGAAATATTGAACTTTTGATTGTTTAGACAACTAGTTGCGTCATGAACTTTACGAACTGTTCTCACTGAGTTATAATTGTTAGAATTTGATGAAATTCGGAGGAATTGTACACCTCTCTAATATGATCATATAGAACCAAAAATGAGGTAAAATGGACGTACGGTTTGAAAGTTATCATAGTTCAAAGTTCCTGCCTTAGATTTGGTCGAAATTCGGAAAGGCATAATTACGGACTATTTTTATTGGGTTTTACTTATTAGAATTATATGAAAATTTACATGGTTGTAAATCTCTCTGTTACGGACAGATATATATAAAGATTTATTAAAACGGAGTTACGAGTTGAGAGTTATTGTAGTTTGAAGTTGCTGCCTCGGATTCGTCGGAATCCAGAAGGGCAGGACGTTGAAACGTAAAACTGTACTAATCTGTCGGGAATATGAAAATTTTTGCTAAATTAAAGTTCTAGATCTCTTTGTTGTGGACATTTTGAGACCTTACGGGGGTCTATCCGACTTACGGATTGAGAGTTATCGCTGTTTAAAGTTTCTGCCTCGGATCTATCGAGATCCAGGAAGGGCAGCGAATAAAAGTGTAAAACTGTACCAAATGGTACAGAATATGAAAGGATGGTTCACATGGAGACGTGTAGCTCTCTGTTCTCGTCGTTTTGAGATCTTATGGGGCTTGAACGGGTTTCTGATTAGGAGTTATGACTATTCTAAGATTGGGTGTTGTTTAATAAATATTCTGCCGAAATAAATTTCATGTGGCTGTTTTGAGGATAAATTTGTGTTAGTTACCCAAAGTAGTTTTAAATGAAATTTGGTACAGAGAAAGATCTCCGTCTTACCTTAGTTTCCGCTTGAGAAACACCTTAGTTGGAGTTATGGTTAAAAGTTATAATCGTTACAAGTATGAATGAGAATGTTAGAAAAGAGAATAGTATTTATTTGATCTTAGAAAAATATGAAAAGTGAATACGTGTTCACATAAATATATAAATATATAATGGATCGGGTTGCGCCGCAACAAAGCGTAAAGTGAATACGCGTTCACAAATACGTAAACATAATGGATCGGGTTGCGCGCAACAAAGCGTAAAGTGAATATATGTTCACAAATACGTAAATATAATGGATCGGGTTGCGCGCAACAAAGCGTAAAGTGAATACACATTCACAAATACGTAAACATAATGGATCGGGTTGCGCGCAACAAAGCGTAAAGTGAATACGTGTTCACAAATACGTAAATATAATGGATCGGGTTGCGCAACAAATATGAAAGATGAACACATGTTCACCTATATATAAATATGAAAAGTGAATACGCGTTCACAAATATATAAATGTAATAAACATGTGGAAATGCAGGGGGATGTCTTAACGTATAATACGAGATAAAATGAAGTGTTAGTTAAACCAAGAATTTCCTATGAGGAGTGGTTGCATATTTAAAGATGTTGTAACCTGATATGTTTTTGCAATATGCTTATTACGTTATAATGTGATTGCACTTGGAATATTGTGGTGTTACTTTGAATTGCAGGGTAAGGTTCTCACTCAGCCCCAGATGGTAGGGCTGACTCTTTATTTAACATGTTTCAGGAAAGGGTGATAGAGGAAAGGCTCCACGTCAAGGCTAGCGATCGTCCCACAGCCTCTTTTCATACCAAGTCCATTGTTTCGGGCTTGGTACTCGTCAGGTTCAGAATGTCAGTTCCAATGTCTCGGGATATGCCCGTGTGGAATGATCTCCCTTCCAACTTAAAATAATCTTTGTCAGTATGTCTATGTAGAAACAATATTTGCACGAGCATGGACTCGCGTTATGTTTTTTTCATATAAAGTCATAAACATATTTCTTTATTGTTATTTTTATTAATCGCTCCGTATTTGAATATAAGTTCAAATTTCTAAATAAAGAGAATAAAATGGTGCTCCTGGTGGAAAATAATTGTCCAGGTGCCATCACGCCCTAAGTAAAGACTTAGGAAAAGTCGGGGCGTGACAACTACGAACCCCCCATTTACGAATTACATGACCTTAGGGGGTCTTCCCCTACTTAAGTTGCCCCGAACAAATACCGTAGGTAACTTAACATACCAATACCCATTCCGAGACATCTTAATGGTCAATCAAATATATTAGACATTACCAAATGCAGACACAGTCATATAACAGCCATCAAACATGTCTTTAAACTATGCGAAACTGTATATTAGCATAAATTCCTGATTAACGTGCTTCAACAATTAATGCCCTGGACTCAAACAATAGCTGATCTACTCAGTAAAACATGCAAACATGCCACGAATGCCTGTATTAACCTAAACATATTAACAATCACAATCCCGAAGATTAATAACAATCAGCATTAGCTTAAACAGGTTTAGCGATTAACTTAATAAACATAAACAGTCGCCGACATCGACTTAACACACACTTAACAGTCGTTCAAAACACATATTGTACATATTAATGTTAAACGAAATCTAAGACTATGAGGATAAAATATTACCTTCTCCGGGCAGCGAACCGGGGCAACGTATCAAGTCGTCGATCCGCTCGGAGGTTTTGTGATATTCTGCGATTGAAAGGGAATGAAGATTTTGGGTCGATTTTGCTTCCTAAAATTGCTAAGGTTTACTTGTGAGGGACCCGGAGATTTCAAGATTCGAAGCAGGAGGTTTTCATGCCTAAGATTCTGATTCTTTTCTTTTCGGAGGTTTTTCACTCAGTTTTCGTGTGCTCCTGAAGGTATTTCGACCTGCCTATTCTTGTGTTTGCTTAAAGGTTAGGGGGCTGTGCGACACTAGTTGTTTGAGGGTGTGCTTACTTGAGTGCCGCGATTAACTGATTGTTACTCCCATGCCTTATGCGAACCTGCTGGGTTCTCCCCTTTTGCACGATAGGAGCAGACTGCCTCTGCATGCCTAAATTGTTATGTATATATAGTTCCAATTTCGGGTTTTGATTTGGTAAGGTTTTCAATGCTGATTCTCGTGTGATTCGTGCTTGATTTGGTGCGATTTCGGTGCTATTCTTAAGGCTGATTTGATGTTATTATGGTAAGAAATCGTTGGAAGAGAGGGGAGATGACTGGGGTTAGGATTATGTTACCATTTTGAGGATGAGGGTGAGTACGTTGGTTACGCTGGTAAAGGGAAGGGTCGCCGAATTCTCAGGCGAGAATCTCGGCGACTGTGAGGTGCTGTTGCGGCGATTGACACTTAGGTTTAGGGTTCGTGGTTTTTTGCTTGTTGAGGACGATCAGATTGAAGGAGATGGGCTGAGGGTAAGTAAAGGGGTGAGTTGGGCGTGGGCTTCAGCGGGTTGGGCTGCGGGTCGCGGGTCGCGGGTTTGGGCCAGGGCGTGGGCTGGTGAGTTAGTTAATTAGTTTTAGGTATTTTAATTAGTTATTAATTCTTAGGTGTTTTAATTAGGGTAGTGTATTATTAATTAAATTATTTAAAATGATTAGATTATTTTAGGTGCTTTGTTAGTCTAAGTTTGAGATTAAAAATAAAGACGGGTGTGCTATTTAATTAGTGTTTAATGTTTATAATGTGATGTCGTTATTAAGACTTATTAAATAAAAATTAGGACTTCTTAATTCTGCTATTAATAAAATGCGTGTGTTATATTATTATTTTATGTATTTATTATTTATTATTAAATTGTTTATTTATGCCTGTATTAATATTTTATTGCTGCATTTTATTATTTTAAAATTATTAAAATTACTGTTGAAAATTAGTGTAATTTTATAGCTACTGTCTGGACGGGAGGGTCAAAATTGGGTGTCAACAACAGCATGCAAACCAATTCCCATTGGCAGGTCATGTTGAGGATTTTTCACCTCCTCAACTGTGCTAGCAATTGAATCAAACCCAATAAAGGCAAAAACGACAGTTGAAACACCAGCAAGCATTCCATCAATTCTGTAGTGAAAAGAACTAACACGAGGCTCCTTGCCTTCCTGATTTGAAGCCCAGATATATCCCAACAGCAGCATCCACAACCTCATGTTGTGCATTAAAATTTGCACCAACACCAGCCACACCAATAGCCTCGTATTTTTGCAGCTAGTTCAGCTTCTGCACGAGCTTGACCTTTTCCTATTGCTTCAGCAACAAATCTTGTGACAATTACTTCCTGGGAGAGCTGCTAAATTGAAGAAATATCAAACTGCATACCACCAATGACATCTGAAGGTGAAAGAAGTGTTAACCCTACCCCAGATAGAGCTTTACTGATGCTCTGCAAACCATCCCAGCAGTCCCAACAAAATTCATACAAAAGAAAAACAGTCCTGCAGCAGCAAGAAATACCAGTATTCCTCCATAAACTGCAGACACACAGCTGCATCACATATGGATATCCCAGCAGCACCTCGACATCAGTAGCTACCATAACAACCTCAGTAGCATGCTAGCAGCACCTGTTGCACCTAAGTATACCAAACAGTTTTAGAAACTGTCATCACCTCCTTGCGGTGCACAATTCTGCACCTCCAGTAACTTCAAAGCTGATAGAAATAACAAAACAAAAAAAGTTGGATCTACAACAACACCAGCAGTAGAAACAGCAGCAACAAGCCAACAACACCAACAAAATCAGTATTGTCCAGCATTTAACAGCAGGAGCTTCAACTCCCACCACAATAATGAAGAACCCATCGTTCTCTAGTCTCATTCGGACTAGAGAATCCATCGATTCTCCTTATGTAAAAACGACAGCAAGAACCCCTCGTTCTCTAGTCTCGCTTGGACTAGAGAATCCCTCGATTCTCATCACGCAATATGTAAAAATGACGGCAAGAACCCCTCGTTCTCTAGTCTCGTTCGGACTAGAGAATCCCCGATTCTCATCACGCAAGCTATCATAATAAGTTCGGATATGAAGTGGGGTCTCCCTCAATTTCTAGTCCAATTTCAGCTAAAAATTCCTCGATTCTCATATGCTGAGCTACACATATAAAAACAGATAATCTAACACTTGATCGACATGTGAATAACTCTTTAAATCGAGTTTCAACTCAATCCATATTGTCTCCGGCGAAGTATCCCCAGTCAATTTGTCGCTAAGAACTCATCGATCCTTCCATCGATCAAAAACTAAAAATCTACATGCCGACATTTCATCAATCCATTCTCCATTCATAAATGGCCAGAGAAACTCATTCTTCTTCCCGGAAGCCTTCACTGCTGCAGCTTTTAGTTCATATTCCATTACTTCAATAGAGCCTTTCTTGCAACACTAGTCCAATCCTTAGCAACCTCATTTTCTTCTGCTGATGCTTCAGCAGAAACACCTGTTTCTTAATTTCCAGCAACCAACACAGAGGCATCTTCAGCACCAACATAGAAACCTACTGGTTTATTAGCCTCAGCATCAACTACATCAGCATTAACAGTAGAAAGCATAATGACCAGTAATAACTGATCAACACAACAACGACGAACGACACTTTTCTCCAATCTGTCAACACAAAATCAGCTTTAACAATACAGATTCAATTCAACAATACAAAATTGATTCACCAACACAGAATCAACACGAAAATGAAGTTGAATTTCCAGAAAAATTATGATCGATGAAGCGGAACTCGGCGATCTTCGCGCATGATAACGTCAAGGCGGAGTGTATCCGCAGAAAATGATAACATCTCCATACGACTTGATCGACAAATGCGATAATAAAAAAAATAGTTAACAAATAGGATGAATCGATCTTCGATTCTCTGATTTTCAGAAGAAAATTGCGATTTCGATTTTTTCAGTTCTTCGATTCTGTGTCACTCGCAACAGAAACGATCGATATTCTAGAAGATGAATCGATCTTCGATTCTAGGAGATGAATCGATCTTCGATTCTCAATCGATTCTATAGAGATTATCTCAATATTAGTGCTAACCAGTTCGCGGATCTTCAATGCACATTTAGTTCCTCGATTTCTATTCCTCGATCTCTCCCTGATTTCTTCACCAAATCGTCCCGTCGGTGCGTCGAAAACCTTGCTTTGATTCAACTGTTTGAGGTGCCATTGTGAAGCTTCAATTTCGACTTCAATTGGACCTAGAAATGGCAGTTCAATCAGAGCTTTGATTTGACCTAAAACTAGCGAAAATTTCAATGTTTCGATCAATTCTTTACTTATGGAAGTCTATGAGCTAATTGTCCCAATCTCGCGACTTTGATACCATGTTAAATTTGCAAGAGCAAAACAATCGAGAAGAGAAGCTTCAATCGAAGATCTGTAATTCGAGAAGTGAGAGAGGAGAGAAAGAGAGAAGGATATTTTTGGGGAGCAAAATATGCTCAATTTCTGATATTTATGACTAATTACTTACAAATGAGTACCATGTACCTATATATATACACAGCTACTACATATCAGTGTATTCATATCACTAACCAAAATATCTAATGAGACCAAAATATCTAATGAGCTTATATCAAACTTATATCCAACTAGCCGCATATATTTTTAATGTATATATGTGGTATATATCAACAGTAATATCTATTTAGCATATATTATACATTTTTAATGACTTTAAGATCTTGAAATTTCACAATTTTTTTATATTGATCAAATAATATATTTGAATTGATTCATAATTGTTTTTGCTTTCTATTATTTAATATATATAACCTTTCCAATTTTGGCTGATCCGATTTTAGTAAAACTAATTAACATTATTAATATATTCACACATTAATTATTACATCAGCACCATGGTATTTTCCACACCACACCGTCCAAGTGCATCCCCTCTTCTCTCCTAACTGTTAGTTTTTTGTCATGTCTTTATTATATGGAGTATTATTATTCTCCAACTTCCTTGCACCTTCTTAGGATATGCTATTCTTATCCCCTTGGACAATTCAATTAATTTTAAGGGAGATATTTAGAGCAATATTAAGGATTGAATTCCGTCAGCGTCAATGTGAGTTTCTTCTTGAAATAAAGGAGGATCCCTTGTGCGCAGCGTGATACTAATATCTTTGAAATCAATTGAGTCATCATGATTTACCTTCTTCACATATATGTCAGATCGGGGTGTGGGACTCCTGGATGGGAGATTCCACCTTTTTGGAGATGCTATTCTCGATTAATGTAACATTATTTGATTGGTTCAAATTTTTTATAAAAAATAAAAGAAAGAATACATAAAATTATTCTTTAACTTATTTTCAATATTCACTTTGACAATTTAATTTTACCGATATTTATATACTCTTTAAATAATTTTTCAAGTGAATTAAATATCATCTTAATATCCGAGGTGTTTGGCCAAGTGGTCATTCACTAAGGGTATTGCTGCCTTGGGTCTCGAGTTCGATTCCCATGACCAGCGAGACTAGAACCAAGCCTCATAAAAAATCCCTCCATTGTTCGCACTGAGCCTTGCAGTACCAATTCGTAGGCTAGGATGGAGGTGGGGTTTCTTGTGTGTGGAGCGCGATGATGCGGTGGGGATGGTAGTATAAAAGTTTACCTCAAAGTTCTATCCAAAGATAGTGGCCCGGTGGCCATTAGTCAAATTGTGGCCTTAGGGTCACAAGTTCGATTCTCGGCGGATCGTTCTCCCGCATATGTCGTATTAAATCACGGTAGCTTAACCGCGCGGGCATGTTGCAGTGTGGGTTTGATACTCCTCGACAATCCCCTGTTGAATTCGGACTGTTGAAGTCGGACCATAGCATTGATCCGTTGGTGGCGATCGGACACGAATCGGCGCGACATCCCGCGATTTACACAGCGATGGCGGCTAGAACGGGTTCTATTCGCCTCGGGAAGCGATGCTCGATGCTTGTGCAGGTACTAGCGATATGGGGGTACTAAGGCCACCCCGAGACCTGGATTATCAAAAAAAAAATCATCTTAATGAATGACGTAGCAAATAAAGAAATTCTCAATGGACAAGATGACCCCATTTTGCGATCCAATCCCAGGGAAACTCAAAACAGTTTGATTAGAAAAAGAAATGACTTGGGGGAAGAAAAAAAATGAAAAGTGAATTTGTTTATAGCGTTAAATATTTATATAGTTATAAATAATTTTATATGATAAAAAAAATTAAATTAAAAATTTTAAATATACAAAGTGATATTTTTTAAATAAATTAAAAAAGAAAGTTTATCACACACAGAACAGAGGGAGTATTAGCTTTCTTGTGAAGTCGGAAAATTATAAAGTGTGATGATCTCATAAAATCTGGAGAGGGTAGAGTGTACGCAGACCTTAACTCTACCTTATTAGGTAGAGCGATTATTTCCAAAAAAAATGATTATAGAACTAAAATATCATTTTCGATGGACCATAAACCGCTTCTCCTAGGTAAGTTGTTACAACCAATATGAATAAATATTTAAAAGAATATAAAGATACAAAAATGACTATAAACTCTAGAAAATAGTATAAGAAAAGCATTTCTAAGTATTTTAATATTAGTTGATCTCAATTTATTTGAGATAGAAACGTATTAATTGAGTGTTTTAGATTTTAAATCCGTGATTTATAAATCACACAAAAATAATTTTACCATTATTATAAAGCTCCTTCAACTTTAGCTTTATCACTATGGGCCGAAAATTGCAATCCACCTTATTTTCTAACGTTATTAGGATTATATATACAAGACGATTTAATGCTGACAAGTTAGTGATTTTACAAGTAAATAAAGACAAAAGTTAAGAAAATTTTGTGCATACTTTTAAATAATTTCTTTTAGAATTGTTTAAAGGCAGCTCATTATACGACGTATATCGCGTTGACATGTAATTCGAGAAAGAGTCGTATTCTTTGAAAGATATAATGAAAACAACCTACACTAATACAAACATCGGTAACTGATCCCACAATTTGAATTCTTTTTTTTTTTGACGAAGGAATCGCGGCATTCTTTCTTCAGTCTTGTGCGGCAGATGCCGGTAACCGACGCCAATAAACCACACGTCGATCGATTACGCGCATGTGTATGTGTATTTCAGCCAAGAAGGTTTATGCAGGAGATCGAACTCGTGACCTTGCGGTCCCGCGCTCTACTGATACACCAACTTAGCTACAAATAACTTGAATATTGCTCTAAGATTCTCGATCACTTTTTCCTTGATCACTACTGGCCAAAAGTAGTAGTCCACCTTATTTTCTAACTTTATTCTTCCAATATTTTCCATTCACACTAGGAAAGATAAAACAAAAGATATGAAAAGTGCAATTTAATCAACCTTTTTCTCTAACGTTATTCTTCCATTTTTCTTCATACTACTATGAAAGAAAGAAACAATAAATAAGTAGATGTTGTACAAATCAAGCTCAAAGTTATGTCGTAAAAATCAAGCTCAAAGTGATAATATAAGAATAAGAGAAATAATATAGGATAAAACAATATAAAAATGATTTTCTTCTTTCTTTCAAGTGTGTATTTCACTTCCTCGTATGTTAGGCCTTTTATAGGCATATTGGATGAGTATCTTGCAAGAGTATGGAATACATAGTGAAAGAATGATCCTCTATAATTATGATCATCTACTATTTACTATAGTGGATACATAATCATTATTTCATCTATTATTTATTATAATGAGATACATAGTCATTACTACACATAATGGTGAGGAATAGTGGAGAATTAAATTTGAGTAGTGAACATCCACACTATTAATTTCATAACACTTCCCGTTGAATGTTCATAGATGATGTGTCTCGTTAAAATCTTACTAGAAAAAATCCACTGGAAAAAATTCTAGTGAAGAAAAAATAGCATTGCTTGTTGCCTCGTTAAAAATCTTATCAAGGGAAACTCAATGGGAGACGACGCATCCCAATCTTGTATATCATCTTCTCAAATGTTGAGGTTGGTAATGCCTTAGTGAACAAGTCTGCTAAAAATATATATTTCGCCTTTCTTTTGAAGATCATGAGTGAAAAAGAATTTTGGGAAATGTGTTTTGTCCTGTATCCTTCAAAGTATCCTCCTCTTAATTGAGCTATGCATGCAGCATTGTCTTCGTACAATGTTGTTGAAATCTTCTTTTCTAAAGAAAGACCACATGTTTTCTGAATGTGTTGAGTTATTGACCTCAACCAAACACATTCCTCACTTGCTTCATGAATGGCTATTATCTCTGCATGATTTGAAGAAGTAGCAATCATAGTTTGTTTGGTTGAACGACATGATATAGCTATACCTCCACATGTAAATAAATAATCTGTCTGAGATCGACCTTTATGTGGGTCAGATAAATATCCTGCATTTGCATAATCTATTAGTTGTGAGTCTGACTCATTTGAATAAAATAATCTCATATCAAAAATTCCTCGGAGGTATCTGAATATATGCTTAATATTATTTCAGTGTCTTCTTATTGTGGAAGAACTACATCTTGCTAATAAGCTTAAAGAGAAATCTATATCTTGTCGAAAATTACTGGCAAGATGCATTAATGCCCTAATTGCATTAAGATATGGTATTTCAACACCAACAAGATCTTCATCATTTTCAGAAGGTCGAAATGAATCTTTATTAATATCAATTGATCTCACAATCATTGGGGGTACTCAGTGGATGTGATTTATCCATGTAAAGTCTCTTTAAGATATTTCCAGTATATGTTGACTGATGGATAAATATTTCATTTGTAAAATGCTCAATTTGTAGACCAAGACAGAATTTTGTCTTTCCAGAATCTTTCATTTCATTTTTTTTTCAAATGTTGTACTACCTTTGGAAGCTCTTCGAGAGTTTCAATTATATTCAATTCATCAACATATATAACTATTATGATAAATTCAGATTTAGACCTTTTCATAAAGGTACAAGGACAAAATTAAGTCATTTTTGTACCCTTCCTTAAGTAGATATTCGCTTAGGTGATTATACCACATGCGTCCTCATTATTTTAATATATATAAAAAGATTTTTGAACCTTTATTAAACAAGTTTATCGGGAACCTTTATATGTTTCAGGCATATTGAATCCTTCAGAAATTTTCATAAAAATGTCGTTGTTAAGTGAGCCATATAATTAGGTTGTGACAACATCCATCAGATGCATATCAATTTTTTCATGGACTGACAGATTTATAAGATATGGGAATGTGATTGCATCCATCACATGAGAATTTGTCTCCATATGATCAATGTCAGGTTTTTGCGAAATTTTTTGTGCCACAAGTCGTTCGTTATATCTTACAACTTCATTTTTCTCATTACCCCCACCGACTTTATACTTTCAGGTGTTCGGACTATAGGTTCAAAAACTTCACATTTTTTCAAGCGAAGCTAATTCGGTTTGAATTACATCTTTTCATTTTGGCCAATCATTTATCTGTCTACATTCCTCGACATATTTTGATTCAAGATCTTCGTTTTCTTGCATTATTTCATCAACAACATTATAGGTAAAAATATTATCAAAAAAAATATTATTTTGGTTCCATATTTTTTAGGAGACATAACTTATTGAGATCTCTTCATTTTTACTATTTTCAGGTACCTGAACCTCTTTCGAGGTTTGATCAATTGTTATATCTCGTTGCTCTTCTTGACAACCACCTTCATATTATGATCATTTTGATTATTTGCTTCTTTTTTTTTCGAGGATTTTTATATTTGGAATCAATATGCCTACCATGCTTCAAGCGTAGTTTAGACTCATTTGCATCAGTTGATTGCCTTATTGGGACATCAACTCGAATTTGAGCATTAGCAGTTGGAATATGAGATCTAGTAATTCTTGATAGGTCAGTGAATGCATATGTCAGTTGATTTGTAATATTTTACAAATAGATTATCTTTTGAACCTCTTGTTCACATTGATTTTTTCGAGAATCTAAATGAGATAGTGATAATACATTCCAATATATCTCTTTTTCTAGTTGCTTATTTTCTCCCCTTAATGTTGGGTATATTGATTCATCAAAATGGAGATTCATACCCAACATACGTCGAGTACTTTTTCTTTCTTTCGAATTCTAAGGAAATCTCCAACCTTCTTTGGGGACCCATCTTTGTGCGTTCTGATGGAGCAATTGAAACATATACCGCACATTCAAATATTTTAAGATGAGAAATATTCGGCTCATGGCCAAAAGCCAATTAATGTGAAGACTTTATGATAACTTGAGAGCCTAATCCGCGCAAGAGTTGTTGCATGCAAAATAACATGACCCCATACCGAAATGGAAAGTTTTGTTCTCATAAACATTGGTCTAGCAATTAATTGGAGGCGTTTGATCAATAATTTTGCTAGACCATTTTATGTATGAACATGAGCAGCCGGATGCTCAACTGTTTTCCCAGTTGATATACAATAATCATTAAAATTCAGGAATGTAAACTCACCAGCATTATCAAGACGTATTGTCTTAATTGCATAATCTGGAAATTGTGCTCTTAATCTTATTATTTGAGCAAGCAATCTCGCAAATGTCATGTTGCGAGTTGATAATAAGCACACATGTGACCACCTTGTAGATGTATCTATTCAAACCGTATAATATCTAAATGGTCCACATGATGGGTGAACGGGCCCACATATATCACCCTATATACATTTCATAAATGCAGCAATCCAGGAGATTCAATCCCAACTTTAATTGTTGATGGTCCAGTAATCAATTTTTCTTGAGAACATGCAGCACAAGAGAATTCTCAAAGAGTGTCCATATGAATTCTCAAATATTTTGTGCATCATATTAGAACCGAAATGACCAAACCGATCATGTCAAATAATTAAATTATTTGAATTAGTAAACTTCTGATTTACTATGACATGTGTTTCAACCATGCTAATACTTGGGTAGTATAAGTCGAAAGAAAGAGCGAATAAATTTTCAAGTACATATTTCTTACCCGACATCATTGTAGTAATATAAAGATATTCAATCTTTTCATCATTTGTACTATTAATATGATAGTCATTTTGGTGAATGTCTTTGAAACTCAATAAGTTTCTTTGAGACTTACTACAATATAATGCTTCATTAATAACCAAATTTGTTTCTTCAGATAGTAATAAATTAGTTTTTCCAGAGCCTTCAATTAATCTTGTACTTTCTGATATTGTATTAACACTGGCTTCTTTCATCACCAAATAAGAAAAATATTTCTTATCTCTTAAAATAGTGTGTTGTAGCACTATCTATAAGACATATATCATCGTAATTAATTTTGGGTGCAGTTGATGACTGGAGAATTTTCATTTTCTTCATAAAATAAAAAGTACATTATAAGAAATGTAAAACAACAAAAGAAACTTTTAACAAACTGATTTGAGGAAATACATATAATAAGAACAAACTAGTGACAAACAAAGAAAAATAACCTTTCTTGTAGTGATATTCCCAAGTGAGATGATCAGTTCTTTTAGTCAATACACCATAGAAGTCTTCAGCTTCTAAATGAGTTATATTTAAGAGGTCTTTAAAATCATCATCGGTACAAGCAAGATTTGCCTCAATATCATCATATTTGTTTGAGGAACCTGCTTCATCATCATATTTTGAAAGGTCAAGTCAGCCTCCATGTTATTTTCTTTTCTCTTGAGGGAGGGTTGATAAAGCTTGATAAAATGATAGAGCCTACGATAAATACGTGCCCAATGATCTTTCATACCACATCGGTAATAAATATTAACTTTACCTTTTGAAGGATTATTTTGAAAACTCTTATTATTCTCATGTTTATTCTCACCATGCTGACGATAATTGTGATGTCCCCTTCCACATCCACGGTAATTATTTTGCCTTCTTTTAGGCTTATTATAAGTTGTTGTTGCATTCAGCTTAGGGAATGGAGCAGATCCAGTGGGACGAAATTCATGATTTTTCATTAACATGATATTGTTCTGCTCAGCCACAAGTAGACATGTAATTGAATCATGATATTTCTTAAATTCCTTTTTACGGTATTGTTGTTGTAGTAGCACATTTGAAGCATGAAAAGTGGTAAAAAAAATCTCCGGTAAGTCATCATCAGTGATAGTGTCTCCACATAATTTTAATACATAACTTGCTTTATGTATAGCAGAATTATAATCAATTACAGTTTTTAAAATCTTAAAATCGATGGTGTATCCAATTATATCAAGCTTTCGGTAATACCGTCAGCTTTAGGTATTCATATGGATCCTTCAAATTATTCCACAATTCATGTGGATCTTTCACCGTTAAATATTCAATTTTAATCCTTCATGAAAATAACGACCAAGGAAAATCATAGATTTGGATTTATCTTGACTTGATATTTTATTTTCCGGAAAAGCTCTCAAAGTTCTTACTCTTCCGGCAACGTTGCTCGACAATATTGCCTAAGGCAACCTAATAAGATATATCTACTCTCTTGCTTGTTTGCTATATTATTATTTACTGCTTTAATTATCTTAAACAAGCAATTTAGCATCAAGAACCTATTTTTCGGCATCATAATCTGCGTGCCCTTAAATCAAGTTCAATTGTTCTTCTAAATCACAGATTTAGGGGAAACAATTCTTGTAATCAATTAACCTAAGATTCAGCTAAAGAAAGTGAAATTAAGGTAAATCATGCTAATGTACGATGATTACTCCTTTCATCTCAATTTATATGATGTACTTTAACTGAACACAGTGTTTAAGAAATATATGAAGACTTTTGAATCGTGTGGTCTAAAACAAGTTAATATTATTGTGTGATTATAAATCATCTTGTTAAACGTAAAAAATAAAAGTTTAAAGTTAAATTACTGTCAAATAAAAAATGTATCATCTTTTTAAACGGACTAAAAAAGAAAGTGTGTCGTATAAATTTGAACGGAGTTAGTATTATATTGTACTATTATTATTATGGATACTAGAGCAATGATCCATACTCCACCGATTATATTCGATTGCTAATGTTTAGGCACTTATAGTAACACACTAACACGTGACTTTCTTTTTCACGAATTGAGTTCTGATTGTTTAAATATCTCTATGTGATGTGATAATGAAATACGGATAAAGACTAATATGTAATCTAATTAAAACTAAACATGAAATATTATTGTCTTTCAGTCTCTTATAAGTGGTTACAATAGTGAAATATAACTAATTTGTGCTTTTAGCTTAACAAGATTGTTAATAAAACTTATTATGTATCCTTATGGGTAGGGCTGTGCAAATTAACGGTTAAATAAATAACCCAAATCGATTATTGGGTTATTGGGTTAATGGTTTGGATTAATGGGTATTGGGTGATGTCAGAGACAATAAATTAAAGCTATATGAACATGCTGATAACAAAAAATAGAATATGTCATGGTAGCGCATTCTTGTCAAAAGAGAGCACTAGCTAACACAAATAAATAATATAAACAAAGTACACTAGCGAAACACATAGCCGCAGAAAATAAGTACATGAAATATAAAACAAACTTCTTCTATAGTGTGATGAGCTAGTTGGGCCTACCCTGATCACACTACAACTATCTATTTGTGGGCGTGAATATGACTACACTCGACTATCTACTACCCTTCAACCCTAATCCGTGTCCTCCACAAATCCCTATCTAAGGTCATGTCCTCAGTAAGTCGCACATGCGTCATATCCCGTCTAATCACATTTCACCAATACTTCTTCGGTCTACCTCTACCCCTTCTGAACTCGTCTTTAACCAACCTCCGCACTGGGGAATTTGTGTCTCTCCTCTGCACATGACCGAACCATCTCAACCTCACTTCCCACATCCTTTCCTCCACCGAGGCCACTCCAGTCTGTCCCGGATATCATCATTCCTAATTCTATCCATCCTCGTACGCCCACACATCCATCTCAGCATCCTCATCTCCGCGACTTTCATCTTCTGGATGTGCGAATAGGGATGTCAGTGGGGCGGGTAAATACGGGTACCGCCCCGAACCCGCTCCAGTTGGGGCAGATATGGGGGATGGTTTGGTGGGTGGTGGGGCGGGTATGGGTATCAAAAGTGCTACCCTCCATGGGTAGTGGGGCGGGGGTGAATTTCATATAAGACCCGCCCGCTACCACCGCGTACTACACCGTACGCATGCGCCCATATCTGTATCGTCTATTAGTTTAATTAGGCTATTTATGAATTTATTTGGCCCTTTGATTTAAAATATGACTTGAGCCAACCCGCACCGTGTCCTGAAAATCATGAAAGTACCTCTTTTCATTTATTTTTTTACATAAATAGTAGTGTACTTGATCCTGAATGTACCTCGTCCCTTTGTTTATAAAATGGCTTTGTACTAATTATGAAAGTACCTCTTCCATTTACTTGCTGTTTAGTTTCCCCTTTGTCCACAACTGAGTTTCATGCTCCTAATTATGGAAATTTTGAAAATAATATTATTAGGCTAATCTACTTTTATTGTCCATTTGCATCTCTGGTATATGAAAATAGTAAGTTTAATAGGATGCATGCTTAGGTTAGGCTTGCAAGTGTGGATGAAACAACTCTAACCTTGGAATGTCCATCATTTGTGTTTTAATGTTTGCCAACTTTTCAGCGAGCATTTATGCTAAGTTAAAACCTTGATCTTGCAATGGTAAGATGGTTAACTGAGAGATTCAAAAGTCAACCTGGAGAGCTCTGTGTATAGTTGGGTTCGTCTTTTTGACAAGGCAAATCCTGGAAACTAGTTAATCATTTTTTCGGGACCGTCAGAAAAAGAGAATGAGATTAATGGGTACCCGCCGGATAAGTGGGTACCCGCGCGGAGTAAGTGGGGCGGGGACGGGTGGAGGAATTACTACCCGTAATGGGTGGTGGGGCGGGGGTGGGGGTTTGTTTTAGGTGGTGGAGTGCAGTGCAGGCTACCGCCCCCGCCCGCCTCGCCCATCGACATCACATGTGTGAAGTCTTGACTGACCAACACTCCGTCCCATACAACATAGTCGGTCTGATTCTCTTTATTACAGTGAATTAACTTTCAGTTTCTGAGAGAATAAAAAACATGAGCACCCGGTTGACCAAGTCTACTATGTCACGTGGATGGAGATTGGGCCTGAGGATTGGGGCTCTTTGGTAGAGCTCCCGCACGCTAGGTCATCTGCTGCTGCGAGGGCGTGGCGGATGACTATGGCATCGTGGCGTCGGTAATGCCTTGCGTTTCTTTGGGCGATGGTGTCGTTGGGCCGCAGGTTCTGGGTGTTGGTTGAAAGCCCAATCCCATGTATTGCTCTTGCCGCTGTCAGAAAAGTCGTCGTGATTAATATCCGCCATCAGGTCTTGCCAGAAAAAAATACTATGGGGTTCGGGGCGTATGTGAGGCAGTAGCGACCGTATACAAGGTGTATATCAGCTTAGGGATACTGTATACGAGTAGTATACGGCATGTTGGAGAAAGAGGGAATTTGGAGAGGCTATATATTAGTGGTATATCAGTGTATACCAGTGGTATACAACCGATTTTGGCACCGGAAAAATAAGGAGGGGCAGCCGAATTAAGGGTTTAGGGTATGGAGGAAGTTTTGGCTTCTGATACCATGTAGAATTGTATCAATCTATCATTGGGAAATCTTTCTCATTAATACAAATTTGTATAGTGTGTACAATGTGGAATCATAATCCAATAAGGATCCTAAATCTACCATAAGTATACAACACTAAATATTACAAAATATATGTGGAATATTTTATAATATTCGATAACACTTAGGGGGCGTTTGGTTGGGGGAATCAGGAAAGAGAAAGGGAATGGGTAATGGAATTCCCTTTGTTGTTGTTTGTTTGGCCTTAATTAATCATTGTCTTTACCCCATTTACATTAATCATTCCCTTTCCCCCATTCCCCACCCTAGGTATTTCGATTCCCTTTCCCCAACCCGGACCCCGGACCCCAAACCTCGGACCCCGGACCACCTGGACTATCCCGGACCCCCGATCCCGAACCCCGGATCCCGGACCCCGGAACACCCAGAACCAAACATGTAGGGACAATCAGGACAATTCCTTTCCTTTCCTTTCCATTCCCTTTCTGGATTCCATTCCGTTTACCCCTGCGCGAACTAAACGCATCCTTAATTTATAAGTGAAGAATCGACAAGGGTTATAATTAGAAGAAAAAGATTAAATTAAACTTAATGACCTTATAATATGATTCCTTATATTTTTTAAATAACATATTTAACCTCAATGTATAATGGAAATTATACACAGATATTAGTTTGTATTTATTTCTATCCTAACAAGTGTGTTACTAAATATTTAAATTTTCTAATAAAAAAGAATATAATCTGTAACTTAGTATTTTAAAATATATACAAAAGACATTTTAATTTGTGAATAGAGTTCATCTGAATTTAATTCGGAAAAACTGAAAAATGATCCCTTATGTTTGGGACATGTTTAAAACAATCTCTTAAATATTCTTCTGAACAGTTTTAGTTCAATGAATTTGTAAAAAATGAACATCTTTTGATTTCTATCAAAAATAAAATAAAATTCTTTTATTAGGGTGGTATGGAGAAAAATGTTTTTCTGAAAAATTTGTTCTTTAAAAATAAATGAATTTCTAACGTATTTTTTAATGTTCGTTTGATTAGTAAAAAATAAGTGAATTTCTTCTTATTTTCTCATATTCGGTTGGCTAGTAATTTCATTTTTGAAAAATACTCACTCAAACCCACACCCCCGCCATCCACCCTGCACCACACACACCACCCAATAAAATCTCACCCCCACCCAACCACCACCTTTGAACTCACTTCATCTTCACCCACTCCTACCCCACACCACTGTTCTACCCACATCCCATTTCAATTTTCTATTTCATATATTTTATTTTATTTTTATAAAAAAATTATAAAAATTAAAGAAAATTTATCTTACCCCACCCCGCCTTTTGACCCTCCCCAACCACAACCCACCCACATCAAATTTAATCACACAAATATTTTATTTTGTATAAAAAATAAAATATATGAACAAGAAAATTCGAAAGGAATAGGGATGCGGGACGTGGGGGAGAGGGTCGCCAGGTAGGGTGTAAAAAACCAAAAGAATTTTTTTTAAAACCCTATTTATTAATTAAAAAAATTCAAAGGGGGTGGGATGGGGGTTCGCAGTGGGGGGTGTAGAAAACCAAAAGATTTTTTTAAAACTTTTTTTAAATAGTGGGGAGTGGTGTAGGAAAAAAATGGGGGGGGGGGATTCGCAGCGAAGGTGGGGGAGTGGTGTGGAAAATATGATACATCATCTTCATGGCGATATGATACATCATCTTTAATGTATACTGATTTATATCTCACAAAATGTGTTTAAACTTCTCCTTCTCTTCATACTCATGTTTCAAACATTTAAAACTATTTTTGTAAGATGATATTAATCTTCCTTAGAGAATCTTTTCATTAATATTAAAGTATATATAGAGTATAATATTCATCCCTTATACAATAGGAATACTAAGCCTATACAAAAGAAGAATCTTAGTCTTACCATAATTATATTTACACAATATATGGAAATATTCTAATTATGGGTAGGGATACAATATTTCTATAATATACATGTTTACACACCCCCTCAGTCGGAGCGGGAGGAGGCCGGACACTGAGACTGGATCTGAAGTCAAGAAATAACTGTCTGGGAAGTCCTTTGTTAAATATATCTGCATACTGATAGGATGATGGAACATGTAACACTATGACATGGTCTAGTGCAACTTTCTCACGAATAAAGTGTAGATCAATCTCAATGTGCTTGGTTCGCTGATGTTGAACCTGATTATGAGACAGATAGATGGCAGAGATGTTATCACACTACTGATAGATGCGACGCAGACATCAAGTTCAAGCAAGAAATTTACGAGCAACAAATCTCAACTACTACATTCAGCGCCTCTGTACTCGATCTAAACCTTTGGCGAGATAGGATAACTGTCGCCGCGGACCAAGAAATCAGATTATCCCCTAAAAAAATACAAAAGTCGGAGGTGGAGCGTGGCGTGTCCGGACATCCTGCCCAATCTGCATCCGTATATGAAAGTAACCTGTTTGGTGCAGAGGGGTATAGGTGCGAACCATAATCAAGAGTGCCCTTAATGTATCGAATGATACGCGTAAGAGCAGTGAAATGAGACTCCCTGGGGGCATGCATGAATAAGCACACCTGCTGAACAGCATAAGCTATGTCTGGCCTGGTGAAGGTGAGATACTGAAATGCACCTGCAAGGCTCCTATACAGAGTAGGATCAGAGACTGGAGCATCATTCATGACACTGAGCTTAGATTTAGAATCAACTGGAGTAGGCCTCTTTGCAGTTCGCCATCTTAGTCATGTACACAATCTCCTCTGCATACTTACGCTGACACAAGAACATATGATTGGCAGACCTGGTCACTGATATCCCCAAAAAGTAACTCTTCCCCAAATCAATCATTGCAAATTCGGACTTAAGCAAGACAATAATCTCATTTTTCAATCCGTCGGAGGAGGCAGTAAGAACAATATCATCCACGTAAAGTAATAAGTAAGCAGTGCTACTACCTCGATGAAAAATGTTGCATACAAACCCAATCTGCAAGATATACCTGACAAAGCGATCATATCACGCACGGGGGCCTATTTCAGGCCATATAGTGACTTACGTAGACGGCACACATAGTGAGGAACTGCTGGATGGGTGAACCCTGACGGATGATGCATGTAAAATGTCTCTCTCAGATCCCCATGTAAGAATGCATTCTTCACATCAAGCTGATGGATCAGCCAGTGTTTGTCCATGACAATGCTCAAAACTGTGCGAATGGTAGCTGATTTGACAATCGGGTTGAAGGTCTCACCACAATCAATACCCTCATGCTGATTTGTGTCATTAGCCACAAGTCGTGCCTTATACCTCTCAAGATCTCCATTGTCTCTGAATTTGTGACGAAATAGCCACAGACAACGAATCACATTCACCCCCTCAGGTCTAGGTACTAGATCAGGTGTGCTATTTAGTTAATGCATTGAATTCCTCAGACATAGTCGCATTCTAATTCGGATCTTGTTTAGCCAATATAGGGTTCTTGGGAATTGGAGAAATGATTTGGGCAGACAAGTTAAATTAGACTTTGGGTTGGAAGATTCCATGTTTGGCACGAGTCTCCATTTGGTGAGTGGGGACAGTGGGAGGCGGTGATGGCTGATTAGGGAGGGCTGAGACTGATGGTAGGGTCGAAAAAGGAGAAGGTGGGGGCGAAGTCGTCAGAGGCGCCACGTCGCCTAGATCTAGCGCCGCGGCTCTATCTGAGTGACAGGTCTCTCTGGAAATATGGCGCCGCGGCGCCTCATCACTGGGTCGCGGCACTGTCGACGGGTCAGAAGAGATAAGCTGATCAAGGATGATGGGAGAGATAGCAGGCTCGTCAAGGAATGAGTAATCCGGTTTTTGGAATTTTTGAAGATTCAAAAACGGGAATGTGGTCTCGTCGAATGTGACGTGACGAGAGATGTGGATTTGACGAGTGGACAGGTCGTAGCATAGATAGCCCATATGGCTCGGTGGAAAGCGTAGGAAGACACATGGAGTGGACCTTGGAGCGAGCTTGTGAGGGGCGGTAGAGTTAAGATTGAGATAGCACAAACAACCGAAAATCCGTAGATGATCATAGGAGGGGACTCTATGGTAGAGGATTTCGGTAGGGGTCATCTTGTGAAGAGTGCTAGTAGGGAGAATATTGAGAATGTATTCTGACATTTTAGCAGCATATACCCAGAAGGATGGAGGGAGAGAGGCATGAATCAATAGGGTGCGAATCATATTGTTAATGGTGCGGGTGATTCTTTCAGCTTTACCGTTTTGTGGTGAGGTGTGATGTCAGGAGAAGCGAAAATCATGCCATTATTGGTACAAAAACGGTGAAACATAGAGTTATTGAATTCACGACCATTATCGCACTGAAATGATTTGATACATTTTTCAAATTGTGTTTGGATGAGTTGTCGAAACTCAAAAAATTTGGTAAACATTTTCGATTTATATTTGAGAGGGTACAACCAGATATAGTGAGAAAAATCATCTAGCAAGACAAGATAATATTTATGACCGAGAGAACTAGCAACAGATGATGTCCATAAATCGGCATGTATTATATCAAATGGTGCAAAGGTAACACTAGTAGATGATTTAAATGGAAGACGAGTGTGTTTGCCTAAGGAACTAGAAACAAAATTTTGGGCAAGCTTCCCATTACAAGTAATGAAATTATTGCCTCTAAGAAAATTAAAAACTGGAAGTCCTGGATAACCAAGCCTATTATGCCATGTCGGAGAAGAAATAGGCGCTAGAGAGACGGGAGAGCAAGATCTGGCAGCAGAGGTGGATGTGAATGGATAGAGATCCCCCGTGCTATTGCATCTCGTAAGAGTTTCCCCGTACGAAGATCATTTATAGTGAAACCAAAATGGTCAAAGTCAACAGAGACATAATTATTACGAGTAGAATGGCGGACAGAGATTAGATTTTTAATCATGTGTGGGGCATATAAGGTATTTTTAAGGGAGAATGATGGATGGGGAGGTTGTGTGTATGATGTACCATAACCCTTTACTGAAATGCGTTGTCCGCTACCAACTGTAACATATTGTGAATGCTTTAAACTGCACAGTTTAGGAATAGTACATGCAGACTAGGTGATGTGAGATGTGGCTCCGGAGTCCATGTACCAATTGTTGTCAGGCTGTTGCATTTTGGGGGTGCTGAAAGCCTGAGCTAACTCAGTGGGTGTCATGGCGGAGGAGGGCTGCTGGAACTGTCCCTGCATGAAATGGGCTTGCTGTGGTGATGGAGCTGGACCTAACAACCCGTGGTGGATAAGGGTTGAAAGACTGCTGGTACTATAATGGGGTAGGCGACGGCTGCTCAGACTTGAGGCACCACGGCGTATCTTGATGTTGGGAGCCGTCGCGTGAGTCCGATCTTTGCTTAGTCTGGCGAGTTTTTTCGAGCGGAATCGTGGCGAGCTTTGTTAAAGCTGGGTAACAGATCCGCCTGTTGAATCATGGTGGCCAATATATCATATTCGCCTTTAGGGAGGCCATCAATCAATTGTAACACCATTTTGGTGTCAGTAACAGGCGAGTCGACAACAACAAGTTGATCCGTCAGGAGCTTTAACTGTTTGCAGTACTCAGTAAGATTGGAAAAGTTTTCAAGACGTGTATTGTTAAATTGCTCCTCTAAATACACAACACGGGTGTGCTTGTTGTCCTGAAAATTTTCCTCCAAACGATTCCACAAGTCACGGGCTGTGGAGTTAGATTTCATGATAGTAAGAAGTAGATCCTGAGAAATACTACCATATATCCATTGTTTGACGCCGGCGTCAAGGCGACGCCAAATAGAATCATCAACCTCCGAAGGGCGCGGAATGGTGTCATCAATATGATCAAGCACGTTATAGAGACATGTGATCAGTGTATTTTATATACACTTTTTGAGTCATTTTTAGTTAGTATTTTACTCATTTTATTTATGTTTAGTATAGTATTAGAGTCGTTTTCCTTTCTTTTGTGTCACAGCGGTCAAAAATGGAGAAATGACGAAAAGAAGAGAAAATGAGCTTAATTGAGATGAAATTGCACACAAAAAGGGCCAAGAAATAAAGTCTAAGAAGTTCCGAGAATTATAGAGGAGTTCAGACGAAGTCCGGACGAAAAAAGGGCAACGAGACGAAATCGCGCGAACGTCACGAGAGCGCGGCGCTGGCAGCAGCGCCATGGCGCCTAGTCTTGAAAGTCAGAGTTGCTGAATTTGGTATGGCTGATCTGCATGGCGCCGACGCGAGAATTATGAGGTGCTGGCCGAATTTGACATGTTTTCAGAATCCTAAAGGGATAAATTTTCCTACCTAAAGGGATAAATTTTCCTACCTAAAGGGATAACATTTCCTACCTAAAGGGATAACTTTTACTACCTTAAAACCCTTACCTAAAAGGATTCTAATAACTTTTCTTTTCCTACAAATCCCTAACCCTTCACCAAAAGGATTCTTTGGCTATAAATACTCTACATCATTAGAAGAATAATTCATTCTCCATTCCACCATTCACCATTCTACATCCATCCTTCCACCAATCCATCTTGTAAATATTCCACAACACAACCCTTGGATGTTTGGCTTGGAGACTCGTTCTTAAGTATTTTTCTTTTCTTTATTTCAGTTTTGTATGATGAACTTTGAATTAGTTCTTGTCATGTCAATGACTAGGAACTAATTCTCTTATAGGGCTTTCTATGTTGAATTTCTTGAAACTTATGTTATAAATTAGTGCATGCTTATGGTTATTTTTCTTATTGAGAGATCTATCCAATAATTGAGTTGAATTCTTGGTAATTAATTGACAACTAATTATCACTATATGATTTCTAATCAGATTCTGAAAAGGGGGGATTGTGAATATGCTGTAAGTTGGGTAGACATTCTTGGATTGGGGATGAAAATACCTCAATTATTTATGTAGCGTTGATGAGAGGCTTAACAACCCTAATTTTGCGCATTGTGCGTGACGGTCAACTAGGTTTTTGTTCTTAATCCTCCTATAAAGTTATCCTTATCACCGAAAGGTAGGTAAGGTGCGATACTGGGGTTGAGTGTTTATATAACCCTAACGGGAGTATAAAACGATTTAAATAAACTGCTTTCTCCAAAAGAAGAATACCATAAGTTAATGCATTAGTAAGTAGCATAAGCGGATAGTAAGGATACATGGAAGCCCTATTCTCATCACAACTGAAGTAAACCCTTTTAGTTAAATAGCTTTTATAATCCTTAGTTAAAAACAACAAATCTAAATATCAATTTACCAAATAGATACCAAAAAAATAGATAGTTGTTAATTGAACCCTAATCCTTGAGGACGATATTCGGTCTTATCAAGACTATACTACTTGTCACGATAACGTGCACTTGCGTTTAAAGTGTGTGCATCTTAACGCGCATCAAGTTTTTGGCGCCGTTGTCGGGGATTAGGCATAGTTCAATATCAAATTTATCTATTTTTAATTTGTAATTTGGTTTTTATTTTTGTTTCTTTAAATTATTTATTTTATTTTCTTTTGAAAAAAAAAAGTGTGCCGTGATTCGTTGTTGGTTTTGATTCATCTCAGGGATCCTTAAGACATGGATTTCTACTGTCAATATAATCGAGCTCCAACCATAGAGGAAGAGAGGGAGGAATTGCGAGAAGTTATACTCAGTCTCACGAGGTACCAAAATCAGTTCATAGACGAAACGAGAATGGCCATGAAGAAGTTGGAAACGCAAATAGCAGAACTCGCGATCATATTCAACAGCGAAACGCAAGAAGAGCAATCTGCACCTGGGGTAGGCAATAAGGAAACACAATGTCAGGCAATTGACCTGAAGGATGCCGAATCAGGGGAGATAGAGAGTTCGCAGCAGCAGCAGCGCGCCGACGCCGATGGCGGGCGCGGCAGCGCGATGGCGAGGCGCGGCGCCTAAGATTCGAGACGATGCGGGAGAGTGAGCGCGACACCAAGAAGCGAGGCGCGGCGCCAGAACCTGTAAATCGAGGTGATTTTGAGCGAACAACAAATTGAGAGCACGAACCACGCTGACTATTGAGAATCGGTGAGATAGTTGGTGTAGAAAGGAAAAGATTGCAGAGATCAATTATTTACCTTCTTGGATTACGTGGAAATTCTTTTCTTGCACCTATTACGGAAGAAACACCACTAGCTATCACGGTGATTCCCAATTAGGAAGCCCATACCATCAAGGTACCCCACAGAGTTGAGAGATGTAGAAGTTCACGTTCCTACATTATAGAAAGCATAAAAACAAGCATACTTGGGGATAATTGGATATGTAAGGCTCTTGTTTGAACAAATGGTCGTAGGGAAATTGAGACTCTGACAATAACTCTGCGGATTGCAAAGCGATTCGCGAAGGATCCAATGGGCACTCGGAAAGGTTAAAGGCGTCGCCTAAAAGACGTAAAAGACGCTTGTTGGGAGGCAACCCAATGTTTTTAATTATGTTATTTTAATTTACATCTTTATTTTATTTTATTTTTCTTGAAACGATCTCACGGTCTTGGGTTCTTGTTTTGTGTTGTTGGATGACAGTGGTGAAAGCTAAAGCCGAGGAAAAAAGAGCAAAAACGCTGAAAAAAGGAAAGCGATCGTCGCGCGGCTAAAATCGGGCATGGCCGTAACCAGAAGAGCCACAGTACTAGCAGCGCCGCGGCGCCGAATCTCAGGGCCGCGGCGCCCGAACTTCAGAGAGCCATATTTCCGTGCAAATTCCAGAATTTTCCTCCTAGACCTCCGTTATGACCGCTGTGTTGTGTCAGTAAGTTGTCCTTTTTTCTTTTATTTTCTTTGAGTCTTGCACACATTGGGGACAATGTGTGATTTAAGTTTGGGGGTGCTTTATTTGTGTCTTGTTATGTTTCAATTAAGTCTTTTTTTTATTTGTTTTGTGTTTATTTTTTAGTCACAATTTTTTTTTTCTTTTTAAGTCATAATTGCCTGTCAAAGATCATGTATGATGTAGTTGCTAGAAACACCTAGTGAAGGAAGGTGGAATAATGTAATGGAATTAGAAGCAACTATCTAAACACCTAGGTTAGATATGCCAAAAACTCACAAAAATCATGCATTTGGAGTTTCTTGCTTAAATTGTGCATGCTAAATTATGAAAACCTATGTGTTATGATTGCTTGCTATTTGAGGCGAAATAGTTAGGATATGCATGCTAGGGAGATGACTCAGGCATTTCTTTCATAGTCAATTCTTACCACTCTTTTCTATCCCGGACTTCAAATATATCCCTAGTCAACCCCATTGAGCCTAAAAATTTAAACTTCTTCTTTGACACCCTATATTCCCACAGATTGTGCCATAAGTAAAAATGTGAAGTAGTGGAATCAATTGTGTTAAAAAAGAGACAAAAAGAGTGAATGAGCTTGTTGCACCCCAATAAAAAATAATAAGAAAGAGGCAAAAACCTAAGTTTGGGGGTGCTTGTTATTATAATACTCTTCATTCTCCCAAAACAAAAGAGGGAAAAAGATAGAATTGAAGTGAAGAAAAGAACAAAAAGAAAAGGGAAATACTGAAAAGCTAAAGAGCTTATGGTACACAAAAATGAGCCTAAATGCCTATTTTTACCAACCCCTACCTAAGCCTACATTACAACTCTTAAAGTCCTGAAGATCTCTTTTATGCATATCCAGGATTAGTGGAGAATAACAAGTAAGCATGCCATAGGATTTTTGAATTTATATGCATGATTTAGTATATTGACTTCCATTAAAGCATGATAAATATGAGTTTGCGAAATATCTAGCTCAATGTGTTTAGTGTGCTGAAAAATTTCATGCTACATGTTCCTGCATATTATTCTGCTAATCTTCATGTTTTTCTAGATAACACTAAATGCAGCAAAAGTGATCAATGTCAGTGAGTCTTTTATTTTTCGTTTCTTGAGTCTTTTATTTCTTTCTTTGGGGGTATTTGATCGGTGTATTTTATATACACTTTTTGAGTCATTTTTAGTTAGTATTTTACTCATTTTATTTATGTTTAGTATAGTATTAGGGTCGTTTTCTTTTCTTTTGTGTCACAGCGGTCAAAAATGGAGAAATGATGAAAAGATGAGAAAATGAGCTTAATTGAGATGGAATTGCACACAAAAAGGGCCAAGAAATAAAGTCTAAGAAGTTCCGGGAATTATAGAGGAGTTCAGACGAAGTCCGGACGAAAAAAGAACGAGGCGAAATCGCGTAAAACGTCACCAGAGCGCGGCGCTTTGTGCGCGCCTGGCGCCACTAGTCTTGAAAGTCCGAGTTGCTGAATTTCAGCGTATGGCTATCGGTCTGCGCAGACGCGAGAATTATGAGGTGCTGGCCGAATTTGACATGTTTTCAGAATCCTAAAGGGATAAATTTTCCTACCTAAAGGGATAAATTTTCCTACCTAAAGGGATAACTTTTTCTACCTAAAGGGATAACTTTTCCTACCTTAAAACCCTTACCTAAAAGGATTCTAATAACTTTTCTTTTCCTACAAATCCCTAACCCTTCACCAAAAGGATTCTTTGGCTATAAATATTCTACATCATTAGAAGAATAATTCATTCTCCATTCCACCATTCACCATTCTACATCCATCCTTCCACCAATCCATCTTGTAAATATTCCACAACACAACCCTTGGATGCTTGGCTTGGAGACTCGTTCTTAAGTATTTTTCTTTTCTTTTCTTTATTTCAGTTTTGTATGATGAACTTTGAATTAGTTCTTGTCATGTCAATGACTAGGAACTAATTCTCTTATAGGGCTTTCTATGTTGAATTTCTTGAAACTTATGTTATAAATTAGTGCATGCTTATGGTTATTTTTCTTATTGAGAGATCTATCCAATAATTGAGTTGAATTCTTGATAATTAATTAACAACTAATTATCACTATATGATTTCTAATCAGTTACGAAAAGGGGATTGTGAATATCTTTGTAAGTTGGGTAGACATTCTTGGATTGGGATGAAAATACCTCAATTATTTATGTAAGCGTTGATGAGGCTTAACACAATTTTTGCGCATTGTGCGTGACGGTCAACTAGGTTTTGTTCTTAATCCTCCTATAAAGTTATCCTTATCAGAAAGGTAGGTAAAGTGCGATCTTGGGGTTGAGTGTTTATATAACCCTAACGGGAGTATAAAGCGATTTAGAAACCTGCTTTCTCCAAAAGAAGAATACCATAAGTTAATGCATTAGTAAGTAGCATAAGCGGATAGTAAGGATACATGGAAGCCCTATTCTCATCACAACTGAAGTAAACCCTTTTAGTTAAATAGCTTTTATAATCCTTAGTTAAAAACAACAAATCTAAATATCAATTTACCAAATAGATACCAAAAAAATAGATAGTTGGTAATTGAACCCTAATCCTTGAGGATGATATTCGGTCTTATCAAGACTATACTACTTGTCACGATAACGTGCACTTGCGTTTAAAGTGTGTGCATCTTAACGCGCATCAACATGTATGATTGCGAAACAGTTTAACCCAAGGATAATACTGACTGCTTTCTTGATCAAGAAGGATGGGGATATGGTTCTTGATGTTGGAAACAGTGAGAGCGGGATGAAAAGAGGGTGACGACTTGGTGGTGGGATTTGTGGAGGTAGAAGCGTCAACAACAGTGAGAGAATCCTGAATATCCATTTAGAGAAGATAGGAAGAAAAGAAAAACCAAGAAATTTCTTGAAGAGAAGAAGGGAGCCACGGCGCCGTGGGATGGGGGTGGTGCCGGCGGTTGGGAAGAAAATTTCTAGGGTTTTTGGAGTTCTATGCTCTTGATTACCATGTAAGATGATATTAATCTTCATTAGGGAGTCTTCTCATTAATATCAAAGTATATATAGAGTACAATATTCATTCCTTATACAATAGGAATCATAAGCCTATACAAAAGAGGAATCATAGTCTTATCATAATTATATTTACACAATATATGAAAATATTTTAATTATGGATAGGGATACAATTATTTCTATAATCTACATGTTTACAATTTTAAAACATCTCTTAGGATGAAAAAAAGGCTTACTTCGTATTGAAAAATATTAAATCACTCGATAAATGTTCAATTACCATTACATCAATAAATATTTAATTATTTATCAAATTATCAGATTGATATTTAAATTTAATTAAGTCAATAAGTTAAACATAGGACCGTCTTTGGGCCCGTGCCAGCCGTGCTATCGCACAGGGCCCCCGGAAAATGAAAATTTTAGGGGGCCTTTTTTCATTTTTTATTTAGTATTAGCCAGAATTTACTGTAAAAATCTATAATTCGCAGGTCTTAGCACAATTAAAGTAGTGGTCGATTAACTTGAACTTGTATTAAGTTATTATTTACAATTTAAAATAATTTCTAATTATTGAAATCGCATATTTACTTATATTAAGGGTCCACTTTTACGAATTAGAACAGGACCCCAAAATATTTGAGAGTTAAACATATCTCAAGATATTTCAAATATCTTGTGAAATATGAATCTTTCAAACATTATCTCTCAAGATATTTGAAGAGGGAAAAGAAACATTAGATTTCACTATATCCAAGTTCATTTTTGTAATTTGTAACTGAAGAATCTACTGGTTGAGTGATTCCAAACAAGTATCATAATATTTATGTTACACGTATATTTCACGATAGTGCAGCTTATTAATTAATTCTTCATAATGTACTCATTTTTTTTTACAAATAAGTTAGCAATCGTTGGCGTTTTCCCAATTTTTTTATTTGAGATAAATAGTATTTTCTGTGCAATACTCAAGTTCACTATGCCATCGGTGGCGGATACATTCAAAGCATGGTGGTGTAGTTGCACCACCAGAATTTTTCACCATCAATAGATGTGTTTTGAGTTTACACAATATCTTTATGAAAATGCCTATTTGAAGTGGTATTGTAACTTAATTTACTTCAATTAAAATGAATAGTTTGTGTTCGATGACCTGAAATTTTCGCCTCCCCTGAAATTTTCTATTCGATGACTCTAACACTGTAACACATTGTCTTTATGAAAAGTTTGTCGTAGTTGAGACATCTACTGCTTATTATTTGCATGACTTTCTTTATATATTGTTTTAATACAACTAGTCTGCTTGTTTGCTACATTGGTCTCTTGATAACATTCGTAATTTCATTTTTTTTACTTCGTACATTGCCTCGCAAATTTCTTTTTTGCTACGCAAAAAAATATTACTTTGAATGTTTGTAACACCAAATTTTGTTGCCTAGATCCGCCACTGCACTAACATCGGCCTGCTTCCTGTTGAAATGAGATGCATGGAAGAATTAATGCAAAATTAATTTGTTATAAATACAGTTGTGTAACACTCAACATTTATAACACCTTTAATAACGGAACTTAGTTCAGTTGCACTTATTGTTGTACTTGCCATTTTATTTGTAGAGTTTAGATTCCAAAAGCCAGACGATTTGTTGGAGATTAGGAAATACAACTATTATGCATGCAATTCCAACACTCCTTCCAGGCAGTATAAAGATAGTCCAGCAATAGCATTTTTGTTGGTACCTGGAGATTATTACTTCAAATCCAGTAACAATACCAATTGCATCAATGGCCAGAGGCTTTATGTAAACGTAGCAGCTCTAAATTAAGATGATGAGAAGCAGGATTAGATGGAGGTAGAATGTTAGATAAAAATAAGGATCACTGGCTTAAGCTTATTTCAGAATTAGACAATAACCAAAGACAGAATCTAGTAATGAGTAATGTGATCTTATTATATGCATACATTTTAATCTTCTTCTTTTTTTTGCATAGTTTGATTCAGACGCAATAAGTTGAACTCATATAACCTGCCCTTAGTAAATAATTATTGCATGTGAGAGATCGAGTATCTATATATTTCTTCGATAAAATTAAATGCAATGCCGATATATCATACTATGTTTTACCAGAAAATCATTTTCTGGTTTATCGAAAAAGAATGTTAACAAATAAAAGAAATGAGAAGCAATAACTAAAAACAAATACATATAGATATATGGGCTTAAAAAAAAGACTAGGCTCTCTACTCTTGTGGCCAAAATTTCGCATTCTTCTGTAACTCGACATTAACACCATTTTCATCAGACTATATCTCCAGCACGAATCATAGTATGTATTTTCCGAAGCCTGTGAGACCAAATAGAACAAAAGTCGTAAAATAACAAACATAAACATGACCTCACTCTATTAAGTTTCAAACCTATACTTACATGTAAGCATATCATACACATGAAATGAATCTCTTTCCAACGATGATGAAATCATGGTCCTTGCTAGATATCATCCCCGACTAAATCTAGCGAGGCTTCTAAGTAGTTGAGACTTTGAGCTATGCTCCAATGAATGCCTTGAGGCTTCAGAGGCTACTACACGCCCAACAACTCCTTCAGTTGCTCTTTACCACTGTATGTAGAATCCAGCAGACAACTAAGCATCAGTAACAATAACAAATACATGCCGTAACACAGAAATCTATAAGGTGACTTGAGTTACTCTTTTTAGTTCATAATGCAAGAATCCAATAAATACTATTCCTTCTCTTTTATTAAATCACAGGCAGACGTGAGCAGCTTACTCAGACAAATTGAGTGAGCTCACCTTCTTAAATAAAAAATACTTGGTCCTCGCTCACATTGGCTATTAATTTCGCAAGAGATGGAGTTTACACAATAATATGTTATAACTTGATAAGACAAAAAAATAGAGCTGCTAATGGAGACCGGAAGAACTAGTTGAAGCAGGCATAGAGACAAAGTTCTTTTTCCCCCGTGTCGAAACTAAAGATGATTATTAATCATGTTCATGTAAGATCAATTCAGAATGTTAATATTGATAAACCTCTATCATAAAATTATTCTATTTCCATTTTTTATCCTCTGTCCTTTATGATAGGCCCACTTAGCCTATCATACTAGTAAGCATAATATTGATTTATAGTCCCCTGTCATTTGATTTATGATGCTATGTGTATTTTGTTTATCTTATTTACCTGCATTCTTTTTCAGAATTCGCTATCATGACTTAGTCACTTTGTTTGTCTTACTTTGCTTGTGTTTGTGCTTTGTCTTGAGCCGAGGTCTCTCAGAAACATCCGCTCTACCTACCAAGGTAGAGGTAAGGCTTGCGTACACTCTACCCTCCCCAGACCCCACGTTGTGGGATTTCACTGGGTATGTTGTTGTTGTTGTCCTTTATCAATATACACTGACGCTGCCCTAACCACTTAAGTGCTTTTACCAAATAACTTGAACTTACCCTTCCATAACATCACTTTATGCACCGAGCTCAACAGGACATATTTTGCGCTAATTGGACATAATTCTGCATTTGGAAAACATTCTTTATCAATTAGAACAAAGCAATTTGAGGTTCGGCCACAGGATTACACTACAATAACTGTCTGGTCATTGGACCTGTAAAGTAGACGATCTTTTTCTTTTGGATCATAAATAGAAGATTGGTTTAATAGTAAGCTTCTCTGAGTCAAGCGCCTTCCGTCCTCAGGATATTTTACCTCCCATGCCAAAATAAATAACACTAGATAATGTGTAGAGGCAATGTTAATTTATAAAGAGATCAGCAGCAGACTCAGATGTACCTGTTTGAAAATGAAGGAATTATCTCTTCAAGAACATGGAGCACAATGGAGTTAGTGGTCAAATCACAAGAGTTTCGCCTGTCCTTGAGAACTGTAAAGTAATCAAAATAGCCAGTCAATCACCACCCTTAAAATACAAAATTTCAAAAAGGATTGGAAAACAAGAGAAAGGGCACATATATTTGTAAAGGTGACATATTTCAAAGACTACCAGCAGATTTTGAATTATGCCAAAGTGATAGCAAAATCGCATTAAGTCTGACACTTCCCTGACAATCACTCAAGCTATCTCGAATCAATCATAACTTCGATGTTTAGGGACTCAATGATAAAAGTAACTTGGGTAAATTTACAAGCACTTTCCTTATAGAGATTACGAATGTTAGGATCCAGCGACGTCAATGTACCATATCACTGTATCAGCTTCTTACTCACTTAAGCATATTATCTTTAGATAATAAACAACCATTCTGGAACCTGCATGTTCACAAATGAACCACTCATCGTACATAGATCATAAGTCTAAGATGCTTGGTTTTCATTTCTGCCATGTTTTATTGTAAATCTCAGTTTACTGTGTGTGCGCTGATGATTCTTTTTCCTTTTTAAAGAGTCTCTCCTTTGAGTCTATGTTCATGTTCTCTTATTTATTATATTCAGGTGGAATATAAAAAGTCTAATGAAACGCACATTTCAACAGTTTATTTGACATTCCCATACAACAAAATTTTAACACCCACAAAGCCATGTATAGACATGGAAATTGGAAAATATGAAAAAACTAAGGCAGGAGTGGAGAATCTTCTAAAACAATAAAGAGATATATTGTTTTCAGTGACTAACCAATTGGTTAGACTCAGAAGCAGCACGAGAGTTCAGAGTTCAAGTACCTTCATTTTTGGGATCTGAACCCATCCAACTCAGCAAACTTATTCAACATACAGGCGACAAGACTATAAGCAACCATACTTGTTTCATCAGAACCTTCCTGGACAAGAAGATACTGATTTCTACTCAAGTTTTGTCTGTGAATCGATACATCTTTTTCTTCTGAACACTCTGCCGATGTAAATTTTGGTGGTCTGCATCCCAAGTCCCCTGCAGTTCCTTTTTCCTCCATAACATTCCTGCCTGATCCTTTATTAGGCGAGAAATGTGTAGAAAATCTATGTTGATCTCTAATTGACATAGATGGGCATGAGTCCCTTCCTTCATGTTGGCCCATGCTTCTTAAATGGTACTCTATACCACTCATACTCGTTGCGTCTTCAGAAGCTTTTGATTCAAAGAATGATGAGGAATTGTCAAACCAATTGGAATGAACTGAATCTGTTTCATCCATATACATTGACTCAAGTTTGACGCTCGACTTGAGTTTCGGTGAAAGCAGAGAGGATAAACCATCATCTCGACTAGCAGTGGCTGGTGAGTGGGAATTGCTTTGGTTTATCTCGCCGACACTTTCTGCTTGGTTATATGAGACTTTAGGATCAGACCTGCAATTTTGAGGAAGATCAGAAAGATGCTCATCTTCATCACCACCTTCATAATAACTTTCCTCTACATTCTCCATGTAAGCATTTGCAAAATCTTCACTGACATCACATTCAGTGAATAAATCCCAAACAATTTGTTTTATCTGAGCACTAATAGTCAGCACACATTCTACTTCTTCTTCTACCTCCTTATTTGAGTAGGTTTTCCCAGATGCATGCCTAGATGTTTTGTTAATAATAGCTAGACTTTCTAGTATACTTTCAGGGATAGACTGCAAGTCGCTGCACTCGAGAAGATATTCAGTTAACAATTTCTTCACTTTCACTCGCAAACGAACACTATCTTTAACAGCTTTAGCATTAGAATCTAGCACAAGAGGCAAATTTCCCAGCTCCACAAAACTTACTTTATTTCTATCATTTAGAATCCTGATTGCTTTTACTATATCATTCTGCAATGCTTCTACATCTGCCGAAAGTTTTTGGAAAATCATCTGAGAGGGACAATAATCAAGTTCTGGTTTTAGCATTAAGGCTGCTACGGACAAAGCCTTGGCCAGGGGTTCTGGTGGTTCATCCCCTTCTTCATAGTCTGATAACATTTCCAATGATGTTCTCCTGATTTGTTTAACTAAACCTTTAATGCTCCAACCTATTCTTTTAGGCTGCATCTTAGGGATGTAACCCGTGTCATCCCTCAAATTCCTATGCATTTTAGCCAAACTTAGAAGAGACAGCTCCTCAAGTCTATTCAGAACATAAATAGCAGAACTGCGAAAGGATTCTGAGGTAGAACAAGAAGCCCCATGATTAACACGAAAGTTTTGAGGATCTTTGAGGAGTTGAGAAATTTTCTTAATTCGAATTTGACTGGAACCGTCATGCTTATGGAGAATTTTGGGAAGAAATTGCTTGATTATCATTCTCATTTGCCAATTGGTTTTCTCAAAAGTAATAGAGCGGTCAGTTACAGTCTCTGCAATATAGCATAACCCCTTGTTGTTCATCTTATCAAGCATGGAATAAATTCCTCTCAAATTCTCAGCTGAATTGGTCAAGCATCTTACCTGCCTCACTAAGACTAGTAACGTAAAGTCTAATTAACCCTCCTTATTACTAATACTTTTCCATTTGAGGTTCTATTAGTGAAGTGCACAACTTTAAAAAATATCATTGAGCCTAACTAATCTAAATTCGCACCGTAAAAATTTCGATTAGAAATGAAAGAACTTTGTCCGCTTGGACAGCTCAATTGGTTTCAAGAGAATATTTGAAGCAATGACCAAAGATCGAATCCCGTCAGCGGTAATATGGAGGTTCTTTTTGAAATAAAGAAGGGTCTTTGTGCGCAATGTGATACTGATCTAACCTTTGAAATCAATTGAGTCACCATGATTTACCTCCTTTACAAACCTGTCGGACCGGGGTGTTGGGGTGAGAGATTACACCTTTTGGAGCAAGAAATGAAAGAACTTTTCTCATTCCACCAAGGCTTTAGTACTTCTTTTATTTTCTTATTCTTTGCTAAAAATGCACAAACCATTTAAGCTACGTAGCAAGATCACACGCTAAAAAATTAGGACAAAGTTCGCATCGTATTCATAAACTAGCAAGTTTATGTGACCCACTCGTTCCATTTTAATCCGTTCCAGAAATAAAAATACTTTTTATATTCAATGGAAGTGTGGTATTCATGAAATACTTTATGGAATTGAAAATCAGCATAAATATTAAATATCACTAATAGGGCAATTTTTTGAACCACCGCTGAATCGATGTCTGCGATAATTTAATTTTGGATATTTTATTTTAATACTAAATGACATGTTTTATAGCTATAAACACGGGCGGGTGTATCACGAAACGAAAGATAGAGGTTTAGCTGAACCAATAACTTTAACTCAGCTACTGTATACATATTAATAATCTACTAAATATATACAAGTATTAGATAACTAAATATATTAATAAAAAAATTCAATAATATCCCATACACTTTAAATTTTATATTCGCTTCTAATTATATACTCTTGTCCATGTTTGACTTAACACACCACTTAAGGAGCAATAAATAAAATAATAATTTATTATATCAACTCTAATTATTACTATGAATCATCTAAATAATTGAAATTAATTAAATATCTCTTAATTTTTAAATTGAACAAATAAAAGCAAACCTTTGTGTAATAATTAATTATGGTAGATTAGGATCTAATAGAGTTATACATTATACACTATATATATTTGTATTAATGGAAAAAACGCTCAATAAAGATTAATACAATATTACATGATATCAGATTCAGATCATTTCAATTTTTTATTTATCTCGAGCCCCAAATTATATTATTCACGTTTCCGTTAAGATTTGGACTATGCTTACCTAAAGATACTTGTTTACACTGTGCTGTCACAAAGTCATCAAAGTATTTTCTAGGCAGATCCAATTACCTTATCCACACACACTACTTCAATTCTCCTCCGGTCAGTTCATACTTCATTGTCTAAAATATTTGCCTCCCTTTCTTGATATAATATTTAAAAACACTCTTGTTTCTTTCTCCCATTTTTTTTCCTTCTCTATACATAGTACTACAGACCATATTTTCTGCTTTTGGTTTCTTGATTTTGCAGACACAAAATTTGGTTTTTGTCTCACTGACCCTTTTTTGCTTACCAGAGTTTTGGTATTTTTTAAATCTTGAAAATCTCACACAGAGCTTCAAGACTCTATTTTCCTATTTTTCTTGGGATAAACTCAAAAGGGTATGTCCTGAAAAAGTTTTAGGAAGCAAGATTTGAGATATATTTGGAGAAATAAAGATGAAGATTCAGTGTGATGTATGTGAGAAAGCTCAAGCTACTGTGATTTGTTGTGCTGATGAGGCAGCTTTGTGTGCTAAATGTGATATTGAAGTTCATGCTGCTAATAAATTGGCAAGTAAGCACCAGAGGCTTCATCTTCAGTGTCTCTCTAACAAGCTTCCTCCTTGTGATATTTGCCAAGTAAGGGATTTTTTTTTTGTACTACTTTATGTGTAGCACTGTTCATGGAATAATTTGTTCAATTTATTTGTCTTTATCTCCCTTTTTAGTCTCCTTAAAAAGAAATGTCACTTTATATATTTATAACTCATTAAGTACAACATGATTAAGATCATAAATTCAAAGGGCTTATTAGTACATCACACAAATCTTTAGTTTAAGACCATTTAATTCAAAAGTCTCCTTTTAATGAAAACTTCTTGTTTAGTCAAACTAACTAGGCGTTTGGCCATAGACTCCAAATAGTTTTCACTTTATTTGGAATTTATGAAGTTAGAGTTGAAGATCAAGTTGTGTTTGGTTATACTTTTTGCAAAGGAAAAAAGAGAGCACTTTATCCGGAATTTATGAAGATAGAGTTGAAAATTAGGTTTGGGAGCACTTCTCCTAGTTTGGATCCAACTCCAAGTTGGATTTGAAAATTTAATAACCGAACACTGAATTTTAAATAAAGTGAAAAACTAATTCGGAAAAAAGTGAATAATTATCATGACCAAACGGCTCCTTAGGAGTTCTTGCTTTCCTTCCGAAACAAATGGGGACAGAGGCTTACCAGACCGCACATTTTAAACCTCATGTCATAACCCATAAGTTCACAAACAAGAAAAGAGTTATAGGTGTTCAATGGCTATTGTATAGTTTCTGTTTACAATTGTCAGAGGGCACGTCATAAGTTTGTATCTTTCTGGGAAACTAAGTGTAGTGTTTAAGTGGAGAAAAGTATAGGAGTTTCAAAGTTAGAAACAAAAGATTTCTTGGCTATAAAGTAAAAGATTTATGTTTTCGGTTGTATTTTTCTTAGAGTAAGAGTGAACTGAAAATAAAAATCTGTAAGCAGGGTGTACCTGTGATGGTGTCGACCCTTTTATGGACCGGAAACCTCAATGGAATTCCATGTCTATATTATTTCAGATGTCTAGTTATGTACCTCTAGAGATCTTTGAATAGGAATATGCATATGTAAGTCAAGTGATAAATTCAAATTTGGAAAGCGTTGAGAAGCAAGAACTAGAAGTGATTTTTCTTAGCATGTTTATACCTGTTACTTCAAGAAATTTTCTGACAGTCTTGGGGAGATTTCATTATTGCTTACATTTACCTTGAACTATCATGTATACAGGATAAAGCAGCCTTCATCTTCTGTGTTGAGGATAGAGCTCTCTTTTGCAAGGACTGTGACGAAGCAATTCATTCAGCCAGCAGCCTCGCTAAGAACCACCAGCGCTTCCTAGCCACTGGAATTCGTGTAGCCCTGAGCTCAAGCTGCAATAAGGATGCAATAAAAACCCAACTGGAGCCACAACCACCTCAGCAGAATAACCAACAAGTTGGGTTGAAAATGCCTCCACAACAATTGTCCGGTATCACATCACCATCTTGGCCTGTTGATGA
This sequence comes from Przewalskia tangutica, assembly GCA_029844215.1. Taxonomy (NCBI): domain Eukaryota; kingdom Viridiplantae; phylum Streptophyta; class Magnoliopsida; order Solanales; family Solanaceae; genus Przewalskia; species Przewalskia tangutica. Next base: position 1,259,930 of record CM056728.1, read on the forward strand.
TTTACTAGGATTTCCAGATTATGAGTCGAGTGACAAGGTAAAACAAACTTATTCCTTTTACATTTTGCAAGTACCCTATATTTTCTACCACTTGGTTGGCTGCGGGATTGATGTTTAGGGGACTTCTCTAGATGAGAAGCTCTCCATTCTCTTGTTAAAGCAGCGCTTATGCATTGAACTTGAATTTGAAACACTCAAATACGTAAGACTTCCAAGTTGATATGTCAGATGGTCACTCAACTAATAGTTATTATATCAAAAAGTCACTTTTCTTCTTGATTCCAATTTCCTTCAACAAAGAAAATGACTCTCATATAATATATTAGTAGTTGAGATCTGACAAATCAACCCTAAGACTTCCTTACATTTCTTGATACAAAGGAGCCATTTTATAACCATTACATGTATATATGAAGTTGGTCTATAGTTTAGTCTAGGAGTGACAAAATTAGCCCATGAAAACATGACCTCGCCAACGCGATCAAATTTGAGTAGGTCATTGATCCTCCCATTTATTAACCCATTTTAGTTCAGCCCATCTAAAAGTTGGTTTGATATGTAGCCCAATTTGGTTCATAGAAACCTTGTCAAAATATTTTCAAAAGACATTTTTATTTGATATGACATATATGGTCATAATAAAGAAGAAAATTGTTTTTATAAATACTTTAAAAATTATAAAAGAACAAAAAAAAACTAAAACTTAGTAAGAATTGCGCGGGCGGGTTGGGTTATGACCCGCTTTGTAGCCCTCAGCTAACCCAAGCCCAAGTAACTTTTGACTCAGCCCGCTTGTTCACTTAGCCCATTTTAACCAGCCCAAATCCAATCCAACACGCTGTTTTACACTCCTAGTTCAGGACTTCAGTCTAATACTCTAATCTATGAAATCATGGTGACCCTTGTTTAGATGTTACTGCATCATTGACTTTTCATCTAATATGTACTAATGAATAACTTATATTGATTGTTTCAACAAATACAGAAGGAGCCTTTCGAGCTTGGTGAATTTGAGTGGTTGGGAGACATTGATCTCTTTGGTGAACAAACAACAGCTGAAGTACCTGAGCTATCCGTACCTCAGTCTAACACCACAAATATTTACAGGTCAACCAAATATCAGATGCCTTACAAGAAGGCCAGAATTGAAATACCAGATGATGATGAGTATTTTACGGTCCCAAATCTTGGTTGAACTCCAACTTCTTGAAGTTCCTACTTAAAAGTACATGTGTGCTTGCGTGTAGTACTTAATCAGTGCACTCATACTGTCAACAGATATGTTCAGTAAGTAGAAGAAATATTATTCTGCTTAAGATATTCTTTATCTTGCTTACTTTCGCAGTTGTCAACAGATATTTTCAGTAAGTAGAAGAAACATTATTCTGCTTGAGATATTTTTGATCTTGCTTACTTTCGCCTCTTAGGTTGCATTTGTTTCTTATTCTTAAGTCTACAATATAGTCAACTTATAAAGCACATTGAGGCATTCTTGGACAGTTTATGCATATTGCTAGAGCTGGACCATAATGCAGTGAGTGTTTCATTCTTGGAAACTATACTAAGACATGTAAAATTCTACACTAGATTAAATTCTTCGGAACTTCGATTATTGAAGTAAAATCTCAAAGGTTCAAGTTTTCCCCTCCCTTAGTTTGTTCAACGTTCACGAAATCTTATTCTCTCTTTCTTGAGCTGGTAAAGCCTTCTATTGTTATGAGAACTACCATATCTTTTAAGCTCCAAACTGCAAATATGATACTTAAGTTATACAGGCCATCGAGTTGTTATTGATCAAATTTCAATCTCCTCCAAAAAACAAAATCAACCGTTATGATTTTACTTTACTTCAAACCGCTGGGACAAATTTTCTTGGCATTCTATTGATCAATTCAGTCTGGAAATTCCGCCTTTTATTTTTTAGAAGTTTTGAGCTCGGTAAACGAAATTTAGTCAAATAACATGTTTCAAGAGCCAGTACCAGATGCTACTAAATTTGAGGCAACTCGTCAATTTTTCTGAGAACTTCTGCAATCTTAGATGGTATCAAAGCGCTTAGGAAGCTTGAGGCTAATGATCTCTCAAAATTTCAGTTTTTCGTTTATAAGTTCCCTTCATCAATTACTACATGTTGCAGCTTCAGTAAGCTAGATTGATTACCTAACTATAATCTCTTCGGGAAAATTCCCAATCTTACTATGTTGTGCCGCTCACCTTATTAGATCTTACTAAGTAAGATATGCGTCCTTATTGGACACGAGGGGGGACACTGCTTAATTACTAATTAGCAGTACACAGCGAAAAGTAAACGATACTTTAAATTATGTCATAACCTTTCGGCTAAGATCAAGTGGAAGAAATAAAATTAGGCACACCAATTACGTACTAAGTGCTATAGGTCCACCTTAGCCAACTTGGTGCCACTTTAATTACAAATTAAACAACAGTGGTTCATTCGAGCTCCACATCGCTCACCTTGATCACATCAGCCTTGTCCCAGATGCTCTTGATTTGTGTCCTCGCCTCAATGCCCCTGCCTCCCTCCTTTGCTACTTCCATTGCCTTCAGATGTGCTGATCTGCATGGTTCCACGATCAAACTAATTGATCCATACCTTAGCCTATACACAAGTCACAAATATAGCAATCAGACAAGCAATAAGCTATAGTCAAAACAAATTTTTGAGCCGAGGGATGCTATAGTAAAGCTTATTTTTTAATATACAATTAACTCTTTTTAATTTACGACTAATAACTAACTCTTGTAGGATGTTAAAACACTCTCTAAGTTAAACCAATTATAAATAACATGGTTTAGTTATTTTGAGTTTAAAATTTGATAATGAATACGAGAATTCATTTATATTATTTGCGTACATTTTGTCTTTTTCGGACTCTATTTTACGAAATTATACTTATTGTTATATTTCAATAAAATTGGAAAAAAGAGTATTAATTTTAGTTGGACTCTTTTTGTCATTTTCTCGAAAAAACTTGAATAACCCGAACCCGATGTATTTGCACAATATCCCGTAAATCGTTGTGTTAGGGCACATTTTATATACCGGAAAAATAGTCCCTCATCGAGGATTACTTCAATTTTTGTGTATACAGAATGCCTCGGTATGTTTAATTCAATTAATTTGATTATTTTTTTGTATAATTTTCACTAATTTGATTTTTCGCCCTATTTATTTTGGTCAGGTATTACTGTGATTACTGTGATACTTACTTGACACATGATTCTGTAAGTTACCTCAAATTTATCTTTCAAGAATCTATGGTTTCAACCTAAGAATTTTGTTATGCTAATGTTAGTTGTAGGGACGGACTCCACTTTTTGGGATTATATTGGGGATATTGTTATTGTTGTAGTTGTAGGGGCGGAGCTAGAAGCCGGAATATGGGTTTGGCCGAACCCAGTAGCTTTTGTTCTTAAAAAGTCATTAGATATGTATAAATGTTGAATTTAGAACCCCAGTTATTAGCCCAAACCCAGTAGCTTTTGTTCTAATAGTATATTTGTGTTTAAAAAGTCATTAGATATGAACAAATGTTGAATTTAGAACCCCGGTTATTAGCACTTGAAATGGTTGTTCTGTAATCCAAAATCTTGTTATACTACCCGAATACGGGATTGGTCGAACCCAGTAGCTTTTCTTCTAATAGTGTATTTGTGTTTAAAAAGTCAATAAATATGTACAAAATGGTGAATTTAGAACCCAGTTATTAGCACTTGAAATTGCCGTTCTATAGTTCAGAATTTTGTTTTACTATGTTAGTTGCAGGGGTGGAGCTAGAAGCCCCAATACGGGTTTGGCCAAACCAGTAGTTTTATTTGTGTTTAAAAGTCATTAAATATGAACAAATGTTAAATTTAGAACTCAATTATTAGCACTTGAAATTGTCGTTCTATTCAAAACCTATAAAATTGAAATCCTGGCTCGGCCTCTACATAGTTGGGTTTGTTTCCCCATGTGCTCTTGAATTATTGAGCTTGCTTAGGTCACACATAACATCAACTTGTCCAATCACCTCTTTCAAGAATTTCTGTTTTTAACCTAGGAAATTTGTTATAGTATGTTGGATACAGTATTTTGCTCAAAAAGTGTAATTGTGTTTAGAAAGTTTATTAAATAGGTACAAATGTTTAAATTTAGAATTTAGTTATTAGCACTTGAAATCACCGTTCTATCATTCAGAACCCATAAAGTTGATATCTGGCTCCGTCTCTGCTTAGTTGGGTTTGTTATTGAGCTTGTTTAGGTTACACATAACATCAATTTGTTCAATCACCATTCACCACCTAATCATTATAATGGTCTATTCTATGTGAAAATAGAATACTAAGGCATGTAATTTGTGCATATACTTGTATGTTTGGCGATGCGGTCATGTTTCGGTAACAAGTTGCAATATTAACGGGTAGCAATAACAACCAAGAGTGTGGCTACAGTGAAGCGAGTTGAGAATTATGAAGTCCCATGTTCAAATTTCAGCGGAGGTAAAAACACTAGATGATTTCTTCACATCTGTCCAAGCCTCGGTGGAGAGAGTTACCTGGTACATGTGTTAACGGGAGGCAACATATGTCCACATAATTAATTGAGGTGCACGCAAACAACTTGGACACTATAGTTATAAAAGAAATTGAAGGATGACCATAGACAATAGTGTTTTGAAACTTGAAAGACCTATAATCTACTGAAATCCATGTAGGCCGGGTGAAAATAAGGCATAATGTAAGAAAAAGATCTTATATAAGTGATATCAATTAGTTGGAAATATATTTTAGTCATGTTAGTACAATTATTTGAAGGTTGACCGATGACATAATGTTTGTGGATGGGTTAAGGGTGTCATGTTTTGGTAATAACTTTCAATATGTGTTTTTTGTTTTTTGATAATTGTGTGTTAGGAACGGCTTGTGCGAACCCGATTAATTTCACGGGATACATGCCACCTCCAACCATCAACATGTACCAAGTAACTGTACACTAAAGCTAGACATAAAAAAGGGCAGCCCGGTGTACTAAGCTCCCGCTATGGGCGGATCCGAAAAAGAGTCGAACCACAAGGGTCAATTGTATACGGGAAGAAATCACCTAGTATTTTTGTCTCTACTGGAATTTGAACCTCCTCATGGTTCTCGACCCACTTCATTGATCACTACACCACACCCTTAGGTGCTGTAATTATTCTCAATAGGAAAAATGGTCTTATTTGCCATCCAATTTTCGAAAAAGTGTCATATTTGCCCTTCGTTAAAATATGGGGTCAAATATACCCTTTCCGTTAACAAAGTTATATTTGTCCTTTGTTAACAGAAATTCCACGTGGATGCTACATGTGATCCACATGGGATCCACGTGGACGCCACAATTCACACAACATATTATACTTGATATGCTCCAGAGTCCAGACCCGACACCAACCCACACCAAACAATCGCTGCCGACGCTCCACCGCCATTGTCGACGAGCCGCAGCTCCGACCAAACATTTCGCCGAACACCATATCTGCCACAACAACCACAAACTCTCTCCTCTGTTCCTCTTCCAACACAAAAATCACAGTAAAACACACACACACAAACATGGCAATTCCCATCGAAATGTTTGATGTAATAGTGATTGGAGCAGGTATAATGGGTAGTTGCACAACTTATCAAACATCAAAACGCAACCAAAAAACACTCATTATAGAGCAATTCGATTTCTTACACCATTGTTTCGGAATTCGCCAAAATCCATCAAAATGGGTCTTATTTTCGGATATGTTTTTAAATTTTTTAAAGCAATATGATGGTAGAAATCATATGGAAATTGATTTTCGAACATTTTCATGTTTTTAAAAATATGATTTCAATATCTGGAATGATGTATATGAACGGGTTTAAACTGGGTCAAAACGATCCGGTTAGGCGAAGAAGACGACCCATTGTGACAGGAAGGTGTCGGTGGGTAGTGCTCGGTACCGATGACTGGTTGGGTGTGGTAGGGTATCGATTAAGGTCGATGGGTTAGGGGTGGGTCGGTGTCGGGTCTGGGGGTGGTGACGGTGTTGGGATGTAGTTGGGGTTGTCGCGGGATGGTTTCTGGCTTTAGGGTCGGTGTCGGGTCTGTGGGTGGTGACGGTGATGGGTTACAGTGACTAGGTTGTGTGGTTTGTCGGTGGTTAACCGTGGCGGGACAGAGGGGTTGTTTTGTGTTGTTTGTGACTGCTCCGGTTCACCGGAGCTGGAGCTCCTCGCCAGAGCAGTGGGGAGTTGAATCATTGGTGTTGTGTTGAACAATAGTTTGGTGTGTCGGATAATGAGAATTGTGTTGTTTTTATGGTGAAATTCAGGTTGATTCAGTGGTGTTTATGGTGTTTTCCGGTAAAGTCATGGCGATGGTGATGGTGTTTGCCAATAACAGTGTTGTGTGGGTCGAATGTCTACCATTTTCTCACTATTTTCTGTTACTAATACTCTGTTCCTCGTCGGAACAGTGGGGGAGGGGGAAGGAGATCGAAGGTTGTAGAAGGAGGTGGGTCCCACCCTCCACGTGGATCCCATGTGGCATCCACGTGAAATTTCTGTTAACAAAGGGAAAATATAACAATTTTGCTAACAGAAAGGGTATATTTGACCCCATACTTTAACGGAGGGCAAATATGACCCTTTTTCCTTCTCAATATTAGATACAATAGTATTTCAACAACAAAAGCATACCTAGTGAAATCCCACAACGTGGGGTCTGGGAATGGTAGAGTGTACGCAGACCTTACCTCCACCTTGATAGGTAGAGCGACTGTTTTCGGGAGACCCTCGACTCAAGATAAAACATAATCACAGGCAAATCAAAGCAAGAGAAACGGTCAGACTCAAACGAGAAATCAAAACATTATGAACATACCGATAATAAAATCGAATACGCCATGATAGTGCATTCTAACAACAGGAAGCAGTAGTTAACACAACTAAATAAGATAAACAAATTACACTAAAGAACACATACTAAAGACAATATTATCTCGAAGGACCTATAATCTCTTGGAATCCATGTAGGCTTAGTGAAATATAATGGACGAAAAAGATCTTATGTATGTGATATCAATTAGTTGGGGATATGTTTTAGGTATGTTAGTACGTTTACTTTAAGTCTTATACTTTCTACGAGTCATTTAGTCATGACAAATTCAGAGAAATTTTAGTACTTTCTCTTTCTATTCTTTTTGTATAATATTGTTGTTGTTGAGCTTAATTGGAGTGACATGGTCAGTGATGGTTCATATAGCAAACACCAGCTTAAAGTGTACTCATATTTGTTGTTCTTGTTGAAATGTTGACAATAGTATTTACATATTCGTTGAAACAAGTGAATTGTACATATAGTAGTGTGTTTAGGAATGGGGTAAGGGGTCATGTTTTGGTAATAATTTTCGTTGACGATGGACAATAGTGTCTTGAAAGACCTAAAATCTCTTCGAATCCATGTAGGCTTAGCGAAAATAGGGCATAGTGGAAGAAAAAGATCTTATATAGGCAATATCAATTAGTTGGGAATATGTTTTAGTCATGTTATTACAATTACTTCAAGTCCTATACTTTCTATGAGTCATTTAGTCAATGACAGATTCATATTCCAGTAGAGAAATTCTAGTACTTTCAGTTTCTATTCATTTTGTATAATATTGGCTGATGCCATCTTAAAGTGTACTCGTAGTTGTTGTTTTTGTTGAAATGTCGACAACAGTGTTTACTGTAAGATGATATTAATCTCCCTTGGGGAGTCTTTCATTAATATCAAAGTATATATAGAGTACAATGTTCATCTCTTATACAATAGGAATCCTAAGCCTATACAAAAGAGGAATCCTAGTCTTACCATAATTATATTTACACAATATATGAAAATATTCTAATTATGGATAGGGAATAATATTGTCTCTATTTACACATTTACACACCCCCTCAGTCGGAGCGGGAGGAGACGGGACGCTGAGACTGGATCTGAAGTCAAGTAATAACTGTCTGGGAAGTCCTTTGGTAAATATGTCTGCATACTGATAGAATGATGGAACATATAACACTCTGACATGGCCTAGCGCAACTTTCTCACGAACGAAGTGTAGGTCTATCTCAATATGCTTGGTTCGCTGATGTTGAACCGGATTATGAGAAAGATAGATGGCAGAGATGTTATCACATTACACAATAGATGTCTGACGCAAAGGAAACTGAAGTTCTAACAGTAAATTTCTGAGCCAACAAATCTCAGCTACTACATTTGCAACGCCTCTGTACTCAGCCTCGGCCTTTGGGCGAGATAGGGTAGCACGTCGCCGCGGACCAATCGATTATCCTGAAAACACAAAAGTCGGAGGTGGGCGTCGCGTGTCAGGACACGCGCGATATCGTCCGTATATGAAAGCAACATGTTTGGTGCGAGGGTATAGGTGCAAATCATAATCAAAGTGCCGCCAATGTATCGAATGATACGCTTAAGAGCGATGAAATAAGACTCGCAGGCGTCGTGAATAAGCACACCTTTGAACAACATAAGTTATATGCAGTGCGGTGAAGGTGAGATCTTGAAGTACACTGCAAGCTCCTATCTGATAGGATCGAGATGGAGCACCATCCATGGCGAGCTTAGATTTGGAATTAACCGGGTAAACGCATCTTTGCGATTCGCCATCTTAGCCACAGACACAATCTCTTCTGCATACTTACGCCGACACGAAACATATGATTAGCGGACACAGTCACCGATATCCCCAAGTAACTCAGTTTTCCCAAATCGGTCATTGTAAATTCGGACTTAAGAAAGACAATAATCTCGTTTTCAATCGTCGGAGGCAGTAAGAACAATGTCATCCACGTAAAGTAATAAGTAAGCAGTGCTACTACCTCGATAAAAAATGAAAAGTGATGTATCACTCTTGCTGCATACAACCCAATCTGTAAGATATATCTAGCAAATCGATCATACCACGCACGGGGGGCTGTTTCAGGCCATATAGTGACTTACGGAGACGACACACATAGTGAGGAACTGCTGGATGGGTGAGCAACGGCGGTGATGCGTGTAGCCTCTCTCAGATCCCCATGTAAGAATGCATTCTTCACATCAAGCTGATGGATCGGCCAGTGTTTGCCCATGACAATGCTCAAAACTGTGCGGATGGTAGCCAGTTTGACAACCGGGCTGAAGGTCTCACCACAATCAATGCCCTCCTGCTGATTTGTGCCATTATTCACAAGTCTTGCCTTATACCTCTCAAGATCTCCACTGTCTCTGAATTTGTGACAAAATAGCCACAGACAACGAATTACATTCACCCGCCAGTGCAGTACTAGATCTCATGTGTGTTGTTTAGTTAAAGCATTGAATTCCTCAGTCATAGCCACATTCCAATTAGGGTCTTGTTTGACCAATATAGGGTTCTTGGGAATTGGTGAAATAGTTTGGGCAGACAAGTTAAATTGGACTTTGGGTTTGAAGATTTCATGTTTTGCACGAGTTTCCATTTGGTGAGTGGGGATAATGGGAGGTTCTAAGGCGGAGAGATTTGTTGGATACGGAGAAGGAGGGACAAACGCCGGAGTAGGCACCGCGGCGCTGGAGGGAACCGTCGACGGCGTCGTGGCGCCGTGATCAAGTGTTGCGGTGCTGGAGGACTGACAGACCTCTCTGATGTTTTGGCATCGTGGCGCCTTAGCATTGGGTCGCGGCAGCGCCGGCGGTGAATCGAGGACACTGTTCGCAGGGAGTTTTGGCGCCGTGTAACGGCAAGAACTGCTATGTTCTAGTTGACTTAGGATGATGAGAGAGATGACAGGCTCGTCAAGAAAAGAGTAATCCGGTTTTTGGAACTTTTTAAGATTCGAAAACGGGAATGTGGTCTCGTCGAATGTGACGTGACGAGAGATGTGGATCTGACGAGTGGACAAGTCATAGCATAAATAGCGGGGAAGCCTAGGTAGACACAAGGAGTGGACCGGGGGGCTAGTTTGTGAGGGGTAGTAGAGGCAAGGTTAGGATAGCATAGACAACCGAATATTCGGAGATGATCATAAGACCCTCTTATGATAGAGAATTTCGGTAGGGGTCATATTGTGAAGGGGGCTAGTTGGGAGAATATTTAGAACGTATTCTGACATTTTAGCAGCATAGACCCAGAAAGATGGAGGTAGGGAGGCATGAATCAAAAGAGTGCGAATCATATTGTTAATGGTGCGAATGATTCTTTCAGCTTTACCGTTTTGTGAGGATGTGTGGGGGCAGGAGAAGCAAAATACCATGCCATTATTGGTACAAAACCGGTGAAACATAGAGTTATTGAATTCACGACCATTATCGCACTGAAAAGATTTTATGCCTTTTTCAAACTGTGTTTGAATGAATTTACGAAACTCAAGAAATTTGGCAAACACTTCCGATTTAAATTTGAGAGGATACAACCAAACAAAGTGAGAAAAATCATCTAGTAATATAAGATAATATTTATGACCGAGAGAACTAGCAACATGTGATGTCCGTAAATCGGCATGTATAATATCAAAAGGTGCAAAAGTAACGCTAGTAGATGATTTAAATGGAAGACGAGTATGTCTGTCTAAAGAACAAGAAACGCAGTTTGGGCAAGCTTCCCATTACAAGTAATGAAATTATTGTCTCTATGAAAACTAAAAACTAGAGCTCCTGGATGACCAAGCCTATTATGCTTGAGGATGCTTTAAACCAAACAGTTTGAGAATATTACCTGCAGTCCGGGTGAGGTGAGAAGTGGCTCCGGAGTCCATGTACCAATTGTTGTCAGGTTGTTGCATGTTGAGACTGCTGAAGGCCTGACCTAACTCAGTGGGTGTCATCTTTGGATGAGGTTGGCAGCGTGCGTGAGGTGGGCTTCTGCGGATCTTTGGAATTGCCGAAGTGGAGCGGGGCCAATACACGTGATGGGAGAATCGGTGGAAGGTTGCTAATCTTGAAAGCAGCGGTGCGCTGTATGGATATCTTCTTTGGCGCGCATGTGCTGAATCGGTCTGCGGATGGATCTGTTATTCTTCTGCTGCGATTCTGCTGTCGCGACCCACGCCACGCATCGCGACCTCTTACTCGTGACCGCACCGCCACCGCGTCCTGCTGCGATTGAGAGTTTTACGCGGCGTTGGATCTTGAGGCGCGTTTACAACTAATGCCTTACGATTGTGCTCGTCACGCTTGCGTCGAGTTTCTTCGAGTAACAACTGCGAGCGTGCTTTGTTAAAACTGAAAAGCGGATCAATTATGGCGGATAACGTATCATAGTCACCTTTGGGGAGATCTGCAATCAATTGCAACACCAATTTAGTGTACGAGACAGGCGTGTTAACGTTGGAGAGTTGATCCGCCAAGAGTTTCAACTGTCTGTAGTACTCAGTCATGTTGGAGAAATTTCAAGGCGTGTATTGTTAAACTGTTCCTCCAAATACACTGCACGAGTGTGCTTGTTATCTTGAAATATTTCCTCCAAACGGTTCCATAACTCAAGGGCTGTGGCGCCAGATTTCATGATAGTAAGAAGAAGATCCTGAGAAATACTACCATAAATTCATTGTTTGACGCCGGCGTCTAGACGACGCCAAGTAGACTCATCAACCTCCGGAGGGCGCGGAATGGTGTCATCGATGTGATCAAGCGCGTTATAGAGACATGCATGATTACGAAACAGTTCAACCCAGGGAAAATACTGACTGTTTTCTTGATCAAGAAGAATGAAAATAGAGTTTTTGATGTTTGTAACAGTTAGGGCGGGATGAAAAGAGGATGACAACGTGGTGGTGGGATTTGTGGAGGTAGAAGATTCAGAAAGTGTGAAAGATTCAGGGATAGCCATTTAGAGAAGAGAGGAATGAAGAAGAAAACCTAGAATTTGGAGGAGGGCCGCGACGAGTTCCGAGGGGGGTTCTCGGCGGCGGTAAAAAGAAAAAGTTTTAGAATTTTGGGTGTTTGGCTCTTGATAACATGTAAGATATATTAATCTCCATTGGGAGTCTTTCATTAATATCAAAGTATATATAGAGTACAATGTTCATCCCTTATACAATTGGAATCCTAAGCCTATACAAAAGAGGAATCATAGTCTTACCATAATTATATTTACACAATATATGAAAATATTCTAATTATGGATAGGGAATAATATTATCTCTATTTACACGTTTACATTTACCTATTGGTTGAAGCAAGTGAATTGAGGTAAGAAGAGTTATAAGCATTCTGAAGCAACCAAATTATGGAATAAAAACATTTTACGGGAAAAGGTTTAAATGACACACAAACTTATCCTAAATGTAATTTTCTTATAGAAGTACATTTGAGTTGATTGCAAGTTGCTTTGTTCACTACTCTTCGTTGGAGCTTTTCAGCAAAAAGAAAAAAAAGAAAGATCATGTGTTGTGGCCATTTTAATTATACTGTACCTTCAACTTTTAACGAGACCATTGCCTTGTTATTTTCAGCCTTCTGTTAGAAAGCAGCATAATGCAGGATACAAACACAAGGTATTATATCCTCTGAGATTAGGCAAATTATCACTTTTTAACAAGTCACTCACAAAATTATACTTTCAGGGAAATGTTCGAACTTATTATCAACAATTTGAGGCACAACTGAATCAAAGTTTAATTGACCAAAAAGTGAAGGAACATCTAGGGGCGTTTAGACCAGTTGGCCTTCCTTTTCCTCAGCTAAGGCCTGGTCTTCCAACTCTTCAGATGCAGATGCCAGGCAACTCTCAAATGCCACCCGGTTCGCAGTGGGTCCCGGGTATGCGGCCTCCGATGCTGCCAAGGCCCATGCCTGGTGTTCCAGGTATCAACAGCATTGAGAACTCTTATCATACCTTGTTCTTTTATATACCTCGAAGATATTTGTTTTATTATTAGGCCCTCGAGAAAATGACAAAAATGGTCCGTTATGTTTGAGGGTAGATTCAATATAGTCCCTTAAGTATGCACTTAACAATTTTAGTCCTTTAAGTTTGCCAAATTTTAGCACTTTCTCTGTCAAATATTTACCGAACTTTGTCTGTTAATTTGACAGACATAGTGGAAAAAATATTTAACTATAGAAAGTCTCATCAAATCCTAAAAACGCAACACAAAACTACACTAGACATTAAAAAGATATTAAAAATAGCATAAATTACACCTCACAAAGTTGTACCCGACTCTAAAAGTAGATTCAAAATACTAAAATAGCAGAAAGTAAGAAACTACAAATTGTTGTACCTCTAAAATCTAAATGTGAATTCCCGCTAATTTTCTTTTTTTCATAGTTCCCATCAAATCTAACAAACAAAGTTCAGTAAATATTTTACGGAGACTAAAAGTGTTAACTTTTGGCAAATTCAAGGGACTATTTTGAACCTGCCTTCAAATAAAAGGGACTATTTTTGTCATTTTCTCTTAGGCCCTCCATCAAACTTTGAAGATGGTTGTCGACTATGCGAGGGTTTTCAAGCTTATTTTTGTTTGTCATTTTTTTTGGTTGACTCCTAGATTGTCTGTTTGTTTACATATGTTGGTTTAAAGATTTTACAACAGATAATCCCCCACAGGAAGGGGAATATCCCTGTGGTCTCACTATTAGCTATTCAAAATGGAGTGTAGTTTTGTTTATGTGGTTTGGAATTTTTTTATGTGAACTTGGAATTAGAGTTTCTTCCCAAAAGATGTAGGTTCTATTCGCATCAGCTGCACCAGCTTTTCTGTTTGCTATTATTGGAATGAAATGCACCCTGAATATCGCAGAATAGATATAGAGGATTCATTATTACCAACATTTATTAGCTAGGATTGAGTCCTAATTAATTGGTTGAAACAATTTCGCAGTAGGTCATATCACATAAAGGGAAAAGAAAAAAACAATTTGATAATAGATCTGCAGTTGCCTAGTCTCGAGGATTTAAATCATTGAGGATTTTATGAAATTCTATAGAAGTAGTAGGTCACATGAAATTTTAACTTTTCCTCTGATTGAGAATAAAGGACTTAGGTGGTGAAAGAATACAAGTCTTACCTGTGAGACTTATCTCTAGTTTTAAACAGCTGCAATTGGGTCATCAAGAAATGAAATCAGGGGAACTATGCTTTTGCATCCAGACTTGAGCATTTCAATAACATAGGTTCTGGAATGCATCGTGGGATGTATAAATTAACTAAATTTGAGTCCTTATTTAGTTGGGGTCGTCCATATGAAACCTCTGCATCTTTAGAGGATCGATATTTTGTTTTGCAAACTGTCAGCCTACTTCTCTATGCGAGTGTGATGCTATCATTCTTATTTCCCAACTGACGCATATTACTTTGGGAGGATGTAGCAAGTTAGATTTTTCGACATTTTCATTTAAAGCCTAAAATTCACTAATGCAGTTGGATTCCCTTTAGCTCATAATTATTTGTAGTTGACATCTTCTACATATTAGTTTCTCAAAACATTTTGTATTCTGCTATATATACATATATATATACACACACACATGTCCTTACAAACTGTCACGATCCAACCCAGAGGGTCATGACGGGCACCCGGACACTACCTGTCGGGCGCGCGCCGCTGATCACATATTTACCCGCTAACCGTAATTAAGCATGGCCATGAAGGCCATCACGAGGTAACTTGCTGATACATTGGAATAATAAAACTGGAAAGGTACTGCGCAAACTCTTGCAAACGGAAAAATCCAACCTATGCATATATACATATTAAGGCCGACAAGGCCATACATGACTACTATACACAGGACAACTGTCTACAAGCCTCTAAAAATACGTGACATCATAAGGTCGGGACAGGGCCCCGCCGTACTCATATGCATATGCAAAAACACTGTACAAAGACTAGACTGCAACTCTGGAACAAGTAGAGTGCTCCAATATCAGCTGAACCAGCAACCTACTAGTGTGAACCGTCACCCTGTCTACCTAAGCCTGAGGGCACGAAACGCAGCGTCCCCCGACAAAAGGGACGTCAGTACGACTGATGTACCGAGTATGTCAGGTATGAAAAATAGCACAATAGAAACCTGAAAGTAACATGAGACCAGAAACAACCAACTAGTAAAGAATGCCTCTGAGGGCCATAATATGCATAAGTATCATGTCTGTGCAGAATGCCTCTGAGGGCCACAATATGTATAAGTATCATGTCTGTACAGAATGTCTCTGAGGGCCATAATATGCCTAAATGACATGCACAATGTGGTCATACATATACATCTGCGTAAATAACGCCATCAAGCCTTTGTGGGCACCCCATCATATCATATCGGCCTCTATGGGCATAATCATTTTTGTATATATCTGTACCAGCTGCAGGTGGTGTGCATATATAACGCCTTCTCTTTTTCCCATACCTCATACATATATATAATGCATACATATAGTAAAGTATATAACTTCTTTTGAGGTTCAGGTATGTACATGAATGTAATGCATGAATGATATGATATTAAGACACTATAAGTTTGTCGGAGTGATGTAATATCGATCCACCTCCGATTAACATTATGAATACTAACATTTTTCCTATATACCTCAATAGGGATTTAAGAATATATTTAGACATGCTTTGACAATAGGAATGAATAACACGAACATTCTTAACTACTAAGAGTAGAATAATTTATTGGACAATATTACGTTTACGTTTCGTACTTAGAACATGCCAAAAGAGTGAAGAATGCCTTAGCACACCTTTTATCGATTTGCTCAATAACCACAATGAATTCACCCATACAACACCTTAATCTTATATGTCGATTCTACTATCGTCAATGAACTTGACCTTCTTTACTTGTTAATCTTGGAATCTCCTTGATGTTCTTGGGATTAATTCAAAAGTAAAGTTGCTGCATTATTCTAGAAAATACCTCCCTCCAACATTTGGCCTTTAATGAATTCTCAAAAGGAGAATGAACTTCCAAAGTGCAAGAAAAAGATTTACCAATAAAGTGATACACTTGTAGTATGAATAGCTTTTATTGCTGGAACATTTTTTTGGTCTCTTTAATAAATAGTTGCCCCAACATTTGGCATGACAGTAATTAATACTAGTCCCCCACTTGGCCATATTGGCGGTGGAGAGTACTAATTTGATGCCACATGCATACCAACTTTATGTGACTAGTACTTATCCATATACCACTATGAAATGTTAATAGTCCACTTAAATAATTTTTTGATCTCAATTCACTTACATAGTAATCATATTAAACATACTTTATATACTCCTTATCATGATCATGTAATATGATAACAGTCTGTAACCTCTTTTGGCATACACCAAATATTATTACTAGTCATCGTTGTCACATTCTTTTTAAATTTTTAAATTATTTCGGGACTGCATCCTTTTATATACTAAGCTCTTGATGTGAATACCTCAATATAGCCAACTTCCTTGGCCTCAAGTCTACTTGCATAAGTCCAGCTGTTCAAACCATCGTCCGAAATTACGGGATGTTACACAAACATATATTAGACTCCATGCTGTAGTTTTTGGATGTTTGCACGCCGGTGTGGCCTTAAGAAGTTTCCCTAATTATTGTTCGATTATAGACCTTTAATAACTAGAGCATCTTTTTTCGATGTTTCCAGGTTATGCACCTCCACAGATGCCTCAGATGTTGGCACCTCCCGGTGCTCCTATGCCTGGTCAAGTCAATAACATGCAAAGGCCTGTCGGTGGACCGCCAAGTGGAATTCCAGGAAGTATGGGAATGCCTACTTCTACTGGTGGCCCACCAATGTTCGCACCACCTCCTGTGTATCAAGGAAATAGCACCGTGCCAATGAGCGGAGGAAGTGATAGTTCCAGTATCACTGCCCAAGCTGCAAACTCTAATCAATAGACTTATCTACGTACATAACATCCAGATCCTACTCTCATGAAGCTATTATTAATCTGGTTTCGACATGTTTCATTTTTCTATGTTGTGATGTTAAGTGTCAGATGTAAGTTTTTTTTTGGAAAGAAACTGGTCAGGGAAGAGAGACATTCATTTACTGAGGAAGGGTTTTGGCTAAGATTGATTGTACCTTTAAAATGCCTGCATGGTATTTGTTAGTTCAGTGAAACTTATTTTAAATGTCATGGAACTTGATTATGTTTCTATTTTATTTACAAGAAACACGGATTTTCGGTATTTTAACGAGCTAAAGATATAAGCACAAGTAATTTTTGCATGAAGATTGGACAGTTGTTGGTCATAGTTTTTTTTTGCTTTTTGCTTTTTGGTGACAATGATAGTTCTTGGTCGTAGTTTCATTTGCAGAATACAGTTTGTACGAATAAGTCCACAGGCCTTTCCTTGCAGGGTCCACGTCTTGGCAGGCTTTGACCTGCTTTCCTTCGTTTATCAGAGAGCAAATTCTTTATTATTGACTTTTCACGGTCGATTTGCACCTTCCACCTAAAGGAGTCTGTCTTTGTGAGGACAACTCTTCTCTTGATGTCAAAAGTGAGTGCTTACTCGAAGATGACCCCTCGTCTTGGTCTCCAAATAAGTTTTTCTAAAAGTCAAAAGCACCTTAAAACCACGAATAAGTTGGAGATGAGGGTGATGAGTTATGGTCTCACGCAATTGATTGATATCATTCTGGACTAGTTTCTAGGCATATGAAACATACCACTTTCTCATTCAGGGATTTCTTAAGATAAGGTTCAAATTGATAAAAATGTAACTCTTCAAATTAAATTCCACCACCAACTCCAAAGAACCAATAAAAAACCTCCAACCTCCAAAGGAATCACACAAACTTGACTACTTATCAAAGATTTCAACCGAGACTTTTTCACATAATAAAAGTGACAGTCACAGGGCGAGACCTATATTGCCAAAAAGATTCATAGCCGCGACTCGACTTTGCTAGGTAAATCTTTTCAGAAACTACGCAACTGCTGCATCGGCACACGCGATTCCCATCATATTTGCAGATTTCATATAGGTTACGTTAACACTCATCATGACCTGTTCCTGTGATATAACCTTACAGTTTTTTCTTTTTATTTTTTTATCACATAGGGGAAGGGGAAACGGGAGAGGATTACAACGTGGGATTAGAAACCCTCACCAACAAGGTGAAAGTTCAAGTAGTTGGTACAACTGAGCTACTACATCCCTATAACCTTACAGTTTTAATGTGACTCCCATCAGTATCCTGAAGTTCTAGTTCAAGCATTCATCAGCAGGACCCTACTAAAGATATGAACAAACATCAAGTTGTTTGAAGAAGTGAAGCCAAAATATCCCGCTTTTCCTTTTTTTTTTCCTCGCTAACCCAATACAAAGACTCACCCCGCCATCGGGATTATTTCCCAACTTGTACAGGAAGGAAATGTGAAATACGATTTAAGGGATGGATGTACTTGCAGCACAGTTTCAGTGGCGTGATGCAGGTGGGCCAGCAAAAGGATACTGATATGATGACTTTCCAGGTTCATCTCTAGGATGCTGATATATATGACCGTGACCTGATATCTCATGAGGAGCATTTGGTGGATAAAATCTTACATTTTCAGCAGGCAATCTTCCTGGATGGCCTCTGATGTCACTCACGTAGTTGGGAGCACTAGCAAACGACTGTCTGCCTGTCAAAGGCAACTCTCCATGTATAATCGTTGTCCTTGGCAGAGAAAGATACCGGTTCACAAGTGAGGTAGTAGTCTCATCGTAAGGATTTACATTTTCTACTAAACTATGATTGGCAGCTGCAGCCGCTGCAGTATTTCTACTTTCTACAACAGGAGCGACAGTAACAGGTTGCCCATGTAAACTCTGGAGGCCGTAACCACGGTATTCCCTTTCACTAGGAAAACGAGCATCAGAGTAAACATGTTCGTTCACTCTTACATTAGCAGGGTCCCTCAGGAGCTGATGCATACCTTGTTCAGATCCATAATGATCCAATTTGTGGTTAACATGTACTGCAGAAGCAGAGGGCTGCAGATGCTTTGCCTGTTGAAGACCATAGCTTCTGTATTCTTTCTCAGTAAGAAAATGTGGATTATGGGCAACCTCTCTAGGCATGACATAGCGGTCTGCAAACTGCTGCCTTCCATGATCATGTGGTGAGAAACTCCGACCAGATAAAGGTGGGGCAGCTGAGCGCTGAATAGCTGGCTGAGCCACAGGATCCGGTAGTACTGGTTTGAGAGTTGGATCAAACCGTGGTGCAGGTCTAAACAGCTCTGTTAATTTCGCCACCTACTCAAAGATGAATTCAGGCCAAAAATATTGAATTCAGATTTTAGCAAATAGTGAACAACTTGGGAGCCGTTTGGCCATGAGAATTCACTTTTCCTGAATAATTTCTCACTTTGTTTAATAAATCAGGTTATAAAATTTCCAAATCCAATTTGGAGTTGGATTCCAAATTTGGAGAAGTACTCCAAACCTATTTTTCAACTCCATCATAAATTCCAAATAAAGTGCTCTCTTCTCTCCTTTCCAAAAAGTATAACCAAACACAACTCCAACTTTATAAATTCCAAATAAAGTGAAAAAATATTTGGAATCTATGGCCAAACGCCTACTTGCTAATTAGGGAGGTCATTGTTTACCTGCATAACTGTCAGCTCAGTCTTAAACTTGCGTGACTTCTCATCATAATTGTCTTTAATTGCTTTCTTGAACACATCCTCCGGTAGTGGAATGCAGTCCTTGTGAATCTTAAAAGGAACCTGTTGGATGACCTACCATCAATATAAACACCTAGCAGACTGGAAGAAGATGAAATTAAAAGATAAGAACAGCATAATAATTGACCTGAGCAGGGAAGGCCCCACCAAATGCCGCTGGTTGATGTCTCATTCCACCAGCAGAAGATGCCTCATAAATACCATACATGAGCTTAAGATCAAAATCAAAGAGAAAAAGCTTAAGACCAGGTTTGATTTTCATCACAAAGTCTTGTTTGCTCGCCGAAACACCCATCACACGATATCTGAAACAATCTTCTTTGGTTCTCGCATTGCACATGAAAATTACTCCACCAAGACTATTTAAAGTTTTTGCATCCCTATTCACCTCTCCCCGTCCTTCATTTACACCAAGGCTCTTTTCAATTTTGTCATCCTTACTCACCTCTCCACGTCTTTCATTCATATCCATTTCCTTGTTCCCTTGATTCATATTTTGAGACTTACTCGCATCTTTTTCACCAACATGATTTCCTTGGTTGCCATTTTTCGCCTCGTCTTTTTTTCTCGCTTGCATTTGTGAACTGATCTCAGCTTCTTTGGTTTGTGCAGAGTTTATGTGAGAGAACTTTTTTACAAGTCTATGTTTACCCTTCAGTGCCCCGGGAGTTTTTTTTCCAGCAACTGTACTTTTAGAACTAGATTCAGCAGCGGTATTTCTCTGCTTCTTGTTCTTTTTTGGAGCCATAGAATTTCCTCCTGTCAAAATCAGAAAAACAATCAAATTCTCCCAATCTAGCAGAAACTATGAATAGGAATAGGGGGGACAAGGTAACATGCTGGGTAGTACATCTGTTTCAGTTATAGAGTTCATCCAAATTTCCTTACCCTTATGCACGAATTACTAGAAGTAGCAGAAAGATAAATCTACTAACAGGAAAGAGAATTCATGCATCCTGCCATTTTATATCAAACAAAAAGTAACAAGGAAATCCGAATGAGACGGATAAAATTAATATCATCTTGGAGAACGCAAAAAATACTAAAAAACAAATATTTTTAGCAATTGTAGATAAATAATGTAGTGTTGTAGCACAGTGCACTCCTCACTAATTACTAATTTTTCTTTTTAATCTTTCCTTTCCTTCTTTTTGAGTTAAGTTCCGGCTCTGATAGACAAAAAATAAACAGTTACTAAAGATATCAATCATCAAGTTTTCTCACATACCATTACATACACTAATCACTACTCCCTCCGTCTCAATTTATATGAGACTCTTTCCTTTTTAGTTAGTCCCCAAAAGAATGACACCTTTTTATATTTAGCAAGAATTTAACTCTAAAATTCCATTTTACCAATGAAATGATTTCTAGCCACAAAAATTTCTTTGCCTTGTTTTAGAAGGCCAAGATTCAAAAGTCTTCCATAAACTTCGTGTGAGTCAAACATTCTCATATAAATTGGGACGATTTAAGGAAAAAAGTTTACTTTTGAAATGTGTGATCCGAAACAAACTTTAGACAATTGTGTAGCTATAAATCATTTCATTAAGGGTAAAATGAAAATTTTAAAGTTAAATTATTTATAATTATAGAAATGTGTCATTCTTTTGGGAACTGACTAACAAGAAAATGGTGTCACATAATTGGGACAGAGGGAGTATATGACAAGTTATTTAAAGGCATAATACATAAATAAGCCCTCAAATTGGTCTCATTTTTTTAGTATGCCCTCCAACTTTGGGTGTGCACAAGTAGGCACCTAAACTTGTAAAAAACCTAATTCTGCTAATATCAATCATCTGAATTTTTTCATATGAATCAAAATTTGTGCCTTAAACCCCAGGAGTTGAACACTCAAAAGTATAAATCACTAAATTAAGTACACTTCAATCCCAAATTAGTTAAAATCTGTTGTGTATCAGTCATCCATATCCATTTCGTTCAATTTAGGCTCTTTTTATCACAGGGGAAACAAATACGGAGTACTGAATGCAAATTATAGCGGGAAAAAAACACAAAAAATTATAACAAATTGGAATTGACACTTAACTAATGCAACTGGATAAAATTGAACTTAAAATTCCAAATTATTAGTAATATATACTAATAAGAATCCATTGATAAGCGAATTAGTTTTTTTAGGTCTAAATTGGAAATTAAGTGGAGAAAAATAAGGAACTAGTTATAACCTCCATTCTCGATTTCTATTGCGACAGAGGGAGGTATCATAATAGAGTCAAAATCACGATTAGAGTCGGTCCGGATAAAAGGAAGAATCCAATCTCCTCCTTCCTGATCATATTGGCCTTACAGCGGGCCTAAGAGTACGAGCAAGGAAGTCTCAACTCCCCAATCCCCAGGGTGAGGGGTGAACCTTCTGTCTGATTCAATCTCATCTAATGCTGCGAGAGAATAAAGAGTATTTTGATGTCACTTAGGAGAAGTATAGGGAAGTGTGCCTGAGTCTTCTATAATAAGTAGTCGTGACTCGGTCTAGCTAGGACAGAGCCATCCTAAAGAGACCTTCTGCTGTTCTAGGTTTACACAAAGTGGCTTAAGGAACTAGTTATAATCTGCTGTATGAATCATATATATCCACTCCTCCCTTCAATTCAAGCTCTTTTAATACAAAGGAAGCAAATACTGAATGTGAATTACCGCGAAAAATACCACAAAAAACTATAACAAATCAGAAATGATACTTAACTAATGCAAAT
Source organism: Przewalskia tangutica (assembly GCA_029844215.1). NCBI lineage: Eukaryota > Viridiplantae > Streptophyta > Magnoliopsida > Solanales > Solanaceae > Przewalskia > Przewalskia tangutica. The sequence continues at coordinate 1,282,322 of CM056728.1, forward strand.
AGAGAAAATACAACGACAATTGAACTTAAATTCCAAATCATCAGTAGTCGACACTAATAAAACCACAAAAAACTATTCCCTCTGTCCCGATTTATGTGACACTCTTTTCTTTTTAGTCAATCCCAAAAAATAATGATACATTCTATATTTAGTAACAATTCAACTTTAAATTTACCTTTGTACCCTTAATGAAATGAATTCGAGGCACTTGAGTCTTGACACTTAACTAATCCATCCAAGAAAAAACCACAATAACAATTCAACTTTAAATTTATATTTTTACCCTTAATAAAATGATTTCTAGCCACATGATACATAACTAATACGATGAAAATCTGGGAGAGGATGGTCGAGTTGAGGATGAGGAAGGATGTGTCCTACCCTCCCAGATCACACCTTGTGGGACCACACTGGGTATCTTGTTGTTGTTGTTGTTGCTGTTGTATGATACATAACTAATACAATTGGAGCAAATACCAACAGATTTGAACTTCAATTCCAAATTATTAATAATATATATTAATAAAAATCCCTCCAAAAGGGAATTAGGGTTTTTTTAGGTCAAAATTGGAAATTGAGAAGAATAAGTAAGGAGCTTACAAGATTGAATTCAGAGATCGCCGGAGAATAGATTGCTGATGAAGCGCCGGATAAATAGATCGCCGGTGAATGTCGCCGGAGAAAGAAAATGTGAGGAGACGGCTGTTGTTCCAATCGACTTATCTGTTAAATGGATTTATGGACTGAGAAGGATAAGAGTGAAAAAATGGGTCATAACAATTGGGCTTTTGAATTTAGAATCCATCTTTTATCCATGGGCTTCTTTTTAACGAAACATTACACATTTGGCCGCTCCCTAAATATAATTACATTCACTAATCAAAGATACAATTGCTAGCTATCATTTTGGTGGACAATATTGTAAATAATTCTTTTTCGTTTTACGAATTTTAACATTTTTTTGTAAGCCAGTAAAAAGAATTCACAGATCAGCCATAATAGTTTGTTAGCTTTTACAAGTGTATGCTGAGTATATAATCAGTGTTTATAGATTATAATAAATAGTGATTTTTACCTCGATTATACACCACATACTGGCTAAAATTTGTAAAAAATAAAAATTAGAATTATTTTATTGCGAATCTGTTGAACTGATATGTAGTGTAATAATTTCTCTTCTTTTTTTATTGTATAGCACTATATTTATTACTTCTTCTGCTTTATTTTTTTTAGATTATTTTTTAAAAAGAATGACATATTTAGTAAGTTTTAGTTCCAACATTTTCATTTTACTGTTTGATGACACTTCCTAAACACATCTCAATGATGCACGTCTTTCATTTGCTACAGAGATCCAAGGTGCAACACAATTCCACATAGGTAACAGGTTTTTTCCACCTCTTACCCTAATGCCTAATTTGTTTTGGTTTTCAATTACTCGTTCGAGGTCACCATACGTTAAACTACCAACAAAAATGAAAAAGAAAAAGATTAACAAGATCTCATGCTTCTTTGTCTTTAGTTGGTGTTATAACATTTTTGTCAGTACCCAGCATAAATTGAGGGTAAGACTGCGTACAAGAGACTCTTGTGGTTCGGCCCTTTCCCAGATCCCGCGCATAGCGGAAGCTTAATCCAACAGGCTGCCTTTTTTTACCAAGTAGTGGAAAACAATCTAATTATTTTCCTTGTAAAATATTTCCACAAACAGTTTTCATAACAAAAACCAAAAAGAACATTGTGCATTTACATTTGTTCAAAGGTTATAAGATCCATTAGCAAACCAGGTGAATTTACAAGAGAATAGATAAGATGACAAATTTTTTTCTGGACAAACTATGAGAACATAGTTACTATACCAATATACCCAGACAATACCTCCGCCAAGCTTGAGGCTCCGAGTGTCCGATACGTGAGGATATCATCAGTCGTTACATGGACTAGTAGCATTTTTCAACCGGTATACAAGCAGTTGGGCACAAAACTTCCTTTGTGAAAAAGTCCGTCCTTGTCAACATAGGACTGTCTTTCATCCTTTGCAATTTTTGTTATGAAATTTTGTGAAAAGCTGATGCCTGTACTTGAAACAATAATAATGGAAGTCAACCAGATACGCATTCTCCTATAGATGGTCCACAAGCCAAATAAAGTGCAGATGACCAATCGCTCAATGCTACGAATTCAGACATTTCAACCACTTAGCACAGACAAACTAAGCTAGCATTTTATGCAGACATATTAGAAGGGTCAAATTGTAGTCATAATTCAATCGGATTTCTCAAAATATCTGGTTATGCAAAAAGTTGCTGCCCATAATAGAAGATGTTTATAGTTATTCTTTTGCATTTCAAAGCACTTTCAACAATATTGGGCCAAGAATTCAATCAGATATTGAAAAGACAAGGCATACCAAGATGCATATTATAAAGCTTCCATTAACTAAATGAAAATTATGTTTCTGTAGTTACAAAGTTGAGCACTTAGATGAATCTGAACCATGCATCTCCCCAAGTCTTTAAGCTATGAACACCAAACAATATGGCAATTTTGACTAAAGAGAAACCAGATGGAAATATGTTGTTTTCTTTTAGCAATACATACCTATTGTACTCCAATTTCTGGATAACAATCCCATTAAGCAAGAGCTCTGAATTATAAACAGGAATTCCTGCAACGGTGATACTTATTCCCATTAATTCCAAAAACAAAAAACAGATATTTGCTAGAAGGGAGAAAAAGGAAAAAATGAAATCATACCTTTCTCCAGATATGGAATGCCTATTTTGTAATCTTCTTCGCAGGAAAGAATTAATAGATCATCACAAGTGATTTTACTATAAGATTCGTCCACCACCTAAAGATTAAAAAAAAGGAAAAGAAAGATCTTTAACTGACATATACTTGTTATAATATTTCCAATAATACATTAAAAAGAAGGAATTTACAGACTTGGATGGTTCTTTCGCCATGCACATCAGTCACACATCAAAGCATAGAAACGAAAACAACATTAAAAAGGAGTCAACTCAATGCCATGGTTGTGTACCTCACCATACACGGCCTTGACCAAATTTAGAAGGGTATCTCTATTAGGTTTTACGCCTGGAGTAATAATGACTCTTCGACCCTGCAAATTCACAGGGAAAAAATGAACCTTGCGATAGCCTGAATATTTCTCTATTAAGTAATTAAAAGTGTACTTTCTCAAACAATTTATACTTTTAGATGAGATGGTTACACAATTATATACACATACCTCTAGAAGGGGATGCTTTCTGGCATGAGCAAGTGAAGTAGGCATATTAAAACCAAGCTCCTTTTCCTTTTTGGCATCTCTTAAGATATAACTTTTCTCATCAACAAAACAGCTTGCCCTTCCACAGCTCTCAAGCCATAAATGTGTTACAATTAGTTTACCACAGGCAATGGCTTCCAGCATGTTCCTTGTTCTAGCAAAGCTGTCAGTGACAAAGTGTGTGGCATCGGAACAATTTGACGTGGAGATCAATCCCAGTCTTGCTAAAATCTGCATCCAAGGGCAATTAGAAAAACCTTAAATCGTTGCCAAGCACTTGTCAATTTAAAGTCAAATACATATCAGAAAACTGGGAGCACTACCTTTTGCTGCTGCTTGATTAATTTGCTATCCAGACTCTGGCTAAACAAGACACGAACGTCACCTGTACCTTTTCTTCGTCGTGAACCTCTGGGCAGAAAATCAGGAAATTTCTCTGCATAGCCTAATCTAAAAAGCTCTTGAGTAAGGGTTGATCTAGAGAGACTTCTCATGTGTTGCTTGCCTTTCTTGTGATCATTAAGACTGTATGACGGATCTGAGTTTCCGTTTGAAATTACGTCAGACTCCATGTCTTTTGTCAAAAGATTAGTGGATATGGAGGTCATTTCATTTAATTTGGCAGACTCGGTAGATTCAACTCTTTTGAAGTCCATCGGCGTCATTTTTTTACTTGTGACGGGATATTTACAAATTGAGGAATAAGATATACGTGTCCTTTTCCCTTTAGAGAACCAGTTTTCCAGTTTCACTTGACTCAATGTGGCTGCTACACTTTGACAAATTTCTCCTTGTTTCTGCATGCTAACTTTTCTAGCTTTCCTTGATGTGTTAGAACCTGATTTGGAAACTATTCCTCTCACATCAGCCACTTTCAACGAATTTTCATGCAACTCTCCGAGCTCATATTGCTTCCTTTTCTTTGGAAAATTAGACTCTATAATAGGATTGGTTGTTAGGTTCTCCAAGCTCCTCACATTTAGAGATACTTGATGCCTAGTTCTATGAACAACGGAAGAAAAACCTTTGGTTTTGCCTCTTAACAGCTCTATTTCAGCTGAGCTACATTCAGTAGGTTCTGATGAATTATTATCAATGTTAAACTCTCTTGGAAAAGCTCTCTCAGGATATTCTCCTTCTTTAACTAGGCTGGCATAAACAGCATCACTTTTCAAAGGAGGGGCATATAGCAGAGTTTCCATAGCTTCAGCAGCCATTTGAGTATCAAGGCCAACATCATATGTATCTAATATTTCTGATCGATTTCCGTCATTTTCAACCTGTTGCTCAAATGCCCCCATATCCAACTTCCCTACGAAGTTTGGTTCCGCCTTATTTAAATCTGTCATAATTTCCTTACTGGATTGGACACTTGATACTTTTTGTTTCTTCAGTCTGTAATTCTTTCTGTGATAGGTCAATATCTTTCTGGGTCTTGAAAAAGAACCATTTGCACTATCACTTTGCCTCTCAGGACAGTCAAAAACTCCGGAGTTTTTTGCTGCATTTTGAACATTCATTCTGCTCGCCGATCTTTGAACAACGGAAGAAAAACCTCTTGTTTTGCCTCTTAACAGTTCTATTTCAGCTGAGCTACATTCAGTAGGCTCTGATGAACTATCATCAATGTTAAACTCTCTTGAGAAAGCTCTCCCAGGATATTCCCCTTCTTTAACTAGGCTTGTTTCTGGAAAGCGGGGGGCACAAACGGCATCACTTTTCAAAGGAGGGGCATATAGCAGAGTTTCCATAGCTTCAGCAGCCATTTGAGTATCAAAGCCAACATCATATGTATCTAATACATCTGATCGATTTTCGTCAGTTTCAACCTGTTGCTCAAATGCCCCCATATCAAACTGTTCATCCAACTTCCTTATCATACTTTCCATTGGCTCCTTACTGGATTGGACACTTGATACTTTTTGTTTCTTCAGTCCGTAATTCTTTCTAAATCTTGAAAAAGAACAATTTGCACTATCACTTTGCCTGTCAGGCCAGTCAAAAACTCCGGAGTTTTTTACTGCATTTTGAACATTCATTCTGCTTGCCAATCGTTGAGGTCCCTCACGGCTGAAAATCGGAGGCGATAGGATCTTATTCGCTCCTCCAGCTTTGACTTCATTGAGTGCATCTTCATCGTAAACTGATAGGTAATGGTCCACGAAGTCCAGAGCGTTAGCTTCTGATAGCTCTTCAGGTATTTGTAATTCAGGGTTACAAGAATGAAGTGGAAAATCTTTATTTCCATCCACACGATAACCAGTCAAGGATTCCGTTTCCACATTTCCCTCAAAGATTTCATCCTTAGTTATTTCAGCAGCCTGACACAAATCCTCTTCAACCCTTGGTTTTGTACTAGCATTTATATTATCTACTTGTGGAGATATTCTGCCATTAATCTCAGAAAACTGTTTCTGTTGATTAGTTTTCTCAAAATCTGTAGTGCTTCTGGCTGAATCCATATACTTAAATAGATTCTTTGACCTTCGGAGACATCCTAATAAAAATATCGACAAGATTCAAGGTGCAATAAAAATAGGAGATACACAATTGAAAATAATTCATGACATGCGCATTGAAAGATGATATGACGAGCAAGGAAGCTATTAAGATTTGGATTAAGAGGACTTTCTCAACAGATGTAGAAATAGTTAAGTCATGATTATGTTGATAGCTACTCATCAACTTCAGCACTTACACTTCATATATGTTTTACTCAAGTCAAATTGAAAATCGAACTATTCCATATATCACTAATAAGTCATTACTCCCTCCGGTCCAAAATAATTGATGTTTTATGCTTGGGCACGTGGATTAAGGAATTCACTTAATCCTGAAAATTAAGATGGGTTTTAACTAAAATACCCTTATTATTGACTAAATGCTTAGAGTACATAACAGAACGTTTTGTATGCATCATTAAATTTATTCATTGAATTAGGAATGTATCAAGGGCAAATTCGGGAAAAAGAATTAAATACCTTCTTAGTTTTCCGAAACATCATTATTTTGGACCAACTTTTAGAGGCTAAAACAGAAATTATTTTGGACTGGAGTGAGTAGCTTATTAGCTTCTGTCATAAAGGCTACCTAATTTCTATACACTTCTTGTTTTAATCTAAATAAACATGGTTATCTTCCAGAATTGTGAGAATAAGATGGTATTCCAGTCATTGGTGAGGAATAATGAATCAGAGAGTGTGCTATTCAACAATAAAATATAAGTTCATTCGCAATTTACACAGCCCAAAAACAACATTCTCAACGGCATCAATGCACGTAAACCTATACAGCAAGTTGTCCTCCTTCAAAATGTTACAGTTTCTAGAGTATTTTGCTAGTGCATTCAGCAGTACTTTGAGCTAGAAAGTTTTTAGATAAAAATGAGTAAATGACATAAAACCATATATCATTAGTTGGATGATTATAAGAATGATATTGAGCGAAAGGTCATGTTTGTAAGACAAATTCTTACCCGCATAGGTTCGTTTAGAAACCGGTGAGAGTTTCCACTTATCCAGCCGCTGTGTATACCTTGTATCACCAGAAGATCTCAACTTTGAGACACTTGCCACTTCAGTACCGTGCATTCTCTCATCGTCGTCACTGTCAAGGACGACCTCTTCCTCACATTCATTTGCCATATGAGAATTCCCATTTTCAGCACAATCAAGGTTCTCCATTCCAATTGTAGGACTCTCAATGTTAAAAGTATCATATAAGGGAAGTGTATATGCATCCTCAGCTTCCATTCTGCTCTGATTCTGTCCGTTTTTAGCTTGCTCTCTTATCACAAACTAGAACAACTACTACACATTAATACCAAGCAAGTTGGGATAAGCTATATGAATCTTCACTGATCATTGCACTCCATTTTGCTCTCTGATAAAAAAAACATGTAAAAAAATTCTGATCAAATGCCCTAAATATAGCAGATTTCATGTATAAGACTCATATAATTGATTCCCACTATCAAAAAAATTGATATTGAGTCCATCATTGCTTCTCTAATTAGCATACGTTCAATCTGCTTGTAAGTTTGAGAAAATAATGAGATTTGAGAAATATATCCATAATTCCTCTTAACCTTAACCTAATTCACGGACTTTGTAATTTTGCGGTTAAATTAATAATCTGTAGAATACCCTAACAGCTCAATTGACAATCCACTCGAAATTCCTAGCCTATCATTCAAGAAGCAATGTGTTTGATAAATTATAAACCTCAACAACAACAACAACATACCCAGTGTATTCCTACAAGTGGGGTCTGAGTAGGGTAGGATGTACGCAAACTTTACCTCTACCTTTGTAGGGCAGAGAATTTGTTTCCGATAGACCCTCAGCTCAAAAGAAACATAGTCACTGCATTTTTCAAGGAAAGTAAGACAGCAAAATACCACGATACAGAACAAATGAAGAAACACATAGTAATACACGCGAAAACTAAGTAATACTACATAGAAAAGGAGAAGAAGAGATCAAGAGGCTAGCCCCCTACTCATCTCACACACAGTGGGACAAAACTCAATTACCTACTAAACTTTTATCCTAATCCTCGACCTCCAAATCTTCTTATCTAGGGTCATGTCCACAATCAGTTGAAGTTGTGTCATGTCCTATCTAATTACATCCCCTCCGATTCTTCTTCGGCCTACCCGCGCCAATCTCTCACACATCCTCTTCACATGCCCGAACTATCTCAACCACAATCTAATTTTGCTAAACTTTCCTCCAAAATCAACAACAAAAATAGCAAATAAACAAACATAAAAACACGCGATCATGTTGAAATTTCAACTAATAATCAGAGGCGATATTCACTACAAGCAACAAATAATCTCCGATCATTATTTGCAAAAGACAAATTTTTATGCCTAATGAAACAACAATTCATTGAAGATATTAAAGGTTAAGTTTCGCGATATATAGTTAAATAGAAGCGAAAATTAATCACCTGATTAACACACGATTAGCAGAGTAATGGAACTTTCTAGAGATTATGGAATAGCTGATACAGTGAAGTATGTCAATGGCGAAACGGGGGGAGCCAAAAAGAAAAGCCACTAACTTTTTGGAGGGAAAGACGGAATGGCTTATAAAAGAAGCTTTTCATCTTTGAGTTCGAAATTGTTTTGACTGTTATATACCTATTATTGATTAAATATTTGATCATAATCTACACTTATTATTGATAATCATAGATAATTCATTTTTATAAAGATAATTAATTATTATATTACCAAAAAAAAGATAATTATTATATGCGGGATAATTTTAAAAAGAGCGCATTGTTGTAAAGTTGGTTGTTGTTGTTATACGTAAAATGTTGTTATATGAAAGTAAAATATAACATAAAACTCTGATTTTAAAAAGAAATTAATTTATTATAGAGAGGTATTGTTCGGATGTTGTTATAAAGAGGTCTCATTATATATTTATCATTTGATCATAGTTAAGCGGTACACTAAATTTGTATTTTTATATTTATTGTTAAAATTAAGTTATTTGATTTGAGATAAATATCAGGTGAGAATAAGTAGCTATTTGATTCAAATGGAAAAAAAAAACATAATTAGAAACAAACTTTTGCTACTTGGACATTTTTTAATTGATACTTAGATTTAATAATGAAGTTATAGAATCCGTACAGAAAATCAAAACATAAATGATTTGTTCTATCAATATTATGATAATACAAATTTCAACTTGCTTTGAAATAATGAGAAATTTTTGGGGCAATGTCAGACATTAAATTATTATTTTTTTGCGAAACACAACCTTTTAACAGAAAATAATAAATTAACACCTCTTATTTTAAAACTCATGTGCAAGGCACATGGGCATTATTTTTCCAGAAATGCCCCTTCTTCATCTGAAATAGCATTGTTCCTCTTCTCCTCATTTCACTCGACATCATCGATTTCTTCTTCATCTTACCCTCTTTCCCATTTCGTTTTAACTCATTTTAATTGTAATTCGCTGCAATTCGTTCAACTATATCATTGTTCTTCTTCTTCTTCTTTCACTTGACATCATCGATTTCTGCTTCTTCCTCTTCCCCATTTCGTTTTAACTCATTTTACTTGCAATTCGCTCAACTATATATTCAAGTAAATTTTTTCATTGTTTTCATTTTGCCATTGTTGAATTAGTTTTTTTAATATATTTGTTTATTTTAGCACCACAAATAGCATAAAAATTAGGATTTTTTATCTAATTTTTTAAATCGATTGTTTTCAGGTTTGTTGTTGCTGCAATCATGAGTCGAACGAGTAAACTCATTAACATTATGTTGTATCATGGGGGTCAATTTATGACAAAAAACAACAAGACAGCATATGAAAATGAGGTATTGCATTGCATCCTAATGTTGAGGAGGTATGTTATTTTGAGTTTGTTGATTTGATTAAGGATGAGTTAGGATATGATGAAGTAGGTGAAATCTGATATAGGAGACGTGGATATAGTTTACATAATGGTAGAAAATAAATTAATAATGATGCCAAGATTGCTGATTTTTTGCATGCACTTGAGAGAGATGGGTGGTTCCATCTATACTTGGTACATCCAGAGAAGCAGATTTCAGCTAGTGTCGAAGAATCAAGTGTTGGGACTGATAGATTAAATGAGATAAATGAAGAGGAGAATGAACTTATGAAAGGGAATGATATGTCTAGCAATGATGTGATGCTTAGTGATGGAGACTTTGAGGATCATAGTGATGATATATTTCAAGAAAATTTAGATCATGACATCACTGAATTAGATTAGATTGAAGATAATGAGCAAAATTGTGCAATTCCATATGATGTGGAGTTGAATGATAGTGATGATGAGGTGGTTAGCATTGTAGGATCAGACGATAAAGGTCCACAATACCCTGTTTTCAATCCTGAAGTAGATTTTAAGGGCTAGATAGTTCTAAGTAAAGGGTTGAAATTCCCAACTAATAAAATTTTGAGGAAGGCTGTTAGGCACCATGCTATTAAAAATGGGTATAACTATTACTATTTGCATAATAACAACAGTAGGGTGTCTATATATTGTGCTAAGAGATATGTCTGCTCTTGGAAAAAGGCTAGAATTCTTAAGTGCACTTGCAACTAAAGTAGAAAGTGTAGATTTAAGCTACATTGTAAAAAATCAAAGACTTAAGATACTTGGCAAATCAAGAGCATTAGACCAGATCATATATATGGTCACCAACATGTGAATCCTAATGTTACATCTCAATATCTGGCTGAGAGATACATGAAGGATTGGAAGGATGATCCAACTATGAAGATTAAGTCATTTATAAAGAGAGCAAGAAGAGAAGTTAAGGCTGAGATAGGGTATTACAAAGTTTATTATGCAAGATCAAGGGCTTTAAAACTGATCTTAGCTTAGAGTACCCGAGAGTGTGGGATTATGCAGAGGCTATTAGGAAATGCAACCCTAGTAGCACTATTGTGGTGAAGGTTGCAGGGATAGAAAACCCACCTCCTGTATTTCAGAGGTTGTATGTGTGTCTGCAAACTTGCAAAGAGGGGTTCCTGAGTGGGTGTAGGCCTATTATTGGTGTTGATGGGGCACATTTGAAAGGCCCATACACTGGTATTATTTTGACAGTTGTGGAAAAAGATGGTAATAACAACATTTTCCCTATGGCATGGGCTGTTGTGGAGACAGAATCATCTGAACATGGAGTTGCTGAAAACGACATTAGTTCTGTTGATGCTTCTGTGACTTGGCTCCATGAGAAAGATGATTTGACATATATGTCTGATAGATAGAAGGTATGAGATTATGTAGTTCTCCCCTTCTTCTGCATTTGATAAATTCATGATCATACTTTAATAACTCATATGGCTTATTTCTGGCAGGGGTTACTTGATGTTTAACACAGTCATGCCAAATGCAGAGACAAGGTATTGTTGCAGACACATATGGAGTAATTTTAAGAATAAATTTTCTGGTGTAATATACCAGGAGCATTTCTGGAAGGCTGCAAGATCTTCAACAAAGGTAATATGAAGTGTATGTTGAATGTGATTGTGTGGCTATATATTGTTAATTATATAGCAATGGCTAGTAATATGAAATACTAGCAGAGCTTTCGTTATATGTCCATTTTTTGAATTTTTTACGCCACATAGGTCATATTTTGTGTATAAACATCTGATTTCAACATATTTTTATATAAATATCTTTTATACATTATTATACAATTTATACAAGGTTGATACCATGTAGTTCATATCAGGGCCGTTTTTGGGCCCGTGCGAGTCGTGCTACCGCCGAAAAATAAAAAATTTTAGGGGTCCTTTTATCATTTTTATTAAGTAGTATTAGTCACAATTTAATATAAATGTCCATAATTTACCGGTCATAGCCCAATCAAAGTAGGGGTTGATTAACTTGAAGTTGTATTGTGTTCTTATTTACAATTTAAAATAATTTCTAATTATTGAAATCGTATATTTACTTATATTAAGGGTCCACTTTTACGAATTAAAACAGGGTCCCCAAAATATTTGAGACGGCTCTGGTCCATATCTTGTTTATACACTCGGTTTTCAACATATTTTTATATAAACACCTTTTATACACTTTATACAAGGTTAATACATTATGTATAATGCTACACCCCCCTCCTAGGTATAATATCGTATAATATTGTATATTAAGTTACGCGTAAGTATTCTTAAATAACCATATATTTTTGTGTCAATTGCTCTTTAATTTAATCTATTCAATCTTCTTCTTTGAGTGGCATCAATCTCCAAACAAAGATGCTGAATATATTATCCCATGAAGTGCTACACTCGAGTCTCGATCATAATGAAATAAATCGAAAATAGACGACTCTCGTTTATTATAACTGATTATTTATATTGAACGCTAAAGTCTGAAGGGATTAAGGTTATTGTGAGGTTATAGAAGGTTATAACAATGTCAAAGAGGTTATATGGGCCCATGGTCAATAAGTGGGATAATAAATAACCCTTTTGTTTACTAGCTTCTAATTTCACTTGGCTATAAGCCAAGAAGAAGAATTGTAGTGTAATTATGCATAAAAGAAGGGGTGAGGTGACATGTTCATTTCAAGGCCAAAAACATTGTTCACTTTGGAGAAAAATACTTTTGGAATCACCCCAAACGCGCCACCAACTATTTCCTCATCTTGAGCTATCCTTTGCAACAAGAATAATTCAAGATTTTCAACAAGAATTACAACAAATTCTAGAGAACAAGTTAAGATTTTTCTCCACTTGTTGAGATTAACTTGTAAAGGATGTCGGTTTCAACGTCGTGGAAAAAAGGACCGAAAGTAGAGGTACGTAAGGCTATTCCTTGACTCGCCGCTAAGGCACGACATGTGTTATTTGTTTCTTGCATGAACCATGAATGTCTAGATCGAGCTTACGAATGTATTGCTTCCATGTTGTAATCCTTGCAAGTCTTTGAAGAAATGGTATACATTCATGCTTAGCTGTGCTCAAGCGGTTACTTATAGAGTAGAGATGGGATTAGAGATTTCCGTAAGTATTATGACCGAAAGAAATAATCCCTTGATTATTCTCATTGATTAAAGGTGTATATATACAAGTTATAATAGGAAAATCATTTTCCTATTCTACATATAAAAACCTATTCTATTTGGAGACTAACTATATAATTATGGTAATTGTTCAAGTCTAATTATACAAACAATATACTTTCCTAATACACATAATTGTAATTGTACAGAAACTGGGCAGTCACGGTTTGGGCCAGTGGACTTGGACAGATTTGGGTTGCTTCACATAATACTTAATATACACACAATGTGTATATTTAACACACCCCCGCAGTCATATCGGGTGGTATTCGTACGTTAAGACTGTATCTAAAATCTTCAAAAAGGATCGAGGGAAGACCCTTTGTAAAGATGTCTGCAATTTGATATCTGGAAGGAACATGACAGGCGCGTACCTGTCCACGAGCTACCTTTTCGCGAACAAAATGAATGTCCATCTCAATATGTTTAGTGAACTGGTGTTGAAACGGATTTCCAGAAAGATAGATGACACTAACATTATCACAATAAACCAAGGTAGCTTTCTCAATAGGACAATGAAGTTCTAATAGAAGATTACGTAACCAACATGACTCGGAGACCACATTGGCTACCCCTCTAAAATACTCAGCCTCTGCACTAGAACGGGACAATGTAGATTGACGTTTTGCACACCATGAGACCAAGTTATTACCAAGAAACATACAATAGCCAGACGTAGACCGTCTGGTGTCAGGACAGCCACCCCAATCAGCAACCGTAGTCCGTATATGAGACAAGTGTAGATGTCGACGAAGGATATAAATGCAAACCATACTCAAGTGTCCCCTGGATGTATCTAATAATGCGTTTGAGCGCATTCATGTGCTCAATACTGGGATCATGCATAAACAAACACATATGGTGTACTGCATATGTAATATCCGGTCGCGTGAATGTAAGATATTGAAGGGCATCTGCAAGACTGCGATAGCGTGTCAGATCCTCATATGGGGAGCCAGTCGCAGCATCCAAATTGGGTTTAGTATCAACTGGAGTGCTTAGTGGACTTACAGGATGACGTCTCAGCTCTCTCAATGATCTCAGCTGTATACTTCCTCTGTGATAAGAACAATCCACCTGCATGTTGAGTGACAGCAATCCCCAAAAAATAACTCAATGGCCTCAAGTATTTCATGGCAAACTCAGAACTAAGCATTGTCATAATAAACTGACGTAATGCATCATAAGAGACAGTCAACATAATATCATCCACATATATAGTATATAAGCCATCGAAGAACCCCAAAGATATATGAATAATGAATTATCAGACCTGCTGTGAGAGAACTCAATAGTGAAAACATAGTCAGCAAACCTCTTATACCAAGCCCGTGGAGACTGCTTAAGCCCATACAACGATTTCTTCAATAAACAGACATGATGAGGATATCGAGTATCTCTAAACCCCAAGGGCTGATGCATATATATATTGTCTCCTTGAGATCACCATGTAGGAAAACATTCTTCACGACTAGCTGGTGAATGAACCATGCTTTCGAAAGAGCCAAGCTGAGCACAGTGCGAATGGTAACCGGTTTGACCACCAGACTAAATCTCTCACCACAATATATACCAACTGTAACACCCCATTTTAACCGTAGTCGAAAACGGGAGTACTACGTATGGTTGATTCCTAAAGTGTATTTTAAAGGAGTCGCCACCTAATTATTTAAGTGAATTAGGACACTTGATTTATTGCAATAAAATACTGCAATTAATCTCCATTTAATGATCTGCGAAATTAATGTGAGATTCTAGGTAAGGGTTCTTTATTATCCTAAAGGGAAGGGGTCAGGCATCCTATAGGATCCGCTAACTTGCGGCTATCTGTTCAAACCTAGGTTAATTATATATTGGCTTTTATCATACCTATTCTAAGCATTTTTACACAATTTACAATTAAAATAAAATGCAATACAAAGTAAAATTAAATTAAATGCGGCATGAAATAAACTTCGGGACATTCTTTTTGAAATGCATCTCCGGATACCTGCATAAACACTTAGTAAAAGTGTTAGTAATAAAATAAAACAATTTTTAAAAAAAATAGCAATAATTAATAAATAAAGCCAAAAAATAAATCCGTCTTTTGCACAGGGTAGGCCTTGGAAATCAGACGGAGATTCCTTCATCGGTCAATATTGCTAAAAATAATAAAATAAATAGAACTTTCAGATCCGCGCCAAAACAGTAGTAGTTTTGAACACGGAGGGCTCAGATATGTAAAAATATAAAGTGGGACAGCCTAAACAAGTGCGGCTGCGAGAATTCGTTTTGCCAAGCGCATGTTGGTTATCCGGTGTAAGTGGAAGAAATCATCATTGCCCAGAAAGCTTCATTTATTTTATTTTCCGTCTTTGCAACTGTGGAGGCTTCAAAAATCGACGGATAACTTTTTCATTGGCCAAAGTGTAGTATCATATTCAAAATCAGTTTAATACCAAAGTGTAGTAGCATGTTCACAATCAGTTTAATGCCAACAGTGTATTATCTGCTCCACCAGTTTAATAAAGGGTAGAGTTGTCCAAAATCAGTCCAGAACAACAAGACAGTTGCATTTATCCAACCAGTTAAATAAAATGAACAACACAAGGGCATAATCGTCCAAATCAGTCCCAGTCGAACAATAGAAATCAACAATAACCAGAACGAAAAGGGAAAAATGGTTCGCGAGAACAGCACAACCAACAGAAATGTCAAAACGCAGCTGACTAGAATACTTAAACAGTGGAGAAATGGAGCCGCGATCAACACGCATTACCGGAAAGAAGCAAACTCACAAAATCAGTCCCGCAGCCACAACACACAACGGGAATTCAGAATGTCGCCGGAAAGAAAAGAATCAAAATCAGTCCCATGGCAACTATACATAGATCCAAAAATCCGAGAACTACATACCCACAAATAAAAAAGCCAAGCAATCCACCACACGTAATAATAATAAAGATTAAGAAGCGAGTAATAACGTGCGATGCTGATGGCGTTTCTGGCGAGATCGCGAAGCAACGCCGCCATTGTTCACCGACGCTAACGATGGCGGAGCGAACGGCGATGATGTGATGGGTCGCTGATTAACGGGAATGGGGAGTTCCAGCGACGGGACAGTGGTGTGGAGGTGAGTTGGTTGTTCATGGTCGACGGGAATAGTAGCGATGAGACAGTGGTGGTTCGTCGACGGTGAGGTGTTCAGGAGGGAAAGCAATAGTTTGGATGTGTGTGTTTCGCCGGCGATGGGAGTTTAGTGGTGGTTTCATTTGGTGGTGGCGGCGACGGAAGGTTAAGGGGAAAGAAAGTGAGTTAAGGAGAAAGAGGGTGAGGCGGTGATGTGAAGGTGTTCGCGGAGCTTGAGCTCCGTGGCGGTGACGGGAGAGGGTGACGGGAGTGAAGAGGAAGGGTGAGGAGACAAGTGAGGGAAGGCTGTATGCGGCTGATAATGTAAGGTAGAGAGTGAGGGGTCAGACGGATCATCTTAATAGTGTAGAAGTATGGTAGGTTTTATAGGGTGAGATTAGGTTTAGGGTTTAGGGGTATTGGGCTTTGGGTATTGGGTATTGGTTATTGGGTATTGGATGAAAGTGTATTGGGCTTCATTTTTGGTTTCGATTTCTGGCGGATTGGACTGATCCAGATTATGCCCTGGACTGGACTGGTTTGACAAAAAATGCAAAAATGGATTAATTATTTAAAAGGAAAATTATTTAAAGATACAAATTATTAAAATGTCAATGTCTGATGCAATAATAATAAAATATAATATTTAGCAAATATTTAATGCCTGATTAAAGTAAAGACGGGGTATCAGTTAATTATTCCAAGAGATGCTAAAAAATGTTTAATACCTAATTAAAGGTAAAAAACAAAACATGATGTCAATTTACAAGAATAAACAACATAGAATGTTATGTAAAAAATATACAAAATGTCAAAAATGATGATAAAATGCGGTGTCCTAAAATGCTTAAAATTGCAAGAGATGCCTAAAAGATGGGTCAAAATTGGGTGTCAACACCAACCCGATGACTCTTACTATCACCTACAAGACGAGCCTTATGTATTGCAAATGAACCGTCAGAATTATCCTTATGAGCAAAAATCCACATAGACCGAATAATATTAACACCAGATGGACGGGGCACCAACTCTCACGTCTTATTATCAATAAGAACATTATATTCATCAGTCATAGCAAATTTTCAATTCCGGTCATTCAAAGCAGACACATGATTACAGGGTAGTGGTGATTTAAGAACATTTGAATTTAAATTAAAATGTCTTTTTGGTTTAAAAATACCCCATTGATTTCGGGTGACTGGATCATGACTCGGGGCAGAGTTGGATTAATTTTGGAAATTTACGGGACACGGGACATGCTGGCCAGTAGGCAGTGGGCCTGGTGGCCTAAAACTGGAAACAGGGACCGTCGTTGATGGGCCAGAAAGGCTACTGGAACCTGAAGAGTGAACTGGGCCAGAACTGGGCTGGAGAGATGACCCATTTGCTGGACCCAGAACGGGAGTAGAAATAGTTATGTTAGGACCAGCGGGCAGTGGGCCCGCTGGCGGATTAGGGGCGCATGATATGTCCGAAAAATCGTGAATTAAATACGGGGAAATACCATCATCCAAATAATCATACGAACTAGGCACGGGACTATCTACCTTAGCAAATGGAAATTGAGATTCATCAAAGATAACATAACGACTAATAATGATTCGATTAGATGACAAATCAAAACATTTATAACCACATTGAAGAGGCAAAAACGCGCAACAACCATTTCTTTTACTTTGGACAATTCATTTAGGAGCTACTCAAGTCCTTGAAGTCCTTTGTAAAAGCTCTCGACCAACTCTCATGTTTTTGAGATGATTCAAGATTTCCAACAAGAATTACAAGAAATTCTAGAGAACAGGTTACGATTTTTCTCCACGAGATTAACTTGTAAAGGAGGTCGGTTTCAATGTCGTGGAAAAAGGACTGGAAGTAGAGGTACGTAAGGCTATTCCTTGACTCGTCGTTAGGGCACGACATGTGTTGTTTGTTTCTTGACTGAACCATGAATGTCTAGATTGAGCTTACGAATGTATTGCTTCCATATTGTAAGCCTTGCTAGTCTCTGAAGAAATGGTATACATCCATGCAGGGTTGTTCCTATATTTTTAAGGGTCCGGTGCGAAAAATAAAAAGAGATCCTTTTTTATTCACATAAAAAATTAAAATTAACTAATTAATCAAATACTAAAAAATTATTGATCAAAACATCAAATAAATGTATAGTAAATACTATATTCGATTCAATATTTTCAAATTCAGTACAATAAATTATAATGCTACGAAAGATATACCTTAATGTCATTACATGAAAGATTTATAAGAAAAACTATTATTACGTTAGACATAGAAAATTGATATCCTTGCATTTTTTTCTGCAAAGTCATCAAACAATCTTTTCATAATCAAGAATGTCTGGATAAATCTATCTAATGTCCCTCTTTGAGACTTGATGAACTCTTTTTTTTTTTGTTTTTTTTACGTTTTAATGTCCATACTGATATTTTTGGGTATGAGACATTTGCAATTCTCCTATTGAAACAAAAAGACAACCCAAATATAATGTAATCATGTAAAATACAAGTCATCCATTACATACATTACCAATAAAAGTAATGTAAAATCTAAGCTAAACACAATTAATTTAATAATATTGAGAATCCTAAATTAAATATAATATTGAGATTTGAGAAATTTGAAACCCTAAGCAAAATGGAATAAACATTGATGCAATCAATCCATGTTATTAGTGAATTAGAGCAAAATAATTCTCAAAAATAATAACTTACCAAAAAGATATTTACTTGAAAGTTGAGATTTCTACAATAATTAATGGGGGAACTTTTTTTTTTTTGGATTGTATTTGTGGTGTTTTTAAATAGGGAGGGGGCCTTTTTTTTTTTGTTTAAAGATGGAGGGAGGCCGACTGATTGGGTTGGGGACTTGAAAACCCAATGGATATTTATTTTTTTGTTTAAAGATGGAGGTGAGTTTGTTTTTTTGTTTAAAGAGAGAGGGGGCTCATTGGATTCGAACACGCGACCTCTCACTAGGGAATGACTTTTGGAAGGAGTCTTCAACCGCTAAACTACAGATCTCACTGATAAGATTAGAGATATTTTTAATACATATCTTAATAATTGAAACATATAAAATAAAAATTATGGGGCGGAGGCCTGCCGGTCGGGGGCACTGTGCGGCGGCACCACCTTTGTTGACACCCAATTTTGACCCATCTTTTAATTATTTCTTGCAATTTTAAGCATTTTAGGACACCACATTTTAATCATCATTTTTTACACTTTTATCTTTTTATTTTAAATTAAGCATTATGTCTTTGTTAATATTATGTTTCTATTATTATTACACCGTCGTTTATTTTAATAATATTGGCATCTCTTTAAATAATTAATTGGCATCCCGTTTTAACTTTTAATTAGGCATTAAATATTTCTTAAATATTGTATTTTATTATTATTGCATCAGCATTTTCATTTTGATAATTTTGTATCTTTTTAAATAATTAATTCGTTTTGCATTTTTGTCAAACCAGTCCAGTCCGAGGCACACTCCGGATCAGTCCAATCCGCCGAAAACCGAAGCTCAAACTGAAGCCCAAAAAATGAGGCTTAGTACACCTTTCATTTTCCCCCCAAAACCCAAAACTAAACCTAAACCTAATCCACACTATAAATAAAACTATTCCCTCCCTATTCTAAAAAAAACTCATCAGCGCAGCCGCACCCTTCTCTTGACACACCCTCACCTCCACTCTCATTTTTAAACTCCCCTCTGCCCCTATCTCCTCTCCCGTCGAACCACCACTGCCCATCGTCGAATCACCATACACCCGTCGCCGACAGACCACCCCGACTTAAATCCCTAATGTTGCTTTTCCGGCTAAGCTGCTGTCACTTTGTTTGTTATGTCTTTGTTAACTGTTATTTCCATGTTTGTGATATTCTTGGGCTGTTCACACTATTGGACTGCTTCATATTTTTTTTTAATGATCTTGTGCTCGTAAAATACAACTCCGGCGACCTTTGGACAAAATGATTTTCTGATTCTCGGCATTTGTTGGTTGTTGTTGGTTAAAAGACTGATTTTTCTGGTTTTGGTCTAGCCGGAGTTTTAAAACTCTGGCGAACCTTGTTTGGCTTACTATTTTTTTTGGTTTGTTGGCTAATGTTGTTAATGGACTGAACTTTCTGACTTTATAACTTTGGTATCTGGCCGGAGTTCTAAAACTCCGGCGATGTTCTGAAATTTCCGGCGAACTACTTGCATTTGTTCCTGGTGTTAGTCTGATTTTGGACTGGTTTTTGGGCGTTTTTGCTTCTGATTTTGGACTGCTTTTTTGGCCATGTTGCAACTGACTTTCGGCTATTCTGCTATTTATTTTGGCTATTTTGTCGGACAGAGTTCGGTCCTCTTGCTACTGATTTTTGACATCTTTTGGCTGGTTAATTGATAATGAACAAGATACTACACTTGATGGCCAATGAAAAAGTTATCCGTCGATTTTTGAGGCCTCCACAGTTGCAAAGACGGAAAATAAAATAAAATGAAGCTTTCTGGGCGTTGATGATTTCTTCTACTTACACAGGATAACCAACATGCGCTGGCGGGGCGAATTTTCGCAGCCGGACTTGTTTAGGATGTCCCGCTTTATTTTTTATATATCTGAGCCCTCCGTGTTTAAAACTATTACTGTTTTGGCGCTGATCTGAAGGTTTTATTTATTTTATTGTTTCTAACAATATTGGCCGATGAATGAATCTTCGTCTGATTTCCAAGGTCTCCCCTGTATAAAAGATGAGTTTTTATTTTTGGTTTTAACTTATTAACTCTTGTCATTGCTTTAGAATTATTCATTATATTACTAATACTTTTACTAAGTGTTTATACAGGTACCCGGAGATGCATTTCAAAAAGAATGTCTCGGATTTTTATTTTATGTCGTATTTAATTTTAGTTTATTATTTTGTATTGCATTTTATTTTAATTGTAAATTATGAAAAAATGCTTAGAATAGGTAGAATAAAAGTCAATGTATAATTAACCTAGGTTTGAATGGATAACCGCAAGTTAGCGGATCCTAAAGGATGTCTAACCCCTTCCCTTTAGGATAATAAAGAACTCTGATCCAGAATCTCATTAATTTCGCAGACCATTAAATGGAGATTAATTGCATTATTTTTATTGCAATAAATCAAGTGTCATAATTCACTTAACTAATTAGGTGGTGACTTCTCAAAATCAGCATTATTGCTCCATCCAGGGAACCACACCAAATAGCAATGTTGTGGATATCGTTCAGACCCCAAGATCAAAAACGGGCACGACAACCTTGACCGCCCCAGGGACGACCCTGCATCCATGCTTAGTTGTGCTCAAGTGGTTACTTATAGAGTAGAGTTCCAATTCGTTATGATGGGATTAGAGTTTCCCGTAAGTATTATGACGTCCATAACATACAAAGGGTAATGAAAGAGGTTAGAGAACGTTGACGGAGACGAATGTTGCTTATTGTCACGACCCGAATCCCGGGCCCGCGACTGGTGCCCTACCTGGGCACCCTTTTACCCAAACGACACAAGTTACCCGCGGAAGTAAAATAGCATTCATTTTTTTTAATAAAACAAACATGCAAAGGAAAAGCCGATAAGGCTGCCATATATATATAAGCCAAAAGAACTACACTGTACATGAGTCCAATCCCACATATGAATACAGACCTCTAAGAGTTTTACAGAACTATGACGGGACAAGGCCCCGCCGTACCCATAACTGTACAAAGCCTGTAATGAAAGATCTATACCAAAATGATAAGCCCCGGAACAATGGAGCTATCCAAAAAAACTCTGGGCAAAGATCCTACACTTGCAGATCACTAAACTGAGTTGTTACACCTCGTAAGTTAAGACAAGGATTAAGAACGTCATTAAGGAATAAGATTCGGATATTGGATATAAAGTATAATTATACAAACTAAATCCGGAAGTTGGTGTTCCAAAGGATGTGATTCCGGAAAGAAAAAAAATGTTGGTTACAACTAATGTGACGACGAGAATTAATACGTGTAGTAGAAATTGCCCCAATGGAGTTATGAATTAAGTATGGTATTAAAAATCTTGACATGAGGAGTATGGGCACTTATGGGGAGCTTGTTTTAATAGAGAGACCCTTTTTAATTAAACAATTAAGAGAAGGGGGTTAAAAGACAAAAAAAACAGATTTTCCTTCTTCTAAAACTTAAAAACAAACCCCTTCATCTTCTTATTCTCATTTTCATTTCAAAATACACTCCACTCCTCTTTCTCCTTCCCCAAAACCGAAATCACCCTCCCAAAGCAAGAATTTAGGGTTCAATTCACTTCTTTCCCTAGATTAAGTCTCCCACAAAAATTTTAGCCAAGAAAATTTCACAAAAAACAGTGGGTCTCGACACCACTGTTACCGTGAGTTTTAGCCTAGAATTTTCAAGTTTAAGATGACGTTCTTGGCAAGAAAAACATAAGGAATGATGGAGTAACATTATTGAATTGTTGCATGTCGATTTGGAATTGAAGAAGTGTGAAATTGAAGCCAAAATTGGAGCAAAAACAGTGGCAAAATCGGGACTGCCGGGCAGATTCGTGCGCAGATTTCAGGATGATTCACCGCGTCCCTCCTTAGAGGGCCGGACAGTTTATGTATATTTATATGATGATTTCACGGACAGGCATCCGTGATGCGGGTACAGATACTCATGACAGTATATTCCACCGCGTCCCTCACCCAAAGGCCGGGCAGTTTATGTATATTTTTATGATGATTCCACGGACAGGCATCCATGATGCAAGTACAGATACTCATGACAGTATATTCCACCGCGTCCCTCACCCAAGGGCCGGGCAGTTTATTCATTCATTTATATCTGATGATTTTATGACTAAGCATGCATGAGTACGGGTATGACTCTCATTCTTTTATGATACAGATGACTCTCTACCTTACATGACACAGTTTTGATCTTATTTACATTATTTTATGCTTACATACTCGGTACATTATTTACATCGACCTTTCCTCGGGTCGCGTCATGCCCGCAGGTTCATGTGTTCAGATAGGTGACCCTCCAGTCTAGGATTTCTGTACAGCAGTTGGAGAGTTCCTTTGTTCCGGATCCAGCTACTTTGGTACATACCTTTATCTTTCAGACTTATTCATATTTTGGGCATGACGGGGTCCTGTCCCGTCATATGTCAGTATTTCACTCTTAGAGGTCTGTAGACAGTTGTGGGTTGGATGTTTGTACCTTGTTTTGGTTTTTGATGTTGTTATACCCTGTGTTGGGATGTTTCCGGTTATTCCTGTTGTTATCTAGTGACAACCTTGTCGGCTTGCCTATTTTGACTATCCTTTTATGTATATGATGTTGTTTGGTGGCAGCCTAGTCGGCTAGCCTGTTTTGTTTGTTGATTAGCTGTGTAAGGCAGCCTTGTCGGCTCGCCTATTTGGGGACATGTTATAAAAGCAACGTTGCGTATACCAAATTTCTATAGATCTCAGATTAATTGGATTAAGAGTGACAAGTCGCGAATGACGCCCAATTAGGACGTTTAGTCGCGTCGCCGTCGTGACATGCAGACCTAAACTCGCGGCATTAACGCAATTCACGGAGAAAGGAGGTCAGTACGAAAAATGTACCAAGTATGTGAAATGATAAGTACTGTAAAGGAGATCACACAATCCAAATATAACAGGAGGCAAATATGATAATCAAAATAACAGTACAACTATGCATTGCAAATATAAGAGTAATGAGAGTCAACTTTACCTATTAAGTTATGCCTTTATACCATGAGATTAATCGTTTCATCTCAAATCATGAAACCACTGCACCCTTTCATTAATGAAATCAAAACCATTTCAAAATATGAAAGCCATGTCAATATACGGGACACCTGCCCACAATATCATTATGCAATCCTATTCATGGGCTGTTTCACCCGCATAGGACTATTTCACCCGCATGAGGCCTGTGGCCTCGCATGAGCATCGGTACACGATACTCGCATCACGGAGAGCTAGTCCATGGATTATGTCCTGGGATTTGAATCTGCATGAGTCCTTCAAACCCGCAGTGAGTGTGTACCATCTCACGTCATGGGAGCTACTCCATGATATATATAATGCCCCAGGAGTTGAACCTGCACTGAATAATATAATGTTGCCGGCCCTTTAACGAGGGACGCGGTGATGTGGAAATATAACAATTGCACGAATGGTCATATCAACAAACATATGCAAGTTAAAATAATCTTTGACTCATTATCATAAAATGAATAAACCATCATTTTAGCAAACCAAGACAATACCATGTTTTTCCTTTAAACCAAGACAATTACCATGCCTTCCTTTTAAGCAAACCAAGACAATTACCATGCCTTCAGTTTCAACAAACCAAGACAATTACCATGCCTTCCTTTTCAACAAACCAATATCAAAGTACTATCAAGAGAATGGATAGAACAACTTCTATTTAGAAACTCAAAGTACTATTAATGATATAGATAGAACTACTTCCTAAAAACTCTTACCAACATCTCCCATAAGACTTGATAAGGACTTTTAGGAACCATTCAGACATGCTTTAAACACAGAAACCACAACATGAATACCCTTAACTTCTAAGAGTAAAATAACTTCCCTTTTTATAAAATCCAAAGATACTAGCACTGGTAGCATCAAGACACTTTCACTTTTAAATCAAGTTACACCTTTAGAAATTCAATTCAAGATTTTGAAATCAAGTAACTTCTACTTTCAAATTTCAAGTAACTCATACCTTTAAATCAAGTTACTTCTCTTTAAAGCAAGTCATTTATCCTCTTTTAAATCAATCAAGTAAATCACTCTTTTAACTTCCCCTAAAGCCGTTATAACTAACTTCCCATAAAGCCATTATAACAAACTTTAGATTTTGGAAAACTAAGACACTTGTATCCGTTAAAAGCAAGTTACTACACTTTTAAACTCAAGTACTATTTAAGAGATTAGGAACAACTTCTTTTTTAAGACTCTACGTACTTTTAATGAAATAGAAACAACTTTCTCTTTTTGAAACCCAAAGTACTATAAGTAGAACCACTTTCACTTTTAAAGCCCAGAGTACTACAAAGGATTTTAACAATTTCCATTTTATAAGAGTCAAGTACTATTAAGGATATATATTGAACAACTTCTATTTTGGGAAATCCAAAGTACAATCAACGGAAGTATATAGAACAATTTCTATTATACGCAATCCAAAGTACGATCAAGGAAGTATATAGAACAATTTCTATTATACGCAATCCAAAGTACAATTAGTGGAATAGATCATTAAGGAGTAGAATCCATTCAATTTAAATCAAGGAATCATGCTAGAAGCAGAAATGATAGTTCACATACCTCTTTGGCGACTAACCAACTCTACAATCTAGGATACGTCTCAAGTACTTCAACCTATAAACACAATAACATGTTTATCAATACCAAACTTTCTTTGTTTCTACGTACTTTTCCACCTTTTTCCAAGACCCGAATTCAACAACCAACAAGCCACATCTTTAAGGGCATAACCAACAGTTAACCAAATGAGATTATACGCCTAACTTGACGTGTAAAATTCTGCCCCACAACGATACAAAACAGTCCACAAATTAATCAACATTAAGGGTACAATGTGAAGCCGTTAACACCCTTTTTATACCCTTATTCCTTAGGACATTCATTAGCCATTTTACCACATTAAACATGCAATATAGGGGATGATTTTCCAGCATTACTACACCACGAAACAATCCATAAAAACGACATCACAACGTCTAACAGTTTTGGGCAGTTTTCAGCCAACAACAACTATAACAATCCAAAGCCTTTTTTTCTTAATTCATTTTATTCCAATTCAAGTTCCAACATGTTATACAAGTTATATAATCTATCAACTACAATATTTCCTTCATTATATAACATGTAACAAGTGTAAATGACGACAATAACCAACGAAGTCCATTAACACCAAAATCTGCCTAGCTCTCGGCCAAGACACCAAAAGTGATCCAAATACTTTTTAATCTCCATTATTTTTTGCACAAGCTCATCTATACATTATAACAATAAGTAATATCCAATTACTTCAAGAGAAAGAAGAATTTTTACCTTTATTTGTGCCCAAAACGCCCCAAAACAGTCCACCCGTAAATGGTCCGCAATTTTCATTTCGCTCCCCTTCTTCAAGATCCAATCACATATACGCATCCACCACAACCTTGTAACCAACTTCCCTTCACGTTTCGCTTCCAAAAAGTCGACGGAAATCCCTAGGGTTTCAACCCTATTTTCGGCCCACTATAGATTTAGCGGTTAATGGTGGTTTATCTTGGCTAATCACTTGGTTAGGGACCTTAATCTTGTATAATAAACAAAGCTTGGAAGATTTTGGAAATTTTTGGTCTTGGAAAAGTGCCAAAACCGAGAGCGCAAAGTGAAGGAGAAGAGATGAAATTTTTCCAAGTGTGAGACTTGTGTCTTGCTAGCTCTCTCTCTTGATATATATAATGTATTCAAGGGATGAGATGATGACAAGTGTAGGGCAAGTGTGTGTGAGACCCACTTGTCCACTTGTCTTCATTTCATGAAAATATCTAAGTCTAAAAGTCAAGACAAGTGGCGGGGTGACACGTGTCACTCTCCTATTGGTCCAAAAATTATTTCTTTACAAAAAACGTCTATATTTGGTCAAAATATCTCGAAACTTTGTGGGTCCACAAAACCGTAAAAAAAATCGGTGGGCCCCACATGACCAAATCCGAACTTAAAAATCCGATAAATTCTACTAATCCCAAATACCAAATTTGAGAATCAAATTCCAATTAATAAACATTTTTCCTTCGCAAGGTTCCGAAATTCACCTTAGGAAAAAAAGATTTTTCCTTTCGTTCCAAAATTCAAATCTTACTTCCTCATGTCCCTTCCCACCTCGTTGTCTTGAAAATACGGGGTGTAACACTTATTAAGCTAAATGATATCATGTGGTCGATGTTTAAGAAATTGTTATGGAATATAGAGAGCAACGTAAGGTAAGCAAATTAATAGAGTCTATATTGTCCCTATTGAGCGTCCTTTAGGACGAGTCAAGCTCATACAGAGATACACGAGCCTTCGTAAGGATACAGTAATCCCATGAAGTAAGAATGTGAGTAAAGAGAGACCAATATATTATAGTCAAGTATGATCCTCTCCGAGGTGAGATGAATTAGAAATCTAGATTATGAGGTTGTCGAGTACCGAATGAGAATCATAAATGTAAGCGTGTAAGTTCTTATCGCATCCCTCGACATATAATAGAGTCTTGTGTCGTTCCTTACCATGAATGCTACATAACACAAAAAGACATTTTCCACTCGTATACAACCACTCTTCTTATGTACTCCTATACGTATGATGTTCAGTTCCGTGTGGTTACACAGAATCCTTCGGGTCTAGTGTAGAATGACAGTCTCTGCTATATAAGCAGTCTATAACGTAGTATTTACTCTAAGTTAAATTGGGTAGGAATTCCTCTTTTCAACTTACCCATAACAAAATGTGCTTATTTTGAAACTACATTAAATTATGAATTCGCCTCTGCTACGCTGCGCTTTATAATCATGTTGTGTGATAATACATTATGGGACAAGTGTTTCCAGCAATGACATACATAAGAGGAAATAATGTGGTGTTTGAAAATGGCTACTCACATCCTTTTGATGCTATTGTCTTTGCTACTGGCTTCAAGAGAAGTACTCACAAGTGACTACAAATATACTAATGTGCATGTCAAATCCATAGAGATATTACAATTTATATATATTTTTTGGTTTTCCATATCTATATTGAGGTCCTAATTAATTCGGATTTACGCCGTCGAATTAGGGCCCATTAATCCGAATTCTCGTTGTGCCACGTAAAGTCTATTTAAGGGGGAATCGACGCTTCCCGATGTGCCACCTGAAGTCCATTTAAGGGGAATTTGCGCTTCCTAACATGATTTTTTTCATATTCAGAATTCGAAAACATTTCCAACGAAAAGTCAGTCAAAAACATTTCCAACAATCAATTTCCAACGAATTTCGTCGTGACGAATTAACTTACCACACCAGTAGTTGGGGAAGGCACGTTTGGAAAGTCCGTCTACATTCAGAAGACAATCATCTCCCAACACAACATCAACTTTATTCATTATAATTCTTATCAATCTTAGTATTGCGCTAAACAACAACAACAAATTCAGTAAAAATTCACAAAGTAGGTCTGGAGAGGGTAGAGTGTACCCAGACCTTACCCATATCTTGAGAGGGCACACTACTGAAAATCTCTATTTTCTCACTGATTTTCTACTGAAAAATGTCCAGTGGCTAGTTTTCCACTGAATATCGATGGGAAAACCTAAATAGTATTGTTTTCACACAGAAAAATTATAAAGTTCCCAAACGTTTCAGTGGAAACCTATTTTCCACCATGCGTTTTTCCAGTGAGCTGAAAATGTGGTGAAAAAACCATGTTTTATAGCATAAATTTTCCACTAAATATCGGTGGAAAAAACCTTTGTTTCTAGTAGTGGTAAGGAGGTTGTTCCCGATAGACAATCTTAATGAGTTAATACTACGCTAAAAACTATAAATAAGAGAAGAAGCCAATAAACCATATCTTAAATGGTTAAAAAGTATTTTCATGAAATTTCTGACAGGTTAGGAATACAAATGTTTATTCATCATTAGGTAGAGATGAACATCAATATGGTGAGGCAGAATTTTTTTTAGCCATAAATGGAATATCCAGGAAGACCACGTTGTTGTAGACTGTAGTACGACACCATCAATAATTCTTGACTATTGTATGGGGAGTACCGAAATCATATTATTTTCATGGTTAAGGTAGGATAAAAAAAATAAAAAATAAAAAATAAAAAATAAAAAATAAAAAATAAAAAATAAAAAATAAAAAATAAAAAATAAAAAATAAAAAATAAAAAATAAAAAATAAAAAATAAAAAATAAAAAATAAAAAATAAAAAATAAAAAATAAAAAATAAATAACCTGGGGCGTTCCGAGAATCGAACTCGGGACCTCTCGCACCCAAAGCGAGAATCATACCACTAGACCAAACGCCCACATTGTCTCTCCGGTACAAGAAATGACTTACACCATATATTTCTATTTTGGTTTGACTAGTAGCAAAGGGGTAAAAGAAATATACTAATGAAATTCATTCATCTTAAGCAATGTTTCCTTAATTTTCAAAGAACTTCCATGCAGTTAATGCTGTTCTTTTCAAAATACTACAACAAAAAAAAAGTCCACTTAGAAGCTCATGTAATCACTAGGATGTTGCAGATACGATTGAGTTTCTTTCTACACAGGAATTAAACGAGTTGATCAGACCATTCAACATGCCTCATTCATTTTTCGCTCGCGACTCCTTAAGATTTGATGTGCCGAAAAAGAGAGAAATCATAGAAGAGAGTTGATATCTTTGGCCACATTTTGAGCATCTAAGTCAATTCCAAATAGTCCCTTTTTAGCTAGGCCTACACATAACACAATAGAGCTTATTTTCACCCTTCCAATGATTGGGAAAGGCTTGTTTGGGAAGTCCATCTTCATTCAGAAAATCATCTCCCTATAGACAACAACAATTTAATCCATTATAACACATACCAATTTTAAAATTAATTGCACTAGAAACATGAGAAGAAATCATCTCACTAAATGAAAGTTTAATAATTTTGCAATACAGTTCAATTGGCTCGACTTACCAAAATCAAATCAATTTTGAATTCAGTATAGTCTATCAAAAATTGATACTACCTAGTACTCCTTCCGTTTCAAAATAATTGTCACTTTAACAAAAATCACGCTCATTAAGAAATCAATAAATACAACGTGGAGTTTAATAAATCCCTTTCATAGGTAGCAAGGATAGGAAGAAGGGGTTCAATGAAGGATAGGAAGAAGCGTCAAATTAATTAATGTTTTGTGTGAATTCGGACGTAGAATCTTTAACTTTTTGAAATACAAATTATATATTTAGAAACAACATAAGAAGTACTATAAGTCATAATAGTTAACAATTCAAAATATTATAAAGTATTTTAAAAAATTACGGTCGAAGAAAATATCCTAGACTTTCAAACAAAACTAAGACAATCTTTTTGGGACGAAGAGAGTAGATATTTTTTTAGAATTAAGCAATATTGAAGAGGACTACTTCTTTAATGCTAAGAGCGTAGTTGGAAAGAATTGTCAATTTTTGTGTTAAATTTCTAAAGAGAAACTTATTTTGAAATTATTTTATTTTGCTAAAATAACACTTATTTTGGAACGGAGGAGTGTTGACTTGGTAACATCACGAGTTTGTATTTTGTGACTTTCTATTACCAATAAAAAATATTTTCACTTGTCAAAAGGAAAAAGCAAAAAAGAAAATGAAAATGAAGAAGTTCTCCTAAATGTATGCTAAGGCCAAATCAGGTATAAGTTCTAATATCAACAAGGGTTGTGGTGTGATGTATAAGATATCTTCTTCTTTTTTTAATCAAAAATTTCAGGTCGATGATTTTTTCGTCGAAAAAAATTCATATTTCTGACGTCGTTTCAACTGAAACATTCGTACATTTTTTTTGTCTTTTTAGTAGTAACCTTAAGTAACTAGATCATCCATGATAAAGAAGAGTCTCTCTTGTAACTTTGTCTTATATTGAACTTAAAGAATTAAATCATGTGGTTTTATTTCTCCATATTTCTTGCTTATTTTCTTTACCCTCATTTTTTTTAGAATAAGTTATATTGGGACAATATTGGGTCATTGTACTCGTTGCGAAACATCTTGGAGAAGAGATATATTATCATCCAAGAAATCGAAGAACTTTGGATTGCGGTCTGTGGGTACAAGAGTTTTTACATGAAGTAATTGTAAGTTTGTCACCATTTAAAGACGAAATGTAATAAATCAACGAGTAAATGACACAAAATTTCAAGCGATGTTTCACGATCTTTTAAGCAGACTTTATGATAGATAGTCTATTGGAAAGAACAACATCAATCATATGAAAGTTCTTCGAAAAATTAAGGAAACATCACTTCACGATGAATCATTTTTTTATTTTACACCTTTGTTACTAGTTAAACCAAATAAGAAAGAGAATTTATTTAGGCTCTTGTAAAGGAGAGGTCATCTGGGCGTTTGGTCTAGTGGTATGATTCTCGCTTTGGGTGCGAGAGGTCCCGAGTTCGATTCTCGGAACGCCCCTAAATATTTTGTTACCATTTAATTTTTCATACTTGTTTTTTACACTTTTATACTGCCGAATTTAACCATGGAAAAATTAAATATACTAACCAGAGAAATTTTGCAACTCGGGATTAGATTTCTTCTCTCTATCAACTCATTTTTTATAGTCCGGAGGATCCCGACTTTTTAAAAAAAAAATCTAAATTCATTTTTTAAGAATACCTATATTGACGGATATTTATCTTCTCTCTAGTAGTGTAAGGGGAAATGCCTTTTTTCCCTTTAATAAAAATAAGTCAAGACTTTGAGTATTCATTTTCCTCATCACTAATGGTTTTTACTTCATCACCACCCGTGGTGGATCCAACATTTAAAGTTAATGGGTTCCTACAATGACTTTCAGTTAATATTTATAAATATCTAGTGGGTCTTTTTATACATACATGGTCTGAGTAAAAGCTATTGAATTCACGTGAACATGTAACTTACATGGTAGATCCGTCCCTGAACCCCTTTTCGCCCTCCTAGCTCCACCCCTTATCATAGTTGAAGAACTGAACACAGAAGTTAGTAAGTTAATAGCAGAACCAGCAATTCAAGAAACTGCTGCTTTTAGACTGTCAATATTGATCACATCCTCCCTTTGATAATTCTGGTGCATCGGGCACGAATCCCCTGCCTCCAAACAAGGGTCGCATAAAGTATCATCGGATTTTCTCCAATAGTAAGGTTTCTTCAGTAGCATACTCAAACTGGCTGGACGGCGAAAATCAACATTTCCAATCTCAGCTTCGGGTTCTTGCCCGTTGGTGAGAAGTGAGCGTGTAAACGGCTGTTCGGATGAAATCAGGCTGTTGAAACCTTGTGATGAAGGCAACAAGGACCTTACAAGAGGCTTGGTAATCAACCCAAACACCTAATAGGGGCCAAAACAATTACATTTAGCTAAATCAAAATTAAGTGTCCTTTATAAGGAAGAACTCAGACTTTGAAAACCTTCTGCCTTCCAATGAATGAATACAACTATTGAGCATGTCAGACAATTTTTTCAATATATTATGACCGTTTATCTCGCTTCGGGGTAAGGGCTAGCAATTGCGTAGTCATGATTTTCACTAAAAAATCGCAATCCGGTACACTAAGCTTCACTATGCGCGGGGTCTGGGGAAGGGCCGGTCCACAAGTGTCTATTGTACGCAGTCTTACTTTGCAGAAATGCAAGAGGTTGTTTCCTCCTGGTCACATGACATCAACATTACCAGTTACTCCAAGACTCCCCTTCAAATGAACCCGGTGCTAACACTCTGCATCCGATTCGACATATAGTATATATACATAAAAAAGCTCTGGTCAAAGGAAAGATTTAGTTTACCACTGTACTGAAGAGAACTATTGTAATTGTGCTGGTAATCATAACTGCATTTCCTGGCTGTTGGGTGTGGCCGAACCTCGTAAACTGCACACCAGGAATCACACTTCAGTAAACACAACGTCACTTTTAAAATACAAAGATAACATTCTTTCTGAAAAAGCCTATAGTGAGAAAGGGGTAAACGAGCACATAGTAGCAAAGATTTGCACTAATCTATTTAACGAACAAAATATGTTTTCCAGTTTTCTGCATCCTACACTCACTTATTTCAAGAAAAGAAACTGTAACGTACTGAAAATACCTAAGAATCTTGGGGCCTGTATACGAGGCGGAGCCAGCATTTTTTGTTTACGGGTTTGTACATATTAAATGAATTTTTAAAAACAAATACAGGGTTTGAGCAGTTCTGCCAACTCGTAGTTACCACTGTGGCTCCGCCCCTGCCTGTATACTAGCATGCCTAAAGAATTCCCATTTTATCAGGCGTTCTCAAAGGGACGGAAACATGTACCATACACATTTTAGAAGACAAGTTGATAAATTCAAATATCGACCTGGTTATAAGCCAATGCCATGGAGACAGATCCTCGCATCAAACCAGCCCACCATATTGTAACCTGTGAAGTTGAAGAAGTACAGTCAAACCTCTCACTAACGGGGTAAAGATAGTGTATAGTGTAAAGATTAAGTTTAGTAAGTTAATGTTGGGCTTGGTGTTATGATATTTTGCCCAATATATCATTTTCAGTACTAAGTTAAAATCAGAAAATGTTGGAACAAATGTCATGACATTCGGACCAACATCATCCTGATAACAGTTTTGCCATACTTCACGGGACTGAAGCTAAATTCGTGAGATTTTTACCACGAGGGTAATATGACTTGGCAATGAGTTTTGGAGCTGAAGAAAAACGTGGGAAGATCAAGTCCATGTCGTTGCTAAACTTGGTAGAGGATTCTGCTCCACAATCCTCTCCAACAAATCCTATCAGTTGACCATCTTTCTCTCAACCTCTACAACGATTCAATGAGCATTTCAAGGAAGATCCTCTACTATAAATAGAGAGGATGCATCAGTAAATCGATATCCAGAAAAATCAAAAGAAAATATCAAGAGAGCTCTCCGATATAACGATCAGAAAACTGGATCACAAGTGTTGTCTGAGCGTGTCGACAACATTCTGTCCAACATTATAATTGCTGTTTAGATTCTAGATTTGTTCTTTATTAAAGCAATTGTAATGAGATGTTGTCTATGTCTATTTAGCTAGATTTTTCAGGCATAAGTCATCTGCGACTTAAACCTTTTTATTCTTTTTGTATTATCTTGTAATATTGTAAAAGAAGGAATATATTCAATTGTATATAAATATATACAATACTTTCGGTCATTGACCGTCATAGGTTATATCAATATATAACTTATGTAAATATAACATTTGTGTTCTTTATTATTTCCGTTGCTTTTATTCTTAAGTTTTTCTGTTTTATCGAAGTGTTGCGACTTGTGTCAGACGACATTATCGCTGACATTTGCAACTGTTTTAGCATACAAGCTTATTTACTTTCGATTCATTTTTAATTGCTCCATAATATTACCCCGGGACCCAACATATTCTATTATAATACGTTACTTATAATTTTTTATCAGTTAATGCATAAAGATTTACCTTAATTATCTTTAGAAATGACTTGAATGCGTAAATATTTGTTATATCATCAGTGCATAAAACTTGAACACAAACACAAATATATACATACTTTTTTCCAAAATTAAATATTTATACTAAGTTCGAACAGGTTGGTTGGTTTAGTGGTTGTGGTTGAGTGGTTCATAAGCGCGCCCGACACGGATGTGGGTTTGATTCTTCGCAGCGCAAAGAAATTCTCGCATGTCGAATTTGACCTTGTCTCATCGGACACCAGACGCCCCGTAAACTAGCCATTGGAGCACATCCCGCGATTTACTGGTGATGTTGTTGAAGGACCGGTGCCATCATTTCGAGGACGTCTGGGTAATACCAGTGAAGTAGTCATGCGCAAACCTAGAAACCTCGATTATCAAAACAAAAAACAAAACAAAAAAGAAGGCCACTTTTGGTTTTTCACTTTTCACGAGTGTTGGCGGTTCAGAAGTGCCTGTCAAGGAGCTAGCGGATAGCTATTTCATTCTATTATATTTGTTCCTCTAATCCGTAGCTTAAAAGTATGCAACAGCGAGGGACAACCCGTCTATACAGCCAGCAAGGAGGATGGCACTATATGGCAAAAATCCGTCAAGAATATTTTTTTAAGAAAAGATATAATTTTATATCAAAACCAATTATGACATCAGGAAAAATCCAAATCACATCCGACAACTTATCTGAATATAAAAAAAAATGTAAAAGAAGTTGCAATAAAACAAAGAGTTTAACTTCTATACACTGAGGGGTGTAACAGAATCTTCACATCACATACAAGATAACGACATGTGAGCGTTCATACAAAATGCAATTAATAACCAAGACAATACATGACAAATTACCTGCTACAACCGGTTTAAAACTTAAAATATACTATAGTGTAAAAATTCCTATACTATTAGTGTATATAAGTTAAATATCAAAAATATATTGGCAGACTGATCACAAATAAGTGTATGTTCCTGATATCACAACGAAAACTCGGTTAATAATAACAACCTGACCCTTAATTTTGCATAATCGTAATTAGAATTGTGTTTTGAAGCTTTGAGTAAGTTTGTTTAACCAAAATCTAGTGGACTGATTACATACTAGTAATAGAGACAAATAAGTATACATTCCTGACACGAGATCATATGAAAGGACAGTAAAATCCTCCTTTTTTTAACCTATAACTGAACTGAAATACACATAAATTACCTTCAATTTGCAGAGCAAATGCAGAGGCAAAATCCCAACTTTACGAATGAAATACTAATTTAACGTGAATAATACAACATACGTACTGTAATCACATACAGTGGGTCCGTCAGTTTATGTACCTACACGTTACCCCTACCTTGAAAGTAGAGAGTTTGTTTCTGCCCGGAAGTAGAGAGGTACAAAAAGGTTATATAACTTTTGAAGAAAGTAACTAAGAGCAGAGTAAACAAAACTAGAGTGGCGGTGGTAACCCGATCCCGCCCGACACGACCCGCTAAAAAAAAACGGGACTGCTCGGCAGGCGACAGTATGGTCCCGCTGTGCCCCGATCCCGCCCGACCCCGCCTGATTGGCCGCTGCGAAAAATATTTGTTGTCCAACAGCCATTGTACATTTTGGCCGTTGGACAACGGCCATTTTAGGCCTCCCCCCTCCCCCAACCCCCCCTACCCCCTTTATATTTATTTTTAACCCCTAAGTTATTATATTTACACTTTAACCCAATTTTTCAACTATAAATACCTCATTCCTCTTCTTATTATTTTCACAAATCTTTCTACTCTCTAATCTCTCAATCAATTATCAATCAATCTCTATACAACATTGTCTACATATTCAATCTATTTATTAATTTAAGAATTGGGAGTGAAGTTGGCAACTAGCTTGAGGATTATCTATCGAGCAAAGTTTCAATTTTCAACCTCTCGATTACACGTTGACTCTACGCTTCTGGCTTGGTACATTCGTTCTCTCATTAAATTATTATTTTGTCTTTATTTCATTTAACACATTTAATTTCATTATCTTTAACTATTTATTAGCATAATTAAAATGAAAGGACTAAGAGGCGTGCGGTAAGTGGTCGCTTCTTCTAGTAGTGGTAACAATAAGGCAAGTACTTCTTCTAGTATTACTGTTCCAATTATTCCTGACAAGATGATTTTATAGATCCGAAATGTTTCTGAAATACCATATGATCTTGACACAAATGATTTTCCGAAATGAAGAAGATTTTAATTTAGATGACACTCTAGTTGATGATACACCTACTAACGAAGATGATGATACACCCACTAGTGAAATGCCTCCTATCCCCTCTACTATGAGGCAGGTCCCAGAAAACGACCATTAAAATCGGTTGTATGGAAATATTTTGACAGGACGCATCAATCAAGTAAATGTATGTAAAACTTGTAAAAATGTTTATTCTTTTAAACCAGACAAGCGTCATGGGACGGGGTTTAGGAAGACACCTATTGCAAAAACACAAAGTCTTGCATGCTCAATACATGATTGAAAAAGAAGGTGAGAAGACGCCCTCTCAATCGGGACAAGGTTCACATACTATCGTCTGAGAAAGTAGTGGTCAAATTAACCCTATGACGGGGAGTCAGAGTCTCTAAATACGATAAACATAAAGATAGGGAAGCACTAGCAAAATTAGTTGCTGTGAAGGGTTTGCCTTTTTCATTTTCTTAATCTCCTGATTTTATTCATTATATTAGAGATATGTATAATCCTGTTTATAAAGGTTTTCCTAGATCAACTGTTAAAAGAGATGTATTTAAATTTGCACATGAATATCAACAGTATTTACGTTATGCATTATATCATTTAAATTGCAAAGTCGCTTTAACTTCCGATATAGTCGTAGTACTAACGCCATGATTATTTAACTAGAACTGTCATTGGATAGATTATAAATGGTCTATGCAAAAACGTATTTTAGCATATAGATATATAGATAAGAGTACACTGGTGAGTTTATTTCAAAATATTTATTCAATGCGTGATTATTACTTAATAATCGATAAAGTTATGAGTATTACATTAGATAATGCATCTTCTAACAATTCTGCTATTAGTATTTTAAGAGATGTTTTAACTCCGTCTTTTTCAAAACATTTTCATATCAAATGTGCGTGCC
Source organism: Przewalskia tangutica (assembly GCA_029844215.1). Classification (NCBI taxonomy): domain Eukaryota; kingdom Viridiplantae; phylum Streptophyta; class Magnoliopsida; order Solanales; family Solanaceae; genus Przewalskia; species Przewalskia tangutica. The sequence continues at coordinate 1,319,741 of CM056728.1, forward strand.
ATATTTATAACTTAGTTGTAAAGGATGGTCTTTCACTTTTTCAAGATATTCTTGAAAAAATACAATTTGCTATACACTTTATTTTTAAAAATAATAGAATTCAACAGAGAAAAGAATATAAAAAAACTTGCCACGATTGTGGACTATCTTACAGAAAAATTCCCGAAGAAGTACCAACTAGGTGGAATTCTTTATATGACCAACTAGTTGTTGCTTATGACTATAGAAAACCTATTACTTTATTTTTTAACGCCCATAATAAAAAACCAAATGATATGATTGTTGATACTGATTGGGAGAAAATTAGAGAACTTATTGTATTTTTAAAAAAAATTCAACGAGCAACAAAAGAATTTTCTACTTTATATTATCCTACTATTTCAACTATGTTGTTTTATATAGCTATAATATTTTTACTTCTTAAAGAATATATGGAAAAACCTGCTTATACTGCAGCTATTAAAAAAATGTTTATGAAATTAAAGAAATATTTTATTCCTATTCCCTATTTATATTATTATCAGTATTAAACCCGACTATTAAAGTAGAGGGTTGTAAAAGTCTTATTCAAAATATTTATACCTGTATGGACGTACTACCACCTCCAACTCCCAAAAATTTAAATGTTGAGCCACCTATTGAACTAACGCTAGAAGAAGTGTTGAATAGCGTAGAAGATGAATGCAAAGTATATCGATTACCAAGAATAAAGTGCAAGAATCAACCGACTTTTGTACCATCTTCTTCTTCAACACAACCTAAAAAAACAAGCGTTTACGTGGCTAGCCTAGTATTAATTCTATGAAAGCCTCGTAAATAGAATGTGCGGTAGCGAAGCTAACCAAATTAGTGAGTTCGATGTTTTTGTTTTGCGGTAATTTACCTTACCAAGCGATTATCAATGAAGAGGAAAGGAAGACTTTGAAATATTGAAGCGAGAATGAAGACATTTCCGACACTATCAATGATGGCGAGATATTTTGAACATCTGCGTCATCAATCGCTTCAAAGCGCTTTTTCTGCATGATTTCAAATAGAGAGCACAAACACTCATTAGCGAGACTTGGAGATGGCGGATTTATTCGTGAGATTGATACGAGCGGAGCGAAGGAGGCGCGGCCAACCGAGATTAACGAAGAAGATGACGACAACTACAACGACATTTTATCTGAAGGCATGAGTAGCGACGTGGAACAATTTGATCAAGATATACCAATTCCAACCGAAGAACCACAAGAAATTATAAAGAAATTAGAAAAAATATTTTCAAATTGGTAATTTATTTCATTGCAATTTTAAAAAATTTCTATGTCTTTCACTCTTTTGCAATTGTTTTCAACAACAGTACACTACAATGTAATTTTGAATCTTGTATATTTGATATTTCAATGAAATTAATAATATAAGAGACACAAAAACAGCATTGGGATGTTTTTTTTACACTATTCCTGTCTTTGTTTAATTATTTAGTTTATAACTTTATACTTTATAGTTTATACTTTATACTTTATAAATATATTATATATATGAGTATAATACTATAATACTATAATTATAAATTATAATACTATAAGTCTATAATATTATAGTATATGTATATGACAAGTATATGTTAATGTTACTTTGTTAGTACTTAGTAATTTAGTATTTTTAATTTAGTGAAAAAATTAAAAAAAAAAAATAAACACACACAAAACCCGCCAACCCGTCCCGTCCCGACCCTACTGCCCCGACTTCTACCAACGGATCGGACCGGACGACACTGATGGTCCCGCCCGACCGACCCTCCAGTTCGCCCCAGCTCGACCCCGCCCATTTTCTCCGCCCCGACCCCGTCCCGCTCCCGCCAAACCCGACCTCGGTGGGCCCGGCCCGGCCCACTGACCAGCCCTAAACAAAACAGATCATGTCACAACAGCTAACATATAATGGCATGCATCAAAGGACAAAGAAATTACATAGTAATATGAAGCGTGACTAATAGCTCGTTTGTTTGGCCAAAGTTCTTTAATCATTTTATTTGAAAAGTACTTTTAAAAATAATACTTTTAGCGAAAAATAGTTTGAGTTTACTTTTGAGCAACAATTAGTGTTTGGACAAACTTTTTAAAGTGCTTCTAAGTGTAGTTTTCTCAAAAGTATTTTTGGGAAAAACTATTTTTAAACTTTTGAATTTTTTTTACTTATTTTCTTTCAAAAGCTTGGCCAAACAACTCACTATTTTAAAATAAACACTTATTGAAAAAATAATTATTTTTGGTTCGCGCAGCAGGGTAAACAGAATGAAATTCAGAAAGGAAATGAAAAGAAAAGGAAAGGAATTACGGTGATTGTCCCTAAATGTTTGGTTGGGTGTTCCGGGGTCCGGGGTATGAAATGGAAAGAAAAGGAAAGGAATTACCATGATTGTCCCTAAATGTTTGGTTCTGGGTGTTTCGGGATCCGGGGTCCGGGATGGTCCGGGGTCCGAGGTTCGGAGTCCGGATTGGGGAAAGAGAATCGAAATACCTAGGAGGGTGGGGGAATCAAGGAAAGGGAATGGGAATGGAAATGGGGTAAAGAGAATGAAAAAATAAGGTCAAACAAACAACAACAAATGTAATTTCATTTCCCCATTCTCTTTCCCTTTCCTGTTTACCCTCAATCAAATGCCCATTTTTGAGAAAAAACAAACTTGACCGAACATGCTATAATATAACAAATGATTCTTCTTTTTATTCCTTAGAAGCAAAGTTGGAAAAGGATGTTTTTTGTAGGAGTAACTTACCTCGTAAGCAAAGTAACTAAAAAAATGTATCAACTTTGTACGGTCATTTAGATCGCATTTAGCTGTTATAAATAAAAGTACGCAAATAATTATTTTTTTATATTTTTTATATTATAAACAAAAATAATCTACTTATTAATTTTACAATTGATTTTCATATACAATTTTAGTGGCACCTTTCAAATTCAAATAAATCTTTGTTTACCGTAAATTTTTCATATATTTTTTAAATATTTTAAATTATTAATTTTTGTGACTTATAATATATTTTACGTAGTTTTCAAATATGTAAATTTTATTTCACGAATTTAAAGATTCGATACTCGAATTCATGGCAATTAAACTGTTTGAATCCTGAAATTCGAACAGTGTCACATAAATTGGGACAGAGAAAGAAGATTAGTGTAGGGCCCGTTTGACCATAGATAATTTTTTCCCTGAAATTTAACTTCTGTAATTCAAAAATTCCAAATACTTGTTTTCACAACAAATTACTCACAAATATTTACTACTCATATTTTTTAAGTTGTATTCATATCTAAACACAATTTTAATTTTTAAATATTATTTTTAAAAAAACTTTTTCAAAATACCAAAAAAAAATCAAATTTCATATTTTTATGTCCAATGTGCAGGGTCTTAGCAAACTATTCTTTATGATTGAAGGTCAACTTACTCTTCAAAGTATCACAAAATAGTACATTACTGTAACATGATAGAAAATGTGGTGCCTAGGCAAATGGAGCAACAAGCAAGAAGGAGAACCATCCTCTAGCATGATCAACGACACCCCCTTCTAGTCTGTTGTTGGTTGTTACCGTTTCTTGGGGTCTAGAAGGTTCTTTGACTTAGTCTTCAGGATGTCCAAATATGTGTGGGTCTCAGTCGTTCCTCTGAATTATGATTTGGCTAGGCTACCGTAATAGCCGATGAAGCATTTCTAGCCGAAGGCTAGAACTGATAGATTCAGCTACGAGCTAGTTTGTAACTTTGGTTATCGACTTGAAATTCTTTTACCTGCTCATTTTGAGGTTTCCACCTTCGACTGTCACTTAACTCGGCTAAACACTTAAAAGTATTTTTGAGTGTTAACACTATCAAACTTGAAACAAACTTATCCTATTATAATAAAATTGTGATCCCTTATCTCATGAACCCAACATACCAAACGAACATTTTAGTCCATTACCAAATAAGTGGTAGGTATATAGTGTCAAGTTCTATGTCTAATCATTAATCGAATCAATAAAAAGAAATAATTGCTCGAAAAACACGAACATTTTCTACAACCATGATGCTTCTGAAGTATGGAATTATTTGGTTCACAAATTAATCCAATGAAAACTATAACAGAGTTCATTATGCATACAAGTAATAATGTACGAAATGACACAATATTAATGGATAACAATATCAACAACCGTAGTAATTGAAGTGGTAAGTACTCATTTGTTCTTAAGATCTTAATTAAGCTCTTGTGTTCGAACCGTAAATATGAAATTAGGAGTAGTCTTTCTTAAAAAATTATTTGTCTTTCTAGTGGAACTTTCGATGTAAATGTAAACTTAGTTAAACTCAAAATGAATATCGATTACCGTGTAATAAAAAAGAAGATATGCAGTTGTGTATTAAGAATCATGATATTCATCATTTGATGTGGTTGTTCCTCCTTAACCCTCTCAGAGCCATGAGTATGAACAAATCTTTGATAGGAAGCGCTTCCTTTATAAATGGGTCATATGCGACACAAATTCAATATAGTCAGGCTCCAATATATGTAACGAATACCGAGCTAGAAATAAAAAGAAATCATGAGACCGTCCTTACACCATTTTTCACCACTTAAAATAATCACACTTGCCCTCCGGGGCATAGTCCAATGATAAAATCTGGGCGCTATAAGACGCCCGATACGAACAGTGGGTTCGATTCTGCAGCACCACAACGCTTGGGGTTGGGCCTTTGCGTTGATCGGTTATGACGCCCGTAACCTGCCACCGAGCACATTCCGCGATTTACTGGTAATAGTGTTGAGGGACCGATGTTATTACCTCGAGAACGTCTGGGTAATACCAGTGAAGTAGTCATGCACAAATCTAGAAACCTTGATTATCAAAAAAAAAAAAAAATCACACTTTATAAATAGCTCTGCAAGGAAGAGAAAATCGAAAACGACCACTCACGAATGCTGCTGCCCCCACAATGTGTAAAAGGCTTTGAACCATTGCTTTCATCTTCGAAAATTGTTTTTCAAGAATAACAATTAAATCAAATGATTTTGGTTTGAAAACGATACTAATTTCTGAAAGTAATTCCAAGAAAACATATCTTTCACGAGTAAACAATATTCTAATTGTTTTTTTGATTTTGCATCGGTACTTGTATTGAAGAACGACTAATTCGAATTTACGTCGTGTAGGGTTCATTTTGAGAAAACGTTTTCTACCAATGATTTTTCCATACCGACGGCTATAAATTGAGACTTCTGGTTATGAAAGGAGTAGCCCCATCCGATATACTACATTCTTTGATGGTTATTGTTTCTCATTCTATTCCAAAACATCTCGTTAAAAGAGGGAAAAAATATAATCTCAAACATGTTAATTAATGCTATGAGTTTTTTTATATTATTAGTTTCAGTTTAGAGGCGGATCCAAAATTTTGAGTTTATGAACTTCGAATTCTAACTTTACTGACGACTCAATAAATAATATAATGTACAATTGATTACTTTTAAATCATTAGATTCCTTAAATTTCAAAAAGCCAAATCTCTTACCTGTCTCGTATTCGTCGTCAGCCATCCATTGCACACTGTAAGAGCTACACTACACGTGTCACTTTATGAACGACGAATGATTGCCCCCACCCAAAAGTACCAACCAGTTCACTCATTTTAACCATGGTTATATTTTAAACCAAAGCATCACCCAACACACTTCCATCTTTTTTCCATCTCATAAGATTCAATATATAGGATATTTTTTATTTTCTAAGTTTGAACACAGAGATATTTAACAGAAGATAAATGTATATTAGTCATCACAATCATTGACGCCATTAGGGATGTCAGTGGGTTGGGTACCGCATCCGTTCTAGTTAGGGCGAGTATGTGGATGATTTGATGGGTAGTGGGACGAGTATGTGTATCAAAAGTGCTATCTGTCATTGGTAATGGGGCGAGTAGTGGAGCGAGAGTGAATTTCATATAAGACCCGCCCCGTATATGCCCATCCCCGCTACCCGCCCCGTACATGTTTTGTGTTGGATTCTTTAATTATGCTGATTTTCTGATATTTTTAACTAGACAAAGACTTGAAATCTCTTATTCTTGTCAAGACTCTCTGATTCTTGTCAAGTCATCAACTTATTATTATTATTATTATTTGTTAAACAGTGTCCAGCGTCGTGGCCCCTAGCCCATAGCGTCGCGACCCTTATCCGTGAACATTGTTTCGGATTATGTATATTTTGTATATATTAGAATTAGTCTTGTACCTTAATTGCTATTGTAATATTGCCATAATTGTATAGTTAGTCTCCTTATAAAATAGAGTTTTAGATGTAAAGTAGGAATATGATTCCCCTATTATAACTTTTATATATATATGCATTTCATCAATAAGAATATCAAGGGATTAATTCTTTCATGGTATCAAGAGTCTAAGTTCTCTTTACCTTGCTTCCAGCGTACTCGGGTCTCATCCCTCTCAGGCTCATCACGCACAGGGACCCACACATACCGACATTGAAGCCGTGATGCACATGTTTGGCTTGACTCAACTTGACCCTAATTGGTATATGACAGACGCCACTACCCACATGACATAGGACCTCGATATGGTTTTATTCTGTTTATCGTATCAGAGGTTATGTTCTTTTTTGCTCTTTTTCGGGCTTCTTCTCATTCTACATCTGATCAGGGTACTCTCTCGTCTTATTTCAATTTGAGCAGTAATCGTGGTATCATTGTTGGTAATGACAATTCTATTTCAATTAAGGGTTATGGTAATAAAACTGTGTCCCCTCTTCATCCGTCACTTGTCTTGAAAAATATCCTTCATGCCCCAAAACTAATTAAAAATTTGGTGTCTGTCCGTAAATTCACCACTGATAATTGGGTTTCTATTGATTTTGATCCGTTTGGGTTTTATGTGAAGGATTTCAAGACGGGAGTCCTCTCATGAGGTGTGACAGTATGAGGGATCTTTATCCAATCACGTCAAGTCTCAGCATCTCGCGTCAAGTCATGTCATCCACTTTTGCAGCTCTTGTTCCTTCCTTGTGGCATGCTCGTCTAGGTTATCCGGGGTCGTCTATTTTATCTGTTTTAGATAAAAATAAGTATATTTCCTGTAAAGGTACGCGTAGTATTCCTAATTGTCAATCTTGTTCTTTAGGAAAAATTATTAAGTTGTAGTTTGTAGCTTCGAATTCTCATACTTCAATGTCATTTGATATTATTCATAGCGATTTATGGACATCTCTCGTTCTTAGTTCTATGGGTCATCGATATTATGTTTTATTCTTGGATGATTACTCTAAATTATTATGGACGTTTCCAATTGCGAAAAAATCTCAAGTTTTTTCCATCTTCGTAAAATTTAGAGTTTTCATAAGAACTCAATTCGAACGGAAAATAAAGAACATTCAATGTGATAATGGTAAAGAGTATGACAATGGGGAGTTTAGGGAGTTTTGTGCTCAATATGAGATAAATTTTTGTTTTTCTTATCCTCATACATCTTCACAAAATGGGAAAGTTGAACGAAAATTGCGTACCATTAACAACATTATCCGCACCTGATTGGTTCATTCTTCCGTTCCTCCGTTGTTTTGGCATCATGCGCTACAAATGGCTACAGATCTACTTAATATTCTTCCCTCTAAAGGTTTGACATATTCTTCCCCTCTTCAAGTATTATACAATAAGACTTTTTCGTATTCTCATCTTAGGGTCTTCGGATGCTTATGTTATCCACTATTTTCATCAACCACGATCAACAAACTTCAGACACGTTCTACTCCTTGTGTAAAATTTGGGTTATCCGTCAAATTACTGTGGTTATAAATGCTTTGATTTATCTTCTAAACGAATCATCAATAGTCGTCATGTTCTCTTTGATGAATCCCAATTCTCTTTCTATAAAGTAGAAAAACTCATGCCTAGTTCGTATGATTTTTTGGATGATGATATCTCCCCCTATATTCTCCGCCATTTTTCAGATCTGTCACAAAGTTCGTCTCCAGCGCCGCGACACTTAGGGGAGGCGCCGCAATACCTATCAGGCAGTAACCAAGTTTCAGAACCACCGTCGTCAGCGCCGCGACTCCAATCTTTCAGTAACCAAAATAATTTTTCGTCATCATCAGCGTCGCGGTGCTAAAACTTCAGAGAGCATTGTTCATCAGGCGCTGCGACCCTAGACCTCGGCGCAGCGGTGCCTTCGACAGAAATTTCTGAAAATTCCCAAAATTCACCCAATCCAGCACAGAGATATGGTTCAGTCACTCGCAGTCAACGGGGTATATTTAAACCAAAAAGACATTTTAATTTGAATTCTATTGTTCTTAAATCACCATTAACCCGTAATCTTGTGTCTGCCTTAAATGACCTTAATTGGAAAATTGTCGTAACCGATGAATATAATGCTCTTATTGATAATAAGACGTGGTAGTTGGTGTCCCGTCCATCTGGTGTTAATATTATTCGGTCTATGTGGATATTTGCTCATAAGGAAAATTATGATGGTTCATTTGCAAGACATAAGGTTCGTCTTGTGGGTGATGGTAAGACTCAGCAGGTTGGTGTCGATTGTGGTGAAACATTCACCCATGGTGGCCGTCAATGGCTACCATTCGTGACCGCATAGCTCTTTGAAATTCATGGCTCATTCATTAACTAGATGTGAAGAATTTTTTCTACATGGTGATCTCAATGAGACAGTGTATATGCATCAGCCCGTGGGGTTTAGGGATACTAGATATCCTAATCATGTTTGTTTGTTGAAGAAGTCCTTGTATGGCCTTAAGCAGTCTCCATGAGCTTGGTATAAGAGGTTTGCTGATTATGTTTCGACTATGAGTTTTTCTCACAGCAGGTCTGATAATTAATTATTCATATACCGTCACGGTTCTTCGATGGCTTATATTCTATTATATGTGGATGATATTATCTTGACTGCCTCTTCTGATGTTTTGCGAAAGTCTATCATGACAATGCTTAGTTCTGAGTTTGTCATGAAGGACTTGGGTCCATTGAGTTACTTTTTGGAGATTGTTGTAACTCATCATGCAGGTGGATTGTTCTTATCACAGAGGAAGTATGCAACAGAGATCATTGAAAGGGCTGGGATGTCATCATGTAAGTCCACTTCTACTCCAGTTGATACTAAACCCAAGTTGGGTGCTGCAGCTGGCTCTCCCTATGAGGATTCGACCCGCTATCGTAGTTTTGCAGACGCCCTTCAGTATCTGACGTTCAAGCGACCTGATATTACTTATGTCGTACAGCAGGTGTGTTTGTTTATGCATTACCTCAGAGTTGAACATATGAATGCGCTCAAACACATTCTTAGGTACATTCAGGGAACACTTCAGTATGACTTGCATTTGTATCATTCGTCGACGTCTATACTAGTCTCCTATACAGATGTTGATTGGGGTGGTTGTCCTGACACCAGACGGTCTACGTATGGGTATTGCATATTTTTAGGTAATAACTTGGTCTCATGGTCTGTCAAGCGTCAATCCACGCTTTCACGTTCAAGTGCAGAGGCCGAGTATCGAGGGGTAGCCAATGTGATTTCTGGGTCATGTTGGTTACGAAATATACTTTTAGAGCTTCATTGTCCTATTGAGAAGGCTACCTTTTCTTATTGATGAAAGACATATATATACAAGTTACAATAGGAGAATCATATTCCTACTTTACATCTAAAACTCTATTCTATAAGGAGACTAATTATACAATTATGGTAATATTACAATAGTAATTAAGATACAAACTAATTCGAATATATACCAAATATACATAATCCGGAACACTGTTCACGGATAAGGGTCGCAGATACATGGCGGCGTCATGCGCTACCGACACTTTTTAACACACCCCGCCGTATACGGAGGTCTTCGTCACGAGATCGCTCTGATGTCTCCTTATAGAAGAGAAGACCATTTGCAAAGATGTCTGCAATCTCATATCTAGAAGGGACATGACAGGCGCGTACTTGTCCTTTAGTTACCTTCTCTCGAACAAAGTGAATATCCATATCTATGTGTTTAGTACGCTGGTGCTGAACTGGATTACCAGAAAAGTAGATGACACTTATATTATCACAATATACCTAATCAACACATTAATTATTTCATCATTATTATTATTATTATTATTATTATTATTATTATTATTATTATTATTATTATTATTATTATTATTATCATCATTTAAAATAAAGTGTACGACACCCTTTAATTTTTAACTGTTTTTGTGTGAAAATGTATGGTACAATGCAACAACTCTACATGTGCGTATGTGACAACTTTGGTAATGACATTGAAGTTTCTCTTTACATTTTTTTATAATTGTGATCATTTGAAATGACTAAAAAAATTATTGTCTTCTTCTATATAAATTTCACGCTTTATTTTAACCTTTTAATATTCCTAATATTTTGGTAAAGTTTCAAACTTTGATATTCGATACACCATAGTGAGAAAATATCATTTTTTCATTTTTCCGGACTTTTTTTTTTCTTATATAACTTTTTTTTACTATCCGTGATGGATACCCGCCGAGGTAAATGGAGCGGGGCAGGTGGAGGAATTACTACCCGTGAGGCCGTGATATGTGGTGGGGCGAGGGTGGGGGGTGGATTTTAGATTGCGGGTACGGCCGTACGGGTATGAGTTACCCTTTCTCCGCCCCAGCCACACACAACAAGTCCGTCTAGATACGGATATGGGGTACCCTTCCTTCCCCCGCCCCATTAACATCCTAGACGCCACTGTCACACTCCTAAACTGCCACCCTTATTCACACATTGTAAGTTTGTAACATAACGAAATCTTGTCATTGTTATAATTGACGTTTTTTTAAAATCATAATTAACATTGAGGTTTGAGTTTTGGAAACATATTATCATTCTACAAGAACCATTTTGTCTCATATAGATTTACTCGATGTGAATTCGAATTAATGGATTCAAATATTAAATGGTTAAATCGTCTCACAAACACCTTAATCGCTCTCCCTCTCCTCCTTTAAATTATTTAAATTATGATTAAATTTCAAACTCATCTCAATTTATTAGAAAATAATTTCCTATGATAGTTAGAATTTAAAATCGATTTCCTTCTAACACTTCATTCCAACATCATAGCACACAATAAAAGGTTTATTATTATGTACTGTCTTTTGCATTAGTCATTCTCACTTCCTTTCCCACTCATCCAATCCAACGTATCAAAATCATAACTTTATACAAATTTAATATTAACTTCTATTAAATATTTAAATTATTAAATATGAATATTATTACTATTATGATATTAAGTTGACGTCATGATAGGAGATAGATTAAATATTTATTCGTGTCGATTGTTCACACAAATCATTAAATACATGATATGTGTTTGCCTATATGTATGACTATTACTTAATCATGCTTAATTAAATATATTTATTTTCTTAAATCACTTATTCATAATAAATTATACCTATTCATTTGGTGTAAATATCGATACGATTAAGTTTATATTTGATGCTTTTAACTTAAATCAAGCCAAAGAAATTTACTAAAGAATCACGTTTACCGCTTTCGGTCTCAAAATTTTGGAATTTCCTTTTCTAATAAATGGCAATTATGTTTCTTTATGTTATTTGTATCTGTAATCGGTTTATGATTAGTGCTTTTGGAGTAACCAGTCTAGTACTGAACCTATAACATTATGCATCGTCTATTCCTCCAAATATCATTTGCTTTTTCCTCAGTTAACTAGCAAAACAACGAATTCAATCGTATACTCCCGTTTGGCCATATAATTTGAAAGCATATTTTGAAGATTTATTTTCAAATCTTTGTTTGGCCATAAAATGTTGACAGATTTTGAAAATAAATCTTCAAATTTTAAATTATGGCTCAAAACTATTTTTGAGCCAAGATCTATGTTTTGGCCTTTTAAAAACTATGCCAGACTTTATATTTTATAAAAAATCCCATCTATTTATGACTCAACTAATTTTATTCCTTCATTAAAGTTGTATCTATCATGTTTCCCACAATTAAAACATCCTATTATATAAAGTGAAAGAGCTAACCTGTGCCTAAGTAGTAGAAGAAGAAACACTACGAAAAACAACGGTAGAAATTCGTTGCAAAGATAAAAATTAATCTTTGTATTATAAATTGAATTGTAGTAGTTAGTAAATGTATTATTAGTAGTTGTTATTAAAATATCATGTTCTGCATAATTTGGGATTAACAAGTATGCATGTTTATTCTCGATAGTTTTTAAAATTTGTGAGTATAAATTAAACTCCTAATCGGTCCGGTTGACTTAACCGACGGCCAGTAAAAACTGTCCGGACGGACGGTAAGACTCTTGTCAGTTGATTTGGCCCCGACTCCAACTCACACGGGTTATACAAAAATCCGATAAGGACCGGATCAATTGAAACCGGTAACGGAAATCGGTTAACCGGTCTGGTCCGATCCGAACCGGTAAGAAAAAAATAAAAAAAATAAAAGGGTTGTTGGTGCCCAACGGTAACATTACCGTAGGGGCTGGGGGGAGGGGCCAACGGTCAGTGGACCGTTTGGCTTATATTTTTTGTTTGTTTATTATTTATTAATTATATTTTTACCCTTTAAAAAGTCTATAAATACTCTATATTCTTCTCATTTTTATCACATCATTATTTCTACAATTCTCTCAATTCTCATAATCTCTTAATTCTCTCTATTATCAATTCTCAAGTTATTATTATTATTATTAATTTTAAAGTAGCAAGACAGAAGATTTCAAGCTTCGAGTTTCACTTTCAATTGAATTCTGAATCCCGAAGTTTGGTACCCTCGTTTCATTTTCTAATTATTTTATTAAATTGTCATATTTATTTTTTGATTATTTAAATTAAATATTTTATAATGAATTTGTTAAACAAATTGGGTGGTAAAGGTAAAGGTAAATCTGTTTCAACTTCAAGGGGTAAAAAATATAGAGGTTCTTCATCATCTAATCAAAATATAGATATAGATTATAATCAAATGCAAGAAGATTTTTAGAATAGAAGATTTAGATAATGAATATGATAATGTTGAAATTGAAACTCCTACACCTACTAGTGTGTCTTCTGTCAATGTTAGTACTACTAATGGTAGAGATATACCTCCTTTACCAGAAGCAGAAGAAGCGATTAGGAAAAAAGAGAGTAAATTGTGAAAGTTTTATGATAGAATTGAGGACACTGATAGAGTTAGATGTAATATTTGTGGGAAAACTTATAAACATAAGAGAGGGGGTGTTGACGGGGGGACGAGCACTATAGGTAGGCATTTAACGAAAGATCATCTGGTAGAGTCAGGTTTAGTCCCTGATTTAGAACCTGATCAACAACAATTAATTCATTAACGGGGTGGGAGGGCTTGTTAAGTACGATCCAAAGAATGATCACATTGAATTAACAAAAATGATTGTCGCAGGTTGTTTACCTTTTTCTTTTGCTTCTTCTTCATATTTAATAACATATATTCAAAGAGTATATAATCATTTATTTAAAGGTGTTCCTCGTACTACTTGTAGAGCCGATATTTTTAGAATTTATACTGAGTATGCTATTTATTTGCAACATTTGTTTGCTAACTTTCCATGCCTAGTTAGTTTTACTTCAGACATTGGATATGCTTTAAACGGTAAAGATTATTTAACAATTACTTGTCATTGGATTGATGAAAATTTTAGAATGGAAAAACGTATTATTTATTTTCTGTATGACGATGATCAAAGTCATACTGGAAAATATATAAGCGAATATATTTGTGTTGTTGCAAAATGTATGAATCTTTTTAAAAAAGTACTTACTATATCATTCGATAATGCATCTAATAATATTGTTGTTGTAGATCTTTTAAAAGCGGAATTACAACCGCCACTTCCTGATATATTTCATGTTCGTTGTGCTTGTCATATTTATAATTTAATTGTTCAAAGTGATCTTGATTTATTTGAAACTGAATTAGCTCTTGTCCGAAGAGCTGTTGGAGTTATTCATGGTAATAATAAAAAAAGTAGAATAATAGAATTAAAGAAAAATGTAAACAATTTAACTTGAGATCAAAATTAATGCTAGGTGATGTTGTTACACGATGGAATTATACTTATTTATTTTTAAAAGAACGGTACAAGTATAAAGACCCCATAACACATGTTCAAATACTCATTGTAAGAACGTGATTCATATGTTAACCGACGAACATTGAAAATCAATTTCTGAACTTTTAAAAAATTTACGTAAATTTTACACTGCTACTATTGAATTTTCAGAATTTTATTACCCAATAGTTTGTAATGGTTTAGCTCATATAGCTGAAATTTCATATTTACTTTATGGTTTAAAATCACATGAAATATAAAGATGCAGTTACAGTTATGTTTGAAAAGTTTTAAAAATATTTTTTCCTATTCCTGATATTTATTGTATTGGTGCAGTCTTAAATCCTTCTATTAAAAAAGTAGATTGTCCTAATTTAATATTTAGTTTATATAATTATATGGAAGTAGGTGGAACAGAAACTCCATCTTCAATTGATTGTATAGGTAAACTTGATACTAATTTAAATAAATTATATGAATATTATGCTACATTACATGATAACAACAACTCTGCTACTAATCTTCCTTCTACTTCTGCTTCTATTATGTTTACATCTGCAGGATTTAATGAAGATGATGATGATAATGAATCTTTAGACATTTGAAACACTTTTACAACAACACAACCAATCACAAGTCGAAATTGTGAGGAGCTGCAATTTTATTTACAAAAGCCAACAGAGCCGAAGAAGAACTTCCAACCTTTACAATGGTGGCAGGATAACAGAAGACAATTTCCGATACTTGAAGCTATGACACGGGATATTCTTAATGTGTCTATCTCAACAGTGACATCTGAAAGTGCATTCAGCCAAGTACGAGACCAAATAGGAGACACACGTTACTCATTGAGCGGAGAAACATTAGAAATCTTAGTCTGCTTAAGGGATTAGATCAGATCAGAGAGAAGAAATCAAGGATACGTAGACGTTGACGATCCGGAAGATGAAGAAATCGACAATATTTTAGAAACTGGGAGCAGGAGCACAAGTTACGACCGAACCGGGACTGGAATGAATACTCCAGATTTAGCGGCTATGGATCCACAACAATTCAATGAACCTATAAATTACGAAGAACTTGCTAGAATGATGCATAATATATAAATAAAATTATTATTACTTCTTTATGTACTCTTTTTAACATTATGAATAATGAAAGTTCTAAAGTTTACATCTTATCATTAATTTTTATTTTATTATTTCTTTAGTTGTTAACTTATAAGACAGTTATGTCTACTAATTTAATAAATTAATAAAATTATAACTACAATATAAATTATAACAATATAAAGTATAAAATTATAAACTATAAAATACAAAGTTAACTTTAAAATTTAAAATATAAAACTATATTATATTAATATTACATATTTAATTTGAATTTAGTTTACATTTTCGAAATTTTCGGAACCGCACGGGTCGATAGGAAATCAGGTACTGAACCAGACCGATAAGCCCGATAAGTAAGTAATCCGGATCGGTAATCGGTTCGGAACCGGTTCAACCCGATAAAGACCTAAAGGTCCGGACCGGATCGATCCGGTAGACAGGTATAGTATAAATAACGTTTCATGTTCTCTAAACCAAAAAGTGAAATATGTTTCAAAAAATTATGGCCAAACACATTTCTAAAATTTGAAAAACTTCACTCAAATCAAAATTTTCAAAATATTTTTGGAAATCTATGGCCAAACACTAGCATACCTTTTAGTAACATGCTAAAATGAATAAATAAATGCGTAAATACATACTCAATTTCATACTTAACAGTTAACTCTATCATTAAGGTGGTGTTTGACCAAGCTTCTGAAAGTATTTCTGTTTCTTTGGCCAAACATCCTCTTTTCAGAAGTAGAAACACTTTTTTCAGAAGCCAAAAAGTGTTTCTAGATGGGAAGAGAAGCAGAAACACCAATTTAGTGCTTCTGGAGAAGTCGTTTTTGCTCATTCATTGAATTTTTTTGGATCCATTTACCATTTTCTTTTCACAAAATCCATTTTAATCTCATATAATATTCCATATAAAATAGAAATTTGAGAGTGAGGTAGGGGGTAGGGCGGAGGTAAGAAAAAAATCATTTTTTTTTATAAAAGTAACAAAAAATATGAAATAGAAATTTGAGGATGGGTAGGGCAATGAGGTGGGGGTAGGAGTAGGGCGGGGGTAAGTTATTTTTTATTTTTTATAAAAGTAACAAAAAATATGAAATAAAAATTTGAGAATGGGTAGGGCAATGGGGTGGGGGTAGGGGTAGGGCGGGGCTAAGAAAAAAATTTATTTTTTTATTATAAAAGTAACAAAACATATGAAATAGAAATTTGAGAATGAGTAGGGCAATGGGGTGGGATGAGGGTAGGGGTAGGGGTAGGGGTAGGGCGGGGGTAAGAATTTTTTTCATATTTTCAATCATTTTTTATAAAAGTAACAAAAAATATGAAATAGAAATTTGAGAATGAGGTAGGGGCAATATAGTGGGGTTGGGGGTAGGGCCGTAAAGGGCAAGAAAAAAATTCATATTTTTTTATAAAAGTAAAAAAAATATGACATAAACATTTGAGGATGAGTGGAGTAAGTGTGAATAGGGCGGAGGTAAGTTTGGACATATTTGAGTCATTGACTATCATATTGTCGTTACATTTCTTATGTACAATATAATATTATTTTTTAATTAAATGTTTCAATTATATAATTTTTAAAAAATTATTAAATTATAAAGATATACTAATTTTTAGAAACATATGATAGAAAATAATATTTTAAATAATTTTAAATCTATTAAAAAGAATATTCTAGTAAATTTACATGTTGTCACAAACAGAAAAGCTTGCTTTCGTAAGATTTCTATAATTATAGGTCAAACACTCTAACTGATTCTCCAGAAATAATTTCTGCAGAAGTAATTCTCAAAAACAGAAATACATTTCCAAAAGTTTGGCCAAACATACCCTAAATCACATAAAATTCAAATTTTGAACCCGGTTTCCACCTCTTCTCCTTCACTCATTTCTAAACCCATGGTTAAAAAATCTAACCTCACCACGCCCCTTCCTTTATTCCCCCCACTCCCACTTGCTTTCCAGCATAACCTTATCTTCTCTGCAGTACAACCCCCCCCCCCCCACCCCGCTTACTTTCCAGCATAACCTTATCTTCTCTGCTGTACAACCCCACCCCCCTTACTCTCTCTCACAACTCTTCAAACCCACCTACCCCCACCCCTATCCTTCTTCTTCACCTCTCCACACAGATCTAAACACCCCATGCCAAGATTCCACCATTCTTGAACACCCTTTTACTTTTCAAACATAAAAATGTCAACTTTAGCCCCTCATTTCCGTACAATAATGGTGAACTCACTTCCATTAGAAGTACTAGAACACATCTTTTCAGACATAACATTAGACAAAGACAGAAACTCAATATCCTTAGTATGTAAATCTTGGTATGAAGCTGAACGTTGTTGTAGGAAAAATGTATTCATAGGTAACTGTTATGCTGTTAGTCCTTCAATATTGATCAAAAGGTTCCCAGATATTAGATGTATAAACATTAAAGGGAAACCACATTTTGCTGATTTTGATTTAGTACCTGAAGGATGGGGTGCATTTTTTTATCCATGGGTTGTTGCTATGGCTAAAGCATATCCATTTCTTGAAGAAATTAGACTTAAAAGAATGGTTGTTTGTGATGAGTCATTGGAGTTGATTGCTAAGGCTTTTAAGAATTTTAAGGTGTTGGTTTTACAGTCTTGTGAAGGGTTTACTACTGATGGACTTGCTGCTATTGCTGCTAACTGCAGGTTTGACTAGCATTTTTAGCTGTATTTTTCTTTAAAGATTGCCCCTTTTCAAGTAATTTAGTCCTTAATGGTGAAGAAAGTTTTAATCCTTGCATCTGGGTGTAACTGTACTTGTTTGTAGTTGAGGTGTTGATGAAAGTTTTAATCTTTGTAGGTTACCCTTTTCTGAGTACTTTAGTCCTTAATGGTGAAAAAGTCTTAATTTTTGCAGGTTTGACTAGTATTTTTACCTTTTTCTGAGTACTTCAGTCCTTAATGGTGAAAAAGCTGTAATCTTTGCATCTGTGGTTAAATGTACTTGTTTGTAGTTGAAGCGTTGATGAAAGTTTTAATCTTTGTATCTGGGGTTGAATGTACTTGTTTGTAGTTGAGGGGTTGAGGAAAGTTGTAATCTTTGTATCTGGGGTTGAATGTATTTGGTTGTAGTTGAGGGGTTGAGGAAAGTTTTAATCTTTGTATCTGGGGTCCAACTGTTTTGAGGAAATAGTAGGCTTTGCAGTTGCTGCCATGTGACTAGGAGGTCATGAGTTTCAAGCCGTGGAAACAACATCTGCAAGGTAAGGCTGCGTACAATACTCTTATGGTCCGACCCTTCCCCGATCCCGCGCATTGCGAGAGCTTAGTGTACCGGGCTGCCCTTTTAGTAGATTTTGTGGAGCATTGTTGTCGGAGTACTTTAGCTGTTACTGGTGAAAAAAAATCTTAATCTTTGCTTCTAGGTGTAATTGTTCTTGTTTGTACTTGAGGGGTTGAAGAAATAGTAGCTTTTGTTGAGTCATTGTTGTGTGAGTACTTTAACCCTTACTGGTGATTTTTTTTAATCTTTGCATCTGGGGGTAACTGATTTGAGGAAATTGTAGGTTTTGTAACGATCAAAGGGAAACCACATTTTGCTGATTTTGATTTAGTACCTGAAGTTTGGGGTGCTTATTTTTATCCATGGGTTGTTGCTATGGCTAAAGCTTATCTATTTCTTGAAGAAATTAGACTTAAAAAAATGGTTGTTTGTGATGAATCATTGGAGTTGATTGCTAAGGCTTTTAAGAATTTTAAAGTCTTGTGAAGGTTTTACTACTAATGGACTTGCTGCTGTTGCTGCTAACTGCAGGTTTGACTAGCAATTTTTAGCTGTATTTTTCTTTAAAGATTGCCCCCTTTTAATTAAAATAATTTAGTCCCTGGTGGTGAAAAAAGTTTTAATCTTTGCATCTGGGCGTAACTGTACTTGTTTGTTGTTGAGGGAAGTTTTAATCTTTGCATTTGGGGTTAAATGTACTTGTTTGTAGTTGAGGGGTTGATGAAAGTTTTAATTTTTGCATCTGGGGTTCAATGTACTTGTTTGTAGTTGAGGGGTTGAAGAAAGTTGTAATCTTTGCATATGGGGTTAAAATGTACTTGTTTGTGATTGAGGGTTGATGAAAGTTTTAATCTTTGTATCTGGGGTTAACTGTACTTGTTTGTAGTTGAGAGGTTGATGAAAGTTGTAATCTTTGCATTTGGGGTTAAATGTATTTGTTTGTAGTTGAGGGGTTGATGAAAGTTTTAATCTTTGCATCTGGGTTAAATGTACTTGTTTGTAGTTGAGGGGTTGAGGAAAGTTGTAATCTTTGCATCTGGGGTTAAAATGTACTTGTTTGTAATTGAGGGGTTGATGAAAGCTTTTATCTTTGTATCTGGGTTAAATGTACTTGTTTGTAGTTTTGGGGTTGAGGAAAGTTGTAATCTTTGCATCTGGGGTTAATAGATTTGGGGTTAATAGTACTTGTTTGTAATTGAGGGGTTGAGGAAAGTTTTAATCTTTGTATCTAGGGTTTAACTTTTTTTGAGAAAATAGTAGGTTTTGTGGAGCATTGTTGTCTGTACTTTAGTCCTTAATGGTGAATAGTCTTAAAGAGGTTATGATGAGGTGCATGTCATGTTCGGTTTTGGGGATAGAAATGAGGGAGGAGTGTCACTTTTGAACTTCGCGAAAACTTTTGAGTTGGTCATAGCTAACTCGAGCTTTCGCAAGAGGGAGACACTTGGTGACCTACCGTAGTGCGGTGGCTAAGACCCAGATAGATTATTTATTCCTTAAGAGGGGTGATAGAGGTGTTTGCAAGGACTGCAAGGTCATTCCGGGCAAGAACTTGAATACCCAACATAAGCTTGTGGTTATGGACTTAGAGATCTGGAGAGAGAAAAAGAGGAAGATTGCAGAGGTCAGGAGAGAGAAGAAGAGGAAGATTGCTCTCGATCGACCGAGGATTAGATAGGGAGGCTTGACTGGGGTCAAAGCCCAGGAGATGAATGAGAAGTTGATAGATATGGGGGAGTAGTGGGGACACAAATAGTATGTGGACTAGGATAGTTGAATGCATATGAGAAGCAGCTAGAGAGGTGCTAGGGGTCTCGAAGGGCAACTCTGGTGGACGTAAAGGGGGTTAGTGGTGGAATGGAAATGTTCAAGGAAACGTATAGATCAAGAAGGCGGCCTATGCGGAGCTAGTGGAGAGCGTCGATGAGGAGGAAAAAGTAGGAATAAGGAGAGGTATAAGACATCGAAGAAAGAGCGGTCACGACAGCTAAAACAACAACTTTTGAGCTATGAAGTGCTCGAGTGCAAAGGTGGGGATAGGAAATTGTATATGCTCGCCAAGAAGAGAGAGAGGAAGTCCCGCGTATGGATCAAGTGAAGTGCATCAAGGACGAGAATGACGAAGTGTTGACAGAAGATGCACACATTAGACCGAGATGACAGGCGCACTTTCATAAACTTTTGAATGAAGAAGGGGATAGGGATGCCGTGCTGGGAGTTGGAGCATTCCGAGAGTCGTAGAGATCGAGTATTGTAGGTGCATTAAGGTTGCGGAGGTTGGGGGTTATTCGTAAGATGATGCAAGGTAGAGCGATCGGGTCAAATGAGATTTCGATGGACTTTTGGAAGATTGCCGGGGGAAGGTACGAAGTGACTAAATTGTTTAATATCATATTTAGGACGACTAGGATGCCAGAGGAATGAAGGTGGAGTACAATGGTTCCGTTGTACAAGAACAAGAGTGATATTCAAAATTATAATAACTACAAGGGTATCAAGCTGTTAGTCACACTATGAAAGTTTGGGAGAGGGTAGTCGAGATGAGGATGAGAAGGGATGTGTTGATATCCGAGAATCAGTTTGGATTCATGTCGGAGTGATCGACCACCGAAGCTATTCATCTTGTCAGGAGATTGGAGCAGTATAGGGACAAGAAGAGAGACCTGCACATGGTGTTCATTGATTGAGTCATTGTAGTCTGAGTACTTTAGCCTTACTGGTGCAAAAAAGTTCAAATTTTTGCATCTGGGGTCAACTGTTTTGAGGAAATAGTAGTTTTGTGGAGCATTTTTGTGAGAGTACTTTAGCCCTTAGGGGTCGTTTGGTTCGGAGACAAGTTATGATGGGATTAGTTATGCAGACATTATTTCTTAGGACTGTGTGGGTTGTTGTATTAAAAATAATATGCATTGCATAATTTTTAAACAATACTGAATAGGGTGTATAGTACAAGAATAGTATTGGTATTGTTAATGCCATGATTTACTATGTATAAGATTAGTACTGTATATGGTGTATCGGTAATACTGGTATAGTTCAAGGGTGTAAGCTGACTTTACCCTTACCTTGGTAGTTGGTAGAGAGCCTGTTTCTGATAGATCCTCGACTCGAAAGAAAAGGAAAGAAAAGAATTTGAAGCATGGTGTCAAGAAAAATATGGCAAAGAAAAGTTTTAATCTTTGCATCTGGGAAATTCATATTTAAGGAAGTGATGAAGCAGGCTGGTACTAGAGATGAGTGTATGCAAGAGGAATTCACATTTATCTAGTGAAAGGAACTAATTTTAGACATTTCCTTAATTTACTCATATCACAATAATAGTTGATATTGAGTTTCTTTTTAATCTCTGTTCTTATGGATTTATGATAAGTACCTTTACATTTGGGCCCACTTTTATTTCTATTTCTTGTTTCCCACAGGGAATAGTAAATATAGAAGCAATGCAAGTTACATCTTTGATTGGGTTGTTTCTCTCCCACATTAGACCACTCGTTTATTGAACACCATAAAGACGACTTCCTTCGTTTCAATTTGTTTGTCTTAGTTTGACTGGACACAGAGTTTAAGAAAGTAAAGAAGACTTTTGAATCTTGCGGTCTTAAACTAAAGGATGTACCAAACTGACCTTTAATCTTGTGGTCTTAAAATGCCATGTGGGATATTGGATTTAAGAGTTGCCAAATTAAAAAGAGGCATTCTTTTTTAAACAGACTAAAATGTAAAGTAAGACAAACAAATTGAAATAAAGGGAGTACTATTCCCTTCTCTTAAATAACCGTGGTGTCCGGGCTAGCTTGCGCACACATCGACTAATTCCACAGGATACGTGTCACCTCAACATGTACCAGTTAACTTTGCCTACCAAGGCTAGGACACATAGGAAGACATCACTTAGTGTTTTTGTCTCCAGGATTTGAATCTGATGGTTCTCAACCCACTTCATTGATCACTAGGCCACACCCGAGTCCGAGGGAGTACTATATACATGTCAATCATTGAATGATGGAGCTACTGTTCCCACCTAAAGTAGCAAAATCACTAGCTGATCGTAACCTGGTTACCAACCCTCCATCTCTCCCTTGACATCCAAACCGTGCTTGAAATTTAACCTTCTTCAGATTTGTAATCTTATGTAACTTTGCTGCAGGAATCTGAGGGAACTGGACTTGGGAGAAAGTGAAGTGGAAGATTTGAGTGGCCATTGGCTTAGTCATTTTCCTGATAGCTGCACATCTCTCGTGTCACTTAACATTGCTTGTTTGGCTTCTGAGGTCAGCTTTTCAGCTTTGGAGCGTCTCATTGCTCGCTCTCCTCATTTGAGAACTCTTCGGCTCAACCGTGCTGTGTCCATCGAGAAACTTCCAAAGCTACTTCGCCATGCTTCCCAGTTGGTTGAATTCGGCACCGGGTCCTACTCTGCTGACATACAGGCTGATGTTTCTGAAGTTTTCGTAAACGTATCTCAAGCTTTTTCGGGCTGCAATAAACTCAAAGGCTTGAGTGGGTTTTGGGAAGCAGTGCCAGCCTACTTTCCAACTATATATCCAGTCCACTCCAAACTCACCTCTTTGAATTTAAGCTATGCGACCGTTCATATACTCGATCTTGGCAAGCTCATCAGTGACTGTCACAATTTGCAGCGATTATGGGTAAGGTTTGCGTGTTTTCAATAGTTGAGTCTCAATACATTAACTGTGTTTGTGATAAAATAGATAAGTTGATCATGGTTATCATCCTAATATACCTTCTGAGCATGTTTAGTTGTGAAAGCAAAAGTTTCCAAGAGAAGAAAAATAATCCTTCCTTATTCATTGTTATGCTGATTCCGGTAACTGCCAGGGACCCCGCCGGTTCGAAAGTCAATTGGTTTTTCCGGTCGATTTTTGCCGTGTTTTTTGGTAGTTGCCATTAGTTTTTAAGTTTATTCTGTTAGTTGGACCAAAGGTGCTCCACTTTAGCAAACTTAAGGGGGACTAAAGATGCTCAAGGTTATATTTGAAGGACCAAAATAATCCTACTCTCATAGACAAGGGACAATTTTGGCTAAGAACTCAAATAAACAATGTAGATAAACTTTGGTTTATACAGAGATAACATAGCTAAACGATTATGTCAAGTCAATTCTCTGAATAATTTACTGGTCAGTCATATGGAGAATAACTTAACATTGAAGCTTAATGTTGCATAGTTGTTATCTGGACTAAAGTTTTTTCAGTCATTTAATTCTTGACTATTGGCATGTTTATCTCTCTGAATTAGATGCTTCCATAAGTTTTCAAGTCACTTGGAATGTATGTGACTGCAGGTGCTAGATTACATTGAAGATAGCGGTCTTGAGGAGATTGCCAACTCTTGTAAAGAACTTCAAGAGCTTAGGGTTTTTCCTTCTGATCCATTTGCTCCGGGACCGAATGTATCCTTAACTGAGCAAGGTCTTGTAGCTGTCTCAGCTGGCTGCCCTAAACTTCAGTCGGTTTTATACTTCTGCCGCCAAATGACAAACGCCGCCTTAGTTACTATTGCAAGGAACCGACCTAACATGATCCGGTTTCGATTGTGTATTATCGAGCCTCGAACTCCCGATTACTTGACCCTTGAACCGCTCGATTCCGGTTTCGGTGCCATTGTTCAACACTGCAAGGAATTGCGACGACTCTCTCTTTCCGGCCTCCTTACGGATCGTGTGTTCGAGTACATCGGGGCCCATGCTAAGAAGTTAGAGATGCTTTCCTTAGCTTTTGCCGGGGATAGCGATCTAGGCCTGCACTATGTGCTCTCTGGTTGTGAAAGCCTTCGTAAGTTGGAGATTAGAGATTGCCCTTTTGGCGACAAGGCTCTGTTGGCTAATGCTGCAAAGCTGGAGACAATGCGATCCCTTTGGATGTCTAATTGTTCGGTAAGTTTTGAAGCATGTAAGCTGCTAGCTCGAAAGTTGCCAGGGCTTAATGTTGAAGTCATAGACGAGAGGGGTCATCTGGATACGAGATCGGAAAGTTGCCCAGTTGAGAAACTTTACATATACAGGACAGTGTCGGGACGGAGGTTCGACGCTCCCGGTTTTGTTTGGATAATCGATGAAGATGCAGCTGACTCGATATAGCAACGGGAATTCCTCGGTGGCTTCTGCTTAGGGAAGACTTCTGGTATTAGTTCTATCTTAATCTTTCTCCCGCATTAATGATAAGTTGGTATCTCTTCTTTCTACTTGGACTTTTTTGAATAATGGTGATAAAAATAGTGCACTTGTGATTTTATTGTATATTTCAGGTTTTATATGGTTGAGAAGAGCGAGCATAGGAAGAAGCCAAGTGAAAAACAAGTCAAAAATTTGAAGAAAATGAGAAAACTGGCTAGGATTCGACCTCGACTCATAGTTGGGTTAACTATATTGTTGACGATCGTGTACACTTTCTCACTTTGAGGAATGGATTTGGACGTCATCAATTTACTTGCTTGAGCCTTGTGTAGTTATACTGCTGGTTATTGTGGGATTGAAGCTCGTGTGCTATCGATTTTACCCTTTCTGAAGCGATTCACAACTATTAGTTACGAATAAAGAGGTTAAACTCTGTGTTGTGCTATATCAGTTGGGGGGTGGGGGTGGGGGGTGGGGAGCATGTTCAATAGTGCTATTTGTAGACATGTTGTATCATTATGTATCAGTTTTTACTTTCTCTCGTGACTTGTTCTTCTGGTGAAAGTATCAGTTTTAACCATACTTTCTAGTCATGTATGGTTGAACTTTAGTTGTAATTCTCATTGAAGATTAATGTGAACCAAGTCATTCATTTGAGCAGAGTACATCTCAAATGCATTTCATGACCTTGCAGCATGATGTAAATGGAAACCCATTTGTTCAACCTTTAGAATGTATTTTAGTGTTTTACCATTCAACTTTTGAGTCAGTTTGATAAAAGAACACTTAATTGTTTCAAAGGTTACAAGAAGCGCTCGCCTAAGTTAGTTGAATGTCTGAAAAGCCTACATCACATAGTCATGAGTGCTCATAAGCAGTTTACAACCATTCACTTCATGACCTAGCTTTCGTGATTGAAGTTAGGTGAGTTTGTGATAAGAGTGATATCAAAGCTAGTTTCACCTTGTTTTGAGTTAGTGTTGCACTCGAGGTTAGGCAGTCGAGCAATTGCCGTTCCTGGTGGTGATTGTATATAACACTTTGGATGAAAGTGCACTGACCATATGAGATGGTACTTCATACCAACTTTGACAGAAGGAAGTTTGAAATAGGACCTTAAAGTTAACATCGGCTGTCATATATTTATACTCCTTCCGTTCCATAATAAGTATCATCTTACTAAAAAGAAATTGTCCCAAAATAAGTGTCACCTTAAACAAAACATATTCAAGTTCTCTATTCAAAAAATATTTATTGGCAGGTTCTCTATTCAAGACATAAATATGTGTAATTTGGTAAACTTCTGTTGCATTATAGATATCTTAATATGTGTTTTTACTAAGGTGACTTATTATGGGCGGATGGATTATCTCTTAACTTTGCCACTGACCAAGTAGAAACCTTTACTTGACATAGGTGACACCAATCCTGTATACCTCACGTGTATCTTTCAATTGTGGATGATGTGCCAAATACAAATCAATGGATGACATGTATACTTATTTTAGAAAAACTGTATTCCGTCTGTTCCATTTTATATGACATACTTTTTTTTAGTCAGTCTAAAAAAGAATGACACATTTCCTTATTTGATAATAATTTAATTTTAAATTTTACTTTTTACGCTTAACGAGATTCTATAACCATATAAATATCTTTGTGCATGTTTGGATTGACTTCTGCTTCTGGATACCCGAATTGCTTATGGGTACCCAAAAGTGCTTATGGGTACCCACTTTCGTGAAAATGACAAAATTGACATGTTTGATTTGACTTTTCAGAAGTGCTTCTGGTCTTCAGAAACACTTTTGGCAGAAACTAAATTTTGTAGCTTCTGCCAGAAGCACTTCTACTATTTGTTTCAATTTGAATTTTACCATTTCCTTTATTACCCTCTTTAATTTTCATCAACAACTCTATCCACCCTCATTACCCTCTTTAAATATCTAGAAATAATTAATAAAAAAAATTCAAATATACAACTTTCATTACCCTCTTTAAATATCTAGAAATAATTACTAAAAAAAATACAAATATACAACTTTCATTACCCTCATTAAATATCTAGAAATAATTACTAAAAAAAATCAAATACACTATTCATGTTCTGTTTTAATTAAAAAAATAATCAAATATACTACTAAAGTTGACATTTGTTCATGTGTAATTGTAGATTGGAACTTTAAACTCCTCAAACATCCTAACGTTGTCCGATTATACGAGGATTGTCCTTCTCATTTTTCTATTGTCTTCTTTCAAATACTCTAAATATTACTACTATAATACATTATATTTTGAACAAACAAGAAATAAATATACCCAAGTTGAAGTATCGAATGTTTTTATTATTTTTGAAGAATTACCTGAAGAGCGCCGCGGCTCCTTCGGCGTGAAAAATCACTGGAACTTAGGCGTCGCGGCTCCTTCGGCGAAGGGCCGCGATGCCTAAGTTTTTAATGTAGCTTCTTCATCAGAGATGGATCACGTTCGAGACTTAATCCACAATCAAATTATAGAGTGTAACACCCCATTTTAACCGGAGTCGAAACAGGAGTACTACGTATGGTTGATTCCTAGATGTATTTAAAGGAGTCGCCACCTAATTAATTAAGTGAATTAGGACACTTGATTTATTGCAATAAAAATACTGCATTTGATCTCCATTTAATGGTATGTGAAATTAATGAGATTCTGGATAAGAGTTCTTTATTATCCTAAAGGGAAGGGGTTAGACATCCTTTAAGATCCGCTAACTTACGGTTATCCGTTCAAACCTATGTTAATTATATATTGACTTTTATTCCACCTATTCTAAACGTTTTACATAATTTACAATTAAAATAAATTGCAATACAAAATAATAAAACTAAAATTAAATGCGACATAAGATAAAAATCCGGGACATCTTTTAGCCATTTTTAGGCATTCTGCACAAGATGATCTCCGGGTACCTGCATCAACACTTAATGAAAATGTTAGTAATAGAATAAACAATTTAAAAAAAAACAATAACAAGAATTAATAAGTAAAGCCAAAAATAAATCCGTCTTTTGTACAGGGGAGACCTTGAAAATCAGACGGAGATTCCTTCATCGACCAATATTGCTAAAAATATAAAATAAATAAAACTTTCAGATCCGCGCCAAAACAGTAATAGTTTTAAACACGGAGGGCTCAGATATAAAAAATATAAAGTAGATACCTAAACAAGTGCGATCATGAATTCGCCCCGCCAAAGACATGTTGGTTATCCGGTGTAAGTGGAAGAAATCATCATTGCCCTGAAAGCTTCATTTTATTTTATTTTTCGTCTTTGCAACTGTGGAGGCCTAAAAAATCGACGGATAACTTTTTCATTGGCCAGTGAGTGTAGTATCTTGTTCAAATCAGTTACCAATGTAGTATTTGTTCTAAATCAGTTCAATAAGGTAAATAAAAAGGCAAAATTGTCAAAATCAGTCCGACAACAGTAAAACCAGCGTCGAACAGCAACCACAGACGACGTTTAACATCAACTTAGTATCATTAGACAGAAACGCAAAAACCGACAACAAACAACAGTCACAAGCAGCAAAGTCATAGAGACAGCAGATAAACCCAGCCCAAATCAGTCCAAAGGCAAATCTAACGGAACAGTAAACAGTAGTGGCCATAACCAACAGTCGCCGGAGTTTTCAGAACTCCGGCAAGAACCCAAACATAAGATCAGTCCAAACCAACAATAATGTAAAACGTCAGAACCCGAAAAAAAATAGTAGCATGGGGGAGGCGGAACAATGGTGGTCGATGGGAATTCAGTGGGTAGTGATGTGTCGGTTGTGGTCGACGGGGGTTGGGGTTCGACGCAGAGAGTTCGCTGAAGATCTGGTGGTGCAGGCGACGGGAAATGGGATGGTGGTTCGCGACGGGGTGATGTTAATGGCAGCGGGTAGGGGTGTTGCTGGTGTTGTATGTGTGGTGCTGTGTGTGTGCGTGCGCGCAGTGATGGTCGGCCACGGTAAGGTGAAGAGGAGAGGGAGAGGCGCGGCGACGGGAGAGGGTGCTAGGGCGGCTGAGAGAGTGAGGGATGAGGGAGTTAGGTTTTAAGAAAAATGAGAGGGGTAGACGGCTGGGTTTTAGGGTTCGCCGGAGCTCCGATGTGGATGGCGGCGACGGTTGCTAAGTGAAGAGGAGAGGAGGGTAGGTTAGGGGGGTTAGGAAATGGAGTGTGCGGCTGGGAGTTTAAAGAGAGGGGTAGACGGCTGGGTAGGTTTAAAGAGAGAGGGGTAGACGACTAGGGGCATGTTGGGTGCAGCAAAATGAAGAGGGGAAGGGTTTTTAGAGAGGGTAGGCATACGCCTGTGGTTTTAAAATGGGAGGTAAGGTTTTATTTATAGTGTGGGATTTAGGTTTAGGGTTTTGGGTTTTGGGTATTGGGTATTGAGTATTGGAGGGAAAAGATGAAAGGTGTATTGGGCCTCAGTTTGAGCTTTTTGCCATGATTGATGGTCCAGATTGTGCCTTGGACATGGACTGGTTTGATGAAATGCAAAACGGGTTAATTAAAGAAAAAATATTTAAAGATGCAAAATTATAAAAATGCAAATGCTGATGCAATAATAATAAAATACAATATTTAGCAAATATTTAATGCCTAATTAAAAGTAAAGACGGGATGTCAGTTAATTATTTAAAGAGATGCAAAATTAGTAAAATAAAATGATCGCGCAACAATAATAACATAATATTTGAAAATGTTTAATACCTAATTAAAGTAAAAACATGATGCCAATTTACAAAAATAAAACAACATAGAATGTTAGGTAAAAATATACAAAAATGCCAAAAAATGGTGATTAAAATGTTGTGTCCTAAAATGCTTAAAATTGCAAGAAATGACTAAAAGATGGGTCAAAATTGGGTGTCAACATAGTGTACATGCAAAATTAGTATTGTAATAATATTTAAATACTATTTGCACTTTAAATTAGTATTGTAATAATATTCTACTAATATCTAAGTACTATATTGCACTTTAAATTTTATTATCTATTTGTAATTTTTATTTACATACTTCCATTTATTAGTAATTTTTATTTATATGTATTGACTAAATGTTTATTTTGATAATTCCACATTCAAAAACAATGTTGATCAAAACTATCCAAACATCATTTATTGATAACAATCAGTTTTACATTGTTGCATTAAAAAATAAATCACTTATGCCAGAAGCACTTCTGTCCACCGCCAATTCAAACAGGCCATTTGACTTGTTTTAGACCACAAGATTCAAAATTCTTTCTTTATTTTTTAAATTTTATGCTGAGTCAAAATACATCATATAAATTGAGACGGAGAAAGTAACTCTTTTATGGAATAGAAAAACAGGAAGAAGACCCTCTTCTACTTCTGTAATCTAGCTTTTGATGTTTCTAAACAATAATTAGATCTTAAATTCTGTAGCATTTGGAATTTGATGCTCCCACTCCCAAGTGGTGGGAATATAGGAGCCAAAAATTTTCGAAAGTTTTTCTTTGTTTCTTAAATTTCTTATTCAGCCAATCGAAGGGAGTAACTTTTTCTTTTTTGATGATTTTCAGATCTTTCAAAACTCAAAAAACTAGTTTTTGTTGTTATTAAAATATTTTTTACGCTAATACCACCGAGGCCTGTGTGGACTTCTATTAATAATAAAAACCCTCAGAGAAGAAAGTACAAGTAGAGAGAGTTAGACCTTATCTTAGTAATTCTAGTGAGGGATAAACCCTTCCTTAATAAGCATGTCAAGAATACGGACCATTCCGGAAAAATCAATTATGTTATAATTATCACAGGGTTTATAATATATTTTATGAATTACAAATGATAGATGCAAAAATAATGGTGTGAAATTTGAAAGAAAGTGGAGTAGGCATACTCACACTAGTTCCTTGTAAATGTGCTATTATTTGAAACAAGAAATGGTTCTATCAAATCATGTTGCTTCAAAGTAACTTGATGATATTGCTCAATGTTTTGCAAATCAATATATCAAGCCCACCTTGAGTTGCAAATGGTCATTGTCACAACCTGTTGATCTTGTGGAAGTGGAAAGAGCTCTTGGAGCAATATATCAAATTTCTTAGAGTCGATCTACATGTCTTGCTTTTACTGTTCAATCGGAAGTTACTCCACGTATTGCTTGACTTAAAATGAATAGTGGATTCCTCTTGGATGAGCAGATGCCCTGGTGATATGTTCGTTGATCTAGCCACACTTGAATAATTTCGAGCAACATATTCGTCATCCCCATCCGAACCTTCCTGCATTAGATTTTAACCGCTATTTCAAAGCTATTGCCTATCGGAACAAGTGTAGCAACCTGTGCAACTAAGTTATCTCCTCATATAGAGCTAACTGCAACAACAATAACATACCTAGTGAAGTCCACAACGTGAGGTCTGGAGAGGGTAGAGTGTACGCAGACCTTACATCTACCTTGGTAAGTAGAAAAGTTGTTTCTAAAAGACCCTCGGCTCAAGACAAAGCATAGGCACAAGCAAAGCAAGAGAAATTGTCAGACCCGGACAAGAAATTTAAAGCAGTATGAAAATGATGGTAACAAAAGCGAATAAGTCATGATAAAACATTCTGAAAAAAAAGCAGTAACTCACGCAGATAAATAAGATAAACAAAGTACACGAAATAACATACAACAAAATAAATCAAATGCCAGGGGACTATAAAACAATACTGCGCCTACTAGTATGATAGACTAAGCAGGGCTACAATAATAACACTACAACTACCAGTATGTAAGTGTAAGTAGGACTACGCTCAACTACCTACTATCCTAATCCGTGTCCTCCACAACCCTCTATCTAAGGTCATGTCTGTTGACACCCAATTTTGACCCTCTCTCATATTAATAATCAATAAATTAAACTAATTTATAAACACCGCAAAATAACTCTTATAATAATAATAATACATAAATAAAGAATTTAATAATAGCATCACACTTATATAAAACATTAAATAATTTTTAAACATAAGGTCCGCATTTATTAATAACTCAAAGTAATTTTATAAATATTATTCATAATTTAAACCCACTCATTTCCAATTAAGTAAAACTCAACACATAAAATATTAACACTAAAATTTAACACCTTAAACTAAATCCAAGCTAATAACTACCAGCCCAACCCGCATGGCCCAAAACCCATAAGCCTAGGTTGCCCAACTTTCTTCAGCAAAGTCTACAACCCTTTTATTATCATCCCTTCCAAAAAATGACAGAACCTTAGAACCCTAGCAGCCATTACAATAAACTTACCATCGCCGCCTACACCCAGTCGAGATTCTCGCCGGAGAATCCGGCGTAACCAATCAACCCCAAATCAACAAAAACATCCCTATATTCCCGTCCAAAAACAAATCTCCCAATATCAAAGCCTACCATTTATAATCGAATCAGAAGATAACCAAAATATACCATAAATCTCACACCAAAAATCGCGTGAAAACCTCCACAATCAGTCAGAATATTCCCCAAAATCACAAAGAAATCGCACCAAATCGTTTACTAAAATAGACCCAAAGTTGTCACAAAACTGGTCATAAATCAAAAGCCAAATCAAGGCTATAAATACCAATCGATTTACACTTCAAGGGGCATCTTTTAGCATCCAAAAACCGATAGGCATCGATTTTCATCCTTTAGCAGCAATTAATAATCCAATCCGCAGGCATCGACATCCAAAAAATGATGAAGAAATCAGTCTTAAACATTCGAAATTAGCAAAAAAGAAAGGCCAAGAACCCACAACAACTTAGAATCGCTAGAAGTCATTTTAACAGAAGTTCCGTTTGCAAAGCAGAAACTTCATCCCTCAAATCACATCGCAACTCCGAGTGGATCGACGACTTGATACGCTGCCTCGGTTCGCTGCTCGAAGAAAGTAAACACAACTCCTAATTCTTGATTTAAACTGTCTAATATGATGTGTTTGTGCGGTTAACAATTGTTGGGTTCGTTTTAAGTTGCTTGACATGTTAGTTGGTTTCTTGAATCTGTTAGATCAGTTTTGAGCATGTTTAATTGGGTTAGATGTTTATTCGTGTTTATTAGTATGATTATTAAGCATGATTAGATATGGTATATGAAACATGATTATTGATTGATTACGTTAAGTGTTAACACGTTTAATCTTTGATTATAATTAATAAGCATGTTAAGCTGCTGTTGGTATTCTGTGAGTATTTTATATAACCCCTAACCGAATCTGCTAAAGTGATTATGGTCCTTCTTGCGTGTCTGAGTGGGAAATACCTCTGTTCCGTGATAATCGTCCTCCTGCTTGGTATACCTGTTTGAACTGTGCGTATTGGCCTTCATTTCATGGGTCAGTTCCCTGTATTTGTTAGCAGATTATTGTCTACTTGAGTATTGCGTGAATGAAAGCTGATACTAGTCTGTCTGCATCGCTTCGGCCCGTCATATATTGGATATTGGATAGACCAAGTCCTTTAGGTATAAGAATTAAAAGTTTGGTCTGTTTTCTTGCTTTCTTTTTCTATGAATCTGAAATCGGCATATCTTGGGCTTTGCTTCACATATCCGCATTTCTGGGCTGTATATATGAACCCGTCTCTGTGTTAAAACTGTGATAGTTGCGTTTTTTGGCCTGCCAGTTCTATGAACAACAAATGAACTGACTGTGTATATAAATATCATACCAATGTGCACTTAGTATTTGATAAAGTTTGAGATATGTATTAATCCTTATCTTCTTCTTTATTTACATGAAATGCATCGGAGCAAAAATGAAGAGTCTCATGGCGAGACTCATCAAGAGCTACAACAAATGAGGACCCGCATCTAGGTGCATCCACATTCCCGCCTCAGCACTACTAAGATAAAATAGGACAAGATGACGTCGTCATCCATCTCAACTCATTTTGCTCTCTTAATCTCCTTGCCTCATTCGTGTCTTTTATTTTATTATTTGTAATTTTATTACCTAACTTTGTAATTAATAGGGACATAAAACAATTACCCTTTGAATAAATAAATTGGGCGGGTAATTTTAAAACCAGAAATGCACTTCTAGGCTTGTCATACATGTCTAATCTTTTGCCTAACAATTCACTTTGCATATCTAATCATGAAATTTAGGTATAGATTTTTCTCAATTGCAAAATTAAGTATTTTTCATGCATCATGACATACTTATGTTAATCAAGATTAAGTTAGCAAGTAAATATGTGCATTTAGTTAATAAATCAACTTTGCATCTTTTTTTTATAAATAATATAAATACATACCTTTAAACTTTACATGTATTGTTATAGGATTAGTCTTATAAATCTTTTATCAAAATTCATTCTTTTATAAAACACTTGTAACATTTTTTAAACATGCATTTTCTCTAACATAATAATCAACCTAGGTTTGGCAGGACAACCGCAAGTTAGCGGATTTTAGAGGATGTCTAATCCCTTCCCTCTAGATTAATAAAGAACTCTTACCCAGAATCTTACACAAGTTTTGCAGACCATTAAAATGGAGTTAATGTTAACTTTAACCTAGTTGACATTAGGTTTCCTAATTCACCCAAACTAATTAGGTGACAACTCCGCGAACCCTTTTAGCATATTTTTGCATTTTTTTCTAACCTTTTAAAGAAGGAATGTCGCGGTCGAAAAAGGACGTGACAACACTCAGTAAGTTGGACCTGCGCCATATCCCGTCTAATCATCTTTCCACAATACTTTTTCAGCCTACCTCTAACCCTTCTGAACCCGTCCATAGCCAACCTCTCATACCTCCGCACTGAGGTATTTGTGCCTCTTCTCTGCTCATGCCCGAACCTTCTCAACCTCGCTTTCCACATCTTATACTCCACTGAGGCCACTCCCACTCTATCTCAGATGTCATAATTTCTATTCATATCCCTCATTGTATGCCCACACATTCATCTCATCATCTTCATCTCTGCAACTTTCATCTTTTGGATGTGCAAAGTCTTGACTAGCCAACACACCGCTCCATACAACATAGTCGATCTAACCACCACCCTATATAACTTGTCTTTAAGTTTTGGTGGCACATTTTTATCGCACAAGACTACATATGCGAGCCTCCATTTCATCCATCCTGCACCAATATGATGTGTGACATCATCATCAATCTCTCCATACCCTTGGATAATAGACCCGAGATACTTGAAACTTCCTTTGTTTTGAATGACCTGAGTACCAAGTATCACCTCCATGTATGTCTCATGGTCGCTCCCATTACTGAACTTGCACTCAAAATATTCTGTCTTGGTCCTACTCTGTTACACCCCGTAGTTCCAGAGTATGTATGTGAGGACATACATACGAGAATATAATACTAAGTTCAAAAGGGAAGAAAATTTTGAATATTCCGACGGAAAATATTCCGAACCTCGTGAAGAAAAAAGGTGTTACGCCCCGTAATTGCAAGAGAATAAGATGAGAACGTACGAAAGGAAATGAGATTTGAATTTGAAAAGATAAGTTGGCAAAAATGTTTTTAGACAGATTTTCAGTCAACTTTGGAGCGGTATATCTCCTAGTATACTAAGAGTTTTTAGGTATTTCAAAAGCCTAGTATGAAGTTCGTTGAGTCTAGTTTCCAACGCAACAAACCGCTCGTCGATAGGACATCGGAGTAGAAAGTTATGGACGTTAGAAGTCTCGTGACGCAGGAGGTACCTGGTAGTTAGCTTTCGTACTTGCCCCGGTCATTGGCGTGACGCAGGAGGTACCTGGTAGTTGGCTTTCGTAATTGCCCCGGTCAGTTATTTATCGTGTTATTTGCTTGGACATACTGACACGTTGGGTGGCCCACGGGTATTCTTCCATTATTATTGTCGTTCCATGGACTAGCTTTCCATGAGGTTTAGTGAAGTAGGCAGGATCTGGTAGTTGGCTTTCGTACTTGCCCCGGTCATTGGCGTGATGCAGGAGGTACCTGGTAGTCGGCCTTCGTACTTGCCCCGGTCAGTTTTATGGCGAAGTCTCGTGACGTAGGAGGTACCTGGTAGTTAGCTTTGACTTGCCCGGCCGACGTGACGCGGGAGGTACCAGTAGTTAGCTTGTGATTGGCCTGGCCACCGTGACGCAAACGACCATGCTTACCCTGATGAGAGGTTCCGGGGGCATGCGACCATGCTTTAGATACTCTCCCTGGTCATATCTCGTGATACGATAGGCTCTGGTAGTTGGCTTTCGTACTTGCCCCGGTCAGCTTCGTGACGCAGGAGGTACCTGGTAGTTAGCTTTCGTACTTGCCCCGGTCAGTTTTATGATGCAGGCGTAATCTGGTAGTTGGCTTTCCTACTTGGCCTGTATGCTTTTTATGACACATGTGGGACCTAGTGGTCATGTTTACATATTGGTGTTATATTATATCATGGACTGCCGGCAGTGAGGAAGGAATTCCACGGGCACGCTTGATATTATGGGCGTGAGACCCATGATTATATTTGAGTGATGACTTTGAGGGCATGCGTCCCCGACTTGACATGACTGCTTATATATTGTGTACTGTGTTTTGGTTATCATACATGTCTCCTGTTTTATATAGACTGTTATGATTTCATTACAATATTTTCAGTTTCACATACTGTACTGTTAGATCGACCTCCTCGGCCGCGTCACGCCGCAGTAGGTACACCGGTTGTTGATCCTCGCTCTTAGGATCACAGTTCTGCGTTTGGGAAGCTCCGTTTCTCCGGAGGCTTATCTTTTAGTATAGATTCCCTGTCATTGTAGATATTTGTACATTCAGGGGTATGGCGGGGCCCTGTCCCGTCATAGTTGTTATAAAAACTCTTAGAGGTCTGTAGTACTGTTGTGAGTTGGGCTTGTAAAGGATAACTGTTCGGGTTTTATATATACACATGCTGAAAGGCGACCTATCGGTTGGCCTGTTTCCTATTTTATATTGTTACATGTTTTCGAGTTTTATTCCGCTGATTTTCTCTGATGTATTATCACTAGGGTGCCCGGGGCAAGACACCGGTTGCGGGCCCGAGGTCGGGTCGTGACATACTCAGCCTGAACCCTTTAGACTCTAGAGTCTGCATCCAAACATCCAACTTAGCTTTCACTCCGCTGCGAGTCTCATCATTCAGGACTATGTCATATGCGAATAACATACACCATGACACCTCTCATTGAATTTATCGCGTCAGTCCATCCATCACCAAGGCAAATAAAAATGGGCTAAGAGTTGATCCCTGGTGCAACCTCATCATCACTGGAAAGTGCTTCGAGTCTCCTCCTACTGTTCGTACTCTGATCTTGTCTCCCTCATACATATCCCTGATCTCCCTAGTGTACGACACATGTACACCTCTAACCTCCAAATATCTCCATAGAATATCTCTATGAACTTTGTCGTATGCCTTATCGAAGTCGATGATCGGGCGCATAGTGACTCTGAGCAGGTTTTTCTCTCGATCATCAGAAAAGTGTCACAGGTTCTTTACACTTCTAAAGAAGAAGAACAATTTTGTTTGGATGCCCGAATGTCAACATGCCCTACGGGACCTGAAAACTTCCTTATCTAAGTCTTGCTCTAATGTCAAAACTAAAAGACGGAGAATAATTACTCATATATCTTGCGGTCTTGGAGGTAGTAGTAAGTGTAGTTCTGGTTTGGGAAGAAAAAGGTACATAATATCTTGTCTATTATGTAAGTAGAGTAATGTCAGGGGACGAGACTCGGTACCTATTATTTGAAAGATTGACTTTTGCTTTAGTTATGTCATCACGAAAGCTTCGACCATATTTTCAATGTCACACAATTGCCGTAGTAACCACGTTATCACTTAAGAATGTGTTACATAAGCCCGAGCCTTTCAGGCGCCTGACTAAATGGGTGGTAGAGTTAAGTGAATTTGAAATTAAATATAGATCTTAGACTACGATAAAGTCTCAAGTCCTTGTGAATTTTATGGATGATTTCAATCCGGGAGTAACCTCATAGGAGGAAAAAGAGGCTATCTTAGTCTCGGGGACTGCCCCTGGATCTGGGCTATCTACATAGGTGATTCCTCCAACGTCAAAAGGACTGGCCTGGGAGTAGTATTGCAGATTCCTATCGATAAAATTTTAAGGTACGCATTTATAGTACTCCATTAAGTAACAATGAAGCCGGGTATGAGGCTTTGATTACAGGTTTGGAACTAGCCAAGGGCCTAGGCTCCCAGATTATTGAGGTCAAGTGTGACTCGCTGATGGTAGTGAACCCAATCCATAGAGTGTTTGAGGCCAAAGAAGAACGCATATCAAGATACCTCGAGAAGACTCTAAAGCTTTTGTCTCAGTTTGAAGAATGGATGGTGGTGTACATAACCTGAGAAGAAAATATAGATGCATATACACTTGCAAATTTAGGCTCCAGCATAAAGGCCGAGGGTTCTAAAATTGAGTTAGTTATTCAGTTGTTGAATTCGACACTGGATCTCATTGGTTACGATGAAATGAATTCAACCAGCCTAACTTAGGACTGGAGGAATAAGTTCTTGGACTAACTCATAAATGAAAAGCTCTCGGAGGACCTGAAGGCATCCAGAGCTCTGAGGACCAAAGTCGACCGTACTATGCCGTGGATAGAAAACTTTATTAAAGGTGTTTTATGGTCCCTTATCCCGGTGTATAGGCCCAATGAAGTTTACGTGATCTAAGAAGTCCATGAAGGCCCATGCAGAAACTTTTAGGGAGCATAATCCTTTATGAGGAAGCTTATGAGAGCCGATTATAATTGGACCTAGATCGAGAAAGACACAAAAACGTTCGTGAAAAAATATGATAAGTGTCAGTGTCATGCACAGTTGTTACACCGAGTGAAGAATTGTATCCGGTGGTATCTTCATAGCCGTTCATGAGGTGGGGGATGAACATAGTCGTACCATTGCCAGTGGCACCAGCACATGTATGTCAAATTATCTTTATGATTGACTATTTTTCTAAATGGGTTAAAGCTGCAGCTTATACAAAGATACGGGAGAATGAGATAAAGGATTTTATTTGACACCACATCATCTGTCATTTTGGTATCTTGAATGAGATAGCTTGTGACAATGACCGGAATTTTATTGAAGCCAAAGTCACAAAGGTCCTAGATGACTTAAACATTAATCATATCACCTCTACTCCCTATCATTCTAGTGCAAATGATCAAGCAGAATCAACAAACATGACTATAATCTAGAACTTAAAGAGGAAGTTGGAAGCAGCAAAAGGAAACTTGCCTTCCATGCTACAAGAAATATTATGGGCATATAGAACCACGACAAAAATGAGTACCGGAGAAACTCTTTTTTCTTTGGTCTACGACACAGAGACCTTGATTCCGATTGAAGTGGGAACTCCTAGTTTGAGGTACCTCCGGACTGAGGGCAAATCAAATGCAGAATCAATATTCGTGTACTGGATTTGCTAGAACATCAGAATCTTACATACGTTCGGATGGTAGCCCCAAAGTAAAGAATGGAATGTTACTATAACCGGTGAACAAATTTCTGACACTTCAAACTCAGAGACTTGGTGCTCAGGAGAGTAACTCAGAGTATCCGGGAGCATAATGTATGGAAATTAGGTGCAAATTGGGAGGGACCGTACACGATCATCGGTATTGCTGTAAATGAGCTTATCAACTAACTGACCAACAAGGAAACAAAATTCTTAATAATTGGAATGTAAGCCATTTGAAGAAGTACTATGTAGTGGTATAGTTCATGCGCTGCACTCTTTTTCCCTTTATCTGGTTTTTATCCCAATTAGATTTTTGCGACAAAGTTTTTAATGAGGCAACACCATGAAATAGACATGATAACTGTATTACTACCGTTGAGAGCTATCCAGTGTCCAGGTCTTCACAGCATGAACTCTCAGGCAATAGGGCCATATACACACATCCCAGTGATTGAAATTTTACAAAATTTTAACACTTCAAAGAAAAGCACTCGATACTGGAGACTGTCCAGATGTTCAAAATGTATGTAACCAGACTGACCACACTAGATGGCAGTCGGGCTATTCTTGCACTTGGCTTCACATTTATAAGTTAAAAGAATAAATAAAAATTTCATTTTATGATTAATCCGTTCCATCAAGAATATAAAAACGTATGTTATTTTAAACATATAAAAAATTTCATGCCATAATGAATAGGAGACGTCCTATTATACAACACCATTAAAAATAAAGGCCCTCTCTTGTTAAAAATCTTAACAAAAATAAAATTTAAAGCTCCGAATACAAAAAGTACCAGAGTTGCAAGTTGACCGAAACCAAGGCAAGTCCGGAACTAACTAAGAAAATAATGAGAAGACCCGATATAAAATGAAAATACATATTTCGAAATAAAATTAAGAGAAAGATAGTAAAAAGCTCCCGAAGTTTAGTGTTTGTCAATCGTAAGGTAAATTTTGAAGGAAAGTTCCAGTTTATGAAGCAAAAAAGTCACAGGATTGTAGAAGAAATAAGGACTTGCTCCTAAAAATGAAAAGCATAGAATATAAACCTTAAGCATAATTTTGAAAAAGGAAAACTTTTTCATTCATATTTTCTGAACTGAAATCAATCCGGTTACAAAAGATACCAACCAGGTCTAAAAGTGGCTCGGTAATAAAAATAAAAATAAAAATAAAACTCATACGAAATGTTACGGTCTGCTCGTTTCATGGACCGCCTGGGGTATTTCAAATGTTACTAACAAAATAAAATGATCAAAAGATCAAACAGGGGGTCATCACTATCATCACTAGCTTCCACATCTTAATCTTCTCTACCTCCACGAAGAGTTTCCAATGATAGCTCAGTATCATGGAGGTCAATTTCTGCCTCCAGGAGTTTAAAAGGGATGTCAACCCCTGGTTTGGTGGCTTCTTCAAGGGTATCCACACTACTCTTCTTTACAACTAGATCTCTCTGAAGCTTTCATCTTTGACATTTGACATGGAGTTTAGTGATGGTGTGCTCGGAGGCATTTAGCCGCCCATGAGCCTATGTCAATCTTTCTGCCAACCTTGTCGTCCTCCCTTGAAGGGTCACATAGAAAGTGGTTAAAATCTGAAGGAAATTCTCCCGGTCCTATAGTGAATCGACAACACCCTGCAGACGTAGCCGGAGGAAGACTTTAAGAGAGCCCGGTCTCTAAGATCATCTATGAGGTCTGCTCGAAGGTGATGAATTTCCTCCTTCAACTTCTTTTCCTCATGAGAAGAGCCCATTACCTTAGCCAAATCCGCAGTAGAGAGAGCGGTGACATGTACCTAGATAAGGAAATATTGGTCGGTGAGGAAACATGAGCATCTGAAGAACAATTGAAAGGAGGAGATATTTTACATGCAAGAGCAAGTCTGCAAGGTGTGCAAGAGAAGATTCTAGAGTACCGTTAGGGGATTTCCAGGGGAAGAAGAAGATGTCCCAGCCTCAGTACCGAAAGTGGGGATGAAGCTATGCTTATAAGGGTCATCAGGAGGAACAATTATCTACATCTCCGGAACCTCGCCTAGGGGGCTACCGGGGGTAGGTGCTTTCATCATTTATCCTCTCTTCATCATCAATCCGAATGATGCGCGCTTGTGCCTCTGCATGTACTTATTTCCAATACTCAGTGATCCGACGACAATTTCTAACTCGGGAAACAATTCTCAATGGGGTCTGGGGAGTTTCTTTTCGAGTTTTTCGCTTCCGATTGCTAGAACCAGACTGAAGAATGTTAGACAAAACAGTTGCGCTGGACGACACCTTCTGGGCTGCAAATTTTCTTGCTGTGAGCCCTGCGGATATAATAACGAGAGTAAAAAGGAACTCTGGGAAATCCGGGCTGAACCTTTATAAAATGGTGAGTTAGGATTAAGACTTATCATTTTATGTGACGTTATTTTTTAGGAGTTAACATCAAAGTGCCAAGACTTTCTGTCGATGTGAGCCTTTAGGAAAGCTCATTCTGTTACATTTATTTATATTTAGATAAATGTAATGATGATTGCATAAATGCCGGCCTTAAGGGATCACAAGGAGAATATTCAGTGTCTCCATCTGATATGGATAACTACGCACATTCAAAGGACAAAGATGATTAGATCTTGAAAGTGACCTCTTCCTTTATGTTTTAATAAATAGTTATGTATATTGATAGTATATATTTACGCTATCAATATTCAAAATTTTCCTTTTGGCCGTAGATTTGAGGTTGATATTTAAAACTTAGAAATTTTGAAAATTTGAAGTGGTGTTTGAACATGCATTACTTGAAAAAAAAATTCAAGTTTCGTGAGTAGAAGTGAAATTTCTCCCAAAAATTGGCCTGAGCCAGTTTTTGAAACTTGAAAATTTTGAAGTTGGATTTTTGGAACTAGAAGTTGTGTTTGGACATGTATTTCACTTTGAAAATATTTGAAGTTTTGTGAGTGAAAGTCCAAAAAACCCAAAAATTGTTCTGAAGCTGTTTTTGGAACGTGATTTTTTTTTGAAGACCGGCTTTTAAAATTTGTTCTAAAATCTATGGCCAAACGCTAGCTAGTAAGACAAATGTTTAAAATCTGATAAAATTTCATGACAAACAAATATTTGAAGATAAATTTTTAAAATTTGATCCAAAATTTATGGCCAAACGCTAGCTAAATTGTTCGTCTTAGATTTTCTACAGTACTTAAATTAAAATTATAAGAATTTATTTATTATGCTTGAGAGTTTCAATTAATTTATCGGATATTTAATTATTGCCTATCACCTACCACTAATAATAACTCTATCTATTAAGAGTTTTTAGACGTTTGAAAATAAATTATCTAGCATTATCTTTGTCTTTTAGTGAGTTTTAAACGTTAATCTCCAAAAAATTCACAAACTACTTTATTGACCATTAAGTCACATTTTCGAGTATAAATATTTTTTACTTTCATTAGCATTTTTGCAAAAAAAATTATACAATTGAATCATGATCTTTTACTAGTTGATGTAACGTAAAACTTTTATTAAATTTTTACTTAGATTGGAGGACAATAACTGAATGAGTCTGGAACTTAAATGACCCACAAAGTAACGAAGTGAACAAAAATACCTTAATAAAAAAATAGTGACAAAACTATTTTTTTTTGCGTAGGAAATTCATGCGCAGAAGGGGTTAATATAGACCCTAACATACTTAAGCCATTTTCGAGTGACTTTCACCAACTTCATTTTCACTCTTTTACCATATTTTAGCCCCTTGAAAATCATATTTTAAAGTTCCGAAACGTCAAATTTTACTATAGAACCAAATGTTTGTGGTTGCGGTTATTATTGTAAGCTCAGAACATCAAGGATTTAGCTCATGTTAAATAGAAAAACAGATGGGTTCTTGCAATAATTATCATGTCAAATCAAGTACAGATGAATAGATGAATAATTGATTGTAAAATACAATAATTTATTACGTAATTGAACTAAAAGTGACCATTTAAAAAATGTGGGCTGTCTAGGGTCATATTAATCCCTTTTGCGCAGGAATTTTCTGTGCAAAAGGACTTAACGTGTTGTTACGGTTAAGTCCTTTTGCGCTGGAAATTTTTGCGCAAAAGGTAGTCTTGTCACTATTTTTATTAGGATAATTTTTATTCACTTTGTTACTTTGTGGGTCATTTAAGTTCCGGACCCATAATTGAATCTGTCTATGAGTTAAGACGCATAGGCTGATGCAATCTTTCCTCGTCAGTTTAACTTAACTCAACACTTCGATGCAAAATATATATAAATTAAAAATTTAATAATATTAAATTCTGAAATAAAATTTTAAATTAATATGTTCTTCAACCTAAGAATTTCAACCATCAGCTCATCAAATATAAATCTTAATGATAGTGGAACTACTTAAAATGATCGACCACCAAGAGATGGATAGGTTTAGGGCTGGACAAATTTCAGTCCGGATCAAAAAAAGGATCGAACCGATAAATACGATCCGGTATTCAATTTTAATTTTCTGAAAATTCGGTCCTCGATCCGGAAAGGGTTGGTCCGGTTACCCTATTGTGCAACCAAATTCGGTCCAGATCGAAAAAAGGACCGGACCAACCCTGTTCAGATCGGATCGAATCGGACCGATAAATTCGATCCGGTCTTCGATTCTAATTTTCTAAAAATTCGATCTTGAATTCGGTCTAGATCGGTCCGGTCCGATTTTGCAGCCCTAGATAGGTTGATGATACCCTTACACCCTTAATCATGTTTCAGATAGACCTCCACTTAAAAAAAGACAAAACTTTTTTTAATTTAAGAAAAAAAAAGAAGAAAATCTTGTAGAGAAAAACACATTTTACAGTTAAAAAAACTTTTTTTTTCTATCTTTAGAAAAAAAACAGTTAACCTGAACAAAATGAAACAAAAAATGAAATAGTATATAACACCAGAACCATGTTCATTCTTTTCTCTCTCTCATCAAATTTTTGAGCTAAACTGAGATCGCACTAATTCGATCCAAAACTTCACAATATAT
This sequence comes from Przewalskia tangutica, assembly GCA_029844215.1. Lineage (NCBI taxonomy): Eukaryota > Viridiplantae > Streptophyta > Magnoliopsida > Solanales > Solanaceae > Przewalskia > Przewalskia tangutica. The sequence continues at coordinate 1,363,884 of CM056728.1, forward strand.
ATTAGAAATTGAAAATACTCTGAGCTTTTCAATTACAGTTTATCTTTTGGGTACCATTTTTTTCTTCTTTTTTTGTTGAATTTATTTATTGTTAAAAAAGGTCAACTTGGTTGGTAAAAGATTGTTTTTTTTACTGTTTTGATCTTGTTGAGCAGAAAAAGTTTGTGGGTTTTTGCTATATTGTAATTTGTGAGAGTAATCTTGAAATTCCTTTTTTTTTCTATGATTTTGGTTTTGTTTTATTTTTTTCTGGGTTTATGTTGTTTCATGTTGTAATTTGGTGAAATTTTATTTATTTTGTTTTTATTTTAGTTTTTTGGGGTAATTTGGGGGTTTGAGAGTATTCTTGAACCTATGATTTTGGTTTGGTTTTGAAGCAAGTTTTTGTTTTGTTTTCTGGATTTTTGTTGTTTTATATTGTAATTTGGTGAATATATTTTATTATAGTTTTCTGTAGTTGAAGGGGCTTAGGAGTTTGAAAATATTCTTGAAATTCCATTTTTATTTGGTCTTGTTTTATTTTTTCTGGGTTTTTGTTAATCCATGTTGTAATTTGGTGAAAATATTTATTTTATTTTTTTAATTTTATTTCTTTGGTAGTTGAAGAAAGGGGCTTGAGGGTTTGAAAAATCTTGATATTCAATTTTTCTACAATTTGATTTGGTTTTGAAGAAGTATTGTTTTAATTTTTCTGTTTTTTTTGTTGTTCCATGTTGTAATTTGGTGAATACATCAAAAAACAACAACATACAAGTCCCACAATGTGGGGTCTGGCGAGGTTAGTGTGTACGTAGACCTTACCTTGGAAGGTAGAGACCATGTTGTAATTTGGTGATAATATATATTTTAGATTTATTTTGTTGTAGTTGAAGTAAGGGGCTTGAGGGTTTGAAAAATCTTGAAATTTCAGTTTTTTGTTGAATGGTTTGTGTAGAGAGTTGGGATGGAAGAAAGGGTTAGTTTTTAGTATTTGGTGTTTAAAGCAGAAATGAAGGATACTAAGCTTGAAGAGGGAGAAGCTTGTGATGATTCAACCGTTGACCTTTGTGTAGAGAGTTGGGATGGAAGAAAGGGTTAGTTTTTAGTATTTGGTGTTTAAAACAGAAATGAAGGATACTAAGCTTGAAGAGGGAGAAGCTTGTGATGATTCAACCGTTGACCCTGATATCGCACTCTCCTATATTGTATGTTTTTCCCTTCCTTTTCCTGTTTTACTTTTCGAATATTACATTTTTGTTAATGAATGTTACATGTCAGTAGAAAACGTAGAGAATATCTAGTATTTTTTGCTTTATCTTGTGTAATAGTGGTCCTAGATGAGCTTAAATGGAGCGATATGGTCCGTGTAATTGTTGTTGTGGTACTCCCTCCATTCTAATTTATGTGATACTCTTTCCTTTTTTAGTCATTCCCAAAAGTATGACACCTTTCTATATTTAGTAGCAATTTAATTTAAAATACTCATTTTACCCTTTAATGAGATAAGTAGTAGTCATACAAATATCGATCTTAGGCTTAGTTTAGACCACAGGTTTCTAAAGTCTCCGTTGTTTCTTAAACTTCGTGCCTAATCAAACAACATCACATAAATTGGGACGGAGGGAGTAGTATATTATGTAGGGATGGATATATGTCAGTAGAAAATGTAGAGAACTTCGAATATTTTTTGTTTTTATCTTGTGTAATTGTCAATATCCCTTTTGTGATTTAACTTACCAAAAGTATCATTCTACATTTAATTCTCCTACCATCTTGGCTTTCTTTTATTCTCTACTGGCTAAAACTAGCTGTTGCAACAACGAGTTTTGCGTACAATTGTATTTTGCACTTTCCAGCTTCTCACACAGCTGCTCTCTTATTCTTTCAAGGATGAGAAACTCCAAGATGTTTTGGGGCATTTTCAAAAGGATTTTGAGGATGGAGTTTCATCTGAGAACTTGGGTATTACAATGGCATATTATTAGAAATCGAACTGTGCAGTTATGTGCTTCTGCCTTGAATAAATGACTATTGATTTGTATGTGTTGCAGGGTCAAAATTTGGTGGATACGGTTCGTTTTTACCTACCTATCAGCGTTCACCTTCTTGGACTAGTACAAGGACTCCACCAGATGCCTTCAACAATAACATATCAATGTCACCGAGCAATTTGCGCCCAGAGGTACCTTCTATTGAAGCTGTGTTTTATCAAGAGAAAATGGCAAAAATGGTCTCTTATCTTTGGTAGTAGGTTCAAATTAGTCCCTTAAGTATCATCGGAGCAGTTTCAGCCCTTTAAATTTGTCAATAATAAGCACTTTTGGTCTCTGTTAAATATTGACCAAACTCTAATTGTTAACATTAGCCGGAATGTGAAAAGAAGAATTTAACCAAAAATACCAGAAATTTCCTGTCAAATTTCCAGAGACTGCAACATAAAAAACTACACCAGACACGAAAAATAATAGAAATTGCACCTCAAAAAGTTACATCGGACTCTTGAAATAGACCAAAATTACCACAATGTGGTATCATGAAATAACACCCAACAAAGGTGTGTTTGCCATGAATTCCACACCCGCAATGGGTGTGTTGGCATTTCAAAAAATAAGAAAAAAATAGACCAAAATTAACATAAACTACAAAATCTGTACTTCCAAATGTGAGTTCCCATTTAAATATTTTCTATCTCACAGTCCGAGTATTAACAATCAGAGTTAGGTAAATATTTGACAAATACGGAAAGTGCTCACTTTTAGCTAACTTAAAGGACTAAAACTGCTCAACTGACGGACTATTTTGAACCACCTATCAAAGATAAATGACCATTTTTGTCATTTTTTCGTTTTATTAACAAGTATAATTGCTTTCCTCACATTGATTTCTACTTTGACTAAGGAATATGCATGATCTTGTTATGCAGGGTGATCGTCGACCCTCATTAGCTTCTTCATCCACTTCTCTATCAGGAAGGCCCCCAGCATCTTCTGCCTATTCATCGACAATAGTACCTGCACTGAAGGCTCCAGCAGCTAATGGGAAAACAAATCCAGATGAAGACTCCACTTCAAAAAGTGAAATAGTCAAGAAGCCAACAAATCTCTCAGACAAGAAAACTCCCAAGTTGCATAACAAAGTTGGTATTGAAAACTTGTCAACTCAAAAGAAAGCTGAAATCTACAGCGGGCTTGGCCTTGATAACTCTCCATCATCATCGCTGGATGATAGCCCAATGAACAATGAGGAGTTATCCCATGACCTTAAGGATTCCCGATATGAGTCTCCGACAAGTATACTTCAGGTGAATGCTCTCACCCCTCTCCTATAAAAGCAAATATTTACTTTTTAATACTTATATTTTAATATACTTAGTTACGGATATACCTCATAAGGGGTGTAAGTGTAGGATTCTCATAGTATAGGGGGTGCAAGTGTTTGATTTTAATATACAGGGTTGTATCCAAAACTGTGTCATATTATAGGGGTGTTTACTGTAATTAGCCCTTTTCTTTATTGTATTTCTTCCTGTTTTGGTCAACTTGACCTTGATTCTCCGTTTTTTTCGTCCATGTGTTGAGGCAGATTATGACCTCATATCCAATGCATGTTGGCCTATTGTTATCCCCACTTTCGGATGATTTGATTTACTTAACTGAAAAGGGAAAGCTCTGGGGGAAATGTGGATCCGAACGTATGATCCAGGAAAGCTTAGAAACTTCTGTCACATTAGTAAATGGAACTCATAATGCAAATAGGAAAGCTCCAGAAGCTAGAGAGAGATATAGAGACTTCTTTGTGGACATAAAAGCCGAGGAGGATGATGATGAAGCTGGTTTACAAGAAATTCAGTCACCAGAAATGCTGAAGGTTTCTGATGCTGCCGGTAATAAAAGTTCGGTTGAACATAACAGTTCGATAAAGGAAAGAGTTAGTGTTGGAAAAACTGAGAAGCCATGTTCATCTGGGGAGTATCCGATATTGGCTTCAAATGAACCAACTTCCATTGATGCTTTGCATGCCAGCCAAGAGAACCCAAATATTGGTGTACAAACTACCTATTCCAGCGGGAAGACAAGATATGGATTAAAAGGTTCATCAAGTGGAACTAAACAAGATGGCTCACAACACTTGGGCCTTCCAAATAGCTCAGTTGTAGAGAAGAAGAGACATAAAAACGAAAAGAAGAAAAATTCTCTTGACAACCACTCTGATGGAGGTATTTATTCATCTTTAGTAGTCATATTTTGAAATTGTGGCATTCTGGTACTTTTCTTTACTTTCTGTCTGGGACGTTTGACAGGTAAGAGGACGAGCAACATAAGTGAGGTGGAATTAGATGTATCTTCAAAAAAATTTAAGCGAGACAATGCACATGATGACGAGAACAGGATCTTTTGCTCAAGCAGTGGTTTGTCACATAACGTGTCAGGGAAGATTCAGGATAAATATAACAACAGGGATTCAGAGGATGATTCAAAGAAAGACTTGGTTTCAACAAAGAACCCAGAAGCCCATATTTCAGATGTGTCAATGCATATGGAGAAGTGTGACGATAAAGATTCTTCGACGAAGAGAAAAGGGAGCGAACTTCGAGATTCCATGACATGTAATCCTCAAGATTTTATGGAAAAGAAATCAAGGGTCTCCAAGTCTGACCATAAAGAGACTAGCACAAGCAAAGGTAGTGCTGGAACAAGTCAAGTTAAAAAGGAACAGCAGGCTACGCAAGATCTGGATAGCACTCTATCTCTGCAGAGTGTAAAAGCTACAGATTCTTCAAAAAGGGATCTATGCAATTCGCGGCCTTCTGTTGCTGCCTCTTCAGCCTTCCCCTCTTCTAGTCCTAAGAGGTCTTTTAATGGTGAAAATAGTGGCTTCTCCAATCAATCCAGTATGGTTAAGAAGGAAAATGCCTGCAATGGCAAGGGTTGTGATGTAGAGTTCTCTGAAGCTGATTTGGAGGACAAACATGTTCATTGTGAATCAGATAAATCAGGTACAAGAGTCAAGGCAAAGACCATAGTTTCTGGTTATCCAACTCATCAGGATGCTGATGTAAATGCTTGCAAGACAGAAAACTCAGACCAAGGCTCTGATAAGGAGAGAAAGAATGACCATCATAGTGGGTCTGTCTCAAACGGTAGAAGAGGTTCCTCGTCATGGCATAAAGAGAAGAATCGAGCTCCGAAATCTGATTCAGACCAATGTAAGACCAAAAATCCTGATATTTGTGTTGAAGTGTGTGTCTATCTCATCTAAAAGCTGAAGCTGTTAGAGAGAATGTACCTTTATTTACTTAATTATATTCTCAACAATTTTAAATTTATCTTCAGATCAAATGCCATTAGATGAGGAGAAGACGGCACCAGGAAAAAACAAGTCAAGAGAGAAATCTGTTGTTGGTTCTGATAGATTAAGAAAGAGTTCTAATAAGGATCCTTCTGGAAAATTATTGGACAAAAATGTTAAAGGAGATAATCAATCAAGATTTGCTCATTATGATGATGCAGAAGTTCGACCAGATGTCAAAAGGCAGGCTGCACTACCAGATCGAGATGATCAGAGATCATCGAAGAAGCTCGTTTCCAACAAAAGTGATCAGATTGAAGTCTCTTCCAAGTCTCCTTTAGCAATAAATCAGAATGAGACAATTGTATTTAAAGAGCCAGTTCCTGGAACTGAAAGGGAAAATGGGGCAAATTTGGTTACAGTTGATGCTTTTGAAAGGGAAAGGGAAAGGTCAAATGCTTCAAGACACGGTAAAAAAGCTATAACCCACCATGGAAATCTATCTAATGGTATTGCTCATAAGGTCAGGGATCTAGATGTGCCGAGCCCTACTCGGAAGGATTCATCAAGTCAAGCTGCTACAAATGCCATAAAAGAAGCCACAAACCTTAAACACCTGGCAGATCGTCTCAAGGTTAATATACACTCACGTTCAAAGAAAGGAAGGGACAACATATGGTGGCTTAATACATCGACAGCCCCTTATTTTGCTAGCAAATTTCATTTGGACACTTGAACTATGACTTGTTCCAATTGAGCACCGAACACATGATAAAGTGTTCCTATTAGACACTAATTTTGGAAGAACTTTTGTGCGTGGTCTCAAGTGTCATTACTTAGATAAGTTAACCACTTACAAATGTCACATCCTTTAATTATACGCATTAGCCTCAATAAACCGGTAAAACGTTAAAACTCAGGAATGTCCCAATTGAAGCTGATGTGTGGTTAACTTAACTACCTATTAGACGCTTGAAAACACACACAAGTTTTTAAAATATCTGAACCGAAAGTGTCTAATAGGAACACTTTATCATGTGTTCAAGTGCTCAACTAGTTCGAGTGTCTAGATGAAATATACTGGTAAGTTTAAGGGGTTATCGATGTATTAAGATATTCTTGATTATTTGTTTCATTTTTTTTATGTTTGCATAACTTTTAAGTATTTGTTCCAGAATTCTGGATCGAGTGAAAGTACGGGTATCTATTTCCAAGCGGCATTAAAATTTCTCCATGGCGCCTCCTTACTAGACATCTCCAAGCATGGTGAAGTGAATCAGTCACGGAGAATATATAGCAGCACTGCAAAGCTCTGCCAGTGAGTTCCCCTTTGAACTTGAACTCGGTTCATTCATTTAGACGACATGCAAAAAACTGTTGCAAGCATGAAAGTATTGTGTTAAAAAAGATTGTAGAGTAGGTATTACTTCCTTAACATGCCAAAGTGCTTAGCGAATAGCATGCTGTTTTAACAGATTCTTTCATAATTTTGAGTCTTTGTTGGAACTAAGATTGAAGTTTCAAAATTTGCCTATACACTATGTTTTTCCATTCTTTACATTTATGAAGGATCTAAGAATGGAATAAACCTTACCAAAAGTAGTGTGTTTCAAATTTATGTTCAATTAGCTCATACTCCCTCCCCAGACCCCGCGCATAGCGGGAGTTTAGTGCACTGAGCTGCCCTTTTTTGCGCTCATACTCTCCATCCCAATTTATGTGATAGTGTTTGACTGTGCACATAGTTTAAGAAAGAAAGGAAGACTTTTGAAACTTGTGGTCTAAAATAAATCATCTCATTAAGGGTAAAATGAGAAGTTCAAAGTTAAATTGTTTATTAAATATAGAAAAATGTCATTCTGTTTGGTACAGACTAAAAAAGAAAGAGTGTCACATAAATTGGGACAGAGGGAGTATAGTTTTTTGTATTTTAGAAATCAGTTGTCATAATTCCATGACAAAACTTGACCTACCATTGGAAATGTCAACGAGGATGTACTACTGATTGTTGGTCCTTCTTATGTTCATAGGTTTTGTGGTCATGAATATGAGAAATTGAAAGACATGTCATCTGCTGCACTTGCTTATAAATGCATGGAGGTCGCACACATGCGAGTAATTTATTCTTCACAGTCCGATGCAAATAGATACAGAAATGAGTTACAAACAGCTCTACAAATTTTTCCTCCAGGTAATCTGGATTGAGATGTCTGGGAAAATTTACATTTCATGTCGTGATGTTTCTTTAGGCCACTAATTTAACTTCCGATAATACTAATGAATATGCTTTTCGATGGTTACTCACTGAGAGAACATGTCAAACGTTTTCTTGTTTCACTCCATAATCATCATGTGTATTTATTGGCCAATGTGTTTTTGTATTTCTGTCCTATTAGTCAGGGCAGTATGGCATGTCAAATTAGTGATATCCACTAGGGGTGTCAAAATTAGTCCACGAAAACATGACCCGCCCACCCCGTTGACCCGTGCATTTATTAGAACAATCAATTTTAGCCCAATCCATTTCAGCCAATCTAAAAATCCAGTCCAAAAATTGGGCTGATATGTAGCCCAAATTGACCCAAAATCTTGTCAAAATTTTCTTCAAAAAAGTATTTTTTACTTTGATATGTTACATATAGCCATAATAAAGGAAAAAATAGTTTTATTAGGTACTTAAAAAATTATAAAAGAACAAAATAAGAAATTAAAACTTAGTATGAATTGGGCTATGACCCCAAGTAACTTTTGACCCGCCCATTTATTATCTCAGGCCATTTTAACCCGCCCAAATCCAGCTCAACCTTCCCATTTGACACCCCTAATATCCACTATTGATGGAACTCATGGAAGAAAGCATTAGTATAAATATGAGTACTGGAAATAGTTAAACTAGTTAGAATGTGTTTTACAACCATATGTCTCTAGTGATGATGAGCTGCTTTGGACTTTTCTTCTTAATGGTTATTACTCTTACCAGACTCATTATTATATAATAGGCGAGTCTCCTTTCTCTTCTGTCTCTGATGTTGACAATTTGAACAATCCAACAATAGTAGACAAGGCTGCATCGGCAAAAGTTGCTGGTTCTCCTCAAGTAACTGGAACTCAAGTTGTCTCAGCAAGAAATGGTTCTAGCTTCATGCGGCTAATTAACTTGGTAAGTACACATATTATAATGATAAATCAACACCCTAATTAAAGAAATATTTAGTGATAACTAAGAGGGTGTTTGGATTGGCTTATTTTAAGTGGCTTTTAAGCCAAAAGTTGGGTAGGACCAACTTATGACTTTTAGCTTATAAGCCATTTTTAAAAAGCCAATCCAAAACCCTTTAACACCGTGATTAGTTAAATAATTGCCTAAAAAACAGTTAGGCAAATTAGCTGGTTTAACGTACGTTCATTAGGCCTCATCATCTTTCTTCCAAGGGATTGAACTTTTTTTCTGTCCCCTTTAGTTATTATCTACCAAGTTATTTGGGTAACGGACACGACAAACGACTTATGGCCTGTTTGGCCAAGCTTTTGAAAAGCCAAAAGTGTTTTTTCTTCAAAGTGTGTGTATTTTAGAAAGTAACTTAAAGTTGAGGTGTTTGGCCAAGCTTTTAGGAAAAAAAATAAGTGCTTTTGTGTAATAGCAGAAACAATTTTTGTGAAGCTAAAAAAGTAGCTTTTCCGCCGAAGCACTTTGGAACCTTGACCAAGCACAAATTACTACTCTAATATTGAAAAAAGTGTTTTCCAAATTGATGAGCCAAACCCGAATTGCTACTCTACAAAGGTACTTTTTCGGAAAACACTTTAAAATAAGCAAATTTTAGAAGCTTGGCCAAACAGGAGTCGGTCAAAACCTTTTTCCATAAATATCCATTAAGAACTCAGTTCCCGAGGTTTTGGAAGTTTGATTATGCAATATTGTTTCAATTTTCTAGCATCTAAGAGTTTTGTTATTTTACAGGCACAGGAAGTTAATTTTGCGATGGAGGCCTCCAGGAAATCACGTGTTGCTTTTGCAGCTGCTAATCCAGGGCCTGGAGATTCACAATGTAAAGAAGGTGCATTATCTGTTAAGAAGGCCCTTGATTTCAACTTCCAGGATGTGGATGGATTATTACGTCTTGTGCGGGTCGCCATGGAAGCTATCAGCCATTAAATTGCAATCTGTTACTGAAATTGTCCATACCTTGAAACATACTATTTTACCTGCTCTCCATGAATTTTACTGCAACAGTAAAGTTGTCTCCGCGTGACCTATAGGTTACAGCTTCGAGCCGTGGAATCAACCACATATAAGCATGTAGGCTGCCTCATCACATCCCCTTGGGGTGCGACCCTACAGGGACCCTGTGTGGAAGAGGGATGCTTCGTGCACGGCTGCCCCGTTTTTAAAAAAGATATCTTATGGAATGCGGTGGTGCTGTCAGAAATTCACATCATTCAGTGGCTCGTTACATATCCTACTGGCTTGGTAAGATGAGCATCACTATTGTGTCTTTGTTTAACTTCTGGGTTTGCCTCATCTGTGTTTTCTGTTTCTAGCCAGTTGATTGATTCCTCCCCCCCTAATCTTTTCATAGGTACATAAGAAACCGAGAGAGCTTGTTGGTTTTGACTCAGAGAAGGAAAGATGCCGGGACTGTACTTTCAGGAAAGTGAAGTATAATGTAACCAATATATATGCTTCACATGGGTTGTCGGTTAGAGGATGAGGAGTTACTATACCTTCTCCCTGTAAGTCGTTTGTCCACAGCTGAATTCTATTAGCAAAAATAGAGAGATATTTGTCTAAAATTTCTTGGTTTTGGTTGCAGCTCTACTTTTTGCAGATAGGCCTGTCACGTGATGAGATCTCCAGTTGTTACGGGCAGTTTCACCTCTTTATTTGGTTAGAACTCTATTGCCACCATTTCTTCTTTCATGGGAATTTATTTCAAAAGAAAAACGCGAACATAATAAAATACTGATCCTCTTTATCTTGCTACATATTTTGAATGACATATTACAGGGTGTTGAGAACTGCAACAGAAACAGCTGCAGGAGCTACTTGCTAATGTCTTAATAGTGTTCACCTACCAAAGCCAATTGCTATTGTTTTTCCCACTTTCTTTTGGGTATCTTTTTCTTAAATTTGACCACAAGTACTAGAGAAACTATATATAATATTGCACTTGGAAGGACTTAAATGGAGCAACATGGAAGTAGAGATTCATAAGCAGACTGTTTTGGATTGAGGCGTAGTAGTTGCTGTTGTAGGTTTAGTTGTACAGAAAACTGATTTTTATGTGCTCTCATTTTAATTTGTAACCGTCAAGGTTAAAATGGCAGTCCATGTAAACATTGATTTTACATCGGGTGCGACTAAGTGTTTTCTGCTGAAACTATATGAATCTATTTGAGTAGAGAATTACTCTTCAAGCTCTTCAAATGAAGTAATCTTTTTAGGTTCCAAGTATTAAAATACAAATGGAGTTATAATTGAACACTTGGTTAATTTAATTCACAATATGTATTTTTGCCCTCCCTCTTTCCCCTTTGAAGATTCTCCATGAAGTTAAGCCATTCCAATTTCTCACCTTATAGTTGCATTTTTTTTATTTTACTTATTTACTGAATTACCTCAACACAATAAGGAATCACTAACATCAAAAGAGGAATGACAAAGGTGCAACTTATTCTCTCTTATTTGTAGCATTCTTACTATATATTATCATGTTCTTTTCTAGTTTAGAGGTAAAGTCTAGATAGACTCAGATACAGTGGCGAATACAAATGTGTTGTTCACTGGTTTGGTAGAACTAGAGTTTCAGAGTCAAAATAAGGAAGCATGCTCCAAATCCAACAAGGATTCCACCATGATAATGAATATTTCTCCTCCTATGAACATTCTCCTTTAAAAGCAATTGATATTGATACAGTTTGCTTCCTTAACTCAATTAGTAGGATCCCTAGAGTCCACTCCTTCCCCATACTACGAGTGAAAGGGAAAAAATAAAGACTACCCTCCCCATTCTTCTTTAGAACATCTGGATTGATAGAAATCCGAATATTTTTAATAATACTGAATTCCATTTCTAACCAATATCAAAACCTGAATTCCTTTTCTTACCAATATCAAAACCTCTTCCCCTCGAACTACCATCATTCCTGTAAAATGGCAGTTGCCTCCTGGTGATGTTAAAGGGCATCCCGGTGTACTAAGTTCCCGCTATGCTCGGGGTTCGGGGAAGGGCCGGACCTTGTCTATTATACGCAGTCTTACCTCACATTTCTGCAAGTGGTGTTATTAAACTTAATGTAGATGGTTCTTATGATAATATCATTGGAAAAAGGAGGAATGGACGGAGTTTTTAGAACCATACATGCATCTGGATACCTCGTTTCTCCAAACGCCTTACCTCTACTTCTATTATCCAAGCAGAGTTGCTTGCTTTATTACATGTATTGCAGATTAATGGCCCAGGAATTGAGCATCATATCCCAGAAGATTGAATCTGACTCCTAGGTAGTATGTTCTATGCTCAATGGACTAAAAGATATATACTCACACGTCCTTGTTAAATGCACGTCCTTGCTTGATGATCTTGGAGGCCCACCCGTGCAATACATCTCCAGAGAAGCCAACACCGTGGCCAATATTTTGTCTAACTATGATTCTAATAACTCTAACATTGATTCTACTGCTCTACTACGTCTTACTTCCCCACCTTCGTTTGTATATGACTATTATATTAATGCCCCCTCAAATCAGACACTGAAGAGACATGTCCCATCTTGTAGTTACTTACAAAATATATCTTCTTCAGCAATAAAAAAAGAAAAAAGAGTCGAACCCTATAGATATTGGTGTGAATAACAAGTATATATAGATTGAGTCAGATATACATTTCACACCTCCACTCTTCTGCTTAGAACCCCACTCCATCTTTCTGCATCCGCTACTGCTCAAATAGAAAATAAAAAATAAAAAACTAGATTTGGGTAAGGGAAGAGTCCATTTCTAAGCAAAAGAAATAAACTGTAAATGTTGGCATAACTGCAACCACCAAAGCATAAGACTTATACAAAGATCCTCAATTCCACACACAAGAACAAAGGGGAATACATAGTGATACTGCTAAAATTGTACTGAAAGGATTGCAAATATGAGTCTTGTACTAACTTCTTTAAAAGGATGGTGATATCTAAAACTGCAAAATTTCCCTACTATAAGGCAAGGTGCAATGATTGTCAAACTGAAACTGCAAACACGTTGCCTTCTGAGACTAACGACTCCTTTTGACCCACAGTTAAGCTACAACCAAGAACTAGCAGTATTTATTCAATGTAGTGTCAAGCGCAGTCCATGTCAAACAGGTACGAGATCAGTGCCTCAAGCAATGTACTTGTATCTGTTCATGTTCTCCAGGTATCTTTCCAAGTAGTCTCGAGTGATAAGATCTTCGATCCTCTTTTTGATTGCTTTGACATCAGGCTACATAAGTCAAAATTCAATTATCAGACTGAGACAAGCTAACTATTCATTTCTCCAACTATGCAGGATCTAGACACTAACAGGAACTAAAAGTATTTGCATGCTCGGGTTACAGGGATTATAACATAGCAAGAACATTATAAGCACTCGGCTCTCCTATTTTTACTAAATTATTATCAACTGCATTGGCACATTTCCTACAGTTGGTTGAATATGGATCACCTCTCTTAGTTTTAAGGCCCTGTGGATTATGAAAATATACAAATAACATCTTATATGTTATAAACTAAAGCTATTATCACTTTTCCCGTCCAAAGCAATTGAATCTCATGCACAAAAAACGAGAAGGCAGGTGGTTCTAAGCTTACTTTTCCCCTAAAAAGGCTATATTCTGGACAAAAGTACTGCTCCCTGTTTAGTTATGACAAATACAAGAGAAATTATATACTTATTAAAATGAAACTAGAGGCAAAAAGGAAGGTAACCTCGTCGCCTTTTGTGCTTTATTGGTCGGAAGAAGATGATGAAAGAGTAGGAAAAGGACAAAAATAAATTACTCCATCCCGAATTAAATTTGAAGCATGTTCATTTTTTTTCGGAAAGGGCCAAAATTACTCCTAAACTATTCGAAATAGGCTACATATATCTTCCGTTTGATTTTGGTACCATTTGAAACGCCGCTGGAGCATTAGTCAACCCGAAAGACATCACCCTAAACTCATAATGCCTGTATCGGGTCCTAAATGCAGTCTTTGGGATAACTGTCTCTCTAACTCGCACCTGATGATAACCGGATCGCAGGTATATCTTGGAGAAACACCTAGCACCCTGCAACTGATCAAACAAATCATCAATCCTGGGGAGAGGATACATATTCTTGATGATTATCTTGTTCAGTTGCCTGTAGGCAATACACATACGCAACGACCCATCCTTCTTCTTCACAAACAACACTGGTGCTCCCCAAGGTGATGTACTAAGCTTAATAAAGCCTTTCTCCAGCAAGTCTCTCAGCTGGTCCTTCAACTCAGCAGGTTCCATTCTGTACGGAGGAATAGATATCGGTCGGGTATCTTGCCGAACATCAATACAGAACTCTATCTCCCGCTCTGAAGAAATACCTAGGAGATCATCAGGGAATACATCCGGAAATTCACTAACAACCGAAACTGACTGAAGAACTGGCACCTCAGCTTCCGTATCGAACACCCGAATAAGATGATAGATATACCCCTTTCGAACCATCTTCCTAGCCTTGAAATAAGAAATAAACCTACCCCTCGGCGACGCAGTATTCCCTTTCCACTCAATAACCGGCTCACCGGGAAACTGGAATCGGACCAATCTCTCTCTACAGTCAACATTGGCATAATGACATCAAAATCTGTCATATCCAACTCTATCAAGTCTGCTAGGGTCTGACGACTGTATATAATCACCGGACAATTCTTATATACCCGCTCAGCTACCACCGAATCACCTACCGGTGTAGCTATCTCGAAAGGTTCTATCGACACAGGTTCTATTCCTATTCTACCAGCAACAAGAGGAGATATATAGGACAAAGTAGAACCCGAATCTATCAAAGCATAAACGTCATGACATGAGATCAATAATATACATGTGACGACATTCGACGAAGCCTCCTGATCATGTCGACTGGCCAAGGCATAAATGCGGTTCGGAGGACCGCTAGAACTAGGACCTCTGCCATGACCTCTACCGCGGCCTGCTGGCCCGTGAACACCCTGCCCTCCGGGGCGCATAACGACAGAAGATGATGACCCAGAAACTGACCCTTAGCCATACTGCCTGTGCCACCTCTGTACGGACACTCTCTCTGCAAAATGGCCCTGACGGCCGCAAGAATAACAGGCTCCCGAAGCAGGACGACACTCCCCAAAATGGGACCTACCACATCGAACACATCGAGGCAAAGGTGGTCTCTCCTGACTAGGACACCGATACATATGTGAACCCGGCATCAAGCCCCGAATCGCTTCTCGAATACCCTGCACGGCCAAACCTCCCGCCGTAAGATCGCGAGGAGCACTTGGCCGGGCCGAGACGCATACCTAGCTCGCCGCCGAGGCCGCCCGCCAAAGTCACCCGAAACCCCGCTGCCCTAGCCTCGGGCTGATCTCCATCACGACCTTTATCTAGCCGTCGACTTCTATGTCGTTCCTCGACTCCCTGTGCATACGCCAGAATACGGGCAATATCCATGCCCGGCTGAAGAGCTACAACCATGCACCCATCCTGCCTCAAAGTCACGAACCTGTCAACCCTGGCCCTCCTCATCTCTGGAGGCAAGAAGTGGTCAAGAAAGGCCTCCGTTAACTCGTCCCACATAGCTGGAGGAGCACCCTCGCCCCATGACAACTCCCATGACTCAAACCAGTTAACTGCTACATCGTGCAACCGATAAGAATCCAATACAACCGACTCGATATACGAGGCCTTAACCACCCTCATAATCCGCTGAATCTGACGGATGAACTCCTGAGGATCATCCTCGGGCCTTGACCCGTAAAACTCTGGCGGACTACAACTTAGGAAGTCCCGAACCCTCAAACTGTCTGCTCTAGAGTTAATCACCGGCTCATGTCTGTCAATCTGTCCTGCTACTATCTTAGCCAGTAGTTGGATTGTATCTCTGAAGTCTCTATCCTCTGCCCCTGGATGAGGAACCTGAGGCTCGTATCGAGCCTCGAGTTGCAACGCCTAAGCTCCTTCCGCGACGGGCGCGTAATGTAACTAGCCGGACGCGCCACTCGCATAGATCGGGCATGCGTGCTCGTAACTCTCTGCGTCCCACTAGCAGCTCCTGCTGCTGACTTGCCTTTCTGGGCCAATGTTGCCTTCCGTGGAGACATAACTGATACACAAGAATACATCAGAGAGAGATCAATCTAATAACACAGCTCTACTGCATGATCTCAGAGTGAGAAGAATGGAAACCAATCCTAAATATCCTGTAGCCTCCTGGGTATAAGTATGGTACACACATACCCATACCCAAGACTCTACTAGACACGGTCTGTAGACATTCCGAGTACTAACCGCTCTGATACCACTTTTGTCACGACCCGACCCCAGACCCGCGACTGGTGCCCCACCTGGACACCCCCTCTATTACCCTCACAACACATATAAAACATAGGCCAATAAAATATCAAGAATCAGATAAATAGCAATGCGGAATGAAAGCTGCCGCTATATAAACAAACGGGTACACCCCGATACATACAGTCATACAATAGGCCAAAAATAATTACAACTCTCGTAAGTCCAGCCCACATATGAATACAGACCTCTAAGAGTTTGGACCCTATCTATGACGGGACAGGGCCCCGCCATACCCCTGAGTGTACAAAAACTTACAAAACAAGGGATCCGTACCAAAAGATAAGCCTCCGAAGTAATGGAGCTTTTCCCAAAAACCGAACAGATTTCCTAAGAGCGAGGATCACCAACCTGAGTACCTACACCTGCGGCATGAAACGCAACCCCCCGAGGAAAGGGGGTCAGTACGAAAGATGTATCAAGTATGTGAAACTGAAAGTACTGTAATGAAATCATAACAGTCCAAAATAAAGCAGGAGACATGTATGATAACCAAAATAACAGTACAAATGTGTCTTATCAATATGAAAGTAATGAGAGTCAATTCTTACCTTTTCAACATATGCAAGTCATGCCAAAATCAGGGACTCCTACCCTCAGAATATGATATCATAGGACTCGAACCCGCACAAGTATAACGATATCATGGGACTTGAACCTACACAATGTACAAATGGTAACCTGGGATTTGAACCCACGTCATGGAGAGCTAATCCATGGAATGATACGATGTCATGAGACTCGAACCCACCATACATCGAGAGTGGTCCATGGAATGATATGATGTCACGGGACTCGAACCCATCATACACCGAGAGATAGTCCATGGAATGATATGATGTCATGGGACTCGAACCCACCATACATCGATAATGTTACCGCCCCTTTAGTGAGAGACACGGTGATATAGGAATACAACACTTGCACGAAAGGCTATCATGAGCAAACATATGCAAGTTAAAATACTCTTTGACTCTCATTAAAACACGTAGAATGAACTATCATTTTATAAACTCAAGGCATTTTCATTTCATGTAAAATTAAGGACTTGAACCCCAAAAGTACTACGTACATCTATTCTTTATAAAGAGAATCATTTCATGCAATATTAGGGACTTGAACCCCAAAGTACTACGTACACTCATTCTTGCAAAAAGAATCCTTTTGTGTAATAAACCCCAAGATACTAACACTCGTAGTATCAAGACACTTCCTCTTTTAAAATCAAGTTACTACACCTTTTAAATTCAACTCAAGACTTTAAAATCAAGTAACTTCTACTTTCAACATTAAGACACTTATTCTTTCAAATCAAGTAACTCATTCTTTTCCAATAAAGTCACTCCTATCTTTTAAAATCAAGTAAACTTGTACATTTCAAATTAAGTACTATAATGAATATGATTTCATTTAAAACATGTACGTCCACCGTATTACACATTTTATAAGGTTCATGCTCAAAGAAAGATAGGAAGAGTTCCATACACCTCTTCGGCTTAATCCACACTCTATGTAGAATATGCCACTCGTAGTACTTCAACCTAAAATGACAATAGCATTTCTATCAACTTCAAGCTTTCTAAGGTAGAATAATACCAAGTAAAAAGTCTCTTATTCTACGGAAAATTGGGCAGCACTTTCCCTGTTTCTACGTACTTTTCCACCTTTTCCAAGACCCGAATTCAACAACCAACAAGCCACATTTAAGGCACAATCAAAACAGCAACCAAATGGGATTACACGCCAACTTGACGTGTAAAATTCTGCCCCACAATTATATAAAAGCAGTCCCTAAAATTATCCATAATTAACCAACATTAAGGGTACAATATGAAGCCTTTAACACCCTTATTCCTTAGGACTTTCATTAGCCATTTTACCATATTAAACATGCAATATAGTGGCTGATTTTTCCAGAATTATAACACCACAAAACAGTCCATAAAATGACACGATGACGCCTAACAATTTTGGGCAGTTTCTCGGCCACAACACCACAACCATCCAAAGCCATTTTCCTTAATTACTTTTAATCCAATTCTCATTTCAACATGTTATATAAATCATATAAACTATCAACAACAATATTTTCTTCATTATATAACATGCAACAAGTGAAAATAACAACCAAATGACCAACCAAAATCCCAAACCCGAGATGGCCTAGCCTCGGCCTCAACTTCCAAAAATGGCCCAAACCCTTTTTAATCTTCATTCTTTTTAGTACAAGCTCATTTATACATTACTACAACATGTAATCTTCAATTACTTCAAGAGGAAAAATGATCCTTACCTCAAATATGCCCAAAACAGTTCAAGCTAAAGTCGGTCCTTAGGTTAGTCTTAACTCCTATTCTTCAAGTTTCAATCACATATATGTATCCCTTAGAAGCTTATAACCAACTTCACTTCATGTTTCAACACCAAAAAGTTGAAGGAACAACCTAGGGTTTCAAACCCTTCACCCACGACTTCAAGGGATTTTGAGGTTAATGGTGTTTAATCTTGGCTTAACACTAGGTTAGGGACCTTAATCATGTATTAATACACACAAGCTTGGAATATTAATAACTCTTGTTCTTCAAATGTGCAAGGGCCGAGAGCAATAGAGAGAGGAGAAAGAGAGATGGAAATTTTCTAAGTGTTGAATGAAGTCTTGCAAGGGTTGTATAGATATATACAAATATCTCGAGTCCAAGTCAACAAGACAAGTGTTCAAGTGAACGGGGGACAAGTGTCCCCCTCACATAGGCCGAAAAATCCAATACAAAATATCTAGATATTTTTTAATTTTCTTACAAACGAAGGACCCCGCGAAATCGTGAAATTTTGATGGGCCCTATATCATTAGATCCAATCCCTTATAATCATATACTAATCTCATACATCAAATATGAGAATCATATACTAATCTCATACATCAAATATGAGAATCATATACTAATCTCATACACCAAATATGAGAATCATATACCAAATTATAAACTTTTTCCCTCACAAAATTTTCCCAAGATTTCTAAAAAAACAAATTTTTCTTTCGTTCCAAAATTCAAATCTTATTTTCCCATGTACGTTCTCATCTCATTCTCTTAGAAATACGGGGTGTAACATCAGGCTTCCAGCAATAGGGGCAAACAACTTTGAGATCAAGTCAGTCATCTTGAGCATGGTCCACAACACAGTACAGTTTGGGGGATTGCCGTCCGAAGATCCCCACATGCACATTGACAATTTTCTGGAGCTGTGTGTCACCTTCAAGTACAATGACGTTACTGACGACGCCATTAGATTGAGGCTCTTCCCGTTCTCACTTAGGGACAGAGCCAAAAGCTGGTTGAACTCACTGCCTGCCAACTCCGTCACCACCTGGCAGGATTTAGCCCAAAAGTTTCTTGCAAAGTTCTTCCCTCCTTCAAAGGCGACAAAATTAAGGGGAGAATTGAACAATTACTATCAGGTAGATGGAGAGTCGCTGTATAGGAGCGATTCAAGGATTTGCAGAGAAAATGTCCCACATCATGGCATAGAGAAGTGGATGTTGGTCCACATTTTTTATAATGGGCTGAGTGGTACTACTCGTACCATCATTGATGCTGCAGCAGGGGGTTCATTCATAAGGAAGAGTGCCAATGAGGCACATGAGTTTCTAGAGGACATGACTGCTAATAATCATCAAGGGGAAGATGACAGATCAGTGAGTAGCAGGAAAACTATAGGCATACATGAGATAAATGCTATCACTGCATTAAATGCGCAGGTGACCCTCTTGACAAAGCAGCTGCAGCAGAACACTATGTCTGTAAATGCAATCCAGATGCCGGTGAATTGTGAGATTTGTGGGGGCCCACACTCTTTTGACAGATGCACAACGGTGGATCCTAATAATGTGCCCATGGAGCAGGTTCAAGCAGTGGGAAACTTTCAACGCCCTTATAACTCCAACACATACAATCCGAGGTGGAGAAATCACCCCAACTTTTCATGGAGGAATGACCAAGCCCAGCAACCACCATACCAAGGTAATTACCAGAACCAGCAGACACATAATCAGGCTACATCTTCCCATCAGTTTAGACCACCTACCCAACAGGAGAAGCCTGATGAACTGAGAGCAGCATTGCTTACACTCACTAATTAGCAGAATCAGTTCATTTCCAAAACAAGGTCCTCTCTCAGGAACTTGGAAACGCATGTGGGGCAACTGGCAAAGATGGTAAATAACAGACCGCAGGGTACTCTCCCAAGCAACACAGAGGTTAATCCGAGAAGCGATGTCGAGCAGCTTTGTTGAGAAGTGGAAGCGATTGGAAGCGTTTGCTCCCCAACCAGTAGTGGTGAATGAGAAAGAGTGTGAGAAGACAGTTGATGTAGGAAATGAGGGGGTCACTGAGGACCGCCTTACAATAGAGAAAGCTCCATCAGCACCTTTAAGGGAATACACTAACAAAATCCCTTACCCTCAAAGGCTCCAAAAGAAGGCCCTAGACAAACAGTTCTCCAAGTTCTTGGAGGTATTTAAGAAGCTCCACATCAATATCCCCTTCATTGAGGCGTTAGAACAAATGCCCACATATTTCAAATTCATGAAGGAGATACTTGGGAAGAAGAGAAGATTGACGGATTATGAGACAGTAATGCTGACAGGGGAGTGTAGTGCCATCTTACAAAAGAAACTGCCTCATAAATTGAAAGATCCAGAAAGTTTTACCCTGCCCTGCACTATTGGAAAGGTAACATGCAACAGGGCCTTTGTGACTTAGGGGCTAGCATAAATTTTATGCCTCTATCAGTGTTCAAGAGATTGGATTTGAGGGAAGCCAAGCCAACCACAGTTAATCTGCAGCTTGCTGACCGATCTGTGGTACACCCCCGAGGTATAGTGAAAGATGTGCTAGTCAAGGTGGACAAGTTCTTCTTCCCAGTGGATTTCCTTATTCTTTACATGGAGGAAGATGAGGACATGCCCATCGTTTTGGGAAGACCATTCCTAGCCACGGGCAGAGCTCTCATTAATGTGGAGAAGAGAGAGTTGAAACTGAGGGTCCAAGAAGAGGAGATGGTGTTCAAGGTTTTCAAATCTACCATTGAATCCCAGGCCAGCAACAAATGCTTTGCGGTGAGCACAACTGACGCATCAGCTCATCGAGAACAATCCAAAGGCATGGGGATCATTGCGACAGCGGTGAACCCACATGTTAGTATGAGTGCTGAAATAAAAGTTGATGAGATGAAAGCTGACAAAAAGGTAAATCTTACTAAACCCGATCCTGTTAAAAAGAAGAATAGAGTAAGGAAGAGAAAAATGATCTTCAAATGGATGGGTTGTAGGGGTTATTTACCCCAGTGATTGAATAAATGACCTGCGTCCGGCTAAAATACGTTAAAGACAGCGCTACTTGGGAGACAACCCAATGTTTAAATTATACAATTAGTTTAACTTGAACAGTCTCACTTGATGGTATTTTTGGTTGTGTTGTGATGATAGGTGAGAGAATCGAAGACTAAGCACGAAGAAAAAGGTGGAAAACACAGAACAGGGCCAGTGCCACAACACCATTCTGCAGGCCCGCGGCGCCAAATGTTCAGAGTGGTCACAGTAATTTCGGTGCCACGGCGCCATTCTGCAGGCCCGCGGCGCCAAGGCACGACTTCAGAAAAATAAAAAGCCCTAGTACGCCCAATCTCCTCCCACAATCACACAAACCTTTCCCTCTCTCAAAAGTATCGAAAATCCACTCTCCCTTTCACCAAAAATCTTCTACAAACTCTACCAAATTCTTCAAAAAATCCCTACACACCACCCTCATTAAAAACCCTCACACCTTTCACCATCACCACACCTTCACTTGGGTCAGGAAATTTGTGAAGAAAAACTCTTCAACAAGGTAATCTTCATCAATTCTCTTGAAATTTCTTGGTTAAGTGGTGAAAGTAGCTTCAAGTTTTGGGTAGTGTACGGGCCAATTTTGTATTGTGTTGTGTGATTGGGGGTGCGTTCTATTGTGTTGTGTGTTATTGATGTTGTACGGTGTTGTTGATTGGGTATATTGTGGTGTGATTATTCTTGGGTGCTGCTGTGTTTGAATTGTGATTGGTTGATAGTCGTTGGGAAACCTCAAGGAAACAAAGGAAACGCTGCAGAAAATTTTCCAACAACCCCATAATGGCTTCAAGGAAACGAACTGCCCGAACTACCTCATCTTCATCAGCTCCAGATCATGATATTACTCGATTCACCAACAGGAATGCGAAGGATCGGTACAACAGGTTAAGTGTTAGGGCAGTAATACAAGAGCGAGGAATGGACTATTAGGCCGAACCACTCGACGAGGAGGATGCATACGAGCCTATTAGGGCCACGATTGAAGCTAATGGTTGGGAGAGGTTCGTCGAGGCAGAGGCTATTTCGCAACAAAATGCCAGCCTTGTGAGGGAATTCTACGCCAATTATCCAGAACAAAGCAATGGGAGATGCTTTGTAAGAGGGTGTTATGTACCCGTTAGTGCTGAAGCAGTGAATGCTATTTTTGGAACAGCTGATGTTGGGGACCAGGGTCACCATCCAACCCATTTCAGAACCTGGTCAAGGAATGTCAACCACATACAGTGGGATGGAGTTGCTGAGGCCTTATGCTACCAGAGAAGCGATTCGTTATTCCCAAAGCGCAGGACTGCGGTGCGGTCAACATAGTAGCCAAGGCTTGGCTATATTTCGTGAGTGCTCGCTTGATTCCGTCAACTCATTTCATCAATGTACCAGCAGACAGAATCAAGCTCATCTTTGACATCATGAGGGTCCTGACTATTGATATTGGAATGGAGATAGTGTAGAGTATTGGAGAAATCAGCAGATTGACTACTACTGGCAGATTGGGACATGATTCATTCATCACTGCATTATGTGCTAGGCACAGAGTCCCAACATTCGCCACATACATTCTTGAGAAGACTCTGCCACCTATAACATACAATCTAGTCCATTCATATCCTGACCCTGCAAACCCAGCGGATAAGAGACGAGGTCAAGAAGAAGGCGGAGCAGGCGCAACCGCAATGGATCAAGAGGAGCCAGAGACAGCCACACATTATGAGCCCGGCGAAAGCAGTCACCAGCCTCCCTTAGCTTTGGAGCCTCCAGTGTCAATCATGGAGAAGATGCTCCTAAATCAACAACAAATGCTGCGAAACCATGAACAGATGATGCAAAA
The DNA here is from genome assembly GCA_029844215.1 of Przewalskia tangutica. Taxonomy (NCBI): domain Eukaryota; kingdom Viridiplantae; phylum Streptophyta; class Magnoliopsida; order Solanales; family Solanaceae; genus Przewalskia; species Przewalskia tangutica. Next base: position 1,386,960 of record CM056728.1, read on the forward strand.
TCAGCAACAGATGATGCAAGAACATCAGTACCTGATCCAGCGCGTCAATGATTTGAGCACCATGTTCAACCAGTGGTCAATGCAGTTCCGCCGCCACCACCACCATTTTGAGCCGTTGTATGTCTGTAAGTCGTCCCTTTTTAATTTTGAGTCTTTACACATTTGGGACAATGTGTCGTTTAAGTTTGGGGGGGGGGGGTTCTTATTTTATTTTTTTGTGTCTGTTTTTGAGTCTTTTTGTTTGTGTTTTTGTGTCTTTTATTGTGTCTATATGAGTCAATTTTTTTTATGATCATGCATGTTGTAGTTGCTGGAAACGCCTAGTTAATTAAGTGGGATGTAATGGAATTAGAAGCTAAAATCTGTGTGCTTAAGTTAGATATGCCAAAAATTCATGAAAATCTAATTATGTGGAATATTTGTGTAGCCTATGTGTTGTCAATTGTGGAAATAATGATTGAAAATGTCTATGAAGTCCGCTTGCTTGTTATTTGAGACAAAATAGTTAAGATGTACATGTTTAGGGAGATGATTCAGACATTTCTTTGTTAGCCCTTCTTACCATTCAATACCTACCTTGCAATAAATTGTATCCCTAGTCAGCCCCTTTGAGCCTAAAATAAGTTATTTCTTCGACACCCTGTGATTCCCTTATGTGCCATAAGCAGTAATTAAAAAATTGGGATGAAGAAGTGTGAAAAAGAAATATGAAAAGAGAGTGAAAAATTGATGCACCCCAATGAAAAATATGCAAAAGCTTAAGTTTGGGGGTGCCTATGTGAATGTGTTTCATGCTGTCAAAAAGAGAAGAGGGGAATGATAGGTATGAACTGAAAATAATACCAAAAAGAAGGACAAAATGGTTGAATGAGAAAAACGCTTATGGTACGTAAATTGAGCCTAAATGCCTAATCTTACCTACCCCTGCCTAAGCCTACATTACAACCCTGAAAAGTCCTGAAGATCTCTAATATGTATGTCTATGATTAGTGGAGAATATCAAGTAAAACAGGCCCATATGTCTTTGGAAAAAATGGAACAAAATTGACATGCATATGTTAGGTGTTCATGCTTCCATTGATTATGATTGAAATGAATTTGCGAAATATCTTACTTGAAATTCTAGATTGCTAAATTCATGCTATATATGTCCATCATATTATCACAACTGACATTCATGCTTTTCTAAGTAACCTTGTGCAACTGCTTGATTTGAGTCTTTGAGTCTGTTGTTTTTGTTTTTTTGATTTTGTTTTGATCTTTGCTCGAGGGCGAGCAAATGTTAAGTTTGGGGGTATTTGTTAGGCATATTTTGTATACATTTTTTGAGTCATTTTTAGTTAGTATTTTACTCATTTCGTTTGTGTTTAGTATAGTATTAGAGTCGTTTTTCTTTCTTTTGAGTCACAGTGGTTCTAAATGGCAAAATGACAAAAAAAAGCTAAAAGTGGACAGAAAAGGAGGCTCCCGAAGCAAAAATGACGAAAGTTGGCAGATTCAGACGAAAGCATGCAGGGCCGCGGCGCCATAATTCTTGAGAAGCCGCAGAACATTCGGCGCCACGACGCGATAATGCAGGGCCGAGGCGGAAAAATCCGGATCCGAGGCGAAATTGGCCAGGGGCAGAAGGGTCCAGGGCACACGATTTTTGCAGCATATTTAAACCCCTGGGACAAAATTTAGGAGGGGGATCTCATATCTCATCTCTGAGAACACACAACGCTTGGAGGCTACAATTGGAGACCTAGTTCTAAGTATTTTCTTTTCTTTATTTCAATTCAGTTCTTGTTTGGATTTGTATTAGTTCTTAGCATGTCTATGGCTAGGAGCTAAACACTTTAATAGGTTTTTCCTATTGAATCGCTTGAAACTCTTATTCATGAATTAATACATTAGTTTGATTTCTTCTTCACTTGATTAAGATTTATTCAATATTGGTGTGAATGTTTGATAATTAATTGATCACTAATTATCATAATCTATATGATTTCGAATCAAGAACCGATAGGAGAGATTTGGATATGCTGTAATTGAATAGACATAGGTTAAAATCGCGGACGAAAGTACGCCGATACTTGTGTAGCATTATATGTTATTGTTCTTAATCCTCCTATGTGGTAAAACCTATCATAGAAATATAGAAGGTTTCTGCACTGGGGTTGAGCGATTATATATCCTAACCGGAATATAAGACAGTCTAGTTAACTGCTATCTTAACGTAGAAGAAAAAGTCATTCTAGTTGCATTAAGGATTGAAAAGAGTGGATATTTGAGGATATTGGAAGCCCTAATTCCTTCATAACTGATTAAATCTCAATAATATAGTTTAATTTCTGCAATTACTCTACTAGTGTTAGATAAGAACCAATTCAACTTATCGTTTGCCAAATAGATAACCTAGAATAGATGTTCGATAATTAGAAAACCAGTCTCTGAGGACGATATTCGGTCTTACCAGACTATATTACTTGTAACGATACGTACACTTGCGTGAGCAATTGGAATAACGGCTAACAAGCATTACCATGGGCAAACACTGGCCGATCCATCATCTTGATGTGAAGAATGCATTCTTACATGGGGATCTGAGAGAGACAGCCTACATGCATCAACCGCCAGGGTTCACCCATCCAGCAGTTCCTCACTATGTGTGTTGTCTCCGTAAGTCACTATATGGCCTGAAACAGGTCCCCCCGTGCGTGGTATGATCATTTTTCCAGATATTTCTTGCTGATTGGGTTTGCATGCAGTAAGAGTGATACATCACTCTTCATTTTTCATCAAGGTAGAAGTACTGCTTACTTATTACTTTATATGGATGATTGTTCTTACTGCCTCCTCCGACGGATTGAAAAATGAGATTATTGTCTTGCTTAAGTCCGAATTTGCAATGACTGATTTGGGGAAGCTGAGTTACTTTTTGGGGATATCAGTTACCAGGTCTTCCAATCACATGTTCTTGTGTCAGCGTAAGTATGCATAGGAGATCGTGTACAGGGCTAAGATGACGAATTGTAAAGTTTCACCTACTCCAGTTGATTCGAAATCTAAGCTCAGTGCCATGGATGGTACTCCATTCTCTGATCATACTCTGTATAGGAGTCTTGCAGGTGCACTCCAGTATCTCACCTTCACCAGGTCTGACATAGCTTATGATGTTCAGCAGGTGTACTTATTCATGCATGCCCCCATGGAGTCTCATTTCACTGCTCTTAAGCGTATCATTCGATACATTAAGGACACTCTTGATTATGGTTTGCACCTATACTCCTCTGCACCAAACAAGTTGCTTTCATATACGGATGTAGATTGGGCAGGGTGTTCGGACACGCAACGCTCCACCTCCGGCTTTTGTGTTTTTTAGGGGTAATCTAATTTCTTGGTCTGGCAAGCGACAGACTACCCTATCTCGCTCGATCGCAGAAAGTCTGAGGCGCGTTGCAAATGTAAGTCGAGATTTGTTGGCTCGAAATTTCTTGTTAGAACTTGATGTCCTGCGTCGACATCAATTGTATCGTGATAACATCTCTGCCATCTATCTGTCTCATAATCCGGTTCAACGTCAGCGAACCAAACACATTGAGATAGACCTACACTTTGTTCGTGAGAAAGTTGCACTAGGTCATGTCAGAGTGTTACATGTTCCATCATCCTATCAGTATGCAGATATATTTACAAAAGGACTTCCCTTATTTCTTGACTTCAGATCAAGTCTCAGCGTCCGGCCTCCTCCCGCTCCGATTGAGGATGTTTGTAAACATGTATATTATAGAAACAATTGTATCCCTACCCATAATTAGAATATCCATATATTGTGTAAATATAATTATGGTAAGACTAGAATTCCTCTTTTGTATAGGCTTAGGATTCCTATTGTATAAGGGATGAATATTGTACTCTATATATACATTGATATTAATGAGAAGACTCCATAAGGGAGATTAATATCATCTTACAATTACACAAGTCACTAACAATTTTTTTTTGTAACCAAAGTCATTCAACATTGCCAAGTACAACAACATACACAGTGAAATCCTACAAGTGGGTTTGAGGAGTGTGAGTGTCCGCAAATCTTATCCCTACCTTTCCATGGTAGAGATGTGGTTTCTGATAGACTTTCGGCTCAACGTTGCCAAGTAATCATACAAAATGTCTCCTAATAACTTTTTGTAATATTTAGGCAAAGTTAAATGACTTTATGGTCACAAAAAGTAGTTTAGTGACTTTCATGATACTTACGTAAAGTTGAGTGATTTTTTTGTTACAAAAAATAGTTTAGTGACTTTAATGCAATAAAGTGAACGATGAGTAACCATATATGAAATTAACCCTGTCAAGGATTCAATTCCTTCCCCTCGGCATGAAACGAAAAGTATAACAGTGAAAATCAGTATATTTTCACTTGATGATTCTGAGACAGTAAAGGAACCAATCTTTGCAACATGGAGAGATCTAGCTGAAAGGTTGCAACTCAAAAGCATCACTCCTACCAAGCTAAAATGCAAAGGAGAAAGGTATCATGATGTAAGAACAAATTGACAGAGCCCTTTAAAGGATGAAAAGGCAACATGTTGACATAACGAGGGACTTACCTCTGAATGGCTACTAAGATTAATGATCCATCAGGAGTGGCACTGATATCGGTGACAGCCAGCAAGTTGTCATCTATTCTTTCTTCTGACTGTAATAGTATTGTCTTCACAATCGTAGAGAAAATTAAGAACTAAGCTGAAATGGAAGATCAAATAGAGTTTCTCATTTCAACACTAGAAAGGTAGAGGAATAAAGGAAATGGACCAAAAAAGGATAGATCGGTTCACGGCCTATTTCACGGTCACCACTAGGGTGTCAAATGAACGATTTGAGCTGAAGTTGAGCAGGTCAAAATAGACAAGATTTCTATGAGTAAATTTGGAATAAACATCACCCCAATTTGGATACATATAAGCCCAATTTTTAGATAAGCTGAAATGGATTGAGCTAAAATGGACTAAGCTAATAATATACATATAGTATAGGTTTTGTATATTTGGCTACGGCCGGTAATTAAGTTTGACCGAGGGTACATATTGCTTAAGTTTTCCATTGTTTGGCCGAGGGTACATCTGCAGTGGACAGTTCAACCAATAATTATCCGGACAAAAAACAATTTACTATCTTATGAATGTATCAAAAATCTATCACTGAATTCAAAACGAACGGATTTTTTAAAATAATGTAATCTATCACTAAATTCAAAATGATAGGATATTGTCTGAACTTAACATTTTGAATTTTTACAATATTTAGTTAATCATTATTGAAATATAGGTTTAAGAATTATTAAGCACTATAGTGCTCGGTAATGCAAATACATGTATTCATCATGTTAAAATCTCCTGTTCTCAAAGCAATAGGATTTACACACCAGACAAGGAGGCTGCAAGAAAGCTGAACATCTCATTTCTTCCACGTTTCCGGCATGGGATTTTGTTTACCATAGCTTTTAGACCGCTAATAGCTAAGCCAATAATCATACAACTAATTAAAATAAAGTCGGTCATTGCTGAGACAACTCATAAAAGTCGTCTCAAATAGGATTCTCATCATCTTAGTCCACGGCAAAGGAGACAAGGACGAGGCACAGAACATGTTCTACCTTAAACCTCCATCCACTATTAGTAATCTCAATTTGCTTTTTCCTATTCTGTAGAATTTATCCGGAATTTCATCCCCATTATGCATTGTCCTAATTTCTCAGATGTGTACAGCCAAGTATTGTCCCTCTGCATCTCGTCATTGAAGCAACCTTACGCCACTTCCAAGGTTCAAGACATCAACATCAGACAGCAATTTGATGTCACAATTCCAATGCTCAGGTCCATGAACCCCTCCAACTATATAAATATCATCTCCCAACCCTATCAAACCATACCCGATTCTCCTATGAAACTCGGATGCTGAAACTTTCGTTATTCTTGATTCTCCTTCCTGCTTATAAATGAACCAATTACCCATAACATAAAGCTTTTCCCTAACGAAAGTCATCGGGCCGTGGAGCCAAGAATACTCGTGAGCAATCCAATCCTGCTTGAAGCTTTCCAAAACTTGAATAGTAGACAAACCTTTATGCAAGACATGAATCTTACCGCCAAAAACTACTCCCGAGCATGCGGAATTGTGCGCGTGATGGAGATCGGGTAACCGAACCCAGACGTCCCTCTCGGGATCATAGATTTCCGCGTTGTATATTGATTTTCTGGGGTTAGTAAAAACCCCTGCAACCATTATTTTCCCATCCAAAACGCAACAAGCAAACATGGCACGAGGGATAAGCATAGACGCACGCGGACCCCATGCTCGGATGGCGGGATCATACGACCAGACCTCGTTAGTTGCAAAAATTCCGTCTTGGTCGCCAGTCAACGGATCCACAGCATCACTTCCACCACCTAAAACAAACAACTTTCCGGAAGTAGAAACAACACTGAATCGAGCAAAATGACTGATGTTTAAGGGGAGAATAGGGAGAGTAATCCAAAGGTCGTGCGTCGGATCATAGAGCTGCCATAAATTTTCAGGATCGAATGCGGATACACACAAAAATTCTTCGCATGAGTTGACCTCGCGTCTCACTTTAAATAGTTCAGCACTTCTAATAGCAGCTCTCCAGGAATGGGAAACAAGCTGTAACTTCGGATGATGGTAGAATGGAACCCGCGCAAAGCACCTAATGGAAACAGCATCGGGAAGACCTTCGATGAGTGAAGTCATAACCACCAAGCTTGCATCTATTTTTATCACCAACTAATGACGGTGGTGCACTACTATTGGTAGACGTCAACCTGAAATATGCAGTTTGAATCATTAGATCGATAAACAACTGAGTGACACCCTCTGTCCCAGTTTATGTGATACTATTTCCTTATTAGTTAGTCACAAAAGGAATGATATCTTTCTATATTTAGTAACAATGTAACTTTAAACTTCCCATTTTATCCTGAGATGATTTATAGTCACACCAATATATATGACTTATTTTAGTCCACAAGTTTCAAAAGTGTTCATTTCATTCTTAAACTTCATGTCCAATCAAACACATTCACATAAATTAGGCCGGAGGGAGTAATACAGAACAAACATTATTATCCATACCGTTTTAGAAAAAGAGAATCATAATGTACTTTGCTAGCATTTACATATCAGAAGTAAAGCTCTTCTAAATAGAAAAGGACGCCATCTTCTCAGCCAAACTTTGTACAAGTGGTGGCAAAGACTAACATACATTAGCAATACAATCAGTGCACTGAGGTTTTCAACGCATTACAATAAAACAAGTTCCACAGTGGCCTGCCTTTACGTTGAGATATTGCAACATGTGCAAACACCAAGCTCACATCACATTTAGAAACTTCAAATTCAAAAAGCTAAAAACACCTGGCTACTTAGCAGACGGAAACAAAAAGATGAATAATCCTCTTTTTCTTTTTGAATCTCGCTCCATGATGAATTCATCTCATCAATACCTAAAAATAGAATATGAGTCCATGCACAGATGGAATATGATGGTTAGACCGACTATGTTGTATGGGGCAGAGTGTTGGCCAGTCAAGACTTCGCACATACAAAATGAGAGTTGTGGAGATGAGGATGTTGAGATGGATGTGTGGGCATACAAGGAGAGATAGAATTAGAAATCATATTATTCGGGATAAAGTGGGAGTGGCCTCGGTGGAGGATAAGATGCGTGAAGCGAGGTTGATATGGTTCAAGCATGTGCAGAAGAGACACGGATGCCCCAGTGCGGAGGTGTGAGAGGTTGGCTATGGACGAGTTCAGGAGGGGTAAGGTAGGTCGAAGAAGTATTGGAGATAAGTGATTAGACGGGATATGGCGAGAGGTTATATATGGACGGGTTCATGAGGGGTAGAGGTAGGTCGAAGAAGTATTGGGGAGAGGTGATTAGACGGGATATGACGCAGGTGCAACTTACTGAGGACATGACCTTAGATAGGGGGTTGTGGAGGACACAAATTAGGGTAGAAGGGTAGTAGGTAGTCGAGCGTAATCCTAATTACGCTTACGAAATGATAGTGTAGTGTTACTACTGTAGGCTCGATTAGCATACCGATTAACATATCACACTTTATAGACGCATTAGTGTTTTATAGTCCCCTGTAGTTGATTAATGCTACTATGTGTTCTTTAGTGTAATGTGTTTGTCTTATTTTCCTGTGTTAACTACTGCTCCCTGTTGTTAGAATGCACTACCACGACGTACTCGATTTTATTATTTGTATGTTCATAATGCTTTAATGTAACGTCTGAATCTAATCGTTTGTCTGGCTTTGCTTTGAATGTTTTGCCTGTGATTATGCTTTGTCTTGAGCCGATGATCTCCCGGAAACAGTCGCTCTACCTATCAAGGTGAAGGTAAGATCTGTGTACACTCTACCCTTCCAGACCCCACGTTGTGGAATTTCACTAGGTATGTTGTTGTTGTATTAGTTTGATGGTTACCTATTGGACCACCATAGGTGGGTAGTTCAGGATAATGCCATTTAGATTTAAAAAGTATGGTTCCTTATGCATGAGGTCTTTGAATATATACCTAAGGAAAATCATCCATGATTTTTTGGATGTTCTAGTTTACGACTTCTCACTTACAGATCATTTGCAGCACTTAGAGATTGTACTAAGTTGTGAAGCGAGCGTCACTGCTTGCAAATAAGTCCAAGGGGAGTACTTGAAAGGTGGATATAAACTCTAGTTTTTTTTATCAGGTAAAAGTATTTCATTCATAAACAAGGCCAAATCGATTGTATAGAAGTGGTATACCAAAAGGTAAAGCCTCTGCAAAAACATATGATTCTCTACAAAATCCACCCAATCGTCTATACAAAATGGGATTTTCTGAGTGCACCAAAAAGCAATAAGGGACCGAAGACTACTCCTCAACGGGGGAAAACTTGTCTCTACTCCTTCGAAGGCTCTCATATTTCTCTCCTTCCAAACTACCCACATCACCGCAAGTGGAACGACTTTCCACACCCTTCGTCTTCTCCTCCTCATCCCACCATTCCAACTGGTCATCAACTCTTTCACATTATTTGGCATCATCCAAGGTGTATCAAACCACCTAAACATATCTGATGCGCGAAAAGATGCACACACTTTAACGCAAGTGCACGTTATCGTGACAAGTAATATAGTCCTGGTAAGACCGAATATCGTCCACAAGGATTAGGGTTCAAGTACCAACTATCTATCTTTTGGTATCTATTTGGCAATCGATATTTGATTTTGTTGTTTATAACTAAGAATTATAAAGACTAATTTAACTAATGAGTTTACTTCAGTTGTGATGGGAATAGGGCTTCCATGTCTCCTCAACTATCCGCTTATGTTATCTATTAATGCAATGAATTATGGCCTTCTTCTCTCGGAGCTAGCAGGTTTACGAAATCGTTTTATATTCCCGTTAAGGATATATAAACACTCAACCCCAGTATTGCACCTTACCTACCTTTCGGTGATAAGGATAACTCTATAGGAGGATTAAGAACAAAAACCTAGTTAACCGTCATGCACCATGCGCAAAATTAGGGTTGTTAAGCCTCTCATTAACGCTACATAAATAATTGAGGTATTTTCATCCTCAATCCAAGAATGTCTACCCAACTTACAGCATATTCACAACCTCCTCCTTTCGAAGTTTGATTAGAAATCATATAGTGATAATTAGTTGTCAATTAATTACCAAGCATTCAAAGCAATTATTGGATAAATCTCTCAAAGAAGAATAATAACCATAGACATGCATTAATTCATAACATAAGTTTCTAGTGAATCAATACGGAAAGCCCTATAAAAGAATTAGTTCCTAGCCATTGACATGACAAGAACTAATTCAAAGTTCATCATACAAAACTGAAATAAAAGAAAGAAAAGAAAAGAAAATTACTAAGTTTAGGGTCTCCAATCTTCAATCCAAGAAAACCTTGTGTTGTGGAATATTTACAAGATGGGGTGGTGGATGGATGGATGTAGAATGGTGAATGGTGGAATGGAGAATGAATAATTCTTCTAATGATGTAGAGTATTTATAGCCAAAGAATCCTTTTGGTGAAGGGTTAGAGATTTTGTAGGTAGGAAAAGTTATTAGAATCCTTTTAGGTAAGAGTTTTAAGGTAGGAAAAGTTATCCCTTTAGGTAGGAAAAGTTATCCCTTTAGGAAGGAAAAGTTATCCCTTTAGGTAGGAAAAGTTATCCCTTTAGGATTCTGAAATCATGTCCAATTCGGCCCAGCACTTCATAATTACCGCGTCGGCGCCAGATCTTGGCGCTGAAAAACTCTAACTTTCCGAAGCTTCCACATTGGGCGCCATACGCTGTTGCCAGGCGCCGCGGCTCCGGTGACATTTTTCTGGCAGATTCCGTCTCGTTGCCCTTTTTTCGTCCGGACTTCGTCTGAACTCCTCTATAATTTCCGGAACTTCTTAGACTTTATTTCTTGGCTCTTTTTGTGTGCAATTCCATCTCATTTACGCTCATTTCATCTCCTTTTCGCCATTTCTCCATTTATGACCGCTGTGACACAAAAGAAAGGAAAACGACCCTAATACTATACTAACATAAATAAAATGACTCAAAAAGTGTATATAAAATACACCGATCAATATCCCACCATAAGCTCATTGTCAATCCGCAATGTAGAAGGAAAAGATCCACATCCTCGCTCGTCTCCTTGCACATGTAACACCAACTGACGCATGCAACCTTTAAAGAAGTGAAAACTAACGTAGTCAAGAAATGGCAAGGCTTTGAAGCCAAGTAAGCAGCTAATTGAAAAAAAGTTTGCAAAAATGGAAAAAGAAAGAAGAATTGGCCATAGCCCTGCATCCAAGAGGGTAATTTGGCGGTCAATGAAGTCCAAACCTTGGAGATCAGGGTTCAAAACCTAGGGATATAAAAAGCACTAAGTAACTTCTTTCCATCAACCTAAAGCCCGGCGATCAGAATTACATGATACTTGTGCTGGTGCGAGGTAGCAGGTATTTGGAGAAATAGTTGAGGTGCACACAATTGGGTCCGTATACCAATAACAACGATGACATACCCAATATGTTTCCACAAGTGGGTCAAGAGAGGATGTGATGTACAAAGACCTTATCCCTACCTTTGTGGCCCCGTATACCACCATTATCAAAAAAGAATTGGTCATAGCCCTTTTTAATCAATGAGTTGAAGGGATTCCTTGACCTCATTATTCTACAAGTCATGGAAAGTCAGCAGGCCCCTTAAATTCCTACTGAAGAAGGGATATTTCTGCACGGATTCCGTGAAGCCAACATTGCATTCCTAAACCTCAAAAAGCCCATGATAGAGGCACAGCTTTTGGCTTTTAACGATTTTGTTTTGATCGGACATCATTACCGAATTTACCCTAACAATCATTGCGAAAGTGCATAACTATAAGAAAAAGATGGGTGATGTGGTGATGCAAGAAGGCAAACCATTACATTCCCTTATCAGTCGCTTAACATCAAACATCAAGGTCTCTCAACCTATGAAAAAGATCTCATAGACCTCTCACCAGTTGTATTCAACTGGTATTCAAATGGAGGCAATATCTACACCTTTCTTTTATCATTATGATTGAAAATTTCAGCTTTAAGCATCTAAAGATGAATACAACATGTTAACCTAAAGTGTTGACCAAACTATTTTAACTAAGTTGTGAGATGCAATAGGGAAAAGGGTCAAGAAGGGTGCAAGACCCGTCTACTTGCAACACTATTAACATAATGCAACCAATATGAATAAAGAAGTCATAGACGACTATGCAGATGATGATGACAAAATCAGGGCCATTACAACCCTAAGCGCTAGACCAAATCCTACTTCTCGTGTAACTTTTCAGGATAAGGTGTTCAAATATCAAGGAAGGACATGGGTTGGAAGGAAGGGAAGGAAAACCCAAGAAACAACTTATAGAAATCATGCATGCTTCAGCCATTATTGCATGCTCAGGTATACTCGCAAGCCTATGTTGCTTGGACTCTTAAAAAAAGATGACGGGTGCATGATGGATCCTTCAAAAATAGTGCATTTTTAGAGAATCCAACATGGTATGTGAATAGCTTGCAGAGACCGAGCAACATATTTCGTAACTCAATAGAAACTAAAGTCAGTTTCGACTTGGCCTAAACAATTAGAATATGCAAAAATGATTGGCAAGAGTGTGATACACGCCAAAGAAGTAAACTTGAGAGCAAGAATATGATACATGCCAAAAAGTAAACACGCGAGTGTCCTTAACTCAGGGTTCCAACAACAATTTTCTATTCCTACAAGAAGTGGCATAGCCAGGATTTTCACTAAGGAGAGTTAAAATATAAAGAAGTAAATACACGAAATAGCCAAGAGGATTCAACATATACAACAACATACCCAGCCAAATCCCACAACGTGGGTTTTGAGGAGGATAGAGTATACGCAGATCTTACCTCTACCTTGGTAGGGAGAGAGGTTGTTTTCGAAAGACCCTCGACTCAAGAAAAAGCATAAGCACAAGCAATAGAAACGGTCAGACCCGGACAAGAAATTTAAAGCAGTATGAAAATGAGAGTAATAAAAGCGAATAAGTCATGATAAAGCATTATGAAAAAAGAAGCAGTAACTATCGCAGGTAAATAAGATAATCGAAGTACACGAAAGAACAGACAACAACAAAAATCAAAGGACATGGAATTAAAAAACAACACTGCGCCTACTTGTATGATAGGCTAAGCGGGACTATAATAATAATACTACAACTACTAATATGTAATCGTAAGTAGGACTACGTTCAACTACCTACTACCCTTCTATCCTAATCTGTGTCATCCACAACCTCCTATCTAAGGTAATTTCCTAATTAAGTTACACCCGCGCCATATCACGTCTAATCACCTCTCTCCAATACTTCTCCGACCTACCTCTACCTAAACTCAAGCACGGCCCCGTCGACTTGAATCGATCGATTGACGGTACAAAATCCTATCCGGATCGATAAGCAGGGCTTATCGTCATTGGTCGCTCGACCCCAACCCGCACGGGTTATATAAAAATCTGGTAAGGCCTGGACCGGTATGAACCAGACGCAAACCTACCTTACTGCTAACCTACCCAGAATTCACAAAAATTAAAAACAAATCATTGTTGCCAACCAGAATATTATCACGTGTGGCTTGGATGGCCAACGGTCTTTTAGACCGCTTCAATGCTTTTTTTGTTTATTAATTATTATTCTTTATTAATTACATTTTTACCCTTTAAAAATATATAAATACTCTACATTTTTCTCATTTTTATCACACAATTATTTCTACAATTCTCTCAATTCTCATACTCTCTTAATTCTCTCTATTATCAATTCTCAAGTTATTATTATTATTAATTTTCAAGTTCAAACTTCAAAGACGCAAGACTTCGAGCTTCGAGTTTCAATTGAATTCTGAATCCCGAAGTTTGGTACACTCGTTTCATTCTATAATTATTTTATTAAATTGTCATATTTATTTATTGATTATTTAAATATTTTATAATGGATTTGCCAAAATAACAGTATTACTCCTTCTGTCTCAATTTATGCCAAAAAGAATTTCACATTTTCTTATTTGACAATTATTTAATGGCATCATCACTATTTTATTCTTATTGAGTCCCACTTAATTTCGAGATGTACTTATTGTGAAGAAAAAATAATTATAATTTGGTAAACAAAACAAAATCTTCCTTTATTTCTTAAACTATGTGCCCGATTAAATGGTGTCACATAAATTGAGACGTGAGAGTAGTATATAGGGATAATAACATTTTGGTCCCTTTATTATAGGTATATTTTGATTTTGATCCTTATTAAATTTGACAAAGCACATTTAACTTTCAATTAACTGAAAGTGTGTTTTTAGTCCTTTTATGTAAAAATTATGTTGTATTTGGAATATATTCAGAACTATATTTTCGTCAAATATGAAGTAACAATATAAATTTAACATAACATATGTGTAATTAAGCTGTCGGGCAACTAATAATTATGATAAATTTGAGAATATTCACAAGTAAAGGGATCAAAAGCGCATATTTTAATTAATTGAAGGTTATATATGCTTAGTCAAATATCACAATAATTAAAATTAAATTTATTAATAATTGACGGACCAAAAGTGCTAACCCTAAATTCTCAAAAAGTTTATTGACTAACTAGATCGATTTTTGGGATGCCCCTAATATCATACGCACGGTTCTCACGGCTCTAATTTAACACAAGTACAACCATAAGTATCCTAGAAAATTGGATATCCACCACATTAATATGAGGTACATTCTTAAACAGAAATTCTATAAATAGGAGAATTAACAACATAAAAAAAATCGTCCAAAAAAGAAACACAATCAACAAGCACTTAAAAAATTGAAAATGGAGGCATCAAAGAAGCTTGTTGCAGTGTTTCTTGTGTGCATGGTTATGTTGTCAACTGTGCATGTCTCCAAGGCTGACGGAGAAAGTAACGCAGAAAAATTTAAAACAGTTGCAAATGAATACAAAGATTGCTACAATGACTGTCAAAAAGGATGCTCCGATGCAGGATTTGGATACACTCATTGTGAGATGAAGTGTGACAATGACTGCACTGCTATGTTGCTCAAAGGTAAATATTTTTTGTACAATCAGTATGTATTTAACAAGTGGTAGTACGTTAATTATAAAAAAATCGAATTACAGTTATATACCAGACACTACAAAAAAAACAACAACATCAACATCTCAGTGTAATCCGACAAGTAGGTATGAAGAAAGTAGAGTGTACGCATCAGACCTTATCCTTACTGTGAGAGGTAGATATGTTGTTTCCGAAAGACCATCGGAACTTGAATTAGCTATGAACTTCATCGCTCAATAGAAGCGACGAATTTATCCGTCACTGATTTTTAATTTTTTTAATAGTGTGATAATACAAAGGATTTTTATATTATGTTTTAACATGTGATACACATAGCATATTAGTTATATTTTTACTGTATATAACTTATATACACTGAGAATTAAAAAAATAATTACAGTAACTATGAGTTTATTATCATGTTGTGGCATATATACTAATGTTTATCATACATATTATTACCTTATAAATAATCATAATTGTGCAATTACTAGCTACTTCATACCATCCGTGCAAAAATAACATGTATTAGTTATCATATAATTGACCTGATTATATAAAGTTCTATTATTTTCATTTTCTAATACGTTATTATCTTCTATTCTCGCAGAAAGAATAGAGAAAATGAAAAATGAGAAGCCTTGAAGATGGACCAAGGATGCAACACATTCCATAGTATGTAAAATAGGGAAAGAATATTAAAGCAGTGGTTTTTCATTTCTATTTTAATGTGTTCATTCATTTATTTACCATTGTATTTATGATTTTCAAGATTCAATAAAATCATTTCTTTCTCTAGTTACTGTTGGTTCTCTCGAGTCAATTTTAATTAATACCATTACTTTTTAAATGGCGTTTAATTCTCATTTGGTGTCCGATATTTTCACCAGACAATGGCGTATCCACTTCGAGTGAACATAGTCATAATTAATGAGTTTTAAATTTTATGATTTTAATGTTTTTTTATTATTGTTGAGCTGAGCTTAAATTGGTATTGATGGTTAACAAATAGCTATAAAAAATCAGGTCCCTAGACAATTGTTGATGAAGCTGATTCCTAGTGCAAGTGGAATTCCTTGAGGAATTTGATTTACGGGTTGTATGAGTTACATCAAGGAATTCGTGAACAACAAGGAAATAATGTTGCACTTGCATAAAAGAAAAGAGCTTGGGAAATAGAAGAAAACGTGTGGAGGTCGAAACAAATAAGAAAACAAAGTCCAAGTGAGATTAGATTCCTTAACTAAAATACTTTGGGTTTGGGAGAACAATGTGTAAAACAATTCACCAACCTTACTCATATATAAAGCGCTGTGAGTGACACAATGAATGTACGAAAATAGTATACAACTATCACTAGTGCTTAGAAAGGATAAACAATTACAATACAATAGGCTTGAAGCCTAACATCAGTTATTACAACAACAATAAGTGTTGATGATCTTGATCTTCTGTCTTTGATCCTCCTTGGAGTCTTGAGATCTTCGTTGGAACTGCAGCAAGCCTCTTGAGAACAACAACAATAATATGTTTAGAAATCTGGAAATAGTGTAATGAAAATTGTTTGCTGAGTCGATTGATTTTTCAATCTATCCTTAAGATAATATTGCCCCGTGTAATCCTTTAATGGTGCGTTGACAACTTATCTCTCAAGATAAAACAACAGTAAAACAAGTGATCAAATGCGACTCAAGTGTTCGCTTAGGAAAGAAGGATCCTTGAGTGTGTGAAGTTTGCAAGAGAGGAAGATAATTTCTGAAGTGTGTTTTGCAAATGAGCGAATGGCCTCATTTTATAGTGTGGAGAAGATGACCTTCCACCTAGCCAAGTAAAGACTTTGAATGGCCATGTAATGGCCTTGAATGTGGGGTTACAATTCAGCCAAATAATGGCTGAATTCATGTGGGAAGTAATGGAGGTTTAATGTCTCAAAACCAGCCCAAGAGTCATGTTTTTGAGGTTTAATGCCTCAAAATCAGACGATTATGGAGCCCAACTCCACGGCTATGATTGCATGGAATCGTCTGTAAAAGGTCCATAGAGATAGTAGCATAAATCCATTGGAGAACCTTTGCATCAAGTGTGACCATAATTTTGGATCGTCTGCTTTGATACCATGAAAGAATTAATCCCTTGATTATTCTTATTGATGAATGACATATATATACAAATTACAATAGGAGAATCTTATTCCTACTTTACATCTAAATCCCTATTCTATAAGGAGACTACTATACAATTATGATAATATTACTACCCTAATTAAGGTACAAGATTAATTCTAATATATACCAAATATACACAGGGCCGCGGCGCTGGGCTTCATTTAACAGTTGCCATTGAGATTCACGCTATTTCGAAGAAACACTGAGTTTACTCTTGGAAAATAGCAACTAGCAAGTAGGTGTTGTGAATGAGTCAAGCTGCACAACTACATAACTTGTTCCGGGGGCAGAAGCTGTTTTAGTTCTTGAGTTGTTAGAATTGAGTCTTTTGTTCTGAATTGTAACCAATTCTAGGTGATCATGGAGTTTGTTTAGCTTTCTAGATTAGGAGTATAGTCTTGAAAGAGGTAGCTATAATTTGATTGATTGTCGGGCCGAGTTTAAGGTACTAGAGTTTATAGATTCTTTGGTTATTGAATTATAACCTAAAATTACTTGGGAAGTAGTGAAGTTTTGAGGTAAATTCTAAGAGGGTAGATCATTGATTTTACTTCCTTAAGTAAGGAGTTTTTCACCTAAAATTGCTTGTTTACTTTATTTCCTGCACTTGAAGGGAAGTCTGAAAGAATTAAGAAAGTTGTTCATGACTCAAGGCCATGAGCTCGCTAAAATCGACTTATAGAAATGCAAGGTAAGACTACATACAATAGATCCTTGTGGTCTGACCCTTTTCCGAACCCCGCGCATAACGGGAGCTTAGTGCATCGGGATGACTTTTTTACTTTAATTCTTGCACTTCACTTTCTATTTGTGTCTAGTTTACTGACGTTAAAATCCCAAGTTCTTTAACCCTCGAAAATCGGGTAAGAAACAGTTCACTCCCCCTCCTTGTGTCTAAGGGGGGGGGGGGGGTTGCTAAAGTAACAATAATGTTTATATTTTAATAAATTATATATTAGAAAAATTTAAAGATTCATTATGTTTACGTCCCATGTCTCGGGATTTACTTGCTCTGTCGTATATACCCCCAACCATTTTCATGCCTCAGTCTTTTAGAATACTGATATAAACATGTTTTGAGTCCAATTATAAGTTATTTAGTACAACATAATAAAAGTTATTCGACAAGGTAATCATTTGTAACGATTTGTTAGGTCATTTTAGTTATTTTGCTTGATTTTTCGTAAGTGCTATTTTCCCTACATTTATTTTAATGTCATTGATGTGTGGGGATGGGTGATGCTATTCCCAAGCTAATCATATTAAAATATCATAAGAAAATCTAAGCTTTGAGTTTTGGAGGTTTCAAGTTTGAAAGTTTGACTAGGAGTTGACTTTTGAGTATAAGCATCCGAAATCGAATTCTGGCTGTTCCATTAGCTTTGAAACATGATTTTTTACTTAGGTGGGTTTGAAAAATTTGACTAGGAGATGACTTTTGAGTAGATGCATTCGAAATCGAATTCTGACAGTTCCATTAGCTTTGAAACATAATTTTTTACTTAGGTGGATGGTTAGAGCGAGTCTAAAGTGATTTGAGTGTGATTTGGGTAAGTCCGTGGAATTTGGAAAGTCTAAAATTAAAAGGATGAGTTTTGGTTAACTAAAATCAACATTGATGACATTTGAGTCTTTTTCAAAGTTTTGTTGATTCGATCAGGTCGGAATATCATTTATGACTTAGTCGAGTCATTAGTTCGGTTCTTGATGGACTCGAGTGTATTTTGGATACTTAGTTGGAATTGTAGTGATTTAAGGAATTTGGAGTTAATAATAGTCAACGTCGGGTCAAGACAACCTCGCATGAGTATTTTGAGTACGCGAACAAGTCCATTGCATGTTTTAGGAGTATTTTACATATTTGATTTGTGTCCGGGAGATTTCAGATGAGTTTCGGGAATTGATTTGAAGATTGGACTTGTTTTGGAAATTTCTGGTTTCTGGTGTAGCGCACAAGGTGGCCGCAGGTGCGAAGGGGAAGGTTGATGGGCATGCTCTCACTTGCGGGAAAAGGATTGCAGGGGGCAAAGCCGCACTTGCGAGCTTCTGACCATACTTGCGAGTTTGTTTTGAGTAAGTGGACCTCACACCTGCGAGGCTTGGGTCACAGATACCAGCCTGCAAGTGCGAAAAATGGGTCACCGGTGTGGAGTCGCTGGCAGAGAGGGGATTTAATCCCCAATTTAACTTGGACATTTGATAACTCTTTTGTGGGAAGGTTCATCACGGGGGTAAGCTTCTAATTACGGTAGACGTACGAGATTTTGACGAATCTAGTCCATTTGATATCCTTGGCTTATCTTAAGAATGTCCAAGTTGGTTGAGTTAGGGAATTAACTCACTGGTTTAAAGATACTAAGGATATATTAGTTCTAAAAGTTAAGAGACTTAAAGTATTTTGAAAGTATGTGATACTTGTTTTGTTTGGAAAGTTTAAGTCTCTTGGTTATAAAGAAGAATGTAAGTATCTAAGGTATAAAGCTAGTATAACGACTTTATGGGGAGTCGGTTATAATAGCTTTATGGACAGTTAAAAAGAGTGGTTTACTCTAAGTAATGTAAGTAATGATAAATGACTTGAAATAATGAAAGGCAAATTGATTTGAAGACATCAATTGCTTAAGATTTTAAAAGAAAGAAGTCACTTGATTTAGAGGCCTATAAATGTATTTCAAAAAAAAGTATTGTGACTTGTCTTAAAAAAGTAGATATGACTTGATACTACGGTTATTAGTATCTTGGAAGTTTTATATGAAAAAGAGTCATTTTAAAAAGGGTTGAAGTACGTAGTACTTTGGGTTAAATTCCCGAATTTTTATAATGACATGCTAGTGCCTTAAGTAAACTAAAATGAGAGTGTTTATGAACAAAGCTAATAAGAAGTTAGGGGATTTCTTAACTTGCTGTGTTATGTATGATAAGCCGGTAGTGCTTGTGTTATGTATGATAAGCCGGTAGTGCTTATGTTATGTATGATAGCCGGTTGTGCTAGGGATATATATATTGTTCATTACGGGGTCATTCCGCGGTATTTGCATATTCCGTGGATTTGCTACCCATGACGCGAGGAATACCTCATTCGAGTCCGTAGGCTTACGCGGTGAAATAGTCCTACGCGGGCGGACCACCCTATGCGAGGGTTACCTCACGCGGTCCACACGACCTATGCGCGGATACCCATGCGGCGAAGTTACCTCACGCGGTCCATACGGCTATCTGGGTGAAATAGTCCCGCGAGTAGGATCGCTTAATGATACTATGGGCGGGTGACCCTACTTTGATCACGAGCCTCCTATTTTTATGCAGTAAAGTATACACTTGTTCACTCTCATTGTTAGTAAGGCACAGCAATCGTAATTTGATTATCATACATGTCTCCACTTTATTTTAGGCTTATGATGTAAATTGCGGATTTTCCGATTTACATACTTGGTACATATCAGGTAATCGACCCCTTTCTCGGGCTGCGTTCACGCCGCAGTAGGGTAAAGAGCGGTGGTGGATCCTCATTCTTAGGATCACTGATCAGGTGTCCGAAGCTCCATTTCTCCGGAGGCTTGTCTTTTGGTACGATTTCCCTGATGTTGTAGATCTATGTACATTCAGGGATATGGCGGGGCTCTGTCCCGTCACAGTTGTTGTTCCTAGAGGTATGTAGTCATATTTGTGGATTGGGTTTTAAGAACAAGAGATGTATTGATTTATTTTTGGAGTATGTATATTCTACGGAAGGTGGCCTTATCGGCTAGCCTGTTAATGTTTATTTTCCAAGTGTTTTTATGTGTTGTGCATGTTCCGCTGCTATTCTCTGATGTATACCTGAAAGGGGTGCCCAGGTAGGGCACCAGTCGCGGGCCCGGGGTCGGGTCGTGACAACGATGCTGAAACTTCAGAGGGTCCAAAAATTGTGCAATGTCCAGAATTTTCCCTACCAGACCTCTGTTATGACCGATGTGTTATGTCAGTAAGTTGTCCCTATTTTTAGTCTTCACACATTGGGGACAATGTGTCGATTAAGTTTGGAGGGGTGTCTTATTTTGTCTTATTGTTTTGAATCTTTTTTATTTGTCTTTGTGTTGTTTTCTGTGTTTTTGAGTCATAATTTTTTTTATGGATCATGCATGTGTAGTTGCTAAAGATATTGAGTGGATAAAGTGGGATAATGTAATGGAATTGAAAGCAAAAATTTGTGTGCTTAAGTTAGATATGCCAAAAATTCATGACATCTAATTATTTGAGATATTTGTGCTTAGCCTATGTGTGTCAATTATGGAAAGAAATGTTGAAAATGTCTAGAAAATCTGTTTGCTTGTTATTTGAGGCGAAATAGTTAAGATATACATGTTTAGGGAGATGATTCAGACATTTCTTTGATAACCCTTCTGACCATTCATTACCTATCCTGACATAAATTGTATCACTAGTCAGCCCTTTGATCCTAAAATAATGTCTTCTTTCTTTGACACCCTATGATTCATTTGTTGTGCCATAAGTATAATTAAAAGTCAGTGGGATGAAAAGTGTTGAAAAAGAAACAAGAAGAGAGTGAAAATTTGATGCACCCCAATGAAAAATATGCAAAAGCCTAAGTTTGGGGGTGCTTGTTAGTTATAATGCGTTTCATTCTCTCAAAAGAAAAGAGGAAGGAAATAGGTATGAGACTAAAACGAAAGTAAAAAAAAAAAGGAAATGAATTGAATGAAAATGTTTATGGTACGTAATTGAGCCTAAATGCCAACTTTTATCTACCCCAGCCTAAGCCTACATTACAACCCTTGAAAGTCTTGATGATCTTTAATATGTATGTCTATGATTAGTGGAGAATAACAAATAAATAGGTCTATAGAATTTTGGAAAAGATGGAATGAAATTGACATGCGTAGGTTAGGTGTTTATGTTTCCATTGATTATGATCTAAGTGAATTGACGAAATATCTAACTTGAAATTCTAGATTGTGAAATATTCATGCTATATATGTTCTAACATATTATCCCAACTTTCATCCATGATTTTGAAGAAGCATTGCTATAACTACTTGATCTATTTCATAGAGTCTTTGTTTTTATTTTTATTGTTGTTTAGTGCTTTACTCGAGGGCGAGTAAAGTGTAAGTTTGGGGGTGTTTGTTAAGTGTATTTTGTATACACTTTTGAGTATTTTTTAGTTAATATTTTACTCATTTCGTTGTGTTTAGTATAGTGTTAGGTGTGTTTTTCGTTCATTTGTGTCACGGCGGTTATAAAAGAGAAGAAACTACTTTTGAGGATGAAATTGCACAAGAAAAGACCAAGAAATGAAGCCTAAGAAGTCCCGAGAAGTATAGAAGAAATCAGACGAAGTCCGGACGAAAAAAGGACACAAAACCGAAAAATTGGCAAAAGAACGTCGTCGGCGCCGCGGCGCCTGCCAGCAGCGCCGCGGCGCTAATTATCCTGAAAGTTCAGTTTTGGCATAGGAGTTTCAGCGCCACGACGCCGACGCAGGATTTCTGATTTTTTTGGCCGAATTTGACACGTTTTCAGAGTCCGAAAGGGTTACTTTTCCCAAGTATAAAACCCTAAACCCTGGTAGCTTTTAAATAACTTTTGACAATACCTTATACCATATTACATATCATACTTTGGTGGAGGCAACAATTGGAGCAAACACAAGATTGGAGACGACTTATTCAAGTTCTTTTTCTTTCCCTTATTTTATTTCAGTTTATGTTGGATTGTAAATTAGTTCTTGACATGACAATGTTTAGGAGCTGATTACTTTAGTAGGGTTTTCCGTCTAATCTTCTTGAAACTCTTTCATATAGTTAATGCATAGTTATTGATTCCTTCTTCAGCATATTAAGGTCTATTCAATATTGTTATGATTGCTTGATAATTAACTAGCTATTAATTGTCATAACTTATATGATTTCGAATCAAAAGTCTGAAAGATGAGATTTGAATATGTTGTAATTATCTAGACATAGGTTAAAATCATGGACGAAAGTACCCCGATACTTGTGTAGTATTTAAGGTTATTGTTCTTAATCCTCATGTGTGGTAAAACTTATCATAGAAATATATAAGGTTTTTGCAATAGGTTGAGCTCTTGTATGTCCTAACCGGAATATAATGACAGATTAGTTAACCTGCTATCTTAATAAGAAGAAGAATCATTAGCATTGCATTAACACGTGAAAGAGTGGATAGTTAAAGAGATTGGAAGCCATATTTCCTTCATAACTGTTATAAACCCAAAGTATAATCATCTTTAGTTTATTTTCTGCACTTAATCATAATTCTTAGTTATAACTCTCAAACTAAAGAACGTCAACCAAATAGATACCATAGAATAGATAACCAATACTTAATAAACCAGTCTCTGTGGACGATAAACTCGGTCTTACGGATCTTTATTACTTGAACGATACGTACACTTAGAAATATCGCAACAACTATAAACTAGTGCTCAAAATATGGCTATCTAATTTAAAGCGCAATTACTCATAACATGTCACCGGTACCCGATACAAGTGCTCGTCACCTCATAAGCATCGAACCCCCTTGTTCTCCCCACTACACGCTTTTTATTAGTTCATTAGACCAACCATGACATTTTAAATATGGTACAAGATCTCAACTTGCCTGGAATATGAGCCTTTTCAGTCCTAGCTTGGAGATAATGTCCAAAACATAACACTTTACTAATTTTTGTAAAGCAAAGAGGCAAAGAATCAGAATAACATCAACAGAGACCACAACCCTTTTCTCTCACAAAGAACAACTACCGAGGCAAAGAAAGCGAGCAAGAATACGAGGACATCACCCAACAACATGAAATACCAGTAGCAACACAACATCAGCTAGACAACACCACTGATATCAGCAACAATATCAGCAGCAACATTAGTAACTACAGCAGATCCACTGATGCAGTAACACTAACAACAGCAGGAACACCAAAGCTGCAATATGACACAAGTGAATGTGTAATTTCTCATTGATGCGCGAAAAGATGCACACACTTTTAAACGCAAGTGCACATTATCGTATCAAGTAGTATAGTCTTAGATAAGACCGAATATCGTCCTCTAGGATTAGGGTTCAAGTACCAACTATCTATTTTATAGTATCTATTTGGCGAATTAATACTTGATTGGTTGTTTATAACTAAGAATTTCAAAAGCTATTTAAATGTAAAGAATTACTTCAGATGTGATGAGAATAGGGCTTCTATGTATCCTTACTATCCGCTTATGTTACTTGTTAATGCATTACTTATGGTGTTCTTCTTTTGGAGAAAGCAGTTTCTAAATCGCTTTATACCCCGTTAGGTTATATAAACACTCAACCCCAGATTGTTCCTTACCTAACTTTCACGATAAGGGTAACTCTATAGGAGGATTAAGCACAAAACCTAGTTGGCCAGTCACGCACAATGCGCAAAATTAGGGTTGTTAAGCCTCTCATCAACGCTTACAAATCTAATTGAGGTATTTTCATCCCCAATTCAAGACCGTCACCCAACTTACAAAGATATTCACAATCCCTCCTTTCGTAACTGATTAGAAATCATCTAGTGATAACTAGTTGTCAATTAGCTACCAAGAATTCAACTCAATTATTGGATAGATCTCTCAATAAGAATAATAACCATAAGCATGCATTACTGTATAACATAAAGTTCAAGAATTCAACATAGAAAGCCCTATAAGAGAATTAGTTCCTAGCCATGAATATGACAAGAACTAATTCAAAGTTCATCATGCAAAACCGAAATAAATAAAGGAAAGGAAAAGAAATTACTAAGCTAATAGTATCCAAACTCCAAGTCAAGAATCTTGAGTTGTGCAAGAAAGGGAACCACAAAAACCGCCAGGGTTCTCCTTATATAGTTTTAAAACGCCTCCTTCTTTTCCTTCCGTGCCCGCCCAAAAATCCGTCAAAGACCTAATTTTTCAGCGCCGCGCCATGCGCTGGGCGCGCGCCAAAGTTCTGCAATACCGGGTGTTTTGGCGCGCCCCGATATTCGCTGCTCGGTAGCCATGCCACAGAACTCCCTGTGGCTTCTCGGATGTTTAGGCGCCGCGCCTGCTTTCGTCTTCGAGCCGCGCGCCAATCTTCTGCAGCTTCTGAATAATAGCGCCGCGCCAGTCGTCAGAGGCCACAGCAGTCCTGATTTCACTCGTTTGCCACTTTCTCCGTTTCACTCTGTACTCTTTTTCCCTCTTTTCGCTCCTTTTCCGCCATTTGGCCACTTTAACCATTTTGACTCAAAAGAAAGAAAAACTATCCTAATACGACACTTTGTATGTACAAAACGGGACAAAAGACTAACTAGACTGACTCAAAAGGTGTATATAAAATACACCGATCACTCATATCCACTTCAGAGATAAAAAAAATGATATTCTGGGAACTGCAATCCCATGTATTGGTGGTGGCAGAATGATGTATCCTCAGAGAGCAGCAGCAATCATCAGCAGTTAGCAAAGACCAGATTTTTTCTTCTTCATTTTCAAAATCAGTCCTGCCGCAGCAGCAACCTCAGCTGCAAACACTGCAGTATCACCAGCTTCTCATTCAATGTAGCTGATAACATCAAATTTTGCCTCCGAACTTCAGATTTCAGTTTATTGAATCTCATATTTTTCCATTTTCCATTCATCAGAAAACAGCAGCAGCTTCAGTGGCTGTCCTGCCTGCAGAAATATAACATCTTGTGTTCTCATTCAGCAGTAACACCTGCATATTTCCATCCAGCAGCAACAAATGATGTCCAGCAGCAACATCAATTAACAAATGAAACAAAGTTGCCACTGAACCACTTGGATAAATTCCAGCACCAGTAGTTTCACCAATTTGAATAGGAGCAACACTTTGTGCCCTCTCGATAACCATTTTCATTTTCCAGCAATAATAGCAGCCATCAGTCACAACATCGACGACATCAAACGCAGCCTTTACAAGTTGAATCTATCAGTTTATGTCCTCAACATAGAATCGACAGAATAACCACTGGATTCATCTTGCGTAATAATAGAGAACCCCTCGTTCTCTAGTCTCACTTGGACTAGAGAATCCCTCGATTCTCTCTATGAATTTGTTCTGAACCAGCACCAGCAGATTACAACTTTGATTCTGAACCAGCACCAGGAGAATTTGATAAGCGACAAGAACCTCTTCGTTCTCTAGTCTCTCTTGGACTAGAGAATCTCTCGATTCTCATCACGCAAGCAATTTTAATAAGCGGCAAGAACCTCCTCGTTATCTAGTCTCTCTTGGACTAGAGAATCTCTTGATTCTCATCACGCAAGCTATTCTATTGAATATGCAATGTAACCACGCTTTTGAACCGAAATCCTATTGATTCACAGTTACTTGTGGTGCATAATTTTGCACCTTCAGTAACTTCAAAGCTGATAAAACACCAGCAGTCTGTAAGCTTGTCCATTTTTTTTCTTTTTTGCATTTGTATAGTGAAAACACAGTCCTAACAGTAAACCAGAAGCAGCAAGCCAACACACCAACACAACAACAACAAGCTGCTTCGATTCCTTACGACTGTTGTATACCAACACATCCTCAACAGTCAACTACATCAGAGAACACAGTGTCCAGCAACACAGACACCAACACAAAAACACAAAACACAAAAACGACTTTAACGATAACTCGCCAACACTTGACAGAGAACAACAACACAACAAACAACTACAACAACAAAAAGCTACAACATCTATCAACAACCATAACAACAACATTTTTCTCCAATCCGCCAATTCACCAACACAAATACAAAATGAAGTTGAATTTCCGTCAACTCGGCTATCCTCGACGATCTGCGACGTCGCAACGATAGCCAAAGGCGGAGTGTATCCGTAGAAAATAAAAACATCTCCATATGATTCGATCGACAAAAGCGATAATAGAAATTACCTCAATACTCTATCGATTTCGATTTCTGCGATTCTCTGTTTTCCGAAGGACGCGATTTCGTTCTTCAATTTTCAGTTATTGCGATTTCTCTGTTTTTCCTAATTTTTCAGAAAAAATTGCTATCGATTTCTGATCGATGCAATTGCAGATTTCTGCTTCTTCGATTTTGATTTTTCTGATTTTCAGTCGAAAATTGCAATTTCAATTACGAAAATCGCAATTTCGCGATTTCGATTTTCATCCATCGATCTCCTTCTTCTATCTCTTCTCCTCGATAATCCGTTCCTTACTCGCAACTATTGAATCGATTGAGAACAATTTCATCACATCGATTGAGCAGTTTCAATTTCTTCAACGTTTTTTTATTTTCCGATTTTCAGAAATTTCTATCGGTTTCTTCAATCGATTGCGTGATACGAACGTCCTACGAATCGGTAGGCTTTGATACCATGTTAAAGTTTGGATTAATTCTCAAACAGAAGAGAAAACAGAAATTACGAGGGAGAAGAAGAAGCATTGAAGAGGATATTTGAGAGCGTAATGTGCTCTTCTGAGATTTTGATTTATTCCTCTTAACCCAATATTACAACTATTACTCTCTATTTATAATAACTAATTTGCAAATATAACCATTTCAGAAATAACCACTAACTATAACCACTAACTAACATTGTATATGTTGTATACTAATGATATACTGTGAACTCTATCTCAACACTAGACAAATCATATTTTATAATAATCCCTAATTTTTTGTAAACTAAGTCTTTATACCAACCAAAAAAAAAATACAAGCACAACCAAAAATTTCCTACAAAATAGGATATCCACCACTTTAATTTGAGGTATTCAAATGTCCCAAAACACCTATAAATATGAGATTGAATACCATAATCAAATCGTCGCAAAAATAACGAACATATAAAAGAAAAACAACAATAAAGTGAGAAACTTTTTCTCAAGAAATTAAAATTAAAAAAATGGAGGCATCAAAGAAGCTTGTTGTAGTGTTTCTCGTTTGCATTGTTGTATTTTCATCATATGTTCATGTCTCCAAGGCTGCAAATGAATACACAGTTTGCTTTAATGATTGTCAAAAAGAATGCTCAAATGAAGGATTTGGATACACTCATTGTGAGATGAAGTGTGATGGTGATTGTGCCGCTAAGTTGCTCAAAGGTAAACAACATATATATTTATATTTTTTTTTCAAATTATAGTAATATATCTGATAGTATAAAGAACTTTTTACATGATATATCACTGCAATTTTAACATATAATAATTAATAACATATTATATACAGACCTCATGTTATGGAATTTCACTGAGTATGTTGTTGTTCTTGTTGTAATTAATAGCATGTGTCGCGATATCAACAACATGTAATTTACATATATACTAAGAACTTAACGAATGCTTTAACCTATTATAATATATTAATATTTATAACAGATATTTACATGTTATTACCTTTATATTACTTGAATACTACTTGATTCATCACTACATAAATATTATTAATATTTGTCATACGAAATATAGATATAATTACCGCATAAATGACCTGATTGTATAAATATTTTAATGATTTCTTCACATAGAATGTGTTAATTAAATCCATTTTTGTTTACTTGTGTAGTGCTTTTAAAAACAATATTACTCTTTTGTTCATATGATATTTATTACTTGTTTCCATATTCTATTTTTGCAGAAAGAATTCAAAAAATGAAGATTTGAAGCCTTGAAAATGGACCAAATTAAAGGATGCAAAACATTCCCTAGTATAACAAATGTAGGGGGGAAATAAAGCAGTGATTTTTATTTCTACTAATTAATCATTCATTTCTTTATCACTGTATTTGTCATTTTTAACATCCAATAAAAATAGTTTCTTTCTTTAATTACTGTTGTTTCTGTCGAGACAATCGCGGCTAATTTCATTTTTTTTATGTCTTCTTAATCTTCTTTATATCTTGGTTAATTATTTTGGTCAGCATTGATGCTTTGAGCATTAATTTGTAGGGATGACAATAGAACAGGTTAAGGGCGGCCAAGTCTTGACCTGCTAAGGATTTGACCCGCTCTGCTCTGCCTCATTTAATAATTTTCAAAAAATATGCCCTGCCTGTCTTGCCTTCTAAGCCTTGCCCCGTCCCGTTTATGTCATCTTTCATTTCTCCTCAAACGTGTGCATCGCTGCTTCAATGTCGGTCTGAGTGGGGCCCATTATGTGGTGGGCCTGATGGGGCGAGGTCCAAGTATACCGGATTGGGGTCGCATATACGCTGTCTCAACTCGAGTCCGACTGGGAAGAAGTCGGCCGCAGCTGCAGACGGCCGAGATCGAGGCGATGTGGCGTCAGAATGCTTAGCCGCGACGTTGTAATGCTGAGTCGCGACGTTGTGTGGCGCTGGGACCCACTGCCATTGTCCAGGAGCCCTCTGTGGGTCCCAAAACTGCTGCTGCTGCTGATGGTTGCCCCCGTTGTTGCCGCCGCGATTCTTCCATTATTCTTCCAATTTTTGCCCTTCTTACCACCCCTGTTGTTGTGATTTTGGGTCACGTTGGCTGGATTGGAAGGGAAAAATTGGAAGCAGTCATCATGATGACAGGGCTTGCTCCGATCGATGCCCTTTTAGCCAAACCCGCTTCTTCCAACCCCTGTATAGAACGGAGCGGGCTTGATAGAACTTCGGGAGTTACTTTGACGAATAACCGAAGCAACCCCTGTATAGGCATCGGATAGACCGGCAACCATCTGAATAACTAGACGACTATTAGAAACAGGAGAACCCACGTTGCGAAGTTGGTCTGCCAAGTCCTTGAGGCGTTTGCAATAAGAAGAAACGTTTGGAAAATTCGCAATAGCAACTTGAGAAAATTCCTGCTCAAGGATAACAATGCGAGAATGACTGTTATCTTGAAAGATGTCACGCAATCGATTTCACGCGCCCATGGCTGTGGAGTTGGGTTCCATAATCGTCTGTAAAATATCCAAAGAGATAGTGGCATAAATCCACTGGAGAACCTTGGCATCAAGCATGACCCATAAGTCTGGATCTGCTTTGCGGCACAACCGGCGTTGTAGACGTAGACGTCATATCACCCCCCGTAGGAGTAGTGGGAAAGATGATGTGGTGAAGAACTTTATGTGTCATAGCATGAATCTTGAATAATTCTGCCCACGTCCCATATTGGACGATCTCTAGATCAAGAACGATAGGAAGAACGCTCTTGATATTAGAAACGGTGAGGGTAGGATGAAACGTGTTCTTATCAGTCATGGTGAATAGAACAAACTTTGGACAATATTTCGGAGAAGGGAATTTGTGAGAGAGGATTTTCTGGAAGAGAAGGGCCGCGGCGCTGGAAAAAATCCGAGAGGGAGGGCCGCGACACTGTGCAATAAATCCGAGAGGGAGAGAGAAAGTTTTGAGGAGCGGAAACAGTGTAAAGAGAACCTAGACTCTTGATACCATAAAAGAATTAATCCCTTGATTATTCTTAGTGATGAAATACATATATATATACAAGTTACAATAGAAGAATCTTATTCCTACTTTACATCTAAATTCATATTCTATAAGGAGACTAAATCTACACTTATGGTAATATTACAATACTAATTTAGGTACAAGACTAAGTCTACAATATATCAGGAAAAATATTAACAAATCTGGAAATGGACTGGACGTCCGTGAGGCCCATTCTTTAGCAAAAACATTAACCATCTTGTCCTGTTGTATTTTTTGTGTTTTTTTTAAACATATACATTTTATTTTAAAAAATTAAAGAATCTTTTATCTATATTTATTTTCAAATTTAAATGTTTCGACTTTCTTCTCGAAATTTCTTCACATAATTTGGTACAAAGGGAGTAATAAATAGAGCTAATTTCTTTTCGATAATTTAAGGATACTAGACCATTCAAAAAATTTAATTCCAAGCTTGAAATAATACGTTAAAAGATAAAAATTATGAAATTTTTTAAATAATATTTATAAATTATATTACATTAATATTTTTATGTAAAAAATATTTTTAAAATTTGTATACATGTAATGTCGGGTTGACTTTGTTTTAGTTTGATTTTTGTATAGTTAAAATAAAACCAAACTAATTATGGTGGTCTTTTTGTAATATCAAACCAAATCAAATTGAATCATAATCGGCTGTTTTTTCAATTTGATTGGGATTATCAGTTCGATGCGGTTTATCGGTTTTCTTTGTACCTGAAGTATTTGAGTTAAGCTCGACAAAACTAATTTAGAAACAATATTTGAAGTTACATATGGCTAAAGTTCAGTCTTTTTTGCCTGACTTCAGTCATTTTCATCCAGAAGTTTATGCACATATGATTTAAGTTCTAGCAAAAATGGTTGAAGTTAGGCAAAAATGATTGAACTTCAGTCATGAAATTTCACATATTGTATATGAAGTTAGACTTTATCAAAATTAACTTCAGTCACTATATATTTGAAGTTGTCCAAAGCGGATGCACGTACGAAAAAATTAAGAAGCATGCACAAATTAAATGGTGGCGTCAAAATCAGACACCCTTGGCCCATGGCTTTTGACTAGCTGATTTATGCACATGTCCCTCTCATGACACCATTTATATTTTGTTCCTATTCTTAAAGTTATGCAAAATTACCATTTATGACTACTTTAAACTCATATTTATTCATGTGTCACTCAACTTATTGACAAAATATTAGATTGGTATCTAATGTTTACTGTAATTTACAAAATTTTAGACCATGATCTAAATAACATTTTCAATTTGTTCAAATAGGTTTTTAGATCGTGACTTAAATTGTCCATAAATTGCGAGAGAAATACGAAAATGATCATTCACAAAATAACTATCCCAAAAAAAACGATAAAACTTTATGCTTTAAGCCAACTCCTAAATACTTGTACATTTGATTGCCCCTAAGCATGACGGAAGGGCCACATGGAAGGCCAGCAACACAAATAATTATAATAGATTATTTTACCATAGGTAATTACTTCTATCTTCCTAAACATTGGTAGCACAATTACCGATATATGTAGTGGTTGAAGGTAGTAAGTATCCGATAAAATAGTTGAGGTGTGCATAAGTTGATCCAGTCACCACCGACATTAAAAAGAATGCATATACACTAGCACTCAAGAGAATAAAGAATTTCATGACAAAAGATGAAAGAAAGTCATGCCAAGATTTTGTCAAACAACTAATACATTGTTTGTAGCTTTTGGACAACCATTTATCACTTCACCTCAAAGAAGACCAAGGATTGATGCATCACATCACTCTTAGCTTGGAGAAACATTATGTACATAAAACTTAAAGAAATCATGTTTCATGTGTGGTGAAACTCCACAAGGACTAGTTCAAGATAGTGAGATCAAGGATTTCTGAAAAGCTTTTCACTATTGACAAAAACACTTTTCAAAATTAGCAGATTTTCTAAGCTTGGCCAAGCTATAAGCCTCGAAAGTTGACACCCAAGACCTACCTCATTTCCAGTTTTCGCAGTCCTTTTTATTTCAGCAACAAGCTTTTTCTCCTGTCCTATGAAAGAAATAAATAAAATTATCTCTTGATGTAATATCATGTGCAGAACATAAGTAAAGGAAGTATGATATAAAGGAAAAGATATATAAGCTCTAAAATCACGAAAGGCTGTATCTCGTGAACATGCACTATGCACTTTCAAGAAGAGCCATCAGAAAGAAAATCTAGACATACCTCTGATTGTAAAGAAGAAATTTCCTTCTTAATACCTACATCACAATTGTAAAACTAAAATGAGTTACCCAACAATTACTTACAAGAAGCACCTTCCACTCACTGAGAACTAAACATGCGGATATCAATTTGCAATAGTCTTCCTAACTTGCTCCCTATATTGACAGAGATTGTGTGCCTTATGATAGGCAAGAAATTACAACTTATTAATGAATTATTCTCATATGAATTCCCTATCAGAACATGGTTCAGCCTACTTTAGCTATAACTGAACATAACTGAACATCATATCATCCAGTTCCTTAACATGTTAAAGCTGACATGAAGTTGTACAGCTCATACAATTGCCCAAATAGAATGGATGGCAAATGTATATTCATTTCTAAGAAAATGGGTAACAAAAGAAATTTGTCCATAATTACAAAAATGTGCAAGTTCAGGCATTGGAACATGTATGACAATTTAGCTTCCCCCTCCCTCACCTCTTAAAGAAAGATACTTTTTTAATAACTGCGGTGTGAGCTAGCTTGCACGCACCTCAATTAATTCCATGGGGTACTTGCTACCTCCCACCAGCACATATATCGAGTAACTCTATCCACCAAGATTTGGACAGAATAGATGAAATCGCCTAGTGTTTTTGCCTTTAAAATCTCATGATTTCAACCCACTTCATCGACCATTAGGCCACACCCTTGGATTTAGGTACTTCGCACAAGAATCTAATGATTCATTATTTAAGATTCCATTGTATTCCCAAATTCTCTACTAAGACACTATAATGAATGTGCTAAATGAAAACATTAATCCAAACTAAAAAGAAAAAGATCAAGAACGTCTTTTACACCCTTGCACAAGTGGAAAGGTCTTGGCCTATGAAGCACGGACACCTCATTTAGGGTGAGGTGTCCGTGTCGGACACTGGGGGGGACACGAAACGCGGCGGACACGGCTCGGACACGTGTCCGGGACGTGTCCGAGTGGGCCCAGCCCAAAAAACAAAATTTTGCTCGGACACGGCTCGGACACGTACGGGACACGGCAATTACAAAAAAGTGTAAAAAGCCTAAAAATTAAAAAAAACCCTAGACATTACATTTTCATAAAATCGATCACAGACTGCTGCGAGCTCGCGAGCTCGCGATCGCTGGTCTGCATGCGACTTCTTCCCGTCGAGCTCGCGATCGCCGCGACTTCTTCCGGCGACTTCCCGTCGCTCCGGCGACTCTGCGAAGTCCATCCAGGTCCGGCGAGCGCAACTTCTTCCGGCGATTCTGAAAATCCCAGGTATGTCTTCTCGTGCCCAGATTAGCAACATCAAGATCATGACTACCTCTGGAAAGATGGACTTTAAGTCTTTAACAATTAATATTTTAAATTTTTTAATTTTATAAGTAAACTTGTATATTATGTATTTTTCAGGTTCTTATTATGGCTTCTAATATTTACCAAAGTGGTAGCGGTAGTGGTAGTGCTAGTGTACATCGATATCTTCATCTTCACGTGATGACATCGATGATCGCCCTTATGGAAATATGTAACTAGACTTGAAAAACGTAGTAGCGGAGGAGGTAATTACTGCTTTACGTGATTTTGTGGATTACAAAAACAAGGAACATATACTAGGTAAAAGCACACTTGATGAACATTCTTGGAAAAGGCATCGGTTGTAAAAAGTGTCAAGTCGATAGGAAAAAATGAAAAAGAGGAGGAAGAATTTGATAGACAAAAGCTTTAGCGCGATCAAAAAGTTTCACTTCCTTCGGATCAATCCTCCCAACTGATAAGATTTCATCGAATTTGCTAACCTTTTTAAAAAGAAAAGGTAATGCAAACATCAGAGATAAAGCTTTTGACACGCAAGCTAGGGCTCAACTAGATTGTGAAATTGCAAGGATGTTTTTTACGTGGATTACCTTTTAATCTCGCAAGAAATCCCTACTTTATGAGTCATTTACCTTTGCAAGAAATCATAATTTGAGTGGTTATGTAGCTCGTGATATAATAAATTGAGAACTACCCTTCTTCAACAAGAAAAAATTATGTTGATACGTTGTTGCAAACAATTAGAAAATCTCGACAGGGAATGGAGTTAGTATTGTGGATGGGTGGAGTGATCCCCAAGGAGACCTGTGATCAATTTTATGGTTGTTTCTAACAAGGGTCGTATGTTTATTAAATCTGTGCATTGTGAGGGTGAGAAGACGGATAAATTTTTTATCTCTAGGTTGATGAAAGAGGTAATTGATGAAGTGGGCCATCGAATGTGGTCCAAGTTATAACAGATAATGCTAAAAATTGCAAGGTGCGGAGAACTAATGAAGGTATGTACCCACATATTTATGGACTCACGTGCACATTACACTTAATCTTGCTTTAAAAAATATTTGTGAACCAAAGAATGTGGAAAAGAATCAACAAACATAGGTTGAGTGCTCTTGGATCATGAATGTCCATGAAGATGCTTTGCAAATAAAGAATTTTATCATGAATCATTCAATGAGGTTGGCAATTTACAATCGTTTTAGTGCTCTTAAGTTGCTTTCTATTGCCAACACTCGTTTTGCTTCTATGATTATTATGCTTCGGAGAATGAAGCTTATTAGACGTGCTTTGGTGGCAATGGTCACAAGTGAACAATGGACTTCATACAAGGAAGATGACCAAATCAAAGCAAGGTATGTAAGAGAATTGGTGTTAAATGAAGATTGGTGGGACACGAAGGTGGCTTATATTCTTGAGTTGCTCCCATTCATGATATGATTAGATATTGTGACACGGATAAACCTTGTCTCCACTTGGTGTATGAGATGTGGGACACCATGATTGAAAAGGTTAAGATTGCAATTTATAAACATGAAGGTAATAATGTAGATGAGCAATCAAGATTCTTTGATGTGGTCAACCAAATTCTCCTAGCTCGTTGGGGTAAGAACAACACCCCTCTTCATTGTTTATCTCACTCCCTAAATCCAAGGTATTATATTTCTTTATTATTTTACTTATGCACTTTTTTATTTTAATTTGAGTTTGAGAATTTAGATTGATAAATTCTAATACTTGACAAAATTATTATTTATTTTTGAAGGTTCTATAGTGATGAATGGCTTCAAGAAGACCCAACAAGAAATCCTCCTCATAGGGATAATGAACTCTCTACGGAAAGAAAGAATTGTTTTCGTCGGTTATTTCCAAATGCCGATGATTACAGAAAGGTTACAGATGAGTTTGGTAAATTTTCTCTTAAAATTGGCCCTTTGATGATATTGAGTCCATTTCAACGAGTAGTACACCGGATCCTTGCAATGGTGGGCTAATTATGGTGCCGCTTGTCCCCTACTTCAGGTTGGCTTTAAAGTGCTTGGACACTGCTTCTTCTTCTTGTTGTGGCGAATGGAGTACTTATTCTTTTATTCACTCGGTGAAAAGGAATAAGTTAACTCCAAAGCGTCTTGAAGATCTAGTCTTTGTCCACAACAATCTCCGCTTGTTATCTCAGAGTTCCTCCCAATATAGAGAGGGTAAAACTAAATTTTGGGATGTTGGTGGGGATACTTTTGGATCTTTGGAGGATACAGGTGTTCTTGAGTTTGCTGAATTGTCTCTTGACGAGCCTGAGTTAGAAGAAAGACTATTGCATTCAGAAGACCCGGACAAAGAGAGACGATGTACCAGAGCCAAACTCATGTATGGATATTTGTTAGAGACAAAATCATGTTTTATATTTATTTGAATTTGGGTCTTGGGACATACTTATGTATTAGTTTATGGACTATGGTCTTATGAATTATGTATTGAATATTTTGATTGATTGTTAATTTGTTATGAATGTTTCTTTTAATTTGGTACATATTTAATTTGGTATTTTGGTATATAACAAATTTGAATTAAATTTTATAATTTATTTATGAATGTGAAGCTTTAAAAATATTAATTTTAGTATTTTATATATTATATCATATATATATAAAAATATTTTTTAATTTATTTTTACAGTCGTGTCTCTGCCGTGTCATGTCCCCTATTTTTCAAAATTGTCGTTTTCGCGTGTCCGTGTCCTATCGGACACCTCTCACGTGTCCGTGCTACATAGGTCTTGGCTGTCTTAAATTTAGCACTTTTCGTGTATGTCATGTTGAGATCAATATACTTCTTAAGTCCTTTTTTATAATAGTGGTGTCCGAGTCAACTTGCACACACCTAACTAATTCCACGGAACAACAAGAATGTGCCTAATACGATTATTTGGCAAGTGAAACGTGAGCCAGAAAAATAGAAAGACAAATCTTGAAAAATCATTATCCTTAAATAAATATTGTATGTATACTATTTAGGAGATGAGGATGCAATAGGGTGGTAGTTAGACCGACAATGTTCTATGGGGCCGAGTGTTGGTCAGTCAAGACTTCGCACATACAAAAGATAAAACTTGCGGAGATAAGGATGTTGAGATGGATGTGTGGGCATACAATGAGAGATAAGATTAGAAATGATGATATCCGGGTGAAAGTGGGAGTGGCCTCGGGGGATGATAAGATGTAGGAAGCGAGATTGAGATGGTTCGGGCACGTGCAGAGGAGAGACACAGATGCCCCAGTGCGAAGGTGTGAGAGGTTAAGCTATGGACGGGTTCAGGAGGGGTAGAGGTAGGTCGAAGAAGTATTGGAGAGAGGTGATTAGACTGAGATATGACGCATGTGTAACTTACTGAGGACATAACCTTAGATAGGGGGTTGTGGAGGACACAGATTAGGATAGAAGAGTAGTAGGTACTCAAGCGTAGTCCTATTTATGCTTACAAATTGATAGTTGCAGTGCTATTACTCTAGGCCCGGTTAGCCTATCACACTTATAAGCACATTATTATTTTATAATCCACTGTAGTTTGATTTATGCTGATATGTGTTTTTTAGTGTATTTTGTTTAGCTTATTTAGTTGTGTTAGCTACTGCTCTCTTTTGTTCGAATGCATACTGTTGTAATTCCTTATCTGAGTCTGACTGTTTCTTGCTTTACTCTTTACTCTTGCTTTACTCGTGCTTTGTTTTGATTGTCTTGCTTGTGATTATGCTTTATCTTGAGTCGAGGGTCTCCCGCTCTACCTACCAAGGTGGAGGTAAGGTCTGTGTACACTTTACCTTCCCCAGACCCCACAGTGTGGAATTTCTGTTGTTATTGTTGTACTGTTTAGGAGAGTACAAACAAGTTAATTTAGGGATACGATAAAGCCAAAACATCTACTACAAACCAATAAGCCACTTTCAAGGACGGTCTAATTTATAAAGGCTGAAGAAAGCTATTCAGAAAAAAGTTGTCTTATTTAATGAACAAGTATTTAGATAGAATAAAGAATAAAAACTGAAATTTAAATTTAAGTTTAAATAGAACTAAAACCTTTACAAGTCCAAGTCATTATATATATTTATTAAATGACTTGGACTTGGAGTAAGAAGCCTTAGGATGGACAACATTAGTTTCCTTACGAAGTGGCTTTGGAGGTTCAGCAATGAGGAAGAATCGACGTGGAAGCAACTGATCGGATAAAAATATGGATGGGAAACTTCTGGATCACAAAGGTTCCTAAAAACTCTTATGGAGCAAATTCCCAAAGCAAATTCAAATTAAACAGGGAGATGGTAGAAATTTCCTATTCAGGTAAGACAGGATGGATATGTACACTCAAGGAGAAATTTCCCAGGATTTCAGCTTTGCAACAGTAGAAGTGTATTAGTCTCCACAAGGATAGAACAAACCATTGAAAAGAAGGAAATGAGCTAATTTTTACAATTGATTGAAGGATGCCAAGGGCTGCAAGCAGAACCAGACAAGACAGAATGGAAGGAACACATATACGGCATTTTCCCAATAAAAAAAGGTAACAAGGTGTTCTCACAAAGTACTAGGCAACATCATATATGGCCTAGGAAATTGATATGAAGAAACAAAGCACCTTACAAGGTTAAACGCTTCACATGGCAAGTGACAAGAGAGACATGTTTGACTCAACACGATTTATAAAGAGGAATGATAATTGCTATATATATATATATATATATCCCTTTTTAGATTTTTAGTGTAAGATTGAAAATGTACAAGAAACTGAGAAGATGATATACTATGTTGCAAAGTATTGAAGCTTATTTTTTTTGGGTCTGAGAAATGTAGCGAAAAATAGCACCTGCCATTAATTGCATCACGTCCGTACTTTAGTTTCTGTTGCGACCGTGATGAGCTTGTTCTGCAGCACAAATTTGACATCCTTGTAAAAGAATGTCTTGTAATCTAACTACAGATCTAGCTTCTAGAATAGCTTTTGATATGAAGCACATCTCTTTTATACAAGAATAGCCTTTAAATTTACCTCTTCTTTCATAAAGTTCCCAACTTCAGTTGCTTGGAAAATCTTCCCAGTACTATGATTTTCCTGAAGTAGTCTGGTTCAAGAGAGTCAATGAGAGAGAGGGGAGATAAGAAAGAAAAGAAAGTACAAAGAGCATTTGGTTGTAAATTGAATATGTCTAACTATGACCAACTATTTGTGTCGGCATCTAGTAAATCATCTTGCAAAACTGTATCGTCCGCTGAAAATTCATTAACTTCAAATGCACTTTATTATGTTAATGAAGGAGAATTATCAAAAGCTCACATCTGACAATTGATTATTCATTATTATAGCGACGAGGTTAATTTTGAGACAAAACATCATCACATTGAAAAACAAAAACATAGAAGAAATTAGACAGGTGCTACTCCTATCTTTAGATCCACAAGATTCAATATCCCATAGAGAACAACTATAACGAAGCTACACGTGGACACATGATAAATTTAAGACATGGGTCTCTTTCCCCCCAAATTCTTAAAATAACAAGCAGAGTTTACTTTAAAAGTTAAAATTCATATTTTAAAATAAACAAACAATTACAGGAAAGAATTTCAACCAGAGCAATGTCTTCAAAAGAAATCTCTTCCCTCCATGTTCGAAGTTAGTTCACAATAACTACATGGAGTACAGCCCTTTTTTACTAGTAATGACAATTTATATACCTATCAATTTTGAACAAGTTCTATTTCATCAAAGCATCCGATATGCTTGGATCATATATAAACCTCAAAAGATATATTCTTAAATATTCTAAATATGGCATTGACCGTTCATCTATAGTATACCATATCATTGAACAAGACTATTTCAACTTCAAGAAAATCACAAATATTAATACTATATGTTTCAGGGACAGAAAGGTAAGATTAACCTTGTCAGCTCTGCTGTTCCAATTTATAAATTTCAGGCAGTTGTTATTGATTCTATAATAGATAGAAAATGATAATACTTGAAGATAACTAGATAGCGTTGAAAATGATATTTCTAGACTTATACTGTGCACACATAAGGGAAACTCCAATTATTTATCATATCAAGAGAGGAGTAATATCTGATTTCCAAGATAAAGAAGGGTGGAAATACAATCAAAATATACAAAGTGATGTACCTCCTCAATAAGCCTGCCTAGAAAGCCCAACAACGTTGTAATTGCCATTTTGTCAGCTTCCGCAATTGCATTATATGCCACTTCATTTGCGGTGATGAACGAAAACTATATCATAGTTATAATGTAGATGAATAAACCAAGAGAACGAAATATTCACAACATATTTTTGAAGCTCTAGTATCATGTCAAGGACTCACAGTTATAATATAGCTGAATAAACCAAGAGAACGAAATATTCAATCTTATTTTTTTAGTGAAGCTCTAGTATCATGTCAAGACAGAAGGGTTCTGGCTTATATCCTTTACCAATAACTCAGTTGTACTTGCAGCAAATGAGAAACCCCTTCCAGCCATGAAAATTGTTATTTCACTAATTTTGTTGCACCTGAGAAATCCTTGCACAATAACATTGTAAGTGATATTGTTTGGTAAACAACTGTTGTCCTCCATTTTTCTTAGCATATCTTTAGCTTCATCTAACAAACCTTCTAGACAAAAATCATTTATCATTGTATTGTATACTCTTACATTTGAAAGCAATCCAATTGAAGAAAGCTTCTCTAAATAAGCACGAGCTTCGTCGACTTTACCATTTTTGCAATCCATTTAATGACGACACTGTGAAATTCAATACGAGTATATTCTATCTTTCTTGCCAACTTAGTAAAGAGCGACATAATTTTTTCAACAAGTCCATTCTTAAAATAACCATTGAGCAACGTAACATGAGTGTATAGATCAGGAATGGCCCCGCAGATAACATCTCATCATTGATTTTTCTAGCAGATACTTCAAAACAGGCCTTGCAAGATAGTAGTTTAGCTAAAAATATCAGGTTTTAGTCCCTTTTGAGAAATTTCATGAAACAATTGCATGGCCTCGGCCACTTTCTTTTCCTTACAGTATCAATTTATTAGTATGTTATAACTAATAATGTCAGGTTCAATGTTCTTATCTATCATGGAATCAAAAACTCTCCTTGCTCTATCCAGTAGACCACTCAAACAATATCCATCCATTATCGCATTGTAGATGATCACATTGGGCTCTAAACCTTTTTCAATCATGTGTCTCATTACTTCCTCATCATCTTCAACTTTCCCTTCTTTGCATAGTCCATCTATCACTATGTTGAAAATTGATACTTAATCCAAGTTTAGCCTTTACTGATATGGATGTACTACTATGGTTTGAAAAATAAGCTCTAATAATTGTAGGAAAGAAAGAGATACTACCATTGTGAGGGAAACTCTATCTCGCTGTGCTCTAATTTGAAGTCCGGGTGCGAAAAAATATCCAAATCAAACTGAATAAATAAATCTATTTTTTTAATATTTGGTTTTATTTAATGTTAAATTTTAAGAAAATAAAATATTAATATTTTAGTCGATAATATTCATATTTGAACCATTTTAAAATAGTCAATTATCCGACTCATATTTAATGTATCAGGTTGGATGATTTTTTTAAAATAATATTGTCAGTGCTAGTAATAACCAAGAAACAAGCACTATATCCAATAGATATAGTTATAATTAAAAAACCACTTAAACAAAACCATATATTTTTGTAAGAGGTGGGTCATGACATGATTCAAAAAAATATAACAGAATTGAATCATTTGAAAAGATTCAAAAATTGGCTATAGAGAATCCATATAGCCTATTCTAACTAACTTGAAATAGAAACACACGATTGACACTTCTTTTAAACAGTGGTATTCGAACTACATGGACTATTTCACTAAATACATGTTATCTCTCACCATCACAAACATCAGACAACAAAAATTACAGTGTTATTTCTATTGATTTTTTTTTTTAAACTGGTAACTATTATCTCTATTGAATTTTGAACCCTGACTTCCCCTAGTTTTTACATAGATAGCAGGTATTCGATTACCTCCAAAATCTGTAAGTTGCATTGGGGAGGTGGGAGGAGGGGAAGAGATGGGGGTTGCCTTTGCAATAGACTGAACACTATATTAACTTTACCCATAGAGTTATTAAGCACATAGTAGCCAGATGTGTCAACACACAATAAATTCAGACTGGTAGATCTCTCTATCTGAATAAAGTCAACTCTACATTTCTAAACTATCTAAATAATGTCTCAAATTGCAAAATCAACGACTACTAGTGACTAGTTGCACCAGTAGGTATATATGCTCCAGAAACAATGTCGCTCGATGAAAATACAAAACTAATGTTTCGATTCTTTTATTGCTGAGAAAAAGAATCGTTTGTTAAGATGCTTTCAATTTTAATTAATCTTGTGCTCAACCTAATCCCTATTTAAGCCGCCTCCTCTATTCTCCAACTGTGAGTTCAAAGCCAAACTTGTAGTCTTTCTTTTTATGATCGACATGAAAAAACGATAAGGAACAAATTTAGGATACTACTGAAAGTTATACAGCCAACCTGTGTGAGATTGGAAAAGAATAGATATAGAGGGGTGTGCCCTTTATCAACCGAATTTCAGTCCATCCACTGGCTGCCCTCAGAGATTTCTCAGTTATCGAGGGGAAAAAAAGAAGACGTTCAACTTAGAAGCAAAAGCAAAAAGGTTGGGGAAAGGCGAGGGGGAACATGTGTTTGGTGAAATAGCTACGACACGATAACAAAAAGTCCATATGCCACCAACCTCTGTTGAAAGAATTAAATTAAGACCCATGTTCAAGCGCTCTTCCAAGAAAGCAGCAAACACATCCTTTGGAATCAATCTTCCCTCTGAGACCACACTGTAATGCCTGCATAATATTGATTCAATTAACATTAAAGTCATGATGAGCAAGTTTGATTATATATCCCAACATTGTCGCAATGCAGTCACAATAGCAAGATCAACTTAATGAGCTTTCATAACCCTTTCCAAAGCGCATAATAGCAGCACATGAAAAGTTTCTCAATAAATCCAAAAAAGATAGTTTTTGTTTTTTGAAGGGCCAGCCCAGCCCCCGTCAAAAGTCCAACTCTAAGTCAAGTCATTACATATATACACAGATATATTATTTATGTCACTTATTCAAGGACACTTGGTGCACTTCCACATTTAAACCATCAAAAATACTTTGTCCCAACCAATGTGGGACTTCTACTTCGCAACAAACCAGTACAAATCACACGTACCATGTCGCAACGTATTTAAGCTTATCTTCTTGTGTTTGAAGCAAATACTCTGAAAAAGGCTAGAGGCCTCAGAAATGAAGCAGAAAATATTACCTGTTATCAGTTGCATAGCGTTCAGAACTATAATTTCTTGTGTGACCGCTATGAGCTTGTTTTGCAAATCCAGATATATACAAATTGTCATCATGTCATAAAATGTCTCGCAAGTCTAACTACAGATCTAGCTACTAGAAAAGCTTTTGACAGAAAGCACATTGCCATACTGCACATTACTTTTTGACGAGAAGAGGCTTTAAGTTTACCTCTCTGTCATAATATCCCCAGCTTTCATTGACTTGCACTTTGTAATATGATTTTCCTGACAACAAAATATCTTTTATGACAGCTATGACAAAGCTACACATGCAGACATGATCATAGAACAATTTCAAAAT
The DNA here is from genome assembly GCA_029844215.1 of Przewalskia tangutica. Classification (NCBI taxonomy): domain Eukaryota; kingdom Viridiplantae; phylum Streptophyta; class Magnoliopsida; order Solanales; family Solanaceae; genus Przewalskia; species Przewalskia tangutica. Next base: position 1,430,528 of record CM056728.1, read on the forward strand.
TCAAAAACTAGTACAGAAAAGCAAAGAGGTCACATCACCAACTCTAAAAGCCAGTCAAGAAGAAGCTGATATCTTTTAAAAGTGGGTGATACCTCATTCTCTAATGATTCCAGCAATTGATTTAAGAGCCATTAAGCCAATACTAAGAGATATTGAATTTACCAGGGAAGCAAAAGAGCACAGAAGAAGAAAACAAGTTGATAACTGGTCAATGTATTGATTGACCAGAGAAGAAATCGAATAAGTGCGGCCACCACCACTTAGACACGTAGTATTGTACTACTACTCTGTTATACCCAACAGTGAAAAAGAGTTCCTATACACAAAAAAGCATTTTTATACCCAAATCCCATATAAGACACCAGCAAGAATACTAACTCCCAGTTTACACTGTCAAAGTATTGTATTACTACTCTGTTAAGAGTTCTATCATCATCAATGGTACTCCTATAGGTTTTTTCCCTACTCGGAAAGGTTTACAAAAGGCTGCTGAACTTAAATGGTTGGAGGGTTACAATGTTGACGGCGGAAATAGACGCAAAGTGGAAGTTCAAATAAAACCCCTTACCTTTAATCAGAAAACAGATTCAGTGGTTAATAAAGAAAGACAACAAATTGGAATGCTTACATTTATTTGAAAGACAGATATACTTATTTGGATAGGTAGTTTCCAAACCATAGTCGATTATAAATACAGATAAAATATAAAAAGATCATTGTGATACTGACTATCAGGAAGAAAGTCTTATTAGGTGAAACCTAGTAATAACAACAACAACAACATACACAGTATAATCCGACAAGTGGGGTAGGGTAGAGTATACGCAGACCTTACCCCAACCTTGGGAGGTAGGGAGACTGTTTGCGAGAGACCCTCAACTCAAGAGAGAGTATTACAAAAGGTCAGAGACAACAGATGACAGAAGTAAATCAATATATGACAAAAGTAAAGCAATAGATGACAGAAGTAAAGCAACCATGTCAACGTACTATAAATAAGCATTATGAAAAAGTAACATTAACTGTGGCAGGCTAATATGACAGTTAAAGTCCAAGAGATAACAGACAGTAACAAACACAAAGAACAAGAAACTACAGAAATAAAAGAGGATACGCGAGACAACACCTTACTACCTACTAACCTTCTACCCTAATCCGCGTCCTCCACAATCTCCTATCTAAGGTCATGTCCTCGGAAAGTTGTAACTGCGCCATGTCTTGTCTAATCACTTTTCCTCAATACTTCTTCGGCCTACCCCTACCTCTCCTGAAACTATCCGCAGCCAACCTCACACACTTCTGCACCGGCGCCTTCGTACATCTCCTCTGTACATGCCCGAACCATCTTAGTCCCGCTTTCCGCATTTTGTCCTCCACAGCGGCCGCTCCTACCTTGTCCCTAATTACTTCATTTCTAATCCTATCTTTCCTAGTATGACCACACATTCATCTCAACATCCTCATTTCCGTCACCTTCATCTTCTGGACGTGAGATCTCTTGACTGGTCAACACTCCACCCACACAACATAGTTGATCTAACTACCACTCTGTAGAACTTACCTTTAAGCTTTGGTGACACCTTCTTATCACACAAAACTCGGAGTTTAAAATCCATAGTCTAAAAGAAATAAAAAAAGTACAGTTGCAAACAGATTTCTACTTCTTCAAAAGAAATTGGTTCCCTCCATCTTCTAAGTCAGTTGAAAATGATGGAACAGAGTACAATCCTTTCGAATTCCAACAACAATTAGTTAAAGGACCAGTGCACATTCTTTTTAAATTAAAAAGATAAGAATATTATTACTAAGTGCCAAGTAGATATCAAAAGGAGTACATAATATCTAACCTGAGTCGATGTCAGATACACCATTCTTCCTGCTTAGGGCAAGTTTAAGGCAAGACCCACTAGACACCAAAAATAGCAATAGATGATTACTATTTCATCGGCACTTCAATACAGAAAGCATCTGCTGCACAAAACAAGCTTCGCGAGTAACGATCCGAGTGAAACAGGTGGATCTCGGAGCTGCAATTGTCTTCCAAATTGTTCTCCAAGGACAGACCTTTTGAATGCCTCCTGTATTCCATAAAAGAATTTTATAACATACTTCAGCAATAAACTTGCGATCCTCCTGAAACTTCCACCCCATTGAGTCATCAACCTGATCATATAGAGAGATAGCCTCCAATTTCAGAAGCAGTTCATTTTATTTCTACGAAAAAATGAGTGGATAAAAAACTGAAAATATTAAAAATGAAGTACCTTCTCAATAGGCCTGCCAAGAAAGCTCAAGCAATGTTTTAATGGCCATCAGTTTCTGCAATTGCATTGGATGCAATTTCTTTTGCAGGAATAAAAAGGAAAATAGTGATAGCAAAAAAAAAACGGGAAAGATATATTCACTTGTTTTCCGAGTGAAGCTCTGGTATCATGTCAAGGACGGAAGGATTCTCCCTTATAATATTTACCAATAACTCAGTTGTAGTTGCATGAAATGAAAAGCCTCTTCCTGCCATTTCTTTCATGAAACTTGCCATTTCACTAATTTTGCTACACCTCAGAAATCCTTGCGCAATAACATTGTATGTGACATTGTTTGAAAAACAACCACTGTCCTCCATTTGTCTAAGCATATCCTTTGCTTCATGTAACAACCCTTCAAGAAAAAATCCATTTATCATTATATTGTATGTTCTCACATTTGGAAGCAATCCAATTAAAGAAAGCTTCTCAAAAATAGCACGAGCTTCGTCGACTTTACCATTTTTGCACAATCCATTAATGATGACATTGTAAAATTCAATACTAGCCTGCTCTATCTTTCTTTCCAACTTATTAAAGAGTGACAAAGTTTCTTCAACAAGTTTGTACTTAAAATAACCATTGAGCAAAATGCCATGAGTGTAGAAATCAGGTATGGGCCCGCATATAGCATCTCAACATATATTCTTTTTGCATCGCCAATTATTCCGACTTCAAATAGACCTTGCAAGAGAGTATTGAAGGTAACAACATCAGGTTTTAATCCCTTTTGAGAAATTTCATGAAACAATTGCATGGCTTCGGTCAATTTCTTCTTCTTACAGTATCTATTTATTAGCGTGCTATAACTAATAATATCAGGTTCAATGTTCTTATCTATCATGGAATAAAAAACTCTCCTCGCTCTATCCAGCTGACCACACAAACAATATTCATCCATTATCGCATTGTAGGTGATCACATTAGGCTCTACACCTTTATCGATCATGTGTCTCATTACTTCCTCGTCATCTTCGACTTTCCCTTCTTTGCATAGTCCATCAATTACCATGGTGAAGGTGTGGACATCTGGATAAATATTATGATTGACCATCTCAGAGAACAAAGTCTTAAGCTTTTCCCAAGCCTACACAAACCAGCAATTAATGAATTATAGGTGACTATATCTGGACGAATGCCTTTCTGATTCATCTCGTTCAAAAGATTGATAGCAACATCTAAGTTTCCATCTTTGCAGAGAGCATTATGGCACTGTTATAGATGACTATGGCACTGTTATAGATGACTATGTCGCGCTTAGTGTTCCCCTGTTCCATAAGATGCAGCAAACTAAAGTTTTTTTAGTATGGCCCCTTCTGCTGGCACGGTTCCATACATGACTTCGTCGGGCTCACAAATCCTCTCTCACTAATTTTTTGAACAGTTCAATTGCATCTTTGACCTTATTTCAGCAATGATTCCCCTTAATAGTGTGTTAAAGGTGATAACATCAAATGGAATGTCATTCTTCAAGTAAATGGATAACAGAAGGAAGAGAGTTCATTCTAACCATTTGACGGAAGAGAGTTCATTCTAAGTTTGACGGAAGAGAGTAACACCATCATCTAAACACTTGACATTTTCAAAATTGTTATTTATATGTGAAGAATAAGCTTTGATTGTAAATGTCGAACCAGAAATGGAAGAGAAAAAGGGAATAATACCATAAATTGTCTTCATCTTCAATGGCAAAGGGAATTTCATCAGTCACAGTGTTGCCCTAATTTAGTCTTTATCTTTTCATAATTATGTTTTAACGTATAGGCTTGTTTGGCCAAACTTTTAAAATCCGCTTATTTTGAAAAATGTTTTTTAAAAAAAGACATTTTTGGTTAGAAACGATTTGTGTTTGGCTAATTAATTTAAAAAGCACTTTTGAGGTATTGATCGACAATGTTTACTCACATAATGTTATATTTTCTTTCATGAGTGTAGTCTCTATTGAGATATTGATCGATAATGTTTACTCACATACTTGCAAACCTTAATCCAATGCAGCATTTCATTTTCCATGTAAGGTAACATTTTCATTGTGATCCCATCCTCGAGGATTTCTGCTTTTTGCAGATAATCATGAGGTAAACTAGATCTATCGGGAAAAAGTTCATATGCCTTCAACGGGATAAGAAAATTGAGACAATCGACGAAGCTGAATCAATAAACCTCTTGAAGAATAAATGCAGCACGTCATAAGAACAGAGTTACTGTTGCAAAAAAAAAAAAACTAAAAGCTTGAAAATGGGAAAAGAGTGAAGTCTTCATACTGCATAGGACTAGTAAATTTACAACGATTAAAGACAGGAAAAAAGAATGAATAAAGATAAAAGAAAAGGTGAAGAAGGCATAGCCAACAATGATATTATAGGATGATTCATTTTCATGGTTGATCAAAAAGCTGCAAAAAGGAAACACTAGTTACAAAAACACTCTACAAGATCAAAAATGACGAAATACTTGTAAAATACCAAGCTTTAGACAGACTTCCATCAACTCCGAAGAACGATGAAACTACAATGAAAAATGAGAGTTGCAATGGCGTATTTCCATGGGATGAAAATCTCTAGCCAAATGAACAGTAGCCAATGAACAAGACTGTAAACATGTTGCCCTGTCCACCTCAGTCATAATAGGAACTACCAAGACATTCTTGGGAGCAAAAGGCGAAATCCCTCGCCCACAGGGCCCCCACCCCTCCGACCCGACAGAGATTGGTGGAGGAAGGTAAATCATGGTACTCAGCGGCCCACTAGGTGGGAGGCACAGTGCCTGGTGCCCACAAGGAGTCATCCCTCACAAAGGAGAAATGAACTCCCACACTGCGGCTGCCAGGGCTCGAACCTGCCTTCTTGGGAGCAATCTGCCACCCTGGAACCAACTGAGCTACACCCATGCGGGTAACTACCAAGACATTCTTTTATCTGGAGGCGGTAGTACCAAAACACTCGCGGGGATTGAGGAAATCTCAATATTAATCCCTGAAAATAGAAGAACAAGAATGTCAGAATTGCCCATGTGATATCATCCAGTAAGTTCGCATATAATTCAGTTCACCACAAATTGATCATACCTAATACTTATTCCTTCTTATCATTGGCAAATAAATTTGAGAAAAGAGGAATTAAAGCATCCTAATAGATCATAGACGAACCCAGTAATATAATACTCTAAACTTCAAGTTGAGATCACTTAAACTTAGCACAAGTGCAAATGAGCACAGAGCATAGCACATGCTTCCCTTTTATGATTATGAAAAGTTCAAATTGAGGCGAGACAGCAGCATGCAGCACAGGAGAGATAATTATCATGTAGAACATGAGAAATAGGAATTGTACAGAAAACCATCACTCAATTTCCTTTGGGCTCAAAAGCACAGACACAGATTTAAGGTGGCAACTAACCAAGACTGTATATATGCACTCAACAACAGAAAAGATAGAAAAGAAATTTGGGAAGAGATAGGAGCAGTAAGGGTGTTTGGATGGGATTTAAACGTGACTATATATACTCATGAGAGAAACAATTACCAAATTGACCAGAGGGATGATGGATTGAAGACTTAGAGCTGGTCGATCCTCCTCTATATGGGGGCCGGGTAGATTTCTAACGCGGTATAATATGGTGGAACAAATTTGAGGTGACAAGGAAAACAGATATCATATCGGCCAGCAAAACGAAATTACTCACAGGAAAATTGATAGACTGGAACATACAGTCTTTGGCCACATTTGGAGGAGAAAATCGGAGGCACGTACAAGTTAATGTTGGCAGACAAAGATGCAGAAGACAGAAGTCTTTCAACCACACACTTTGTTCGTGAGGAACTTTCATGGATACAAAATTCTAGAAGCCCTTGGTTGCAGCAAGGGGATAGGACCAAAAGATTGCCAATATGCATAGGAGATGCAACCACATTAACAGTTTGGAGGTGAATGGGGGAGAGAAATGAAGAGGAAGAGCAAATATTCAGTTTTTACAAGGCCTGTATTGTCAGCTGAAAATTAATAAACTTCAAATGCACTTTATTATGTTAATGAAGGAGAATTAGATTACCAAAAGATCACAGCTGACAATTGATTATTCAAATGATTTTATAGAACAAGGTTAATTTTGTGACAAAACATGATCACACTGAAAAACAAAAACATCAAAGAAATTAGATACATGCTACACCTTCTAATTGTTTTATTCATACTAAATATCTTTAACAAACGACAATGATGAAGCTACACGTGCAAGATGATCATGAAAAGCTCAAAAAATATATTCATAAATATTTTAAATATGGTGTTGACCGATCATCTATAGTATACCATATCAATGTTGACAGTTCTATTTCAACCTCAGCAAAATCACAACTATTCATACTATATGGTTTAGGAATACAAGGATGAGGCTGCCTGTTTCAACTATGGTTGTTGTACCATGACTTTAGAAATTATCACAAAAGGTTGTTTCAACAGCAATTTCTAAATTGCGGGCAGTTGTTATTGATTCTCAAATAGATAAAAAATGATAATACATGAAAGATAACTAAAGAGTACGATAAATGATATTCCTAGATTTATAATGTGTACACTCAAGGGAAACTCAAATCATTTATCACATCAAGAGAGCAGGTCTCAAGGATAAAAAAGAGTCAGAAAACAATCAAAATATCAGAAGTGATGTACCTCCTCGATAAGCCTGCCTGGAAAGCCCAAACAGCATTTTAATTTCCATTTTTTCAGCTTCCACAATTGCATTGGATGCCATTTCATTTGCAGTGACCAACAAAAAATGTATCACAGTTATAATGTAGCCGAATAAACCAAGTGGAGGAAATACTCAATTCTTATTTTCCGCGTGAAGCTCTGGTATCATGTCAAGGACAGAAGAATTCTCGCTTATAGACTTTAAGCGTAAATCGGTTGTAGTTGCATCAAATGAGAAGCCCATTCCAGTCATTTCCTTCATGAAAGTTGCCATTTCAGTAATTTTGTTGCACCTCAGAAATCGTTGCACAATCACATTGTAAGTGACATTATTTGGCAAACAACCATTGTCCTCCATTTTTCTTAGCATGTCTTTAGCTTCAGCTAGCAACCCTTGTAGAAAAAATCCATTTATCATTATATTGTATGTTATCACATCTGGAATCAATCCTATCAAAGTATAAGCTTCTCAAAAATAGCACAAGCTTTGTCGATTTCACAATTCTTGCACAATCCACAATGATAATACTGTAAAATATAATGTTAATATTTTTTCTCTTTCTTTCCAACTTATGAAAGAGCGACATAGCTTCTTCAACAAGTCCATACTTAAATACCCATTGAGCAAAGTACAGTAAGTATACAAATTTGGTATGGGCCCCGCAGATAGCATCTCATCAAAGAACTTTTTTGCATCGCCAATTCTTCCAACTTCAAACAGAACGTGCAAGAGAGTATTTTAGGTAACAACATGAGGTTTTAATCCCTTTTGAGAAATTTCATGAAACAGTCAATTTCTTTTTCTTACAGTATCCGTTTATTAGTATGCTATAGCTAATAATGTAGGCTCAATGTTCTTATCTATCATGGAATCAAAAACTCTCCTCGCTCTATCCAGCTCATCACGCAAACAATATCCATCCATTATCGCATTGTACATGATCACATCAGGCTCTACACCTTTTTCAATCATGTGTCTCATTACCACCTCGGCATCTGCAACTTTCCCTTCTTTGCATAGTCCATCTATCACGATGTTGAAGGTGAGCACATCTGGATAAATATTAAGGTTAACCATCTCGGAGAACAAAGTCTTTACCTTTTCCCACTGACCAAGCCTACACATACCATCAATTACTGAATTATATGTGACTACGTTTGGAGGAATGCCTTTCCGCCTCATCTCGTCCAAAATGCTGATAACAGCATCTAAGTTTCTATCTTTGCAAACGGCATCTATGACGATGTTGTAGTTAATTATGTTGGGCTTAGTGTTCCCTTGTTCCATTAACCGGAGCAAACTCAAAGTCTTCTCAGTATGACCCCTTTTGCTGAGGCCATTCATGACGGTTGCATACGTGACTTCATTAGGCTCACAAATCTTGTCTGTCACCAATTTTTTAAACAATTCAACTGCATCTTTGACCTTATTTTCAGCAAAGATTCCCCTTAATAGGGTGTTAAAGGTGATAACATTAAACGGAATGCCATTCTTCAAGTAAATGGATAACACCGAAAATGCAAAATCAGCACGATGCATCAGGCAATAATCGTCGGCTTTCTCTGCCCTATCTCCTTTTTCTTTCCCTTTCCCCTTCCCTTTCTTCCTCCTCTCTCCTTCCCCACCCCACATCTACAGGTAAAAGCAGCGATCCCCTGCAGCAACAACCCTAGACGAGAGGACAACAAGCGGACAGTCATAGCGGCGCGTGGTGGAGCATTTTGGCGGGCGGTAGCAGCATCTCGACAGCCAGGTTCTATCGCTCTTGTACTGTTTTGCCGATTGATTTTGCCTGCTTTTACTCAATTACTGTTTTCTTGCTTTATTGATTTCTTGCATTTAGTTTCACTTGTCTTTTATTACATTCTGGATTTTTGTTTGTTACTTTTGTTTTTTACACCACTTTATTTTTTGTGGTGTAGTTGTTTTGTCTACCTCTAGATCTTTGTTAACTTGTGCTTTCACTTGGTTATCTTCTTGTTTTAGGGTAAATTTTTAGGGAGTCTATTTTTTTTTTAATACTTGCTTTAGTGGCTTTGGTAACAGATAGTAGATTAGGGTCATGTTCTCGGTCGGGGACGGGGACGAGAGGTAGGGGCGGTAAGTGGGGTAAGGGTGAAGCTAGGCTGAGAATAGGGTCTTGGAACATTAAAACTTTAACGGGAAAATCCATAGAACTAGTTAAGATTCTTAAGGAGAGGAGGATCAATATAGCTTGTGTCCAGGAGACCAGATGGGTAGGACTTAAGGTTAAATATGTAGACGGGTATAAGTTATGGTTTTCGGGTAGGTCGAGGTGTAGGAATGGTGTAGGCATCTTAGTAGATAGTGAGCTAAGGGATCAGGTGGTAGAGGTTAGGAGGGTCAATGACAGAATGTTAAGTTGGTAGTTGGAGGGTTCACTATGAACATTATTAGTGCTTACGCGCCACAGGCGGGCTTGAGCGAGGAGGAGAAGAGGCGTTTCTGGGAGGATTTGGATGAGGTGGTGGGTGGTATCCCACCCACTGAGGAGGTTTTTATAGGAGGGGACTTCAATGGACATATTGGATCACTCCCAGGGGGTTATGATGACGTGCATGGAGGCTTTGGCATCGGGGACAGAAATGGGGGTGGCGTCTCACTTTGGAGTTCGCAAGAGCTTCTGAGATGGTGATAGCCAATTCGAGGTAACTGAAGAAAGAGGAGCACTTGGTGACTTTTCGTAGTTCGGTGGCTAAGACTCAAATAGACTTTTTACTCCTTAGGAAGGTTGACAAAGATCTTTGTAAAGATTGCAAGGTTATTCCGAGGGAGGATCTCACAACCCGACATAAGCTTTTGGTGATGGATTTGGAGATCAGGTTAGAGAAGAAGAAGAAGAGGGTTGTGGATGACAGGTTGAGAATCAAATGGGGGAGTCTGAACATGACTAGTGCAAAAGTGATGGGGGAGAGGCTGTTGGCTAAAGGGGCCTGGGGGAGTAGTGGGGATGCAACCGGTATGTGGGACAGGACGGTCAGTTGCATTCGAGAGGTAGCTAAAGAGGTGCTTGGGGTCTCGAGGGGTACCCGTGGTAGGCATCGAGGGGATTGGTGATGAAATGATGTGGTCCAAGAGAAGGTGGAAGCAAAGAAAACGGCGTATGCGAAAATGGTAAAAAGCAAGGATGAGGTGGGGAAGTGGACGAATAGGGAGCTGTATAAGATGGCGAGAAATGAGGCTAAGCTTACGGTTACGACAGCGAAAACAACAGCTTTTGAATGCCTGTATGTGGAATTAGAGGAGAAATGTGGGGATAGGAAGTTATACAGACTGGCCAAGGCGAGGGAAAGGATTGGCCATGATTTGGATCACGTAAGGTGCATCAAGGACGGCGACGGTAATGTACTGATGGAGGACGCACATATTAGGCGGAGATGACAGTCTTACTTCTATAAACTCTTGAACGAAAAAGGAGATAGTGACATCGTGTTGGGAGATCTGGAGCAATCTGGTAGGTATCGAGACTTTGGGTATTGTAGAAGGATTAAGGTTGAGGAGGTCAAGGATGTTGTTCGTAGGATGCGTAGGGGAAGAGCAACCGGGCCCGATGAGATCCCAGTTGATTTTTGGAAAAGTGTTGACATGACAGGTTTGGAGTGGCTGACGGAGTTGTTTAACGTCATTTTTAAGACGACAAGAATGTCAGATGGATGGAGGTGGAGTACAATGATTCTGTTGTATAAAAACAAAGGTGATATCCAGAGTTGCAACAACTATAGGGTATCAAGCTCTTAAGTCACACTATGAAAGTTTGGGAAATGATCGTGGAGATGAGGGTAAGGAAATGCGTGTCTATTTCCGAGAACCAGTTTGGTTTCATGCCGGGGCGTTCGACTACTGAAGCCATTCATATTATTAAAAGGTTGGTGGAGCAGTATAGGGAGAGGAAGAGAGACCTTCATATGGTTTTCATCGACCTAGAGAAGGCATACGACAAAGTCCCTAGGGAGGTTCTATGGAGATGTTTGGAGGTTAGAGGTGTACCTGTGGCATACACTAGGGCGATCAAGGATATATATGATGGAGCCAAGAACAGGGTACGAACAATAGGAGGAGACTCGGAGCACTTTCTAGTGACGATGGGGCTGCACCAGGGATCAGCACTTAGCCCTTCCTATTTGCCTTGGTGATAGACGGACTGACGCGACAAATCCAAGAGGAGGTGTCATGGTGTATGTTATTCGCAGACAACATAGTCCTGATGGATGAGACTCGTAGCGGAGTGAACGTCAAGCTAGAGATTTGGAGACAAACTCTAGAGTCCAAAGGGTTCAGGTTGAGTAGGACCAAGACAGAATATTTAGAGTGCAAGTTCAGTAATGGAAGCGACCCTGAGGCAGGAGTAGAAGTGTCGATTGAGACTCAGGTCATCCCAAAGAAAGGAAGCTTTAAGTACCTCGGGTCTATTATTCAAGTGAATGGAGAGATTGATGACGATGTCACACATCGTATAAGGGCAGGGTGGTTGAAATGGAGGCTCGCATCTGGAGTCTTGTGCGACAAAAAAGTGTCACCAAAGCTTAAAGGCATGTTTTATAGGGCGGTCGTCAGACCGACTATGTTGTATAGGACGGAGTGTTGGCCAGTCAAGATTTCGCACATCCAAAAGATGAATGTTGCGGAGATGAGGATGCTGAGATGAATGTGTGGGCATACGAGGAGGGATAGAATTAGAAATGATGATATCCGGGACAAACTGGGAGTGGCCTCGGTGGAGGATAAGATGCGGGAAATGAGGTTGAGATGGTTCGGACATGTGCAGAGGAGAGACACAAATGTCCCAGTGCGGAGGTCTGAGAGGTTGGTTATGGACGGGTTCAGAAGGGGTAGAGGTAGGCCGAAGAAGTATTGGATAGAGGTGATTAGACGGGATATAGCGCATGTGCGACTTACTGAGGACATGACCTTAGATAGGGATTTGTGGAGGACACGGATTAGAGTTGAAGGGTAGTAGATAGTCGAGCATAGTCCTACTCACGCCCACAAATAGATAGTTGTAGTGTGACCAGGGTAGGCCCGACTAGCTCATCACACTTATAGAAGAAGTGTTGTTTTATATTTCATGTATTTGTTTTCTGCGGCTAGCGGCTATGTGTTCCGCTAGTGTACTTTGTTTATAGTATTTATTTGCGTTAGCTACTGCTTTCTTTTGACAGAATGCGCTACCATGGCGTATCCTATTTTTGTTACCAGCATGTTCATATAGTTTTAATTTATTGTCTCTGACCGTATCTTGCTATGCAACGTTTGCTTTGATTGTGATTACGAGTCTTGGTAGGGTCTCCGGAGCGATCGTTACCTACGAGTAGATCTACCTTAGGTCTTCCTACGCTCTACCCTTCCCAGACCCCACGTGGTGGGATTTTATTGGGTATGTTGTTGTTGATATTCAAGATGAAATCATTAATTGGGATACCCAATTTCCGCATTTCTCGAAAAAGAGAAATGACAGCAGAGTAATGCTTCATATTGAGCATAGTCTTAAATAATTTACAAAAGACAGGAACAGAAAGAAGAGGGTTCATTCTAACCATTTGACGGAAGAGAGTCACAGCATCATCTAAACACTTGACATTCTCAATCTTGCTATTTAACCCAATGGATTTATTAGTATGGCATGACGAACAAGCTCTTGCCAAACGGGAAGAAGAGATGAAGGGATAAATTCTTGTCATCTTCGTTGGCTGCCAGTGAAGTTTCCACAGTTCTGTGCCCTAATTTTGTATAAATTCTTGTCATCATCAAAATTGTCCAAGTTTTTCTGAAGTGTTTCTATATCATCAATTAACACCCAAAGTCAATGCAAAATCATCATTGTGTGCCGACCACTAAATCATCTTTGCAAATACTAGACAGTAGAAAATGGATATTCAATACCTTTTGTGTTCGTAAGGTAACATACATTTCATTAATAGAGTACCAAGAAGGTACTGCAAACAACAAACAATACTGAATGTTGTATAAAGAGACAAATGTTGAAACTCAAGGAGTCATGACATTGACTCTGGTCTCTGAATATCAGTAATCTTTCAGTTTCAAATTTTAAGCGGCATTACTATATAATGCTTCAATTCACACGGCCAAGGTCAAGGCAAGAGTAGAATGCAACAAGAAAATATCAAAATGAATGAAAACATAGATCACTTGTTCTTGCATTGTCCTATAACAGAAAAGATTTGGGAAATGATCTTTTGCCTTCCTGGGATTCAATGGGTAATACCTGGCCTCACGGAAGCAAATATTAGCTGCCAGAGATAGAGAGGTGGGAAATATATCAAGAATACTTGGTAGATGGTTCCATTTTGTATCACCTAGAGTATTTCTAAGGAGAGGAATTAGAGGTGTTTTGATGGAGTCGCAACTCCAATTCAAATCTTGTAATCCCGACGCTTACTGAATCTTTTTTTGCTTGGTGTAACCATTGCGACGTAAATGATGCTTTATGCTTCTGGATTTTGTGGGCTTTGTGAATTTTAGATAGAAGTTGAAAGGATTGACAGGAGCTTACTGTTTTTGTATTGCAAAGTGCATCCAACGTATTTAAGCTTATCTTCTTGTGTTTGAAGCAAATACACCGAAAAAGGCTAGAGGCTTAGAAATGAGGCAGAAAATTGCACCTGTTTCACAACTATATATTCTTGTGTGACCGGGTCATAGAAAGCATATTTCGATACTGCACATTACTTTTTGTATAAGAAGAGGCTTTAAGTTTACCTCTCTGTCATAATGTCCCCAGCTTTCATTGACTTGGATGATCTTCCCTGTACTATGATTTTCCTGAAATAATCTGGTTCAAGAGAGTTAATGAGAGAGAGGATGGGGGGGATCATTTGGTAGTAAATCACACAAGTAAAGTAACCTAACCATGACCAACTATTAGTATCGGGCATCCAGTAAATCATCTTGCAAATACTAGACAGTAGAAAATGAATATTCAAGATTTGTTTTCTTTTGATAAGGTAACATAAATTTCATTAATAAAGTACCAAGAAGGTATTGCAAACAACAAACAATACTGAATGTCGTATAAAGAGACAATGATGAAACTCAAGGAGTAATGACATTGACTCTGAATACCAGTAATCTTGCAGGTTTAAATTTATGTCAAGCCTCCAAGCAACCTTATTTTATAATGCTTCATTTACACAGCCAAATCAAAGCAAGACGATGCAACAAGAAAATATCATATTGGAAATTCATACACTTTTGTACTTTATTACAATCATGAATGAGAAACAAAAAATCACAGCGGATATGCAATTGATTCTAGAGACGAGATTTTTTCTTGATAGAACATGATTACATTGAAAAACTAAAGAGAGAAGTAATTAGATATATGTTACTCCTATCTTATAGTTTCCACAGGATTCAATATTTCATAGACAATAAAATATTCAAAATTCAAAAACTAATATAGAAAAGAAAATTTCTAGACTCCACTTGTGGATTACATTGGGTATGTTGTAGTAGTACATAAAATCAAGGAGGTCACATCACCAACTCTAAAAGCCTGTCAAGAAGAAGCTGATATCTTTTAGAAGTGGTTGATACCTCATTCTCTAATGATTCCAACAATTTCCATCTTATTCAGCTTCTACAATTGCATCAGATGCCATTTCTTTTGCAGGGATATAAAGGAAATTGTATGATAGCATAGCCGAATAAACCAGGCGAAAGAAATATTTACTTCTTATTTTCCACGTGAAGCTCCGGTATCATGTAAAGGACGGAAGGATTCTCGCTTATAGCCTTTACCAGTAATTCAGATGTAGTTGCATCAAATGAGAAGCCCCTTCCTGTCATTTCCTTCATAAAAGTTGTCATTTCACTAATTTTGCTAAACCTGAGAAAACCTTGCACAATAACATTGTAAGTCACATTGTCGGGAAAACAACCGTTGTCTTCCATTTTTCTTAGAATATCTTTAGCTTCATGAAACAACCCTTCAAGACAAAATCCATTTATCATTACATTATATGTTCTCACATCCGAAAGCAGTCCAATTGAAGAAAGCTTCTCAAAAATAGCATGAGCTTCATCGAGTTTACCATTTTTGCACAATCCATTAATGACAACATTGTAAATTGCAATAGTAGTATATTCTATCTTACTTTCCAACTTATGAAAGAGCGACATAACTTCTTCAACAAGTCCATACTTAAAATAACCATCGAGCAAAGTGCAAAGAGTGTATAAATCAGGTATGGACCCCGCAGATAGCATCTCATCAAAGAACTTTTTTGCATCGCCAATTCTTCCAACTTCAAACAGACCGTGCAAGAGAGTATTGTAGGTAACAACATGAGGTTTTAATCCCTTTTGAGAAATTTCATGAAACAATTGCATGGCCTCAGTCAATTTCTTTTTCTTACAGTATCCGTTTATTAGTACGTTATAGCTAATAATGTCAGGCTCAATGTTCTTATCTATCATGGAATCAAAAACTCTCCTCGCTCTATCCAGCTCACCACACAAACAATATCCATCCATTATCGCATTGTAGGTGATCACATCAGGCTCTACACCTTTTTCAATCATGTGTCTCATTACCACCTCGGCATCTGCAACTTTCCCTTCTTTGCATAGTCCATCTATCACGATGCTGAAGGTGAGCACATCTGGATAAATATTAAGGTTCACCATCTCGGAGAACAAAGTCTTTACCTTTTCCCACTGACCAAGCCTACACATACCATCAATTACTGAATTATATGTGACTACGTTTGGAGGAATGCCTTTCTGCCTCATCTCGTCCAAAATGCTGATGGCAGCATCTGAGTTTCTATCTTTGCAAAAGGCATCTATGACGATGTTGTAGTTAATTATATTGGGCTTAGTGTTCCCTTGTTCCATTAACCGGAGCAAACTCAAAGTCTTCTCAGTATGACCCCCTTTGCTGAGGCCATTCATGACGGTTGCATACGTGACTTCATTAGGCTCACAAATCTTGTCTCTCACCAATTTTTTGAACAATTCAACTGCATCTTTGACCTTATTTTCAGCAAAGATTCCCCTTAATAGGGTGTTAAAGGTGATAACATTAAACGGAATGCCATTCTTCAAGTAAATGGGTAACACCGAAAATGCAAAATCAGCACGATGCATCAGGCAATAATTGTTAATCACGATATTCAAGATGAAATCATTAATTGGGATACCCAATTTCCGCATTTCTCGAAAAAGAGAAATGACAGCAGAGTAATGCTTCATATTGAGCATAGTCTTAAATAATTTACAAAAGACAGGAACAGAAGGAAGAGGGTTCATTCTAACCATTTGACGGAAGAGAGTCACAGCATCATCTAAACACTTGACATTCTCAATATTGCTATTTAACCCAATGGATTTATTAGTATGGCATGACGAATAAGCTCTTGCCAAACGGGAAGAAGAGATAAAGGGATAAATTCTTGTCATCTTCGTTGGCTGCCAGTGAAGTTTCCACAGTTCTGTGCCCTAATTTTGTATAAAATTGTTAAGAGACTACTCTTTTGTTAGCTTAGCTGACATTAAAGTAAAGTAGTAAAATGGAGTACTCCATCCGTTCCAAATGAGATATATTTTTTTATTTAATAATAATTTAATTTTAACTTTATATTTTATGTTTAATTAGATAATTTATAATTAAAAAATATTTATTTTAAATTACAAAATTTAAATATCTTATTTTATTTTATTAAATTACATGTCCAGTCAAACTATATCATATAAATTAAAACGGACGGAGTATGAAATAAAAATTTGGAATAAGGGACGGGTGGGAGCAAGCGTTGTGGGGGATAGGTGGGAGGGTAAGAGGGTAGTGCGGTGGCCGGTGGGTGAGGGTGGGAGGGCTCGGGTGTGGGAAGTGGATGGTATATCATGCTTCTGTGATGCTGCATAAAGTATGTATTTTTCCATTACACAATTGTATCTTCTCTTTCTCTCTTTTTTTTCTCCAAAATTTAATAGTATATTTCTTGGGTAAACATAGAATTAAAATACTGCAAGACAATCACAATTGAATTGATAAACAACTATCAAGATAAAAGGTTGATGTACCAATTTATTAGAAAGAGTTATTAAGGAATGAGTATAGACACAGAAAGAATTCAATTGAATTATATGTAAATCTTTACACTATATGATAAGCTATTTTACATCATTTTTCAACAAACTCTATGTCAACTTCAAATATTTGGGTATGAAGTTAAGGTTGGTAGTTCAAACTTCAGATATACATGTCTGAAGTTGGGACTGCTTTGGACTTGTATGTCTTAAATTCGAACAACATGTCAACATCAGACAAGTTTGGCAAGTCCAATATCAGACCCGTATGTCTAAAGTTTTTAAAACCACACCCGCTAGCTAACCAAAGTTATTTTTGGAGTGACTAAACTTTAAAAATATTTATGAACTTTGGATATTCTTTATATAGGGTCCTCTAAGCGTTATATGTGCACTTGCCCCTTTAGGAACTCATCGAAAGGTATTCTCAGAATGAACTAGGGCTGTCAACAATGTCCTCTCAGTCGGGACAAGCTTCACATACGTCCCGCACCAGGTACATGGACAAATTGACCCTATGACGGGGGTAATTGTAGGCCCTAAATACGATAAAATGAAAGATAGGGAAGAATTATCAAAATTAGTTGCAGTGGAGGGTTTGCCTTTTTCATTTCCTGATTCTCCTGGTTTTATTCATTATATAAGATCAATGTACAATCCTGCTTATAACGGTTTTCCTAGATCAACTGTTAGGAGGGATATTTTTAAATTTGCACGCGAATATCAATAATATTTACGTTATTATTTATATCATTACCCTGGAAAAGTATCTATCACATCTGATATAGGTCGTAGTACTAACGGTCATGATTATTTAACTGTAACATGTCATTGGATAGACTATAAATGATCTATGCAAAAACGTATTTTAGCATATAGATATATAGATAGTAGACACACTGGTATTTTTATTCAAGAAAATATTTCTTTTGTTTGCGATTATTATGGCATAACTGATAAAGTCATGACTATTACATTAGATAACGTTTCTTCTAATATTTCTGCTGTTAGATTATTAAAAAATGTTTTAAATCCATCTTTTCCAGATCATTTTCATATAAAATGTGCATGTCATATTTATAACTTAGTTGTAAACGATGATATAAAACTTTTTGAAGACATTCTTGCAAAAATTCAATTTGCTATAAACTATATTTTTAAAAATAATAGAATACAACGACTAAAAGAATATAAAAAAACTTATCACGATTGTGGTCTAGCTTACAGAAAAGTTCCCGAAGAAGTATGCGCTAGATGAAATTCTTTATACAACCAACTACGTGTTGCTTATGAGTATAGACAACCTATAATCCAATTTTTTAACGCCCGTAATTGAAATCATAGTGATATGCTTATAGATTCCGATTGGGATACAAGTTTAGAACTTAATATATTTTTAGAGAAATTTTATCTAGCTACTAAAGAATTTTTCGATATTTATTATCCTACTATTCATCAATGTTATTTTATATAGCTCTAATATTTATATTACTTAGTGAATATATGGCAAAACCAGCTTATAAGGAACCTATTAAAAATGTTTTAAAAAATAAAAAAATATTTTATTCCTATTCCACAAATATTTTTGATTAGTACTGTATTAAATCAGTCTATTAAAATAGACGGTTGTAAAAACCTTGTTGAAACTATTTACGACTGCATAGATACACTTCCACCTCCAACTCCTAAAAATTCAAATGACCCACCACCTGTTAAAATAAGTAGAGAAGAAGTGTTGTCTAGCATTCAAGATGAATGTAAAAAAGTATATACGCATTACCAACAAGAAAGTGCTAGCAACCAACCGGCTTCCATGTCATCTTCTTCTTCAACACAACTTCAAAAACGACATGTTGTTTCTGAGGTTAATATTCAAAGCCTCAGACAGAGAATGTTTAGTGGTACCGTTTCTAACCAAATTAGCGAGTTAGATGTTTTTGTTTTGCAGAATGTTGTACCGTACGAAGCAATTGAAAATGAAGAGGGACGTGAAGATTTGCTAAAATATTGGATGGAGAAACTCCATTTTGTTATATGCCCAAGTCGCTATCTTTGATGGAAATTTGATCCAGAAATAGTCATCATTCAAATCTTTCACCTTTACACTTGTCGGAATCTTCCAAACTATGTTCACCCGTTGGTGTATCTGACTGACTACAGGTTGGAACCTTCACCATGTTTTTCCTGAATAATCCCATTAAGCATCTGCGAAGAAACTATTCTTTGCTTCAGAGAGAGTTATTTTCAACATGAACTCTACAAGTGTCTGCCAAATCCTCAACAACTATTTTGATTCCTCCTTTGGCCATTGTTTGTAACGATTCCCAAGCGGGATAGCCGTTAACATTAACTAAGAGAAACTAAAAAGAAAAAGAAAGAAAAATGCAGATAAAAATTAGGTTTTCACTCAACATAACTCTCGGAAGTGCATTACATCGGTATTTAAAATAAAAAGGGGAAATGTGCAAAAAACTAACTACATGGGAAAAAGTAGAAAATACTCTTACTTTTAGGACTAAAGTGTAATTTCAAAAAAATCGGTAAATCTAGTGGCCACATTTTCCATCAATTCGTTACATTCCATTCCCCTTCAAAGAACCTTGCCCTCAAGGTTGGGATTCATGAATTGACAAATGCATAAAGCCAACAAACCAGTAGTTCTTGCTTCTTGAAGATCAGAGAATGCTCCATAGTGTTGAAAAGAACTCCGGACAACATAAATAGCACCATAAGAGTTTTGAACTTGTAGACAAAAATGATATATCATCTTGAAGCTCATACACTCTATATCTAGCGTAACCAATACAGAGAACTTAGAAATAATGTTGCAAGCAATTAGGTGTCTCTTCACCAGTAAGCATATTCTTGTGTAAGCTGCCGAAAGAACTAAATTCAAGCTCAGAGAACGAGTCAGAATAATCCAACAAACATATTTGAATGAAGGATTCAGATTGCTCTCCTGAAAAGTTGGTTGGACTCTTGTCCCTATCCGATGAGTGGCAATTGTAGCACCACATATTTTGAACCAATGATCTCCACAAGGATAATCATGTACTACTGCATCAGTTTTACTCCCAAATAGAAGTGAACCACACTTGCAACCTGATACATCAGTAATGCCACCATAAGATTGCATCCTAAGAGTCACAAAGATGATTCCACCTGCTCTCAATTTCAATACAGCATGGGACATTACTATCTTTCTAAAGAACTCATCTTCTATCTTAGAGTAGTCAGTAGCCACAACAACCAGTAGTCGAAGGAGTAACACCACCATGGACTTGTCTAAATAATGAACATCTTCAAAGGTTAAAGGTCTATCCACCTGTTTAATTAATAGAAGCTCTGTTTGTCCAACAATTCGCCACGCATCGAAGACATCAACCAAGTATCTTACTATTTTGATAATGAAGAGCAATTTGACAAGTCCTACCATTACAACTTAAGACACTATGGAGTTGGGAAAAATGGTTAACATGTTCCCATGATAAAACCACAAGATGGTCAAAATTTAGGGAGTGAACAACATTAGGAGGATGATAAGGACACTGGAAAAAAGATAAATTAAGAATCAGTAGAATAGATACCACTGCCGACCAAAACTGAAGTAGTATCCCAATGAGAGCAATCACAATAGCTATTGCAGTAACTTGGATGAACAAAAATAGTTGAGCATTGAAAACAAGCACAAAGGTGTTATCACTTGTCAAACGCATAGACTGATGGCCAAAACCAACATCATCTTCATCACACCCACCCTAATAATTTGGTCCAAAAGAGTAATATTAACTTTGTGTTTGCAAGGTTCACTGGTAAACTTTTGAGAAAACAATCAATAATTAGGGGCGCCATGATTTTAGTAACCTGTTCATACGATTTTCCAGGATCTCAAAACTCAATCACTGCAATTGAATCATAGAAAAAACATTGCTCGACTTCATTTACCACAATGATGTTTACTGGAGGATCCATGGTTCATGCAAATGTCCTAGCAGGAAGGACCTCTAAACATTTTGATATACTTTTGCTCGCGGATGGTTCTTCTAATTGATGTTCAGTGTGGTTCCAATCACACTCCTCCAACCAAACATAATTACTTCTCCCATTCTCGATTTGAGGAACCCATTCCATTCATGCTCCTCGGTAACACATTTCGCATCAGAAAACATTTCTTTGGCTTCAGCCGGCTTTAGTTCCCCACCTAGAAGAAGTCCATTGGTGAGTCCCCCGTATTGATTAGGTTCCGAAATAGCGGTAAGCTCATCTATGGTGCTACCGCTACTCTTCACACCCAAAGTCAAGAATCCCCTGCTCATAGACAAGAATCAATGGAAACCCATGCTTTGAGCCTTGAAAGGCTATTTTCGCATAACTCTCTTTAGTATTCCTTCTTTCTGATTGAAGTGCATTGAGAAATCCAGCTATGTCTTGTCGAGGACATTTATCAAACCCCTGATCCAAGCCCTTTTTAGATTTTCCTCAATGTCATATTTTTGTATCTCACCTTCTCCAACCGTTAGACACAGAAAACTCTCTGAAAATGATTTTAGTATTAAGTTCACTTATAGGTCCGCGTTCTTCCTCCACAACTGGACCATTTCCATCCATTTCATAAACATGGAACGAAGCATCAAGGTTCTGGAACCACTGTAACTGCATAAAACTATACTGAAATGTGGCATGTGTTTTGTTACATTGGGGACTTTTGATCAAAGACGTTCTCCTCATCTGGTTCTGATTTTTTCTCGTTGCTACTGGAAACTAGTTGATTAGCAATTGCCTTTGGACGAGAACAATCGTCAAACACTTGGTCCTCATTGATTTCTATGCTCTCCTCGTGCTCATCGCCTACACTTTCATCCCATTGCATATCCGTCACATTGATTTCATACATCTGAAGAATTTGATCAAGCATTTGATATTCATTATCTTTTAACTTCTATTCGGGTTTTCCAGATCCCAATTGTCGTAGTGCTTCTTCTTCTTCCTCAACTCTTTTTACTGATTGAAGCTCAGCTACTCCAATTTCATTCCGTAGAGGACTTATATCAAATACCTGATCCTCGCTATATTCACATTTCTTCTTATGCACCCAAGTCCATCCCATCTAGTTTCATCTTGTTGAGGACTTTTGTCGAACAATTGGCCTCCATTGTTTCCCAAAACTATTGCATCTTCATCATCAACTTCCAATGATGTTTCATCATCCAAATCGTGGAAAATGAGATTAAATTAGACAGGTATTATCTTGGTGTATAGTTCATCAGTGCTCATTTTAAGAAAGCAAGTAGACTCAGTTGAAGTGGCTGAAGTTGCGTAACCTCCATTAAACTCGATGTTAGGAGCATAATACCAATTGTAGCGATTCCCAAGCGGGAATAGCCATTAACATTAACTAAAAGAGAAACTAAAGAGAAGAAGAGAGGAAAATGTATATAAAAATTAGGTTTTCATTCAACATACAGTATTTAAAAGAAAAGGGAATATGTGCAGAAAATTGACTACATGGTAAAAGTAGAAAATACATTTAATTTTAGGACTAAAGTGTAATTTCGAAAAACTCTGTAAATCTAGTGGTCACATTCCATCAGTTCGTTACATTTGTTCAATGTTTCTTCCCTTCCATTAAACTTGAAATTTTCTTTGCGAAGTCCCGCCATTTAGCATTTTCTAACTTCTGGTATGATGATGGAAGTCTTGCTATTATTACTTTTGAAGGCCACACTCTGATGTATCTTCCCATTCTATTGAAGTTTTGACATATACGCTACAAGTATATCTGACTTCCATTCTCCAGCTGTTCCATACATCTGCATAAATCCAAAATATCATTTTTGTTAAAGGACACTCTGCTCACAAAATTACTATGTCTCTCCACCACTTCGAACTAATTCTCACTGATTTATATCACTTCAAAAGTGTAAATGTTGGTAGACAAAGATGCAGAAGACAGAAGTCTTTCAACCACACAGTTTGTTCGTGAGGAAATTTCATGGATGCCTTGGTTGCAGCAAGGGGATAGGACCAAAAGATTGCCAATATGCATAGGAGATACAACCACATTAACAGTTTGGAGGTGAATGGGGAGAGAAATGAAGAGGAAGAGCAAATATTCAGTTTTTACAAGGCCTGTATTGTCAGCTGAAAATTAATAAACTTCAAATGCACTTTACTATGTTAATGAAGGAGAATTAGATTACCAAAAGATCACAGCTGACAATTGATTATTCAAATGATTCTATAGAACAAGGTTAATTTTGTGACAAAACATGATCACACAGAAAAACAAGAACATCGAAGAAATTAGATATAGGCTACACCTTCTAATAGTGTTATTCATACTAAATATCTTTAACAAACAACAATGATGAAGCTACACGTGCAAGACATGATCATGAAAAGCTCAAAAAATATATTCATAAAGATTTTAAATATGGTGTTGACTGTTCATCTATAGTATACCATATCAATGGTGACTGTTCAATTTCAACCTCAGCAAAATCACAAATATTCATACTATATGGTTTAGGAATACAAGGATGAGGCTGTCTGTTTCAACTATAGTTGATGCACCATGACTTTAGAAATTATCACAAAAGGTTGTTTCAACAGCAATTTCTAAATTGCGGGCAGTTGTTGTTGATTCTCAAATAGATAGAAAATGATAATACATGAAAGATAACTAAAGAGTATTGTAAATGATATTCCTAGACTTATAATGTGTACACTCAAGGGAAACTCAAATCATTTATCACATCAAGAGAGCAGTAACATCTGGTCTGAAGGATAAAAAAGAGTCGGAAAACAATCAAAATATCAGAAGTGATGTACCTCCTCGATAAGCCTGCATGGAAATCCCAAACAGCATTTTAATTTCCATTTTTTCAGCTTCCACAATTGCATTGGATGCCATTTCATTTGCAGTGACCAACAAAAAATGTATCACAGTTATAATGTAGCCGAATAAACCAAGTGAAGGAAATATTCACTTCTTATCTTCCGCGTGAAGCTCTGGTATCATGTCAAGGACGGAAGGATTCTCCCTTATAGCCTTTTCCAGTAACTCGGCTGTAGTTGCATCAAATGAGAAGCTCATTCCACTCATTTCCTTCATGAAAGTTACCATTTCAGAAATTTTGTTGCACCTGAGAAAACCTTGCACAACCACATTGTAAGTGACATTGTTTGGCAAACAACCATTGTCCTCCATTTTTCTTAGCATATCTTTAGCTTTATCTAACAACCCTTTAAGACAAAATCCATTTATCATTATAGTGTATGTTCTCACATTAGGAATCAATCCTATTAAAGTAAGCTTCTCAAAAATAGCACGAGCTTTGTCGATTTCACGATTCTTGCACAATCCATCAATGATAATATTGTAAAATATAATGTTATTATTTTCTCTTTTTCTTTCCAACCTATGAAAGAGCGACATAGCTTCTTCAACAAGTCCATACCTAAAATAACCATTGAGCAAAGTCCCATGAGTGTAAATATCAGGTATGGACCCCGCAGATAGCATCTCAGCATATATTTTTTCTACATTGCCAATTCTTCCAACTTCAAACATACCTTGCAAGATAGTAGTGTAGATAATAGTATCAGGTTTTAATCCCTTTTGAGAAATTTCATGAAACAATTGCATGGCCTCGGTCAATTTCTTCTTCTTACAGTATCCGTTTATTAGTATGCTATAACTAATAATGCTAGGTTCAATGCTCTTATCTATCATGAAATAAAAAACTCTCATTGCTCTATCCAGTTGATCACGCAAACAATATCCATCCATTATCGCACTGTAGGTGATCACATTAGGCTCTACACCTTTATCGCTCATGTGTCTCATTACTTCCTCGGCATCTTCGATTTTCCCTTCTTTGCATAGTCCATCTATCACTATGTTGAAGGTGAGCACATCTGGATAAATATTAAGGTTCACCATCTCGGAGAACAAAGTCTTTACCTTTTCCCAATGACCAAGCCTACACAATCCATCAATTAATGAATTATAGGTGACTATATTTGTACGAATGCCTTTCTGCTTCATCTCGTTCAAAAGATTGATGGCAGCATCTAAGTTTCCATCTTTGCAGAGAGCATCTATGGAAATGTTATAGATGACTATGCCGGGCTTAGTGTTCCCCTGTTCCATAAGATGCAGCAAACTTAAAGTTTTTTGAGTATGGCCCCTTTTGCTGAGGCCATTCATGACGGTTCCATACATGACTTCATCGGGCTCACAAATCTTCTCTCTCACTAATTTTTTGAACAATTCAACTGCATCTTTGACCTTATTTTCAGCAAAAAATCCCCTCATTAGGGCGGTAAAAGTGACAACATCAAATGGAATGCCATTCTTCAAGTAAATGGGTAACACCAAAAATGCATAATCAGCACGATGCATGAGGCAATAACTGTTAATCACGCTATTCAAGATAAATCCATCAATCGGGATACCCAATTTCTGCATTTCTCTAAAAAGAGAAACAACAGCAGAGAAATGCTTCATATTTAACATAGTTTTAAATAATTTAGAGAAATCGATAACAGAAGGAAAAGGGTTCATTCTAACCATTTGACGGAAGAGAGTAACACCATCATCCAAACACCTGACCTTCTCAATCTTGCTATTTATATGTGAAGAATAAGCTCTGATTGTAGTAGAAAAGGGAGAGAAAAAGGGAATAATACCATAACTTGACTTCATCTTCAATGGCAAAGAGAATTTCATTATTGCCCTAATTTAGTCCTTACCAGCCTCTCTTTTGTTTTTTTAGCATAGTGTTTGACCAAACATTTAAAAATAGCTTTTAAATGTATTTTACTCAAAAATATATTTTTTAATAGTGTTTTGGGGCAAAAACTATTTTTTAACTTCTGAAAAACTGTTTCTGTTACTCCTCAAAAACATTTATTATTTTCAAAAGTTTGGTCAAACACCTCAATTGTTTTTTAAATAAGCACTTTTAAGAGAAAATGAGTTTGATCAAACACACTATTAATTAATGTCTACACCCAATTATTTAAAATAAAACAAAGATAAATGATCTCAAAATAAGAAAACAGTCAAAACACCTTAAAAATTGTATTAATAACTGGATCAGATGGAAGAATCCAAAAGGATTTTAAACGAGACAAACAAAAAAAAAGGAGGAAAGACCATTCGATAAATGAAATTATCGAAAGATTGAGGTGTTTGGCCGAACTTTTGATAAAAAATATTTTCTCCACCTCAAAAAGATTAGCCTAGTTTGACTTGACACGGAGTTTAAGAAATAAAGGAAACTTTTAAAATTTGTGGTCCAAAATAAATCTTAGATATTTGTGTGGCTATAAATGATATCATAAAGTTAAATTATTTCTAAATATATAGAGGTAACAATATTTTTGATACAAACTGATAAGGAAAGTATGTCAATCTTTTTGGGACGGAGGGAGTAAGTGCTTTTGGAGAGTAGCACGAGTTGTTTTTCAGAAGCTAATAAAATAATTTTCCTCAGGAACAATTTTGAAATATATATATTTAAAAGCATTTTAAAACGCTTTATCAAATACTAATTACTACTCAAATGTGTCTTTTTAATTAATTGATCAAACACTAATTACTATTCAAAAGTATTATATGATAGATTTATTTTCACAGTTGATTAAAAAGTTAGCAAAAAGAAAATACTACAGTTACAAAAACACACTGTAGAAAACTAACAGTAGCATCGCTTTCAGAACTTTAATTTCTGGTGTGACTGTGATAAGCTAATTATTCTGCAAATCTGCCGATTATGTTGCTAGGACTTTCTAAAAATATTGTTGCATCAGTGTCAATTTCTTCAAAAATGCAGTACATTTACGAATCCCACGTACACTCATCAACATTTCTGAAGTGTCTGAACAACATAGCGAGCACATAAACAAATTTGACATCATGTAATAAATGTCTCGCTATCTAACTACAGATCTAGCTTTTACAATACCTTTTGACATCAAGCACTTTTCAATGCTTCACATTTCTTTTATGAATTATGAATGACATTTGGCAGTAAATTACATGTGTCTAACTATGACCAGCTATTAGTGCTGGCATCTAGTAAATATTGCAAACACTAGACAGTAAAAAATGGATATTCTATACTTTTAAGCATGGCAATTGTCAGCTCAATAACATTGTCAGTGACATTGTTTGGAAAACAATTATTGTCTTTCATTTTTCTTAGCATATTTTTAGCTTAATCTAACAACCCTTGAAGGAAAATCTATGTATCATTACAGCGTATGTTTTCATATCCGAAAGCAATCCAATGAAATAAAGCTTCTCAAAAATCGCACGAGCTTCATTGACTTTATCATTTTTGCACAATCCGTTAATGACAACATTATAAACTGCAATATCAATATCTTCTCTCTTTCTATCCAACGTATGAAAGAGCGACATACTTTCTTCAACAAGTCCATACTTAAAATAATCATTGAGCAACGTACTGTGAGTATACTAATTAGGTATGGGCCCCGCATATAGCATCTCGGCATAAGATTTTTTTGCATCGCCAATTATTCCAATTGCAAGAAGATCTTGCAAGATAGTAGTGTAGGTAATAATATTAGGTTTTGATCCCTTTTGAGAAATTTCACAAAACAATTGCATGGCCTCAGCCAGTTTCTTTTTCTTACAATATTCGTTTGTTAGTATGCTATAACTAATAATGTTAGGTTCAATGCTCTTATCTATCATGGAATCAAAAACCATCCTCGCTCTATCCAGTTGACCACACAAACAATATCAATCCATTATTACATTATAGGTAATTATATCAGGCTCTACACCTTTGTCTGTCATGTGTCTCATTACTTCCTCGACATATTTGGTTTTCCCTTTTTTGCATAGTCCATCTATCACTATGTTAAAGGTGTACACATCTGGATAAATATTATGATTAACCATCTCAGAAAACAAAATCTTAACATTTTCCCACTGACCAAGCCTACACAAATCATCAATTAATGAATTATAATGTGATTATATCTGGAGGAATACCTTTCTGCTTCATCTCGTTCAAATATTCAATTATATGTGGCTATGTTAGGAGGAGCCAGATGTTTACCTACTAATTTTTTTGCAGTACAACTATCTTGTATTTTCTAACTATTACTATGAAAACTTAGAATTGACTATCTCTTTGTTGAAATTGGACTGCTTAAATAGTAAAATAGGTTCAAAGTGGCCTAAGGTGCAGTATAGTAAAATAATATTGGGAGTGTTTTCAAAATTTTAAATTGTTACATGAATTTATTCTTATCTCTGAAAATTAAGAAAATTTATCTTAATATTGGTGGACATATTCACTAGTTACTATAGTAATATTAGTTCACGTCCAATACAACACAAGCCTTCATCTTTTTTTTCTTTTTTTTTTTAAAACAATATATGAAAATCAATATATTTTTCTTAGATGACGTCCAATATATTCTATTACTTCTTATTAGATAGAACTTAGTTGGTGTTTCCCTCCGAAATTTCTTTCGTCAATCGACTAACGAAATCGGATGATAAATTGATTCCTTAACTAAGCGATTTCCGCTGAAAGCGAAACTCACTTTCAGCAATGGATTCCCCAACTACTCCAGAAAGCGTTGATGTCACGACCCGACCCGGGCATCGTGCCTACGTGGGCACCCTTACGTATACATCGTAGATAATCGTGAACATACATGAAACTTATACAATAAATCAATGAAATAAAATCAACAGGTTAGCCACGAGGCTACCTCACGGATATATAAAAACATAACCGAAGCAGTTGCCTCCTTTCCTTTACAAACTGACCCACAACATGTGACTACAGACCTCTAAGAGTTTTAACATAACAACTGTGGCGGGACAGGGCCTCGTCATACCCTTGAATATACATGAATCTATAACCTCAGGGGAAACCGTACCAAAAGATAAGCCTCCGGAGTAAATGGAGCTTTCAAGAAGCGAGCGATGATCCAAAGAGTGTGGATCGCCAGTTATGTACCTCAACTGCGGCGTGACGCAGCCCCAAAGGAGGTCGATGCGAAATATGTACAGTATGTGAAATCGAAAATCGTAATGAAATCATAACGATATAAAAAAAGGGAGACATGTATGATAACTAAAATAACGATTAATCGTGCCTTACCAAAGTGAAAGTAATGAAAGTCAGTTTTACCTTTTAAAGACTATTTCAACACATGAACAATAGTCCCACAGGTCTACCGACACAAGCCCTCAAATATCATCACATAGTCCAGTGCGGGTCTCAAGCCCACAATATCAAAGTGTGCCCGTGGAATCCCCATCATCGCTGACTAAGTGAAGAATATAACCATGTGACACGCCTGCATCTCTACCTCACCGCTTGGCGACACACCTACAATACATATATGTATCTATAACCCCGCCTGGAATCCCATCGCTGACAATCGTAAGTGTAACATATAACCGCAGTGACGCGTCGTGGCATCCTACCTCACTGTCGGCGTACACATATACAATATATATATATATATATATATATATATATATATATATATCTCATGCCCGTGGAATCTCTCATCTCGGGTACATGTCTTCATGGGGAGCTAGTCCATGGAGTAATAGTCGTACATAACATGGTCGCACGCCTAATCCTCATCGAGCAAGATGTCCATGGGTAATAAAACACATCCGAATCTAACCCGCCTCGGTCGCACGCCTAATCCTCATCGTATAAGCGTGTCGGAGTAATAAAGACAATCCGAATCTAACTCGCGTCCCGGTCGCGCCCCGTAATCCCTCATCGTATAAGCATGTCCAAGGATCAATCACAATGGAAGCATACCCGTGGAAGCCTCCGTCACTGTCGGTACGTCCAAGTAGATTCACAACAAGACAGTTGGCCCTCCAACTGAGAGTCACGGCAGCGTAAACATATAATACTTGCACTCAAGGCTATCACAAGCAAGCATATGCAAGTTCATAAAATCTTTAGACTTTCGTTTTATATACTCAAGGCACTTTTCGTTTCACATAAAGTACGGGAATTTAACCCAAAGTACCTACGTACTTCTTTTCCTAAAAAAATAACTCTTGTTCATATAAACTTCCAAGATACTAATAACCGTAGTATCAATTCATATCTACTTTTCAAGACAAGTCACAATACCTTTTAGAAATACATTTACAGGCTTCTAAATCAAGTGACTTCATTCTTTTGAAACCTTAAGAAATTGATGCCTTCAAATCAATTTGCCTCTCATTATCTCAAGTCATTTATCATTACTTACATTACTTAGAGTAAACCACTCTTTTAACTTTCCATAAAGCTATTATAACCAACTTCCCATAAAGTCGTTATACTAACTTTATACTTTAGGCAAATACATTCTTTTTATAACCAAGAGACTTATACTTTCGAAAACCAAGTATCGCATACTTACAAAATACTTCAAGTCTCTTATCTTTTAGAAATCCAGTTTCTTACTTTAGAAATCAAGTCTTATTATCTTTTAGAATGTCAAGTAATCAATATTTTCCAAATCAAGTATTCTATACTTTTAAATCAATTCATTTCTTCCTTTAAGAATCAAGTCTCATAACTTGAAAAATAAAGTCTCTTAACCTTTTAAGAATTCATAGTTCATAGTCTTAACACTTCATAACGTAAATTATTTAAGTTAAGCAACATATGCCTTATGTGTGTGAGTAGGTTATACTTATTTATAACGATCTTATTAAAGCAGTCATGATCTAGAAAATGTAATACAATTTTGTCTTATCTTAGCTTCTATGCAGATGGAGAATTCTACTCATTTTAATGTAATCAATTGTCGTTACATTTTCCTTTATTAACGCTGCAATGGTGTGTTCGATACTTATTCCCATTCGTGCAGTAATTTAGCCAAGTCAACTTGGCTCCAAATACCTCCTAACGACTCTTACCAACATCCCCCATAAGAATTGGTAAGAACTCAGGATAACTTAGACATAACCTTTACATAGATTAAATCATATACATACCTCTTTACTTCTAAGAGTAGAAGGGAACATGAAATAATACCACATGTATATTCCATACATAGAATCATGCCAAAGGAAGGAAGAGGTTCACATACCTCGCGACGATTACCGACAAGTAGCAAAATGCTCCAAAGTACTATAATCTTGCTAGCTTTTCCACCCTTCAAGTAGAATACGCTACTCGTAGTACTTCAACCTATAATGGTCATAATATGTCTATTAACCTCTAGCTTCAAACGTAGAATATTCTAAGCGTAAAATCTCCAAATTGTACGAAACATCGGACAGCACTTCCTTTGTTTCTACATACTTTTCTACCTTTTTCAAGGCCCGAATTCAATAACCAAATACGCCACATTTAAGGCTCAACAATGAAGTTAACAATAGGGGATTACACGCCTACAAGACGTGTAAAATTCCGCCCCACAATTGATATCAACCTAGTCCAACATAATATGTCATTTCGGCAACTTGAGGTACAACAACACAAAGTCTTCTTTCCAATCCCTTTTCAATTCAAGGTGTTTAGTATAACATGTTATAAAGCCGTAATCGATTACAACAACTATAACCTTCAAGTAGATAACATGCGACGATTCTAATTATCGACCAAATTGTATTTCAATTTCAAAGGGCTAACAATGACATTTCGGCTATAGACTTCCACAATCCATATCACTTATCAAACCTTAATACATATACCTCATGCTAGTAACAATGTAAGGCTACAACAATATGTAATCTTATAACACTAAGAGAACAAGATTGTTACCTTAACGAGCCTTAATCCAACTTCAAGATCCGAAGTCGCTCCCTAGCAACTTAGAGCCTCTCATTGACACTCCAATCCGCCACTTGAAGCCCTTAGAAGATCACAAACAACTCTCCTTTATTTTCCAATCCAAACCTAAGAAAGTGATTAGGTTTTCACCTTGCGACTAATACGAAAATGATATTTTTCCGGGATCTTTCTATTGAGATACCCTTACAACACCCTTAGGAACCTTGGTTTAAAGTGTGGAGCTTATTGAACAACAAACGAAAATTTTTCTCCCTTTGAAGAACCCTAACCCGAGAGCTTGTTAGAACAAGAACAAGTTTTCATGAAAATTTTCTAAGTATAGAATCCTTGTCTTGCTACTAGTATTCTTAAATAACACAATGGAGGGTCAAGATGCAAACAATTGGGTGGCTTGGATTCAATTCACTTAAAAGATCTAGCCAAGTGGCTCTTTTGACTTAGTCAACATTATCAAGCTCTACTTGCAAGACTTAGTCATCTTCACATAGGTCAAATGACCATTCAATCCATGTCCCATTTCGTTCCAAGACCAACTAGGGGTGACATGTGTCGCCCTCCCACTCGTCGCAATATTTCGTTTTTCGACAATTCCATAATTCCGATAAATTTTTACTAGTCTCCAATCTTAACATTTTTGAATTCTTACGTACGTTCTTATAAACATGTCTTGGATAACGGGGTGTAACAGTTGAGATGATGATTGAGCAAATTAGGTGGTAAGAAATATAAACACGGCTAAATTGCAGTAAAGGCGATAGAGATAAAATGAAGATATGTAAAATCAGTTGTTTGATCGTCCCTATTATGTACAAATGATTCATATATTTATAGTACTAGAAAAATAAATGTGACCCCCTATGTTAGCCACCGAACTACCCACTAAATTCACTAGCCAACTATGAGGAGGTGATGCCGATTTTTTCGCCTGGACCTCTAGCACGATCGACGACACTCCCTTCTGGCTGTTGCTGGTTGCTACCTTTTCTAGAAGGTTCTTTGACTTGGTCTTCGAGGCGTCCGAGTATGTGTGGGTCGCAGCCGTTCCCTGGAATTATGACTCGACCAGACTACTATAATAGCTGATAATGCTTTTCTAGCCGAGGATAAGTACTAACAGATTCAGCTATGATTCCGCTCAATTACCGACTTAGAATCTTTTTCCACCTTCGGCTGTCACTCGATTCGGCTAAACACTTTTGAGTGTTAACAATTGCCCCCCTACATTAACTCGAGTGCGGCTGTCGAGTTGATGTATTTCAAAATGACCATTGTTTCGTGTGGCAGCCGTAGGTGTCATTTCAATCACTTTTGCCTTAAATCTATGCAATGATGGTCTTAAAAAGTTCTTTTTCCCTCCACATAAATGTCTCGGCTTCCACAATTAATTTTTGACGGATCTTTAGCCACACGTTTTGGACGAAAAGACTCCCAACAGAGTGTCAATCATATCTCCAAGAAAAATGAAATACTTAGGAGAGACATCCCACCAAAAGGTTTCTCATTCAATCTTCTCAGTCATACATCACCTATCTTTCAGCAACCTCATCTCCTCCAGTGTTTGTTGATCTGGAGACCACCTTTAACACAGAGTCCTCGAGTCACAATATGCTTTGACAGTGCAATCTGGATCTTTGGACATGAAGATGCCTAGAGTGGGATCACCCTTTAGATACCTTAACAGATGGAAAACAGCCTTCATATGTGTATCCCTAGGCTCTTGCATGAATTAAATAAGATGTTGGATTCCATATGCTATATCCAGTCTAGTATTGGTTAGAAAATTTAGCTTTCCAACTAGCTTCCTATAAGTAGTAGGATCTTCAAGTAATACACCTTCCTTAGCTTTGAGTTTAACATTTGGATCAAGAGGTGTAGAAAAGTTGTGACATCCCAGACAATTGTACTCCTTCAATAGATCAAAAATGAATGTTCTCTGTGATATAATCACTCTATCATCCTTGTATAGAATCTCAAGACCCAAGAAATAGTGTAGTTTGCCCAAATCTTTAATTTTAAAACTTTCATGGAGAAAAGCTTTCAACTATATGATCTCAAGCTGATTTGTCCCTGTGATAAGGACATCATCAACATAAACAACTACAAAAACTATTGAATCACATTCCTTCTTATAGAACAAAAAGTAATCATTTAATGAGTGTTTGTATCCCCTCGAGTATAGAGCCTAAGTTAATTTGGCATACCACTGCTTGCTTGCCTGCTTCAATCCATATAATGACTTGTTTAGTTTGCAAGGAAGGTGGTGAGTGAACTAGTATGGCTCAACAGATTGTTTGATGAACTGACAGTGTCACATTCTATTTCCATCTCAATTTTTTGTGATAGTCAATCAGCTTTGCACATTGCTAGGCATCCATTTTTTTATGAAAGAACAAAGCACATAGAAGTAGATTGTCATTATGTGAGAGACAAGCTTCAAGAGGGACTTATTGATCTGCATCACATCTCTATAAATGAACAATTGACTGATGTGCTCACCAAGGCATTGACAGGGGTTGGACATGCTACAGTGCTTCACAAGTTGGCAGTGTTCTCCACACTTCCAACTTGAGGGGGGCTATTGAGATGAAGAGTTATTTAAATCATTGTATTTTCCCTTGCTCATTTGAACTTTTTATGAGAACAAATTCAAATTTCCATTTTCTTACCATTTTTCAACATGGGTTTTTGGGATTTAGGGGAGGATGAGAGACAGATTTAAGGAATATAAATTAACTTGGCATTGCAATAAATCTAAACCTACAACCTGAAAGCATGCATCTTACATTCGATCACAAAAACTAAGTTACCACAGTGGCTAAATTACAAAACTCCTAAGGCCTTTTAGAAAAGGATTCATACTTGATGAGGAAATATTCTTACAATCAAGAAATCTTGAACCCTATCGCATAGTTCTTCGACCTGGAAATGATGTTTTATCTTCCGAAATACCCTTAAAAGGCAAACCAATAAACCGTAAATTTAGTTCCCTCCTCACTCCAAAGCTTATGTGCAGTAACAATAGAAGCCAAACCATAATAGAGTAAACAAAGTTGTCGAGGATTGTGATCAGCTTTGTTAAAAAATTCCGTAGATTTCAGCTATTAGCCGATTGTGATGGCAACCACGGATGATTATGTTCACCTTCGTATGTTACGATAAGCATCGAAGGCTCTTCCAAGCATCTCTCGACATGTTTCCTGGCAGGGCAGCCTCTTATGCTGCTACATTTATAGTATCCCCTGCAAAAATGCATTAAACTTGCTCAGAATCGAAGCTAGAATTGGTTGTTGTGCCTCAATAAAAGCAATTACACGATTTGATAGACTAATACAACATCATATCGGTATGTGCAAACTATCGAGTAGCAGTTAATTGAATGGAAGAATCAACAAGTCAAGCATAACAGTACCAGTATCAAAAAAAAGTCAAGCATAACAATTGTTCTTTTTCAATTGACAACAAAAGGGAAGATAGTTAAGTACTTAGTTAATCGTTATGCAGTCTCCAAGCCAGTACGTTAATCGAGCAGCTCACTTCACCACCCAAATATGTAGTATATCTAAATGCCAAACGAAAAGGACGGGAGAGTCATGTAAAAGTGATAAATTTCATGTTAGACTGGAGCTCCTTATAACTTATCTTGTTTTCCTGATAAGCAGCTCGGTGTAACTTATCTCAAAGATTGAGGTAACTTTTGCAAACAGTAGCAATACATCACAAGGCGGATTTAGGATTTGAAGTTTATGGGTTCCTACAACAATCTCAAGATAATATATGATAATAATTGGGTTCATAGTAAAATATTTATAGATATTCAGTGAATTTCTTAATACACATACAGGGTTTGAGCAAAAGCTTCTCGGTTCCCGTGAATCCGTACTTCATACTCTGCATCCGCCACTGAATACTGACATCAAACATGACAATAAATCCTATGGAATACTCTCCAATTCGATGATCAAGACGCTCATGGAGAAAGTGTGATAATCATGAAGTTCATATTTGCAAACACGTGATAATTGAGCCTGTATAGTACCTAGGATGCGGAGAACCTTTGATCGGTTTTTGTCCATACTTTCTCCAAGA
Source organism: Przewalskia tangutica (assembly GCA_029844215.1). NCBI lineage: Eukaryota > Viridiplantae > Streptophyta > Magnoliopsida > Solanales > Solanaceae > Przewalskia > Przewalskia tangutica. The sequence goes on from CM056728.1 coordinate 1,466,499, forward strand.
ATACTCATCAGCAGGAATATCAGCTAGCTTGTTACTTACAGCAGGTACTTTGATTGATCTCTTTACTCTGTGTTTCCTATATAAAGACAATACCAAAAGTTAATTAATCACCTATAAGACAGTAGATGATAAAAAGGGGACAAATATATAACAGGAAGATAAAATACAAACCTCTTCTTTGAACAGTGACATCTCCCACTGCTTCCACATTTCACACTTCCCTCGTCTCCCCTTCCGGAGCACCTTCTCTTGTGTTGTAACGAGCTCTGATCCGCAGAGCGAGAAGACTCAATTAAGTGAAAGCTGTTACCATTAGCAACACTACCGTCCACACTCAATGAGGATAAAAATGACCTAGTCGAAGTTGACATGGTCGGAGTACATGTCGAGCTATCAAAATTTAGACTAACGCCACTATTGCTCCGCTTGTACATCATCTCCGCCGGCTGTTTCAATTGCTGCTGCTGAAGTAGAAACCGCCGTTGTTGTTGTTGTTGCTGTTGAAGATAGTTATAGCTTGGCAAAGGCGTTTGTTGGTTCGAAAACAGCCTCTCTACCCCACCAAAGGTAGGGATAAGGTCTGCATACACCCCACCCTTCCCAGACTCCACTTGTGGGACCACGCGAGGTATGTTGATGTTGTTGTTGAAAGGCATTTGTTGGCCAAAATTAAGCGGATTTCTGCTACGTGAACTTAATTCAAGAGAAGGGCTTCCCAAAGTTAGATTGCATCTCACATTAGCACTACCCATGTCTAGGCCTCGATTTTCAAAAGAGTCGATAAGAGCTTTCGCCTGATCATCAATTTTGCAATTCGGGTTTTCCACAAGGATGTTATGAGGTAAAGGGGTCTTTTTAAATTTGTTCAATTTCCTCACTCTTGCATGACCTAAAGTCGAATTCAAAAGAGTGACAACTTTCTTGAACTTGTGTACAGCTTCTCCAGTTACTCTAACTAAATTCATATACTGATTATTCTGATCATTATGTGTCCTAGATGATAAAAGACTAATTACTCTATGACAATTCTCAACTGCAGCCTTGTTAGCTTCTTCTATTTCCTCCATCTCACCTCTCTCAACCCCAAAAAAACATAAAAATGAAAGAAAAAAAAAAAGAAACTTTAACCCAAACAACTAGTACTACTGCTACTACAACGTCTCAGTCTCAAACAAGTTAGGATCGGCTATATGAATACTCACTACTTTATTTAAGTTCAACACAAACTACAAAACAACAAAAAACTACCCCCTCAAAAAATAAATTCTTTTTACGAACTTGATGTCGATAAATATTTGCGAATCTAGAAATTCATTTCAACCAATTGTACCTTCTCGAACTGTTTCTTTTTAAGAACCAAAGAGATTTGTGTAAAAAACAAAAATGACAACAAAAAAAAGGGCAGGAAGTTTAATTCCTAAAAATCAAAGAGTTGCCCCCAAAACCACACAAAAAAACTACACACACCCCTAAAAAAAACTCAAGATACACAACTTCAATCAACTAGAAAATTATGAGAAAAAGAAAAAGAAGACAAATAAAAGCAATAAACACCCATTAACAGTAAAAAAAAAAGAAGGGGTTCTTGAAATTGAAATTTTCAAGAAACCAAACACAACAAAGAAACTATGCTCAAACTACTAGAGCTAAAATATCAAGATTGAACTATATGAATGAAATTAACAGAAAATAGAACATACACATGATAAAATCAGTAAAACATCAATAAACACCCATTTACAGTAGGAAAAAACAACAACAAAATGGTGTTCTTGAAAACCAAACACAACAAATAAACTATGCTCAAACAGTCAAACTACCTAGCTAAAATATCAAGATTGAACTATTTTAATGAAATTAACACAAAATAAAATACCCATATGGTAAAATCAGCATTAAAACAGTATAAAAGCAATAAAGATTGGATCTTTACACTTATTATAGTGTGTTGTTCAAAGTTCAAACCCTAGAGTTTTGAATTTTCATAGGGGGTAGTGATGAGAGAAAAAAAAGTTTTGGGGGTGTGAAAAAGGAGACTTTTTTTGCTCAGCTAGTAGAGAGAAAAATCATAAGTCTAAAAGTATCCAAAGCTGCAATCATTAATATTTATTCCACAATCAGTTATGCTTCAAATTATTTATCGTTTTTTTTTTAAACTGACGTTTAAAAAATACTCTATTTATTTTAAAATATCTGATTTTAACCGCACCAAATTTTAAAAAAAAAGGCGAAATAGTTTGAGAGACCCCTATACTTATTTATTTTTATCATACCGATGTTCATACTTACAGATTTGCCAATTAAATCCATCTATCCTTAAAAATTGAGCATCTTAAACCCTTTTTTTGTTGAGTTTTGAATCTTGTAATCTTAAATTACCGTTTTTATCAGCGTAAAAAAACTTTTAAATCGTGTGATCTTAAATTAAAGATATAAAGAATATATATCAAAATGTCTTTTAAAGTTCTAGTCTTAGGCATGTCATGTCGAAAGTTAAAATTAAAGAGTTATTAAAACGGACTAAAATGAAAAGTAAGACAATTATTTTGAAATAGAGGAATTATTAACTAGGAGGGATATTTAACATATTTTACCATTATCTATATCTAAGTTATAATTTCTCTCCATTAAATGTTTACTTTATTTTTGTGTCACATTCATTAATGACAATAGTAAAATGAAAAAAGTAAATTAATTATGTTTTGAAAATTTAAAACATCAAATAATTAGAGATAATTATTTTTTATAATCACGATAAATAATTTGAGACGGAGAATACTATAATTGTTTATTCTTAGAAAGAAAAACTGAAATATAGATTAAAGAGAGAATCACATAACAGTAGTCATTAGTCAAGTACTAGTATTGAGTACTTCAAGATTTGAGTGAGAGAGAATCTTTAGATTGCATGAGTTGTTATATTCTTTCATTCCGTCGTATTCAGCGATTTATTGATAGTAATATTGAGAGACCGATATTACTATTTTCAAGAATAATCTGACATAAGAAAGGAAGCTAAATATAAAAAAAAAAATAAGGAAGAGAGAATCTTTAGATTGATTTTCATTTTACTTTGTGATGAAATGATCAAATGGTCCTTTAAGTTTGGTAGTGAGTTCAACGTAGTCCTTTAATTATTATCTGAGCAATTTTGATTATTTTATATTTATCAAAAGTGAGCATTTTTAATCTATATCAGATATTTATCAAATTTTGATTGTTAAATTTAATTATAGCAGTGAAAATACATATTTAATACTAGGAAATAACATACATTTCCATCAAAATCTTTTAAAAACAACAATATAACGCTGCACCAAACACAAAAAAAATAAATTATGAATAATAATAATTACATTTCAGAAAGTTATACCAGATTGTATTAATAGACCAAAAATAAAATAAATTACAAAAAAACTATACTTTCAAGTTCAAATTTCAATTAAATTTAACAACAGAGTATAAAAATATCTGATAGAGATAAAAAAAATGTTCATTTTTAACAAACTTAAAGGACAAAATTATTCAGGTGATACTTAAGAGACTATTTTGAATCTACAATCAAAGATAAGGGATCATTTTTGTCATTTTCTTACTATTTGATTTTTCTTGAATTATGACTTTATGACATAAAGAGTGTATTAATTGTCAATTATTGTAATAAAGACCTGAGAAAAAACAAAGAAACTGCTGTCTCTGTCATAGGCTCAAAAATTTCAAAGTGGGTCCCAATATAAGACCTTTGTTATTCCTTATGTTTTGTTAATTTTTTTGAGAGTCAAGTTTTTTACTGCTGACTTGACTACTTTACTTGATACCTGCGTCGCCGAGGTGATAATACCGGTCCTTCAACAACATCACCAGTAAATCGCGAGATGTGCTCCAGTGGCTAGTTTCTGGAAGCGTACAACTGATCAATGAGATAAGATCAAATTCTCTAACATGCTGAATTTCTTCGCGCCTGCGGGGAATCGAACTCACGTTGTTCATGTCAGAGCGTCTTATGTTTTGTTTAATTACTAGAGTATTTAACAACAAAAAACTAGGAGAATAGACCGTTATGGTCCAGCCCTTCTTCGAACTTCGCGTATTGCGGAAACTTAGTGCAACGGGTTGTTTTTTTAACACCTCGTTTTTTTACTACTTCCACAAATGCATTGCTCCTTGTCTTTTCTTAGAAGGGCATCTAGTCCTTGTTTTACAAAATTTTGAAGAATATTTTAGAAAATAAATTGGGGTAATTTTATTGATACTCATGCAACTGTGATATTGCACTAAAGTCATAAGTCTGGTATGCTTGTATTTCACAAACACAAAAATGTCAAAAACTAAATTTGGAATAAAAAACGCACAGATAAAGTTAGCTCGGATCTTAAATTCATTCTGGATCCATTATTTCTTCATTCTTAATTAGAAGTATCTAGTTTGAGCCCTAAATATGAAATCACATTTGCGTCAGGGAATCTTTAATCCTCCCAGTGTGCGACTTTCCGATGTTAATCCGTATTTAATCGGGACACAAAATGGATACCGAACACGAAGTGAAAAGCTAAAGAAGGTCAATATCATCAATAATGATTATGAAAAAGCGGTAAGTAATCCTTCATCTTTAATAAGAAATTTCGAATTCGAGTTTTAGATGTGAAGTTAATTGTTAGGGGATGCTCTAACCCGCCGTGTGAAACTTTCCACATATAAAAAGAGACTAAGTTTTTATTTTATTTTTCAAGATCTATAAAAAGAGACTAAGTTTACTTCATTTGGACACCTAAATATTTTGGCTATTTTCTCCAAATTTCTATATTCTTCCAAATTATTTGTTTTTTTTTTTTAAATATGGATCCTAATTTTCTCTAAATTTTATATTTCATAACCAACTACAAAATTCTCAAAATATGTCACCAATTTTCAAATGTCATATATGATGTCAACTAATTTTGGTATGCAATATCCGTATAACCGAAAAAATTGGAATTTGGCAAAAATTTGGAACAATCAAAAATTAATTTTCAATTTGTGATTTTAATATTAACAATATTTTAGTGTGTTTTTAATAAATTGTACGATTAATTTATCTTCATTATTAAAATCATGTATTGTTGTGTTTTAATATTATAATAAATTTGATAAGTGTCAAACTTAAATGAATATAAGTAATTTATAATTTTATTATTATATGTGTAATAATATGAATTACAAGAATAATATCATATACAAAATAGAAAATGAGATAGAATGAATATATATGGTGGGGTATATGTATTGATGTGGAGGAAAGAGAAAATAAATTATTTTATGAAATATTTCATGTTATATAGTGTATGTGATAAATTGAGATATTTGATGATGTAGCAGAAGATAAAACTGATTTCAATTATCTCTTGCCGGAGATGGTCTAGAAAGCATAGAAAAAAGTACCTATGGATCCGTCACACAAAGTCGCACACAATCATAATACGAATTTTGAATTTATGAATAGTCCTACAAGAAGAATTGCAATATCAGTTTAATAACTTCTTGAGTAATGTTACGTTGTTTAATTTGGCTTTTTTTTATTATTATTTTAATTATTTGGTGTCTGAAATATACTTTTTTGAATTATTCAGATTCGTGCATTGTAGAATACATAAATCTTCTCATATTAAAATAAAGATAGATATAACTAAGCTTTTCTATAACCGCGTCATTTACCCGCATATTTTTGGCTATCTTTCTATATCAGCATCACTTATCCGAATATTTTATTAACTGCTATAGCAAAATATCATATATATATATATATATATATATATATATATATATATATATATATATATATATATAATGTAACATAAAAAACGGTTCAAAAAAATTTAGCCATTATAGTAAAATATTGTTATAGATGATTATTGTCGTATCGAGGTTTGGACTATGTTGGTTGAGGTTAAAAAAGACATGAAGGTGAAAGCAATAACCTAATTCACCCTCTATTAAGAGTACAAGGTAGTGTTACAAATTTGCAACAAATTGGAGAAACACCATTTCAACTTGAAAGCATTGCATCTCAAAGCTCTTCTCATTCATTGTCTCGTCGTCCATTGCTTCTTATTTGTCACAATTTGCAGCGCTAACCGTTGTAAATAACCTATACTTATAATCGCTCGCCACATTCCTAATACGATACTTACTAACTAAGCAGTTCTGGGTTGTTACTTCAACTTATGCCCGGGTGTTGTACAGATTATCGAGTATGTGTGTTAGATTATCACATATGTGATAATTAACACATCCAGTGGCTTGTGCGAACCACTGGTTTGCTTGTGAACTCAACAAACACGAATTTGAGAGTTTGTAACCAGCAGAAGCAAGAGAAGTGTCAGTGAATTGGAAGAAGAGACAAAAGAAGAAAAAGATGGAGATAGAGGATGGACGAGAGAGAAGATCGCAAAAAGAAAAGAGAAGAGAAGAAAGAGAGAAACAGAATTGTTATTATATTGTGCCAAATGTTGCTTAGTACGATGTATTTATAAGCCCAATCCACAATGTATCTAGACACTATTATGTGTACCTATACTAATTACAATGTATCTAGATATTTTGCATCCAATGGAGATATTTATTGTATTAATTCTCAAATTCCTAATTCTCATTATCAATATCTTTCACACACTCCCCCCCCCCCCTCAAGCTAGGGGTCATGAAGATGTTCTTCATCCCTAGCTTGGACTTGAGATGAAGATGTTGGTGTCGACCAAGAGCCTTCGTCAAAATGTCAGCACGCTGTTCTTCAGATGGAAAGAAAATGGTAGACACTATCTCTCTGCTGACATGCTCTCGCACAAAATGACAATCAATGTCAATGTGTTTTGTCCTTTCGTGAAACACCGGATTAGCTGCAATTTGTATAGCAGACTTGCTATCGGTATACACAGGAACTGGTGCTCTTACTTCGACTCCAATCTCTTGATAGAGGCTACCAACCACAAAGACTTCACCCACAGATCGCGCGGTTTCATATTCAAATTTCTAAGAAACTTCTTTGACATCAGATCCGCTTGGATTTCCACGAGACAAGTGAACTACCAAAGAATACCATATAACCTGTCACTGACTTCCTACTATTAACACACGATGCCCAGTCTGAGTCATAAAACACCCTCAGCTCCTGCGTACTAGAACTCTGCAGTAGAATTCCCAAGCCTGGTTCCTGCTTAACATATCGAACAAGTCTTAACACTGCTTCCATGTGGGACTCTTTGGGGGCCTGCATAAATTGACTCAAACATTGTACTAGAAAAGCAATATCAGGTCGTGTGTTCGTCAAATATAACAATCTTCCAATCAACCTTCTATACGCAGAGGGGTCAGCCAAGAGATGATCTGTTGGCCTCTGAGAAGCAATATCTGTTGCTGCAGGCATAGTGTGGTGATCAAATTCTGCACTAGTGAACTTCATATTCATATCCATATGTGTAGATGCTGCCTTAGCTCCTGACAATCCCAAATCCGAAATTAACTCTAGTGCATACTTTCGTTGATTCATGAGTATCCCTTCACCATTTCTCGCAAACTCTATACCGAGAAAGTATCTGAGCTCTCCCAAATCCTTGATCTTAAAGGCTGTTTTTAAGGTCTCCTTTGTGGCATGAATAAGGGACAGACTATTACATGTTATCAATAGATCATCCACAAAGACTAGGATAACCACAATGTTTTCACTCTCAGTCTTGGTGAATAGAGAATAATCCCTATGACTTTGCTTGAAACCCGAATCCATCAAGGCTGTGGTAAGCTTAATATTTCATTGCCTCGAAGCCTGTTTCAGCCCATATAGGGATTTCAGGAGTTTGCAAACCTGTTTCTGTCCATGATCCATGGTGAAGCTCTCTGGAATTGTCATATAAACTTCTTCATATAAGTCTCCTTGCAAGAAGATATTATACACATTCATTTGGTGTATTGGCCAGTTTCTTGCTGCTGCAACTGAGATTACTGACTTCACGGTTTACATCTTTACGACAGATGAAAAAGTTTCCTGATAATCCAGTCCTTCTTTTTTGTTGTACCTCTTGGCAACCAATCTTGCTTTATACCTCTCCACCTCTCCTGTTGCTTTATATTTGATCTTATATACCCATCTACAACCTATGACATTCTTACCCTCTGGAAGAGGCACCAATTTCCAAGTGCCATTGTCCTCCAAAGCTTGTAACTCAGCATTCATGGCCTCGACCCATCTTGTATCCTTTACTGCTTCCTTGTAACAATATGGCTCAGTGTTGGTTGAAATGTGAGCTACAAAACTCTGGTATTTTGGTGATAATCTGGAGTAGGGATGTCAATGGGGTGGGGGCGGGGGAAGGGTATCCCATACCCGTACCCACCACCTAAAACACATCCTTACCCCCGCCCCACCATCCATCACGGGTAGTAATTCTTCCACCCGCCCCCGCCCCACTTACTTCACGCGGATACCCACTTACCCGGCGGGTACCCATTAATAAAATGCTCAAATAATGTCTAGCAATTGTTTTAGTCACCAAAATGAAAGTTATATAAGAAAAAGAAAAAAAAAGAACTTTTCCACTATGGTGTATCGAATATCAAGTCTAAAACCATGCCAAAATATTATGAATATTAAAAAACAGTAAAGATGAAAATATTTAACAAAAAAAAGGAGAACAAAGAGAATAAGAAAAAGAAACGTGGTGCATTACGGTGCGGGTTAGCTCAAGTCACATTTTGAATCAAGAAAGGGCCAAATAAATTCGTAAATAGCCTAATTAAACTAATAGATGATACGGATATGGGCGGTGCGGGTACGGTCGGTGTAAGTACGGGGCGTGTAGCGGGGCGGGGCGGGTGCGGGGCGGGTCTTATATGAAATCCACCCCGCCCCACTACCCATGGCGGGTAGCACTTTTGATACCCATACCCGCCCCACCACCCACCAAACCATCCTCATACCCGCCCCAATTGGAGCGGGCGCGGGGCGGTACCCGCATTTACCCGCCCCACTGACATCCCTAATCTGGAGTAATCCACTGCTTCAGATATAGAATATAGACAGTTGGTCGACCCATGTTGAGTAACATAGTCCTTATGCCATATGGGAGGTTTGCTGGATCTTGCAGACATTCTATTACATAATTCTGGCACATGTGTTTGTGAATTGAGATTCTCAGTAGATTCCTGCAGTGAACTGTCTTGATGAGTATCTGAAACCACAGGCGATAACTCAAGGGGAACATCTTCTTGAGGAATTGTAGTTGTCTGGTGATGAACTAAATCCTCAAAACAAAAATGCTCATGTGACTTGATGGGATTCATGGCCTCATCATCAGTTCCTCCCTTGTAGGGAAAAACACTCTCCATGAACACCATATTCCTACTCATAAAGAATGAGTCATTCTCCATGTCATACACTCTGTAACCCTTCTGTGCAACACCATATCCAAGAAACATTGCCCTGATTGCTCTTGGACTGAACTTATCCTGCTTCACCAGATTAGTTGCAAAACACAGACATCCAAACACTCTTAAATGAGTAAGTGATGGTGTTGTATTGTACAACATCTCATAGGGTGATCTGTTCCCTATAACTGTAGATGGAATCCTGTTCAATATATACACTGCTCCTTCCACCAGCAGACCCCAAAATCTGCTTGGTAAACTGGCCTGAAACTTCATGGCTCTAGCAGTCTCCAATATGTGTCTATGCTTCCTTTCTACTACACCATTTTGTTGTGGTGAGTATGGACATGAACTCTCATGTACTATACCATATTGAATAAACAGTTCCTTACAACTTTGGTTAAAGAATTCACTGCCATTATCTGACCTCACTTTCTGGATTCCTGTTTTAAACTGAGTTTTGATTTTAACAAAGAAATTCTTCAATAATGTATACACATCAGATTTTAACCTCATGAGAAATGTCCATGTCCACCTTGAGAAGTCATCAACTATTGTAAAAAAATATCTCATTCCATCATGTGTTTCCACTTTATAAGGACCCCATACATCAATATGTAATAGTTGAAAAGCATTAGTTGATCTACTAGTACTAATAGGAAAGGGTACTCTTGTTTGCCTAGCCAAAAGACATATCTCACACTTATCTAGAACAAAAGACTTATTCTTACTGAAGTATGGAATTTTTCTCAAAACACTCATGGGCACATGACACAACCTTTGGTGCCAAACCACTGCATCAACAGGTTGTACTGCTCTCATGCACTTCACCAGGTCCTCATTATTGTGTGGATCTAAACACACTATGTACAGCCCATCTTCTTCATTCCCAATCCCCCCCACCTTCCCAGATGAGAGGTCCTGAAATATGCAATAGTATGGGAAGAAGGAAACACTACAGTTCAGTTCTTTGGTTATTTTTGAAACTGATAGTAGGTTAAACTTGAAAGTTGGTATGCACAATACATTCTCAAGAACATCACCTTTTCCAAGCTTGTAATCACCTATGTGTGTCACCTTAGCAGAATCCCCAGTGGGCAGGTGTACACTTCCTATATTTTCTGCCAAATGTGTATTATGTAAGTAGCTCCTCTTACCAACCATATGATTGGTAGCCCATGTGTCACGACCCGTTCCGGGGCCCGTGACTGGTGCCTTACCCGGGCACCCAAGTAGTCATACATCAGAGAAAATCAGCGGAACATAAAAACACGACATGAAGCAAGAGATATTATATATAAACAGGCCAACCAAAATAGCTTGCTCAGATATAAATACATAAAAACCCGAATAGCTTTAATCCTTTTTACAAACTCGCCCACAATAGTACTACTGCACTCTAAGATTTACAACAACTATGACGGACAGGCCCCGCCATACCCTCGAATGTACAAGAACCTACAACTCGTGGAACACATACCGAAATAATAAGCCTCCGAGAAACGGAGCTTCCTAATACGCCGAATCGTGATCCATGAGCGAGATCAACTACCGGTACTCCTACCGCGTATGAACGCAGCCGGCGAGGTCAAGATAACAGCTACTAAGTATGTGAAATCGATAATATCGCAGCTTAAATCATAATACTATATAAAGCAGAGATATGTATGATAACCAAAATACAAGACGCAACATAAAAGCGATCAAGTCCGACTCACGCCTCAAAGTCATCACTCAATATATAACTATGGGTCTCACGCCCACAACATCAATCATGTTCGCATCACGGCCGCATGCCTCGACCGTGACGGCGGCGTATACGTCCATGATGCAACAATAATAACAATGCCGCATGTCCACATGCCTAATTCGTGACGGCGTATACGCCCATGTAACATCAACAACAATATATCGGTGGTCAACTCGCCGCACGCTACATGCCCCCGAATTTACATCGCGCACACGCCCATGTAACAATAATAACCATATATCGTAATCAACCCTCGCCGCATTTACCACATGCCCCCGAATTCGTGACGGCGTATATGCCCATGTAACAATAATAACCATATATCGAGTAATCAACCCCGCCGCACGCCACATGCCCCTGACTCGTGACGGTAGACATGCCCATGTAACAATAATAATGGAAGCATACCCGTGGAATCTTCCGTCACTGCCGGTACGTCCAAGTAAGCTCTCCACAAGTCAACCGGCCCTCCATCGAGAGACGCGGTAGTATAGAAACACAATTCTTGCACAACAAAGGCTATCACAACAAGCATAGGCGAGTTACACAACAACAAGCATAGGCAAGTTATACAACAACAAGCATAGGCAAGTTATACACAACTTAAGGTACTTCCATTTTATATCAAGTCCGGGTTTTAACCCTAAAGTACTACGTACGTTAAATTCCTTTTAAAGAGATCCATTCCTTTTATAAAGGTCACCCGATACCCGTAGTATAAAAATAGAGTGACTCACATTTTTAGGTAAACCAAAACACTTTCCTTTTTCAACAACATTCTTTCCCCTAAAGTTCCAGTTTGCCTAATTTCAATTACTCAGGTCTCTTTATTTTAGAAAAGTTCCATAGTTCATAGTCTTAATCCTTTAAGAATATAATTCCCTTTTAAAATATTTCAAGGTCCTTATTATTCAGGCTTAAGTCAAAAGACATTGCCGTAACACTACATTCAGTTAACACACGTACGTCTACCGTACTATATATATATTATTCAGGCTTAAGTCAAAAGACTTTGCCACACGCACGCCTACCGCATCGTATATATATTCTTTTAAAATACTTCATGCTCAAGAGTATAGGAAGAATCACATACCTCGCGACGATTATCGACTATAAGCAAAACGCTCCATCGCCATAACCCGCTAGCCTCGCCCACCTTCCAAGTAGTATATGCTACTCGCAGAACATTCAACCAATAAAGGTTATCAGTCTACTGTAAATACGGTCCTATGTAAGTACAATTAATCTTCTACTTTAATATTCTTCTGATGCGATTTCAGTTCAAGTCTTTTCTGTAATATCCTTCTATTACAGTTCAATTCTCTTCTATGAATCTCATATTCATTTCATTACTACTACAGTATGTAATTTCCAATTACACTAGAAGGATAGGATTATTTACCCTGAAGCCCAAAATTATCCAAGTTTAAAGTCGATCCCGAGCAATGTTTAGCTCCTACTCCGAGTCTGCTAATCCGCCCAAACAACCCTTAGAAGTTCTACACAACTTCTACTTAACACTTCAACCGACTATGAAGGTTTTCCTTAGGGTTTCGTTTAGTGGCTAAAGGAAAGTATAATAGTATTTCCTGCTCTACGATAGAGGTAACTTTGGAAAGTACTACAAGGTATATGGGCTAAGGTATTTGGGCATAATAACAATACTTGGAGAGTATTTCTATACCACAAAGGGGGTATTATACGAAACAACTAGGCTAGTGGTACCCCTGGCTAGAACACTACAAAGGGGACCTCTACCAAAGCTTCACAAGTGGGAGGGCTTGACGAACACAACTTCTCAAAGGGGAGGGATTTTTAGACTTGAAAATGAATTTAGGATGAAGAAGTTCATCAACTTAGAGGGTATTTATAGGTCAAGCAAAGGCCAACCAATGGCCAAGATGAAGACAAGTGGTGCAAGTGTAGGCTAGGATTTACCCACGTGTCCTTATCCATCTACTACACAAAATATCCTACCTAACCCTTGACCAAAAACACAAAAACGTGCCAAAGTGGAAGCCCTCTTTGTCCAACGAGGTGACAAGTGTCACCTCCCGCTGGTCCAAAATATTTCGCCTCTAAAAATCCGCAAAAATTATAAATGACATAGCCGTATTTTTCCTCGCGAGTTTAGTAAAACGTTTCGTCGAAAAACGATTCTTTTCGGCACTTGTGTACAAATTTCGAGTCTTGTCAATCCTTAAGGATTAAATTCTCTACGACGCCCTCACGCATACTGAAATACGGTATAACATTCTCCTCTCCTTAGAAACATTCGTCCGAATGTTCCTTCTCAAGACGGATAACGATAAAGTTCTTCTTAACTTAAACAAGTTGTCAACGCCACATACGCCATGTAATAACACACGCCCTCTTCCTTCCTTACTCGTCGTGCCTTCTCGAATATTTGAACTCTTCTAGTATACGCATTCACACTTCGCCATCGCCTGCTCCCAAAACTCGAGTCACCACCTCCAAACTTGGTCATCTTACTAGCCTCAATCTTCCTTAAGGCCATTCCCGCCTTCACGATCCGCTCGTCGAACACACCCACGAACTCATACGATGGTCAACTAAACTTGGGCCCAAAGACTCGTGACTACCACCGGCGGGACCACCCAGCTGACCCCACTCGAACAGCCGCGGTTGCCCGCAACACGGCCCCAACCCGACCCACTTAACGCATCAAGCTCTTGTCTCCCGATCCGGAACAATCTTACCTATACCGGTCATGAAAGCTACCACTTCCATTTTACACCACCCAAGGAATTTTCCTACAATTACTCCACGTATACTTATACATTCTGACAAAGATCACCCGCAAAATCTTGTACTCAAGCACCTTACATTTAAGGTCTCAATTGTAATATTCTAAGGTTCATCATTTTCTCACCCCCAGGCTTACCCTTTTACACTAACCAGGTTTCTAAATCACACTTTAGCACAAAGCTATCCGAACATAACACTAAACACATCATCATCACATCAATACATACAAGTCTCTGTGAGGGTTAAGGATATACTGAAAGTAGGCGGTTCAAAGGACCGCTTAAAATCGGGACTTCCACCGCGACCGCCGTGGCTCACGGTATGAACATCCCGCCTAGCTATGGAAGGTGAAGAACCCGCAATCGATCTCAGAATCAGATTATCCTACCGCTACCTCGGCCTGACAGCCGCTAGATGGCCCCGCTGGCCGCAAAAATAACAAGCTCCTCGTACCACGACACTTCAAATGCGGTCTACTACATCGACCACACCGGCGTAGGGTGATCGATCCGCCCACACCCTACTCCGCTGAAATCAACCCCGAGCTCGACCGCTTCCCGACCTCGGATGCTCGGCGGCGAGGACCACTCGCATCAAGCGGAGGTACAAAACTAGTATCTTCGAGGCGGTCCGCCTCGAAAGTCACCAAAGGACTCGTTGTTCGCCCTCTTCGCTGATCTTCGTCATTCCGTCGACCTCTCCGTGCCTCACACCCAAGTGCAAAAGCTCGACGCGGCAATGTCCATGCCCTACAAGAGCTACACCCAACAAGCTTCTCGCCAAGTAGTCATCTAACCCAGAACGTAGCCGTACTCGCCCTCCATATCGCCATTACAATGGGGCATACCGAGCCAATGAGTCGAACTCACATTGTACTCCCGAACGGACGCCTGCTCGCCTCAACATCAAAAACTGGTTTACCGAGCCTCCTCATCCGCGAGGCAAGAAGTGTGCAAGAAATGCCCCAAAACTCGCCCCAAACGGCCGAAGTGCATTCTCTCCCGACGGCTCCCACGATCAAAACCACGATCGCGGTATCACGCACCGACGCGAACCTAGGACCACCGACTCGGTCTCCAAGCCTCGATCACTCTCATGATCCGTCAGAATCGCTTGATGAACTCCTCGCGATCATCCTCGTGCCTCACCCGTAGAACTCGCGTGCTACATCTCGTAAAGTCCCGTAGCCTCAAACTATCCGATTCAAAGTGAACCACGGTGCGCACGGAATCGCCAAGGCCCACCTATCTCATGTTCGCCACGATCCCGCCGAATCGGGCCATCTTTGTACCCCAAATCCTCTCGCCCCAGCCGCGGACTGGTGCAGTATCAGGTCTCATCGCCCACCGCTGCGCTCTAAACTCGCTGGGCCGGGCGCCGCAAAACTCGCCGCTCAAGCACTGCTCGTGTAATGACCGCTCGCGCTGCATTCTCTCAGATCTCACTAGCGCCTCTACGCTTCTTGCCCACTGGGCCCGGTTGCTGGCGGAGGCATAATCGTGAAAACGAAATACGCTGGAGGGTCCAACTTACAACACGCCTCTAAGGCACGATCTCGTAATGAGAAGAATGGAAACTAATCCTAAATGTCTCGCAGCTCTCGATTATAGATGTGGTGCACAACACACCGATAATCAAGACTCTACTAGACACGGCTCAGACACTTTCCGAGGATTAATCGCTTCGATACCACTTTTGTCACGACTGCTCGGCTCGTGGATCGTGCCTTACCCGCACCCAAGTAGTCATACATCGTGAGAAAATCACGAACATAAAAACACGATGAAGCAAGAGATATTATATATAAACAAAGTCAACCAAAAATAGCTTTCTCAGATATAAATACATAAAACCCGAACAATTTAATCCTTTTACAAACTCGCCACACAAGATACTGCACTTCTAAGATTTACAACAACCATGACGACAGGCCCCGCCATACCCATGAATGTACAAGAACCTACAACTCAGGGAACACATACCGAAATAATAAGCCTCCGGAGAAACGGAGCTTCCCAATACGCTGAATCGTGATCCATGGCGAGGATCAACTATCGGTGTACTCTACCGCGGCATGAACGCATTTCACGGGGAGGTCGCATAACAGTACCAAGTATGTGAAATCGATAATATCTGCGCTTAAATCATAACACTATATAAAGCGAGACATGTATGATAACCAAAATACAAGACGCAACATAAAAGTGCTAAGTCCGACTCACGCCTCAAAGTCATCACTCAATATATAACTATGGGTCTCACGCCACAACATCAATCATGTTCGCATCATGGCGCGTGCCCGGACTGCGACGGTGCGACATGTCCATGATGCAACAATAATAACAATGCCGCACGCCACACGCCTCGACTGCGTGACGGCGTATACGCCCATGTAACATCAACAACAATATATGGGTGGTCAACCGCCGCATGGCTACATGCCCCGAATTCTACATCGGTGCGCATATCGCCCATGTAATAATAATAACCATATATCGTAATCAACCGCCGCGCTGCACGGCCACGTGACGGTGCGTACATGCCCATGTAACAATAATAACCATATATCGTAATCAACCTCGCCGCACGCCACATGCCCCGGAATTTGTGACGGTGTATGCCCATGTAATAATAATGGAAGCATACCGTGGAATCTTCCGCTTGCCAGACGTCAAGTAAGCTCCACAAGTCAACCTACCCATCGAGACGCGGTAGTATAGAAACACAATTCTTGCACAACAAAGGCTATCACAACAAGCATAGGCGAGTTACACAACAACAAGCATAAGTGTTATACAACAAGCGTAAGGCAAGTTATACACAACTTAAGGTACTTCCATTTTATATCAAGTCCCATTTTAACCTAAAGTACTACGTTAAATTCCTTTTAAAGAGATCCATTCCTTTTATAAAGGTCACCCGATACCCGTAGTATAAAAATAGAGTGACTCACATTTTTAGGTAAACCAAAACACTTTCCTTTTTCAACAACATTCTTTCCCCTAAAGTTCCAGTTTGCCTAATTTCAATTACTCAGGTCTCTTTATTTTAGAAAAGTTCCATAGTTCATAGTCTTAATCCTTTAAGAATATAATTTCCTTTTAAAATATTTCAAGGTCCTTATTATTCAGGCTTAAGTCAAAAGACATTGCCGTAACACTACATTCAGTTAACACACGTACGTCTACCGTACTATATATATATATTATTCAGGCTTAAGTCAAAAGACATTGCCACACGCCTACCGTCAGTATATATATTCTTTTAAAATACTTCATGCTCAAGAGTATAGGAAGAATCACATACCTCGCGACGATTATCGACTATAAGCAAAACGCTCCACGGCTATAACCCGGCTAGCCTCGTCCACCTTCCAAGTAGTATATGCTACTCGCAGAACATTCAACCAATAAAGGTTATCAGTCTGCTGTAAATACGGTCCTATGTAAGTACAGTTAATCTTCTACTTTAATATTCTTCTGATGCGATTTCAGTTCAAGTCTTTTCTGTAATATCCTTCTATTACAGTTCAATTCTCTTCTATGAATCTCAT
Organism: Przewalskia tangutica; assembly: GCA_029844215.1. Taxonomy (NCBI): domain Eukaryota; kingdom Viridiplantae; phylum Streptophyta; class Magnoliopsida; order Solanales; family Solanaceae; genus Przewalskia; species Przewalskia tangutica. Next base: position 1,483,964 of record CM056728.1, read on the forward strand.
ATTCATTTCAATACTACTACGATGTAATTTCCAATTACACTGAAGGATAGGATTATTTACCTCTGTAAGCCCAAAATTATCCAAGTTTAAAGTCGATCTGAGCAATGTTTAGCTCCTCCGAAGTGCTCCAACCGCTCCAACAACCCTTAGAAGTTCTACGCAACTTCTACTTAACACTTCAACCGACTATGAAGGCTTTCCTTAGTGGTTTCGTTTAGTGGATAAAGGAAAGTATAATAGTATTTCCTGCTCTACGTATAGAGGTAACTTTGGAAAGTACTACAAGGTATATGGGCGAAGGTAATTGGGCATTATAACAATACTTGGAGAGTATTTCTATACCACAAAGGGGGGTATTATACGAAAACAACTAGGCTAGGGGGGGGGGGACCCTCTCGGCCAAAGCTTCACAAGGGGGGGGGGGGGAGGGGCTTTGGACGAACACAACTTCTCAAAGGGGGAGGGATTTTTAGACTTGGAAAATAAATTTAGGATGAAGAAGTTCATCAACTTAGAGGGGTATTTATAGGTCAAGCAAAGGCCAAACAATGGCCAAGATGAAGACAAGTGTGGTGCAAGTGTAGGGCTAGGATTTACCCATGTGTCCTTATCCATCTACTACACAAAATATCCTACCTAACCCTTGACCAAAAAAAACACAAAAAACGTGCCAAAGGGAAGCCCTCTTTGCCGTCGATGAGGTGACAAGTGTCACCCTCCCGTTGGTCCAAAATATTTCGTCTCTCGGAAAAATCCGCAAAAATTATAAATGACATAGCCGTATTTTTCCCCTCGCGAGTTTAGTAAAACGTTTCGTCGAAAAACGATTCTTTTCGGCACTTGTGTACAAATTTCGATTCTTGTCAATCCTTAAGGCTTAAATTCTCTACGTACGTCCTCACGTACATACTCTGGAAATACGGGGTATAACATTCTCCCCTCCTTAGAAACATTCGTCCCGAATGTTCCTTCTCAAGACGGATAACGATAAAGTTCTTCTTAACTTAAACAAGTTGTCAATGCCACATATGGCCATGTAATAACACACGTCCTCTTCCTTCCTTACTCGTCGTGCCCTTCTCGAATATTTGAACTCTTATAGTATATGTACCACACTTCAGTCATCGCTTCCGTTCCCAAAACTTTGGAGTCACCACCTCCAAACTTGGTCATCTTACTAGCCTCAATCTTCCTTAAGGCCATTCCCGGCCTTCACGATCCGCTCAGTCGAACACCCACGAACTCATACGATGGTCAACTAAACTTGGGCCCAAAGACCCTCGTGACCCTACCACCTAGCGGGACCACCCAGTGACCCCACCGAACAGCCGCGCGGGTTGGCCCGCAACATGGCCCCTACTCGACCCACTTAACGCATCAAGCTCTTGTCTCCCGATCCGGAACAATCTTACCTATACCGGTCATGAAAGCTACCACTTCCATTTTACACCACTCAAGGAATTTTCCTACAATTACTCCACGTATACTTATACATTCTGACAAAGATCACCCGCAAAATCTTGTACTCAAGACGGCCTTACATTTAAGGTCTCAATTGTAATATTCTAAGGTTCATCATTTTCTCACCCCCAGGCTTACCCTTTTACACTAACCAGGTTTCTAAATCACACTTTAGCACAAAGCTATCCGAACATAACACTAAACACATCATCATCACATCAATACATACAAGTCTCTAGAGGGTTAAGGATATACCTGAAAGTAGGCGGTTCAAAGGACCGCTAAAACTGGGGACTTCCACCGCGACCTCTGCCGTGGCCTGCCGGTGTATGAACATCCTGCCTAGCTATGGAAGGTGAAGAACCCGCAACTGATCCCGTAGTCTGTGCTATCCTACCAGCGCTACCCCTGGTCGGACAGTCTCTCGCTAGATGGCCCTGTTGGCCGCAAAAATAACAAGCTCCCTTGGTACCACGACACTCCCCGAAATGCGGTCTACCACATCGACCACACCGAGGTAGGGGTGATCGATCCGCCCACACCCTACTCCGCTGGAAATCAACCCCGAGCTCGACCGCTCCCGATCTCGGATGCCCTGAAGGTTGTGGAGGACCACTCTGCACTGGCGGAGGTACAAAACTAGTATCTTTCGAGGCGGTCCGCCTCGAAAGTCACCAAAGGACCCTTGTGTTCTGGCCCTCTTCTGCTGATCTTGGTCATTCCGTCGACCTCTCCGTGCCTCACACCCAAGTGCAAAAGCCTGCATGCGGGCAATGTCCATGCCCGGCTGAAGAGCTACACCAACAAGCCTCGCCAAGTAGTCATCTAACCCAGAACGTAGCGTGTACTCTGCCTTCCATATCGGCTACTACGGGGCATACCGAGCCAATGAGTCGAACTCACATTGTACTCCCGAGCGATGCGCCGCTCGCCTCAACATCAAAAATCTGCCGGCCGAGCCCTCTCATCTGGAGGCAAGAAGTGTGCAAGAAATGCCCCGAAAACTCGTCCCAAACGGTGGAAGTGCATTCTCTCCCGGGACTCCCACGAATCAAACCCGATCATGCGGTATCACGCACGATGCGAACCTAGGACCACCGACTCGGTCTCCGAAGCCTTGATCACTCTCATGATCCGTCAGAATCGCTTGGATGAACTCCTGCGGATCATCCTCAGGCCTCGACCCGTAGAACTCTGGCGGGCTACATCTCAGAAAGTCCCGTAGCCTCAAACTATCCGATCTTGGGTGAACAACGGGTGCTACCGGAACTGCTGCGTCCAGCCTATCCTCTGTCTCATCAGACCCATCAGGAACTGTAGGCTCTGGTACGTTGGCTTAAGATACTTGCCCCTGTCAGTTGCATGATGCAGGTTGAATCTGATAGTTGGCTTCCGTACTTTGCCCGTTAAGTTTTATGATGCAGGCTGGATCTGGTAGTTGGCTCTTCTACTTGGCCCGATCGGTTTTATGACGCAGGCGGGATCTAGTGTTCAGGTACAAATATGGGTGTTGTTTTACATCATGGACTGCCGGCAGTGAAGAAGGAATTCCACGGGCATGATTGATATTGTGGGCGTGAGACCCATGGTTATATGTGAGTAATGATTTGGAGGGCATGCGTCCCTGACTTGACATGACTACTTATATATTGTGAAATGGTCTTTTAAAATGATGAAATGTGATTTCATTACGATTCGATTTCACATACTTGGTACTGTTGTCTCGACCTCGCCCGGGGATGCGTTCATGCCGCAGGTAGAGGTACTTGGTACCTGTTCCCTGTCATTGTAGGTACTTGTACATTCAGGGGTATGGCGGGGCCCTGTCCCGTCATAGTTGTTATGTCAAACTCTTAGAGGTCTGTAGTCCTGTTGTGAGTTAGGTTTGTAAAGGATGTAACTGTTCGGGTTTTGATATATATATATATATATATATATATATGCAAAAATGTGACCTTATTGGTTAGCCTGTTTCTTATTTTACATTGTTCCATGTCTATGAGTTTTTTTCCGCTGGTTTTATCTGATGTATTATCACTAGGGTGCCCGGGGTAAGGCATCAGTCGCGGGCCCGAGGTCGGGTGGTGACAGTTCTGCCAAGAGTTACTGGGGCACAGATATGCATAAGGCTCCCAGCAATAGGAGCAAACAACTTTGAGATAAAGCCTGCAATCCTAATCATGGTACAGAACACAGTCCAGTTCAGAGGGTTGCCATCTGAAGACCCACACATGCATATTGCTAACTTCCTGGAGTTATGTACCACATTTAAGTATAATGACGTTACTGATAATGCCATTCGGTTGAGGCTCTTCCCTTTCTCACTCAGGAACATAGCGAAGGTTTGGTTGAACTCCCTGCCAACAGACTCCATATTCACATGGCAGGATCTAGCACAGAAATTTCTTGCGAAGTTCTTCCACCTTCAAAGCCAAGCTGAGAGGAGAGTTGAATAAATTCTACCAGACCGATGGGGAGTCATTTTATGAAGCTTGGGAAAGGTTTAAGGATCTGCAGAGGAAGTGCCTATATCATGGCATGGAACAATGGAACTTGGTTCACATCTTCTACAAAGGGCTGAGTGGGACCACATGGACTATTATTGATGCAGCTGCAGGTGGTACTTTTATGAGAAGGACATCACATGAGGCCCATGACTTGCTGGAGGACATGTCCACCAATAATCACTTGCCAGATGAGAGGGGGACATGTGGAATGAAATCGATAGGAGTTCATGAGCTAGACGCCATTACAGCATTGAATGCACAAGTTGCTCTCCTAACCAAGCAGCTCCAGCAGAACACTATGTCGGTAAATGCGGTCCATATGCCAGTGACTTGTGAGATTTGTGGGGGTCCATATACTTTCGACAGATGCCCAACAACTGACCCCAACAAAATTCCTATAGAGCAAGCTCAGTGTCAAGCAGTGGGGAACTTCCAAAGGCCCCATAACAATCCCTATGCTAACACTTACAATCCAGGGTGTAGAAATCACCCAAATTTCTCATGGAGGAGTGACCAAGGGCAGCAGACTCAGTTTAGAGCCCAGTATGAGAATCAGCCACCACTTAATCAGGCCTGATCTTCACAGTAGTTTAGTCCATCTGCCCCACACGAAAAACCAGATGAATTGAGGGCAGCTTTATTGACACTCACTAATTCTCAGACTCAATTCATGGCAGAAGCAGTGTCATCCATCAGGAACTTAGAGACCCAGGTAGGGCAGCTGGCCAACATGGTGAATAACAGGACACAGGCCACTCTCCCAAGCAATACACAGGTAAACCCTAGAGAGCAGTGTTGTTAAGAAGTGAGAAGCAGTTGGAACAAGTTGCTCCCCAACCTGCAATGGTGAATGAAAAAGAATGTGAGAAGGTAGTTGAGGTAGAAAATGAGGGGTCACTGAGGATCACCATACAGTTGAGAAAACTCCATCAGCACCTTTGATGGAATACACTGAGAGAATCTCTTACCCTCAGAGGCTACAAAAGAAGGCAGTAGATAAGAAGTTCTCCAAATTCTTGGAGGTGTTTAAGAAGTTGCACATAAACATCCCTTTCATTGAGGCGCTAGAACAGATGCCAGCATACTTCAAGTTCATGAAGAAGATACTGGGGAAAAAGAGAAGGCTAGCAAATTATGAGACGGTGTCTTTGACAGAGGAGTGCAGTGTCATCCTGCAAAAGAAATTGCCTCCCAAGCTAAAGGATCCAGGAAGTTTCACATTGCCTTGCACTATCAGCAAGGTAACATGCAACAGGGCCCTGTGTGACTTAGGGGCCAGTATAAATCTCATGCCTTTGTCCGTGTTTAAGAGATTGGGTTTGGGGGAAGCCAAACCAACCACAGTGAATTTGCAGTTGGCAGACCGATCAATGGTGTACTCCAGAGGCATAATTGAAGATGTGCTTGTCAAGGTGGGGAAGTTCTTCTTCCCAACAGACTTCCTCATCCTTGACATGGAAGAAGATGATGAAATTTCCATCATTTTGGGAAGGTCATTCCTTGCAACTGGGAGAGCCCTAATTGATGTAGAAAAGGGAGAACTAAGACTGAGGGTCCAGGAAGAAGAGATAGTATTCAAGGTGTTTAAATCTACCATTGAATCCGAAGCCATCAGCAAGTGTCTCGCAGTCAGCACAGCTGACACAACAGTTGAGCCAACACAGGCCAATGCCAGGGAGATCAGTCTGCCAACACAGGTAAGTCTTGCTAAACCCCCTCTTGAGAAAAAGAAAAACAGAGTGCGAAAGAGAAGGATGATCCAGAAATGGATAGATTGTGGGGTTAAATTACCCAAATGATTCTTAATAAGGAATCTACGTCCAGCTACAAGACGTTAAAGATAGCGCTACTTGGGAGGCAACCCAAGGTTTTAATTTATGCAATTTAGATTAGTTAGAACAGTCTCACGTGTTGTATTTTTTTTGTGGTGTTGTGATGACAGGTAAAGGGCTGAAAATGGAGGACGAAAAAGCGAGAAGGGAGAAAATCGGTGCAGCGCCACGGCTCCCAGAAGCAGGGCCACGACGCCGAAAGTCCAGAACACGTGCAGGAGTTTGGTATGGCGCCTAAAATACTGAGGCTGGCGCCTATTTATCGAGGGCGTCACGAGTTTGGGCGCCGTGGCGCCGGTCTACAGGGCCGCGGCGCCTAAGCGGGATTTTAGAAAATAAAAAACCCTAACTTCTCCAATCCCTTTTTCCACACAAACCCAAATCCCTAATACTCTCTCTAAACCCACGAAAAATTTCCTCTCCCACTCAAAATCTCCCACAAAAACTCACCCAAATCCTTCAATTCCTTACACCCGATCACCATTACAACCCATCATCTTCTTTCCACTGCTTCATTCTTCTACTAGGGGCAAGACATTTGAGAAGAGCAACCCTCCAAGGTAATCTTCATCATTCTTCCTGAGATTTCAAGGCAAATAGAGGGAGTAGCTTGTAAGTTTGGGGGTTGTACGGATTCTTGTTGGGGTATTGCTGATGTGGGGTGTTGTACTTGGTGCTATTGCTGTTGTATGTGTGGTGTGGTGTTATTTTTCGCTGAAAGTTTTGTATTAGGTATTGCGGTGTGGTGTTGTTGTGTTGATTTTTGTGGTTGGTAGTTGTTGGAAAACCTCAAGAAAACAAAGGAAACGCTGCTAAAAAATTTCCAACAACTCTTTAATATCTTTCCGAAAAAGAACTACCAGGGTTTCTCCATCTACATCAGCTCCTGAATATGATATTACTAGATTCACTAGCAAAGAAGCGGAGGATAGATATAACCGGATAAGTACTAGAACCTTGATACCTGAGAGAGGCATGGACTACCGGAGAGAGCCGTTTGATAATGATGATGCCTACGAGCCAATTAGGGTTATGATTGAGGCAAATGGTTGGAAAAGATTTACCAATCCGGAAAGGATTCCACCGTAGAACACTAGCATGGTAAGAGAATTCTATGCTAATTATCCGGAGCAGACAGATAGAAGATGCTTTATGAGAGGGCAATATGTGCCCGTAAATTCTGAAGTGGTGAATGCAATGTTGGGGACAACTAATGTTGAAGACCAGGGCTATAACCCATACCATTTCAGAAGTTGGTCTAGAGATGCCAGCCACATCATGTGGAACGCAGTCGCAGAGACATTATGCTACCCAGGGGCTGAGTATGAAGTTGCTCGCAATGGAGCGAGGGGACTTGCCAGGTGTCAGTTCAATAGAACAACCAAGGGTTGGTTGTATTTTGTAAGTGCTCGCCTGATTCCATCGACACACTTCACCAGAGTGCCTAAAGATAGAATTAAGATGATATATGAAATCATGACGGGAAAGACAATTGACATTGGGCAGGAAATAGTGCAGAGTATTATGGAGATCAGCAGGTTGGCCACCACTGGTGGGTTGGGACATGGATCACTCATTTGTGCCTTATGTGCTAGGCATGAAGTCCTAACCTTCGTCACTGATACTTTTGAGAAGAGTCAACCTCTTGTGACATATGGTTTAGTGCACTCTTTTCCGAACCGATCCACTGAAGCGTGAAGAAGAGGCCCAGCAGTAAGAGGCCGCCATGAAAGAAAAACTGAGCCAGGCTGATATAAGCGGCAGCAGCAACCACCAACCACTTTTAGCATTGGAACCTCCAGTGCCAATGATGGAGCAACTGCTCATGAATCAACAGAGGATGATGTAGAGCCTGGACACCATGATGCAGGGTCAACAGCACTTGACCCAACGTGTTGATGATTTAAGCTCCAGGTTCGATCAATGAACCATGCATTACCCGCCACCGCCACCATTTTAAACCGTAAGTCTGTAGGTCGTCCCGTCTTTTTATTTTGAGTCTTGTACACATTAGGGACAATGTGTCATTTAAGTTTAGGGGGGTTCTTAGTCTATTTTGTGTGTCTATTGTGTGTTTTTGTGTCTATTTGATTGTCTTGTTTATATTTTATATTAGTCATATTTTTTTATGATCATGCATGCCGTAGTTACTTGAAACGACTAATGAAGTAAATGGGATAATGTAACGGAATTTGAAACAAAATCTGAATGTTTAAGCTAGATATGCAAAGAATTCATGAATCAAATTATTTGGGGTACCTGTGCTTAATTTATGCGTTGTCAAGGATAAGGTCTATGTCACGACTCAACCCCAGGCCCGCAACTGGTGCCCTACCTGGGCACCCTTACAGGTACCAGCGGAATATAATAAAACTCGTAGACATGCAGTACTGAAGTAAGTAACAGGCTAGCTGATAAGACCACCTTTCTGCATATATACATAACATCAGAGATACATTTTTGTTTACAAGTCCAACACACAAAACATGACTACAGACCTCTAAGAGTTTTGACATAACAACTGTGACGGGACAAGGCCCCGTCATACCCCTGGATATACATGAATCTACAACAACAGAGATCCGTACCAAAAGATGAACCTCCGGAATAATGAAGCTTCTCAAAAAGCCAAACTGTGATCCTAAGAGCGAGGATCAACAACCTGTTTACCTCTACCTGCGGCATGAACGCAGTCCCCGAGGAAAGGGGGTCAGTACAAAATATGTACCAAGTATGTGAAACTGAAAGTACTGTAATGAAATCATATAGTCTAAAATAAAGCTGGAGACATGTATGATAATCAAAATGACAGTACTATTGTGCCTTGCCAATGTAAACGTAATGAAGGTCAATCTTACCTTTTAAAGACCATTTCAACACATATAAATAGTCATGCCAAGGTCAGGGACACAAGCCCTAAAAAATATCATTGTGCAATTTAAACAAGGGTCTCAAGCCCGCAATATCAAAGCGTGCTCGTGGAATCCTTCGTCTCTGTCGGCATGCACAACTGTAATATATATATATATATATATATATATATGCCCGTGGAATCCTGCATCTCGGGTACATGACTTCATGGAGAGCTAGTCCATGGAATAATAATAATATCATCCGGGAATTGAACCCGCATCATGGCCGCATGTCCCCGGAATCCTTCATTGTGTAAGCATGTCCATGAAGCAATATAGTGGAAGCATACCCGTGGAATCCTTCATAACCGTCGGTACGTCCAAGTAAATCACACAACAAGATGACTGACCGTCCAATTGAGAGACGCGGTAGCATAGAAATACAACACTTGCACAAAAGGCTATCACAAGCAAGCATAGGCAAGTTAACATACTCTTAGACTTTCCTTAACATGCAAAATGAATTATCATTTTATAAACTCAAGGCACTTTTATTTTATGTAAAAATCTGGGGATTTAACCCAAAGTACTACGTACTTCTATTCTTTTGAAAATGACTCTTTTCATAAAATAACCACAAGATACTAACACCCGTAGTATCAAGGCATGTCTACTTTTCAAATCAAGTCACTACACCTTTAGAAATTCATTTCAAAACTTTTAAACCAAGTGACTTCTACTTTCAAAACTTAAGCAATTTATGCCTTTAAATCAAGTTGCCATTCTCTAAATCAAGTCATTTATCCTTAATTAAATCAATTGAGTAAACCACTCTTTTATCTCCCCATAAAGTCGTTATAATTAACTTTCCATAAAGTCATTATAACACTTTATGTCTTCTTTGAAAACTAAGACATTTAAATACTTCAAATCAAGTGAGTTAACTTTCCAACTCAACCAAACTGACACATTTTAGATCAAACAAGGGTATTAAAATGAAACTGAATTCATTTAAGACTTGTACGTCTACCGTACTACATATTTATAAAATTTCATGCTCAAGAGATAGGGAAAGTTCCACATACCTCTCCGGCTTAATCCACTTGCTAAGTTGAATACGCCGCACGTAGAATGTCAACTTATAATGACCATAATACGTCTATCAACTTCTAGCTTTCAACGTAGAATATTTCTAAGTATAAAGTCTCTTATTTTACGGAAAATTGGACAGCACTTCCCCTGTTTCTACGTACTTTTACGCCTTTTTCAAGGCCCGAAATCAATACCAAATACGCCACATTTAAGGCTCAACAACTCAGCTAACCAAAGGGGATTACACGTCTAACAGGACGTGTAAAATTCTGCCCCACAATTCATATAAAACAGTCCAACAATTCTATGGTCATTCTCGGCTATAATGTGTAACAACATATAGTCTTTCCCAATTCCTTTCTAATTCAAGTCGTTATTCCAACATGTAATATAAGTCATGATCAATTATAACGACTATATTCCTTTCCTTATATAACATGCGACAATTATAACTAACAACCAAATTGATTAACAACTTTAATGGCTACCATGCCAATTTTCGGGTTTCAACATCTCAACATGATCCAATCTTTTCAAACTTCATTCTATATATCACATGCTCGTTTATGAACTACTATAACATGTAATCTTCAATCACATTAAGAAGACGAAGATTTTACCTCAATAAGCCCTAATATAATCCAAGCCTAAAAGTCGATCCTTAGCAACTTTAGCTCCTCTTCTTTACATTCCAATCCACTATAAGGAACCTTTAGAAGTTCATAGACAACTTCTCTTCAAATTCTAACCCAACATATGAAGAATACCTTAGGGTTTCATGTTGCGACTAATGGATTAACGTCGTATTTCCGGGATTTTTGTGTTTGGTTATCCTTAGTATACTACTAGGGATCTTTGGTTTGAATATTGGGAATTATCATCAACAAATGAAGAATTTTTTCTTGTTCTTGGAGGGCTTAGCCGAGAGCAACATTAGCACTAGCTCAAGTTTCTTGAATTTTTCTAAGTGTAGAATTGTCTTGCACTAGTATAAGATACATACTACAACCAAGGGCCAAGATTAGAACAAATGTGTGGATGAGATGTGGTCAACAATATCAAGCCAATTGGCTACTTGACTTTGTCAAGTTTCTCGCCCAACATGGGCATTTGGAGGGTGACACGTGTCGCCCTCCGGTTGGTCCAAAATATTTCATCTCCCGAAATTCCAATAAATTCTATAAGTCTCAAATACCAAATTTGGTTCCTTCACGAGGTTCGGAATATTTTTCGTAGGAAAAGTAATCTTTCTTTCGTTTCAATCTTAAAGTCTAAATTCTCACGTACGTTCTC